>JANBXA010000651.1:22202500-24602500 GCA_030556225.1 Cricetiscus sungorus
TACTGTCTCCAGAGAAATAATGTCAGGTTCTTATGCCAGCAGGATTTAAAAAATATATGGGGCCTTGTATCAACCAGACTTCATATTAGATCTAGTAAAAGCTGAATTTTATTTTGATCTTAAGATCATTTTGTTTTTCAGGGTTCTGGTGACTAAGTTTCTATAATGTGCATTTCAGTACTTGTAATTGCTCATTTATTTCTCAGATATTTATTAATAATTATACTTACTGTGGGTTAGGTTTGTTCTATGTGCATGGAATCTGTAGTAAAAATATAAACTATATAGCTTGCTAGGGGATGATTGATGTATGATTCATGTGTAAGTTATAAAAAAGAATGAATTGAAAAACTGTATGTCATCAAAATTAAATCTTTTCACTGGGCAGCGATGGTACATGCATTTAATTCCAGCACTTTGGAGGCAGAGGCAGGCAGATCTCTGTGAGTTCAAGGTCAGCCTGGTGTGCAGAATGAGTTCTAAGACAGCCAGGGCTGTTACACAGAGAAACCCTGTCTAGAAAAAAAGAAAATACCAAAACAAAAACAAACAAATAAAAAACCCAAAAATTGTTTTTTTACTTGAAATTATTATTAATAAATGAAAAAAAGAAAGATAAAGATATTTGCAAAAAGTTGTTAGAGAGTTTTTGATACTTGGTACATCAAGAAAACCTACACTATGTTCAATGACCAAAAGATTTAGATCACAAAAGGCATAAACACATTAAAAATATGCTTAACTTCCCAGCTAATAGAGAGGCAGCATGTCAAATTAAAGGCATGAGCTGCTACTCCAAACTTTTTAGACTGATTGAAGTTAAGTATTTGTGGAAAATCAGTCAGAAGCTAAAATGGTATGTCTATCATCTTTGGAGATAGATTGATGTCTTTAATTTCTTTAAAACTCAACCCAAAATATATGTGTATAATTCTAATATATTATACACAGGTGTTTCTAACACATTTGTTTATATTAGCCAAAAATTTAAACAACCTGTATGACCATTCAGAGATAGGACTAGACAAATTACAGAATAAGAGATTACCACAAAATAATGAATTGGAGTAAATTATTGGTACATAGATAGAACTCATAAGAAAAGCAAAATAAATTCATAATGTCTGTTCTTACATATATATACGTATATATGTACGTATATATGTATACGTATATATATGTGTGTGTGTATGTATACATACATACATACATACACACATACATACAGTTTTAGTAAATGGAAGCTAATCTGTAATGAGTGGTGTTAAGTCCAAAGTTTCTTAAGCACACTTTACGAGTGATGATAGCTCATTTCATAGTGGTAGTGGCTTCATGGGATATTCATAGTGCCCAAGCATCTAAAACTTTATACTTTAAAGTTATATGATTTGAACTTTGTCAAGTGTACCTCAACAAAACTGTTTTGTGAAGAGAAAAAGAGGGGAAAATAGTTGTAAATTCTATAGCAGGAGTGGGTAGGTAGCAAATTCAAATAGGACATTTAGGTTGGTTTGTTTGGAAACTGTCATAAGCATCCCCTTTAGAACTGAAATAACTTATTAATATACTTTCCCTGTAGCACTTACTTATCTGTGGAAAATGGGTTCAATACCTCTCTACTCTTATACATGAAACCATGTAGGGAACCCTATAATACTATAATCCTATATATACTGTATTTCTCCCTGTACATACAAAATCATATTTAATTGTCAGAGAGAATGAATGAAAGTGGGAGTGTTGACTTCAGTATAAGTTAAATAGTTAAACTGTTTGCTGTCAAGATTCAGATGTCTGTGAAGGTAGTCTTCTAAGAACTCCCTTGTCCCTGTCCACTATGGATTCCTGGAACATCATCACTTTCTCCCATACCAGTATTGTATCAGAATGGTTACTGTATCTTTTTCCAGCTTGGATTATGTATCAGCAGTGCCTTCTAGAGCTTTTTCTTTGTATGACCCATAGACCTCCAAGTTCATCAATGTGCCAAACAGAAATTTTTCTTAAATATGTCCTTCCTTCTAGGGTTGCCATTAACTGTTCATATGGTGTTTACTTCTCAAAATCCCCTTGGGCCCCACATCCAACCATTCTCTACTTGTTGATCTTCTCCATAAGCATGTCTTTAACTTTTTCCCTCTAACCATATCAAAGCTATGATTATGTTTCAGAGAGCCATCTAGTTTCACCTAAATTTTGCAATATTCACTTTATACCCTTAATATTAATCTTGCAGCCTAGCTACTGTCTCTTGTAGAATGGCTCATGTCTTTTCCTCATAGCAGCCGTCCTCTGATTTTTTTTAAACATTCTTCATTGTCAATTTTTCCCTTTTGTGTTCACCTCGCTGAAGTAAAACAATTTATTAAGTCTGTATTATGACTAATTTTCTCTAGGATGCTTTCCTTGATTCTGTAACTAATTAAATTTTTCTTACATTATACTTCTATAAATGTAAGCTTTGTCTGTCTGTTTGTTTGTTTATGATACAGGGTCTTATAAACCTCAGGGTGACCTCACACTTGCTTTGTAGTTGAGAATAGTCTTGACATTCCTATGTTATTCTATATGTAGCTATTTTATACCCAGGCCAGCAGCAGACATTCTCTAATAATGCCCTGATCCATTACTTGTGGACCATAAACTATGTAGAATATCAGGAATGAGACAGGAATAGAATTATGCAGAATATGATTCAACTAACACCTAAAAAATTAATTTTAAAATGTCACTGATATTCAGTTTGAACAAAAGGTTCAAACATTTGGTGAACAACAATGGTGAAACATTTAACCAATTCCCAAATAACTCTGTTTCTTAGGATCTAATAAATACCTTTCTAAAATGTTAGCTGAACCTCAAAGTGTGTGTGTGTGTGTGTGTTATTGTTGTTGTTGTTTTTGTTGTTGTTGTTGTTTTGTCTTCATGTATGAATATACGCCACATACATTACTGGTATCAGGAGAAGTCAGAAGAGTACTTCTTATCCCCTGTAACTAGAGTTACAGGTGTTTGTGAGCCATGATGTGGGAGCTGGGAACCAACTCAGACCATTTGTTTGAGCTGAAAGTTCACATCTGCTGAACAATTTCTCCAGTCATAAGCAAAGGCCCTTTTTACAAATTAATGACAGCCACAGATTCTGATAGGATTATGGTTTGCATATTTCTTCTTTAGTGTTACCACTCTATTCCCTGCACTAAATAGTCTAAGACTACTTGGAGAGACTCCTATACTGTAGGCATTCCTTTGGAATGTTGAATAGATAAAGCACAGGAAAGTAAATGTTTTCCAGAAATAGTGGAAATTGGGTGGGTAGGTGGGTAGATAGACAGCAACTGACAGATCCAAAGGATAGATTAAGGCTATTGCCATTATGGCCACCAGTAGAACATTGGTGTTACTCTGTCATCATTAGGACAGGAATAGTAACATCTTGTTAGGATTGCTAGTATTACTTTTAGAGTGGCTTCACTAAATTTGAGACTCATTTGCTTGTTTGGTTATAAATAGAGACTTCAGTAAGTTGGTTTAATGATACCCCTGTTTTCTTCATGATGCAGTCTCTAAATCTGTCATAGTCTATTTTGGTATATATCCTATGAATTTCTCAAATAGCTATTCTTTGTTACCTTTGAAACCGGCAGGCATCCTTCCATTGTCTGTATTTGTTCTTTTGTAGATGTGTAACTTTTCAACTGATGTTAATATTTTAGGATTTTATGAGTAGTTTTCTGATTACCCTGAGTCTAGGATCTGTGTCCAGCCTTCTTGAAACTTTCAGAGAGCCTAACTACAATTTTACTGTGGGACTTCCAGTTCCAAAGTCATGCAGTCCCTTTTTATTTAGACCTTTAAGGATTGCAGAGACTACAAATGCATCATTATACTCAGAGTTGTCAAATTTTAATGATAATATACAAAACTTTATAGTTTATTGTCAGTGTACTGAACAAATCCCAAAATTTTATTTAACTTTTTAGTTAAATGTTCATATTAAGGTAGTGTAATTAGGACATAAGTGGGGTTCCATTGGATCGGACATGTAAAATAGCATCAGCCTAAAAATGTCATTACCTATTTTCTCTTTTTAAAAAAGTCTCTTTTATATTTCTTTGTCCTCAAAGTAAGTGGTATACTTTCCCCAGCAAGACTCTCTTAGGTAAAAATGATTTTTACTTTGTAAGTTGTTATCATTTGGAGATGTCTTCTGGGTTAAGGATGGGAGTCTCTGTCCACTTCTCCTTTCAGCTTTAGGGTTCCATCTGGTGCAGACCCATGCATAGTTGTGTGTACATGCTCTCTCAGCCTCCGTGAGTGAGTTCATATGAGCTTTGATCATGCTGATTTTTGTTGTTGTCTTGATGTCGCACATCCCCTCTGGCTCTTATACTCTTTCTGCTCCTCTTCTATAGTGTTTTCTGAGCCTTGGGGAAGGGATTTGATACAGATACTCTTTTAGGACTTAATGTTCTGAGGTCTTTCACTCTCTGAATATTGTCTGTCTTTACAAACTGCTTCAAGGGTAGAATGTATTCCCATCAGTAGATGACCACAGAAAGCATACTCAGTAGATCTTTCGAGGTTCCTTGTCTTTTAAATTTTTTGTCAGTTTTTGTGTAGTTTTCTTTTTGTTTCTTTGTCTACTTTTTTTTGTGTGTGATTTTGCATATGTCATATTATGGCCTCTGTGTTTGTGTTTTTATAGTATTTCTAAATGTGAGGATGTGTGTTTCTTTGTGTCTCTGTTTCTTGTGCCTTTTTGGTGGGGTCGAGGTGCTCTTTTCTGTCTGTTAGTTGTTACCTATTCTGATTTGTTATTTGTTTTATTTTCCTAAATTTTAATATTATCCTTAGAAGCCTGTCTATTTTCTTATGAAAGTTAGAGGGTAATTCCAGGAGGGAGGGGAGAAAGAGAAGAACTGGGGGTTGTAGATATAGGGGAAACTAATCAGAATATATGGTATGAAAAAAATCTAATTTCAATAAAAGAAACAACAAAATAAGTAAACAAAAATAAGTGTAATTGTTAACATTTGTTGGCTGCCTATGTTTTTTGAGGCCCTAGGGTAAAAGATTTCTTGAGAGCTGTTTTATAGTTATTCTCATGGTTCTCTTACTTTATTCTGCTAGTGAAGAGACCTGGACTGTGATGTAGCTCTCTGCTTACACTCTGTAATCAAATTTGTATATTTGTTATCTTTTTATTTTTATTGGCTTGCATGTCTTTGTTTTAGTGAGATTTTATTGATTTTGAAAAGACCCTAAGTTTTGACAGGTTACTATATAATACTAGTAAGTAAAAATTATTTTCTATTAATGTATTTACTAAATGCTAGAAAATCTCCTGTTCATAGATGAACAGTTGAGATAGATAGGCATCTTTGAGATGGTATATAATAATCTCTATATTCTGTGTCTATACCTTCATATATAATTATCTTTCTTTTGTTAGTGACTGGCTGGTGTCTCACTTCTGACAGTGAACAAAAACAATAGAATGACACTAAAGAAAACATTTTGAATATTACCTTCCCACTTTGCACCAATGAAATCCAATTTTAGTTGCAAACACCTTTATTTGGATCCTTAATAATGTCAAAGTGTGAATAAAAGAACCATTTACTAACTTTATCAAAATGAAAAAAAAAGAATTGTTTTGAAATACCTGTGGGTTTTATCATGGTACCTCTCTTTTCTTGCCTGGATAATAGTACGTGGAGAAAGACAATATGAATGTCCTTCATCATGTGAAGAAGAGGTGCAGGCTGCCATCAAGTTAGTGAGTAATTGGCTTCCCCACATGATTAGAGATATCACGTCATTCCTCATATTTGGCTGATAGTTTGATCATAACCTCATGAGAGATGTAATCTCAGTGGCACCCATTCATACACCCATATTCCTGACACAAAGAAACTTGGAGCTAATGTTTGTCCATTTTTAAATCTATATTTGGGAATAAATTACTACACAGTAATAGAAAATTGATGTAGAAATTCATCCAAGAGATACTCCTCTTGTAATTTACACTCAAATAGAAGCAATACACATGGATTTTAATGAGCAAGATATAAATAAAGATGACACTAGTACTTACTTCATGAAGGAAAATGAAGCAGGATAGAATAAATTTAATATGCTTTGTGTATGACTGAAGAACAAAAGACTTCTATGCAGACGTCTAGTTGATCTTAGAAAGTGGGAAAAAAAATAAGCCATGTGAAGACCTAGGAAATGTACATCCTTTACAGGAGTAATAGTTAAGTCTAAATAAAGTTAGTAATAGTTTTAAAAACCAAAAAGAAAAAAGAAAAGAAAAAGTAGCCAAATGGCCAAAGACATTATAGCAGGAAGAGAGGTGAACACAAATGACGAAAACATTAATTTTTTATGACTTTGAACTTTAATGTCATTCTTTTTTGTTTGTTTGTTTGTTTGTTTGGTTGGTTGGTTGGTTGGTTGGTTGGTTGGTTGGTTGGGTTTTCAAGACAGGGTTTCTCTGTATTGCTTTGGAACTTGACTTGGAACTCGCTCTGTAGACCAGGTGTACTCCAGAGATCTGCCTGCCTTTGCCTCCCCAGTGTTGGGATTAAAGGCATGTGCCACCAACATCCAGTTTAAATATCATTCTTATTGCAACATAAAGTCACTATTGTTTCATTCAGAGGAACAACATAATGCACCCTGTGTTTTAAGGTTTCTCTAATTCTGCTTTGATACTAAATTACAGAGGTCCACAGTGTAAACAGGAAACTGGCAAGAAGATAATTGTGATTTTAATAGGTGATGGCAGAGGTGAAGAGAGATGACTGGTTTGGGAATGTGGTTTGGGAGTTGGGTTAATAGGGTTTTTGAGAATAATGCAGATGCTGTGGGTAACTTGAGAAACCCCTAGACTTTGTTCTGATTGACTAGGAGGATGGTGGTGCCTTTCATGTTTGAGGTAGTGAAGCTTGATTGGAAGAGTTGGTGGTGAGATTGTTGCTGTAGAATCCAGAGTTTTGTTAGCTATCTGTCATTCTACAATATGTAGAACTTACCAGAAAAGTGCTCATTAACCTCTATTCTGTGTTTAAACTAGTTTCTTTCTTTGACAAACCACCTGTGATATCCCATAATATACAGTTTTTGTGAGGTTGTTTTTAATGTGTGTATGTGTGGTAAAATTTTTTCAGAGGCTATTTGAATGCTGAAATAATATACACTGACTCTCTCAATGCACTTGAGTTAATCAAACATAATTTCTCTTATATAATGCTGTAAAATACTCTGAAGGGAAAAAAATTCAACGTTGTTATTTTTCATTACACTTTATTAAAGCATAAATATCAAATACAAGATAACCCTTGGTCTCCCCCGATTCAGTATTTGTTATATCTTCTTATCATACTTTTCCTCATTCATTAGTAGTTCATTCATTCATGCCACCTCACCCACCTTAACAGTTTCTGGTAACTTTGAAACAGGTCCTACAATCATAGTGGGAATTTGGGTTGGTTGTTACTATACTTCTGTGAAGTCTATACTAAGAATACCTGTGTAATTATGATGCATTTCTTTGTTCTATAAGATGGAACAATCAAAGGATCCATATGCAATTAATATTGATAATGCTTGATAATGATAGAAAACAGCTAACAAACTTAATGCCTTAAAGGATGTAAACACCCTCAGGTGTTTGTGGACCACCAAATATGAATGATTCTGTAGACCACTATGTATTTAGATACCAAGATATGAGAAAGTACATAGCTGAGATTTGATCTGCTAAATTTTGATCCAATGCACTGCAACTGCTGTGTATTGTGAGATACTTGTATGAACTCATGTTTTATAAAATTAAATTGTATTGTGTAGTTCATTGTATTGTTCAGTCAGATTTTGATATCCTCATTTTAAATAATTCATGGGAAGAAATGATCACTTCATAATGCCACAAACTCACAGCAGGCAAAACTAATTTTACACAATATGAAAACAGATTTTATTTATTTAAAAGGAATATTAAAAAAAACAACAACAACTTTTTTGACACCAGCTGCTGGGAAATAAATAGAATACTTTATGACAAATATCTAAATCTATAAAAGCTGTTCCTGGGAGAGCAAGTTGTAAATTGTAAAGATACATTTACATGCTCTGGTCAGTATTGGAAGCCATATTTTGAGTAAAACAAAGACTCATATTTTGTTTAATTTCTGTGGATTATAGTACAAGGGAGTTTGTGTGGGGGAGATCAGTCTCTCCCTGTCCTAATAGTACCAGTGAAGGGGCCAGCTTAGTTAAGTCTTTTAAACTAACCACACTACTGTTAGTACAAATAGTACTAGGAAGAAAATAGCAAAGTGCCCTGAGAATAACTCTCTCTCTCTCTCTCTCTCTCTCTCTCTCTCTCTCTCTCTCTCTCTCTCTCTCTCTCTCAATAGATGGGTGGATGGATGGAAACACTGTCCTAAGCAGACTTGGACTAGATCTGAGAGAGTGTTTGAATTGACCACAGCCACCTTCCTTCCACTCTGACTTTAGAGAAGGATGAGAAAACAAAGTGAAACAATAGAGAGGCCCTTTTCTCTGGGAAAACTTACTAGATTGACATTTTTAGAAAAAACATCACACATATTTATACTAGTAGTAAATAATCTATGCTACTCATTCAATGTGAGAGTAAACTCCAGATCTGATTTAATGATATTATGCTTGCAGACAAATAATGGACTCAAGCCATGGCCACATCTGGGCTTACTCTAGGTAGCATGAGGGTCCAGGGCACTAGGTAATTTGTAGAACTTCCAGAAGCAACAGCAAGAGAACAATGAGATAGACACAAAAGGGAAAAGAGAGGACAAAGTTTACTAGTTGTGATGAAAACACACTTTGCTAGCAATGTACATATTGTTTATTACATTTTATTTATAATAGGAAGACTTTTAATTTAAAAATTCTTGCCAGTAGTGGAGGATGTTAATCTGCAGTAGTGGAGGATGTTAATCTGCAGCTACGTGATTGACTCAACACTGAAGTTTATTATTATGTGATAGCTGCTGAATTCTGGGTATCTTTTTGTACTGTTATACAATGTCATGGCAGGAGCGCTTGGTTCTGGATGGTTACATGCTTCCTTCTTAACAGGTTGTAAGTTGGTTAAGAGTGAGAATTTCTTTTTTTTTTAATGTTTTTAAAAGATTTTTTATTTTTTTATTTTTTTTTATTTTACATGTCGATCCCAGTTCTGCCTCCCTCCCTCCCTCTTACCATTTCTCCCCCCACACATGCACCCTGACCACCCTCCCTCCCATCTCCCCAACCCCATTCCACATGTAGGGCTATGCTATCCAGGTGGGGTCATGTAAATCTGTCAAGTCACTTAAAGTAGGGACTAGGACTTCTCTCCTGTCTCTAGGTTAAGGGAGTATCCCTCCATAGGGGATGTGTCCGCAAGGTCCTTTTGTGCACCGGGAATACATCTTGGTTCCACTGTCTGAGGTCCCTTTAGACTGCTCAGTCCTTCTAGCTGAGACCCATATTCAGGGGGTCTGTGTAAGTCCCATGCTGGATTCACAGCTATCAGTCTGGGGGGGCCTGTTAGCTCCTCCTTGTTCAGGTCAGCTGTCCCTATGTATTTCTGCAACCTGGTCTTGTCCTCTCTCTGTGTCTGGATTCTAGACTCGGTGTTTTAGTTATGGGTGTTTGCTTCTCTTTCCAACAGGATGAGGGTTCCACGATGGTGGATAATTTAGTTGTTGATCTTAATATCAGGGAAGAGCATTTATGGTAGCCTTTCCACAGTTGCTCAAATTGTTAGTTGGAATTAGTCTTGTAGGTCTACAGACCTTTCTTTCAGTTCAGTTTTCTCTTCAAACCAATAATGGCTCCTGTAGCATGTATGTTTTCTGCCAGCCCGCTGCCAGCCTGCCCGCCACTGGTCTGATGTGCTGGCCCCAAATAACACTCAGAGACTCCGTGTTTGATACAATCTTGTTGGCCAGTTTATTGTTTATGGGCTAGCTCTGTCTTAATTATTAACCCATTTCTACTTATCTTAAGTATTTCCACGTGGCTCATCTTACTGGCCAGATCAGCTGGCCCAGCATCTTGCTTCCTCCATGCTCTACATCCTGACCCCTCCCAACTACTTCCTCCTTCATCCTAGTTTCTTAGTCCCGCCTATCTTGCTTTTCCTTTGGCCCAACAGTGTTTTATTGTTTAACCAGTATGAGAAACATATTTACAGAATAACATCTCCCATCAGGCTCCTGCTTTATGTTCTCTCTCTCTCTCTCTCTCTCTCTCTCTCTCTCTCTCTCTCTCTCTCTCTCTCTCTCTCTCTCTCTCTCTCTCTCTCTCTCTCTCCCTCTCCTGTCTTCTATTCCTACCCTGACTCAATCTTCCTAGTCACACTTGCTTTTCTCTCCTCCCCTTCTCTTTCTCCTAGTTCTCTCTCCACTCACTGCAGTGAATGAAGAGTGAGAATTTCTTACAGATCATGAAAGGTTACAAATTCTGAAGGACCAAAATATGGAGCTACTATCTTTAACTTTTCAATATATAAAATACAGTGGATGGGGAATGTTTAGTTGACACTAGCATTTGCTCTACAATCATGCAGACCTGAGTTCTAATACCTAGCACTCACACACAAAGCAGGTGATGGCTGCACATGTGTGTAATCCCAGCATTGGTGGGTGGGAACAGATTATCTGGAGTTTACTGGCTAAGCAGCCTAGCCACAACTGCATCCTTACAGTTCAGTGAGAATTCCCATCTCCATCTCCTGTGCCACCCTGCTCCAGTGTGTGCACCATGCATGCATATCCCATACACATACACTACCTACCCCAGCATATATATGAACTGTAATGTTATCTTGAGATTTAAAGTCTTCAGTAGCTATTACCAAATTGTTAGTGGGTGATGTATTCAGCGACTTTTTCTTCCTTCCTTCCTTCCTTCCTTCCTTCCTTCCTTCCTTCCTTCCTTCCTTTCTTCCTTCCTTCCTTCCTTTCTTTCTTTCTTTCTAATTAGGTGATGACATTCAGGGATCAATGGCTTCCTTCATACTCCCTGTGTTAGTACATTTTTATATATTCTTTACCGAGGCTGCTCTGAAAATATTTGAAAGAACATTGTGATTTTAATAATGAAGGCCTAAGTTCAAAAACTGCTTACCAGAACTGGTGTCTTGCACAGTTCCTTTCAATTCAAATATTAGAGTCATTCTAATATTTCTGGTTTTAATCTGTGAGATGGGGCTAACAATATACATCTGTGAGATTCATTTGACATTCAGTGAACTACAGAAAAATTTTGGAAATGTAAAAATGTGATTAAAACGGTGATTTCATCCTAATGAATGCTTGATAAATTCTGTTTCTCCAAGGCAACATCCTTGCTTTGAGGGATGACTGTGCATATATAATGTAATATGTCTAAAGTGACTCCATTTCTGCTCTGCACTCACTGCAACACACCTAGAATTGTAATGTAAACATTAGCAAAACAAAGCTGCCACAGTGTCAGGAGACTTGTTATATTGTACTGTTACTTGAGCAAATAAATATACATTTTATATATTCTTTATATTCCTATTTTTCTTGAATACAAAATATATAGCACTTTGGGATCTTAGTGAAAATGACATAATACCAGAAATCTCCACGTTTCTACTTGAATTTCTCTGAATGATTCCTGTTTTTTAGAATATAAACTTCATAGTCTGTATAATAAAATCCTTCTCATTGAAAATAGATTTTTTTTTCCAGACAGGGTCTCTCTGTGTAGCTTTGGAGCCTGTCCTTGAACTAGGTCTGTGGACCAGGATGGCCTTGAACTCACAGAGATATACCTGTGTCTGCCTCCCAAGTACTGGGATTAAAGGTGTACACCGTCAGCACCTGGCAATTCTTTTCTTATATAATATATTCTTATTACAGTTTCCCTTTCCTCTATTCCTTCCAGGTCTTCCTCACCTGTACTTCCCATCAATCCATGCCATTTTTGTCTCCTAATACAAAAGAACAGGTTTCTAAGAGGTAACAACAAAAAATGATAAAATAAAATATAAGAGGATAAAGCAAAAACTATTACATTGAAGTTGACATGGCAACTCAACAGGAGGAAAATAGTCCCAAGAGTCCCAAGAGAACATAAGAGTCAGAAACCCATTTGCTTTCATAGTCAAGAGCCCCATAAAATTAAGCTAAAATATATACATAGAGGAACTGTCAAGTGGAGGGTATCTGATCTCCTAATGACTGGGGCAGGTCCTGCAAAGTCAGAAGGTGGGAAACCAAGCCCATGTGTTGAGCCAGGGGCCATTGTCTTGTTAGGTCTTTTCTGCAGCCTGTCATGGCTGCTAAAGCAGAGGGCTGGGTGAGGGTCTGGTCTTTTCACCTGTATTAAGAATTCTCTGTTTAATCTGTAACTCATTCATTCATTTATTCATATTTCTCTCATATATTACATCCTGATTGCAGTTATTATGCTTAGGTATGTTCCTTGTATCCCCAATCTCTCCAGGAATTTCATCATGAAGAGGTTTTGGATTTTGTCAGAAGCATTTTCTACAACTAATGAGATGATCACATGGTGTATTCCTTTCAGTTTTTTTTACATGGTGAATTATAATTACTGTATCTCTGTTATGAAGTCTACTGGATTATGGTGGATTCACATTTCAAGTATTAAGTATTTTTCATCTTTTTACATAAGGGAAATTGATCTATAAATCTTTTTCTTTGTTAAGTCTTTATGCTATTTTGGTATCATGATATCTCTGGTCTCATAAATGAATTGAGCAATACTTCTTCTGTTTCTGTTTTATGGAATAACTTGAGGAATGTTGGTGTAAGTCTTCTTTGAAAGTCTAGTCAAATTCTGCATACAATTTGAGCATTGGCCTTTTTTTTGGTTGAGATATTTTTAATGACTGCTTCAATCTCATCAGAGGTTATGAGTCAATTTAGGTTGTCTGATTTTTTTTTTTTTAAGATTTATTTATTATGTGTACAGAGTTCTGACTGCATGTATGCCTGCGTTCCAGAAGAGGGCACCAGATCTCATTGCAAATGGCTGTGAGCCACCATGTGGTTGCTGGGAATTGAACTCAGGTCTTCTGGAAGAACAGTCACTGCTCTTAACCTCTGAGCCATCTCTCCAGCCCTGTTTATCAGATCTTGATTTAACTTTGTCAAGTGGTATCTATCAAGAACATTATCCATTTCTTTAGACAATCCAATTTGGTTTTTAAAGTATGTCTTTATGATGCTCTGGATTTTTTTCATTTCTGATTTTGTTAATTTTAATATTCTCTCTCTTTTAGTTAGTTTAGTAAGGTTTGTCTATTTTGTTGATATTCTCAAAGAACCAACTTATTCCGTTGATTCTTTGTACTCTCTTTGTTTCTATTTTATTGATTTCAGTGCTCGTTTTTTTTTAATTTCATGCCATCTATTTCTCTTGTGCTTGCTTCTTTTTGTTCTAGAGCGTTCAGCTGTCTTAGTATGAGGTCTCTCGAATTTTTTAAGTATAGGCACTTAGTGCTATGAACTTAGCAGAGCTTTTATTGCATCTCATAAGTTTGAGTTTGTTGTATATTAATTTTCATTGAATTCCTGAAAGTCTTTAATTTCTTTATTTCTGTCTTGACCCATTTTTCATGTGGTAGGGAGTCATTTTGTTTCCATGAGTTTGTAAACTTTCTGTTTTTCAGTTTTCATGATGTTCTAATAGAATGCAGTTAGTTATTTCAATGCCCTTGCATCTGTTGAGACTTGCTTTGTGTCTGAATATGTCATCAATTTTAGAGAAACTTTTGTGAGGTGCAGAGAAGGTATATTCTTCTGTATTTAGATGAAGTGTTCTGTAAGTATCTGTTAGGTCCATTTGTTTATACCATCTGTTACATCCAGTATTTCTCTGTTTAGTTTTTGTGTGGATGACTAGACCATTGGTCGGAGAAGGATATTGAAGTTTCCTACTATCAGTATGTGGGGGGGGGTCATGTGATTTAAGCTGTTGTGTTTCTTTTTATGAGCTTTGGTGCCCTTACCTAAGGGGCATAGATGTTAAAAACTGAGTTGTCATCTTGGTGGATATTTCCTTTGAGTATATAGTTGTCTTCCCTATATCTTTGGATTAGTTTTGGTTTCAAGTCTATTTTGTTAGAGATTAAAGTGGCTACACGTGTTTACTTTTTAGGTATATTTTTCTTAGAATATCGTTTTCCAGCTCTTTACTATGAGCTAATGTCTATCCTTGATGTGGAGGTGTGTTTCTTGGATACAGCACAAGATCCCATTTTCCCATCCATTCTGTTAACCTGTGTCTTTTTATTAGAGAATTGAGATCACTGATATTGAGACATCAATGACCAATTATTGTTGATTCCTGTCATTTTGTTTTAGTGTGTGTTTTTTCTTTTGCTGGTGTGATATTATTTCCTGTGCTTTCGTTGGGTGGTTGGAGTTTTCCCTCTTGCATCTTCTGTAGAGCTGGGTTTGTAAATAGATATTGTTTAAATTAAATTTTTCATGTAATATCTTATTTTCTCCATCTATGGTGATTAAGTTTTGCTGGTTATAGTAGTCTGGGCCAGCATCTGTGGTCTCTTAGAGACTGCAGCACACCTGTTCAGGCCCTACTGGCTTTTAGAATCTCCATTGAGAATTCTGGTATGATCCTAATTGTTGTAATTTAGAAAAGCAGCACTCAAGAGAAAGACTCTGTGTGACAGGGTTCAAGTAGAGGGATTGTTTTTATTAAGGAAAGGGATCATAAAAAGGGGAAAGGGGAGAGGGAGGGGACCTATGGGGACAGAAGCAGCAGGAGAGAGGGAAGGGGGAGAGAAAAGGGGGGAATTGGCTGGGGGACAGGGACCTTTTAAAGGGATCATAGTGAATAGGCACAGATGGTGCTCTAAGTGGCAGCAGCTGAGGACATATCCTGTCAGGACCCCAAAGGCAGGACAGTACAGATGCCTGAGTACTAACACTAAAGGGTCTGTTTTTATGTTATTTGGTCTTTTTAACCCTTGCAGGTTTTAATATTCTCTGTCTGTCTCTGTCTCTGTCTCTCTCTCTGTCTCCCTCCCTCCCTTCTTCCCTCCCTCCCTCCCTCTCTCTCTCTCTCTCTCTCTCTCTCTCTTTTGTACTGCACATTTACTGTTTTAGTATGTCACTTTCCTGGTATCATTTATTTAGTATTCTGAATGCTTCTGTGCCTTTAATTTGCTTCTATGATTTTGTTGAAAACATTTTCTGGGCCTTTGGGCTGGGTTTCTTCTCCTTTCTTATGCTTGTTATTCTTAGATTTGGTCTTTTCATAGTGTCCCAGATTTCCTTGATGTTTTCTGTCAGGAGTTTTGTAAATTTAACATTTTCTTTGACCAATGAAACTATTAACTTCTATCATATCTTGAATGTTTGAGATTCTCTCTTCTATCTCTTGGTATTTTTTTTTCTTTTGATAATATTTGCCTCTGTAGTTACTCTTTGAATTTCCTACAGTTTTCACTTCCAGAATTCTCTCAGTTCAGGATTTCTTTATTGATTCTATTTTCATTTCAGGTCTTGAACAATTTCTTTACATTTATTTCTTTATTTGTGTTTTTCTGTATTTCTTTAAGGGATTTATCCATTTCCTCTTTAAGAACCTCTATCATATTCATAAAGGCTATTTTAAGTTTTTTTTTTTCTTGTGCTTCAACTATGTTAGAATATTCAGGGCCTGCTGTGGTAGGCTAACTCTAGTGGAGACATAATGCCCTGGCTGTTATTGTGTTTTAAAGCAGGCATCTTGATATCTTATCTGGGTTTAGAATGACTATACGTTTATGTGCTGACTTCTGAATTTCTCTTCGTTTGGTGTATGTTTCAATGCTTGGTTGTCTATCCTCTGGCCTCCTCATACATTTTCACACACATATGCATTCTCACAGATAGAAACACACACACACACACACACACACACACAACACACACACACACACACTCATGCATTCACATGCAAACAGTTAATTTTTTAAAATGTTGTCTTTGCATATACAGAATTTTAGAAATGATACCCTATATAGCCCATAGGCTATAATAATATCAGTTTATCATTGAATATTGTCTAGACTTGGTTAGAAGATGTATGTCAAAGAATCCGAATTAGTTAGTTTTGAATGGTTTTTTAGTCTGTTTTAAATTTACTTTTTAGAAAAAAAAATGCCACATATCTAGTGATAATAGTCATGGTATTAATACCAGTCACATGACTGTTAGACCTTGTGGTGAATAGTAAGTCACATGGGAAATACTGGCACATTCAGCCATAATTAAATTAGCTAAAAATATATATGCATCCATTCCAAAATATGAATGAATTTAAAGTAAGGTGAATTTTATAAGAAAAACAGCCCAAACTAGGTACATTTTTAAATCATTGAGATGTATTTTTAATACAAAAATGTTGCATGTATGTATTAAAAATTATATATGTATCAAAATACACATATGTATTTTGATAATATCCACCCCCCCCAGCCTCTATCTCTTTCTAACCCCCGCTTGTACTCACACAGCATGATCCCTTCCATGCTTTTCTTTTATTTTTAATGCTTGTTTTTAATAGCCAACAGAGTCTGATAATTACTGCATGTGTGGGGGTTGTCTGCTAATGCATGGGCAACCTACCATTAGCCATTCCTCCAAAAAGAGTGACTCTGCCTTCCCTAATAGCTGTCCATTGACAATATGTCCTCATCAAGAGGTGAGAACATGTGAGTTGCTCTCATCCATGCTAGAATTGACTGGCTTGACTTTGTGCAGCTACAACAGTTGCTGTATGTTCATGAGTATGACTATGTCATTTTATAGTATTGAAAGTATTCCCTTTCATCCCCATCTTCTACATTCTTTCTGCCTCCTCCTTGCTAATGTTCCTTCAACCTGGGGGTAGGTGACAATTAAGTGGTATACATGTCCTATTAGGGATAAGCACTTACAGTCATTTATTAGCACTTTGACTATTTATAAGTCCTTCCATAAACTGCTGTACAATGCAAAAAAATGTTTCTCTGATCAAACTTGAAAGCAACACAAAAATATGAACATAATCATAAATATTAAGAAAGGCGTTTGAGAAAATAACCATTTAGCTAAACAACAATACCTTATCCCTCAAACTCAGACCTATAACTTCCCCAGCATAAATTTTCCTAGGTTTACAGACCAGGAATAAATTTCCTGCTGTGAAATTTATCAGAGGTAGATAGTTGTTTCCATTACAAATATTATACCAGTAACCACAACTTGCCTGACAAATGAATATTACAGAATTCAGGGTAGAGTATTAAGTAAGACCTATATCTCTGTTATCAGTATGCACAGTATTTTCTAGGACTATGAACACTAGCCAATAAGGAGAAAGTTTATCAGTTATAGGTTGCTTTCTGTATCCAGCCAGAGGGTATATGGTACCTTCAGAAATAGAGCAATGACAATATACTATGTTTGTAAGGAGTTCTGGGGAAAACTTCTTGATCAGTACTTGTAGTGATAACATAGGGACATAATTAGGCCAGGTATAACAGAGTGATGGATTCTGTGCATCAGGTGGAATAGGACTTTGGGTTACTATCAGAGAAATAATGATAAATTTCCCTTCATGCAATCACAATGGCTTTTGTTTTCCAGGAGACCCATCTGTAGAATCTCAGAGGCTTATTCTCTTTAATGGAAGTAATGCAGTTAATCTGTGTGAAACCTCAATAGATTTGATATTAAATTTCACATAAAAAGTTGGTAATTAATGGCAGTCTTCACACATAATTAGCAATGAACTTTGAACAGGGCCTGTCTAGGGGGAGTAGGATCATAGGAGTCTAGAATTCTAGAATCATTTCATTCTGGCAGGAGAGGCATTCTAGGCCTCTTGCTTTGTTCAGCAGATAAGAGAAGATAAATTTAGTGGCCAAGGATCTTTCTGCCAGGGGCTATAAAAAAGCCAGGAATGGAAACAAGTGCCTGTTTCCAGTGTAAAATGCCTGTCGCTATGGAGTTTGCTCCCTTTGTCCAAAGTTAGAGTCACTCTCACAGTGACTTAGGTCATTATTTCTTAACTAAGTGTTCTGCCACTCTGGTAACATCGATGAAAACATTCTTATAGCACTTTCCCTAATTACTCATTATAGTCTGTCTTTTATATTTTAAGGCCTTTATGAACCCAATACCATGTTTATATCAGAGTTGGCCAATAGAACTAAAGCACAGTGAGACAATAAATCTGGGAAGGAAACAGAATCAGTAAATGGTGAAATCTGGTTTCAAATCCAGGCATAAGGGTTCTAGATCTCTTATCCTGTGTTATGCAGATCTATAAGCACTTAGTTTTATAACCACTTGGAAATAACATGGATAAATTCTGTGGGCTCAAAACAAACAAACAAAACAAAAACCAAAAAAGGTGATATGATCAAGAATTGAAACACAGCCCATTATTTAAAAACCAAAGTTGGGATAATTGAATGTCCACATAGAAAGGAAGAAACCATGAGAGGATAACTATGGTGAAATGAAACATTGCTTGCTCTCAGTGATTGAGCACTGTTCGATCTGCAGGGTGTGATTAAATGGCCACAGTCATGGCTGAGTACTGTAGCACAGTATATCAGAGTAAACAACTTTGGGAATGCTGCCCCTAGCTGTGTGTCAGGCTGCTTAAGTGACACTAATGCTAGGGACAGGATTGATCCTCTGAGGTAGACTATTGCAACACAACTGTGTTCAGATAGGCTGGAGTTAAAGAGCATCATTAAATTTATTCTGGAGTCATATTATAAAGCATTTAAGGGCCAGAGCTCCAGATAGTTCTGACTTTAAATCTTCACACAGCCCTTTATTAGTATCATGTACTTAGTTAAGTTACCTGATGATCCTTCTCTAAGTTCCAGTTTCTTCATCTGTAATTAGGATAGTTGTACTAATCTCCTAGATTCATAGTGATGAGAAGTAAATAATGTCAGTCTGTAAAATGCTTAGCACTGTGCTAGGCACATAGTAATATTAAACATTTAGGAATGAAAAGATCATTAATTTTTCAAATATGGACTATCATGCTAATTACTCTCTGATATGGAAAAGAAAGCATGGCCTAGAAGGTAATAAGTAGGACTTTATACCTATCAATCTCTCACTGCTTTTGGATAAGGGACCTTGAACTCTGAATTGTGAATAGTGCTTATAAAGGAAGCTTTGTAAATCAACTTATTTAAAATGCAGTAGAGCAACTTATGATTTAAAAGCATCCTGTGGTGAATCCTTTTATAATGCGAATAATCATCTCCTAATTTATCTGTTCTGTAAGTTCAGATTTTGTCTTAGTGTGTCTTCTTAAAGCAAAGAGTACACCTGCACTCTTGTTCCTACAAGGTAAGCAGTACTTTCATTCTGGGAAGACTTTCAGAGAAATACAGGGTGCCTCTTGGATTCAAGATGGCATAGGTCAGTATCTACAGAAGCTCACAAGGCCCCTGTTGTCAGGAAGAACATTAATTGTACTTTGTGAGGCATACATGTATAATGAGCGCGCATCCTCATGTAGGTCAGTAGACCTAGATTGTCATGAGAGTCACTGAGGCCTAGGAGTGTTGCTTGGATTGAAGAACTGTTTACTGAAAAACAATTTGCCTAGTGCCTTTTTCTGGAATTGCACTGGAAGTTAACATGAAATTATGACATGCCACACAAATCCCTATGAAAAGCCAAGCAGTGTGGGAAGCTGTGCAGTAGAAAGAGCTATGTGGGCTAAGAACTGACTGCTACATAGTAACTGCATGGGGTACAGATAGCCTGTCACTTCTCCTGTGTGTTTGTTCCTAATTGTATGCTAATCACATTGGATTTACATCTCATATGTAACTTTCGACTAAAAAAAAATTACTAATCTCATAAAATAAGGTGAACTGTTTTGTTTCTTTCAGTCCAATGAAAAGATTAAAAGAAAAAAATCGTAGAAAGAGCACTTACAAATAGTTAAGAAGTTTTCATATCCCAATCAACAATGCTTGTCAGTCTGCCTCAGCTTGAGCCCTTTTTTGCAGATGTGCAGATTTATAAAGCATTTTATTTAACTATGATATAGAGATGAATATCAAAGTGGGCAAACTCAAGCCAAATGAGTCTTTTCTACCATTAGCCAGCAAACATTGACCTGTGTTTGGAGAAACTTGGGTGTATTTGAGATAAAAATAACCTTTCCCACAAATTAATTATATCTATGACTAAAATAATTACATCTTTTCATTGATTCTTTTTATTTCCACAGTATCCATGGGAATTTTGCCAATTCTTCATAGAGTGATTTAAGCTCATTCATACCTAACTTGGATGAAATACACATTAAATATATGCCTGCAGCTCTGTCCTCTGCATGATGAATGGGACAACACCATGTATCAAATTCATAACAGTAAACTATATGGTTTTTCTCAAAGCTGGGTCCTTAAAAACGCTAATGACCACTTTGTAAGAACTTGGAGACCACTTCAGACTTTCTGACCTTTTAATACTTGTGCCAGTCTACTCAGATGACAGATGTATCTAGTATCAAATTGAGAATTTGAAACATTTAATACAGATTCTGGAATTGTAAAGGACAACTATATAAGCCTTGATTTTTTTTATTTATCAAAAAATTCAAGCAGATTTTTAAAAACGGACTCATGAACTTAATTCAACTAAGGGGAAATGAAATTATAAGTTTAGCCAAAATGGAAGTTCTGGCAAAGCTTAGTATTCCAAATCATCTTCAGACTTAAGGTGCCAAACATAAAGATGCTAAAGCCATCGTACCTGACAATTTGTGTGACAGGTTACCATGGTGCCATAGTGAACAAGTGCAGAACAGAAAAACCTTTATATTACAAAGATAAAAAAAAAAAAAAAACAGTTTCCTCGCATATTCATTTCACTTCTCCAGAAGAAAACATGCTCTTGGGTACGCCATTTCTAAATTTAATGTATAAAGACAAATAACATAGTAACAAACCATTTCTATTTCCTTAATATATGTTTGGAAACTAGTCTATAAAAGCAGCTATCATTAGAGATAGAGGATAATAGAAATATTAAAATTCAAAAAACACAAACCACATTTATAGAGAAATTTTAGTGTAAGCAGTATATTTTAAAATACATTATGGCATCATATCAAAACATGATATGAGCATCTATAAACAAAGAAATGTCAAGAGATATTGCATATATATTAGATCTTATTGGAGTGTCAACCTGGAGGACCCTCAAGATCTCATGGCTCTTTACTGAAATCTATGTATACAAACCGCAGAAGAAGAAGATTACAAAAGAAAAATTTAAAAAATGCTTACCTCTTTTATTAAAGTAAAAGGTATAGGTTCCAAAATGAAGTCCAAGTTATGCTAAGGCAGAGTGTATTTTCTAAAAAATACTTGGTTATATTTGTGGAGAGTGGAGAACTCGTAAAAGCCCAAGAGCACCCTCTAGTGAAACTTCTGTATTAGGCCTAAGGGGGCTTTCCCTTGACCCTCACTGTCCCTTCTAATGACCTTTGATTTTCCCATATGTAAACGTTGGGTTCCTGTTGTCTGGCCTTAGCGGTGTGCAGATCACAGAGAAGGTAGTGTGCTTGGAATGTACATCTATTGTTAAAAAAATTGCTTAACTACTAAGATCTGGCATTCTTCGTTCTCATGGTTTTTTTTTTTTTTTCACTCATAAAATACCATTCTATGACCAACAACTCTTACACTAGCTAAAATAGTTTTCAAAACTAATTAAGGAAATATAAGCATAGAAGTCTGTAACTCATTTGTACTTTTGTATTCTTTATAGTACAGCCAGGAACATTTTTATATTTCCAATATCAGGAATATCGCCAAGAATACTAAGGTGATTTCTGGAGTCTGACAGGGTTGTGATTAGGTAGATAAAGGAACTCTAGATTTGACCAATGTACATTGTATGCATATATTCAATATTAAATTGAATTTTATTAATATGTACAATTGATGCACATTGATAAACAATTAAAAATTAAGTACTTCTAAAATGTAGAAAAATAATTAAATATTTTATATATGTGTTTCTGTATTTTGTAAGATAAGTATAAAGAGACTGTCTTAACTGTAAATTAGTTTAGGCTGTGAGTAGCATCCCCATAGATTAGTAACTGTTACATAACAACTGCAACAAGATTAATCACAACTCGATTTTATAAACAAGTTGACATAAAGTGCTGAAATTGGAAGGGAACTCAGAGATCTAAATCTCTCCACTTCAGACAGAGGAAAAGCCCTGGTGTACCCAAATGTTAAGCAACTTGGCAAGATGGTACAAGTGGATAATGACAGCGTTAGGGCTCAACAGAGACTCTTTGTGCTCATTGTAGTGTTCCATGTGCTACAATAGCCCCATTATTAAATGTTTGTGATGTGGTTGCTTAAGTTCATTCCCACTGATTTTGGACAATTCTCCATGCTTAGAGTGAAAGTATGAATTTTACGAATCCTTCTCTAATTCTGTCTTCACTCTCTCATATAATGGAGTAAGTTGCTTTCTGAGTTACTTCCAAGAGAAGATCAGTTCATGATTATTTAATGAGTCCTGTTTATTCTTGAAACACTGTGACACACTGTTAACATTGTGACTGACCCGTCAGTCCAATTAATATTCAAGCATTACTAGTAACCATTCCTGTGAGTCTCTGCTCCACTATCATGTGTGTGCTGATGGTTTGCCTCTTGGTGTTTACAGAAGTATTATATAATCAAATAAATGTAATGTGGAATATTGTTGACATTCATTCAATTCAGTGTCCATATTGAATAATATCATCTAAATTATAAAGAAATCAAGGTATTCTTGGGATTATCCAACAGAGGTTAGAGCAGTAACTCCATTAAAGAAGATTTTTAGGTGTGTTATTCGATTTCTTGAAAATAACTTTTTCCTGGAAAATAATTGAATTTTCTATGCACTTATACTTGAGAATTACTGTGTAAAAATGGTATTTTGGCAAGACATAATCCATATCAGTTCAGCAGAAGTATATGATTCATTCATGTCTGAGTTCATTACCACATTCTTAATCTTGGCTTTTAGTTTTTGTAGCTAGTTTTAGTCTTAATAACTGTTTCTTCCATCACTGTTAATGTTTTGGAGATGAGATGGCTATGGCAAATTAAGCAAATTAAGGCACAATGTCTTAATTTTAAATAAATTTTAAAAAGTAGCTACTTAGTGAATTTTCTTTCTTTTCTTTCTTTCTTTTTTTTTTTTTTTTTTTTTTGCATGCTATACTACTCTTCAAACACATTTGGGTTCTTTTTGTTTGTTTTAAGAATCATAAAGCCAGCAAATTTTGGAGCTAGAGGTGATTGTGGCTATCAAGGAGACTGGCCTCTCCATATTTTAGATGAGTAAATCAATACTCCACAAGAGAATGAAACTGGTAGAAGTGTTTGATTTACAAATTGACTTTCAAGAATAGGCACATGTTTCTTTTCCTAAACATAGTTGACTCTGGGGAACAACTGTTCAGTTTTACAGGTACTCTGACCCAAAAGATTGACCACCGCTGTGTTATCCATCCATGGACTACACACATTATATTACAATTGCCCACCTAGCAGCACAGTGGAGCGTGTCTGCTTAGCCAGCTTTCAGCTTTCTAATTCTTGTCAATTTGCTATGATGTTTAAGACCACACTGAAACCCATAAGTGAATACTGTTAAGTCTATTTCATTTTTAACTGCAAGTCTAAACAGGCTCAGCAATGAGGCTGCATAGTCTCTGCATGGTCTACTAAATATTTTTAGGAAGTGGAAACCCCTTCTGGAGTTCTGAGAGAAACATCACTTCTAAAATGCTTTTAAAAGTACTCCAGCATAAACATTACAGTGGAACATTTCATTAGCTTTTTGAGAACAATAAAGAAATGTGGAGCATAATAGGCTAATATGTTTAAGTGGCCTTGGTAGAACCCTACTTAACTCAGTGGGATTTTCTGCAGCATGCAGAGGTGGAAAACCATTCCCTACATACGTATTGTGTAGACTGCCTCCTTCCTCATTGCATGCAGTGTATATCAAAGAGAAGTGACTTTCCACCTGTAATTCTTAAATGAAGAAAATCTCAAAATACAAGTTTTGGAAGCATCAATATTTAGATGGGGATGGTCATTAACCAACAGTGCTAGTCTTTGGCATCCTGGATTACTGCAAGCTAGAGAAAGGAATAAATTGAATATTAGCATTTCCCAGCCTCTTACAGCTTACATTGCCATCAGGGAATTAAGATCCTAAAATACCTAAGGAAAAGACATGATGTAAGCCAAATCTTATTGGTTACAAATTACAAAGTCTAATTCAACTAATGAAAAATTATTTTGCTACTTATGCTACAAATTTTTCCTGCCAAATATTTGAATGAAGTAAAATGATGATTTAATAAAAAACAAAGTGGTAATTTTTTTAGTGATTTTATTAGGATTCAAGTAACTATGCTGAGTCCACTGCTGGACTTGTAGTGTGATCTTCTGCCAATACTTTTAGCTCTTGGTTCTTCTATTTTCTCTGATATAAATTGGGACTCATTAATCCTAGGGACACTGTGATCCTTGTAATTTGCTTATGCTTTTAGGAAAAAATGTAAATTAAGTGTACAATTACAATGTTTTAAGCAAGTTCAAATAGACTAAATAGATAACAAATTAAAAGTATTAAGTATTTTCCTTTATGCAAATAAATTGTCATCATCAAAATTCATTGGAAAGTGTTAATTCATGTTCATGTGACATTGAATTAATGATACAAAGAAAAAGCCTTTTGAGTGACAGTCAGCTCGAGTGGCTGAAGTAGCATATTTAAGCCATTATGTTTGTTTGTTTCACTTACTGTCAAACCCTGTCTTCAAAATACTATCAACTAGTTATATTGATAGATGGAATCTGTCTTTCAATTCCAGGATGTGTTTTCTATCAAATTTTCTCTTCATTGGTTTTTGGAGGCTATATGCAAAATAACATATAAACACAAATGTAAAACCCAGCTGTAATTGTTGCTTAGCAGTTGGGGACATCATAAATTCCTTAAGATGTATACTTGTACTGTAAATATCATCAGAGCCATTCAGTAAGACTGTGAAAACCTAAACAAAACTTATTGAAAATAATGTATATGCTTCCTCCTCACCCAAAGGATCGTTTCCTAGCTACAATATTTGCTCCAGAGGAATCTCACAAAAATGCCCCTGGATTTTCAAGTTAGTCCAACAGAGAATCAAGTGGGTTTATTTTAAAATTTACCCTTAAATATGTTGCTAGTTTTGAAATTCTGATTTTGTGCTTTGCTTGTGTAATTCAGAAACAGCTTTAGTTTAAAAACAAAAATTGGCAAAAATACTAGTGCATTATGTGTTCTAATCACGTATGGTGTTTTGAAAAAGACTCAAAATTGACAAAAGTGTTTCATTGTAATTACAGTTCAAATGCATGGATTTTCTTTCTCCTATATTGTATTAAATAAAATAAAAACAACAGACTTCTTAAATGAATAGTATATGAATATTAATTTGGGTACTTGTGCCATAATATAAAGTACAACTGATGTACAGGTGACATACATTTTCAAGGTATGTTCTTATAACTCTGATTTGAGGAAATTTTATGCTTTTTAGTTTATAATTCAAAACTATCAGTTTTTAAAGTTTGTGGAGTTCTCAGAACATTTTATCCAGTGACATGGTTAATCCTCAAACTCCAGTATCATTGGGCCAAATTTTCTCTTTCATAGAATTCTTTGGTTTTTTCCTATGAGAGCTTTTTTTTTCTTGATATTATATAAACATAGAAAGAGAAGTTTCTTTGCCTCATATTATACTCATGAGACAATGATGATGCTGAAGTCCTTTTCATAATCAGGACCTTTGTAGAGATTGTCCAGGTATTCTTAGCCAAAATCTCCATCTCATTGTACACTACTCCAGGGCAACATGTGGCGTGCCAGCTGGATGCCCTCCCTACATGCTTCAGGTGGCCACATTTCAATGGTGCCTATAGAGCACAGGCCAAATTCTCATTCTCCGTGTTAATCAGTGGGAGAATTCCCATAGAAAATGGGATGGAAGCATATTTCAGGCAGACTCTAAGAGATCAGCCAGGTGATTAGGCCAGGACATTTTAAGTTCAGTTTTTATGTAGAATTTCTATGGCTTTATCTTAGTTGACTGAAGAATGCTAGAAAATTTAGAGATACTTGGAATATCTTTCTATCCCATTGTAATTTCTTTAAAGAGAATTCCACAGTATTTTCCTTAGATACAGTAAGATCTCATGATGATTTATAAACTCAATGACAACTGATAAACCGAGTAAATCAATCTAATGGAAACATTTTCCCATATTCTTAAAGGATCTGAATTATATTTACTGAAGTCTCATTGGAATACTCTTTTCATTTAAATTCCAGTTAGTTCTCCAAACATTTAGTAAGTGTGTACTGTGTGTAAAATGCTATAGTAGACAGTTTCAGTATCTCAATCTATAATCTTATAGTATTGAAAATATTTTCACATTTATTTTCTTTTTTATGATGAGGATCTACCCTTTAATTATTTCTTACATAAATTACTTACAGTTTCAGATGTATACTTTGGATTTGGGTAGGGAATTTGTTCTGTGTTTCTTTATTTTAAGTGAGCCTGGAGACAATTGTAGAAAGGCATTTAGTTTTCCTTGATGGAAAAATAAAGGCTTATGATTTTGTCATATTAAATTGACTGGGGTTGGAACTAGTGCATTTCCTTAGATATTCTGTTGTTTCACTTGACAAGAGGCTCAGTTATGAATGAATTTTAATTCCCTAATTGAAACTGTTCTTAAGTTCAGCTAAATGTAATTATTTTATTTACTACATTTAAGGAAATATGGATTTAATCCACTCTGCATATTTTTCCCAATACAAAAATATGATTTATTCAGAAAGTATTCATTCCTGATGCTTACTATTAATTAAATATTACTGCTGTATCTGAATACTATAAATGTTATGCAGTTCTGGAGAATAGGTGTAGATGATGTTACATTACACTCAGCATATATGATGTCCTCTACTATTGTTGCATCTAATTCACAATGACCTTTTTCACTTCTGTGTTGTTGTTATGTTTTTAATAATTTCTATCACCTTCCTTTCAAGCCTACATTGAAGTACTTGAAAACAACCTAAGTTTTACATTGATTCGTCTATTTTATTTCACTTACACAAAGTTTTGAAATAGAATCTATCCATACTATCTAATCAGATTTTGTAGGAATTAAAAAAATCTTCACTAGACATTGAACATTTTTCATAAACTCAAAATTTAAAAACTTGGTTGGGATTAAGTTTTATAGTATCAATTTGCAAAAAGATGTTCTCCAGGAACCCATCAGTTATGTCATTTGGGGTGTTTGGCCCAGAGGGCAGTCATGTTGACCCCATCTGCAAAGGTTGGCTAAACTAGAATCTTGGACTATGTAAATCCCATTCATCAAGGTCCACATAAAGTAAAGTAGGTGGGGAGCAGGGGGGACAGATGGTAGGGTCGACAGCAAAAAAGTTGTTGTTGACATTGATATAGACCCTTCTTCTTGCCAGAGTGACTCCATGGACTTCTTTTGGCATGAAAGCCTAAGCCAAAGCTATCATCTTAATGGAAGGTGAGCTGCAGGCACACTGGAGAGATCTAGACACAGTAGGTACCTAGGATTGGCTTAGATTCTGTCTATCAGCTTGAGTGTCATACATATTTGATTGATGTGCAGTGGGGCCTGAAAGTGCTGCTTTGATGTTGAGGATTGTGTCATAAGGTTCTTGATATGGTGCACATGTCTGGATGGAATTGGACATTGACTGTCTTTGCCTATGCCAAGCAAAACCAGACTTGAGTGCATTATTCTGTGGATGAGTAGCAGATGGTGAGTGCAGACGTTTGGAGGGGGTGTGCCTTCAAACAAAATATGAAGCCAAAAAAACTTAGAAGGTTATTGCATGTCTTGACTTTGGCAGCTATTTTTAAGGATTCACAAAAAAATCACATATTATCCATTGTTACTTTGAGACTACTAGACACATTGGTGTTACACACAAAAAAAATTTTTCAAAACAATAATACTATTTTATGTGTTGGTCAAGTTGGTTGGAGAGAGCTCTTGGCATTAGCTAAATGGCCAAGTAAATATTTTGGATTGTATATTCTCAAACTTCTTACCAATGCCAATAATCTTACTTCTAAGTAAACAAAGGAAGGGGCACCAGAGTACTAAAAAGTCCACATACTATATTGTGGTCCAATGTGTCACTTATGAATGATTTTATTTTCTTTGACATTCAATTTGGGCAGAGGACTGCATTCTTCAGAATAAGAAAATCTAAGAAAATACAGTCAACAAAAGCATCTTCACACACACATACACACATGAAGGATCACAGATGAAAGATCCTTATAATAATTACAAATTAATAGACATACAGGACAATGATTTTTTCAAACATTTGCTGTTTTGCCATGAGTGAATTCTGAACACATGTAAGTCAATTTTCATATCATAGTATTTTTTCTAAAATATAAGCTGTAAAGGTAACATATGCTTATTAAAATATTTGGAATAAAACACATTATAAAAAAACTAAATCTTAAATGTGTTGTCACCATCAATAAGGTATGATTCTAAGGTTTTCCATAAATCCTTCCACCTTCATGCACAACTCTATAAAGTATGTGTTTGCAGGTGAGTTTTTAAATAATAATTGGATCATATGGTATGTATTGTGCTTTCTTACCATCAGTAATTAGTTGATAGTTATAAAATACCTTCAAATTATTGTATCTTGTGTACCAAAATTTTTCAGTCAACTCCTCCATATTTGGCACTAAAGTGGTTTTGACCATAATTGTTCTTCTACTCTGCCTTGCAAGTGGGTTTCTTTGATTACAGAGTGTGCACTCAACGTTCTTTGGCTAACATTCTCCAAGTTGGATGTGAAAGGAGCTTGCTAGATAACTTTCTCACCTGTTTTGAATAGTATCATAACTATTGTCAATTTGGCAAGCAAAAAGTATTTTTTTTGGTTTGTTTTGATTCCTTTCAACTTGATTAACACTGAATTACCTTGCTTTTCATATATTTACTTGCCATTTTTTCCTTCTTTTAATGAAGTATTTGCTCATGTCTTTTACTCCTGTCATTTTGCTTATTTTTAAGATTCTTTTAATGTTTTTGTCTAACACTATGTAAAAATGTTTGTCCTGGTTTTCATATGCCACATTATTGTCTTTGCTATTGTTGATATGAGAAAAACTAAGCATTTGTGTGGGTAATTCTGTTTTATACTGTACTTTGTTGTTACATTGCCCAAAAGCTTGGAATTGGGTAGTCTAGAGCTATTCTAATAGCTCTAGTTTATTTTTATTCCTTTAAAAGCCATTTTACTGTGTTATGAATTCAGTATCTTATTTAATTTTGTCTGCATGATTATTTCTCTAACCCAGTACCATCGTCACCACTCATACTCATGTCATAGCATCATTGCATATAGATAAAGCAGCATTAGATCTTCTTGAGAACCTTCCTTTGGTCCTTTCACTGTTTCTGCATTGTCTCTATTACCCCTTCACAGTTTATATGTTTATTAGATCAAAGTCTTCATTTTTCTAATTTTCTTCTCTCCCTTCCCCTTCTTTCCCTTCATACTACTCTGTATTGTTTATTTTTGTATGTGTGATAGAGTGTGATATCATATGGTCTGCACTTAAACTTGCCATGTCAGTAATGATGGCATTCAAACCCTGATCCCACTGTCTCCCATGTGCTAGCATTACAGGAAAGCACACAAATCCCTATAGCTGTTTATCTCTATTCAAAGATGTTTTTGATATTTTTCCTACAAGTTATTCACAATTTCCTCCCTTCACCAAGTTCATAAAATTCTCCAGTAAAATTTTATTAAATCTATAAATTAGTATTAGTGTCTTTACAATATTTAGCATTGATATTCAAAAGTATAAAATATTTTCCATTATCAATTGCTTCATTCACAAGTCAGTCTTGTCATCTTATTCATATGCATCCCAGATTCCTCAGTATAGATGTATTACATTCTTGTTGTGACATGAGATTGTTTGAATTCTATTTTCCAAAATTTTAGTAGAAAATACATTACTTTTTTTAATATTTAAAATAAGTTCTTTTAGTTAGCTGTTAATAGTTCCTTTGAAGTTATTTTGAGTTTTCAAGGCAATTAGATTATTAGCTAACAATACTAGTTTAGTATTTTTTCCTTTAACTCTGTTTAATGTCCCATTTTATTAATTAGAATTTCTCAATCATTTGAGTGATCTTGTGATAGAAACAATACTCCTTCTTGATTTTATGTATAGTAATGACTTTATCATTCTCCACAATTAAGATTATAATAAATATAATTTGTTATATTGGTAAAGTAAACTAGAATTCTATTTTATGTGAGTATTAGAACTATTTTCAAGTTTATGTGCCACCTAATGATAAATATTGTAGAACCCTAATTGAAAGACATAGAATTTTTCTTGAATTGTAGTTTTAATTCAAATTAATTCATCACACATTTATTCAACATTTTTACTTTGTACCAGAAAATTTTCACTAGACATTGGAATTTAAGTACATTGGCCTTTCCCTTAAAATGTTATGTGGTAATTTAAAAAATGAAAGTTAAGAAATAACTTAAAGTAATTAATTTCTCATTATTATAAAACTTACATTATTAGAAAACAATTTACATTTGGAATTTATTAAGAAAAATTCTAAATAAGAACATTTATAAAATTTGTTAATACCCCACTAAATTTACAAGATCACTAACATAGACAGTGTCTTGTGAAGCCAATTACTATCTCATGTAAAATGTGAAGCGAAACTATCTCATGTAAAATGACTGAAATGACATATGCTTTTTGAATAAGTCACTTTTACAAAACTGTGATTGAGTTTTTATTGACCCCAGAGTCTTTTGAATCACCTATGAAATATCAGTAGGTATTCAGATAGTTCATGTGGGTTTGATACTTACTAATTTTATGGCTTTATCTTACTTTTCCCATCTTGTGATGTAATTTATTATATTTATATAATTTAATATATTTTTAAACTCTTTTATTTTGCTTATTTAGACAGTTTATATTTTATATTTTTAAGATACACTCCTGATTAGATTCTTTCTTTATAATATAAACAAATAAAACTACAAATATCTGTGATGCCAATTTTTTATACAACATTATATTAGTGTAAATACAGATAAATTTAACTAACCTACTTACAAAGAATTTGCTTTCTACTAGGCAGATGTGAATAAGGAAAAACATAAAAGGGTAGCAATGAAATATGTATACTTTGCATGAACTACTATATCTTATCTTTTTTATCTTTTAGGAAAAGTATGAAATCATGAAAATTATCTGTTGCATATTTACCTTGCTTTGAAATAACCATTTTTCCACATAATCATTTTCATGATTATTGCTTATAATTTTACAATGTGTTTCCAATATTTTATTTTTTATTTTTGCTTCAGGACTCTACACTGGCTAGACATATGTATGGATAATAACCCACACAGTATTAGTAGTGATAAATCCTTACAAAATGGCAATACCTTTGAGTACTTTCTTATTTATATAATGTCTCTTATTCTTTCAAAACTCTGTATTCTTATTTTTGTTAAACACTGTCTTATGTGCCTAATTTAACCAAATGTAATTGTTTTCTAAACAAAAGGTGATGCTGCATAGCAATAAGATTAATGTAGACCAAAATCCTTTCTTCTTGAATCTCCTCTTTCCTTAAAGAGCTTCCCCAATGTTTACCATTTACCAAAGAACTGACTAATGAGGTAGGAGTCATTGTTGTGCTGATGCAAAGTTTGTGTGTCTACTAAAAGAGGTGCTAACAGGAAATGTGGGTGCATTAAAGGAACATATCTTCGTTATTCAGACTTACATGAATCTTTTTTTATTCTATGGAAGCATCATTTTAAACTTTTACATTCGTTATATATTCTCAAAATGTTACCAAGTTTTGTAAAATTTTATCTTTACTCAGTTTTAAGTGCGGCATCAGATGATATTTGTCACAAACCACAATACTTGTCCCTGTGGAACTGTTATTCTATTTAATACATAAGTAATACTATTGATTAAACAATATAGCCTTCAAACTTCAAGGCCTTGCTCAGCCACAATTTCCCCTAATCTCACTAGAACCTCCTATGTGGTATCAGTTGTTTGAGGTCTTTTTAAAATGTAAATAAGTTATGCACAGCACACTTCCTCTATTTACCCAACTTACTATATTGAAGCAAATGTCTTGATGGAACACAGATTGATATATTGGTGTGTTTCTGTGCTAAACCAAAGTGAAGAAGGCGTTTTATGAATATTTAACAGAACCTACTTCATTACAGTTTTTTAAAGTATTTTATGAATTGTAGATAATCTGAGCCATGGGATATGATGGAATTCTACATAATAGATTTCATAGAAAGAAGATACCTCCTCCACCAGAATTGGATTAGACTCCTGAGAAATATGCATTGGGGCTTTTATAGCACTTTAACTTTATAAGCATATCTCACATTTAATTGTGCATATTACTATTGTGGTACTATAGTAAATACAGCAAGAATGAGAATACAAAAATAAGGATGCTTCCTAAAACAATTTGTCTTTACTGTAATGCACTTTTTTCCCTCTAATGTTTTAGTTTCAAACATGACATTTTGTTTCTTTTGAGAAGAAATTGCTAACATCCATATTATTTCAGAGAAAATTTGTAATATCTGCATAATGGTACATTTCTCTATATACAAAATTAGAATTCCCCACATGAAAAGATTAGATCAAACAAAATCTGTGCAATAACAAGTTATAATAAGTTTTTAAAAGTTGGTAATATCAAGTCTTTGTAATATAATGTTACTTGATTAATTACTATATTAACTTTACTCAAGAAATAATTACTCTAGAAATTGTTCATTTGAGCATACACAAACAGTGAGATGAAGAGGCAATTCAGTGATGTGCAGTAAGTCAAACTTGGCAAAATAGTACTATAATTTATGTCACTGGGAGCTTTTTAGTAGGTAATGTGCTTACCACATGATCCTGAAGATCACCCATGTAAAAAGCTGGATAGGGCAATTCTGCTTGAGAGTCAAATCAGAAGGATCCCTGAATTTTTCTGGCCAGGCCAATCAGAAAGCTCAAAGTTTGGTGGAATACCTTGTCTCAAAAAATAAAGTGGACTGATTGATAGCTGGGGAATCTACATCGAACCAAACTAGGCCCTCCGAATGTGGGTGACAGTTCTGTGGCTTGGGTAGTCTGTGGGGACACTGGCAGAGGAACCAGAATTTATCCCTAGTTCATGAACTGACTGTTTGAAGCCTTTTCCCTATGCAGGGGCATCTTACTAAGCCTCTATAAAAGGGGAAGGAACTTGGTCCTGCCCCAACTTGATATGCCAGGCTTTAATGACTCCTCATGGGAGTCCTTACTTTTACTGAGAAGTGGATAAGGTTGAGGGAAGGGGGGAGGAATTCAGGGTGGTGGTCGGAAGGGGAGAGAGGGGAAACTATAGTTGGTATGTAAAATGAAAAAAACAACTTTAAATAAAAAATTTTCAAAATAGATAAGTAAAGTGGAGAATGATTAAGGATTACACCCAATATTGACCCCTAGACCCATGTGCACACATATAAAACACATTCACAAACAAAAATTGTATGTCATTGAAATGGTATCTTAAATTACCATAGTGGTGATTATAGTTGTGCAATCTGATTATTTATGTATTGATGCTTATAATTATTTTTATACATTTCTATATTTTATTCTTTGTGATTATTACTTATAATTATTTTCTTCTTTGACAGTTGTATACATTCATATAGTCACCCATATCCCACTGCCTTATCTCTCTTTCAACACTATCAAACTGCTCCCTTACCAGTCCCTTTCTTACATTCAAGTCTTTTGATTTTATCTTATGAACCACTAAGTTAAAAAAAAAAGGGGGGGCTATCTTTGTGACCATGGGTGTTGAACTATTCATCAGAGCCTTCTGAACTTACCACGAGTACACCAGTGAAGTCAATAACTGCTCTGTCCATCATTAGTCAATAGTTCAACAAGATCGGGTGTGGTCCAGTGAATCTCCTTATCTGTGATGGACTGATGACCAAACTGGACCCAAGCAAGGCAGCTAAAGCTACTTTCAGAAAATGATCGCTATGGCTCTGTAATTTTCAGAAGATAACATTTCCTGTCATTTTCCCTATCTTGCTGCTCTTAAGTTCTTTCTCTATCTCTGGTTCTGTAATGCCTGAGAGTGAACCTATAGAGCTTGGCACTTAGTGATTACTTATTGAGCACATGAGTCTCTGCATTCCTCACAGTTCATTGAAAAGCAAAACTTCTCTGGTGAGTCTTGGTGGTAGCATTTGTCTATGCATATAAACATGAATATTTAGAAAGCATTGAAACACCATGACTCTTTGTCTAAGTTTCCATCCGGGCCCAAGATTACTGCTATTTTATTATATATATATATATATATATATATATATATATATATATATGGACAAGCACACATAGACACACATGTACACACACATATACCACATATATACAAAAAAGAACTTTGTTTATAATATTATGTGCATTGGGAAGCATTGGACTTAGACCTTATATGTTGACGCTATGCACTATAAATACTTAGGCTGAGAGATGAAGAAGAGGAACTTCTCCAGTGTATAAAAGGATAACTATTCAATATTGTGAATATTGTGGTAAATCACTTTCATGAGAAACAAGATATATTTTGTATGAATATTTCTCAATATAAGCTGATGATATCTGATTATGTATAATTTAGTATTTTCAGTGTTAAAGGATTCATATCAGACAGATATTCCACTCTGGATTTTCTTGGAGTGTCTGTAGGTACAAAACTCAGTTAGAATGGCTGCAATTATTTTTAGGAAGTTTTGCATATATTCTTAAGTTATAACTTTGGCTGTCATTAGACGAGAATGCATCTAAAATGTAGCTATTCTCTTTAATATTAGAAACAGCTATAATTTGGGGGTTCATTTGAATCCTCCAATAGAAATTACAAATCCTAACAAAATACACAGCAGAAGAATTATCCACCTATTTTACCTAAGAGACTAGCCACAGAAGTTCCAATTTAGAGAACCCAAAATCCATTTAAGTATTTATCTCCCTAGCCTCCCTAGTCTACAGATAAACAGGAGGTAGAGATTCTTACCTCCTGTTTAGATATTGACTAAGTGATAACTGTATCACACAAGGTAATAAAGTCCCATATATTACATGTTCCAGGTTACTTAAACTTTGAGCAGTATATATGATATTTTACTGTCTTCTTATGAATTATATTTCTTATTTTTCAAATGGAAATGGCAATCCTTATGGGTGTAGGTGCTTAAAAAAAAGCGACTAGCATAGCTGTGATATCATCATGAGTCAAGGCTTGGTAAGGATTTATCTGACATTTTGTAAGTGTGAAGCATTAGTTTTGGCCCAGAAAAAAATAAGCAGATTCAGAGCTAAAATTCCATACATTTTGTATTTCTCCTATACACACTTTGTTGTTTTCCTATCCTTCTTTGTGTCTTTGTAGGGCAAGTTTTGAAAATTTCAAAAACCTCATGCTACATGTTTATTTTATCTTACGTATATCAGTGATATTGTAATCTATTCATAAACATGAATGTTTTATGTAAGTCTATTCTCATTGGAATTTTATTGTGGATCTTTAATTAATTAAAGAGTCATCTTTATAGTAAATATTTTTATACCCTTCTATATTGAACTTCATAATTTATCAGTTTTTAATTTCTGTGGAGGTTATCCCCTTATTAGATTCCTGAAAAATATATGCCTTAAGTGTGCATAGAGAATCAAGAGACATAGTAATATGTTAATACATATAGACCTTAATCAAGTAAGTATTTAGACCTACTTAGAGATCCCAGAGCTATGAATTTGTATAATATTAAGTCTAGATTGTATGTTCTCCAAAATTGGTTAGAATATTTTTGCTCAATATAGGTCTAAATTTCTTAGCATCCCAGACCCAGTATAATTCTAGCTCTTCTCACTGCTTAGATTCTCTCAACTATATATGTGTGTGTGTTTACTTAGGCCTCTTGACTTAGGTTATTAATTTATTTTCCCTTTTATTGAAATAGTTTCTTTCCTCATACAAAATATCTAGATTATAGTTTCCCCTCCCTCTACTTCTCTCGCTTCCTCCCAACCTTCTCTCTCTTCCAGATACACTCCCTTTCTGTCTGTCATTAAAAAGAAAAAAGAAAGAAAGAAAGAAAGAAAGAAAGGAAAGAAGAAAGAAACAGGCTAGTAATAGAAAACAACAAAACATTATAAACTAAATTACAAGATAAATTAAAAAATCATATTAAAGTTGGACAAGACCACCCAACAGAAGCAAAAGAATCCAAAGCTGAGGTACAAGAATTAGAGACCCACTTGTTTACCCACTCAGGAGTCCCATAAAAATACTAACCTGAAAGCTATAATATATACACAGAGTACCTGGTATAGACCCTTGTGTGTCCTCTATGTTTGCTGCTTCAGTGTCTGTGAGCTTATTTGAGCTTAGCATAGTTGATTTAGGAAAACTTGTTCTTCCAGTATCCTCCATCCCCTCTGGCTCTTACATCCTTTCTGCCTCTTCTTTTGCAGTCTTCTCTAAGCTCTGAGAGGATGGCATTGATAGGCACATTCCATATAGTGCTATGTGTTCCAAGGTGTCTCGCAGCATAATGTTGCCTGTGGGTGTCTGTTGCAGGAAGAAGCTTCTCTGATGGTAGCTGAATAAGGCATTGATCAATGAGTATAGCTGAATATCATTAGGAATCATTTTATCACTACTTATTTTTTATTTAATTATGACCAGTAGGATTTGGTTTTATCCTAGGTCTGGGCGAGCTAATCTCTAGTTCTTGGTCACCCAAGCAGTGTTGCATGTGGATTCTATCTCATGCAGTGGGCCTTATGTCAAATCGGACATTGGTTGGTTACACTACAAGCTTTGTGCCACTATTGCCGTAGCATATTTTACAGAAAGGACAGGATTGTATATTAAACCAGTTTGTGACTAGTGTGGTGTTTATGTTTCTCATTTGGTAGCCTTGAACTTGTTGGCATAGGATGACTTTTGGAACAGAACACCAATAATGAAGGCACTAAGGTCAACAATTAATAAACTGGACCTCATGAAACTGAAAAGCTTCTATAAGACAAAGGACACTGTCATTTGGTCAAAGCAGTAGTCTACAGAATGGGAACAGATTTTTACTAATTCTACATCCCATAGATGGATATATAAAGAACTCAAGAGCCAGGCATGTGGTGCATACCTTTCATCCCAGTACTTAGGAGGTAGAGGCAAGTGGATCTCTGTGAGTTCAAGGCTAGTCTGGTTACAAAGTGAGTTCTAGGACAGCTAGGGCTGTTAAACAGAGAAACTCTGTCTCTAAAAAATAAGGAGGATGGGTAAGGGGAAGGAGGAGGAAGAGGAAGATCTCAAGAACTTGGTACAAGACCCCAAATAATCCAGTACCAAATTTGGTACCAAATCTAAACAGAGAATTTTCAGTAGTAGAAACTCAAAAGGCTGAGAAACACTTACAGAAATGCTCATCATCCTTAGATATCAGGGAAATGCAAACTAATAGTACTTTGAGATTCCATTTTATACCTGTCCAAATGACTAAGATCAATAACACAAGTAGCAGCTCATGCTGGTGAGAGTGGATGTGAAATAAGGGCAACACCCCTCCATTGTACTTGTACAGCCAGTATGGAAATCAATATGGTGTTTCTTCAGAAGTTGGGAATAGAGGTACCTCAAGATTCAGCTATACCACTCTTGCATTTATACCCAAAAGAACCTTTACCCTACATCAAGGACACTTGTTCAATCATGTTTATTTCTGCTCTGTCCACAATATACAGAAATTGGATACCACCTAGATGAAAATTGAATAAAGAAACTGTTGTACTTTTACATAATGGAGTACTACTCAACTGTTTAAAAAAAATGACATCATGATATTATAGGCAGATGGATAGACTATAAAAAAATCATCCTGAGTGAGGAACCCAGACCCATAAGATTAATAGGATATTTATTTGTTGTGGATACTAGCCAGTATTTAAATGATAACCAAGCTATACTCTGTAAACCTAGAGAGGCTGGGTATAAAGGAACGAGCTAGGGTGGGGGGTACATTGATCATTTTGAGAAGGAAATAGAATAGAATTTAGGAGTGGACTGAGGGTGAAGGTGACTGGCACAAGAAGATTATATGGGGATACATAGAAGAAATTAGTGGAGTTAGGGAGGGAATGCAGGGAGAGAGCTAGAAATGAGGGGCATTTGAGTGGTGGTATGGAAACTTAGTGCCAAGGAAACCTCCTGCAGTATGAATGATATCCTGATCAAGTCTTTAAATAATGGGGAAAATGAGTCCCAAATGACTATTTCTTGTCACCTTACAAAGCTTCTATACTGAAACTGGGTTACATCCAGGTGAGTTGTTGGCCAAAGGTGCCCAATGGAAATCACCAAACAACCCAGGCTACTGCTAAGACAGTAGGCTGCTTTTCACAAACTGAGAGCAAGTTCCCTTTGGTAAAGACTACACCCACACTACTAATTGAACATAGAGTTCTGTCTGGTACCTAAATAGAACCTTCACCCCTATGTTCTAGTGTCTTTGGTATGAGAAGGTACTTTCACCTAAATTTTTAATAAGCAAATCTTGATCTTTCATAAGAGATTTGACAACTTTGTCATTATATGTTCTACTTACATTCCAGTCTTCAGACCCACCCTGTATTTTTCAGAATTGAAAGGCAGTTAGAGTGCTTCCAACATATTTTTATACTCTTTAAAGATGTCCAGGCTATGGATGATTTCTTATACATGTGTCACTGTTTTAGAATTTTTATTCATGCCAGCATAACTTTCACATGCATACATACATACATCATTCATACCTGCAGCTGGACCTAAGTTACTGATATCCAAGGAAAAGAATTAGACAATGCCCGGTTATTGAAGAATGCCAAAATTGTTCATGTATTCTATAAAAGTCATAAATATCATCTAAACTATAGGAAGGAGAGAATGAATGAGAAAAATATGTTCCCCAACCTCCAAAATATGGTAAGTAACACTAATCTATGTATTTGGAAAGCTCATATACTCCACATAGGAGAAACACAATAGTTTTGAATGAGTTTTTAAATGTTTTAAAAGTAAAAAAAAAGGGAAAAAAAATCTTACAGAAAGAAATCTTACAAGAAGTAAAGAAGATTGAGTATTACAGTAGAGTCACTCATTAATACTTGAATTCTTAATAGATACAAAGCCAGAACTCAAAGAAGTTTAAAACAAAAGTAAATGCAATTAAGAATTTTATATCTAGAAAAACTATCTTTAAATATCAAGGTAAAATATTTCTCAGGTAAAGATAAATTATTGATATGTACTTAGAAGTACTTACTAAAGAAAAATTTAAGCTAAGAGGAATTGAGAACAAACAGTGACTAAAATGTGTCCATTGTTTGAATATAAGTCACTTTTTAAAGATATAGTTCCCCTGGGAAGATCTTTGGTGATTTGTCAGAGCCTAGTAGGAGGGTTTTATGTGAGGTAGCTGTCTTGTATGGGCCTATGGGATATTTTTGATTCTCAGTTTCATTGTGTTTCCTGGCCTATGGGTTGAATGATTTGCTTTAACATAGTTCTATAGCTGTAATGTGCTGCCCACTCTAGTGCCTCCAACAAATGGGCCCACTGGATCATTTAATGAAAATCCCAAAATGTGATAGAAAATAATCCTTATTGTTTTATAAGTTAATTAACTCAGATGCTTCATTCTAGTGACAGAAAGATAAATAACATGTATAGTTAAATATATAGCATAAATAATCATACCAGGTTAAAAAAGAAAGAAATTTATAACAATAAGAAATTATTAAAATATAAAAGGAAAAGTTCACTATTGGCAGCATCTGATGGCATGGTATCTCCCCAGTAATTCTCTGTTCCCAGGCATGGGTCATCTTGTCTCAGAAGCACAGTTGTCTGCATGGTTTAAAAGTGAGGACCTTTCCCAAGGATGACCCTTCCAAACCATCCACTTCCCAGCCTTTCTAGTCTATAAGGCTGGCATGACTCATAGCATCTAGGAAGTTGAGAAGCCTAGATCCGAGATGGTAATAAAGAAGTCATGAAGGCTGTAACCATTGTTCAGACACCACCCAAGGTGGTTGTAGCCATTCTGGGATATGTAGAAACCCACAAGACTTCTGCACCTTCAAGGCAATCATTGCTGGACATATCAGTGCTGAACACAACAGTGATGTGTGTAAAAGACATTTCTCAAGAACAGGCACACATCTAAGAAGGCCATTACCACATATTGCAAGAAATGACAGGACAACATGAGCAAGACAACCAGTGGAGGACTTCATCAGCACCAAGTCCTGCAGAGTTGTTCAAATAAAGGCCCACACTCAGATGTGTCTCCTTCTTCTGCCAGGAGGAGGCTGCCTTAATGCAGACCCAAGTAGATAAAGTCACTATGGCTGAGATGCTAGACTGGCCCAGTGAAGATGCAGCAGCAGGTTCCTGTGAACCAGATGATTGTACAGAATGAGATAGTTGATGTATCAGAGTGACCAAAGGTAACAGCTATAAAGAGGTCACCAGTTGCTGGCATACAAAGAAGCTACCCTGTAGACCCTTCTAGTGTTGTAATGATTGGTAGTATTGGATCCTGGCACCCTATCTATGTGGTCTTCTCTGTGGCTTGATCTTGGCAAAAAGACTACCATAATTAGCAAGATCTGCAAAATTTGTCAGGGCTAGCTCATCAAGGATGACAAGATGATTTAGAGCAATGCTTCTGCCACCTATGAGTTGTTTTACAAGAGTACCAACTCATTTGCTGGCTTTGTCAAGTATGTTTAGATGATCAGTGACTTTGTAATGCTGAAGGGCAAAGGCAGTGTGGTAGAAACCAAGAAGGGAGTGGTCACCCTCCATAAATCCTTGCTGATTCAGACCAAATGATGAGCTCTTGAGGAGATTGTCATGAAATCCATTGACACCATCTCCAAGTTTGGCCAAGGTCATTTCTAGACCTTATCATGAGATCCCTCAAGGAAGCCCAGATTGCCAAAGAGGAAGGTGTTTAATATGCCAGAAGTACCTTGTGTATCAGGTTGGGTCTCAATAACATATTCCCCCAAGTGGCAAAACAAGCAAACAGACAAAAAACAAACAAATAAACAAAAACCAATTTATTTGAAATGAACCAGCCTGGCCTGGAAACACTCATGTTAACAAGGCTAACCTAGGAAGAAATAGAATTTTTATAGTCCTTTAAGCATTAGATAAATAAAATTGATAAGGCCAAGGGGGAAGTGAATTGGAGGTGGGGAGGGAAGGTAAAAGAGACAGATAAACCCTAAATACAGATGATTTTCTTGATAAAGTCTACAGAAATCTAAATAAAATATTAGTCTTTCACACAGTTTTTCAGAATATATTGAGGAAAAAGAGAAAACTTTTTAAAATGTGGATGTATATGATACCTTGCAGTAAACAAACAAAAATATCATGACAAAAGGAAAAACAAAATCAATAATTATACTAAAAATAGATAGCAAGATCTTCAGCACACTATTTAGCTACAGCAATGTTGACTGAAAATCCAATAACCAATTAATGTAAAACATCATATTATTAGAATATAAATTGCCATGTTTTTTCTGAAAGCTTGATCCCTGTTTATTTTTCTTTTGTTTGTTTTTGTTTTTATTTCCCAGCCATTTTCGACTCCCTCCTCTCTTCCCAGTTCCTCTCATGTGCCTCTGTTGCATCCATTCCTCCTCCTTCTCCATTCATTTTTAGATGTGGGTGGAACTCCCATGGATATCAGCCAGCCATGGAATATCAAGTTACATTGAGACTAGGTACCTCCTATTAAGGTTAAATGAGGAAATCCAGTAGGAGGAATGGGTCCCAAAAGCAGGCAACCGAGTCAAGAGACAGTGCCCCATTTTGACACTAGAAGTCCCATATGAAGACCAAATTACAAAATTGTAAAATATTTTATTTTACATTAAAATGAAATTTAAAAGAATAAATAAATTTAAACAACAAAAAATAAAAACAGATTCTATTTCTGTGATTCTGCGCTTGGAAATGACATACTGATTTTTTAAAAAAAATTCACAGGTGATGCTCATACTGTTGGTTACTGGACTCATTTAGTTCTTAACCATAGAGACTCATCCTTACAATTCCCTTTGATATAAAAGAATTATTGAGTTACTCGATCACAAATATTTAAAAAAAAGGTAACGTACATTCTGAAGGCCCAAATCAGAATTGACCATCTTAATAGATACATAAAAACATTGAAAAACGTCTCTGTTTGTGACAAAAATCTCAACAATCTAGTAGCAGGAGAGATGTAACTACAGAACCTCATGAAAGCATCTCTGAAAAGTCTATAATATAATGTAATGGTGAAATCTCACTGATATGATTGGGAAAGAGGCAAGGTCTTCAGGTCTGACCTATTGCATTTAACAATATAATAAACTTATGTTCAGAATAAGACAGGAAAGGAAAAGAGAAAATGGAGATGGGGAAGAAATAGAAAACCTAAAAGGCAGAAATCAGTGATAAACTGAAACATAAAAAGATTTTTATTTGTACATAATATAATCTTGCATATAGAGAATTAAGTAATGCACATAAACAACTTAAGAACAACTAGGAGTTTGGAAAATTAACTAGGTGTATGTTCATTCAAATTCAATTTGCAATAACGTCAAAATAATATTTTTTTCAGAAACTGGCAAACTAATTCTAACAGTTGAAAAATGATGTAATAGTTAAATTGCTTAGTAAAAAGAAAAGAAATTTAGATTATAAACATTATCTGATCTTAAAGTTTACTATTCAAAGTATAGTAAGGGAGAGACTGATACTGGAAGGTAGAACAAGGGGATCACATAGAGAGTCTAGAAAATTAAACCTTGTTTTGTTTCATTAGCTTTTTTCAAAGGTACCAAGACTATTTGGCAATACTAGGTATGATGCAAAGACTATATGATTACTTATGTATTTTAAGTACTTCACACAATCAATAAAAATTAGCTCAAAATCATGTACCTAAATTCAAGGCCTGGAATTATAAAACTTCAAGATGTTATTGCAGAAAATCTTCTTGACTTAAAAAAAAACTTTCAGTTTTTAAAATGCAGTAATGATTGGACTGGGAATATATGCCAGCTGGTTCATTATTGACACAAATAATATGAAAGTAGTCAATCACTATCTTTTTAGATTTAGTACTCAGTCTGCAAAATACCTTTCCTAGTATTCTTAACTAAGCCAAAAACTTGTGACTCACTGAGTCATAGATCCTAAGGGAGTCTAATAATATTAATTTTCTAAATGGGCATAATATTAAACTGTTCTTTGTAAGTTCCTATCGAAGTTCCCATAGACTAGTGCATCCCCCAGCCCTCATTTAAAAAGTTTCTTTTTGCATTAAATGGTGACTAATGTAGGTCAAAGTAACACAATCAGTATCATACCTTTTCCCCCCAAGATTCAAGGATTTTTTTAAGGAATGAAGGTCAGAAAGATTGTGACAGCCAGAAGTAAGTAGTGGACAGGATTGGACAATTGTACACATGAACTCACAGAAATTATGACTGCATGGACAACCTGTATACGATGTAGCCAGACAAAATCCCAGTCCAGAATTTCCATCCCTATCTGGGAGTCTATTTGCAGTTAATAGCTGCTGAAAGAGGTTGAGTAAGTTTTCTTCTAAGATGCTGCTGAAGGAGGTTGAGTAAGTTTTCTTCTAAGATCCATGCTCCAGTAAATAGACCTACACTCTTGCATATATAAACACCATTAATTAGACTGAGTGGGTTTTCAGACAAAGAAAATAAGGACATGAAGTTGGAGGGAATAGGGGAAAAATTGGAAGAGAGGGGATAGAGAATGTATTTGATAAATACACATGATATGCATTATGAAATTCTCAATAAAAATGTGCCTACAAAAAAGAATGAATCAATAACTTGAACTTCAAAAATTAAGAACTTTTGACCTTCGCGATAGAAGTGAAATAGTAAGCCACAGACAATATATTAGCTACAAGATTTTGAACAAATTTTAAAATTTATCATGATTGTTGATACTTATAAATCATAAATTATCTTCATAAAGAAGTATTCTATAGTATGATAAAAATTCAATTTAAACTATGAATATTCTGAATAGTTATTCTACTGAAGAATGGAAATTACTGTAAATATGGGTATAGATGCTCAACATGATTAACTTAAATCATAAGGTACAGCTTCATACTTCTATAATAGTTATAATGCTGTTTTTTAAAAATGTAGGAATAAGTATTCATGGAGATATAGAGAAATGGAACCATTTCACATAGCTGGTATGAATGCAAAATGGATTAATCCATTTAAAATTGTAGAAAATCTCTTAACAATTAAATCAAGCTTTAGGACTCATCAATTCAACTTTTGAATGCTTCCCAAAGAGAAATAAAATATATGTCCACACGGATACTTTTACTGTTTGAATGTGTATGGCAGTATTATTCATAATAACCAAAAGATGGGAGCTGCCTTAATGTGCATCAGCTGATAAATGGACTTCAAACTTTTGATGTACTATACCAATTTCATTCATCAGGTAAATATATGAAGGCAATTTGTATTGTGACAAAAATTTTTTCAAGCAGAATTTGTTTATGGTTATGTTACTCTGAATTTACTCTAAATCATTAATAGCAAAGATAAATACATTGGTATGGGCAGTTTTTATTGTCTCCTTGATACAATGTAGGGTCACCAGGTAGTTAGTCTAAATGAGGAGTTCCCTAGATTAGGTTGGCCTGTGGGCATTCCCATGAGGGGTTTCAGAATTGGATCATGGAGTTTGGAAGACTTACTGTGAATTTGGGCTGCAACATTTTCTGTGCTGGGCCCCAGAGTGAATACATTGGAGCAAGGAAGCGTGATGCTGGCATGCATGTATGGGTTCCTTGTTCTTGTCTGGGGATGTGCTGTCACTTGCTATTTCAAGTTCTTTCTCCTCTTTTTCCCCTGTAGTAGTGGACTGTATCCTGGAATTATAAGCCAAATAAACTCCACCTCTCATGTTGTTTGTTGTTGTTTTGTTTTGTTTTTTATTTCAGCTTCTTCTTTCACAGCAACAGGAACATGGAACTCAGACATACTATCTATAAATTATGCTTCCATATAGTTCTAAAAGTATGCTTATTAAAACTATAAGATAGCTACAATACAGCCCAATGTTACAATAATACATCTTTTTGTATGCATCTTTGAAACTCATAATTTCAGTCTATGAGAAAATATCTGGTAGTAATAGAACACAGTATACTATCTTGTTCAAAACTGTGAATGTATGACCAGGTGGTGGTGGCGCACACCTTTAATCCCAGGACTCGGGAGGCAGAGGCATTCTAATCTCTGTGAGTTCGAGCCAGCCTGGTCTACAGAGTGAGTTCATGGACAGAAAAACCCTGTCTCGAAAAAGCAAAACAACAAACAAACAAACAAAACAAAAAAACTTAATGTAATGGAGAACACATAAATTGTCACTGGCCAAAAACCTAAGGACACAATGCAGAGCACGCAATATAACACTCTGAATGGGATTCTTAGCACAGAAATATAATACTAGTGGAAGAATTGGAAACATATGTTATTGACATTGACAGAACATTTGCTATCATTAACAGTCATTTTATTTCAGGTGTGAAAAAAGCCAGCTATGTTTATGAAAAGTTATAGTTTAGCAATGCATACTAAAGTCTTTATAGTTGAGTGCTGTGTTACCTGGCATTGCCTTATAATGGTGGAAGAAAAACTGGTAAGGAGAGTAGGTGGAAATGATTGTGTTGGGAGTGCATGGAACTCACTGTGCATTTCACCCTTCTATATGTTTGAAATTTTCCATAATTATTTTTTCTAATGGAAAATTCAATTGAAAAACAAATTTTACTTATTAGCATTCTTTCTTGACTTTTGAGTCAACATCTTGTGTCTTTCAAGAATCAGATATGTACATGTCAAAATGAATAAGCCATATAACGACAGTAAATGTGCAAAAATAGCCTGAACTGTTAAAAGCATGGCTGAGTACTTGGGAGAACACTAAGGAGGGTGCTTGAGTTCACAGTCTTCCTAAAATGCAGTGCTGCTGCTTTCCTTGAAGCTCTGGCCCGGCGACATGTTAATACCTCAATTCCTGCCTATGTGAGGGTTCTAAAGTGAGATAGAATGTGGTCAGAAGCCACCTTTGTTCCTACTCAGTGCCACTAGGACCTAGAGCATTTCACCCCTCTATCATTTTTGTTGTTTGATTGATGGCTTTATTTGTGGCCTTGTGACTTGCAGCATAGGTCACTATAAAATACTACAAGTGCTGCTTCTCTAGGATCCATACAGAATCTAATGCAAAGTACAGAGTTCTGCACAGACAGAATTCTCCTCCAGGCTTTGTGATTTACACTGATGTCACTGTATCATTGGATATTACTATAATCTATAACGTCTTGTAGTTTTATTCTTAGTAGAACATCTACCACTGATGTTGACTTTACTACTGCCTAAGTTTAATTCTTTAAAAGATTTTAGAAACTGATATGTCAAGAGGAATGTATTCTTAGTGATGACACATGCTTCATAGATATGTATTAAAGGTGGAATAAGTGTATAATTGTGAACACGATAGTTGGAAACAGTAAAGCAGACCGGGGGCCATGAGAAGACTCTGTCTTGATTTTATGGCCCTCAATTTCACTTTGCTCTCAGAGTTATTTCCCTTTCCTTAATGATCTGCCTTCAAGCAATTTCTACCTAATATTGAGCAGTAGGCAGCTCTGTGACAGAGTTAATGGTTTGTTCATGTGGCAATGAAGAGGAGCAGTATTCATATCGAAGACAACTGGTCCCACTTCCAGGTCCATCTTTGGGCCAAGATACGTAGTCGCCAACAGTGAGTTGGCGACTGTATTTTTTTAGTTCTGGCGCAAAGCAAGATCCATCTGTTTTGCCCAGCCGTTTGCCTGAGTGCCACAGAACAGTCCTGTTATTAGTCTTATTTGTGGTCCTATTTGAGGTTAGGAATAATGTAAATAAACTTCAGCCCTCCTTTTGATGAATGCAGCACAGGAATTAAAAGTGGTGGTGTTGGTAGTGTAAGTGAGGCTATGTCTATTTTCCCAATAGCTCTGTTTTCTTTGGATGGAGAAACAGACATTTAAGAATGAGTTTGTCATCTGGAAGGATAGTTGTGACCAAGTTTCCCTCAACAGGATACAAGATGTTATTTTTTGAGCTTCATTACCCTCACCAGAAAGAGGGAGAGAGACAGAGACAGAGGGAGAGGCAAGCAGAAATGGAGAAGAAAGCTAGTCACAGAGGACAGAGAGGGAGGGTGTGTATGACTTAATGCTGACTGTTCACAATGAACTTTATGATTTTGAATTTGTTTACTCCAATTTTGCTGGTTTAAGGAGAAGGAAATCTGACTGAATTGAACTGCTGGTTGTCAGTTAAATACTTTATATGGTTTAATCAGTCTGATTTTTCTCACCTTTTCTTGTTTGAGCCAGACAGTGAGTCCGTTTCACTGACCGCATTTTGTTGGTGAGAACAATACCAGTTGCGATTCAGATTTATCTAGAAATGGGCACTTTTTGTGTTTCTGAATCATTTATCAGGGGTTATTGTTATTCCATATAATTTTTGAGCACAGTTATTTTTGTCAGTGTCTTTCATGAATGTTTGGTTGCCTTATAAGGATATATGTGCTCTCCCCTCCTCTCATTCAGTTGTCCCTGGTGACGCCTCCATAATTTCTGTCTTTACACTGGTGCATTTTTAGTCTAATTCAGGCATTTGAGAAGCAGAGGGAAAGTTTAGTAAGTCAGTAATTTTTTTTTCAAAATTCTAATCCCATTCATGGGTAGATTTAGTATGAAGTATGAGCAAGTTTGCATATAAAATGTATGTGCATCAAATAGACACATTGCCTAAATTATTATTCCATATATTTCAAAGGAAAACAGGATTTGCAAGTGAGAACCAAATGCATTTTTCTCATAATAGGTGCAATTTTAGGGGTGAATTATGATTATGATCTCATATGTGGAAATATTAAAATATTACTTTGCATTATGTGAGGGTCAGACATAACCCCACCACAATCAGTGCAACAAATACATATATTATAAATACTACTGTAAAGGAAAATAAGGAAGATAATTATAATAGCTCCATTTTGCCTTTAAAAGTATCTTGTGTTATTTATTTGACTGTGATATTTATTTGAAGCTAAAAAAGGAGTGACTTAATGTAATATGTTATGATTCTTTTATTACTATTATTTGTAGAGGATGGTGTTTGAAGAAAAGATTGAAAAAGGCACAGTAGGATGTCTTAAGCCCAAAGTTGTGGAATATAGTTGGAGATCTGAATGCCTGGACTCTTAATTTGTAGATTAAAGATACATAATAATTTTTTTAACCAGAGAGTTAAACCAGGATGCCTCACTCAAATCCATATGAACTTGCCATGTTACACTAATGATGGTAGGGGACAAGAAGTATAGTATGATGTGAAGACGGGCACAGGCAACCCAGACTATCTTGCAATGGCCATTTTGCCTATTGTATTGTTAACTATGTCTGTGTACCTCTAGTTTACAGCCCCTACTCCAGCTACAGGTCAATCATTTGAAACCAGAGATTAGTATTTTTCCTTTAATTGCAGTCATAGTTTTCCTTCGACGTGGCTATTCAGATCCATAGATTTTTTTTCCAGGTTCTGTGAGCTTAGTATTTTCTATACTGTTTGGATTGTGAAATTCTTCTCTAATATGTTTTTCTTTAAATTACTTAGACTGTAACTGAATTCACTATAGCAAATTCTAGCCATACCACTATGAAGTCCTTAGCATGGAAGGAGATTTTGTTTTTTTCAGAATTACTGTTGTTTCCTCTTTAGATCCCTTTATTTTCATTAAGAAACTACTCTGGGAAAAGGTTTTTTTCCCCCGCTTTCTTTCTTTTTCCCCCTTAACAGGGATAAAAAAGCTCCGCTTGACTGGTAATGCATTGCTTTGGATGGGGAAACATTATGAAAGTTTAATTTTTAATTAAATCTGAAATACCAATTATAACTGAAAGAGATTTTAACCTGTTTCTTTTCAGACTGCCTGAAGTTACATTTTAAGACTGAAATCACTGCACCTTAAAAACAAAGGATTGAGCTGCACTGTGTTCCTGTAAGTAGACCTGGACCTTCCTCTGTGTTTCTGTGACCAACCCACAAAGGGACAAAACCTATCATAGTAACCAGACATGAGGGAAAATCTGAATATCTCTTAAGAAATATATCCTTAAATTATTTCCTTTTTAAAAAGTTATTGAGCTCAATATTTCAGGGTGTCTTTTATTCACTCGGAATTATGAACCTTTCTTTTGGCAGTTTTGAATTTCATTAGGAGGGTGTCGCCCACTGTGCATCAGCATCGTGACATACACCCTCTGTGGAGAGATTTGTGCATTTTTATACCAGACTCTTAAGAGGAAAAATAATTCTTTTGAATCAAAGTAGATTTCGTTTTCTTTAGTGATGTCACTAGAAATTTTTAGCCTTTGTGTCAATGGAAATGAAAAGTTCATGATGACATCACAAGATTCTATAGCCTTGAAGATTTTGGGCAAACCTAAGTAAAAATGCATAATTCCCTTGTGTGCGTGTGTTCCCCATTCTGCTACGAAGCAGTCAAAATAGCACATCTTATGTCTTCCCGTGAGCTACAAGGCTGTCTCTCAGAGCCCCATTGTTCCATAAATGCATGTCAGAGTCTACCACAGTCTGCTCTACCCTTATTTAGCTGCTGTTTTGTCAATGTACTTGGAAGAACAATTAACATTTGGGATTTCAATGTCTGAATAACAGGCAGTGAATAGAACTGGAGCAAATAAAGGATTCAGATGCCCAGGGTAAGAAAACAGAAGCTTATAGTTGGTGGAAGAGAGAAAGAAATTCATTTTAATGCTTCATTCAGAGTTGGGAAATACTGTAAGGAAAGATCTTTTTTTCATATTGTAGATCAAGATACAGATTTTAGTGATGAAAACCCAGAGTTATGATACCTTGGTAAGTTTTACAGTCTAAGGTTTTCTGTCAGAGTGTTAGTTTGGGTCTCCTTACTACACCCTGGCTTCCTCAGTGGAGGTCCCCATGCAGAAAGACAGACCACTTCTTCCCTTTCTGCTTCACTCCGGCTGTCATCAGTGACTGGCGACAGGCTTGAGGGTCACATGTCTGCATCTTTTGACTGAGTCCTGCTAAGCTCCTTTTTGTTTGTTTGTTTGATTGTTTGTTTGTTTTATTTTTGAGAGAAATGACACTGAGGGTGCATTGGCAACTTGGATTTGTTGACAACCTAGACTGAATAAATAAGGGTTGCTAATTTTGTCAACATTTTAACAGTTTAAGCCTACAGACACCAAGGTCTTTTAAAGTAAGGACTTGTTCCTGTCTTAGTCTATAATACTTAATCGCATTAATGGATAACTACAAAAAAAGCTATTGTTTGCAGTATAATTATGAAATATTTTAAAACATCAGAAATTTGAAATTATTTTCTGTAAAGAGGTATTGGGTAGAGGTTTTTGGCAGTTAGGAAATGTTTAGAAATAATTTGCCACAGGCTATGCTTCTATTCATACCACAAAGGGCATTAGCCTCTTGTTCTTTCATCACCTTGCTAATTTACACATTTTTTCCTGACCTGAAAGACAAGAATCCATTCATATATATTCTCTTGGTGTGTGAAATCGTCTTCAGCAGTTTTCTATGTAAGTTCTGTGTTATTTCTCATGCAGTAGAATTGAGTCCAATCCATCTGGATGGAGCATAGCCACATTCGTCTCTCCCATTGGCTATACAGTACGCTAAAGGAAGTGAAGCAAGTAATACAATGAATGCTGGTTTAGGGGGACAGGGTCTTGAGAAGTTGCTATGAGCAGGTATTTTCATTGAGGCAAACATCAGAACAAAATCTCACCCCGGTAAGATGACCATATTCTTTAAAACTCAGATCTCTTTGACCTAACATTTTCTGTCACCTCTTTCTAACACTCTAATAATTTTTTCTGAAACAGATTTCTTGTATTGTTATTGTGAAATCAGTTTCCAGTGATTCAAATTAAGGCTCTCATAAAATTTGGCCTCTGGAACAAAACTGAATTGATAAAATTTAGGCCTAGTCAATTGTGCTATTACCACACTGAAAAACATTTAAGACCTTCAATGATCCTTATCAAAATTATTCCACATATTTTAGGTTGAAAAACTGAGGCAAAATTGATAATTGGACAAAAACCATAACAGTAGTAAAAAATGTAAAGAAAAGAAATGATCACCTCATTCCAAAACCAGTAAGTTGAGGCACATGTATTGCATTCAGGCTATGAAAACCACATTGATCACAAAGACAACTCGTTTAACTTGTAAACCTGACAGAAGGCCAATACCTAGATTCTGAGGCTTCCAGCATTCCTCTAAAAGCAATGTAAGTAGTGCTTTCTGGTAGATAAATCTCATTTTGATAATTTTTGAGACTTATTTACTGTTTGCCACGTAGTCTAAATTAATGAATAAAGCAGTAATATGAAACTATTATCAAAACTTTTTCCATTATGCATACACATTTTGATGATATATATATATATATGTATATATATATATATATATATATAGCATTGGTTGTGCCCTGTTGTCTTTATAGACATGTGTATTTGTTCACTTAGTATTCATTTAGGTCATTGATAAAGATGGTCCACTAAAAATTTCCATAGTTATTTGGCTCATAGTCTTAAGGATGAAGCCTATGTTTCAGACATCGAATTAAGATTTGCCAGTAGTGTGCATGTGTCAAAATGCTGCTGTTGTCAGGGGGCATTTCTATAGATAAAATTTTGGGGTAGGGTTGAAATAAACTTAAATGATTTCAAATGAATTAGTTACCATGGTAATTTATTTCACCCTGCTTTTATTAATTCTGTAATTTAACAATCCAAAGAGGATATGATAACTTCTCTATCATTTTACCCAGAGTCAGTGTTAGACCCGTATTTTTGTTTCTCAACTTTATTTTACCACGCTGATGCCTTCCACTCCTGACTTTGAAGAAGTTCAAATGACTGTGTACAAAAAAGCTAATGGCTTAAGTTTTGTGCTCCAGCAAGATGAAACAGTTGTGTTTTTGCAAATACCCGTGGAAGCTTTAGCATACAGAGAGAGTGAGATCTTGACATGAGAATTTCAGATGAGAACTGTCGATACGCTTATTAACAAAGGCCTATCCTCATAGTTTTTTCTCTTCTCCATGATACTTAACATTTGTTATATGCATCCTGTTAAGAAACATGTTACCAGGGTCTTTAATGCTTTTGTTGTGTAATTAAGTTTTAAATCTGTTTGGTAAATCACCTAAAAATGATATCATTATTCATTCTTCAACTATATTTAATGGTAAGAATATAGAAATAAGTTCTGAAGTCTGAGCTAAACTTACACACTCTTAAAGAATCAGATATTAATTTAGTACACAGATAATGAAAAAATTACCAATTGTCTCCATGAAAACTATATTCAAGATGAATGTGGGTGAGGCAAATCTAATTTTAATAATCACTAAAGCATTATTTCTGAATTGAGGAGAGTCTGAACCTCTAAAGTGTAGACCTAATAGTTTAGGTCACATTTATTATATGCATAAACAGAGAATGCTGACAACCTTCTGAGATTAGGTCAAGCTCATTTCATTGTAGTTAATAATTTTCAAAACTCCGTTGTGGTTAATCCTTTTTATTTTTGTGGTCTTTACATACATAAATAATATATACCAACAATATGCTTTACTCCCAGACTATAGTTTTTACTGATTAACCTTATCTTTAGCTATGGTATGATTTATCTTATACAATTACCAGAGGCCTAGCAGTAAAAAAAGCCTTGCAAATTATTACTTTCTACAACAGTGCTTATTTCTAGATGGATGAACAAATTAGATTATTTTAGATTCATGTTGTGTTAGTGTCTTAGAAATTAACTAAGCCACAATAGAGATACTTTTTTTGTTTCCAAAATGTTATATATTATTCTTTTCAATTAAAATATAAACAGACAAAATGTTAACATTAACCATAGAATAGTAGGTTATGCTCTGAAGAATGAAATGTTATCTGTTATAACTCAGTTATGACATTGCCATTGCCAAAAACACTACAGCACCAAAAAACCTTAGGAATTTTCTTTTAAGAACATTCAGGCCTAGAATTCTTATCCAAGTTACACAGTTAACTATACAGCCATCTAATTAAAGAGTTAATAGCTTAAGTGGGAAAAATGGGCACATGAACCATAATTCTCAGCCATAGTAACACATCCAAGCCACCTAATAGATGATCAGAGTCCCTCCCATAATCTCTTCACAGTCTTGGATGAAAGGGGATTATCAATACAGGAGACAAGTTTGTGCAGAAGCCTCACTTCAAAGATATATGAACAATATAGAAGACTGCTATTATTTTTACTTCATGTATCAGATATCTTTTAAGAGTTGTCTGTCATCATTGCTACACACTCTGCAACTACTCTGCAAAGAAGAACCTTTCCCATGATATAAAGAAGAAACTCAGCTCCAGAAAATTAAGACACATACAACAACACTAAACTAGTATGGGAGTTTGTATCACTACAAGACGTAACAAATTCAAACACTGGGCATTTCTTACTTAATATTTTTATCTGTTGTGCTTTGTTATCACCTCAGCTAGCATGGCCACACAAGTTATTATTTTTTAATGGTCTAAATGCCTTTAAAAACTGAAAAAAAAATGTTAAGAAAGTAAAATGTTGCAGCTATAAAATATGTCCTTTCTACATAAAACTGTCGCATTAAGTTCTGTCACATCATCGCAACACAATGTTGAGACAAATTAGCTCCAGAAACCCATGTATCATAGTAAAAGCATGAGCCAGCATTCACCAGATCCCACTTTATTTGTTTGTTTGTTTGTTTGTCTGCTTGTGAGATAAGGTCTCATGTAGTCCCAGGATGTCCTCTAACTTTCTATGTAGACTGACACTGAACTCCTGATCCCCTATCTCAATGTACCAAATCCTTGGATTACCATCATGCTGACTTACCATCTGATCCAACACTATGACTACTTTTCTGGATGCTATTTAGTTTTTTATGGTCTACATAGTATGGCTACTTAGTTTATAAAAAAAATCAATTGTAATACATTTGTTAATGTACTTCCCAAGAAGAAGAAGAAGTGCTGAGAGATTGTCATTAAAACTGAAATATGTTACCATGTTTGCAAACAGACACAATGGTTTTTTGTTTTCTGCACTGAGAAGTGAGGAGCTGGGAAGACAGGCTGGTACATCTCTGCATTTTCTTAACGTATTCTATGTCTGTGTTCAACACCTTAATCATATCACAAAAGATAGTGCCAGTAACCTGGATCCCGTGTAAACATACCTATGAGAAGAAAATAAAAAGTCAAATAACTGCTAATAAACCAATAAAAAGAAATAATTCAAATGTGCTAATATTAAATTTTGGGTTATTAGATTGTCTTTCTCTAGATTAGCTTTATAGCATGATTATAAGTTATATATGTATAAATATATATTTTATAGTAGGAGTAAAGTTAAACATGATGAAAATGTGAAGTAGAACACCATGAAACATAATTGTTGTTTCCTAATGACTGCTGAGGCCTCCATGGAGAAGTGAGTATCAGAACAGAGGGAGTTGAGGTAGGAAAACAGTAAGCTTGAAGTCATAATAGTGGGATATATAGTGAGATCTTGCCATGAGAGAGAGAGAGACAGAGACAGAGAGAGACAGAGAGAAAGAGAGAGATGGAGAAAGAGAGATGTAGGAAGGATTTTTAAAAACAGCACTAGGGACCATGAGCTCAAGTGGGAGCTCATGGACAGGAAGCCAGCATAGGACTGACCCAGACCCCTGAACATGGGTATCGGTTAGGAGGACTGGGCCTCTAGTAGTGGATCAGTATATATCCCTGGTATAGGAATGGACTTTGGGAGCCCATTCCACAGAGGGATACTCTCTCAGCCTAGACACATGGGGGAGGACCTAGGCCCTGCTCTAAATGGTAAGATAGACTTTGAAGATCCCCCATGGAAGGACTCATGCTCCCTGGGGAACAGAAAGGGGATGGGATGGGGGTTGGAAGGTGGAACAGGGGAGGATGGGGGGAAGGAACTGAGATTGACATGTAAAACAAGTTTGTTTCAAATTTAAATTAAAAAATATTATCATTAAAAAACAGGACTTCTAGAGGAACACTTACACATGCACACACAGAGAGACAGAGAGAGAGAGAGAGGGAGAGAGACAGAGAGACAGAAAGAGATAGAGAGAGACAGAGAGAGAGAGAGAGAGAGAGAGAGAGAGAGAGAGAGAGAGAGAGGAGAGAGAGAGCGCACTGGTACCATATCTCACTGTAACCATGATCCTGAATTTCCTTTCATGTATCACTTTAGCAGCAATGCTTATAAACACTCTTGTGTATGTGGAGCCCATTATGATTTCATGATTTGAGCAACTATCCTAAAACCATTGTCCCTGGGCAGTATTAACAGATCAGGGAATGACTTGTAGCCTCAGATGCTTTGTCTTCGATGGTACTCAGTGTCCCAGAGGTGCTTCCCTCCTTACAGTCTGAGTGGAAGCTCTGTGACTGTGTTTCTATGAGAGTCCCTAACTATCCTTTCCCTCCTCTTACAGTCCCTCAGTTAAAATCACTCTTCCTGCTTTGTAAAAGGGATCATTGTTATTTGTCTCAGTCTCTCTTTCTGGATGCTACTATTAGCCTTACATCAGAAAGTATAGCAATTTCAAATAACAAACAAACAAACAAATAAATAAATAAACTCTTATTTAAAATTCTAGGTTTCCTTTAAAGAGAAAGAATCTTTCCAACAACTTTATATTTTGCTAAAAATCTAATTCTGGTTCAGTGTTTTGTTCTCAAAGAAATTTTAAATGAAAAAAAAAAAGGCTTTGGTAAGAGGAAGGAAAGCAGGTTATCTCTGCTATTCAAGACTGAAGAGATGCAATTAGGAAGGAACCTTCTGACCCTTTGAAACAGCAAATTTCCAAGAAATTAGGCACGTGTATTTTCATAAGGAATAAAGCTCTACATTTCAGTTCAGGTTGTCCCACACTGGCTTTAAATGTGTCCCTGTGTCCCACAAGGCAGTCTGAAACCATCATCCTGAATCGGCTGGGAGAGACTAAGGAGGCCATGCTGAATCTTGATTCTACCCTGGAAACATGAAACCACTAAAGAAGAATGGAGCTGGTCTTTTGCTTATATGGATTCTCAGGACTATAAACTCTTTCCCCATAATAGCTCCAAAGGCATTCAAGAAAATAAATTATCAGGTATCAGTATTAGTCAGAGGTATCAGTACCAGTATTAGAAGATAAAGATGTTTAATAAGGTCTTCTACTTTGTGGCAAGTGTACTAATATAACCATATAAATTTTGTGTAACTGTGTCTGTGGTTTTTCTAAGATGTTCTCAAGTAATTTAAATACTGTAGGATTTAATTTTCTGATCAGTAATCAGTGCTTGGATCACATTATTGCTAACTTAGCTTTGTGGATTTTTTGGTTCTTTAATTCTTACAGTTTTGGGCTGGTAAGAACTTCCTTCAGAATTCTAGTGGCCTAAGTAGATCCTGGCAGCCTAGTAAGTTCACTTAGACCCATCTAATGTAGAAAGACTTGTCAGTAGGATTTCATACACTGGGCTTTGGAGGAAATGGGAAAATATTTGGCATGGCATGTAAAGATGTTGCATAGAGTAACAACTGATAGTAGCAACTACATGAGACAAGGACAACATGATGCTGTTTATATCATCGCTGCCCATTTAAATTGGGGAGGCAGCAATTGTGATTGAAAGAAAACTGTGAGCAGACTGTCTGGACACTTGAGTCTGTCTTGCCCAGCAGTACTGTAGTAAGAGTGTTTTCCTTATCTGTAGAGGTCACTTTCCATCATCTTATACACATATGGTAGGAAGAAGTCAAATGACATAGTTTAAGTATTTAGAGTTCCATAGAATGAGGATGGTTCATAAACTCCACAGATAAAAGTAGAAGTAGAGACCACTTAGAAGTTTCAGGAGTAAGTGCTTTTTTCTGATCATTTAGTGGTTTGAAATTCTTTTGTGTTTCGGCAGCCATATATGGAAATGCTCTGTTGCTGCTAAGGGTTGTTCACACATTGAAAACTATGACTGAGTTGAAGTGAGATATTGCTTCTTTTAAACATTTATTTTTAAAGGATGCTACAATAAATTCTCTAAACAGTTTCTCTAATATTTAAAAAAATCACAACTGTTTATTTTCTTGTTAGGTGGTGATTTTCTTGAGAGGAAGGAGTGATGATCATGTACTAATTTTCTTCCTCAGTCACTGATAGGACACTGGTTAAGTCTTCAGTGTTTGGCATCCTGTGTAAAAAATTTGTGTGTCAATGTAAGTTTAGACAGTAATAATTTCATTAATTTAACAACACACTTAGTATTATTGAAAATTATACACACATTAGAAAAAGAATAAATTCTACGTATAGAGCTGTTGACCTTCAAGGATGATTACACTTTATGAAATGAAAAGAACAAATATTTTGAGCAATGACTATTTTAATAAATGTGTAGACTTTCTTTTGGGCCAACCAGCTCCTAAATCATGACACAGTTACTTATTAGATGTGAATCCTCGGCCTTAACTTAGGCTCATTTCTTGCTAGCTCTTAGAACTTATTTTAACCTGCTTCTCTTCATCTATGTTTTGCCTCAAGACTTTTAAACCTTTCTGTCATTCTGTATGTCCTACTTTGCATCTGGCTAGTCAGTCCAGGCATCTCCCTCTCTTTCTCCTTCATTCTCTCCTATCGTGTCCCCTCGTTGTGTCTCTTCTCCTATTGATTATGTATGTCCACAAGCCCGACGTGTCCTTCTCCAAGCTAGCTAATAGCCATTCAGCTTTTTATTAAAACTATCAAGTGCCTTAGGTAGCAAGTGAAACAGCAACACATCTTTACAAAATTAAATAAAAATGCAGCATACACAAAAGAAACATACCTTTACACAATTAATCAAATGCAGGGTAAACAAATGTAACATACCTTTACATAGTTAAAGTAATATTCCACAGCATAAATATATGCAACACATCTTTGCCTAGTTAAAGGAATATTCCACAACAAATGTGTTTTCTGTGTGTATATTCCCTTGAAAAAATGGTACAGACACTTCCCATCATGTTCTCTTCTTCTGTGGTCACAGGATTCCCAACAAAGAAAGGACTTGGAGAAAATCATTAAGCTTTACTTTAATATCTATTAAGTAACTAGTTATAATGGAAATCTGTTACCTAAGATATTTTAAAATAAATGTATATTTTATATTACTGTCCCTTTATTTTTTAAAAAGAGGGCCGAGAAAAATAACCAGCATTGAGAGGTCTTAATTTCACTTGTGTTGTTTCAATTTTAATACAAAGTAAAATAATTCTGCAAATAGACAGTTTGTTTCACTTAGCAAATACTTCCTGAACTCCAGAGGGGTAGTAGCTTTCCTGTGAACAAGTATTAAAGGTATGTGTGTGATCACCTGAGTTTTTTCTTGATTCATACTCATCCTTGGAACCACAAAAACTATTAGTTGTCTAATAAAAAGTAATAAAACTAATTTACTTCCTTGTTATGATTTATCTGACTAAATGACTTATTCACTGTGTATGACAAATCAAACATTGTTAGTTCTATTTCTTGTGCACAGATAATCTCTCCATTCCAGCCACTCCCAATATCTCTTTCTCCTGATCTCTGCAGGAGCTCTCAATGGCCTCCTGAAGTCCAGGCTAGTCCACTTCTCTGATCAGTTGATCTTCTTCCTGGACCAGTCTTTTTCTATTGTCTTTGCTGCAAATTCTGCTGAATAATATGGCATCCTTTATGTCTCTCATCAATTAAGAAAATACAAAATTTATATTATCTCTAAGTGATTGTTACCTTTTCCTCAGAAGCTAACACAGTTTTATCACAGTAGACAGTACATTTCTAGCTATATTATGTATATAGTCATATGACATATCCACCAACACACTTAGCTCATGATCAAATAGAAGAAAAAACTTAGTAAACATAGAACTCACTGTTACTAAAGTATTAGTTAGGTCCTAAATGTGACTCTCATAAAAAGTCATCTTTAAGCTATTTTAAATGAAGTCTTCTTAGTATATGCCTTAAGTTTGGCATAATACAGTTGATAGCCAAAATACTGAACAACCCAAGAGTCCATCTATGAACAAACTGATTAACAAAAATGGTACACACTAAGGCACTGAGTCTTAAACAGAAATTAATTCTTCCATATGCTACACCATGAGTGAAATGCAAAACAAAAAGCTAAGTAAGTACACAGCATGGGAACCAGACATGCCAAAGTCAAATTCTAGATTATTCCATGTACATGAGAAACAACGTGTTCACATTAATAGAAAGGAAAGGTATAACGGGTTTTTCTTTTTCTGAGAATTGGAAATAGGAAAGGGATTCTTTCATGTATGGTTACAGAGATTTAGTTCAGGAAAGTTAAAAATAAATGGACATGGATGGTTAATAAGGTTGCATGACAATGTGAATATACTTACTGCCACCATACCACACATCTAAAAGTAGTTATAATAGCAAGTTTTATATCATGTTACATTTCTTCTCATGAGGGAAATGCATTTGAAATTTCTTGAGAAGTTTTAGTGAAACTGGAGTGTAATTTCATAGTTTCAAAGCACACCTGAGCTGAGTACTCTGAAGAACCATTAGAAGAGTTTGGAATATAATAATGTTATTAGCATGAAGAACAATCTCTGCTTTGTTGTTGAGACCTGATGTATTTAGGAAATATAAACACTGGTATTCCCCTCATTTCCACAAATAGTAATGACTATAATAAATGCAAGAGATTATCATTTAAAGAAGCAAGGACTTCTTTCAAAATGTCTACTTTGTTTACTTGATGGTAAATACATGGAGGTTTCCTCTTCAGCATTTTACATCTGACAGTTTATTTTGTTGCTGGAGAAAGCCATGTTCATTCTTGCTGAGGCTCATATTTCTCCAGATATTCAGTATGCTGTCAGTTGACCCTTTTGTTTCCCAAAGATGAATTTTTCTATGCATTTCAGAAATCATTTAGTAATCATTTAAACTATCATTCATTAGAATTCAGCTGTCACCATGGCTGCCAGGACACAAAACAGTTCTTTTCCCTCAAAGAATGCATCTCCATTTACCTCATCTTCATTCTTGCTCCAACCAGTGACCCCAGACACCTACAGGTCTCTTCTTAACACTGTGGTTTTGTCGGTAAGAGAATGTTATGTCAGTGAAATCTAGCCTGAAACCTTCTAAGAGAGACTTACTATACTGTGCTTTTGACTGCTGAGCAGCATATCACTGTAAGGATAGACCCCAGAATATTTAGCCAAGAATTCATGAAAGTCAGTCACAGTGTTCTGTTTGGAGCAATTATAAATAGACCTGCTATAAATTTTCACATATATTTTTGTGTGAAAACTTGTTTTTTGTTTGTTTGTTTCTCAAGGGTAATATCCAAGGATAGGATGTTGTATTATGTATGTATGTTTCAATACTACACCACCTATGTACTAAGTGGCTCCACCATTTATTCCCACCAGCGATGTATGAATGGCTGTTTCTCATCCTTGTAGCTCCTTGTTATTATCAGGATTTTATTTTTAATCATTGAAATATGCGCAATAGAAACAACAAGAGAATCACCTGTTTCTATTGCACTGTAAAAGATAATGTAATTTTGAGGCCATCATCTTACCTAACTCCCATCTGTAGAGCTGTTCTACTTCTGTTGTATTAGTGTATTTCTAGTACCATTTCCCCTATACATATACATTCTTCATGTAAGTAATGCTTTTCCTAAGACATTCCATTGATTCAGTTTTTCATCTTTGTAAAATTTTCTTTTTTTGGCTACTTAGCAAGATGGCTGCTCTGTGCTTAAATTATAATGTGTTCTTATACACACACACACACACACACACACACACACACACACACACACACACACACACTGATATAAAAATAATGCACTGCTTTAATACGTTTATTGAACATGTACAGAACTTCATCCAGTTAGGTCAAAAAGACATGCTATAATAATGATGTGGTCTATAAAATTATAGTTTTTTGACTTCTGAAGATGAAAAAACTTTATCATGTATTCACTATAATAATCTTTGAGATTGGTATTTGCAGTGTTGAATGGGTATAAATTTCTGTTTTATACTTTCAGGAAAATGGAAACAGATTTGTGGAATTGAGCACAATTTTTGCTCAGGAGTAGAGACTAGTAGTGAGAATTAGAAGATCTGTGTCACAGTGTCTTGTGACTCTGTTCCCATTATTTTATGACAGAGCTCAAGAAAATTAATTTATTTCTAGGATTTTCATCTAGCTACCAATTTCAGTAAAAAGTTGTTTTAACAAATATTTGCCTTTGCAGTGCAACATGGTATAATAAATTTTTTCTTGCTATAGGACACTGCACTAACATAAAGGTCGGATTTGATCTTATGACCTCTGAGAAGTAGCATATTGATACCCTGTTTTTATGTAGTTCCAACCCTTGACATCCATAGCCTTCTAGTTCTTCTCTAACATACTGATTCATCGTCTCTGGTTAACATCTCTTCAAGTGATGCGTTGTTCTTCCTAGATGTGCTGATAAAATCCAATAGCTTTATTTTAGACTGTTAACTCCCAGATTTTTATCACAAAATTCTACTCTAACCTGTCTGACTCACAAGCTTATGAATACAACAATTATATTCATACATGTTTCCTTATACTCTTCCAACCATTATAAAAATAAAATGCATCAAGGTGTGTATTTATACTACTTAGAAAGGTTTTCATACTGTATAAGAGAGTATAGGAGGTTGTAGAGAATGGTCTCATCCTACAATGATTGGACCAAGTACAGCAGTCCACAAGAATTGGAGGAGCTCTGGCCAGGATGTTACTGTGCCTATCTAGGGATGACAAGAAGATTGCAGACAGGAAGGCTGTTTAAGTTGTAGAACTGTAGTGTTGTGGGTTTTTTTAACTTTGTGTTTGGAAAGGGTTTTAGTTTGTTGTCTACTAAAGTGTAATTGACAAAAATACACCATTTAAGGTATACACTGTAAAGTTTTCATATATAAATATGGTGTAGAATATACCCAAATGAAGCAAATTGACACCTCTATCACCCCATACATACAGTTACTTTCTTGTGTTATGTATGTTTTAAGAATAAATAAAACATGTCTTTGCAAATTTCAAATACACCATTTAGTATTATTAATAATGCTAATGAGTCTGTGTAATAGGTCCCCATATTTTATTCCATCAATAATTTCTATGAAGTCATCAAACTTGGTAGTGTGTTGTCTGTGACTTTGACTTGTGAGTGTGTTCAATTATACTTTTCTAATTGAGAAAATGTGACATTTGATATCAAATATCATAGAACTTTAAAAGAGTATAAAAGGCTGAGTATTGTAAAGTAGATACTTTCTTAATATTTTTGTTCTACGTAAGAGTAAGAAAACTCTGCTTATTCATATGTAGAGAAGACAGTCTATGTGGCTGTAAACTGCTCGCTTTCCCCACTTCCAAGAAGATTATTAGCAGATCTACAAGCTATTTGACAAATTCCTATAACTAGCCATAGGGGTTTAGTAATAACAGCAACAACAACAATAATAAGGCAATTTAAAAAGCATATGTCACAAATTCACCTCCAGTTTATGTGGCTATTAGTTTATGGTGTGAAATATTAGGACAGACTATAAAGTTAAATCAAAGAATTCTCCTGAGTGGGAAAATTCTGCTATAGACTGCTTTCTTTCATTGCCTTTCTGATTTTCTCTCGGCATTGATCATACCATCTAATGCCTTTGCTGTTGAAAGATTTTCCTCTATGATGATATTTTAGGGCCCTGTGGAACTACAATAAAATCTAAAATAGTCTAAGAAAATAATAATCTACAGGTATAAGTATTTGCTGCAGCAGTTATTAGAATATGATGAGCATGGATTGTGGGGTCTTTACTTCCTGAACCAAACAATGACAGGTCAAGATGACTATGCTTGGAAAATAAGACAATCCCATCAAATCCCTTAGGTGATGAGTTCTCAGAAGCTATCCAGTACTCTAGTTTTATTTCTAGATCATGAGGTTAGAAACTATAAATCACATTTGTTAATCATGTGTACTAAGAACCATTTCACAGTTTAACATTTGTGGTATGCCTAACAGGGATTGTATTTGGCTTCAGCTTATCAAAGTATTATCTTTTCCAGAAGAATATCATGTTCCTCACCAGTAACACTCCACTATCAAAAATGTTCTTACTATTGTATTTTGTATTTTAAATTTTAAAATCATGTAATTTTTTTTACTCTTGTTATATACGTTTGTGGACTATGACTCTCTGATTTTGCTTTCTGTACACAAAGTGGAGAATATTTATTGTGTTCTCTTTGAATGAAAATGTTTTCCAAATCTGATAGATAAGCAATCTAAAACACAGGAAAGCTAGATGTTTTAGAGGTATTAGATTCCACTGATTACCCAAGTTCAGAAGTGCATATGCTTTCTACTTCCTTTGAGCTTTCTACTTCCTGTTATTCTGCTGTCCATGCAAGTAAGTTAGCTTCTCTTATCATTAGCTCCTTAATGTTAATACTATTGTGAGAATTAAATGAGGAGGTGATACATAAAATGATTTTATCAGTGCCTGCCACATGATTATTATTGTAATAATTGTTACCAGTTATTATGTTTAGTGTCAGTGTATTTAATTGATGGGCTGTCCTAAAAAGACTCAGTTTCTCCTAATTTTTTATAAGTGTGTAGAGGCCATCACATCTCAGATATGAGAGAAAATTGGCATTATTTTTATTCTCATTTTTTAGTATGGTTTGTTCATCCTCCTTTAACTCCTCTAAAAAGTAATAGAAAGACATTTTATACTCCTAAATTACATTTATAACTCATAATACTGGCGGAAAATTTAAACACAGAACAGATACATGACAGCTCTAGAATAACCTCCCTGAATCTGGCAGATGGGACCTGTGGGTCTCTCATCTTTCTACCCAGAGGACAATGTTACATATCTAACGCCACTTGAACTGATTGCATTTTCTAATAATCAAGCTCTTATTTTTAATTGTGTATACAATAGTGCAGTTTTGTGTTATCCTTCATTCTTTCAATGTTATTCACACAGAGCATATTTACCGAGATTACTGATATCCTTAATCTCAAACTACACGACTGTCATGCTGAACTAACTACATGGAACCCAGTAATGCAAAGGCCCGAAACACTGGGTCCCTTAATTCATTGACCTGTTAGCTTATTTGGCAACTCGTTTTTTTAATGTTTTAAAAAGGACCTGCACCATTTTATTTCTCCCTATGAGTTAGAATAAAGAAATGCCTATTTATTTTCTACTCTAATAAAATCAAGAAATATAGTTTCCCAAGAAGAGCTACTGTGTGGTTGACAATTTCTAGGAAAATGATTGTTAAAGGCTATAGGTTATAATGGATTTTCAAAAGTATCACAACTAAAAGATCATCTCTAACCCTGACTTATTAAATGACAAGAATTGGTGTTGCCCATAATTGCTTCCTGTGTGACTCCTATCTTGTGTTTGTTTCATTTACTGGTCCAAACAAGATTTTTCTCTTCTGAGACCTGTAGATTTAATCTCACAAAAGAAAACACTCTTTTTTTTTTTAACTGTTTACTAAGTCAGTTTTCCTGGCATATTGTCATTTATAATAAAAATGTATCTTAACATAAAAAGAAGTACTGGAACAGGAAAAGATGCAGTGATGTTTATTTTAAAATAACAAAAATATATTTGCTGTTGATTCATGCAGAATAAAATATGCAGTTCAAAAGGCAAGATTTCATAGCAGATAGGATGAGTAAGACCCATTTGCAGTGGACCATTCTGTAGATAAACAAGATTGAATCAGAAGAAATCCAAGGTCAACAAATAACTACTAGCACTTTATTTTTGTCTAAGTGTAGTTCTGCTATAGTTTTATAATGAGTTTAAGAATAAATAGGTTACAATTATTTGTTCTCATAACATCTAATACTTCATTTAATATAACTTTTATTACTGTGAAATTACTAATTTGATTGTCTAATTCCCTTCTTGTGCAGGTCTCACATGAGGTTGAAAGAATTAATGCATAAATAGATATTCAGAAATGAATGAATTTGTAAGGGGCATTATTCTTTTATTTATTGGACCTAGTGTGATTACAGGGCCATATGCATCAACTAATAGTAGGCCTTTCAAATGCATCAGGAAAGGGCATGCCTTTGATGGTTATGCCACCCATTCTCAGATCTTTCCATTTATCTCTGCATATCACCCAATTTTCACATTAAGGGTATAATGCTGTTTTCACAGAGATAAAGGATTTGCATCAAGACCTTGCTCAGATATTACCCCCTACTAAAATTACCTTCATCCCCCAGCTATGAGTAATTGCTTCTTCTCTGATGATCTCCCAGAGCATATTATCGAGGACTCTTTGGACTGAATTTGCTTTCAGAGTTTTCAGTGGTTTATTTAGTTATATCTGTCCCACACCGCACTTTATTCCTATGCATTGCAAAATATCATACTGTAGATTCTTAAATTTTGTGCACTAAAACAAAGTTTTTAAAAGAACAAAATAATTTGCACATGTTTCAAATAAAAAACAAATTTATGGTACCTTTGAGTGTTTAACCCAAACAGAGATGAGAAATCCATTCCCAATATCACAGGCAGTCAGTTTCAACAGTGTCTGCAATCGAATAAACATGTGTATGATGTCTTAGTTACTGTTACCACCCACACATCCCTGTAGCCACTGTTATTAATACTAGTTCAGGTGTTCATATAATACATTATTCTGAACAATTTATAAAATAATAATTAGTGGGATAACTTTTGTTCCTAGGTAGCTCTCTGGATGATAGGGTAAAAGGAACATGTAGACAAATGCTTGATAGCAGTGGGTCAGTGGCAAGGGATTCTGGGTCAAGGAGAGGCTCTTGTAAGTCTGCCTTTGCTTGCTGTAGAGTCAGAACCTTCATTTCCCTCTGTGACAATTCTCATATGTTCTCCAAATGAAGATCTATGCACATGCTGCCAAGTGATTTCTCCACTCTTTGCCATATTTTGTTTTGAGATGGTATCCATGCTGTATCCCAGGATGAAATAGGAGTGTATCAAAGTCACCCTGCCTTTTAAGAGACATCTCCCAGTTGTCTTAAGCCAGACCTGACTGTAGCTTTTTAGCTAACTCAACTTTGTTGTTTGCTTTGCTTCTAGTTTGTTTTCTTCTTCCTTCACTTTTTTTTGTTCTTGTCCTTCTTGTTTCCTTCTTCAGAAGTAATGACAGTGAGTGTTATTTATAGCTCATGCTGGTCTTGAACTCATTGTGTTGACTAGCTGGCCCAGTCCTAGGGCTGGAATTAGAGTTATGAGCCCATATGTGCAGTTTACAATTATGATAATCAGCAGACACCCATAGTTAAACACTAGCCGAACTCCTGGAATCCAGTTATAGAGAGGGAGGAGTGATGAGCAAAGGGGTCAAGACCAGGCTGGAGAAACCACAGAATCAGCTGATCTGAACAAGAGGGAGCTCATGCACCCCAGTCTGATAGCTGGGAAACCAGCATAGGACTCAACCAGACCCCCTGAATGTGGGTGTTAGTTAGGAGGACTGGGCAGTCTATGGGGCCTCTAGTAATGGATCAGTATTTATCCCTAATATATGAATAGACTTAGGGAGCCCATTCCACATACAGGGATACTTTCTCAGCCTAGGGAGGCCTAGGCCCTACCCCAAATAAAATGACAGACTTAAAGATCCCCATAGAAGGTCTCACCTTCCTTGGGTAGCAGAAAGGGGATGGGATGAGGTTTGGTGGGGGTATTGGGAAGGATGGGAAGGTGGAGGAACTGGGATTGAAATGTAAAAAACTTAGTTTCAAATTTAAATTAAAAAAGAAAAATAATAAAAATCAAATTATGATAATCTCAGATTCAAATCTAAACAAGTCAATCTGGATCTATTCCTCACATCCTTTTATTATTTATGTTATGATAGACTATTAATATGAATTAAAGTGAAAGTACATTGGAAGACAAAATAATTTCCCAAGTCTTTTTTAATGAGAAAAATCTTACTCCTGAAATATTTGACAGACTGGTCTATGTTAGTAGTGACATCTAACATTTATTGATTTCTGTGAGCTAGTCCCTGTTCTGAGAGATTGCAAAGCTGTATCAACTATCTTCACATCAACTCTTTTACTGGAGAAACTGAGGGATAGAGATGAAAATCTTTGAAAGATGTATTTTTATTATGTGTATGTGGTTGTCTGTGGACCAGAGGTATAGGATCCCCCTGGAGACGGCAATACAGGCAATTGTAGGTGCTGAGAACCAAACACAAGTCCACTACCAGAGCAGTATGACAACTCTCCAGTCCTGAAAAGTGGGGGGGGAGGGAGATGTCCCCGATTAAAGTATTTGGTAAAGTTAAGATTTAGTCCCTGAAAGTGTGGCCAGAGAGCTTTTAAACAATATACATAGTCCTTACATCAAGTCTCTAAATTAAAATTTATGTTTAGATAATTTCTCCAAAGTATTCATGCTTTACTCTGCTTTCAAGAGATGATCTTTATTTTAGAGCAGATTTAAATAAGCATCATCATATTTCCCATCAATTTTATACATGCTCAGGAAATAAGAGTTCATGTACAATATAAAAAATAGACAGTTATCATATTATAGATACAGGAAGTGTGTGTGTGTGTGTGTTTGAAGATGAAGATATACCTGTCTATGCTGCCTGTGTGTTTACAGTAGTGTTGATTCTTTCAAAGTGGATGTTACCAGCTTTTCCAACAGGAATCAGAATGCAGATCATAGAATGTGTCTCCACTTAGAGCCAGTCTCTTCCTCCCGCGCTCACCAATATTCTCTTTGCTAATTCTTTTTTCTCCTTTACTCTTCATTTTATAGCTATTCACCGCAATGAAAATGTTAAAATAGTCTATTTAAATGTTCACATATTATCTAAATTTATAATATGAGAGATTGGATTAGCTGATCATAAATCTCTGGAGAATGTTTATGAACTATATATTTGATGGAATCCCATTTTATTAAGAAAAAGTTATATAGTAATCTGTAAGTAAGACACACCAAAAACAGTCATTGATATGGAACATTTTTTATCCAGGAATTAAATTCTACTTTCATTCCTTACATACTTTTATTTTGAAATTCACTAAGTTGATTCCATAAAAGAAATTAGCTGTCGTTTTCATGTCTAATTTATCTATATTAAGGGAGCTTCTATAAATCCACTTTGGAGACATCAGTTCATAATCAGTGAAACTTTAGCAAAGTTTATTGGAAACTTTAGTAAACTAACTGATAACCTGAGACTTTGATTAATTCATTTCTTAGAAACATAGTGACTAAGGTGTTTAGGATAAATTCTTGTTCATTTATAGAAAATGCAAATGTTTCTTTTATCTTTTTTAATCTTTGCTCTTCACTCTGAAATCCCCATTCACTCAGTCTTCTTTTTTCCCCAGAGCAAATGTATTCCACTAAATTCCCCTCCTAATGTGACTAGAGTCTATAGGTTCTTCTGAACTCCTGATCTGTGCTAAAGAAACTAAGTAACTATTGTACTGGTTATTTAAAACTGCTGTATGTTTTATAATGCGGTGTCTTCAGCATCCAATGCTGTATTTAAAGGACTGTATTTAAAGAACTGAAATCTAAGTAGAACAGTCCCAACATATCCTGTCAGCTAGTTACTCCAAACAATTCCTGGGTATAATAGAGCAAAGAGAAAATAATTAAAGGAAGAACAATGTCTACTTCCCTCAAGGAACTTGACACAGGGTTATAATGATGAATGGAAATGTTAACAATTTCCTCTTAGGCTTCTGTAAAACATAACTAAGTATGTGCTACTATTAAAACATGTATAGATAATCTCATACCCCAAATAGGTATTGTATCCTACTAAGGGTAAAAAACACATAGTGTTAAAGTAAATAAAGTAATGAAACATAGTGGGAATATGGAATTTACATAGACTGGCTTTCACAGGGCAGGTGGAAATTGAAATGCTTCTGAGGTACTGACACTTAAACTGTCTTAAGTCAATCAGGTAGTTAAAGAAAATCTGTGTTATTCATGCTTCCTCACCTATGTATGAAGTGGTGATGCTTGGGAATAAAGACTAGAAAAGTTCTTACTGCCTTGAGACATCTTTCTTTGGGTACAAATAGATTAGACATAAGTCAATTCTTTATTTAAAATAACCTTCTATTCTTTGTTTTAAAATATAATATTGTCAAGTCTCTATATTAATAAGAATACAGTAAGTGAACAAATAACCTTTTTACTCATGTTCAGTCATCTCTGTTTTCTCCAACAATTGGATTTTATCTATAGTTGCTTTTCAAATTATAGAAAATACAGTCAAGATTTCTTATTGATTTTCTTCATTCTTCTCATTTGTTAGATGACCTACAATCTTTTTATCCTCTCAAAACATTATTCCTTCATTTGTCCTATTAGTGTAGGTTCATTGTTATGTCAATTCGAAAGACTAATGATTTGGTTGTTAAAATACTCGATGTCTCAGAAGCATAATGAGGGTTTGGGTGGCTTGTTATTTCTTTTTTTCATTTTTTTTTCTTTTTTCTCTTTTGCTTTTGTATGTGGGGTATGTGTGTGTATATGTGCTTGTTTGCTCACATGTGTATGGATGCACATGCACTTATCTCACCTATGTATGAAGTCTTCAATGTTAATAGTAAATGTCTTTCTCAGTCTCTCTTAACCCTTTATATTGAAGAATACTCTTTCACCGAACCTAAAGAATACCATTTTGGCTAGCCTTGCTAGCCAGTTCATTAGGGATTGCCTCTTACTGCACAAAGTGACTGTAAGTGGACAATTACATCAACCCATCTTGTACTGGCATCTAGATATCTGAATATATGATTTGGCAAGAAGTTCTTTTCTTGCTTAACCATCTCCCCTGCACTTGTTTGAGCTTTTTTATGCTGCTGATGCTACAAATTTTTAGTCATAAACTAGAGAAAGTGATATACTACATAGTATGGTTAAATAAAAGTTATTCTGCTAATGTATTTTTCTCACCTAGTTTTAATGTTTTAATATATTTAAGCATTGTTGAGTTTAGGATATTATGTTAGGTAAAAGAAGCCAGGGCCAGACAGACAAAGCATGTGTTCTCACACATAAGTTAAAAAAAAAAAGCAATAAAGAGAAAAGAACAAACAAACAAACAAAAAAAACCAGTTGATTTCACAGAAAAGAGAAAGGGATGTAAAGACATATGAAATATTGGATGCTAAACTGAAGTCTTATAGGAAGAATAATTTATCTGTCATATATAATAATTATATAATTTGGTAAAGCTCTAGAAAAGAAGGATCCTAAAACACATACACAATATAAAGTTTATGTTCAAATATGAATTACCCTGTTATTTTCATGTTTTCTCTTTATTAACTTTTGTACTGTATCCTGTGAATTGGAAAATTATTTCACAGCTTCAAAAATAATTTTTAAAAGTTAATGAATTATCTTATATAAACATTAAAATATATATTCTTTTATTAGCTAAAGGAAGTTGCTAGGAGTACAGGCAGAGGGCCTTCAATTTTATAGTATAGTATATACTTGTCAAATTGGTTGTAGGGGGTTGTAGAGATGGCTCAACAAATAAGAGCGATGGATACTCTTCCAGAAGAAGAGGGTCAATTCCCAGTACATTTATGGTGGCTACCACTGCCTAAATGCAGTCAAATGATTCTAATATCCTTTTCTGGTCTCCATGGCCACGTGGCATACACATGGTACACAGACATACCTGGTGGCAAAACACCCATACACATAAAATAAAATTTAATTTTAGAATTTTAGTATATATAACCCTTTTCACTAAAGCTCATGAAATTGACAGTTGAACTTAGGGAAATGGATGGTACTATCTTACATGTAAATGGCTAGTTTAAGAGAAAATATAAAAAGTTTGTACTATTTCATAAAATACTCACTCTAGTCTTCGAAAGTTTAATCCTTTTCATTCCTAGTCTGTATATTCTTGTTAAATACCTTCTGTGTTCTTATGGCCACATTTATGTTAGTTCTCAACTTGATGTAGCTTAGTTCCTCTTAAGAGCTCCTGTATAGCCACATGGAATTTTGTCTTCAAGGGTTGGCAGTGAAAGCCTGTTGTTTGTAGTGTGTTCAGCCTGAGACTTGGATGACTTTATAGAGATTGTGAGCAGAATGGTTTGGAACAGTTACCACTTGTGTTTGTTTTCTATGGCTACTGTATTAAACTATTACCTTACCAGTTATATAGGACATTTGCACTTTATTCTCCAATAGTTTCGCAGGCCACGAGTTAATGTTAGCACCTAGTGTCCATTTGAGGACAGTGATGCATTCTTTCTGGGGACCATAGTAGATAATCCTGGTTTTGCTGACTGCAAATATTTCCTGGTTGTGGCCATATCACTCATTGGAGTGCTATCTGGTTCCATGGTCACACTGACTTGCCCTCTTGTCTGTAAACAAACTTTATCAGTCAAGAATTCATGCGATTTATGGGGTTCCATTTAGGGCCTATACTGAAAATTCAAGAATATATCTCTATGAAAAAACTCAAAGTCGCCTATATTTAGCCATATAAAATAGTGTTTATAGATAGAAGGATTAGGAATATTCAAACTTATACATTGTGTTACCTATGCACCTATTCTCTAACCCTTGCCTTGACTTGCATCCTTCACTGTCCCTATAGGTCAGGTGAAGGAGAGAGTGGAAAGAACCTAAAGGGAGGGAGGAAGCAAGGAACCTGAAGAAAAAGTGACAAGATAGATAGATAGATAGATAGATAGATAGATAGATAGATAGATAGATGAGATAGATTGTACTGACTTTGTGATTTGCACTATGTTCTTTAGCTGAACCAGTTAAACACATAATATGATAATATGATAGAGCTTGGCATGAAAACTTTCAGGATTAGATGAAGCTAGCTACCTGAACAATGTTCTGCAGATTGATTTACTTCATGTTTTCTATGACCTGATTCCCATGTCTTGATCATGAAGCCATCTAAAGAGACTCAAACTTGGTTGTGCCTTCCTCAGTATTAACCATCCTCCATCACTGCTGAAGGCAAGGAAAACCCAAAGGCTGTATCAGAAGTCAGTTCCCTGTCATACTGCATTCAGGAAACCTGTGTGCATTAGCAGTTGTTCTTGAGCATTTAATCTTATGCTACATAATGAGGAGGGACACTGAGAAAGGTGGCCATGGGGAAAACATCTGGAAGAAATAAATTTTCCAGGATCAAAGGGCTCCTTGTGTAGCCCAGAGGGTCCTCAGAGTGCTCCTCAGAGCAAACAAACAATCCCCTAGATAAGTCACTGTGATTTTTTTTTCCTGCCAAAAGCCCATATGTGCTGCAAGAGCTCAAGGAAAAGGGGTGGAAAAAGGAGGGAAAATAAAATTAAAGGAGGCAAAAAAAATCACTTAAAAACTTTACATATGAATAAGAAAAATCATAACATGATTATAATCTTTTCATATATCTAGAATTCTCAACATTATACCACTTACATTGCCCTAGCCCAGAGTAAAAGTATGTATACATGAAATATATTTAAAATCACAAAGAACTGTGGCAAAGGAAGGGTGGTAGAGACTACCAAACTTTGAAACAACATATCTCTAATACATGAAAATTGGCAGAGAGTGAAGCCCAAGTCAGTGTCCCAAACCCTAGCCAGTGGCATTTTACTGAGGGAAAAAAAGTTACTTATGAATCAGTACAGCCATGCTTTGTTCTGCATGAGTGTTTTAATAGAGCGAGTGTAATATAAGGATCAGGTGGGCTCATGGGAATGGAACAAAAGGTTTTGTAAAATTAAAGCAAAATAATTATAGCTCTAGGTGCAAAGCGAGCATACTCCAGCAGTTGATAGCAAGGACCTGCTCAGAGCAGGCGGGGGGGGGGGGGACACACTGGAAGGTTTTTTTTTTCTTTCTCTCTCTCTCTTTTTTTTTTTACTCACTAACAAAGGCTTTTAATAGGTAACAGTTGTAAAGCATCTTTGAAAGTAATTAATGCACCCACACAAAAATTTATTAAAATGAAAATTTAAGGAATTGTCTAAAATGAATTAATTAACAAAAAAAAGAACATCATGCCTTTCTTATTTTTTAAAGAAGGAGAGAAGGTTAAGCAGAGCAGATTTTTGTGAGATTGCATTTTAAAAATGTTCTTGGTTTATTTAGTATCTGAATAGCCCTTAAAGAGAGAGTTGGCGGGATTTATTATCCACCCCCTTTTGAAATACTAAATGGGGACAGGCATAAATTGGGGATTAATTTGCCACACATGAGCTTTACAACCCCTCAAAATAATGATATCTGTTTACAAAATGTCCAAAGTTTAGGAAGTTTGCCGAGACCTGTAAGAAGCAGAATGGCACATTCAGAGGTGGAAACAGCTTTGGGCTGTTCCTCACCTGGCCTTCTCCTGTGCTCTCAGTCCAGAAGAATTCTGCTTTCTGTAGCCCTGTGGAAGATAAGGGAAAATCTGTGTGGTACAGGACTGGACAGTTTTACCTCAGACAATCTCAAACTTGTGAGGAAAACATTGACTCACCAACCCTGTTTCTGTAAGAATATTGTGTGGTTGCATTTTTGCATTTGCTTTTTTTTTTTCCTGCTTTGTTTTGTATTGTTCCATACTGAGATACAATCAAAAGTCAAATATGTGCACATGAGCATTTACTCTTTGCTGAGAAAATGACTGCTAGCTGATTACAAAAGTTCCTACTTTCAGATTGTTGTTGTTGGTTATACCTCAAAACCTTTAGGTCTGAACTTGTATAAATCTTTGAGGATAAGGGCCTCCAAACTTTCCATGCTGCAAGTCATTGGATACGATAGCCTTTCTACCAGTATTGTCATATTCTATTAATGCAATATTTTGGTAGTTTCCTTCTGGAAAGTATTTCTGAAAGCCAGTTTATGTAAAATATGGAAGGAAGGGGATTGTTTTGGGGATATTCAATCACACTATGAACCCCAAGTTTGCATTTGTGTTAATTAAATAAAATAACCTTGGGTCAGAAGGCTGCATTAGCAGCTTGTTGAGAAAAAGTAATCATAGAGCATTAGAGGCATCCAGGAGAGAGAGAGAAACACAGAAAGCAGTAGGGTAGGGTTTGGAGTGGCACAGCCTTTTCTGGTTTGGCAAAGCAGAAACACAGGTTTTTCTAAGATGCTAGCAGGGAAAGAGGGTGAGCTAGTTTTGACCCAGCCTCTCTGAGAGAGCAGGCTTTTACCTTAGCCTTTGACTCTTGAGTCTTATTTATAAATAGAACGATAGAGATTTAGTTAATACTACCTTAGCTGCTGGCGTGACAGGCTAGTGCCTGTGAATTCCTACCAGGCCATGGCCTGAGCGGCCAGGTGCTGCTAGAGAAGCAGGCCAGTACCTGCAGAGTTTCAGTTGCTGGCTGAAATGACAGTAGATTAAGGGGCAGCCATTGTGCTGAAGTTAAAACAACAGAGTTGTTAACAGTTTCCAGTAGATACATGACTATTACACAAGTTTTGTAGTGGTAAAAGCACACTGCATTTACATAAGATCTGCATATATTTAATTGAATTTCTTTTGTCTTCATCTTCTTTAAAATATCCATTATCATGTCTTTGTAGTCATTTGAACTGTCTTCAGATTCTGTTTATTTTTTAAAACATTTTATTTAGGGGTTATGGCATTTTAGCACTGCTCTGATAGTATGTTTGCTTATGAGAAAATGACAATTTTATGAAGTCCTGATAGAGGACACAGATTACTCCATCTTTCATCATGGTCTGTCCAGAAGGCAGACCCTACTCTCTTTGGAATGTGATTTAATAACAAGTGAAGTTTTTTTTTTTTTTTTTTTTTTTTTTTTAATGGCATGGGACTAGAGAGATAGCTCAGCTGTTAAGAGCAGTGGCTGTTTTTTCAGAGGAACAGGATTCGATTCCCAGCACCCACATGGGAGCTCAAAACTATCTATAACTCCAATCTAATGAATCTACCCCTTCTGGCTTCTGGGATTACCACCAGTCTTTGCAGGCAAAGACCCACACACAAAACTAGATAAATAAATACATGTATGAATGCATACATACATACATACACATACATTCATATAATTTGAAAAGAAAGAAATTTGCTATATAGTTTTAAGAACTACCTGTTTTCATAGAGTAGTTTCTGATCCAACTATATGTCATGTGAATTGAAGCTAATGTATCTATAGGTCTGTGATCTGGGATAATCTATTTTTTTCTGTTGCTGCTATATCAAATTCCTATCAACTTAGCAGCCTACAGCAGATCTATTATTTCACTGTTCTCTACAAGTTGACCTTGGCTCTCACCAGTTTCTTTGTTCTTGGTTTCATGAGGCTGTAATAAAGGTCTGCATTGGTTATGTTCTTTCTAGATCTAGAACAATCCCACTTCTGACCTCCAGGTCCTCAAAATCTGAAAGGATGCTCCCTCTTTCCTTGCTGATGACTGGCCAAGGCCACCCTTACTTCTGTGAATGTTGTCCTTCTATCGCAGGGTTAGCAGTGGCGTCTCAGATCCTGTGGGATCTCTCTGACTTCCCCATCTACTAAATCTCTTTTCTAAATTTTAGTCCTAAAAGTTATCTGTGTTGAGGTTGACTTGATTGAGCACACCTGCATAGTCTCAAATTGTCTCACTATTTGAATGCCTGTAACCATAACTACATCTGCATAATTCCTCTGCCTTATACTATAAGAATACCATGTGCAAGAGGTCCTGGGTATTGATATCTAATAATTGCATTTTGGTGGTGAAATTACTTTGCTTATCACAGAAAAATCTGTAAAAATGCACTTCTTCAGTGATGTGTTTCAAAGGTAATTCTTAATGTTGGGGTTGGGAGTGTTCCCAGAAGCAAGTCAGTTACCCTAAACTATTAGTATATATTTTTTCCTAATATAGCTTATAGAACTTGGTAAAAAGTGAACAATAAGCTCAAGTAGAAACATAGACAAGGAGAATAAAGCAAGAAACTGGAGGTGACATTCACCTGCGCCTGACAGTGTTGCTCGAGGTGGGGATGCATGGCTCATTTGGATATTAAGAAACGTATCCCAGCAAATCTACTGGATTATGGTTTCTCTTATACTCTTTTCCTAAGGAAGAACTGAGCTCACCAATGACTTATCACCTAATATAATTTAAAATAAAATGTTTAGAGATGAGAAAAATTTCCAGTAAACAGAATTTCCCAAGTAAAAATGTGAATGATTAACACAGTAGAATTGTAAAACTTGCATGCTTACTACAAATTTTAGCCTAATTACAAATAAAACATGAAGATATATTTATTAATGTTTCAAATGTCAGAATCTAGTTTTAATTTAATAAATCTTACTTACATAGTCAATTACCAACTAAAAGCAATGATAATTGAAGGTAAATATGTATTTATATTTTTTCTCAAAATGTATTCAGTTGTGCTATTGATGTATTTATGTTGGTTTAATTTATAATTGATTTTCCAATATTCATAATTGCATAATTAATAATAAAATACGGAAATAACAGAGCATTATTGTATTTCTAACAGGACAAATAAGCCCACAGTAGTCACCATGCTTGAACACATTCATAGATTGTATGTAGATATTCAGAACATATATAAAGTACATTAGTTCATTTAAGTATGTCTATTATATCTACTTTACTTCTTCAATAGTGAATATTCTCTGTCTTACTGTGTGTTGTATACAGAGTACCTCATAGGAGAACAAATTTTATCACTATAAACTCACATGAGTGTACATAGCATCCTCCTTTATTTCTAAAATAAGACAGTATTGCTGTCTAAACAAGTTATATGTAATGAACACTGAGTGAAGTACAAGACAGCATAAAATTACTATGTCAGAATTAATTTTCACCTTAACTCTTTTACATGTTAGATGTATAATAATAAGAGTGTCAAGTAATCACTTGTGGCCTCAGTTTCCTCACCTATAAGAATGAAACATCTCCCATTTACATTGTACAACTGATGTTCCAATAAAAGGAGCTGAATTTAACTTAAAGCATTTGAAAATTATAAGTTCCTATGAAAAAAATTATGTTTTACACAAATACAAATGATTCCTGTCATTATGATTAAGGAATGGTCTGTGTCTTCAAACGTATGGAAACTAAATTGTTAGTCTATTTTTTTGTCAGTTGTAGTGTTTATGTTTTTTTCTTGTGTGTCTGATGAGTTGATAGTTATAGTATTAAGTAATTAGTAAATAAAACACTTTAGTTTAAAAAAGTAAATTATTTTGTAGTTGGTTTTAATGTTGTTATTTGTGCTTAAGCTTATCAGGACCGTAGTAGTTGTCCCTGAATTGACTAATAGGGAGAAATTTAGAATTGATGGTTAAAATATATAGAATTGCTATACTATATCTTGCTTGATAATTTTCTTTATTTTGTTAATTAGTTCATTAGTAAAGTTAAAGCTTACATAGTTCTAAATTTCAGCAACAATGAAATAAATTCAGGAACATGCCAGTGAAATGGAAATAGGAGTCATGGTGACAGTTGTGTGTGTTTGTAAGTAGCTGACTGTTTTTATGTCCCATTTCCATGTCTCCAAATCCAATTCTCATGCATCTATTTTGATTTGATAGAGATAAAGAATTAAAGATTTCCTTCAGCTAATGGATGTTTGGAAGGTATTGTGATGACTTTTAAAGTTTGCTAAGTACCTTGAATACTTACATACATGTGTGTATCATACATATACATATGTGTGTATGTGTGTATGTGTGTGTGCATGCATACATACATGCATGATTGTGTGTGCTGTACATGTTTGTAATGTGCTTTTTCTTATCCCCTCTTTGGATGTGAAGTTTATCATTATTTATTCCTGAAGGAGTCACTGGACTGTACAACCACTGAGACATTGTAAGTTAAAGATCTGGATATCCAGTTTAAATAAAGGTAACCCTACTTCTATCTCTTTTTAATTATTCCAGTTATAACCCAAACATTGTGATTGGCATGGGTAACAGAAAAGAAGAAGGAAGGGCTCATCAGTAGGAATAGTTGACTATTTGTATCCCTCCTTTGTTTTCTCTGTCTTCAAGCCCCCTTTTCTTCTTTTCTTCCCTTTTCCTTATTGCATTCTACCCTCCCTTAGCCTTCTTTCCTTTTTTCTCCCTCCTTTGACCTTTCCAGAGACAATTTATGCATTGCTACTTTAAGTAATAGCCCATCTTTATTTGAATGGCATGTTTTCTTGAGCTTCTCATTTTACTTCTCATTGATTCTTTCTCGTCACTTGAGTATTAAGAACACTCTTCCATGTCTTCTAAGAGAAGAACTACTGTTCTGAAGAAATTATTTCTGTATCAGAAGTCATGGAGAAATTAGTGGGAAATGTAATAGCTAGGTGTCATTCACATTCCTTTTCAACATTTGGGCTCCCTACTTGAACATCAAGAAGACAATATCTTCCCCTTGAATACAGTAAATAATGTAATTGATTTATGAATTGTTTATTATATTAAGCAGATTAAGTGAAGGTGGAATTATTCTAATCAGTAGTATAATTGATCTCTTTAGAAGACATAGACAGGGCCATCTTCAAGTTCTATGGAAAACAAAAAGTGATCTCAAATTATAGGTTGGGACAATATTAGAAACTCGATTGCCATATCTTTTCCTTATACCCAACAGTATATTTAAATTATCCTTAGCTTTTTTTTTTTTTAGTAAAAATAAGTGCTATAAAGGAAGAATGGATGGTTGTATTATTACAGATATCTGTTGGCAACTCAAGATGTTGCTTAGCAGAGTTTTCTTGTAGAATTTGTATATTCCAGTTGGACTGACTTACTGTCAAAAAGTCAAGTTTAATATTCTCTGAATTAATTTGATAATTGGCTGAATAAAATGTTAATGCCAATTAGAAAAGATAAAGTTTTAAACTGTGTAGCAAAAAATAGTTTCTAAGACTGTTTTGTCATTTTTGTTGATTTTTCTTAAACATTCCAGTGAACAGTTCATATATAGTTATAACTTTCTGTTTTATGATGTATTCTTATTTAACCTGCTTTCAATATGTGCATAACATACACACTCACAGACACAGGCGCGCGTGTGCACATGCTTGCGCACATTCACACACACACACACACACACACACACACACACATACACACACACACATACACACACACACACACACTTTCTGTTCCACCATTGATTTTTTTTATATAGAAAAGTCAAAGTATGTAGTGTTCCTTTTCACATAAAACCACTTAGAACATCAGTTAGAAGAGCTTCATTCACTCATTAGATGTTTTCAACTTTTGTTGTTGTTATTTTTTGGAGAACATTTAAAAATGTTCATTTTATGTGTTCAATGTGCCGTGTGTGTGTGTGTGTGTGTGTGTGTGTGTGTGTGTGTGTGTGTGTGTGTGTGTGTGTGTGTACACAGATACCCATGAAGAACAGAGAGTATCAGATAGATAGTATCAGATTCCTTAGGGTTGAACTTGTCAGAGGTTAGCTGCCTAATTTGGGTGGTTTAACAAATGAAGGACCTCTAGAAGAACAGCAAGTGCACTTAGCCATTAAGCTTTCTATCTAGTGCATTGGATAATTTCATTTTTTTTTTCTTGATACTACTAGAGAGTTGAACCCAGGGCTTCATGTAAGACTTCTACCACTAAGGAATATGCCTAGCTTGTGCAAGACTTTTTAGAAGTTTTCTAAGTCCATTTCAGGGGGATTTGTCTTATTCTCAATACCAGCATGCTTTCTGCACTCACTTTCCTGTTGTTTCCACTCCTACCTTCTCCTACTCTTGTTTGCTCTTAGAATCATTTCCAACATCTCACCTAAACAATCGCCTTTGAATTTTGATCTAGTTTCAGATCCCACTTATTGATAGTCATTCTGCCAGCAAGGTCTGTTAGTTATCTCCTCCTCATTATGCTGCACATCTTAGATAAGTGCCAATACAATGTTTACCTTCCTCCCATAAATGTTTCAAAGAAGTTAAAGACTCTTGATGATATTTTCTGTGGACTGAATAGAACTTTTTTTTTCAATCAATGTGCTATAAAATTACTGAAAAGTGAAAAATCTGAGTTCTATGTAACATATCATCTAAATGCTGTTCAAACACTGAATACTGAATACACCATACCTACTAAACAATGTTGGTAACATTTCTTCAATGAATCTCACATCTTTCAACTTTCTTAAAGTAATATGAATTCTATTTAGTCTCTAATGTTGGTTATTTAATCAGAAGTGACAGATCAGTCTCCTAAAGTTACCATAGCCAAGCACTGTAAAGTAGGTGTTTATAAGACAGAACATCATTCTCTACCCGATGCCTCTCACTTAGCATCTGGTGATTGCCTGGCAATCTTTGGTATTACTTGGCCTATAGAATCTTTTCCACATCTCTGCCTACATCTTTGCATAACATTATTCCTAAGGCTCTCTATGCCTCTTCCAGATTTCTCCTTTCTATAAGGGACATATCATAGTGAGTTACACTATGCTTCAGTAACACTTCATCTTAACAAATAACATCTCCTGTGACAGGGTTTCCAAATCAGGCTAAATTGTGAAGTATTGAAAACAAGGACTTCTGTATGACCATTTTAGAACCCATAATTCAACCCATATCAACCATGAACAATATTTTGTTCATATTTCTACCACATTGATTATGTAAGGCTGAATTATGAGCTTATTTACAAATTGATCACAGTTACCAGTCTTGGATACTTTACCCTTTCCTCCCATTCTCAGCTCTCATTTGGTGATACAGATAATGTTTTCTTACTGCTACCCTTGTGCTTTCTTCTGAAAGTATTCCACCTCCTTATCTAATACGACACACAGTCCAGATGCCTGATACTGTTGTGTATTAAGGAAGAATGGACTGGTTCCAAGGAAAGAGCTCCTGACAAGTAAAAGTCCATGTAGGAATGCCATGCACTTTTTGACAGTTGTTTTACTCACCCAAGGATTCTGCCCACATTTGGGGTTTTAGAATACTCTGAGATAGGCCTATAAGTGAATATAATAATATTGGAAAATTGACATAATGCAACCAAAACTAAAAATATATCAAATAAGATCTTAAAATGTGACTGTCATACTTAGTTCTTGCCTTAGAAATTACCTATTATTTGAGAATTGAGTAAGGTATGATATCAGATTAGATGACAAATTAAGTTTTATCTGCAGTGTCTATCAGACTTAGGTTATTCAATAAATAAAATATTCTTTTACAATTAAATTAAGATCAAAGGCTGTGAGTGGGTAAGGAACTTTTAGTCTTAACAGGTTGTTGTCTTGAGCTGGATGCAGGGCCTGTAGCCCCAGGTGCTAGCCTCCCAGGGTGGCCCTGTGCTTCTCAGGGCACCATGCTGATGAGCCTCCCACTGCAGCTCTGATTTTGGCAGCCACAGCAGAATCAGCTCTTTGATCCTTGGAGTGGCTCCTGCCACAGTAAGTGGTTCTGTTTGTTTTGTCCTTCCTTTTGGTCATTACTCCCACCTGGCAGTACAAGACAAAAACTAGGAGGTGGGAGGGAACAGTGAAGGGACACTTCAGCAACATGGTCTGACAAGCATGAATAGCTTCCTAGACTGTTCTGGTTCTAAAAGCGCATGTCTAATATTTCCGCCAACTCATTAATGAATAGTTTATTTGGTGTGTCACACAACAGTCTGCTGAAATGCTATTTGCCTATTCTGTTTTCTCGTTACTGGGGTCTTAGATCCACCATAAAATCCATCTATCCATTAAAAAAAAGCAAAGGCAGAATACTCTTTGTCTATCTATAGTCTTCTTCCATAAGTATCTGGATATGCAGGAAAACATCTACTTCATCTTACGCTTTGGTACTTGAAAAATTGATTCTCCAACATTTTTGAAAATCAACTTGGGTGTCATCTTTTCATGTAAATATTTTGTTTAATTGTATATTTCGTTGACAAATAATTCTATAAATTTATCAAGTGCAGTATGCTATTCTTATCTCTATATATTGTGAAAATTTTTAACCAAGCTAATTAACATATCTATTAATTTACCTGACACTTTGTTTATAATTCCAATAAATTTGTAGTAGTCTCAGTTTACATCAGTACACCATTTGTTAAAGAACATAAAAATGATTATACTTATTTTATAGTGAGGTGCTGAGTTTAAGATGGTTCTACTATGCCAGTGTTTAAACAGGAGTATAGAAAAGGCCTCAGAGTGCCCAGGGCAAGAGAAATACTATAGTGGCATGGAGTGCCAGTGAATATCCTGTATGGTGACTTCTACATATACTCCTAATTAAGCTATTCAATCTCCTTTAAATAAAATTTTGCCATGCCACTTTAATCTTAGCACTCAGGAGGCATAAGCAGAAGAATCTCTGAGTTTAAGGCTAGCTTCTGGTCTTCAGAGTGAGTTCTAGGACAGCCAGGGCTTTACAGAGTAATGGTGTATCAATCAGTCAATCAATCAATCAATCATGTTCTATTAATTACTTATAAAAATAAGAATTTATCATAAATGTGTATACCTGTGTCTATATTTTGTCTGTCAGCTATTTCTTAAAGACAACCATTTCAGCCATATTAGAGACATCATCAAAGGAAAACTATAAGGCTACCAAATCAACTTGCTTTCAATAACTTATTTATATTACCTAAAGCAAACTTTAAGAGTGCCATGTGGCAGGCAGTAGTTGTGCATAACTTTAATTCCAGCACTTGGGAGGTAGAGGCAGGTGAACCCTTTGAGTTTGAGGCTAGCTTGGTCTACAGAGCAAGTTCCAGGACAGCCTCCAAAGCTACATAGAGAAACCCTGTCTGGAAAAAAAATAAAATAGTGCCTTGTGTCGTTTGATCCACAAAGTAGTGATTTTGTGTGTTATACCTCACTCTAAATAGCTATATACTATGCATTTCTGAATGAGTTTCATTGCTATAAATCTTAAGTATATTTATTATATCCCTTAAAACCAAACCATTTTGGAAATAAGAGAACCAAGCATCATAGAAGCTAAATAATTTGACCCTGGGCATACAACTATTTGATGAAAATTCTAGAATTCAGGCTCAGTTATTTCTGACCCAAAGTTTCCTTCCCTCTTTCTAAACCACTCTCTTTTCTGTGTCTCATGATGTAAATGACTTTTCATTGCTTTCTAAAGTGTATGTGGTTTGAATAAAGGGAAAGGGGTTTGAAAAAGGAAAAGTGTGTCACACATTTTTGTTTGTTTGTATGCTTTAACCATTTGAAACCATGTCCAGACAAAATCTACTTGCCAATGTATTCTCCTAAAGTAGCCTACTAACCTGGAGATTCTATGGTATTACATCTGAGTTTTATTCGTGAGGGTAAATTTACATTTACTCTTAAAATCAAAACCATCTGAGTTTCATAGATTAACGACAATATCATAAGTGCTATATGTGACTTTGAAATATAGCATAATAAGACCATTTTGGTAGGTATTTGTTACAGAGGACTTAATATTTAAGATTTTAGTATATCCAGCTTTACTACTTGTGAGTTTTATCAATTGTCATGGAAATGGAAATAGGACTTACCTTAATTTTTCTGATGATTGGGATGTTTATGTAAATATTTGTTTATATAAAATTCTTGTATCAGTCACTAACATATAGGAAGCATTATATAGTCTTAATTTTTATTATAAAGGAGTGGTTATGAACAGATATTATAAGCTTAATAATTATGTAGTGGATGGGTAAATGAACTATATAATTTCTTTAAATGGCAACATGCCACCAATTTATGTTTGGGATTCTACATACTTCTTTACAATTTGCATATCATATAAAACAGATGTTCAATAGCACTAAGAATGTCATCCATGGCTCTGAAGGAGCCATGTTAAGACATATCATTACTTTCCCTCCCTTATCATTTACAACCCTTTCTACTGCAAAGCATGCATTCTCTGACTGGAGGTATGTGTGGCCAGTAAATAAATACATATTTTCTCCTTCTAGTAATAAGCATGCAAATATGATTTATCTTTTGGCACAATGTAAATAGAAGTGATCGAGTATTCATGTATGCATGTGGTGAACAAGAGATAAATATGTAAGAAAACACAAAAGGGCAGCATGTACCTCTGTATTCTGTACTTGCCTAAGACACCAAAAACACACTGACAGAAGGACAATTCATATCACTGTTTGTGCTTGTGCCAGGGATGCTGCATACCTTCCTGATGAAGACAAGTCATTATGGTTTGAGAAGGACTTTGTTCCTTAGTAGATTTGTTTTTAAATCCTGAACTGTTTACTATCTAAGGCATTTATCTGAAATTACTATGCACTAAATCCTTCAGTTCCTAGAACTGCTAATCTGATTCTAGTAATAGTTTTAGAAAGGGTTCAAAGGTTTGCCTCCCTGTGCAATGTTCTTCCTACCACTGGCACTCCAATTCTACTTTCAGAAATAGTTTACGTGTTCTGAGAACCCTGTTTCATGCTTTTCTGCATGATTCTGCCAACTTAGAGTTTCTGTTTAAAGGTAGATGTTTTCCTTTAGCCTCTGGTGATTGCATTATAAACTTGAAGACAGAGACTATACCTTATTCATCCCTCGGTGCCAGTATTATCTAGTTTCTAAAACTGAGTAAGTCTCAATAAATACATATCCAACAAATTAATAAACTTGCCATTTCACACATCAGATAAAATACACTAATTCAATTTCCTCAGTATTTTTGTTTTTTCTCAAGCGATTCTGATCCTTTTGAAATTTATTGTGAAGACATTAATATGCTTCTGAGTTCACTAGTTGCTTTGGGAGACATTTTCTAATCTTTGGAAAAATAATTTTTCTTCCTCTTTGGCCTTTTTGTTATATTTTGTTTACTCTGTGCATATCTTTTATAGCAGGGCTCAAGTGTGCTGTCCATAGTGATTGCATGGAAGACCCACATGGAATGTGACATTAATTCACACTCTTGTTTACATGCTACCTGATGTGTTGCTTTGTTCAAGCTCTTTATCTATATGCTTTTAGAAAATGCATGCATTGTATCAGTGATCTGAGAAAGTCTTAATTTCAACCAAAAATTTTAGGCCTTAATATAGTATGTGATATATAGTTAGTTAACAGTGGGTAACTGTGGCCTACCTGAAAAAAATCTCCTATTGTTGCTTCTTTCTTTGAGTTCTGGGACTGAGAATATTTGTAAAGACTCACGGAAACATCCAGTTTCACACAGTCTAAGAGAAACCCTGACACTCAAAACTCCAACTTCTGTGTTCCAGGCTGTTACACAAGCTCACTGAGAAGTGCTTTATATGTCTGATTTCTCAACTTCACCCTGCAGTAAACTTTTGCAATCCTGAGGCTAGAGACCTCCTTTGTAAATGTTGTCTGCCCAGTGACGGTGTTGGCACCCAGGAGACCGTAGCAGATAAAAGTGGAAGAACATATGGCTTCCATCTGAATACAAATTGGTGGCCATAACATAGTAATTCAGCTGCAATGTCCCCTATACTGTAAACTGAAAGAGTATGATTAGAGGTGTTTATAAACGGCATCTGAATTCCCCCACCCCCTTTCCACTGTATTTTTATCGGCCTGAATTATAGCCATCCTGCATCGCACTCTCACTGTGTTATTTGTGAAAATGGCCAGCATGAGGAATTATTAATTAAAGCTAACAAATCACCCTGACGAGCTGTGCCCTGGCATGGCTGAAGGTTGATTGGCAAAAGTGTTCTCCTTTGGAGAAAAGACTTTTTGTGCTTGTGACGCAGTCAGGGACGGATTATTGAATATGCAAGTTAGAAGAAAAATCACAGGACAAGCAAATTGAGTATTTACTGGCAAATAGTTATTCTCTTAAGCTGTGGCTCTCTTCCTAAATTCTTAACATTCCCGAGGGTTAGAAAGAAGCACAGAAAAAATGCTTCGGTACAGAGTTCATTTTAAAAAAACCCACGTAGGCTGATGTTTGGGACTTGTTCAGGTAAGTGTGATTGTGTGTGCAGGGGAAGTAAAAGGACAAGCAGAAGATGGGGAGCGTGGCTGGGCGTCTGGTGAGTTGTCTATGAGGCTACTTCTTAGCATATTTCTAAGGTGAGAATTTAGTTTCCATGCTGCATTTATTGTGAAAGTTAGAGTTGTAAAAAGGAGCGAGTCTTTATTAGCAAAAAAAAAAAAAAAAGTAAGAAAAAAATTAATGCTTTGTCCCAAAAATAGTTTCAATTTTGCTCAGATATTTGGGACTATGTACAAAATGATGATTGGATTTAAAGATGTTGTTATTTTCAACATTGTTAATTATGATGCATCTTAACAGTGTTCCCAGCACACATGGGGACAACTATTGTATTTATTTTTTAAAAGTAAACACTGTCTTACATTCGAACCTAGCTGGTACTTGTTGAAATTTTTACAGGCACATGACTTTTGAAGTAGTTGTTTAAGTTTCGAATGCCTATAATAACCAAATTGTCTGTATTGTGTCTTTCTTTCTCTCTCTCTCTCTCTCTCTCTCTCTCTCTCTCTCTCTCTCTCTCTCTCTCTCTCTCTCTCTGTGTGTGTGTGTGTGTTTGTGTGTGTGTGTGTATGTGTGTGTGTGTGTATGTGTTTGTGTGTGTGTATGTGTGTTTTCTGAAATGTTGATCAGACTCCTGAGTTTTGAAGATACTAAGATGCAGGAAACAACTTTAAAGTCTTGTTCAAAACTAAATGAAATACATAGAAAAGTATGGAAATGAAGGCTCATGTATAAAATGTTGATATTAAACAGAGACATGTCTTTATAAGTGTAGATAGTTTATGTGAATAGCACCATGAAATATCTGTACCTCCTGAGGATGAATTGCATGTTCTTTGAAAACCTAGAAAAGCTGCTGATGTCAACAACAGGCTATTTTCGAAATGAGAATAATTGGCTGGAGAAATAGCATTTTAGGGCTTGTATTAACTATGAATAGCATGGATTTAAAACAAAGGCATAAATATAATTTAGACTAAATTAACTAATTAATAATTGCAAAGTGCTTTAACAATAAAACATCGACATGATCATAGTAATAATAGGAATAAGAATAAAAATGGAAAAATCTAGCAGTTACACAGAAATTAAACCATAGTCCACTACATAAGCTTTCAGAAACAGTATTTTCAGGTATAAATAAATGAAACAGATTTTTTTTTGTTCTTCTAATCTGTTTCTTGAACAAAACACTATTGTATTAGTTGCGTGTCTTTCCTTACTGTATCTATGTTACTTGAAGATTGATTTGTTTTAGCATGTGGAATATAGCTCAAAAGAAAGTTATTAATGTATTTTTTTTTAAAGATTGAATCACCACTAGATCATATTTTTTCAGATTTCAGCAGACAGACTCCTTAGACTTTTCTGTTAGTATTAGAGGGCAAATTTGGTCCATTATTTTGAAATATCAAAGAGGGCATTTAAAGCATATGTTCAGAGAACAAACCATCTGCCTTCTTTATTATGAGTATCGCAGCATTATGAGAACTTGGAAAGGCTTAAAAATTGAGCCAAAGTCCTGATCAAGATCTTAATACTGAGCACTCTGGTTTATAGAAGTGTTTAGCCACCCCACCCTTTTTTAAATAAAATACTCTTATTATTTTCTGATATGTAGTTAGTAATGCCAAAATGTTGTGGAGTGATATGACCCTGTGGCAAGTGAATGGTGATCTGATCTCTTCCATTTAACCCGCTAGATATGAATACTTCATTGAGTTTTGAGCTTGCACTTGGTGCTGAAACTCACAGTGATTTAGAGAAACAGAAGGTGTTGACTATTGGAACAAAACTGAAGTCCAGCTGCTAGCTTCTGGACTATGTACAGACGAGTTGCAGAAGGCATGCAGGGGCCAGAAACGATCCCCACTGTAATCCAACTGTGATGTAGTGGGACTGTGGACCAGTTTAAGGTGTCTATAGGGGGAGGGGTGGCAGCAACAGAAAACAAAACAAGTGTAAATTGGCATTATTCCTAGAAGGCATTACTGCATTTCCTTAGCTACTGGAAGGTTTTGAAAATCAAAATAATAATAATAATAATAATAATAATAATAATAATAAAAGAACAAAAATCATGTTTGATTCTAAATATAGTAGTATATAGTATTACCCTGGACATTCTGTAGTGGTCATGTAAGGAGAGACCAAGATGAATATCATTATAGGATATCTAACTTACACACAGAACACTTCTACCTTACCTAAATTGTATTCTAATAAGTTCATTATCAAAGGGAAACAAAGTCAGATTATAAGTTCTCAGAATCAGGGATGGGTTGATTGTGCCAAAGAACTTTTTTAGTCTAAGAACTCAAAATAAATACTTTACAAGACCTACAGTTGATATCATATGAACAAAATTAATGACCTGGTGATGAAAATGATTGTCTAGTTTCTATAGATCAACTACTGGTAGACTTTTAATTTTGTACCTCCACAAATTTCAGAACTACAGATGAATGTACCTGGTGCCTCTCTCATTTAGTAGTTTTTAGCCTTGGAGAAATCTTTTATTTTTAGGAAGTTAGTCTTAATTTGGGGACTTGGGTATACAAGATTTGTATACCAAATGTGCATGCATTCACAGATACACATTTTATCTGTTTGCTAAAAAATAGTTTGCTATTTTTTAATAACTTGTTCCAATTAAGAAACGAGTTAACAGAAATAGACAGTAATGCAAAGTACATGAATTATAAGAATGCAATAAAGATAAAATAAAGAAAGATGATAAATCAAGATAGATGTAAAAGTGGAATCAGGCATAAGGTGAACACAGACCATTCACTAGAGTACTGCACAGTTTCACCTTTCTGCAGCCAAGTAAGGAAGTGTGACAAGTTATGCACTTCACAGAATCTGCAAAATAAAATAACTTCTCTTATTCATCACTTTTTTGAAATGATAGACTCATAATTTTAGAGACGACAGTGCTAAGATGTCAGAAAACTTTCACTGAAAAGAATTATGGGTTACTGTGTCCTAAAAAAATCAGCTTTAAAGAAATGAGCAATTTTTCCTTGAGATGTAGATGTGTTATTAATCACTTCCCTTTGAACAAGAAGAGATGGGGACAGGGTGAGAGGATCAAGAACCTGGTATGGGATGAAATGATGTGAGTGTTGTCAAGAGGACCAGACCTAGTTCTTATGGAAAATAAGGAGGTAATAGGAAAAGAGATCTTCAAACTACTTAATATAAATAAATGATTATATATTGCTAGGACCAGTCAAACATCTGAACTACTTTTGTTGTAGCCACTAAAATACATTTTATCAAATAAACCTCTTAAATCAAAATCACTCTTCCAAATTTTGCATAAAGTCCTGCTCTATGACTGCCATTGTTTTTCTGCTTTCACTTTAAGCAGATTTTTTAGTCATTTAAAGGTTTAAAAGAGTCATTTCTGCCTTAAAAGTTAGCGTTTTTAACTTTGCCTTCTCTCTTCCTTCAAAAGTTTTAGCAAACTGTCTAGTATTCTCACAGACAATTTAATGGTTGAGTCACTTTTGATGGGCTAGTTGTCACTTCGAAAGAGTGATGCATAGTGGTTTGTTTATATACTGCATGGAAACCAGGCCTTAGGAATGACCACCCGTAGCAGGAACACTAAGGTAGTTTTTAAAAATTTAGAATTTCCAATTCAAAAGCTGTGGCAATGGCACATGGGCATCTGTAGTTTAAAGGACTATCTAAGTTAGTCATTCACACTAGAATTTGAAAACAAGTATTTTAAAATTGTGACCTTAAACTTTATAGTATATGAAACACAGTTGGTGAGGGTTCATTATAATAACATGAAATAAATACTAATGGATATTCAATACCAACATCTGACAAAATTTCAAAATTTTTCTGTCATTGATTGAGAAATATTATTCACTAAATAATATGTTGGGTCTTACTAGTAAATCATGGTTTTTCTTTTGTGTGAGAAACTACACAACTAGAATAATTTTGTGTTATTAGAATATTATTTTACCTAAATTAAGTTAATTGTGAATTTGTGTGTAAACTTATGTTGAGATCAGGTGGTAACTCAAGACTCTACATTGTATTGTATCACTATAAGTAAACATTGGCCACACAGAAAGTGGAAAGAAACCCCTGTAGACCCCTTCATTTTCCTCAAGAGAGGACTGTGTCCTAAAGCTGGGTTGTGAGGATGTGTTAACAGTGACCTGCCAGATAATTCCTCGCATCATTAAGCAGCTATCTGTTACAAAGACTCTTTGTGAGAAAAAGAGAGATGTTCATGAGTACACTAGGTATTAAGACTTACATGTCTCTTTCCCTGGCCTCTCTGGTGTTGAAGCTGGTCTGCAAGAAATATTGAAGCCTAGACGGACAGTCTACTTGCTGGCTTAGACTGCATATGAATGAAGGAGCTCTAACTGCTTTCACCCAGAACTCTTTGTTCCACAGTTTCTAAGTATCAATAACAGTAGACTCCTGAGCAAACATCCTATAACAACCCCCTATAACAACCTAGAATACATATTACAGTCATGCTCCTTGGGGCCAATTCTTAGCTTATTTTTATTTGAATAATCTTGGCCAAGTTATTGGGTCTCTGTTGTCTCACTGTACCTCTCTGTTAAATTGGATTGTTAATTACCTTGGGCATAATCTTAAGAAATGAATATGGGAGACAGAGAGGGGCTTAGCAAATATTGGCACTTACCAACAAGCCTAACAACTTGAGTTCTATCCCCAGAACATACATTGTGGAAGAAAAGATTCAATGCCTGCAAGTTATCATTTGACTTCTACACACCCGCTAGTTCACACTCAAAATTATTAAATATATTTTTAAAAAATTGAAAGGGCTGGTGAGATGGCTCACCAAGTAGAGTCACTTACCACCAAGTCTGAAAATCTGAATTAGATTCTTAACCCCCACGTGCTAGAAGGAGAGAATGAACATGATGGAACTCACAACTCCTGGAAGTTGTCCTCTGACCTTGCTGTGACAGACAGACAAGCCCCCACACACACACCTAACGAATAAATACATGTTAATTTTTAATATGAAATGTATATAAAATGTTAATAACAATATTTGGCACTTAGAGAAAAATACTCAAGAAATAATATCATTAATATTATGATTACTATAGTAGCAGAAACTGAGTATCAATAGGCTACAGCAGTCTCATAGTTAGGGTCTTCATTGCTGTGAAGAAACACCATGACCAAAGCAACTATTGTAAGGAAAACATTTAATTGAGTGTGCTCAATTTCAGTTTCAGAGGTTCAGTTTATTATCATAATGATGGGGAGATGTGGTACTGGAAAAATAGCTGAGAGTCCTACATCTAGCAGGCAATAGGAAAGTTCAGAGTGTGCCCTCACAGTGACACACTTCCTCCAACGAGGCTATACCCACTCCAACAAAGCCACACCTCCCAATAGTGTCCCTCACTGTGAGATTATGGGGGCAGTTACATTCAAACTACCACAAGCAGTGAGCTCAGAAATGGAATGAGAGCTTGTTGTGTCATTGGAGGTTTATGTTTTCTGGAAGTTTTGTAGTAACCTTCCTCATTATTTACAGAACAACACAAGAAATGTGTGAATTTTACCTCCACTACCACCTCTTGTATTTTGTTTTCAATGTATACTTATTTGAATTTCTTCCTAGTATGTATGACCTTTTCTAGGAGCTAGAGATAATAACAAATAAGATAAAATGTTGACTTCAAAAGTGTTTACATTATATTGGAGTATAAAGGTATAAAATCACTCAATAAAATATAAGGGAATGTATCTATAAAAAGAATGTTTTTTTCATGGCTTTCTCTGTTCCTTGGGACATCTCTTGTGTCATAGTGTGGAGTATTGTTTTTCCTTCTCTGATACATACACAAAACAGACCCATGTATTCAAGAGACTCCTCCTTGTGGGAAACTTCTGCACTGGAAATCTTTATATAATTTAGGGTGTCAACAGTTGATTTCAGCTCTTGGTTCTGAGAATGTGTGCTCTGATGTTTTCATTGACCTGATTGGTAGATGCTCAGGATGCACAGCATTCTAAGAGATCCACAGGAGGAGTCTATATTGGAGAGTCCAGCTACAAGAGAGATTGATAATTAGCAATCCTATGTGACTGTGGTAAAGTTATCCAGGGAGCAAAGTAAAAAGCAGGATACAATAAATGATGGGAGAACAGAGCAAATTTTAGGAGCCTAATAATAATACGAAAATGAAAGAAGGTTTTAAAGTGAAGATTTAAGTTTCCCTTTGTTCAACAAGTGGCATGTGCACATAATGGAAGTATTTAAGACAGTAGGAAAGTATATTGAAGAAAAGGTGGGGGTGTCACCTTTTAACATACTGCTTAGAGATGCCGTTTTTAACACTTATCAGATACTATTTTACTTTCTTCGTTTTATGTGTATGAGTGTTTTGCCTGAACATCTGTATGTGTATTATATGCATGTCTGATATCTATAGAGGTCAGATGATTCCTGAAACTGGATTTACAGAAGGTTGTGATCTGCCATGTGGGTAATGAAAAATGACTCCCAATACTGGGTCCTTTGCAAGAACAGTAAGAGGGCTTAGCCTGAGCCATTGCTCAGCCTCACGTCAGGCCCTTTTTAAAGCATGTATTATGTTGTAAGGTTTAGTTAGATAGTCACACCTTGTCAGAAGGGAGCATTTTAATTGGCAAGCAGTATGAATAGCAGCATCTCCAACTTTGATTAGTTAGCAGTCTTCATGTTTGAGCTTTTAGACCAAATAGGTCCAAACCCTGTAGCATAGCTCCATCAGCCCAAAGATAGCATTAATATAATGTAGACTATCTGTTATAACCTCCACCTAAAATGCATGTAAGAGGCACACTTTGGGGAGTCCAACCTTTCTCTTACCTCCCTGCTGCCAGTCATCGTGGACAAGTTATTGGGCTTTTGTGCCTGAAGTATCCTGTTGTAAAGTCAGATTATTAACACATCTTATTCCATATAGTATTTTGAGAAATGAGTAATATAATGCATTTGAACTGTTAATTGTAATGCTTAAGACATTGGAAAGTATTCAACACATGTCATCACTACTCTTGTGATTGCTATTACCATTTATGCTTTTGTGTTATTACCCAGGAGCTTGTTGTAAGTATATTTTTTTCCATTGAAACTGCATTAGCCCTAGTGACAAAATAATTCAAGGTGCATTTCCTTTTGAAGATGGATCAGACATACCACCTTTGCCACATAAAATGAGGAGATTTAGGTTTTATAAAGAATGTGATTTAGCTTAATATATGGATGATACTATACAGTTCAAATTTCGTTTCTTTGTAGAAATTATGCTTATTTTACAGTTTGGGACTTGTGAATCTGAAACAGCAGTATCACATGGTAGTGTAGTTTTCTTTAAGCAACACTTATGGAAAAAATGCAATGTTGCCTAAAAGTGACATCTTCAGGATTAAGACTCTGGTCATCACATCTGTGTGTAAGTGTGATAGTTAACTGACCAAGATCATTGACCTAGTAGAGATTACCAAGTAGGCACCTGAGAATATTTATTGAATTGAATATGTATTATCATGAAAAGTATGTGACACCATTTCAGACACTATACCATTGAATTGTATTATTCAATGTAATATTAATGTAAATGATAAAAGAATGATACAGTGAAATTAATGTGTTTTCTTATAAAAGCAATTGACAATACATTGTTAATTTTTCTATTATTTTATCTCCTTTATATTTTGTGGTAGGGGATTGAACCTAGGGCTCTAACCATGATATTCAGACACTATACCATTGAATTGTATTTCCAACTCTATGCTAACTTTTAAAAGTTGTGCTCTTGCTTCAATCTTAAACATAGAACTATACTTTGAAGAGAACATGGGCCATGTTCTCACACAGCATCATATCTACTTTCTACAAATCACATGATCATAGGTACCTTGGTTGTTTTGGGTGTCTTAAACCCTCAAATGGAAAAATGAACTAATAACATCATTCTTGATCTGTGTTTATGGTGTCTAGTAAAGTTCTTGATACATCTTGGTATATAATGGATGGATACTCAGTAAATGGTACCTGCTAGAAACTATAATAACTACAACAGTAGTAAGACACAACAAACCTTTTAGACAATAATCATAAGTTCATTAATACATACTAATATATAAGATACATTAATATATGAGTATTACATGATAACACTTAAAATTGTTTTGCCTTTCATTTGACACACAGTAGGAAATCTAGATGTAAATTTGATATATTTAAATGCTTTCATGGAAAAAGTGCTATTATTATTTTAGGTAAATGAAAATACAATTCAAACTCCCAAGCTAACTCAGACTTATGAAAATAGTAGGTAGTAACAGCAACAGCTATCCAAGGATTTTTTTTTCTTTTTACTGAAACGACCAAATAATTTGGGCTAAATGCAAATAAATAGGATGCATAATATGACAAAAAGAAAAGGGGAAATACTTGAAAAATTCTTAGGTGACCCCTGATCCAAATAATATTAATTAGAAACATTTTAAAGATCAAAAGGCTATTATTGCTAGCTGCAAGAGATACATATGGAAAATGGCTGCAGAGATTCACAACATAAAAATAGTTCACTGCTAAATTCGAAATTCTGTTAATGTCACAACAGTGGGATGTGAGGCACAAATGAATTGTGATGACAGTTGAGTACCAAGCTGCCTGTTTTTCCCCCTCAGAGCTGTCCGTATTTGGCTTAAATTTTCCTCATCCTGATTTAACCCATCAATATTTGTACTTTTTGTAGCTAGTATTACCTTGGAACATACACATTAAGGATTTCATTTCTAAACCCTCTTGCTTCCTTGTAATCCTGCTGTTGCTTTGTTCCCACTAATGTCTGATCTCCTTGAATTGTACTGGCCCCTCACTTTAGAGTCTGGGTTTTGAGCACCTTCTAATCTGTCTTCTCACAGGCTCTGTGATGTACTGTATTCTTCCATTTCTCTTAGCTGCCTAAAGCCTTTCCACGCTTCTTCATATGCAGGCTGTTTTTTAAGAGCATTTTTTCTTATTGTGGCTTTAATTTGGGGTACTTACTCTTATCATGGGAATCTACATTCAGTTTTTATTATGGTTTTTCTAAAATATCACTCTTTTCCTTTATGGCAGGTTGTCTATGATCCTGGATGTTGGGAGCAAGACTTATTTTCTGAACCAAATAAAATTCCTTTCAAATGCAGCAGCTCCACACTAGCATAAGCTAGCCTGACCTTTGGGAAATGTCATTAAAAGACTCTGTGAAGAGTATTTTTAAATACCCAAATTATTTAGGCTTAATGGCTTTTGTAGCATAGATACCAGCCCTACCTAACAGAGCAACAGACCTAGAAATATTTTTATTTGAATTTTACTGTGGGTGATGCTTTGGTTGTCATTTATTGAGTGGCCTCTTTGTTTTAACCATTTTAATCTTAAATGACCCTCTGCGATATGTAACTGTTCCCTTCACTTAATGGATAAGGAAATCTTAACCTCAACTTCCTAAATAATGGAATTCAAGGTTCCAGTCTATTAAAGTTTGTGCTATGTATTGAGGAAGAGTTAATTCAAGTACAGCAAAGTAGAAATTATCAACTTTGATGTCCTAACTACTTTTACTCTTACAAATTGAAAGTAAATACATATTTTTAAAACTGAAGATCTAGTAAAAACTGAATATTAAAAAAGATGTTCCAAAGATAAGAAAACTACTGAGCACAGTCCTTCACTCCCAGCACTGTTTAAAAATTGATTATTGGTATATTTACAAACCTCAAAATGCCTGAGTACTTTTACCTTTCTCTTAACCTCTAGTGTCTTCCACTAATTTTCCTGCTAATGTATTCAGTACTTATAGAATATTTGTGTGTTGTGAGTCAAAATTTGCTGTTTAGAGTCTTTAAAAGGTTGACCTCCTAACATATCTTTAACTCATCTTTTTCATAGATGTAAGCATTACGAAGAATTGAGACATTCATTAAGAGTATTAATAAAGATGTGGTGGAAAATGCTACATATGTAAGCTATGTTTTGCCTCCTTCCACACACAAAAACAGTTGTTGACATGAGAAAATATCCAAGAGAAAACAGGACATTATTTTAAGTTTTAACATCTGTGTGTACTCATATTCTTGCTTGTGAAAATATAGAAGACTTAAATGTTTTGAACATAGATACACTATAAATGTAATCTACACCATAACAGATTTGTAAACAATGTTTGAGTCTTGTGTTCCTCTGGTAATGTGATTCCATGAGGAAAATGAAACCAACCACAACAAAACTTTCCTTCTAACAGAATAAAATAAGGCTTTCAACAACTGTTTTTCAAAAATGGTTTGAACAGTGACTAACCACTGATTTTTCAATTTCTGCTGTGGCCATTTTAAGCTGTAGATGGGACAGTACATGAGAAAAACCAATAAAATGATCTCTGTCATGGATGAAACTATAATATAAAATTAAACTGTAATGTACTATTAACACAAATTTCCTCCCTATATTTTTATTATCATATTCCAATAAGATATTTCAAAAAAATAATAAGCTAGCTTCTACTAGGATGAAGTATCCAGACAAGGAAGTCTGTAAATAATTAAAAGAATAAATTAGAGTGGAAGAGAAAGACAGACAGACAGAGACAGAAAGAAAAGGAATGGAATCAAGTGGAAAAGAGTATGCACTTAAATTGTTGAATATTCCAAAATATAAAATTAATGGAAGGGAAGAACTTTTTATTTAAAGAGAATACTTTCCATCCTTCATCAACAGTGCAGAGTTGATGGCCTGATAATAAGAAGGCTTTTTAGTGGGGTTGCTGGGAAGAACATAGTCAAGCCAGAGGCTTCTCTGGGTGTTCAATTGCCCTGGGCAATCTGATCAGCATGTCCTTGTTTCTAGAACTAAGTAAACCAAATCAGGATGAACGACACATGGTTTAATAGTTAACTTTCAGAACAAGGGGCAGGGAGATGCTTTTATGCCATCATCCAGCCTTCATTCCAATCTCATTACTGAAGTCTGTTCTGAGAGTATTACAGCTTTCGAGAGAGTCTAAGCTTGGCTGAATCCTGAAGATGGAAATATAGCTTAATGACCTCCTCGTTCCGGACTCTCCCTTAATGCAGGTGAATCCTTGTGAACAATCATGCTCTACAACTAGATTATTGCTATAGATATTATTGTTGTTATTCTTACTAGTGTTTTCTTATCGTGAGAGGTGCCTTTCGTTTTTCTATCCTTGAAATATGCAAAAGTCTTATGACTACACTGAGTTTTCTCTGAGTCTCTGAGGAAATTAATGTCCTCTCCAAGTTAGAAATTTGAGGTAGTTTTAAAAGAACTTGGATGAGGAAGTTCAATCTTGCTCTTTTACAAACCAGACACAGAAAATATCATAGAAACAATCTTTTATTTGACAAAAGGACAGAACAAATGAAATAAGATTGTATTGCATGGTTTATTCCTTCTATGGGGCTCAGGTGTGTTTGACTTGTGTTTGACTTTTCTTCTGCTTGCCTGAAATCCAAAGTAGACACTTCTTATATAGCTAATAGATTCTCCTACTCTTAGCATCTCTTTTATCTTGTCAAAGGAAACCCCAAGCATAGATAAGGTCTTACCATAATTAATGAACAGTGTTTAGAGCTTCTGAACAAATATTTCAAATAACAGAATTGGGGCAGCCTCTTGTTAAGCACTGAATTCATGAAAGTGTTTGAAAAATCTGGTATGGAGTTGATATTGAAGTATCATAGTGAAACTAAGTAGCAACAATTAACAATGTCAACAAAACCATGTTTTTTACTCTCCCTTTTCAATTCAATTTTCTTTAAAAAATATAACACTATAAAGATAATCAAGCAAACAAAAATGAACACACACCTATATTTTTGGTATGTGATCTTATGCCTTTATGCCTTTATTGTAATTCCTGCCACACATTGACATTATTTATCTCTGATGTTTAAGAATCTGTGTGTGTATGTGTGTGTGTGTGTGTGTGTAGCTGTTTTATTAGTGTTACTCTTTTTGCATTCTCTGATTTATTTGATCTTCTTTATGCATGTTAAGTAGCTCCTTTTCTAGCCTCCTTGTATGCACTTGGACAGATGGGTGTTGTCTGTATAGTGTCTTTTAAAGGGAAAGACATCAAGAATAGGTTTTGAACAATATTTTCCCAGTATTATTGAAAAAATAGCTTCTGTATATTCTATATACATACACAGCAGCTGCATAAAATGCAAATTTTATTCAGATCTTCTCTCTTCTGCATTTATTATGGTGACTAGTGCTGTAGCATCTAAGCACTTTATGCTATTCCTCTTACTATTATTTTCCACCTGATCATTCCAAAGTGCTTTTGACAATCCGAGAATTTCATTAACAATCCATTCTCTTGCTTTTTGTTTTTCAGCACCTTTGCATGCAAAAATGTCATGTATCTTAATAGCTATCTCAGATGAATTACAGAAAAATGATAGAGTACTTTTGACAGGGAGGGTGGGAGAGGACCATCCTAAAGTATTTCTTACCATTCAATTTGTGTTGTACAATATCCAAACAATACTAGAGAAGTCTGTTTGGTCAAGTGAAAACTCAGTCCTTCAGAACTACTTTTGTTTATTATCTTCTCCACCATAGTAGTAATCAGAAGTGTGATGCGAGGAACATCTATAAAGCCCACACTTTATATGTACAAAGATCTGACAGTAATACCTTCTCAAAGCAAGATTCCTATTGACTTAAACGTCCCTTAGCTCAGAACTATAGGTGCCAATCTGTTTTTAAAAGCCATTGTTATTTTTTTAACTAAAAGAATTAAAACTTATTTATTAAAAGGCTCATTGTCTTTATAGTGGAAGGTGCGTGGTCGGTACCTTAATAGTTTGATTGAATTAAAATCAAGTTCATGCTGGGGTCTCTGATCCATCTCTACTCCTTGCTTTCTCTTTGACTCCAAGCTAATTGCATAACCTCTGGTTGACTTGTGCCTCGTCTACACATGCAAAGTAAAAATCAGAAATGAGGTTATTATCTAACTACTGTAGCTGGAACATTATTTCTCTAAATATTTCTGGGATAGTATTTGAGATTACTGATTGGGAAAAAAAAAAAGGAAAGCAGTTTTATGAACATACTCATGTAGCCTTAGACAACAATCCTATGGGAGATTATGCATCAGGATCACACAAAGATTGAAATCATTGAAATAATTAAACTACAGATAATGCTTCATCCCCACATACACCAAGCTTCTGATTCTGAATCTAGAATGTAAACTTACCATTCTATTTCTAGCAAGTCCTTAGTGAAATGCTGATGCTGAGCAAGTGACACTTTCTGATGCATTGCCCTAAGGGAGATGTAGTTCCATTACTGAAAAAGAAATAAAACTCCCAGTCTCTTCATGTCATGCCAGTAAGTGTTGGAGTACAGACACAACCTAGACCTTCAAACTTTGAATCTTGCTGTCTTCCCAGGACAGATGGGTTTCCTTCCCTTTACTCTGGGTTTTCCATGACTGTCATATGCCTTGGAATAGTACATGAAATAGCACTGCAGCGCACAGAAATTGAACCTTCCCCCTAAAGCTAATAGTTTTTCTTGTTAAGTTGGTGGAAGATCCGCTTTTAGTTACTAGTTTTGGCCAAAGAGTATTTTAAGGGCAGCCTGTTCCCTCCATTGGGTAAGGAGAGCAATAAAGAAACTAGTGCAGTTGTCTGTCTTCACATTTTATGGTCAATATGTAGATATGAGCAGGTTTATTTACCAAATTCCACTGTGACAATGTTTAATTAAAAAGTTCCAAAGCATTTTTCTTCTCTTCATAAGCATGACAACAGAGATTGGCAGGGTGGATGGGGGAGGGCAAAGGAAAGGAAGTGCAAGGAGACTGAGGACCCCTGGGGTCTGGTATTGTCTCACTCCCCTGGAAACATCTGTTGATCTTCAGGAGAGTTAGTGCTGCATACTCAGTGTTTCTCTAACTTGACTGGCTATTCTGGTGATTGAGAAAAGCTTCAAATCATGTCTGGGTAGTTGTACAAGAAATCCAGATTCAATTCGTCTGAACTAGCACTTGATTGTTCACAACTATTAAAATGTTTGGAAATTATAATATGTAATTGGAGTTAGGAATTGTGTTTATAAAATTTGAGAGCTTAGGTATTAAAACCAGAAGGATCTGAGTTTTTATCTTGATCACTTGGAAATTTTAAGCAAGTTATTTCATGTCAGCCTTTGCTTCTTGTTTGTAAAATTCAAACAATAGTTTTATAAACTGTTTGAAAATTAAGTGAGATGAAAAATGTAAAAGTTTTGTGTCATGGTGCTTGGCTCATGACATGAATCTGTCACGTTAGCTGTCTTCTTAAGCATCTCACATTATCTGTAGAAAAAGGGGAAATCACTTTTTGAAATGGAGAACAAATATCTTAAAACTCTGTATGCTCACTGTAGTGGTGCCTCAGGTCTTTAATCCCAGCACTCAGAAGGCAGAGTTAGGAGGATTTCTGTGAGTTTGAGACCAGCCTGTTCTACAGAGCAAGTGCTAGGACAGGCTCCAAAGCTACACAGAGAAACACTGTCTCACCACCCCCATTCACAGGTACATGAATGCCATCTTGTCCACAGTATCTTCCGTATCTCCATTTTGTCCCTCTTACTCCTGACACATAAATAATAGTTCCTCTGATTTCTCTGTAACCATAGTACTTGAAAGAAGAAAGCTGAAATAGAACAGATTTCTTTTAACTCACAGTATTAGCCAGTTTCCATTTCATTATGGTGGGGAAGACATGGGAATGCACCCAATTCAGGGGAGCCAAAACATGTGATAAAAGCTGTTTACATCACAGTAGGCAAGGAAGCAGAGAGTTTAAGAGGCCAGAACCAGAAGTAGGCATAGGCTTCAAAGGCCTGCCACCAGGGATGTACTTCGAACAGGTAGGCCCAACCTCTTGAAGTTTGTACAGCCTTCTAATATCAGGCTAACAGCTGGGGCACAAATCTTCACAACATGAGGCTATGACAGACATTTCAAACCCAAATCATAAGCAATTTTGTTATCTTATTAGTTGAAATCTTCAACAAGTTCAGCCTTTATTTTGGTGTTTTGCCAAATATTGCTACTTCCAACTAAGACTGAACACCTGAAAATAAAATAAATCCACTGAAATTCTCATAAAAATAATTGAAATATGCTAGACTATTGACATACAGTCTTTAAAAAGTAGAAGGCCTAGTTTTGCAGGTGTGTCTAAATAAAAACTAGCATGCCCCAGGAGTGGCTGCTCTGCCATCATTCACTTGCTGAATAAACTAAGTCCTTTGTGGAGTTCATCTCAGAGGCTAAATGCTGACTTCAACCTGCTGGCTGAACATGGTCCTAACTCAAATCCCCTTCATCTTCCCTGAGTTTTTACTATAAGTCTTAATAATTCTGAATAATAACTTATCATGTGAATAGGTTAAAATTATGGTCATCATGATTGAAAAGTCTATTTGCTTAGTTTTAACTATGTTTACTGGGGTAACTGTCAATCTTTTTATCTAATAATTTTAAAAATTAGACCCTTTTTGATAAAAACCACCCCATGTGTCTTTTGGAGTAACATGTTTTTGGATGGACTGAAGAGAATCATTTGATTGTCCAATAACAGTACAGATGGTTCCATTTTCCTTGACTCATCCTACGGTACATATTAATCAAGTCACATGCCTAAATTTGGGAATTTTTATAGCACCCTGTCACTAAGTTTTGGGGCATATAAAATACTATTTGCCTGACTTTTAAGTTTGTGGATTTTACACAGTGGCTGGCATGGAGATAGGAAGGACATTTTTTTTCCATTAAACTTTTACTCTGTTTTGAAAGGAAAAGTTGAAGCAGAGTCCCTACTGTGATTTTAACATGTTCCATGGTGGTAACCATAGGAAATAGGGAAACAGGAAATTTTTGGACAGAAGGAAGCCAAGCAGTCCTTCTCAGCCTGTCCTCACCTCTCAGATACCAGTTGGGCTGTATCAAATTATTTTTATCGAGGTACATATTTAATGCTTTATATTTCTATAGTCTTCTTCCAGACAGTAGAGAGAATATTACTGCTGATCACTAAAATGATTGTTTTCTAAACAGAACTCAGTCCTTACATTCTGGAGGATCTGATGGAAACATTCATTCAGATTCTAGTAAGGCCAAATTATGAGAGTTTGCATTTAAAAAGTCCATTTGGCATATTTAGAACTCTCAAAGGATGTCATAATATAGTGTATATATTGTATAGTGTATATAGTGTATAGTGTATATAGTCCATATATTAAGAAAAATACTGGCTTGGGGGAGGCAAAACATTATGGACACAGGATGATAACACTGTTAATTTTAGGGTACATAAATACCCCCACACAAATAGACACTTATTATTCATCTCTCACCTGTTATTCCTCAGCCCAATCTCTAGAAAGCAAAACTGAACTCTTACTCAGCTTCCCTAATCAGGAGTACTGTATCATTTAAGTCAAAGTGTTCATCGAGCACAGTGTTGTTCCTCCCTGAAACTGGAAAGACACATTTTCATGACTGTTTAAAGTGTGTATCATTCATTTGCATGAGTTTCCTACCTATAGGGAACAGGTTTTAAATATACTAGTCAGGTAACACTCCATTAAAACTCTACCATTCTCAGGAACATTATACCTGGTCAAGTAGCTTCTGTTCCCTTTCTTCATGCTGCAGTTCTTATGAAAACTAGCCTAAAGATCCCACTTCCTATTCTTATTACATTTAATTGGTGAAATACAGATATCAAGTAGTAGTAGTCGTGACTGCTATCTATGCACAGATAGAGAGGTCCTCTTTCCTCTAGAGTAGCGCCAAACTTTTAAGGGCTTTGCGCAGTTCTATAATAGTAAGTTAAAAACAAACAAACAAACAGAAACAGCCTCTTCTGGCCATAAATATCACCTCTCATGACTTTAATTAACATCACTATTCCCATTCTTAGCTATACCATCCATATTGTATAATCCCAGATTACCACATTGTATAGTTAGTTTTTTCCATAGTACATTTTTGAAAGATGAACACTGTGTGTACATAACCATGATTAAAAAAAAAAAAAACAAAAAAACAAAAACCAAAACACCTCCTAGCTACAGAGCCTTTACAGTGAGTGTGAGCCCAAAGACAGTGGGTGGGGGATTTGCTCAAGAAACTGGTAGAAAAGCACAATGATGTGTCAGAATGCTTGTGTTCTGACTCACAGACATCAAATGAGTTGTCACTCAGTGATTTAACTAGTTCCCACGTGTGACTCAATGACGACTTACACCTTTCTAGATTTTAATATTTTCCAAATAATTAAAGTCAGAAATATTTTTGAAATGTTTATTACTATAATTTAATTTTAATCTGTAGAGACTAGGTTTCCCATGAGAAACCTATTTATATTTATATGTATATTATAGGGCCATTTTTGTTTTGTTAAATTCTCTTCTTCCAAATCCTGAAATGTAATTTAGCCATGTCTAAGGCTCTGGTTTAAGGGGCAGGTAATGGTTCACTATGGTAGTTGAAAGAAATGAAGACACTAGAATCTTAGAGAAGTGTATGATTTGATGACATTATCTAATGTTTGACACAGGATGAGCTGAAAGGGTTTTTCTGACAATGGAAAGCTCTGGTGGGCTAGAGGAGTTTTTCTGTAAAAGTGTAGTTCTCAGACTTAATTGTACCTCGGGAGCTGCTACCGATTGGAAGGACATATCCCTGCAGAGTCTCCTTTGAAGGCAGTTCCTAGGTGGGCCTGTGGGTCCTCGTTAGAACCTGCTCCCTAATGATTTGCTAGCTGATGTTCTGGAAACCGGCTCTGAATTTTCTGGCAGGCGATGAGTGCTCTAGCATTTAGAATATGTGGTTTCTGGTCATAGCAGAATTGAAGAGATTACTTAATGTTCTATTCTGCAAAGCCCCACAGACAGAACATTTTATTTTTTCAGTCCAATGTCTTCAGAATTTTATGTTTGTCCCTGCTAAATTTGCATGTTTTAGCTTAGGAAGGAATACAAATAGACCTGTTTTGTCAGACTTTTTACTTAATTGGCACTATAGGACCTATCAGAATAGAAATCTTTTACAAATTTGGAATTTTTTTTCTTTTTATACACATGCCCAGATATCTTCACAAAATTAAAAAGAATTTTTAAAAAATAAAATAATAGTTTTATTTAATGTATTTACACAGTTTTGTCATGCAACACCAATGGCATCTGATATGACCTTTCACAAATACTCAAGTCTATTAGAATAAACAAGAAACATCCCCATTACTAAGAAAATTTTATTTTATGAAAGACAATCTCTCTCTCTCTATTCCACATATTCAATTCCCTTGTCATTTTACATTATAAATAAATAACAAACCAATTTGGCACATGCCCACCGATTAAAAATAAAAGTTGTCAGAATGAGAGGGGAAAGACAAAAATATGAATTATTAATTACAATATTAAGCAGCACAAAAAGCCTAACATGAAATTGTACCACCTATAAGAAATTATATCAAAATAAAAAAATACGACAATGGTTTAATATGTATCATAAAGTTGCATTGTTGTAACATTATATGATATATTTACATTATCTAGTACATCAAATTTGATTAAAAGATACTTTAATCATGGTAAATAAAATTAAATCATAGAATAGTATCATAACTGAAAGTATTATTTTAAAATCCTGTCCTGACTAAATTATCTTATTGACCTAGTAGCTATATTCATTGTAACATCAGACCTCTGTTTATTATTTTTCAAATGTGTAACATTTGAATAAACAAAGAATGCATAATTAACAAAAAGGATGATTTTTAGCTTTTTAGGATGTTGCTTAAAAGTTTACAGCATTCATTAGTATTTTTTCCATACATTGTTTTGAAACAAATATATGTTGAATACTGGCTAGTAGCATAGTGCATACTTTTATCAACAGACATTGGTGGGCAACAAGAAGTGCAAATATCAAGAACCTGGAAATATTTTCCCCTGTGTCTTTCTCCAACTGGCTTATGAAACATTTTCATTCACTATAATGCATGTATGTATGAATGGGTGTATGTGACTACACATACATATGAAGGTCGATGTGTGTCCTAAGAAACCTAGTCTTTGCATTTTGGTACTTTAAATGTTTATTTCTGATGACGTTTCCTTTGTTTCACAAACTACCTTAAAACTACATTTGAAAATTAAAAGGAATTACCAAATAATTTGCCCTCATTACCACAAAAATTAATATAGAAGAGCTCTTTGTTCCCATGAATAACAATATTGCTTCTGTTTAGTAGTGTTTTCAATATTGTAGAAAACCTTTACTTGTGATAAGTTTGCTTGTTCCATTTCAGTTGGTTTTGTTCTTTCCTGATAGTTTATTCTTTGAAGCGTGATGTTACATTACCATCTCAACGTCCTTGCCAATATCTTTGTTTTTAATTTTAAATAAATTTAGGACCCATTGAAGAAAAGAGTCAGATTCATATCCAAGCAATGGTCTTTGGTCTTTTTTTTTTTTCAGTAAAGCAACAATTTTGCTTTTGTTACCTATATGACAAGTATTTTTTCAAGCAGCTAAATTCTTATTATCCTATTTAAGAAACACTGTGTCACATAATACATTGGATCTGCCAACATGGTTTCTAATTTTAATTTGTGTTCCCTATGAGTTTCTAGTAGTGACTCTTAGAAAGCATTGCCATTGGGGCAGAAGAGTTGACTCAGGGGTTAACAGAACGTTTTGCTCTTGCAGGGATTTGATTCCCAGCACTCACATGGTGGCCCACATCCAGTCTTAGGGTACCTGATCTTCCTTTCACCTCAAGCTCCAAGTACACACATGGTACACATACACACATGCATGTAAACCACTCTATAACTAAAATGATAAAATAGATGCACCTAAAAGGGAAAAAATAAAGTCACCCTCGCTGTTGTTACCATCACCTCTGAGCATGTGTTTGGCACCTCATCCACACAGTGCTATATTCACATTGTCCCCACAATGTAGGTCATGCACTAACGAGGCCCTATCAGTAAAAATGTAATTGTCCATTGCACTCACAGCTCTAGTTCCTACATGATGGGAAGACATCAGTCCTTTTGGCATCTATCCTGTCCAGATTTTTACTCAGAGCTGACTTTCCTGGCTCCTGTGGTCTTTGCTGCTTCAGTGTTTATTAAGCTTGGCCTTCTGTTAAGTCATGTAAGTTTCATGGCCTTCCAGTTTTCTTAGTTCATTCTTTGGGCTTCACTGATTTCCACTGTGTGCAGCATCTCACAGCTGCTGTCATCAGTTGCTCTCCTTTGCTGGGAATTTTTCCATCTTCAACCAGGGTCTCCTGCAGCCAAGGCTGGTCAAGGGTACCCTTATATTCCGGGCTCTGCTTCTCTCTGCTGGGGTTAGTCATGCACCACTACACCTGGAGCTGATGTGCTTTAGTTTAATAATTCCCTGTTTGCTCAGTTTTGGTAAACATTAGTCCCAATAAATTCTTGTAACTGTTCCTCTTTGTATTTTAGTTATTGAATGGCTGAGTAAAATGAGAAAGGAGTGTAAGCAGTGCCAGAAAGCTGAGTGCTGGACGAGCAGAGTGACCTCTTGCAGCTCTCTTGAATGAGGCAGAGATGAAGACAGTAGTCAAAGAACATCTTAGAATCAAGTAAAAATACCTTTACCAAGCATCATCACAGACTAGAACATATTATCTATAATAGATTATTAAAATCTGATAATAAAAGTAACCTGAAGAAACTAGCATATAAATGTGTATATATTTGTTAATGCTTACATTTGATAGTAATTGCTAGTTTTTCATACACAGGTAATACATTAAGCAACATGAATTTCCTATCTCACTTATCTTTAGTACAAATTCATGAGAATAGGTGTTCTTTTATTTCCCCCATGCTCACCAAGTGAAACCTAAGGCTTAACCAGTTTCAATAAGTTTCCAAAGTCCATGCAGGAATGCAACAAGAGGAATTTGGGGCCATAGTGGAAACTTAACCTTTGCTTCATGGTACAGACTCTAAATGGAGTACGTATTGTGCTGCATCTTACATTCAAGAAACAACATAAGAGTTCAGAGTACTGCTTCACATTTCAAAGTCATAAACATGTGAAACTTTACTGTAGTAAAGAATGGCAAATATTTGGTAAATGTTTCTTTCCTTAAATTAGCTGTTTCATCCTTAATGACAGAAAGTCATTCATGGTTTATTGAAGTTGGAGGACAAGAATCATCTGATATTCTTATGTAAAATATTTTTAGAAAATGAACAGCACCTGACTACATGTCTGTAAGTTACATGTTAATATAAGCAACATGACTCTGGGTGACTAAAGATGTTTCCGTTGATGTATTTCTTGATTACCATAGGTTAAATTTTAAACTAATGTATTAAATTCTGATAATCTGCTACTTTAAGAATATCTGACAAATTTCAAGAGCCGGATGAGTTCCATAAAAAAGGGGACACTTTTGATATTTAGTGTTCTCAATATAATGTATTCCTCAGGGTAAAGGTATCACTTTTCTTAAACCTCAAAGATTAGTAGCCACCACATTAAATAGGATTTGATCCAATATACCTGCAGTATGCATTGCTGTGAACCAGCAAATCCACAAATACAGTCACTGAACAACCTAGAGCCAGCAGCGTGAGAGCCATCTTGCCTTGAGTTAGAAGAGCCACATGGAACATCCAACTGCAGAAATGTTTCCATTTTTATATAAACAGATTCACCATATCTAACAACTTTTATAATTGAAACAATGTTCTGTTATACTCATTTTATAAATTTAAATTATTTCCCATATTGAATATTTTAAAGCCAAAAAGCAATATTAAGAAAGTGAATAGAGAAATGAAAGCTCAGGTTTGGATTATTATGTTGGATTTAGTCAGTGTATTTTTATGGACAGCAAATACTCCATCAAAAAGTCATGGCACACAAAGATACGTAGCTGCATGTAGCAGCCCTCTATTTTCCCCCTAACAGCTTGTCTTCCAAACTCAGTTTTAATTTGAAGCCTGCAAGAAAACTAGTTAACCCTTTTGTGTCTAATTTGGTTATGATAACATTAACCTTCAATACTTGCAATTCTACATATTCAAGTTTGCTTGTCATTCTTATATGAATAATAAATTGATATCATTTTGTAAGTATTTTTACTAACTCCTGGACTTTTTTGTTTTTAATAATTACCACTTTTTAAATCCTGGGATTGTGAAATAGTTAGAAAGACCACTTACTTACACTTGTTTACTTACAATACTTTTAGGACATAGTTTCAGTTGTTTTGTTTTCCTGTTTCTTTACTATTTAGAGACAGTTTTAGACAATTTTATATAACTTAGAGACATAACATTTAGAAATATATTATCTTGAAATCTTCAGTTCATTTGAATTACTTAAAAAAAAGAAAAGGTTAGGTTTCTTATGAGTAGAGCTTTTTTTTGTATGTTTTCTCTGTGACCATAAGTGTTGCCACAATGTTTCTTCACGTCCCTTACCTACCATCTGTGTGTGCTAAAGAATTTAGAGGAGGGTTTCAGTTCTCGGCATTGGTGTCCCTTCATCTCCACACTTCTTCCCCCACTTAAGCCGCTGTGTTGTGGATAGCAAAAAAAACCCGTGAAGAGCGACTCATTGTATTTCACACTACACAGACACAGTTCACAAAGACAATCCAGAGGCTCTTCTGGATTATTCTTTTCAAAACAACCATCATGCAGGAAGGAGAGAGGTCTAAGAGTGAGGATAGAGGAATAAGGTAGCTAAAAGCTACAGAGGAAGAAGAAAACAAACAACTTTCATGAGCAAAACAACATCCTGCACCATCAGTGCCTCCTTCAGAAAGCATTCGAGTACAAAGAGAGTGACCAGGAATCAGAGCACCAAATGAAGTATCAAGCCCCCCCACCACCAAAGAATCTGGAATTATTCCCCCCTCCGTATCACACCACCATAAGAAAGAACCAAGGAGGTTTTCAACCTCCCTTTGGCTTTTGTGTACCAATGTAGACTTAGCCATAAAGAAACCAGCTCTTGGGAAATCCAGGACATATTGAGTTTTCTATGTGATGAGCCAGTGAGGAAATGAGAGTAAATACACTGCACTATGAATGCACACAACCTGACTAAGTCTGTTTTTATAAATGGGTAACATTTTCTAGTAACTTATTTGGAAAAATCATTTTTATAATGTATGTGTTTACACAAAACCAATAAAATGTCTTGTGTGTGTTGGAACATTTTGCTTTTATGTCTAGTAGACCATTTACTTTACCTCCTCTTCAGTGTCTTTTGGAACATTTATTTTATATTCTCCATTTCATTCCTGTTGGAGCATTTATGTATGATTTGTTTGTTACTTTTATCTGTTGATCTTGCCCTCCCCATATGCTCATGTCTGACTGGCCTAGTTTCCCACATTCAGTATGTGATCTCTAGCCCTTCTTAAATATTAATTAGTGTAATTGAATTCCCTCCAGTATTTCTAACCCCAGGCACCTGAATCTCAGTGTTTTTATTAGAACTGATTTGTGCATTTAAAGCCCAACCTGCCTCCCCATCCCCCATTGCCCAAACAACTTTTCTTGATTAGGTAAAGGTCGGGGTACATGATTGCCTCAGAGAAAGTCTGCATGGAAAATAAAAGCATTATATATTACCACCTTTTGCAGCTAAAGGCTGAAAAATACAAAGCTGTTCTGAATGTTTGGCAATGGAAATCATCCAGGGTGAACAGGAAAAGGATGTAGCTCTCTCAAAGTACACCAACAGGGTATAAGAACTGTAGTCATACTGAGCCATGTGTGGACACAAAGCAAAACCTCACTGTGTTCTGGCAGCACCTAGGGGGACTTAAGGATGACACCTTGTTTAAAGTCCTCTCTACTGTTCCGGTACCCTGGACTCTCCCTGCAAACATGCCATTGTAGGGTGCTTTGATGATTTCTCATGATGACACTTTCCTGGGAAAGTAACAGGGAAATGGAAAAGATTGTGAAAAGTGGGATGGAGTACCGTGGGCAGGTGGGAGGATTTGTCAGTAAGATCAACAGTTATTGCCCTAGTTCAGGACATATGTAAAACCAAACAACTAGAGATATGAAACTGTTCCCTTTGTTAGTAAGTATGGAAATCAGTTTGGGAAAACAGTTTGGTGGTAGTCTGGAGCAAAAGTCTGCAGTGGATCACTAAGCAAGGACATGTAAAGTTGGGTGTTGTTTGCCCCTAAAATAAGTGCTTGCTGGAAAGTAGAATGGTTTCAGTGAAAGTTCATTCACAGTATGTGATGCAGTCTCTCATGAGCTTTAGAGAAGATGGTAGCAGCTCATGTAAATAGAGATGTAATTAGCAGCTCCCTAAAGGAAAGGACTATATTTGTAGATTTTTAAATTAAAGTATATGATTGTTTTGCATGTGTGTGTGTTATCTACCATGTGTGTGCATGCAGAGGTCAGAAGAAGGCATCAGATCCACTAGAAATGGAGTTATGGATAATAGTGTGCTGCTATGTTGGTGCTGGAAACCAAAACTGGGTCCTCTGCAAGAGAAGGAAATGATCTTATATACTGAGCCATCTTGCTAACATCAGCCATGCTATTTTTAATTATCAAGTGTGTTTGTAGATAATTTCTTAAATGCATAGAGTACATCATGATTACTGTTGCCCTTCCCCTTTCCAGTCGCCACTCCCATTTAACCACCCATCCCTTACTAGTCATTTTGAATTCTTTTTGAATTAGGTTGTTTTGATTTGTGACTCAGCCCACTTTAACCAGGACCATCAATGTAACCATGGGCTCGAAGCTATCCATTGGAGCCTAGTGGGCTTCATTGGTGGGCACTTAATTGAAAACAATGTCTGTACTTTACCCAGAATCCATCAATAGCCAGTCATCAACTGGAGGGTTAGAGCCTTTGCAACCTTCCCTAATCTGTGATTAACTTTTGTGCAGGCACGTTGCAGGCAACCACAGCTGCTGTGAGATCTTGCATTAATTGTCGTGACTAGAAGGTAGCATTTCATAATTCTTCTCTCCATCTCTTAGCTATTCCATTCTTTCCACCCACTCTTGGTTGTTCCTTAACCCTTAAAAGTACTAGAGTAAAGGTCCAATTCAGGGATCAGAACTCAGCTGTCAGCCATTCTCTTCACCTTGATGAGCCATGTGTTTCTGCATTTTCTGTACAGAGAAGGTTTTCTTATAAAGGCTGAGGGTGGCATTTGTCTATTGATGTACAAATTTAGAAGTGACCTTGATGCCATGGTAATTTAGCTAAACAAAATTCTAAGACTTCCTTAGCTATGGGATTTTGACCAGAGTGTTGGGTAACTGTCAAGGGAAAGATTATCCTATGGTATACTGGGCTTTATCTTTTCCTCTGAGGTGTTGGGTTTTGATCTTGTTGTTGTTTGTTGGTTTTATGTGATTACATGTTCTCCATGTTTGTAGCTGACAGGACTCCAGATGCAAAGAAACGTTGTTGAATAGAGTAACGAGGTTCCCAAAGTGTATTGAAAAAATATGGTGAGCCATATCTAAGCAGATAATGAATAATGGAAGATTCTATGTTTTTATTTTAAGTCTAATCATGAATGATATAAATGTAAGCTGTCTTAACAACTCTGCACAAAAATTATAAATAAACAGAAACATCTTTAAAAAGAAGTGACCAAGGAGATTAGGAAAATGAAATGAATCATCTGAGGAATGGTTAGGGGAATTAGAATTGTTTGAAAATCTGGGAAGCAGGAATAAAGCTATCTTCATATATGTGAAAAGCAAAGGAAGTTGTCTTGAAGGTAATCTAAGTAAAAAAGAACATGAGAAGTGATGAAACCCTCAAGAATACAAAATTTTGTTCAATATTAAAACTACTACAGTAATACCCTTCTATTATCAAAGGCTGACAACAGAAAAGGGCAGGAAATATATTAGATTACATGATAATCTGGTTCAATCTCATAAATGGCATTTCTGGTTCTTTGTTTGAGGGTCATTTCTTGAACTTCTCAAAATCAGTAAAAACACTTTAGTCACTTTAATGTGGCTTAAAGGATTTCCTACTGTGCACAAAGTGGAGAGAATTTTGAGAGAATTTTAGGGTTGGTGTTAGTCAACTAGAGCTGTCACAAGAGAATACTACCTACTGGAAGTTTAGACAGGAGAAATGTATGTCTCAGTTTCAGTGACTAGAAATCAAAGGGGATCAGCAAGTTTGGTTTCTTCTGGAGGCTCATTCCTTGTCTTGCAGATGACCTTCTGCTCGCTGTGTCTTGAAATAACCTTTTTCCTTATGTGATTGTGGGAATATCTGTGTCTTGTCTTTATAAAGCCAACTCCGTTTTGTATTAGGGACCATCCATATGACATTATTTAATTTCAACTACTATTTCAAAGGCTGAATCTCCAAAGAGTGACTTTGGGGCTTAGATCTTCAACATCAGGGTTATAGAAACAGGGGTTGTTAATAACAGGATGAAATAACCACAAATCTTAATTCTATAAGTCCAAGGTAGTTGAAGCCAGTAGTTTATTACTTTCTTGTACAGGTGACATTTCAATATATAATATTAATGACTCTGCTGATACAAACATTTTGTCAATAAAAAATTCAGGCTGTTTAATAGTGACACACTCCTGTAATCTCACTACTTGAGAAGTGGAGGCAGGAGGATAGAGGTCATACTTAGCTATATTGTGAGGTTCAAAGTAAGTCTAGGAAACATGACGCCCTTTTAAAATAAATAAATAAAATTAAGACGCCTAGGCGTCTTATGAACCAACTCTGAAGTTGAACAGTTCCCTGAAAACTCATCATAGCATGGTGACTATCCATGATATAAAGCATACTTCTTTCAATAAATACTTCTTTTAATACCCCAAAATTCAATGTCATTTTACAAATATTTACATTTTGCTAGACCTCCCTTGACTTTTGCTGCCCAATTTACCAATGTGGCTTCTGGTAAAACCTCTGTCTCTTGTGAAGAACCTCATTTTTCCAACCCTGTAAATAACCTAAGTCAGAAGTTGTATTATTAAAAAAAAAAAAGGAAGGATAACATAACTCTCAAAGCAAACAAAAAACACTGAACCACAGATGGAAAGTAAATGCATTTAAAGACTAAAACTAAAACGTGGTGTGTTAGTTTATCAAGGATATTTCAAAGTCTGAATTTATAGCTTTGAGACTGAATTTAGAAGAGTAAAGATTTGACTTTGTCCATAGATTTCTTGTTTGTGCTTGTTTTACTATTTATATATTCCCACTTACATAGACACCAATAGCTTAAAGTTGAGACTTTGTCAACCAACACTTAGGTTGGCTATTCTCTTGGTTCATTTTTCTTGCCAACAGTGTTGTGGTGCAAACATGGTTAGATTGACTCATATCTGAATATTTGGAGTGACTTTTCAAAGTCAGGACTGTAAATTAGGAAATGATACATCCTCACCTTGAACAAGCCTCCTTGGGCAGACTAAGTAATATTGGACAGAAGAGCATCTTCTCAAGGAAGAACTAAGGAAGGCTAAAAATGACAGTAGAACTGGTAGAATGCTAGCCGACTGTGCAGGAGAACCCTGTTCACAGGACTGCAAAAACAAGCAAAACCCCAAAACACAGTCAGTGGTTTTAGTTCTTAGCAATTCAGTCAGCTGCCTCTTAGGGGATAGTTACTGTAACTTCATAGTAGCAGTGAGAATTGAGTCTGTGGTGTGCTGGAAAGTGTATAGTAGCACCTAGAACTGGGTCATCTGCTCTCAGACCAACCTCCTGTCATCCTCGGCAACCTCCACATTTCTATAGGAGATTCTATGTACCATGGGGCTCTCCATTGGGGCTTCTTGTTAGATGTGCTTTGCTTGACACAATATAGATATTTAGTAAAGTTTATTTTCCTTCTGATTCTCACCAATTCTTAATTCTGACCTCCTCTGATGGGAATAATGTTAATATTTTTCTATTTATCTAACCTACAGGATTCTTGCAACAATCCAACAATATGATGTGATACTATAAGCAGAAAACACTTTATAAACATTGTTTTCCTCTGCTAATGAATAGTCGTAGATGTTTAACTAGAAATGAAATTTGCTCTAGCCAGGATTTTATATTCACACTGCTTCCGAAGAGTATTACAGGCCTCATCTTGTTTCCTTTTAAACTACCTGAGCTGATGTTCAGAATGAAATATTTAACAACAGGTATGCATGTTTATGTCTATTTTTCTGTAGAGGGTAAGAAAAAAATCCCTTTCAGTCCCCCTTCCCAATATTACTGCTACTGCATTCTCTTTCCTTTAAATACGTAGACAAATTATTACCTCTTTGTGTCTGAGAGGCTTTGGGTCCATGGTTCTATTGTATTGTGGTAATTATAGCTATTAATTATACTTTGCAATTATATAACTTATTTTAAAGATAGATAAATAGCTAGGAAGTAAGCTTATTATTGAAATATTATTTAGTGTTTACACATTTCCATATCTACCTTAGACTATTTTCAAACAAAAAAATTTATATGAATCTCAGTTACAACCTTATTTAAATCCTACCTTTAAAAATAAAGTATTAATCTGAGAATATACTGCATTTTATTTATCCAGAGTTCTTTATTTTTAACTTCTTCCCTCTAAAATAGTTTTTGCAGTATGGTTGCTATATAGTATAATTTCTCTTGAAGAACATTTTGAAGCAGGAATTGGAGGTGGTTAAACAATAACTCACACCTAAGAGGACAGGCCTTAGTCTTCTTCTAATTTCTGATTGCGTGTTGAAAATAAAGATGAAGCAAGGTGAAGTGAGAATTGTGGATTATAAGGCTAGTGTTTTAGTGTTGTTTAGCACTAATTGATATGGCTTTTTAAAATAGAAACTCCCTGGTCTTCTGTCTCATGGTACTATTATTTTTGATTCTTAGCTAGCATTAGAAATAGTTATCTTTAAGTTTTCAGGTTGGTTGGCCCAGATTTATTCTCAGCATGCATCTCCTTATTAGTGAAGTTTGGAACCTGTGCCAACTGAAGAGCCCTTGGATCAATGTAAGAAGTTTGTCCTAGGTAATCTCCATGTAGGTTCTTCTCTGACTGACTTTGTGCGACAGTGGGAATAAAAGTTCATAAGAAATGAAAAGAGCTATCAGTCCTTGTTTATTTACTACTTTGGGGGAATTTCACACTTTTAGGAGTGATGATTTTTACCACTTTCTCCACCTGACTCTCTTTAGTAAAGGTACTGTTTCATCTTCTGCTGGAGCAGTGGATATCAGAGTGGCCAGTGGCATTAGCATGGCCTAGGAATGCCTTAGAAACAGAGACCCTGATCTCACCCTCTTCTACTGGATGGAGGCATTGCATGTTGCATATATATTGATAATTTAATAGTCTTCCCAGGTGATTCAGATGCTCACTACAGTCTGAGAGCCCATGTTCATTGAATTCCACTGAGAACATGTTTTGGCAAAAGCCTTACCAAAGAAATGCAAGTGTTTTTCAAAACCGGCTATTATTCTACTCCAAGCTCATCTTATGGTTTTACCATGAAGTGTTTACTAGTCCCCTAAATTTTTCAAAATTCTCAAATGATCTTTGTGCCAAATGCTCTTCACTGTGAATTATCCACCTGAGATCCTCCCTGCAAAATACTTAGCAAAATACTGTCCTCTTAATTTGGTCTTCCTAAGGTTATTAATGCCTATTTGTTTCATTTAAGTCTTATCTTTGTAGAGCATATATGTATATATATATATATATGTATATATATATTTATGTATGTATATATATGTGTATGTATGTATCTACTGTACATATATAGTATATATATAGTATATTTATATGTATATACTGTAAAAGTTTGACTATTTTGATAAACAGTGGTTGTTTATTTATAGCCCACTGATATAATCCGAGTTTCCTTCAAGAATTACTGTGACTGTGCATCTGATACTCTTAAGTAGCTAACCATAACTCACATGGTATGTGCTCAAAAGATCCTCCTTCTGCTGGACAATTGACCATTAGGATACATTGCTTTCCAGCAATCATACAGATTCTCATGAGCATGTTTATTCTACCCCAGCAAAATCATATGCTCAATGCCCATTAAAGAGCACACTTATTAACATCATTTTTAAGATTTATAAACAAATTTGAAGGTGCTCTTTCCCCCTTCTCCCCACCCCTCAACCTCTTGCTCTCTGTCTCTCTCTCTGTGTCTCTCTCTGCCTCCCTCCAACCCCCCTTCTCTTTGTGGTTTATGCACATGGTTGCAGCAACCATGAAGGCTGGAAGAGGATATCAGACTCCCTGAAGCTGAAGTTATAGACGGTTGTGAGTTACCTGTTGTGCATGCTGGGAACCAAACTTGGGTCTTCTACAAAAGTAGTATGTGCTTTTAGCTATTGAAACATATCTCTAGCACCCCTCACATGTTGCACCTTATACAAGAGTTTTGAGAATATAGAGTTGATAGTCTGAATAAATAAGAAGCTCAATGAGATCACAAAGTAATATGACACCAGATATGGAGAGTGCATGGGAAAGAACAAGGAGATTCCTTAAGATAATGAGGTTTGTGACTTTATTCTGAGGAGAATATAGGAAAACTTAATGAAGAAAATAAAATAGACACAAGTGTATAGATACTGTCTTTTTCTGATCATGGAAATGCTATATTGTATAATGCTATATTGTAAAGTCTAAGCATATTTTCTATCTTCTTTCACAACTTCCTCCTCAGGAAATCTTGGAAATGGGAATGTTTAAATTTCTCATTAGATTTAAAAAAAAATTCACTGTAGAAAACTAATTCATCAGTTATATTTAAGATATTTAATTCACAATTATACATTGATTTTATTAGTTACCATTAATGCATTTTAAAATACTTTGCTCTCATTGCCTTTAAAAGAGGAAATAAATGATTTTGTTTATTTAAAGAATTTACTAATTTTTAGAAAGCTGTGTTATCATTTGGTAGAAAAAAATGTAAAAAAAAAAAAAAAGGACAAGTTGATAATGAATCTGACCCATGCTTGTATACCAACATGTACCTGCTGGTGATGAAAACTTAATGACAATGCTGGTAACTAAAAGATAATTATTCAAGAACTGTGTTTAGTTGAAGAAAACTGAATTTTTTTAATGTGATGAGCACAACCGTACTCTGAAAATATTACATTTCACATAACTTCCATTCGTGTAACTAAATTCTAACAATGAAATAGAATGCATAGGTCCCTCTGGATCAGGCCACACTCCATTGTTATTTTGGAAGTAAATACAGCCATACAAAAAGTCCTCTCAATGCTGGTCAGGATCAACCAGATTGTTGCAAAAGTGTTTATTCCTAAATTCTACCCTACAAACTGAATCAGAGCTCTGGGATTGGAGCCCAGCAATTTGCATTTCTAATGATCACTTCCAGGTGACGCTTATGCTCAGCAAAATTTGAAAGTCGTGTCTATTTGGATTCATTCTCTACTTGCCTGGTGAATGAAATCTTCCAGAAAATGTCTATGAGTTCTAAAACTGTTTGTTTTAGGCATAAAGTCTAGGTGACAACCTTCAGCAATTACTGTGTTTGCCTTTAACAGGCTGTTATTGCATTCTGACATTTTTTGTGTACTGGGCACTTTTATCTAAATTAATATAAAACCCAGTAGCTCTGTGAGATACATATTCTTGATCCCGTATTGAAAAGATGTTCATTGAGGCTTAGAGAAGTAAATATCTGAAGACAGCCAACAAGTTAATTGAATTCACATTGACTCTAGAATGTATATTCTTAAACTCTGAAACAAGGCTTAGTCAGAATGTTAAAGCCAGATCCACTCCATCATCCCTTTCTGGGAGTCTAAAGACTCCTTCATAGAAGGCTAAAAATAGATGACAACTAATTCAAAGTTTATTTCCAAGCCCCGAGATTCTATGTCAGACAACAGTCATTGTAGGTTATATGTTTGTAAAGTCTGACATTACCATGTGATCATCTCAATCAGTAAACATCACCTCAAGGTTATTACCTAGAACAATGCAAGCAAAGCCACCATACATCTGGCAGTTTCATCATCTGCCTCCTCCTCTACTGCCCTTTGGAGAGTGGAGTATATATTTTCCTATGCAAAGGCTACTAGAATGAGCTTTTTATCTTGTAATTAAGAGATTTCCCACAACAATATCAGGCCTCATTTCCCTTAACAATGGCTTGTTTTGATAAATCTTTTGCAAATACAGCTGGTATACTGTCTAGCTGACTCAGTGCTTCTTAACTCTGGCTACATTCACATCACCTACTGACTTGAACGGTGTAAAGATTTTTGTTTCTGAATTCTATAAATTCTGAATCTTTTGGACTAGGTGGCCCATTGTTTAGAGAACCTCACAAGCACATCTGTGAGAAACCAGGATAGACAATCATTGAGCTATCAAGTGTCTCAAAGAAATGAGTGGGAGAAGAAAAGCATCTCTGGAAATCCTCCAATGAGCTCTTTGAAATAAAAATAGAACCTTTGAGCAAAAAGGAAGACTATTGCTTAAACCAGTCATCTTCAGGTTAGTCTGAAACAATGAAAAAAAAAAGCAGAACAAAAAAGTTGTCATTAGGATATCGTGGTAAGTGGAACTATGAAGCATCATTTTTAAAAGGTAACACATACCTTTAATACCAGAGCTCAGGATGCAGAGGCAGGCAGATCCATGATTTCAAGGCTAATCTGGTCTACAAAGTGGGTTCCAGGACAGCCAGGACTACACAGAGAAACCCTGTCTTAACAAACCAAAGATATATAATAAATAAATAAAATAAAATAAAATGCGGCAGCGCTTGAAAAGACCTGCTCCCTTAAACAGACATTCTGTGATAGAAAATGAAGTCATAGAAATGGCAGCATGTTTTAGTCTATTTGTACATCCTTTAGAAAAAATAAAATAAAAGCGAAGGGTATAACCATGTAAATGTACCTGATCTGATGTTATTTTTGCAAGTTAGACAGGCATGGGGCCACCAGTCAGACAGATTCGGGGCTAGCTATTATATCAGAACTCACTCCTCAAATCCTAGCACTAATCGGAATGATAAAGAGCTACCTTTAGATTAATCCTGCCCTGGAATCTAACGAAAGAAACTGCAGTTTAATTACTGAGTGAAATTCACTTTGTCTGATCTGCCTGTCTTTGCTGTAATGTCATAATATAATCAGCATCACCCCTATTTGAAACACAGTGCTGTGAAGTCCAAGGACCTGTGTGATTGGAAGAAATAAAATGATGCTCAGACAACAACCAGCCACGGTGCAGTAATTACTCAAACCTTGTTTTCATCTGTATGTCATTCTACCATTGGCTTGTCATGACAGCAACTGAGAAAAGGATGGGAGAAAACCTGATTGAAAAGGAGGGTGACCCACCCGTTGGAATCAGACAAGGTGTGGGAGGGAAGAGCCTTGCTGTATAAAATCTTAAGGCTAATTAAACTTGCTTTTTTTTTCTTTAATATATATCCCACTGGCTGCTCTGAGTCCAAGCTAAACCATTCAGCTGATGTCTCCTTGCAATTAAAATCTCTTCTTTAGCTGGAACTGTAGTTTCTGCTTCTCTCAAAATAATTTATTTTTCTTTTGAAACTGGCAGTTTTGGCTGATCCCCCCCCCCCCCCACACACACACACACAAACACTTAGGTTTTACAAATTTTTAAGAGACAGGAGAGAGTTGCAGTTTGTCTTCTCTCAGATAGCAGCTTTTGGGCTTTAGTTTCTAGGTTTGCATGAACCCACTGCCATAGGGTCAGTCAACCTACACACACACACACACACACACACACACACACACACACACACACACGTACGTATGTAGGAATTATAGCTGAGCCATGAATTGAACAAAACTTCATTTGATCCTACAACACTGCACCTCTCCATTCTTACTTTTGACTTCAATCCTTTTATTATGCCAGTTCACATATTACTTTTTATTATGCCCTATATGCCAGGAAGTGTGCTTTCCTTCAAATATACTAGTGAGACCAGAAAAGAAGAATCTGCTAGTACCTTTTTTTGACGAGCTTTGAGATTTTCATGTTTCAGTTGTTTTCTAACTCCAAACACAATTGAACTATTGAGAACAAATATACAAAATGAAGTAAAGAAGATTTTTTTTTTTTTGCTTTCAACCAAATTCTATTATCAGGATATCAGGAATCCCAAGTATTCCTGGACCTAATGACTCATATAAACAAGCATTGAAATCCTATGAAATCTAGGAACCTAATCCATCACCAAGAGCTTATGGCTGGAACAAGCAATGCTCATAGGTTAAGGGAGTAGTCTGTAGAGTCTTATGGCCTGCACTTAACTCCTCATAAGGCATTTTTAATTCTCACCTGTAAAATGGAATCAGGTACTTTTTAATCTCTCAAGGGCAGCATTCAGATGAAATGGGTTAATCTATAGAAAGTGCCTAGTTCAGTGCAGAGCACACAGTAGAATATTAACCATCTTTACTTCCCTCACACTATGTCTAGAATATATCATCATCACTTTATTCTTCTACTGATTCCAATAAGTCAGATCACATAATTTCTGTATTATTATAGTAGATTATTTATGCTCTCCTTCTGCCTCTTTTGTTTCTGATTTTAATTATTTATAGCAAAACAGGACTTTGATCAGGCTGGCACCCTACTTGTAAGCCTCTAATTCATGTCTTTTGTCATAGGACAAAGTGGATCCTTCAACCCTGTATTCAACGAGCCCTTTCCTATTCCACCTTCAGCTGATCTCTCAACACTCTCTGCCATCACAATCCCAACTAACATGTATACTTGTTGCTACAAAATGCATCTTTCAATTTTCTGCTTCTGTGCACTTGCTCATACCCTCACACACCTGAATCTCATTATCACTACCCAACTCCTACACATATTTTTTCAAAGTTCAACTTAATCTTTTTTATCATGAATGAAGCTTTCCATTATAGATATAAATGATAGTATTTGTTATCTCTAAATCCCCATCCGAACTCCTGAATTCTCTTGTATTGTAATTGTCTATCTCACTTAGTTTAAGCAAAGGTCAGTGTCTCCATGCACATTGTTTATTCAACAGCATCTTTCAGAGATCCCAAAAGAGGTACTTGGTACAGGATTAATGAGTGTCCAATGAGTAAGTACTTAGAATGTGGAGATTCTCCTTTGTTCCTAACCTTCTCTTTTTTCCAAAATTACTTTTAATTTTGTGCTTTCTAGATGCCATTTTAAGATTTTTAGCATATCTTTTTCCTAGTATTCTCAGATACTAGCTCATGAAGCTTTTGCATTTTCAGTCATCCCACCCCTTTCTAAGCTGACATATTCATGTGGACTCTTAAGGTCATCTTACATCCTCCATCAGCACTGAAAGGGATAACAGCTTACCTATAGAGAACAGCTATAGCACCTGTTGTAAGGAAAAGATGAGTTGTGATGAAGCATCTTATAAACTGTAAAAGTATTACAAAGTCAAGGTATAATCTATGCCAATAAATATTTCTCTAATAAGTATGCCTTCATGTAGTAAAAGTTGTTTTGCTTTGTTTTTAAGTTGGTCATGGTGGCACATGCCTGTAATAGCAGCATTATGCAGACTTGGGAGGGTAGAGTTCAAGACCACCCTAGTTGAGCTAGATGTAAGACTGTATGGAAAGAGAGGGAGGGGGGATAGGGAAAAACAGAGAGGGAAGTCCTAATAAGCTCTATCATATTTATTGAATGTAAACAAAATACACATCACATTGAAGAATTGTTTGAAATGCATTTCTATCTTTCTCTTGTTCATCAAATCATAATTCTCTTTTTCAAGACTCATATTATTTACCCTTGCTCTTCTGCACATTATTACTTTCCCTTGGGATATATGGAGAAACATCTTTTTACCCTAGATAGGGCTCCAATAGACCAAAGAAATGGTTCCAGCCATATGCAGCTTGATGAAACAGTGATTTACTGGGTCAATTATAGGAGCGTAGGTAACTGACCAAAAAGTGCCAACCCAGTGTGCATGCCATCTCAGGAAAACTACTTCACTGCCATGCTACAGCCAGCTTTCTACCTCCTAAATACTCTAGCACCCCACAAGTCATGGACATGGGGAAGAGTTATAGCATCTAGAACAGGCAGATGATAGAATCTCAAGTGACAGTGTTATGGCCCTCCTTTCTTCTCAGAGGAAACATTTGCAGAAGAACTTAAGCAGGAAGAGAATGCATCTGCTTGTGTGTATGTGGCTTGCTGGTAGCCAGCACTGGTGTGATGAAAGATGGTGGTGGTGATGTTCATTCCAGAAGAAGTAGCTATTCACCTACATTTATTGGGCAAGTGGAGGATTTCCTTAAGATATCCTCTGTAATGTTGCATTTAACATAAGTTTCTTAAGTCAGAAAGCAAGACTTATTTTTAACAACTGACAGGAAGTCTCTTAATAGTTCCTAAATGTTCCTGAAATAGCATTAAAAATAAACCAACTTTATCCTACACCTCACATATCAAGACAATGTGGAATCTTTGACCATTTAGATTTTCTGCATAGATATTTTTGAGTCAGAAATCCTAACCATATTATACTATTTGTGGTAAAGCTACTCAGTTACAGAAAGGGCATTTCTGACTTAATCTGACACCTAGATCCACTTTTCCCTGTATGATGTAGTTTCATTAATTGGAGATGAATCAGTGGACAGTTAGAAATGGGCTTAAAACTCACAATCACATCCTTTAACATACCAGTACTGCAGGGGATCATTTGATCTTTATTTTACTATTGATGGAAATAGGCCAGGCACATCAACAACCTTCATTCCATTGTTTCTAGTGGGTGAGAGCGAGTAGCAGCCTGGAAGTGTTGGCCATCTAACCTCTGTTGGGTATCCTTTCTCTGTTGATAAGGTGGACGGGAAAGGAAGGTAGTAGGAAGGAAAGAAAAAGAAGTAAGAAAGGAAATTTTATTCTTTATGAACATCCACCCTGCATTCTCCTAAACATGAGTGGATTCATAACCCATGAGATTTTTTCCCATGAGGCAAGAATTCATTGTTCTGAAGTTTTGCTATCATAACAATAAGCACCAAGTGACTCATTTGTTGTCTTTGCACCTCATCCCCACCCCTCCTCAGCTTCCTGCTCATCATCAGGCCACCAACATTGCTCCTCTTCCTTACTGTGACCTCTCCTCCTAAGTAAACCTGCCTTGGACAGACCAAAATGTCTTCACTCTTTCCTTCTGACCTTTTGATTCATCCTGCTTGTTTGGAGTTTGGGTTAAAATTTTCAAGTTAATATTTAACCTGTGAGAAAACTGTTTACAAAATTGCTAGTTGACAATCGGAGATTCCGCTCAACACCAGATTAATATGGTTAAAGTTTAACACAGTGCAACAGCTCACACCCGAAAACAATAATAATAAATACATATATAATTAAAATATTAACTGGGAATTTTGCTGGCATGTTCTCATGGCCCAAAATGGAGTATGTGTTTTAGTCTTGATAAAAGATCTCCTCTTTCCCCTCCCTGTGCCCACTCTTCTCTTAAAAAGTAACCTTTATGCGAGGTACAGTGGAGTTTGCCTTTAATCCCAGATCTTGGGAGGCAGAGGGGCTATCCTAGTCTCTGGAGTAAGTTTTAAGATAGCCAGGGCTACACAGAGAAACACCAAAAGAGAAAAACTATAACCTTTACTCATTTTTTGGCATATCTCATCTAATGGGAGATTTTTGGTTTCTTTGCAATACTGTATTTGGGTGATGTTTGGCTTTGGTCAGCTTTGGACTATTTTGTGGTACTTTGTCATGCCAGTGACCAGATGTGTTGCTAACATTTTGAAGTGAAACATTTATTCTCCTGAGCCACCAGTGAATGGAAGCTACATCTGATAGCAGAATACAGGGTAGCACAGGAGGATACTGTGTTCTCTTAAGAGGTTTTTTTCTTCTGAAGCAAGCATTCAGTCTAGCACTAACAACATATTAAGGTGACTTCGGCTTAATGGGAATGGTTTTCGTCTTTACTTCTTGCCATGTATCCCTCAAGAAACAATTTTTAGAAGAACCTGAGTAGAATAATTAATTATATCTATGAAGAAGTACATGTGTGTTTCAAATTCTGTGTGGAGGTCTCTGAGAAATCTTGTCATGAAGTCACTCTAACTGGGGTGGAAATAAAATACCTGTTTGGGGCATATATAAAATGTATTTGTTTGGGAAATTTATAGATAAAGCATGAATCACTGTTTCGTTGAATTTGGTAATACATTTTATCATGAGATACGATATGCAGCTCTTAAGCTTCAAGTTAAACCTAGAGCTGGATTTTTTAGAATTTTCTATTTCAGCTTGCATTTGAAAGTCAAAACTAAGATATCTCCGAAGTACCTTCTCATAATTCATTGTTTGGCCAAATGTGCTATTATTACCTCAGTATGCAACTTGAGAATGAACTGAGAGCAACAGGCTTTAAATGTGATGAGATTTCAATGGAGTCTACGTGCCAAATAAGGTGATAGGAAAAACAAGAAAGCAGGTAGCCATGGTGCTTCAAGAAAGGGGAAGTTGCTAAGGGTTCCACATTGCTGCTGGGAGATGAGTGAGATGACAATAACACTGTGACCAAAGGAGTTAACAGGAGTGAGTGTGATGATTGGAACAGTTTGGGAAAGGCCAGGAAGTGAATTGTGTCTATAGAAAATATAATTATTTAAATAAGTGTTTCCATAAAACAAAGAATGAAAGTAAAAAGTAACTAGAAAGAGAAATGGGATAAAGAGGTTTCATATGCAGAAACCTACAGCATGGTGGCTTTTTCTGCTTTTTAGGGTGGAGGTTGTCTGTTTTGATTTTTCCTCATTTGGTATTTTGGATTTGTTTAAACATTAGTCACCAGTTGAAAAACATGAACAAGGATCAAAACCTTCAATCTGGAGTGGAAAAACATATAGAAGAGTGACAATCAAGGTAGTATAATATAAAAGATGTCCACTAAGATTCAAAAACTCTTAGCCTAGTTCAAACTCTTCCATGAACTTTACTAGAAAGCCTGTCTGCCAGTTTGGTCCTATGGCTGGCAATGTGAGTGGATCACACCAGAGGATAAGCACAACCCACATATTTAGAGTATTGTTGGAAGGTTCTTTTCACCATACACTGCACTCCATCCACTTCCCCAGTAGCCTTTTGTGTTTCTACTTTTACCTAAAACAGAACCAGGTTCATAAACATTGGGGTCTGTAGTAAGTGTAAAGGAACATCAGTCTAACAGCAAAACATTTTACTAGACTAGAGAAATTGCTTTTCAGTTTCATATCAGCCTATGGAAAAGCAATGTTTTAATCACAGTGGCTGATGTGAGTGGTGAAAACTCCTTCATAATATCTTGTCATTGGGTTTACAAGCTTTTAAAAGCAGAGAATGGAAAGAGAAGATCAAAAAGATCGACGGGGAAATGGGAAATGGGAAGTGGGAGAAGCAATGGCACAGAGGGCACGAGTGTTGCTTGGTGTGGGCCCTGCAGACCAAAAATTATTGTGTTTCTAACTCTATTGATTTTTTTTCAGCAGCTGATATTTCAATCTGGGTGCAGTGTGTCTGTGAGTCTACGCACACTGTCAAGAAGAAATATGATAGTGTCTTAAAAGATTAATAATATCGCTGGTCCTCTGGAGGCCTGTCTTAATTCACTGGCCTGTTCCCTGGCATGTACTGTAATTTATCTAGTCTGATTTGAATAGCAAATGGCAATCGGCTGCCATTAGGGAAATGGGCATCATTCTTATTGATCCAGCATGGGCTGGATTTTATTTAAGGAGAACGGCAAAATGTTATTACCTTCAGGAAGAAAGTCTGAAAAGGGAGCAGTTCATGAGTGTGTTTTGGAAATGTTCTACCTTAAAAGGAGAATGGATTTTGGACTTAGGAGAATGGATGAGCTGTATGAAATGAGATGAGTACAGGCAGTTTTCAACATAATTGTTTACCATCCAGAAAGAGTTCTCTGATTACTAACAGGAGGCCACAGGTCTCAGAGGTGAGAATCCTATAGGGATGTCCAGATCTTAGCTGCTTCATTGTTCAACACTATGTGAAGTCCCTAATTCCTCAGAATATTTGTCAGTCTGTAAAATGGGCCAAAACATCAACTGATGACATGTAAGTTTTGCTTAGTGCCTGGAAAACTTAAAGAATACTATGATATAAAAGAAAAAAGAGACCCTGTTTAACACTGGAGGGTTCAGTATTTCAGGATTTATTACTACTTTAGAATAGACAGATCATGGGCTGTGTGGAAGAACCCACACTAGCCTCAAAATCTCATTAGCTCTAATGTACATCCCTCAGGTTAACACTGCATGTGTTGGCTTTTATGTTCACCTGTTAGTGGCAGACCTAGACCTGCAATTTTATCTTGTTTTACTGAATCCAGGAAAGCTGCCAGGATTATGGTAGCAAATGTAGGAGACAGTGAGACCTGGGTCTCTCTGCCACCAGTGCAGGGGCTGATTGTGTCATCCTGTTAGAGCTTGTTGGAGATTTACTGTGAAGGAGCCCTCATATCCCCTACCCAGCCATCCTTCCTTTTCAGTCAGGAGCAGGGGAAAGGTGTGTGTGACAGAGGTGGCTGGGGAAGGCTCATTGCTACTGAAATTCTTCTCCATTTCACCTCCGGTTGTTATGGAAAGAGATGATAATGTGCTACAGGAAATGGCCAAGTATAAAAGCAATAAAATAAATTGAAAATGACTTTGTTTTTTTGAGCGGCAGTAATTGCTATATGTTGTGATGTTTGCATAAGGAATTAGTTAATGTGAAGCAGAATGGCATGTGATACTTTTTATTTGCCTGATGACTATAGTCTCTGAGTGAATGACTTATTAAGGTTAATAAAGAAAAATTTGCTTGTGACTTGTAATGATCCAATTGCTAGAATTTAGCATCCCCTTATGCATTGTTGCCTAAAGGGGAAAAGAAAAAAACCCACACACATTAATGGCCGACTGGCTATGATTTTTTATAGTGGTGTGAGAACAAACAATGTCTTCTAAATTGTTGGTCTGTCTATCTTTCTGCCTGCCTGGGCAGGAACGTTATGGCTTTCTTAATTCTCCTGTGTGATTTATCATCCTAAATTCATTGTTTTGCATAACTCTGCTCAAAATGAAGAAATGTCATTATTTTGCAGCGAAAAAGTTGTCATTTGCATAATGCCTGCCATTAATTATTGTGAGACTAATGCAGTTGTTGATATTTTTAGGGCACAGTGGTACAGCCTGCACCTTGTATAATGTCATTCTGAAAACATTGGTAGTTAATAGGTGCCACAACATTGCACAAATGGAAAAGAAGATGATGAAGAAGAAGGGGACACAATGGAACAGGCTGTGATCTTTATTTAGCTTTTTTTTCCTTCCCCTGAAATGCTTAGTGAGGGAAGACTATAAAAGGAAGCGAATAGAGCAGGAAGCTGTGACATCCAAGAGAACAAAGGGATTGAAAAGCAGAGGTTTTCTATTTAGGCTGAATTAGTGTAACCTGGGTTTCAGCCAGTTTAATGGAGGAAGTTCTGTCTCCACTGTTTTTGGCTTACCTGTCTAACCAAAGCCCTAAACAGAATGCAGGGTTAGGCTTTTCAAACCATCAATTAGGATAAGAGTTTGCTCTGAAACATGTTCGTCTTGTGGAAGATTTCTCTCAGCTAGGCATTTAGCCAATGTTAAGAGGACACACTAGGGTTTCATGAAGCAGAAAGTTAGAGAATGATTTTCAGGTTTTAATTAATCAGTCTTCTGTATTTCACCTATTTCATTATTTGTACATCGGACCTGCAAAAATCAGAAAAATACAGTAGTGGTAGCAGACTAGAGGGACAATTTATTTCCTTTCTATTCCCTACCATAGAACTCTCTCTTGCATCCAATTCTTTAGGGCAATGCCTACTAAGGCTTTCTATTACCTACTTCACAGGTAAATGAAAGTCAGTTATAAAAATTCGATCAGAGATGAAACTCATTACCCTGAATCTGGGAGGCATAAATATTACAAATGTAGCTAACTGTTGATCTTTTTAGACATGGGAACTTAAGAAAAAACAGACATACATCAAATAGAATTTTTTTCCTAATTTCACTGTTTCATGTGTATTATGAATTTAGATGTTTCTTTTTATCATTAAATTTAAAAGACATAAAAGAAATGAAACCTCAAAAGTAGACGGAGTTACTAGACTGGCCAGAAATATTTAGGAAGAAAGTAGTGCCCTTCAAGGCTTAAAAACTGCCATTCTAAACTCTTTGGAAGAGGAAATATTTTTCAGGCTATATAATACAAACTTTGATGCTTATTGTGTGCTCCAAAGCCAGCCACTATTCTGGAGCTCCCAGAAACCCAGATGTGAGGTAGTGGTCAGGCATAAGCATCATGAGGTCTCCACTTGCCTCCTGACAAACGTCTGAGCAGAACTCAGTCTGGGATGGCTTTGTAGACCCTGCCCTTTGTAGCATAATTGCATGTGTTTAATCATGGGATATGCAGAAAACATGTATTCTAAATTGGAAATTTTTAATTGCTCATAGTGACATCACTGTCATAAATTACCACATTTGGAGTTATAAAAAATAGATGAGTCCATGTGTCAATTGAGTACAGTCTCCACTGCTAGTCTCACTTTTTCCTGTCTTCTGAAGTAAAGGAAATTGTCCTAACACCCTCAAATTAACATCCTTGATTATAATAAAATCAATATAAACATGCACTCATAAGACCCAACTGAGAAGTCTAAAATGCAGGATTTATGTGTTGTGTGTTGTACTAGGATAAGTGAGGCTGATTAGGTATTAATCCTCTGGCATTTCTAACCAAGTACTGCCAAGATGTCTATCCTGTATTCTAGATGAATCTATAGGACCTATATAAAAAGAGCACATACACCTCAGAACTGAATTATCAAGTTAAACCATGATAAATGTGGTCACCTTGTCTGAAACCTCACAATTTTTCATCTCAAGCAAACCAAAGCTATTGGTTTCCCTAACTATGATGAATACTCACAAGGCATATTGACTTAATAGTTACATTTTATGTTTTGTCATGTCTGCTATTGCTTTATATTTGAAAATCCTTCCATAGTTAGTGAACAAGCTGCTTTTAGGGCCCACTTTTCATGACATGCATTTGCTAGACTATTTTATCTTACTCCAAGGGTTTGGGGAAAGAGGCAGAGATTTTATACATTGAGTATCTATCACTTCAAAAAGCAATACTCCTAAAAATAGCAGCCTCATAGTTGTCCACATCAGTTCTATTCCCTGATGTTTGTGAAGCAACTTCAAAACTTGTCTAACATAGAAACAGAGTAAGAATCCATATTTTGATTGATAGGATTTTAATTATCTAACAGCCGATAATGATGTCAGGCTGGCATTCTCTATTATGAACTGATTGTTGCCAAGACTTTTACCTTACCTTTGATTTGGAGGTGTTTCTCCACTTATATCCAGACACCTGTATTGAGAAATACAGATGCAAGATGTATCAAGCTGTACTACGAAGTGTATGTATAGTTGTTGTACCTAGATCCAATTTATCTGTGGAAGAAAGCTTCAAGAATAAAATCTATATAACATTCTAGGTGAGCATTTGTTTTAGCAGTGAGATCACTTAACGCTGTCATAAATCTTAAATATAGAGCATCATTAAAACTGTTGTCTCCTAGATCAGTTGGTTTATGTTTAATAAATATTTATTGAGGTGCGACCCTGTTCAAAGATGTTCTAAATAAGTAGATACAAAGATGAACTGTAGTTGTTACTTTCATAAAGTAAATGCTACACAAGGATATTTCATCCCCCCACCTCCAAGTTAACAACAGTTCCTTGAGCCCAAGATCCTGATATAATATCTTTAGCCAACTGTCTAGTTTGACTTTACTCCTCTGAGAATTGCATTATAGGACCTTAGCTGCAGTGTGTGGGTGTTTTCCCAGACTGGCCTGAGCAGTCAGGTGGAAAGAACAGGGGGGGGGGGCACCAGGAGTCTCCAGAGGTTCACTGTACTATGAAGCAAAAATATTTTCTATTTAAAGTTTATATGACTAAGATGGGATTTATAAGTACTGGAACACATAGTTCTCTGCTTACCCATTCAGTCATTTAGTAGGCATTCATCACCTGTTCTGTTTCAGACATTGTTCTGACTATTAGGAGTACATTATGAAATTGAAGACACACACACAGTCATGAAGCTTATCTTGTGATAGACACAGCAACAATTAAAAAATATTTTAAATAATAAGAGTTATGTAGAAAATAAAGTATAAGTTATAAATAAAATATAAAACTGTTGAGAAAATTTTATTTAGAATATGAATGTAGGAGAGCTCTCACTGAGATCATTGAGAAAGATACAGTTTGAAAAATATTTAAATAATAAGAAGAACCTCGGCATATGGTGGCCAGGGGAAAGAATATTTTAGTCAGAGGAAAGGAGTATTGTGAATGCCTTGAAGCCAAAACTATCTAAGTATTCCAAGGAGAGCAAGAACTAATGAGTAGTTCATATGAAGTGAAAGTAACCATGTAGACAGACAGGGACTAGGTTACAAAGATCATGCTAGAAACGGACAAGTAGCCATCACAGGCTTTCTGATGGGTCTTGTACTCTTTTTTTGTGGGTTAAAGGGGTCTGACTAGTCTGTGGACAATGATCAGGGACAGGGATTGGGAGGAAGAGTGATGAGAAGCTATAATGGTAGTTCAGGGATGTGATGGCAACCTAAAGGTTTATTTATTTAAGGGGTAGAGTATCTATTACAACTGCATTTCCCCAACATTCAGTGTTTTAGAACATGACACTCTTTTTAAAGCTAGAAGAACAACTCCTACACTAATGTACTTACTCTATGACTTGAGAAGGAAGGCTTGGGTAGATTTGCCAACACTTACTAAGCAATATTTTGATAATTATAAGCAATATTTTACCATAAAATGAATATATATTAATTATGGAAAATTTCAAGACAAATTAAAATTACTCAAATTCCTCCAACTAGAGACAACCAGGTATAATGTTTCCTATTGACTCTATTTTTTAGATATACTTTTCAAACATTTAAATCAATGATTTTTAACTGGGGAATGTGTATTGATACAAGAAATTTTCTTTTACATGTTATTGGGTTAAGTTTTTTTCATTTTTTCATGTCATTAAGTAGTATCCAAATATTTTTAATATTTGCATGGCATGCCAGTAAATGGATATATTATCATTTATTTAATCAACACTCTATTGTCAGATAAGTTTTCCCATTTTTCACAATCATAAGTAATATGATAAATCTTCTTGCTTCCAAATTTGTATGTAGATTTTTGATTACTTCTTTTAGATATTAGACACACACTTTCTGGGATAACAGCATTCATATAATTTTAATTTTTTGACACATATTGCTAAGATGCTAGCCAGAACACTAGAGCAATTGCATTTTTTCTGTGTTAACTTCCTAAATATTCCTTCCCAAGGGTACGTTCAAGCCGTGCAGATACTGTTTTCTGAGTCCTGTCTCTTCTATGATCATAGAAAACCTATTTCTTCCCATGTCAGGTTTATACCCAGAGCAACCAAATCATTTCTATAGTCATTGATGCTGCAAATAAGACAATTTAAATAGTATAAATTGACAAAAGTTTACTGTGGGTTGCGTTCATCTGCCAGTTCTGGACAGTTTCATTGTCCGTTCTGGATAACAGACTAGAGAAAATAAAGAACTTTCTTCTCTTTCAGTCAGATCATTCACAGTGTTCTAGGCACTGAACTGCACTTGCATGGGACATGAGTCCTGCCCTTGGAGAACCTACAACCTATGTACCATGATTCACTAGGCACAATATGAATTTGGATATCCAGGATTGTGCCATATGGTGAAGGTACTTAAACTGTATTCTGCAGACTGCAGGACACCTGTAATCTGTGCATTCAGGTGGGTGGTAAAAATGTCTTGATATTCATGGAATCTGGGAAAAGAAGAACTGTGACTATACTTACACGAACCCTAGAATACTACAGCGTACTTAAAGGACTGAACAGGAGTAAACAGAGACCAGTTATAAACTAGAAATAGCCAGTGTTACTGAAAGGGGAAAGCATCCTTGTTTCCATGTCTCCCCCTGGGGTCCAGTCCAGGGCATCTGCACAGCTCACAGGATGTGAGATTCTTCACATGGTAGCTTAGTGTTCCTGAGGTTTTCAAACCACACAAGGAAAGAACACAATGCGGGTATGCAGACCATTTCTTGTGAGGACAATGGGGGAATATTTGGAATTGGGCCTCTTGTGAAAAATCAGAAAGGTTGCTATGGACCTAGGACCTCCTGCAGTGTTAGAGCACTGCAGTCCAGCTTGTCATTCTGCCAAGGGCTACAATGGGGAATGGGAGCTGCCTGGCTGAGAGGTAAAGAAGTAAGAGGCCTATTCTACTGCTTGACCAAAAAAGCTGTCCGGCATGTATTTGGTCACTTAAAAAGGCCAGAGCTAACAGAACTGTTGTAACAGTGACACAAAAATTCCAATAGGCCTCCTGAAAATGCATAATAAATGACATATAGTGAACATGTAAACAAGCTATTTAATAACATTTTAATGCTTGATTCTGATCTCTTAATTAAAATGTGCGTAAAAGAAAACAATGGCAGAACATCTGTGTGTGTTACTGGGATAGCAGGATTTATGTTGCACCCTGGGCTTTTTTGTTCATTTCTCAGTGTGTGAATGTAGGAGGGTCTTTGCTTGAGGCAGTTGCCAATTGAGCACCACAGGGTCTGTGTTTCCAGCTACCTTCTCTGGGTAGTGGTTGTATCTTCTATTTCCTCACGTGAAATGCTGTATATCTTGTTCTCTGCCTAAATTAAACTGCTCTTATCACTTGATCTGAATACCACCCTTGCCCCACCCCTCTAACTTGAAACCCTGACCTAACCCTGACTCCCCCTTATTGTGGGAGATGTACACAACATTGCCTAATGTTTGGAGCCTCCATGGGTAATCTTAGAGAGCTCTGGGGAATGCATGGCCCTTTGTAACTGTGACCTTGCAGCAATTATTACTTTGCTGGACACTGGAAATTAAATGTCATAACACAGAAATCCTACCTAGCTCTGGTTGTGTTTGTTTTCATAGCCATCATCATCATCACGGTAATTATTGTTATCAATGTTAAGGATATAGCTCTCAGAGCTTTATTTTGCCCTATTGTTAAAGTACCAGCAATCACAAAAGCCAGGAGCCATTTAAATACCTTAGACCTTCCACTGGAAATGTGACACTGTGAAATGCTTTTATTTCTCTTTTTCCTTGGATTTTTTCTAATCATCACAAAGTTAATCTTTCATTAAACAGTTGCAAAATGTTACTTCACATCTATGATTCCCAAGAGAGCTCCATTTTATTTATTCAATAGAAAGTCATATCCAGATGTCCTTAAACACATAATAATTAATACTTAGTGTTCCACATCATGACTGGGACATAGTTCTGGGATCATCTCTAACCTAACACTGTTCCTTCAAACTGGGGCTTGTAGTTGAGGAGCCAGATTCAGAGAGGTGTTTGTAAATATTGAAAATCCTGAGATTCAAATTCAAATCTAGCTTTCTCTTTCAAAGCATAATCTACAGGGGCTCTATACTCTCAGTCAAGTAAAAGGTACCATTTTTGCCAAGTGTCCTCAACTTATCTTGATATTTTGGATTTAATTCACAAATATACAGCAATTGTCCATATGACACATATGAAGAAATTCATGTGTAGGTTAGGGTAATTTCTGAGTGTTAGCTTATGGATATGGTGTGCCCCAAGGAGTCTCACCCCACATGAAACCTCCACATACAATGTTCTGTGTCATCAGAAAAAGTGTGAAAATCCTGTTTGGGGATGTCTCAAAAGTGGCTAATCTCTGAAGATAGTTAGATAAGCTTCCCTGTAGTATACAGACATTACTTCATTTCTGTCTGTCCTTTGGGAGAATTACCTTATCCTTTTAATGACATTTGTTTTCAAAATGCCGTTCAAACAGATGCAGAAGAGGTAGACTTTGGTTCTAAGTTCTTTTTTCCTTTCTCTGTCAACTTACATTTTTATTTTCTGTCTGAGTCACTATTTTCAGATTGCTGTGATCCTTTGATGATAAAGACAAAAAAGTTGTGTGGGATAATTTTTGGCCTGGATTTTGAATGCTTCAGTCCTGTAGATGAGATTACAGACTTGACTACATACTAGATACATAATCCATATACACCCTTCCTCCCTCCCCTCTCATTTTTTTTCTCTGAAAAAAAAATTCTGCCTTCAGCTCATTGTTCTTCTAAAACAGTTATTAGATTTGTATGGCCATGAGGCTGTATCTGTGGGGCTAGATTGGTGTTGATGTGATAATCAGTGTAGAATAAGAAGCTATCTTGGTCTGTTGTTAAAATATGGGACTTGAGACTCATAGGCACTCGGCCCTTCTGACTACTAGCCTGGGTTAGTTGTTTGGGTTACAGAGCCCAAGACTTTTTAATATATAAAATGAAAAGTAACCATAATATCTATTTTATAGAGAGAAATAGCACAGTTGTTAAGACCTCTCATTACTCTTCCAGAATACCTGAGTTCAGTTTAAGACATCCATGTCTGGCAGCTCACAGCTCTCTATAACTCTAACTTCAAGGAATCCAGCATTTTGTTCTGGCCTCCATGGACCCCCACACCCATATGCACACAGACACATCCATGTAAGCCTAATTTAAAACAAAATATATTTTTTAAAAAGACAGAAAGAAAGGGTGGAAAAGAGGATAATGATGCTAACCTTAAAAGTCTCATTACTTGAATTCAGCACAGGGCAAAGACCATTTGACTAAAAGGTAACACTGGGGATCTCACTCCACCTCTGACTCTTGACATCTCCAAGCTAGCTGTCTTTCTTATAATAACTGTTTGCCTGTCTCTAAAACGAGTAAGGAATGCATGTTCTCTATTTGTCTAGATGGATTTGACCCCAGAGATAGTTCTCCTTAGGATGGGCAGTGACATGCCTTAGAGCAGGGTTTAGTCTCAAAGCCCAACAGCCAAGCGTGGCAGACAGCTCTACCATTAAACTCTGCTTCCCTTGAGTGACTATATTCACATGTATGCTTTTGCTCTTTGTATATTTGTCACATGTCTGCGTATTTATGCACCTACATGGCTTTTGAAGGAAGCACACTAGAATACGTTCTTGTGGTATGTGTGTTTATATTTAACAGACACACACACATATATATACAGTATGTGTGTATATATATAAATATATGTCTGTGTGTATGAGAAACAGATGCACTGTAGGCAGATAAAGCAGATAAATATAGATCCAAATAGAAGCATAAGCATATAAATATAGACGTTATATAGTGTGAAAGCAAGCAGATCAGCACATTTCATTACTGCCTCAAGTCTTTGTAATAAAGAGTTGAAAATCAGTTAACTAACGTTGTTATTTTTGACTGAATGACACTGACAGGTCAGAAGGCAGAGTATAAGGTAAGAAAATAACCTTTCTTTCAACTCTGAGGAGAAATTAGCAGGAAGCTTTATTACTTTTAATTAATTGATTTATGAAAGTTTTTAGGTAGTAGGCAGTGTGGTATTTTTAATAGTACAAATATGCCACTTTTCCTACCAAAGAATAAAAAATAAGTATAAAGAGAAAATCTGCTCTAATTTTAAAAGATTTCACAGGGGTAAAAACCTGGACCCCTTTTGTCCACAGGCTGCTACTTTCCCTTGTTCTGGGGTTAGGCAGGTAGATTGGTTTCTTGCTACATTATTGTTCCCAAGCCCCTCTGAAGTCTTTTCGAAAAAGCTCCCAAAGGAGATATTTGAAGCACAAGGCCAGAGTCACCATTGTTAAGTTAGAGTCGCGGGGATGCTTGCAGTTGTGTTGGTGAGTGTGTTGTGAGAGTAAAAATGGCCTTCCATCTGTTACTTTCATATCACTGTCTGTTCTCACCAGTCAAAATAATTGGTTGTGAGTGTTTGCTCTGTTTTACTTTGTTTTTATGAGGAGGATGTAAGTTATTTTCAGCTGGTTCAAGTTAACTGAGTACTTTACTTTTTACTGTCACAAGTTATATCTTGCTCATGTGTTTAAATGTGATTTTAAAAAACAGTATCTCCATTTTTCCATAAGCCACATCTATTTCCTTCAGAGATCTTTCTCTTCCCCAGATTTGTTGCAAGAGCAATTAGAAAAGCTAAAATCTGGAGTCCTCTGGACATGTGCAGATTCACGGCCCACCTTTTCCACTGCCACATTGCTGTCCTTGCAGTTGCTATAGAATGCTGTTGCATTCCACACTGTGTAGTATAATGTGGCTTTTCCTAATGGGGTTGGGCTCCAGAATTCTATGTTGTGGGAATAAAAGGGGTTGTACTATCCAATTCATACATAATTTCAAAGAATGCTTTATATTAAAATGTAAACATAAACTCTACACTGCTTCAGACTGCAGTCTTTTAAAATGCTTCTCTTTGTTACTTGATAAGCTGTAATGCTATCTCAAAACAGTAATTATTTGGGACTGGAGATACGGTTCAGTGGCTGAAAGCATGGACTGCTTTTCCAGATGACCTAAACTCAGTTGTTAGTGTATACATCTGGCGTACACAATTCTGACATCCGTGTTCACACACCAACACATTATCACACGTGTACACAAACTAAAAACCAAAAACTAGAGCTTGAGAGATGGCTTTGGGGTTAAGAGCACCGAACTGTTCTTGAAGAGGATAAAAGTTTAGTTCCCATCACCCACATGGTAACTCGCAATCTTCTGTAACTCTAATTCCAGGAATTGAACCATCCTCTTCTTGCTTTTGTGAGTTCCTGCATGCACATTATGTATAAAAACTCACACAGGCTCATACATCTACACATAATGAAAAACAAATAATCTTTAAATATGAAAATGAATCTCTTAAAGAAATTACATAGAGCCCTCATCTAGTAGCTGATGGAAACAGAAGCAGACACCCACAGCTAAACACTGAGCCAAACTCCTGGAATCCAAATGCAGAGAGGGAGGAGTGATAAGAAAATGGGGTCAAGACCAGAAACCCACAGAAACAGCTGACCTGAACAAGGAGGAGCTAATGGGCCCCCAGACTGATAGCTGGGAAACCAGCATTAGACTGACTTAGACCCCCTGAACATGGGTCTCAGTTAGAAGGCCTGGGCAGTCTGGGGGACCTCTGACAGTGAAACCAGGATGTATCCCTGGTTCATGAAAGGACTTTGGGAGCACGTTCCCGATAGAGGGATACTCTGTCAGCCTAGAGGCAGGAGGGAGGGCCTAGTCCCTGTTCCAAATGACTTGACAGATTTTGTTGATCCCTCCTGGAAGGCCTCACCCTCTCTGTGGAGTGGGGGAGGATGGGATGGGAGGGAGGGAGAGGGAACTGGGGTCGATATATAAAATAAGAAAAATAATAATTAAAAAAGAAATTACAAACATATAAAATATTATATCCACATGAAAAGATGTAGTAAAGACTGGAGAAAGGAGCCATTTATTAAAATAACTACCCACAGAGACGTACTAAAGCTATGTATGGACTCTTCTGCTTAGCAGATATATTAAGAATAAAATTCTGAGGGAAACTATGGATGTATACTCTCTCCTTCTTCCTTTGTTTACTTTTCTCCTGGATTAATATAAGTAACATGTATCTTTCATTAATCATTTAATACCAGGTACCAGAAATTTTGGCAAGAAGAAAAACAGTTGTATACATATATGGAAATGCTAATATTGTACTAATCATCCAAGTGTCTGTGTATTGTATTTTTAAAATTCTCATCTAGTATAAATTCTTAATTGAAAATTTTAAAATAATAAAAACCTTGATCTGATTTACTAAATCCTAGGAAAAGTTTTCACTTGTTTTCAAAGATAGTGATCATTTCCAAGTATGCATTGGTATGAGGCATCTGCTTAAATATGTATTCACTAGGACTGAGAATCAAATAAGAACTTAAATCTTTGGGGGAACCATTCATTTCCTACCTCTTAACTTGGAACATGAATGAGTTGGTTTTTATCATTAACAAGAAATAATTTTTGTTTAGACAGCTTCATATACTGTTCATGATTCATTGTGGTGTATGTGGTGTATGACTCCTAATTCAGGACTTATTTTACAACTTTTGAAATACCTTTGTACCCTTAAACACAATAATAACAACTCTGTAACTAGGTTGTTTGCTAATCTGTAAGACTTTGGCAAGTCCTAATTCAAAATAGGATAATATTAAATGAAATGACATGAGTGGAGTATGTGGCATGTAGAACATACTCAGTGTATTAACTGTTTTTCTTTTGTTTTAATAAAACACCATGACCAAGGCTACTTACTAAAGAGTTTGTCTTGTGGTTCTTCAGAGCATGACTATGATTTTTCTCTCTGTCCTCATCATGGTTATGACTTAGGAGACAATGCTAGGGAAACAAGAGCAAGGGAATGTTTTAATTATCATCTTTTGCCCACTCTGAGGAAGCTCTTGTTTCCTGTGATTGTAACCACAAGAAAGGAGTTATCAAGAAAAGTGAGCTTTTTCCACACAATAGTGCTGAGCCGCTGTTCACAATAAATGGAATGCTATACATTAAGCCTTTTCAGTTAGTAGACAAAATCTTTATTCCTCATTCATATATCAGGTTGGCATCCTTTATTTCACAATAGATGTTGTTCACCCTGGGTGCTGTAGATTAAGCTTGTTGATTATAAACTACCCTTATTAAAGAAAGCTGTGAGATGACTGAATAGTTGCTGTATGTTTCCATTTTTAGGGAATAAGAAGGAAAAAAGAATCTCCCACTGTAAGATATTTGAACTGCATTTCAGCCTAGAATTAATCATTGCAGCTGAATTATAAATCCCATAAGAGTAAAGTTCATAATGGAAACAATGACACAATCTTAATTACAGAATTCTGGCAGGCATACCCTTAATACCCAGAGACCTCCTTCTCATGTCCGAATTTTCTTTTCACCTTCTTAGACTTCATTTGCTATGTAACTGGAGTTTCAGTGTTCACCTTCCCAGCTTGTCATGGAATTGAGAGCATTTGACCTGCATCATTAGATTCATTGAACTACTGGGATTTCTCTGGACCTCTTCCTGTTGTGCCATAATCAGTCTCGAGTATGTGTCTCTGTGATGGAAAGCACATAAAGGGAAAAGAAAGGCAGCCTGGTATTATGGGAAATCGGTGGCCTGGAGATGAAAACACTTTTCTTTCCATCTTTGATGAGATACTTTATGCAGGCCCCAGTCTCCACATTGAGAATTCCGAGGTCTAGACAGTGGTAACATTCAAGAGGGAAGCCTGCCAGCTGTAGATGACCCTTTGTACTTAGTTGCTTGTAGCACTTCTTAAAAACTGTAGGTTATTATATATTATTAAGTGTGTATGGTTTTTTTCTTATTTATACATTTTCTTTCTTTATAATTTCAGAATATTTCAGGACTTTTAAAAAATCACTTCTGTATGCAAAAGGAATGGAGATAAAATGACTAAGCAGAAAATAAGAGAAAAGGAAGAACTTGAAGTCAGAAGAGATATATCAGCTAGCTACAGGGGGGGAGTAAGCAGGGTCTATTCAAAGATCTAAGATTAAAAAGGAAAGGAGAGAGAAGGAAAGTAACAGTTTCCACAGGAGCCTCACATTTAAGATAAAAATTAAGTACAAGATAACTTTGAGGTGAACATTATACATAATGTGAGGATTTTGTCTTATAAAAGAATCCCTTGAAATCATCCCCTATGGCATTTAAAATAAGCTTCAATTTATACACTTTGATTTAGTCTGTGTAATGGAAAAAGTACATGTGAGCTTTAGATACTAGGCCCAGCCCTGTCTCAAATATATGTCCCTAAAGAAAAAATGAATTTTGAGCCTTCAAATCTTCATGTATAAATGAATCTGAAAGGCAAGTGCTCATCTGCTCTTAACATCCATGAACTAAACCATGCAAAATATGCCATTGACATACCACTGAGATGCTCCTTGAGAAAAGTTGTTGAATTTGTTTACATTAAAAGGATGGCCAGACAGGTGGTAGTGGCACACACCTTTAATCCCAGCACTTGGGAAACAGAGCCAGACTGATCTCTTTGAGTTCAAGGCCAGCCTGGTCTACAGAGTGAGTTTCAGGACAGCCAGAAGAAAAAAACAAAATAAATAAATAAATAAGTAAAGGGCTGGCCATACTCACAAAAATGTTTTGACTGATGTGTGCATTCAGAGTTCCAAAGACCTGACAAGATGATAGCCCCATGCTTAAGAAGCAACATGTCTACCATTCTTCAGCATGCTTTTAGTCGACTCTTCAACTGCATTTTTGAAGAATTGCAGCTGTAATTTCTTTCCTAAAGGTCTTATTCTCCAATTAACTGCAAGATTGCATTTCTGTCTTCCTAATCCAGAATTTATTTTTCTCATAAAACTCCTGTTTAACCAAGAAAATGAAAATCAGTATATTCTTGGTTGCCCTTCTGTTAATTTAAATTTGCATAACCTAATCAAAACTCAACCTGCTTTGCCCTTCAACAAAAAGCCGTATTCTCTCCTGTTACTAAGTGGCTACATTCTTCTCAGTATTTTTAAAAGATGAATTATGTTGATATCCCATGACTTTTCCTTTAGAATATGTCCATGAAAATTAAAATGGGCTTTTTTGTGCCCAGGAGTGAATTGAAAAACTAGGCTGAAAGGACAGGTGCAAATGAACACAAACTTTGCTGAGGTTATCAGTATTATAATTTTTGTAAAGCTTTTTTTTTTTTTGTAATAAATTGGAACTGAGGTCAACTGACCCCAAGCAAGCTAAGTGCCTGATATTTCTTTTTACATCATTATTTTGCATGTAAATAAATGTTGTGGTGATATAGCCTAAGATTTCATAGAAGACATTGAAATGTGATTTAGAGGCTTTTCTATGTTCTTTTCCTACAGCATTGTCTCTTCGGTAATCATTTTACAGTTTCAGCAAATATTTGCTAAGTACAAAGAAGGGGTTAATTAGTGTGTTAGGCACTAAGTATACAACTATGCGCTGTTGCCTCCTATCCCCAGCATCTCTGAGGCAAAGGATGGAGTGGATATTCATTTGAACTTTGAACAGTGATGACACTAGGATGATCAGAAATGATCTGTCTCTGCTTTTCCTCTGATAACTCTGATTTTCCTAGTTTCCACTTAAAAACTAGTCCAGGAAACAAGGCCCCTGTGCATCTGTCTAACCCTGTGCCTAATCAAGTGACCTTCTGTTTCTCTGCCCTTCTTGTGCAGTGGTTGATCTCAGCCTCAGGCAAGCACACGGGTGTTAGACAGTCCTATACCTACAGGAAGAGTGAACATCATGGATACTTTTGGGTATGAACTTTGGGAAATGATTATGTAGCATAGAAAACACCAAGCAATAGTGAAGGACAGAAATGTCTATTTTCCTTATGCTCTAAAGTTAAATGCTCTCTATAAACACACTATAAGCTATTATTTCAACTTATTCTGCAATTGTTGTGCATTAGGTTGGGTTCTTCCTCACTTTGTCTGTTTGCTTCTTCTATGGGGCTATTCTGTTAAACCAAATAACCTTTGACATATCCCCTTGCAAAGTTATATGTGGCCCCTTCAAGGATCTTAAAAGAATTGGGCACAATTATCTTTGTCCTAACAATAAGCCCATGCATCTTTGAAAGAATGCCTGCAGTATGGAGAATTAGTGGGCCATGGCAGTAGTCATCATAGACCCGGATTCACGAATGCATCTGGGAGTGGCAAACTGCTACAGATGGAGAATTTCTGTCCATTTAGTGAAGCTGCTTTCAGTAACTTGAAACGTTGGTACTTTCAAACATTGACATGGCAGAAAACTTTGTTAGAAATAGTATTGGAGTACCAGGGTTACTTTCAGAGTCACCAGCTCAAACACATTTTCCTGAGACCTGAATAATAACTGAAATTCACATTTAGAGCCAAATGAAATAAGGGGGGGGGGGAGGAACAACCGTCATCTCGGGCATTAGGATTGCTTCTCTGAATGCTCTCAGACATCCCTTCAGGACCTCTTTCCCCCCACCTCCCTGCCCTCCCCTTTCTCTTTTTACTCCCTCCCTTCCTGTGCTTTTCTTTTTGAATTCATTAGGTGCCATAGAGTAAATCAATAGTAAACGTTAACCGCCTACTCTGTACTCAGTTACGCAACATCGCGTAAGTGGTACACAGACAAAAAGGGAAAAAGCACACACAGCTTTACATTCAAAAGCTCTAACATAATTTTACTTTTCCACAGCCAAAAAGGAAGTAACAGATGGGGAAACTTACAGTTTTTTTCCCCTTTTCCCAGACTGTTTAGAAAGGAGTTAGTTAACATCCATGGCCATTTCTAGTTACCCTGGGTTGCTACAACATCCCATAATTGTCACAGCCATAACTGACTTGAAAACCGGATTTTGTGAATTTCAGTGATGTAATGGGTTTTCCAGGTAGTATGAAACTAAATATTATTCTGACACTATTTTACCTATTTAGTAAATGAAGTAAATTGTAAAGTAGGCGATAAGAAAGATGACTGTGAGTGTGCATGTGTTTCTACTTGCAGTGGATTCTGGTATAATATTTATGAGAAAACAACCTGGTATAATATTTATGTAAAAACAGTTCACTTAACTCCTGTTTTTCTTCCTTTTTAACTACAAGTTTCTAACCCTTTTTTTTTTTCTCATTACTAGGTACATTCATACCCCACAGTCTCAATAAAAGCAAATATCTAGATGCTACAACAAGAGCAGGATTAATTCTAACTCCCTGTAGAGTTTCATCTCTAAATGACAGTACTATGTATGAATCTGTAGCTTCTGGAATTCTCATTTAGCACACTGTGCCACACTGCTCCCTAGAAGCCCTTTTGAGTCATTGCATCACCTTTCTTTAAGTATCTAGTATATAAGAAATTCTCTCTTGCATTCTCCCCTCTTCTATGCTCTATTCCCTCTACTCCCCCCTTCTCCTCTGCTGTCTTCTTTTTCTCCTACCTTCCCTCTCCTCTCCTCTCTTCTCTTGTGCTTCTCCCTCTTCTCTGGTCTCTCTCCCTTCTCCTTATAGCTCTACACCTCTTTCCCATAACTCGCTCCTTCACATTGAAGGACACTATTTCTCAAAGGGAAACACGCTGGTATTTGTATGTGCTTTGTCAGTCTTTCTTCCATCTTGAAATATTTTGTTTCATTTACCCTAATGAGTTTTCTGGGAAGCAGACATTTCTATGTGATAAGAAGGAGGTTGGAGAGAATTGAGAGTTTGTTTTATTCTTCCTTTTTCATGCCTGACCATCCAGTGCTTATGAAGTGGTTATAATGTGATAGAGAGGACAACACAGGGACACTGTAGAGATCTGTTAAACCAGCTGGTAGGCTGTGGTAGTTCTGTCTTAACCAAATGAAAGGATGGTGAAAGGTGGGTGGGAAAGAGAAGACATTGTTTTTATGGTACAAACACAAACCATTGAAGAATTGAACTTTCTGTATTTTTAATCAGTATCATACTTTGGTTCATGCTTTCTTCCTAGATGTTAAAGCCATAAGTAGCAATCGGTTTGATTTACTAAAGATCTGACATGTGTTTTTCCTTTAATAGTGTGTGTTTTTTATTCATACTATGTCATGGGGCATGCTTTTCCTTTATTGTCATATTTTATTTTTTAATTCAGTCTATGCCAAAATTTTTGCAGTTTCTTATAGGTTAGCTATTAAAATTTAAAATTCCTTTGTATAAAAAACTGGAGCTCCCAAGGATACAAATCATAGCAAATATATTTTGCCTGGTTTTTCAGGTTACATTGCTTAAGTCCAGGGATCTTTACTATAACAACTGAATGATCAAGATTATTGGCATTATTGTATTTCTGCATTTATGATTACAATGGGACTTGTTGTTTTAAAGTTAATCATCACTAAATATTTTAAACAATGTTACATATACATTTCCTTCCAACTCTTTCTTCTGTACAGAATTTGTAATTCAGAGAATTGCTTATGGAAAAATATTGACATGAAAATTGGTCAGAACAGTCTAGTATTTAGCCAGATAATTATATTCACACATATTTTTCTACATACTCCTCTGAGTCTATTATAGCTGATCTTGAATTCCAATATGCAATTATGCATATTTGTACCACCTTATAAAAAATACCCAACCTCGTCACTATTTGTTGCTGTTGGCAGAAGTGACAGTAATGTTGCAAGAACTTCAGCCATTAACTTAGCTGTCCAAGCAGTGGCACTTCCATTGTGCCTAGTACTGTATTTCAGTAAAGCATAAAGTGCATTCTTTATAATGCAAGTTTTTACATAATGAACAATCCCTATCCGATGTATTACTCCATATGTGTAACATATATATATATATATATATATATATATATATATATATGAATGAATTTATTCTGAATACCCTAATTTTCAAATGAAGTTTTAAAAACTGAAGAACTAGAACATGATTATCCCCATTGTCTACTCATGATTATAAAAAACAGCTGTAGTCATCTGGTTACAGAAGAAAGCAGGGGAAAGGCTTAACCTTTCCTTGCCTCCTTCTGTCAAATAGTTTCCATATCCATCATGGTGGATTTTCACACTCTGAACCCTAGGAAGGCAGGATTGGCTTTAAAATTTCACTGTATAGCAAGTGAGTCTGCTCACCCTGCCCTGTCAGCTGTTATTACAGTCCTGGAAACAGATAGGCTATATGTACTTCCTCATCTGTAACACTGAATCCACGTTGAGGAAGGGCTGGCAAACTTAAATTTTCTCTTCTTGTGCCATTCAAAGCAGAACAAGAGAGTTTTCATTTTTCTCTGATGTTTCTTAAATCATGCACGACCCTTTAATCTTCATACTTTCTAATGTTTGAACAAGATTCTCAGTCACCGACAGCTTTTCAGACAGAATCACTTAACTAGCTGTGCCTGGTGTAAAGTAGCAGCTTAATAAACATTTGTTTTGGTGCACTGCTTGGGAGACACTCACTGCCTGTTCCCTAGCACTGCCCAGGCAAGGAGAGGGGTGAGATAAGGCCTCGGTACCAGCAATGGAGACATAATCCTCTTTAATGAGGACATCCCCATTGTCCACTCATGCTCTTTGTTGGTGCTGGATCTACCAACTCAGCCAGCTGACTAGTTGCTCTCATTCCTTATAAAAGCATCCAATCTCAGAAGGCAATTTCACTGAAAAGCTTCCTTTCAGTGGTCATTGCTGAATTAAAAAAAAAAAAATAAAAAATAAAAAAATTTGGCAAGCTACCTTGATGATCATTAAATTTCATATGCTAATGTGTTAAATACTTCAGACTTTAGTTTTACTTTTCAAATACACTGCCACAGCTTCCTTGAACTATGTTCTCGGAATAATTACTTTTGTATCTGCTTTACACACACACACACACACACACACACACACACACACACACACACACACACACACACACATATATATATATATATATATATATATATATATATATTTGCTTTACATATGTAGGTCCATTTGTATGAAGTGTCTCTGTCGTGTACAGCTTCAATGCTTGTGGCTTGACAAATTCCAGGTCTTTCTGAATCATGTTTGTAGTAGTTTAGCTATGTTGTGTCTTCTATAGGCTGTCAGGAAAACCATCTGAGCTTTCTGAATTCTTAAGACAACTGATTGGAAAAACCATGTGGAAATATTAAGGCAAGCAGTTTCTAAAATGTAGATTATATAACAATGGAGGCTTGCTTGCTCTACAGTTGAAGATGTTTAAATGTTCAGTTGGATTTCATTCTATGATTTTTGTGACTTAATGTAAAAGTTTTAAAGCTTTCAGTTCAAATTTCTGCTTATATTACCTGGCTTGGAATTGAAAATCATGCTTTAATTTATAGTCATAAAGGATAACATGACCACTAATTCACCTCACCAAAGCATGATTGTAGGGCACATTGGTCTTTCTCCCATCACTGCCACAGTACTTATATCCAAAACATGAACAGCAAGCACCAAAGCAAGGAAAGATTAGTTTGCTTTTAATTATAAAATATTTTTTTTCTTTTCTTCTCTCGTACATCACATCCCAGCCACAGTGTTCACTCCTCCCAGTTCCTCCTTCCACCTTCCCTGTTTCTCAAAAAAAAAGGGGGGGGGGAATCAGGGCAGGCCAGGCTTCCCAAAGAACATGGCCTAACAAGATACAATGATACTAGACACAAACCTTCATATCAAGGCTGAACTAGGCAACCCAGTAGGAGGAAAACATTCCCAAACTCAGGCAAAAGAGTCAGAAAATAATGCCCCACTCCCACTCCTGGGAGTCCCACAAGAACACTAAGCTACAAAACGATAAGGAATATGCAGAAAACCTAGCTCAGATCCACACAGGGGCCATGGTTGATGCTTCAGTCTCTGTGAGTCCCTATGAGTCCTGCTTATTTGATTACATGTGCTGTGTTCTTCTGGTGTCCTCCACTCCTCTGACTCCTACAGGTCTTCTTCCCACTCTTCCATGGGGTTTCCTGAACTCTGCCTAATGTCTGGCTGTGGTCCTCTGCATCTACTCCCATCTGTTACTTGATGAGGTCTTTCTGGTGGTGATTAGACTAAGCACCAATCTATGAGGGTAGAAAATATCATTAAAAATCATGTCATTGACTTCTTTCTCTTTTTTTATCATTCATGTTTGGGTCTATCCTGGGTCACTGAGTTGTCCTGCCTCTGGTTCCTAGCTATCCAGGTAGTGTTAGGTATAGGCTTCCTTTCATGTTGTGGACCACAAATTGGCCACTCCCACAGTCTCTTTGCTACCATTACCCCATAACATCTTGTAGGCAGGACAGATTGTAGGTCAAAGGTTTAGTGGCTGGGTTAATGGCCAAGTCCCACTGCTAGGAGCCTTACCTGCTTAGAGATGGCCAGTTCAGGCTCCATATCCCCCATTGTGGAGACTTCAATAGGGTCACTCACTTAGATTCCAGGGAGTTTCCACTGCACTGTTTCTACATCACCCCTCAAGGCCCCCTAATTCTAGTCCTCTCTCCCAGTACTCTATATCCATCCTCCTTTTCCCACCTCCACCTGTCCCCAGTCCACCTGAAAAATCTATTATATTTCCCCTTTTTAGGGAGATCCACTCACCCAACCTCTTGAGGCTTCCTTGTTACTTAGCATCCCTAGGTATGTGGATTGTGGCAGGATTATCCTTTACTTAATAGCTAATGTCCTCTTGTAAGTGAGTACATACCATGTTTGTCTTTCTGGGTCTGGGTTACCTTAGTCAAGATGATCTTTTCTGGTTCTGTCCATTTGCCTACAAATTTCACTTTGCCATTTTTTAACAGCTGAGTAATTCTCCACAGAGTAAATGTACCACGTATTTATCCATTCTTCAGTTGTGGGACATCTAGGTTGTTTCCAGTTTCTGGCTATTATGAATAAAGGTGCTATAAATGTAATTGAACAAGTGTCCCTGTGGTGGAATGGAGTGTCCTTTGGGAATATACCCAACAGTGTTGTTATAGCTGGGTCTTGAAGAAGATTGATTCCCAATTTTCTGAAGAAGCACCATATTTATTTCCATAGTGACTGTACAAGTTTGTACAGCCACTAGCAGTGGAGGAGTGTTCCCCTTCCTCTACATCCTCACCAGCATGAGTTGTCACTTGTGTTTTTGATGTTAGCCATTCTGACAGGTGTAAGATAGAATATCAAAGAAGTTTATTTGCATTTCCCTGATAGCTAAGAATATTGAGCATTTCTTTAAGTGTTTCTCAGCCATTTAAGCCTCTGTTAAGAATTTTCTGTTTAAATCTGAACCCCACTTTTTAATTGGATTATTTGGCTTGTTGATGTCTCATCTGTAAAATGTCTAATGAAAAGTACAGTAAAATTCAAACAGAATTACAAGTCCTTGTGGTTCACAATAGTTGATATTTTTTAAGCAGACCATAATAATTAACTATAAAACTAACTTTCTCAACACAGTGTATTGTACAAAGAGTTCACAGACAATTCATTCACAGGCTGCTCATGGTCAGTGATCATTAAGTAAACACATAGGCACTCACTGGTATAATTTTGCTTTTATTTCCAAAGGGGAAGTATCTTTTACTTTCTATAAAGTGTCACCAAGTCACGGTCCCAGAAGAGTAGCAAGTGTAGTATTTTCTGTGATTATCATGTTATCATATGTTAGTTAAGATACATACCAACACTTACAGTCTCCTTTTCCATTTCAGACTGTTTTATCATCAGCAACTGAATATTTCATACAACATAACTATCTGGTAAGTAAACTTTCATTGTTTCTCAGTTGAAGGAAGTCCAAAGAAATAAAATGTATTCATACCAAATTTACCAACTTCCAACAAACAAAAAGTAAATCTGAGGGTTATAGTGAATTTACAACCACAAGAATTAAATTTGAATAGAATGTATTTTGATATTGGTAAATACAGAAGAATATGAACCCATTATAGTGTTGGTGAACTTTTTGAATGACTATGACAAACAGGAGTGGAAGTATTGAGATGACTTGTTTAGAAGCCTTTCCATAGATAATTTTTTCCAAATAACTTCTGAAGATACGGGAAGAGCTATGAGGTAAAGGTAGCCATGGATCTCTCCTATGGAAAACATGGTTATTTGGGCATTAAGAAAACATGCACAGAAACATTTTATATTTCTTTGAACTTCTATTTTGAATTTTATAAATCAGAAATATATTTCTTCTTTTGAATCTTAAAAACAGTCATAGCCACTCTTGCATCTATCCACAGTTGTTATACAAGTAAACATGTCCACCTCTGGAAATGAATGGCATCATGATCAGAGCTCCATGTAAACCTAGGTTTAAAGTTGGGCTCTGTCTTCTGGTGAGACAGTAAAATTTCAAAAAGGGTGGTGCTGTGTCCTCTGAAAAATCTTGGTAGTGGGTCTCTAAAGGAGAACATGGCAGGACCAATGGTGGGTCATCATCAAATCAGAGAGCATAGAAGTACTAAGTTTTCTGGAGGCTGGCCTGCAGTGACATGCCAACATAAACTCAGTGGGGAGGAGGAGGGAGGGAGTGCTGGCATCTCACTCTTCTGCCTGGCTCTCCACTATTTAGTCATGAAGAACATAGTCATTCAAACCTTTAAAAGTTACGCTCTTGGGTTCACTTTATATGAATATGCATGAAATAAGAAAATCATCTCTTGGGGTGATAAAGATAGCTTTCTGTTTGTGACTTTCCATGTCCCTTGCACATAATCCATAGTTGTCACTCCGAAGTTTCTAATTCTGTCACCCATCTATCTATGTCACTGAATGTATCCAGCTTGCCCCTCAAGGCCACAGCCTTTAGAACTATAACTCCCTCACCCTCCCTATTCCCTGCTTTACTTATTTTGCTACCCAAAATAAATTCCTATCAGTGTGAGCCTAGAGGGGACAGACTTACTTGAACTTTAATTTGTTGCCCCCTTTGTGTTTATCACAAAATGACCATGTCACTACAGAAGAGCCAGAATGTCACACTCTTGCTGATTTGCAAAACAGCTGCTCCTCCCCTTTTCTTCTCCAACACAGAGAAAGTGTTTTCTGTTTCTATGATCAGATAAAATGTGCATTGATGTCCCGTGCCTTTGGGTGTGTCTCACTGGAAGGCAGGAAGATGTAAACTACAGAGCAGTACTATGTGTTTGCTTCTCTGTTTTAGTAAATGAAATCTCCTAGTGAAAGAAGAACTCATCTTTTCACTAGTGAATAAATATTTATTTTCATTTTTAAAAGATACATGTTCATCAGAATTAATTTGGAAAAATATGTAAGAATGAAATGAAAAATACATTAAAGTAATTTTTTCCATAATTTAAATCCAACCACTGATAATTATTTGCAATATCTTCTAATTCATTTTCCCCTAAGGACGTATTTTTTTGAATATGGAGTACTCAGAATTCCTCTATAACTTTTGTTCTTTCTTTCAAAATTTTACTTAAGAATTTCGCACTTAGTTATGGTCTATGTAGATATTTTAAACAAATACCATTCCTATAATCAAAGCGCCCAACACAAGCATTATATTTTTGACTTTTTCCATCTCTGTAATCTCTTGCATGTTAATAGTGAATGAATCAGTCAATAAATAATGGATAAATGGTCGAAAGTTAAAATGAAGTATATATTTTTTTAAGATTATCTCATGAAGTATTTCAAATACGTGAACGTAGGTAGATTACAATAATGAAGTCCCATGCATTCATCATCTAGCTTATCCCTTGCTTAACTTGTGTCCCACCAGTTTCCCACTGTATTGCCTCATTATTTTTAGGCAAATCTGAGATATCATGGCAGTTAATTAATTAACTAATATTTCAGGTTCATCAGGACTCATGTACGTGTTGATGTTTTAAAAGTTTCAGATGAACAGTTCTCATCATTATATGGAATACTGTTTATCTTCCTAGTGCCTTGGCCTTGTGTTTTCTAATATGTAATAATTGATTGTAAAAATCTCAGCATCTTGTCTCATAACATCCTCAGGCACATCTGCAAAGCAAGAGGCAGTTTGGTTGATGAAAGAGGCATTTCATACAGTTGGATAGCTTTCTGGTACAAATATTTTTCTTGTGGAGTGTTTTGTTTTTTGGGTTGCTTTGCTTTGTTTTTTGTTTTGTTTTGTTTTTTTTTTTTACTTGCCTCAATTTTAGGATGATAATTTGCATAGCAGACTTATACAGCGTTAATTACCTTCATTATTGATCATATGCATGTAATGTATATAATTGTTTATCTGAAGTTAATGAAAAATTTTATCATCTGACCATATAAAACACCATTCTGTTTAAGTCCATACTAGATGAAGAGAGCAGAACTACTTAAGCTAAACTTAATACCCCGTTCACATAGCGTTCTTAAAACTTTTAGAGTGTAAAGCATCTGATTGTTATATGCAATTCTTAAATGTGAAAGCAGAGACTTTTGTATAATCGTATGAACCACGTTTTTCATATATAAAAACAACTGCACATGCACACACACACTCACACACACATACACACACACACACACACACACACACACACACACACTATGTCTAAGGGGAAGAAATGATGCACTGCACTGCAGAGAATGCCTGTGCATATATATATATACCAGTGGTCCTAACAATGTTTTAGAGAAATGTCTTCAAGTGAGTTTTCCATAGATAGAACAGAGCCTTCAGTAAAGAGCTCCACAGATGTAAAATGAGCTCTTGGGATTGGGCTTCTGGTAGACAACCTGTTTATGGGTTTCTTTTTTCTTGCTGTCTTTGGACAGCCAGAGACTGTTCAGTAGCAGTGTGTTATCCAACAGGTGTTTTACACTCATCAGATATTCAGGATGTGAGTAACTAAGTAACACACACTGCCTCCGTAAAAACTGAATTTATGTGTTACTCTGCTCTATTTAATCTTAGGCACACAGTTTCCATTGGCCTCGAAAGTGAGTAGCTAGAATATTGATGTGCCTAACCCTTCGAGAAGAAATAAAAGGTTTCCCCACCACACTAAATCTCTAGAAAACTGTGATGGCTTACAGTATGGACACATACAAAATATTTTCAGTCAAAGCTAGTAGAAAAAGCACATGGGAAAAAAGAAAGTAATAACACAAGCAATAAACTATGCAATCACACAGAGCACCTGTAGACATTGCTCCTCCGCATGTGTAAACAATATAAATTCCTTTCCTCTTTCCATTTCTTTCCTGAACATTGTTTTTTCTCTACTCTGGCTTGGCATCACCTCAATTAAAATATCAGCTAAAGAGCAAAAGCATGTCTGGTGCCATGGCATTCAGACAGGTAGACAAGGGAGGAATAAGCCATTGTACTATTTTAAAGCTGCAAAGTGCCTATATTTTATGGTAACTTACTTTCCCATCACTGTTTTTAAGACTGATAGTAATGCATATCATTATCATTTATTTACATCCTTTCCTTACATGTGATGTGTACTATGTGTCTGTCATAAACCAGATCTGTGAAGTACATTTGAAAGAGAAACCATGATTCTTTCTTGGTTTGTGTATTACACCAGACACCCAAGTTATCTACTAAGGCTTCATCATCATAGCAACTGTAGTAATAATTATCATTAATAAAATGATAGTATTTTTTTCTAGAAAGAGCAAGAGAAGCTATCTCAGAAGTAACTAAGGCTCCCAACAGAAGTAGGCTCATCACATCCTAATAAAAGTTCTGCTGTCTAAAAGCCTGAAAAGTAGCTGGTGTTTACTCCTTGTGTGTGCCTATTTGGATCCTGGCAATTGGTCACTGTTGTGACCTTATATGTCACCCAGCTACAAGACAACATTCTGAGAATAAAACAACAATACACACTTTCTGCCTCTTATTCTGAATTAAGTTCAGGATTATAGTTGAGTCTGCTTCTTTTAAGGCAGGGAATCCTTTGTAAGTACACTGCATCATGAGGGGATTTTCATTGCAAGTCTAAAGTTGCTGATAACCACAACAAAAGGAGGTGGAAGAGTTTGTTCAGATTACTAAGTCCCTCTATTTTCCATAAGACCGGCATATTTTCTGGGAAATCTTTATTGAAAATATACAATTGTAAGCAATTACCATGAGGAAAAAAAATATGTTATTTCCTCGCCAAGTTACTCCTGTGATTGTACTTCATGTGGGAGAAGAGGGAGCAGGGAAACCCCTGCTAAAGGCAGATATTTAAGGAGGTAACTATACACTCAGATCAGTCCTTTGCTCCTGGAATGCAGGAGAGGAATCCCATTTCTTCCCCTTGGCTAGATTTACAGTGTGAACAGGAGGTGGTTTTGGAGACAGTCTTCCATCTAGGGGCTGCTCCAGAGGGACCCTCTAGACTCCTGTGAGAACTGCTTTCATGTGCTCTGACCTCCGCTGTGGAAACACTCATGATTTGTTGGTGATGTATGCCGTCTTGTCAGAAATATTTTCTTCCTGGGCATTTGATAGCTACTCTGTGAATCCATCTAATGTATTTGTGGTGTGGAGGTCTGTAACCTTTTAATACTAAGTATAAAGACTATTGTAATTAATTATTTAAATACATTTTAACTCTTAACTATTTTTCTTTCTTTGTCCACAAACAAGTTGATTGGTTAATCATGCCTTTGTTTGTTTTTATTGCTGTTGTTGTTGTTGTTGTACACACTGCACATAAAACAAGAAAGGAAAGGCTGTTTGTAAAAGATAATTACAATGGCTACATTGTACTTTCTCTGCATGTTCTCATTTTCTCCTGTTTGCCTATATCAAGGCCAGTACTCTAGAAAGTATGTTTCAATTTTGCTAGGAAAATGATAGAGAAGAATAAATCAAAATTTATAAAGTATTGTCAAATCAGCATGTTAATTGTGTTACAATTACAAAGATCACAGTTCCAACAAACCCTCTTCTACTAACAAGACTTCATTATCTGGTCAGTCCTCAAACATAGTGCCCAGGACAAAGAAGAAACAGCAGCTACTTTTCAGGCCCTTGGAGAACAGTGATAGTATATTGTCTGTTAGGAGCCCAAGTTATTCCTGGGATGGCTTATCCTGCCTTCCCTAGAATAAAAACTCAGTTTCCTCCGAATTAAATAAAAAGCCAAAACTAAGGGGATCTCCAAGATTGTCTCCAAGTCATTCTTTCAATAAATTTTTACTGATTTATTTGTTACTATTTCAATGAAAATTTTTGACAGGGAAATGTGAATCATGTTCCAATTCCTTTTATATATTAAATATTACTTTATTCATTTTAGTATTAGCAACACATATTAATGGATTGCTGTGGCCCTGTGCATATAAGATCAGTCCCTTGCAGGAACTCTGGTTGTCAACAGGTGATCTTTCCCTTGTCCATTCTTGTACTTCTGCCTTTGGCGCCTGTCACTAGCAGTCAAATAAGGACAATTTTACCATCCTCTCCTGCTGCTCTAATTTTTTTTTACTGCCGGTACATGAATTTGTTATTCTTTATTATTCCCTTTGAAGTTGGAAATCCAAGGGGAATCTAAAACCGACCAGATGTTCCTACTGCTGGAGAGGGAAGAGAGTCAGGATTAAGTTTAACAAAAACTTGGTGTCTAGGGAAAAAAAAATCATTTCAGCTGGAAATCATCTTTAAATGCATTCATTTGCCATATATCTGTAGTTAATTTACATTTACTAGCTCTGTGTAATCAATGTTACCTATCAATTTATTTGGAGTAAAATTCATAAATTTTGTGAGTAAACAGATTCCTGTGGTTTGCTCAGAGCTATTTCCTTATGGAGTTTCAGTTCTATTAGCCAGGGTATCCCCTCTCATGCTTTACTGTGAGACTCTCCTGCTACTGAAGGATCAGTAGCATGTCACCTCTGGTTTGGAGGGTCAGTTCCACAAACGGTTATAGAGGCTGAAGTCAGGGAGGAAAGGGAAGAGACCCTGCCCAAACTGCTAGCCTTTGTTCAGGACGCCATCCTTTTTAGTTATAGTGATCAAAAGAGTGATGAAGACCTTTTCAGGGAAGGGAAGGAGTTGGGTGATCTTTTAAGGATTCAGTTGACATCTAAGGCAATGTGAATAAACAGGATGGGAAAGGAAAACAAAAGGAAGGGATAGGCTCTGAACACAGTGAAGTACAAAGAAAGTAGGACCTATGTGAGGTAATATTTTTGGCTTCTCACTGTGGGTACTCAAGACTTCCACATCCATCCATCCTGGGAGGGGGGTGCTATCAGTGACAAAATTGGACACAAGTATGAAAAGCCAATGAGAATGTTTTTTATGGTTTGCTGCCTACTTCGAACGGCATTGGATAGAGGTGATGGATGTCATTTGTTGGGCCACAGCAAAGCATCTCTCACACTATCCTCTCACTTGCCCTCCCAATTTCCAAGGCTTCCCAGGGTTTCCAGGATGATAAAGAAATCAGAATAACTGTTCTTCCCCTGACTGGATACATGGACCAAGCTTTGGAAATGTTTTCTTCAGCTCACCACTCAGTTTCTTTTACTCCAATCTATCTGAGTGTGACATAGGAAGCAGTAGTCCTCAATGATTACATCCCATTTCTTGAGCTACCAGTATCAGTGTAATATACCATTTTAGGATTATTTTTCATCCTGTAGACAGAGAGTATAGGAGAAAGACAAAGAGAAATCATTCAGCAGCTGCTGATTCGCTTATTTTAAGCAGCTTTCTCCATTTTAAAATATAAAAAATTCAGTCCCTGGAACATTGGGTGATTTGAATGTTTCGTAAGAATTTGAAAAAAATTTTTTTTTATTCCCCTTTAACCATTTGTTCTACATTCAGGGACCTGGATTTTCAATTTAGTTTTTTAAAAATGGGTTGAGATAAGGGAGTTTTCAACCTTAACAGTTTCTCAACTATTTTTTTTAACTTATTTATTTATTATTGCTATTGCTGTTCTTCTTGGTCAAAGCAGATGGTATGAAAAACATTTGCGTTGGTCTCACTGCTGACAGAGCTTAACCTAATAATCCAAGACTTGGAACTTAGTGCTTCAATAAAAGAAACACTGTTTGAGGTATTTTCCATTCAACCCAGCATCAAAAGTTTTTAATTAACACCATCAGAAATTAATGGGCTGAATGCAGGACAAGGTTTTGCATACCCCACTACTGGGAACAACAGCAAGTGGGATCCATTGTGCATGTTTGTATTTTGTGGTGTATTTTTATTTACTTGCTGAAGCAGAGTCCCAGCTGCACGTTGGCTGCAGTGCCTCAAGAGTGAAACCTGCAAAGGCTGCTTCACCCCAGCAGTTTCATTTTGCTCACTGATTATTGTCCTGAGTTCTTTGTGATTGTAATTGGTTAGAAAGTTTGAAATTAGCAAGTCCTTGTCAGCCATGAAAGCTTTGAAATCAGAAGGCTTGATACAGCTATCAAGCCTGCTGATGCCTAATGGCTTTTGGAGTAAGAGCCTCCAGAGTGGTGAGCATTTTCAGGCCACAGGCTGTAGCCCAGTCTCCATTCACCACCCTCTGGAGGGCCTTGTCTCAGACGGGGGCTTTGTCTAGGGCCTTTTCTTTTCCATCAGTGAAGCCTGATTCAGGATGAACAGATTTTGAACTAATAGGGGTAGGAGGCATTGGGAAATGAGAGCAAATGGGTAGAAGAGTGAAGTAGGTAAGGGAACAAGGAGAAAGAAAAGAACAGACAAGACAAAAGGAAAGGAAAAGAAAAGAAAGTACATAAGAGAAAAAGAGTCAGGATATGTGGTGGAAAGAGCTTTGTAAATAATAACATTTTGTTTCTTTGCAACTGAGTTTAACGTTGCAGGTGGAAAATGCTGGTGGAGTCCAACTGGCCTCTGCGTAGGTTCGGTTTAGAAACTTGAAAAAATAAAAATTTGCCTACTCATTGTCAAGGAAAAGCCACTTCTGTTCATATGAGGTACTGTAACCCCCAGCACTGCCCTGCTGTAATTTTGGAGATTAGGGATACAATCCTTTCCTTTCCAATGATTGGTTTATTAATTCTTCTAAAACTACGAAAGCATTTATTATCAACCCCTAAGTGAAATAAGTATAATTCCTTCCTCATAGCAAGCTGCTTGGGCACAGTTGTCTGAAGCAGAGATGTCATCAATGAAGAGACAGTTCTTGAAGCTTATGGACCTTAGTAACTTTCTATAAAGCACTCATTGATGTCTGAGACCTTCAAGCTTCCTACATTTAGACAGAACCCTTAAACTTACAATTCTCTTCTACTTTAATAAAACCTTATAAAAATGTGAACTAAAAAGCATATTACCATGAATTCAAAATGTCAGGAAATTTTCAGTGCATCTTGGCAAGACGATATAAAATACCACCATTATTTTTAATTTCCCAAAAGTTGCTCAAACATTTTCTCCCAAGCACAGAAGGACCAATACATATCAGACTTCTATAGGATAATAATGAATGAATGACTCCCAAGAAAACAATGAGACTCTGTTTCTTAACTAAACAGTTTAGGATTTTTGTAGTTAGGGTTTGGGGGATTTGTTTTTGTTTTTTGTTTTTTTAAAATTTGTTTGTTTATTTTTGTTTTTAACTCTTTATGAATGCACTAACCAGCTCCCAAGTAAATATACAGAGACTTATTCTTACTTATGAATGCCTGGCCTTAGCTTGAATTGTTTCTAGACAGCTTTTGTAACTTAAATTATCCTTCTTCTGCTTAACTACCTTTTACCCCTGGGCTTTTTACCTTTCTTTATTCTATGTATCTTTTTTGCCTTCTTACTCTGTGGCTGGCCAGGTGGCTTTGTGGCTGGCCCCTCACATCCTCCTCTCCTACTTTTCTGGATCCTCACTCTTCTCTCAGGCCTACATTTCTCCTCCTGCTTAGCTATTGGCCATTCAGCTCTTTATCAGACCAGTCAGATACTTTAGGCAGGAAAAGTAACATAGCTTTTCAAAAGTTAAATAAAGGCAACATAAAATAATGCAACACATCTTTACATAGTTAAACAAACATTCCATGGCATAAATAAAATATAACACATCTTAAACTAATATTCCACCACGTATTTATTCTAAGATTTGACATCTTAAAGAGTTTAGACATGCCCTGTGTGAAGTATTAAGATGGCTATCTGACCTCCCCAAGCCATTCTTTAAAGGTGACAGATCAGAATGTTACACACCTACATTTTTTCCTTTTGAATTTTTCACACATATATTTTGGTATCTATCTCTTTCTCTTGACTTTTCCTAGACCCTTTTCTCACCCCCCCAAACTTCATAGTCTCTCCCTTCCCCTCCCCCACCCCTCTTAATGAGTCTAGGGTATCTTGGCCAATTACTCTGGAGTGTGGGGCCTGCCTGGAATGTGCTTGATAAATATCAGCTATCACTCCATTGAAGAAAAATGGCCAACCTCAGCTAGGGGTAGCACTTCCTGCCCACCTCCTCTCCATGATGGAATTTTGTCTGCTTTGACCTTGTGCTGTTCTTGTGCATGCACTCAGAATCTGTGAGTTCATTTTTTTTCCCCACTGTGTCTGAAAAACACTGGTTTTTTAAAGTCATCTACTTCCTAGCTCCTATGCCACTTAGATACATGAGCCTTGAGGGAAAGGCTTTGATATAGCCTTCCCATTTAGGGCTTGAGAAGTCTGAAGTCTTTTATTCTCTGTGTTAATTCCCATCTATTGCAAGAAGAAGCATCTCTTCTAGTGAATAATGCACTAATCCACAGACATATTAGTAAATTACTAGGACTCATCTTATTGTTGTATGTACTTAGCTGAACAATAATGGTATGTCTACTCTTAGGGCTGCAAGTTCTTGGCATTATTGAAAGTGTTGATACAGGTTCCATCTCATTGAGTGGGACTTAATTCCAATAAGAGTGATTGGTGACTCCAATAACATTTGTGTCACTATCATCACACTAATGTCTGTCCCTAAGTTTTATAGGCTAGTTTGTCATCTTCATCTATTGTTCATGCTTAAGCCTTTGATTCCCTTCTGACTTGAGTAGTCCCTGGAGAAATTCTCTTTAAGCCAAGGTTCTTTCTAGCTAAAGTATACTCTATACACTCTTCCTTTGTATCTTAGTTTCTTGTTTATTGCTATGATAAAATTCCTTGACCAAAGATACTTATAAAAGAGTTATTTAAGTTAGCTTTGGTTTCAAAGGATTAGAGTTCATGATGGCAGAGCAAAGGAGCAGAGGGAAGCTCACATCTTGAACCCCAACATTGAAACATATAGAGATAAAAAGAGAGAGGGAGAGACAGAGGGAGTGGGAAAAGAATACTGGGAATGGCATGACTCTGAAACCTCAAGGCCACCATCTGGAGGCACACATCCTCCAACAAGGCCACATCTCCTAATATTCCCAAAAAGTTCAGAATACTTGGTCCCCATGTGGTAAGTGAAAGAATGTGTATTTTAGTTTATAGCCTAGAAATTGTAGTTGACTCTGGGTAATTCCCGGCTAGAATTCTAAAGAAATCTAAGATTGACTCTGTCTGTACTTACCACCAGGGAGTCTACTTTTCATGAGTCACAAATGAGGCTTGGACTACAAATGGCAATAAGTTAGAAATAGGATTATTGCTTCAGGGTGTTATGACCAAGATAATTATGTTACTACACACATCCTTCCAGGCTACATTGCAGAAGTAAGATTAGAAATGCTCCAGAAAGGGGGTTCCATGTAAGCCAAATTTTCTGTCCCACCATCCCAAATAAATGCACTGAGACTCAATATTACTTATAAATGCTCAGCCCATAGCTCAGGCATACTATTAACTAGCTCTTACATTTAAATTAACCTACTTCTATTAATCTGTGCACTACCACATGACTCATGTGCTTTACCTGTTCTCTAGCATCTTGCTTCCCCAACAGCTGACTGACATCTTCTGATTCCACCCTTCTCCTTCCCATCATCCTTAGCTTAGTCACCCCACTATACTTCCTGCCTGGCTACTTAATAGTTAGTGTTTTATTAAACCAATTTGAGTGACAAATATTTACAGTATACAAGAGGATTATTCCACAACAAGTCTGAGTTCTTCAAGTGGCTTATTTTTGTTCCAAGTTAATACAGAGGAAATGATATGGTATGCTAGCTATAGGGTTTCATGCAAAAAAATTTTAAAACTGTTTATTAAACTTTACTTATAGCAAGATAAGCCATTAACAATTTTAGAATTTGTCCCCCCACAAAAGTCTCTGCTCATTTCATGTCTCTTAATATTTTATTAAGCTAGACAAATTACTGTACTAAACTCCGTGCCAACAGATAGAGACATGCACCAATCACCCACATGATCTTCTGCTGGGAGTCACAGTAAAGTCATGTGGTGTGTGGACCTTGTTGTGTTATGTAGAGTAAGTAAAGAATTAAAACCCTATTATATCCTACCTCGTACAGTATCAGTTTTGACTTAGAAACATGTAGCCTGAATGAAAAAGCTGAGAAGCCTGAAGCAGCAAAGGGACTCCTCAGTAGAAGCTAGCAGCACATTTCCAGTCTGTGCACCTCTAGCTGTGTTAACAAGCTTTCTCCCTAGGTTCCCTCTGAATTTCTCAGTAATGGTAACAACTGAAGAGAGTTACAGGTCAGAAAAAAACACACTAGTTAAAAGTGAAAACATTGGTTTCTGTTCCAGTTCCATCACTAAGTAAGGGGAAAATTAGACCCAATTTCTACTAATCTTGTCCTCCGTATTATCATCTCTAAAATAAGAATGTGACCTGCCATAGCTATTCTTCTTTACTTTTTCATATGAAAATCATTTATGTTAAAAATGTAGATTGAACTAGAAGAGGATAATAAAATCACTCAACATAATACACAAATAATCTACTCTCAAAATTTTGGATAATGTACTTTTTTCTCTGTATATACACCATTTTGAGTTTGTTTTTGTTTTTGTTTTTTATTAAAAACCTGTGCATACATTTATATCCTACCTTTGTTTACATGTATAGTGGGAAAATAGCCAACATCATTTTACTATAGGATTATTGCATTGCACATTCACTATCCTTTATAAAAATTACTTTAAATTTTTTTGATTAATTACATCATTTCCCCCTTTCTCTTACTCTCCAAAAACTCTCCCATGTATAACTCTAGGCCTCTTCAAATTCATGGCCTCCTTTTTTAAAATTATTGTTATGTAAATATTACATGTATGCATGTATATTTATATTCCTAAATGCATAAATACAATCTTCTTATCCTGCACATTGTTACTCCTATGTATATGTTTTCAGGGCTTACCCTTTGGTATTAGATAATTTCAATTTTCTTTACTGGGGAGACTATTTCTCCACTATCAGCATTCCTTAGCTGCCTATAGTTCTTTGCCTAAGGCTGGGATCTCTTGAACTTTCTCCATGATGTTAGCATGTCTAGTCATGTCATCCTAGTTCAACTCTTATTGAAACGTCCATGTCGGTAAGACTTCATAGGTGTAGCTTCTGACATTTCTCAGAGACACAGTCTGATAACAAACTCAGTTCCTCTGGCTTTTACTGTTTCCACATTCATTGTTAGTCTTACAACTGTAAAATCTAAAGCCTTCAAAATTGAAATATACATTAAAACTAAATTCTTGTGATATTACTGAGATTGTTATCATAGAATTTGATAATTAAAGAAAGGGATAGAAAATAACATTAATGAAGTCCAACTTTGTGCCTTTGAAAGTGTGTTTGGAACCCCATTTGTCTTTAATATCCTTTCATCCTAGTGAGGTACTAAAGACAGAGCTGCCACTCTGAGGACGGAGAATCTACCTACAGCTCTGCAGGTATATTATCCATGAAATCTACCTGCAGAGCTGCTGACAAGCTGCATGATTCTGTGACACTGTGTCTTTGGCTGAGTCTTTCTACAGAAAAGTAATAAAGATCATAACGATAGCATCCACCTACAAAACAATTGCTTTGAAGATTGAATCAGTGATTATATGTGGTAGTAGTACATATTAGCTATTATTTTCTATTTTTCAGGGTCCAATGCCATACTTTTACATTTAGTCCTTTTATTAAAGTATTAGTCAAAGTTGTTTCAACTTCTTTGGTGTAGAAGTGGATTCCAAGACAAAGCAGAGTGATATAAATGCGAAACACTAAGGGTTTCAGATATTTTTTATTCTTCCACAGCTTTTGAACAACGTGACCTCCAGGAAATAGCTAATATTCCTATGCTTAGTTATGACTTTCTTTAGAATAAGCAAATATTAGCTATCTTAGTGTTTTGATGAAGATTTAAATGAGAAAGTATGTTTAGAATCTGATATCTTGCCTAGATGATAAATGGCTCAATAAATATTAGCCATTTATCCCTTGCATTAGAATTAAATTGCTTTGTTTGTTTTAACAACTAGTATCAATGGGCAGATTATTCATGTATTTTTACAAGCATCACTCACAGAGTAAGGTGGTCAAATAAATACCAGACAGAAGACTGTGTTGGCAGGGATGCTAGGAGGTGAGTTGGTACATTTCTCAGACTTCTACAGTTTATCACATTTTCCTGACTCTATCATAGTTGTACTCAGGAAGATATAAAATGTACCCATTGTTTGTTTGATCCAATAACAGTCTCTGTCACACAATAAGCTTCTCTTTTTTTATTCTATTGATTTGATTTGCAAGATTTTATTCAAGTGAACAGAAAACATTTTATAAAAGCAGCATGTAGTTCCTTCAGTGAGCGTACAAAATTATTAAATGAATTTAAAAGTAAGGCATGACTGATCAAATGAATAACTCCATATTATCTATCTAACAGTTACCAAGCACTGGTTCTGGCATTGTAGCATTTGAACATCATTACTTAGCAAATACAATATACCATGTTTCTTTGCTGATTTTTGTTCATTTGAAAGTTCAATGCCAATGGCTCTTAACCATCTAGATTCTTGAGGGAAATAACAAAAAATATTACATCCTTATAAAGCAGAAAGAAAGGGGTGTTGGTTAAGGTGCTATGGGAAATCAGAGAAAAGGGTAGATTCTTAAGGAATAAAAAGGAAAACTGAGGAGGACATGGCCTTTCAGACAAATTTTGCAAATGAATGGGATTCTTTTCCCAAGTGAAAAAACACAAGATAACCTACCCAGAGTAAAAATAGGCCTTAAGAGAAGCACACTGGGTACCTGGGCTTGAGAAGGGAGGACTTCAGTGGTGAACCCCTGGGGCATGGTGGGATTTCATAGGAGACAAAACTGGATTTCAGGAGCAAATTCTGGGTGCCATACGCGGGAGTTCTGCTGGGCAAGTGAGTGGAGTGTTCTAAAGATGCCTGTGCCTGGACAAGTCACTGTCCTTTAATTTTTACACAGGCATCTAGGAATCCAATGGTATCAAGCTCTGGAAAGCTTAGAAATTTACACAATTTCACCCTAAATCATATGCTTTTAGGGTGGACTTCTGTCTGAAATAAATTGAGTATGAAGTTAACCTCTATGAAATTAAGGGGGAGTGGAAATGTCTCTAGGTTTGTTCCCAAGAATTGCAAAACGAATATAAATAAATAACTTTGCAACTGTATCGTTTCTCATCTTTCAAATAGTAAGTAAAATAGTATCTGAACATGAGTTTGAAGATATGGTCTTACTACATGGCCCTTAGTCCATGATGGCCTTGAATTTACAAATACACCCCTGTCTCTGCCTTCTAAGTGCTAATGTTAAAGGGATATGCCACTGTGCCCACATGAATTTCCTCTATTTTGTTAAAAAGCCTTTAGAAATCAATATGCACAAAGATTAGAGCAGCTGTCCTGCCAAGTTGGAAGTATCGCCTGTCAAGCACCTGTGCATTTCCCAAGCCCATGGTTCTCAACAGCCCCCCACCTCTGTTCAGTTGCCAACTATTCCCACACTTTTCCTCAGGCCAAGTTTACTTCATGTATAGTCTTATTATATATTACAATAATTGCCATATAATAAATGTGAGTCCTTCCTTCCTGAAATTATCAGCCCATTGCACTTTCAGCCATAGGTAAGAAGTCAGGAATTTTGCAGAGCTTCCCAGTGTGCTTCAGGCTCCCAAAGTGCCCAATACAAACACTTAAAACAGACCCTGTTTAAAGCATAGACAAAACCAGCCCACTCCTGCCACCAATAATGGAGGTGGAGGAGATACTGCTTTCTGATGGCTTCCTGGAGAGTCACTGACAGCAATGGTGGTGGGCTTCTCTTGCCCTCTGTTTCTTTTCTTAATATGGCCCATTTGGCTCTGTGTGAATTCTACCTGTGCATTCTTCAACTCTTCACAAAAGAATGGAAACAGTTTGCAGAGTGATGCTGGCATTAGTTGGTGATGCCAAGGCTCCAGTAAAGGTTTCTTTTAAAGTTGAATATGTTCTTGTTTTCTTGTTTGTTAATTTGTAAAGCCAATCCAAAAGTGAAGAAAAAATCAAATTTTGCCAATTTGAAAAGAACAAAAACAGCTAAAACCTCCTTTTAAAATTTTCTAAGCTATTATGAGATTACAGACAAAAGATTGTACATGAAAGATTTTCTTGAAAAAAATCAGGTTGCTTTGCCTTTCTTTCTCACTTCAAAAGTCTTTGTCAGATATGAAAAAGAAACATACTCAAAATGAAGAGTAAATATAATTAAAATGGTTCCTTGCCTTGTCATATAAGCTTCTTATGGGCAAAATCTGTATAAATTTAATACTGTGAAATTTGGGCAGAAAAGAATAAGAAAGAGTGGGCAGGGAGAGAAGTTTGATTTCATAAGAATATGCATAAAAATGTAAAAATGATAGTAGGAAACGTGACATTAAATCTCTAATTGCTTTTGATGAGAACATTCCAATGTATTCCTTTATTTCTCTTCCAAGGCCTGCCGTGTGCATGGAATGTGGCCGTCTCTTCTTCATATCTAACTAATGAATGAATGGCAGTACACAAGCCACATTAGTGTATTGTAAGAATGATTTTTCTTGTAACAGGAACAATCTACAGTGCAAGCATTTTAACATAAAGCTCAAGTAGTTATTAAATACCTACCTTAAATTTATCATTTAGCAGGTAGGTATGGGATTGTGATTAAGCATTCACATTTTTGAACACTTATTGGTTAGGTGAATTCTATGAGCCTAAATTTCCTTCTGTATAAAGTACTGATTATATAAGTCCATTAGTCAGAAACTTAGGGGAAATTGTAATGAGACAAGGCCACAATGCAGTTTGTAGTATTCCTGGCACACAGTAATTAATATCTATATCTATTTTGCATTATGTATAGTAAACATAAATGTAAGTATTACACATAGAATTTTTATACAATTAAATCAATTAATATATGTTATATATTTAACATTCAGGAAACGGTATACAAGGCAATCAGGATTAATTCATATTGATTATTCTCTCTGAAAAGAATCATAATCTACCTAGTGGGAAAGAACATATGTATTAATAGATTAAAATCAATAATAATGAAGTTCTCATTTATTAATCATTGACCTCCCATTGAGCTTTAACATTCACTGTACTGATTTACATAATGGCTGAATGAAAAGTATATTACTGTTCTTATACACGAGAGGAAACTAAGGCACAGTTGAGTTAAGCACTGCTAATACCTAAGCTTAACCTTTCCTTCTGACTCCAGAGCAATAGTTTTACTTAAGAAAGGAAGGAGCTGTGTGTGAGTCAGTGTCCAACCAGAAAGGAACAAGAAATGAATCTGCCGGGGAGAGGGTCAAAGAAGTGAGAAAGTCTGGTCTTCAGGCACCAAAATAAAATACCTCCACACAATTATTCATCCTCTTCTGTTCTGTGTTCTGTTACCAGGGTTCAACCATAGTCAGATAATGTTTAATGGGAAAAAAATGTCAGTAATTAACCTGACATGCTATTCTGAGTAGCACATGGTGAAATCGAATGCAGTCTTACGGCATCTTGCCTAGGGCATGAATCATTCCTTTGCACACTATACACACCACCCACCTGCTGGTTGCCTGATAGCTGTCCAGGTTATCAGATCAACCTTTGTAGTATCTCGTCTTTTATGTTTAAATAACCCTGATTTACATAATAATAGTCCCACTGTGTTAACTTAGTGCTACTAGCAATTTGGGTGTGCTAGAAAAATCCTGGTTTTTTTTTTTTTTAAGTTAAATGGAAAAGTTTATCGTAGTTAGGTTTGTTAATGAAAATAAAGCAGTATATTCTATAGGGTTAAGCACTATCAGTAGTTTCAGGCATTCTCTGTGAAGTTCTCTCACACATTCCCTTCATATAACATAGTAACTATAATCATCATGTAGACAAGGCTAGAACCCTGGGTTTAAATCCCATTCAATAGATTGACTATGTTACCTTTAAAAAGTTTCTAATTCTTCTGTGCATTTTTTTCATCAATAAATGGAAAAACAATAGTATAACCAGGTAGGTAGCTGTAAACATTAAATGACTTAATACCTGTGATAACCATAGTGTCTAAATGTTAAATAAATATTGACTACTGTTGGTACTATTGCTGATGTTGATGCTTTTGTGTGTTATAAGTGATAGAAATACTTTGAAATTTTCCTTCTTGAATTGCACTTAAAATGTAAAAACAAACAAACAAACTTATATTTTACAAGTCTGGACCACCAGAACATTTAAAGCATCGAACATGACAAGAAAACAAAACACATGTCAGGGGATTCCATTTTATATTTAAGTAAAAGAAATTCAGTAAGAGAGTATTTTTCTCCTCATGTTATTTTTCTTTCCTTGTTCATGCCCATTGATTTTTCTCAGTTAGCCTTTTTTTGTTAAAAGATAGTAATGTTAAATTTTTTAAAGAATATTATTATTTTTACTTTTCTGAACAAATAAATGTATTTTAATGTACAGAAATGCTATAAAACACTATTGGCAGTGCTGAGGCATAGCTTGTACTGTCACATATAGTCTGTTTTGATAAGGGCACAGTAAAGTGCTTAGTAGTTAAATGTCTAGAAATTCCCCTTATACACAAGAAGAGGACAGTATCCATTGGCAGGGAGCTAAAAGGAACAGCTGGTTTACTCTAGAGAAGGTTCAACATGCTCTTGTTTTGTTTTTGTCAGTGGTAGATGTGGTTGGCTGGTTGATTTTTTGGTAAACTGGAAATTTTGTGTAGAGGGAGGATTTCCCTGTTTATTTTGAACATCCCAGTTTCACACTTTGCTTTCTAGAAATATACAACATCTCTTTATACACCAAAACTGTTTTTGGTGTGGTCTATAAAACAGTTAAACCTCATCTAAGGTCTTAAAGCCTCTTCATTACAAGGCACTTTCTGGCTAGTTGTCTTCTGAATGATACCTGGCCCAGCGCAGTCACTAAGCCTAGGCCTTTCAAACATTCCTTTGAAGGTTTCTATCATCTTTTCTTTTCTTTCCCATGCCTTAATAAGACATCCGTGTTTAGTATAGGAAACTTCTTGGTGCAGCCCCCTCAGGTGTTGGTAGGAAGCTCTCCATGAATCCAGTATGTGGAGCAGATGATGTCAGAGCTGAGCCCAGTGAAGTTCTCATGAGTTTGTACACCAGAATAGGTTTTGAGAGCAAAGGTATCTCTTGAACATTTAACTTGCCTATATTTAAAGCTTGGTCTTCCCTAATATGTCTAAGGATGTACCCACGGGGAGCCAAGTTCACAATAAGCACCTAGTTCACTTATTACCTGGAACTTCATACAACCTTATCAGTATTCTTCACATGGAAAAAGTATTACCCGCAATAGGAATAAATTAGGAACATATTCTAACCAAACCAAAGTATAGTTAAGCATTTTAATAATGCTAAATTTGAGATGTTGTACTGATGAGATATTTTCCATACAAATAAAGAACAAAGTATATAAAACCCCAGGACTTGCACTGAGTTGGAATTACAATGCAGCTGTCATTTTTGCATTTCCTGCTTTTCATGAAACATTACTAGTGATCCTCTGTCATTTAAATCAGTTGAGACTGTGGATTTATCTTAATTTTCACCCTTTGTTTCCCCTTTTTGTGATAGCAGTTATGAGATATGATGATGTAGAGTGTTTCTGCTTATAATGGTTTCAGCTTGTCCCTTGGCAGACTAAATCTTCTGGCTAATTCACTGATCAGTTAAATAGTCGAGGTTATTATTATTATAATTATTATTTTACATTTATATAGCACTTTTCTCCAAGGGTTTCAAGGCATTTTACACACAGTAAATTACCAAATAGAAATTAATCCTTATATCATCCTGTGGGGTAGGTACACTCACATTAATGAAATTCTACAAAAGTCCCCTTGTGCCACAGTTCTAACCCAGTCCCCAGTGAACCTGCCCTTCTTCACAGAAATAAAGTAGGATGCTCATGGCATTGCAGGGAAGGCTAAAGGGAGAACCTTAGGAAAAATGATCCTATGTGCTGACTTCAATGTTCTGAACTTCCTGGAGAATAAACTAATGGGAGCAACCAAACATATCTGTGTCTTGATCATATCACACATCTGGGTAATTCCATTTAATTCTTCAGAGGACAAGTGAAGATGCACAAAACCACATTGGAGTGTACAATTCAGATTCCAGGACTTTCTAACCTATAGATTTGGACCTCAGTGGTGCTTAGAGAAATGAGAAATGACTAAGGAGAACTGTTACTATCCAATGTACAGATCAAAAAGGATGACTGAGTAAGCAATATGTCACAATATTTGGCAGAGCCAAGACTAGATGGCAAGTTGGCAAATTCCCAAGTCTATACTTTTTATTACATTAATACTACAGTGTTTGCAGGAAAGGCTAAATTGAGAAACAAATATAACAGAACTTAAATGTTAAGGAATGGAGAGGGCTAGAGATAGAGGCATTACTCATGCCTCACATATATAAGGTCTGTACTGGCTGGTTTTATGTGTCAATTCAACACAAGCTAGAGTCATCAGAGGAAGGAGCTTTGGAGGAAATGCCTTGATGAGATACAGCTGTAAGGCATTTTCTTAATTAGTGATCACTAGGAGAGGGCCCAGCCATGGTGGGTGGTGCCAACCCTGTACTGCTGGTCCTGGGTTCTGTAAGGCTGAGCAAGCCAGGGAAAGTAAGCCAGTAAGCAGCTCCTCTCCATAACTCGGCATCAGCTCCTGCCTCCAGGACCTGACTTCCTTCAATAGTTAACAGTAATATGGAGGTGTAATATAAATAACACCTTCCCCCCAACTTGCTTTTTGGTCATAGTGTTTCATCTCAGCAATAGAAACCCTATCTAAGACAGGGTCCTGGAAGCAATGCCCAGTACCATAATAACAGAAATCAAAATAAAATAAAGGAGAAAATAGCATATGAGGAGTTGTATTTTTATGGACTGGTATAACTGGCTTCTTCAGAGCCTCAACTTCATTTGGATGCCTAGGCTTGGAGCACTGTCACCTGTATTGCAGAGCTGACCTGTTCTTTGGCATTTTGGTACTTTGCTTCAGGGCTATCTTATTCCCTCAAACCAGCTACTCAATCAACTAACTATAACCAGTGTGTACTTGAAATAATTACAATTGCAATCCGTTTACCCTGTCCATGAAATGTATTCTGCTTAATAGGTATCATCAGGAAACAAATTCTCTTGTTTATGGCAGTGTACTGTTTATAAGGTGAAAGAGATTTTACCTTTTTGGGGGGAGGGGAGTCTTACTCCACAAAGTGTGCATTCACAAGTGCGGGAGTGTGTGGTTGTCTGTCTGACATAAAACAAATATAACCATTTCAACAATTTTTTTCAATTTAATACTTAGAAGAGTTTTATTTTTATTTATTGAATTAATTTTTATTCTGTTTTCTTCAAAAACTGGGGCAAGACATTATGGAAAAAAGTGCACACAGACATAATTGATCCAAAGTTCTAACCTCCTTGTTCAGAACTGTGAGCATTCCTTGGTGTGGTCCAGAGGCACTTGTGGGATTTAGTCAGGGTTTTTAGATTCCAAAAGCAAGGATAGCATGAAGTTGCTTGTGGTAACTATTTCCACAGTCTGTGTAAACTTGCTGTACTTCTTTTCAGTGAGTACTAGAGTCAATTGGTTTGAAAGAATCGGTATTCTGTTTTCTTAAAAGCATGTATCACTTAGCTGTGGATAATAATTTTTGCTGTTGAAGTGAAAATCTTTGAGTCTCACTAACATAGTTTCTATTCCTGGAATATGGCTTCTGCATCTACAATTCTCATCTTTGTTTATGTATATGGGTGTGTTCATGTTTGTATGCACCTGTGTGCCAGTGTGTGTGCATGCATTTGGGGAACAGACATTGCTATCTGGCCTCATCTTCAATTTCTTTCCACCTTATGTTTTGAGGCAGGTATCTTACTGGAGTTGAAACTTAACAGACTCAGCTAATGTTGGCTGTCAAGCTTCAAGGGTACACGCCTGTCCCCACCTCCCCATCACTAGGATTACAGCCCCCCCCTTTTTAATACAGGTAGTTGAGATGTGAACTTAGGTCCTCATGCTTGCACAGTGTGGTACTTTACCTATGAAAATATATTCCTTGAACCCTCCCTATCATTTTCTTTTTAATCACTGTTGTCATCCACATCAGGCACTGAAGGGATACACTTTGTTTAGAGTTTAAGATGCCAGGCAATGCAGCAAAACAGTGTTTCTTTATTGGTGGAAGTAGGCACCAGAAGCAGATGAAGATACATTTATAGACAGCAAACAGTATGCTGCTTAAGAAAGTGTGGTTTGACCCTTAGGCTTTCAGGCTTGCTTCCTTCAATATCATTTCATGCCCAGGTAAATCAAGATTTCTCTGTTGTTATGTGGAGCACCACTTTAAGAAAAAAGCATAAAAACTCTGATTACAAAATTAAGCACAGGGCCTTGAAATAAGCCAGGCAAGTGAAGGACCCTGGAGTTTAATCCATTAAATTCATAGACAATCCACCTCTGAATATCCCCATTTGGGGCTTTACAAAGGTACTTTTAGTAAATATTACTGTTTCATGTAATAACAAGATTAGTTAAGGATAAAGTCATGTTTTAAATGTGTAGTCTTTAGGTTAAAAATAATAAAACATTGTAAAAATACTGCGAATCTACTTACCAGCAATTTAGCTGATTCCATGTAGTGTTCATCTCTGTTTATTCAGGCTAACTCCAACATAATACAGATCAATAAATACCATTAGAGCAGACATCTCTTTGTGGAGCCTAGTATTTTGAGCAATACCTGAGTAAAGTACAGGTCAGCAAAAAGTGTCAACAGTTCCTTCAAGTTCTTTGTAATGGGGTTATAATAGTATTGTAAAAGTAATAAAGAAACTAGCATATATTGTATTTGACTGATTGTCTCTTTTCTCCAAGTTGTAAAAGATATAAGTGGCATAGATATCTCATAGCATTTTGCCTTTACCACCCATTTTTAAACTTAATTGTTTCATTTTTTTTCCTATTCTTGGGTATGTTAAGTATAATTCATAATCATTTGCTCTAGAACAAACTGTAAACATTTAGATTGTAAAAGATTTTTCAAAGTGCCAAGGCATTACTGCTTCCTTATTATTGGTATTGTTTTTCACCTTAAACCTTTCCCAGTAACTTTCCAAAAATAATATTTAGTGGTTTCCTGGTGGAAGGCATTACCATTTTGTAATTGAACTGTTGTGAGATCTAAAACTATCTCTGCCTTCTTGCCCTTGTCTCCTTTCCAGTTCTTGTGATAGAATGCAATGTCAAGAATACTTTAAGGGAGGAAGGGCTTATTTGACTAAATCTTTAGGTTATAGTCCATCACTGTGGGAAAATTAAGGCATCAGAAACATAAAGCAGCTAGACACAAACAGTTAAAAGCATAAAGAGAATGAATTTGTGCATGCTCCTGCTGTGCTAACATTGTTTACTTTTATACAATTCAGGATTCCCTGCCTAGGGAATGATGCCACCCACAGTCCACAGGTTTTCCTACCAAATTGAACCATAAAGTAAACCCAAAGGCCAAATATATACAATCCCCTGTTGATGAATGTTTCTTGTTCTTCCTGGTCCCACAGCCAATTACCCCCAAATTTATAAACTGTTGGCTGATGGCTAGGGCTTCTTATTGGCTAACTCTGTCTTAATTATTAACCCATAACTACTAATCTATGTATTTCTACATGGTCTTATCTTTTTTATTTAAATTAAATATTCTTATTTGACATATCAAATAAGATATGTCCCAAAGTCCATTTGTTCCCTAGGAATAAATGCTGGTTCCATTGTAAGAGGGCCCCTAGACTGCCCAGCCCTCCTGTCACCCTAGTTCAGGGGGCTTGGTTTGGTCCTATGCTTGTTCCTCAGATGTCTGGCTGGGTTCCATGAGCTCCCACTTGCTCAGGTCAGCTGTTCCTGTGGATTTCCCCAGCATGGTCTTGACCCCTTTGCTCATCACGCCTCACTCTCTACAACTAGATTCCAGGAGTTTGGCTCAGTGCTTAGCTGGATCTCTGCTTTTGCTTTTGTAAGCTACTGGATGAAGGCTCTAGGATGGCATTTAAGGTAGTCATCAGTCTCATTATCGGGGAAGGGCATTTAAGGCACCCTCTCCACTATTGCTTAGATTCTTAGTGGGGGTCATCCTAGTGGATTTCTGGACCTTCCCCTAGTGCCTGATTTCTTTTTAAACCTATGTTGCTTCCCTCTATTAAGGCATCTCTTTTATTGCTGTCCTCTATTCATGCCCTGACTCAATCTTCCTGCTCCCTCATGTTCTCCTCTCCCCACCTCTATCTCCTTCCTCCCTCCCCCATGCTCCCAATTTGTTCAGGAGCTCTTGCCTAACCCCCTTCTCTGGGGGACTATGTATGTCTCTCTTAGAGTCCTCTTTGTTTCTTAGCTTCTCTGAGAGTGTGGATTGTAGGCTGGTAATCCTTTGCTCTATGTCTAAAATCTACATGGCCGTATTTTACCAGAGCATGCCTGGTAAGCCCTATCTTCCCAGTCTCTACATGAGACTAGAGCCTCCCACTCCTTCCTCTCTCTAGCCTTCTCCTGGTATGGTAACCCCACCTATCCTTCCTGCCTGGCTGCTGATTATCAGAAGCTGTCTTTGTGGGGCTGCAATTGGAACCAGCTGAACTGCCCCAGTTTGTACCTGAGTGCGGGTATGTGGATGAGGGAAAGGCTAGGTATAAACTAGAAAGGAAAGACAGAGACACAGAACAGAAGTCAGGAGGGGAGATACAGTATATAGAGAGTGTGTTTTGGAGTATAGTATAGAAATTTAAATGGAAAGCAAAATGGTAAATAATGTCTCAAAAATTATTGCATTTTCATCTTCTTTGTGGCTAAACCAGTTTATTCATTTCTGTTTTCTCTTTTATTGATCTCCATAGTGTCCACCTAGGAAGTAATTTCTCAGAATTCTAAGTAAAAACAAATAGCCAATCTTAAGGTCAACAATACAGTTTATCACCTTAAACAACATGAACTTCAAAAGTAGAAATGAATAGATACAGGCAAGATCGCACTGTAGCCATGAGCAAATGATCTCTGAACATCAATTTCAGGCTGCCTCGTTAATCAGGAAAATAGATGGTGCCTTTATCAAGAAAATTAAAATGTCACATTTTAATTTTAGCATAATAATTGCTAGAAGTTGTATATTTTTATTTTCAAGTTTTATTTACATTTGTTCTTCCTTACATAAGTAATTGATATTCTTTAACAGTGAAATACTGTTTGTTTCAGTATTTGCAGAGTTGAAGTGACTAACTTTAAAAAATAATTTTTATACCTGTTTAGAACTCATGTTTGCTGTCCTAGGTGGAGATGACTTTTGTACAGAAATGGGCACAGACTTGTAGCTTTAGCTGCATTTGCCCTCAGAGAACAGTGCAGTTTGAAGTGAGTGTTTGTGGTGCATAGAGGAAGTGCTGTGCATAGAAGAAGAAGAAGGAAAAAAAAAGCCTGTCCTAAAAAGCAGAATTGTAACTTTCCATAATTCACATGGGCTAACATTTTAAAATATGTACTCATTGCTTTTTATAAAGTACTTTAAAATATCTCCATAACAGATAATGTTGCATAGTCTATGAGTTCATATTTTACATTTTCCCTTGAAGATTTCAAAAAGGGATATTAGTATGGATGGTTCAGTAATATAAAACTGTCTGTTTGTGTCATTTGGCATAATTAGTTACTGAAAACTACTTGAAAAAATTAAGTTTTGACCAAGTTTCCTTAGCACTGTGTCCATATTTGTCCACATATATATTTGAAGTCATGTTTCCTGTTAGCCAGAGCTTTTATTTCAGACCATTCCATTGACTGTGGGATTTAAATGTTCATGTGACTTAAAATTTAAGGCTAGTTACTATGGGCTTTTGGGTTCACACAGAAGTTCTCAACAGCAGCATGACTGATATTTTGGATCAGATAAATTTTGGTAGAAAGTAAATAGGAATCCTAAGCATTGTAAGATATTCAACAGCATTGCTGACGTCTGCCCACTAGATTCTAGCAACACCATCAGATACAGCCATCAAAACTGTCTCCAGACATTGCCAGTTGTCGTCAGTGGACAGAGAAATGGCAAAAGTATCCATCAGCTGAGAGCCTTCAAGTAATTAGCATGTGGAACTGGGATGAATGTACTGTTTGTTGTAGTTGCTCACTTCATTCGTTTATAATGGAGTAAAGAATATATTTTTATATGAACTGAAGAAAGTCAGTAGTCCTCAGCTGAGACAAAGATGAGTCCTTCTCTGTAATTGTGATAAGTTATGTTTTTAAGTGTCAATTACATAGGTGTGCCTCAAAGTTACATTTAATGACTTTCATTAGAGCAATGACTCTAGGATTCTTCATAGATGTATATTTCATACTTCTTATTTATTTATTGGCCTTCTTGTTATAATCTTTCTAAAAAGCAGACCAAGCTGGCATACTGCTACTGACTTAACAACGAAATCCCCTTTCCAGCATTTACCTGTCCCAAATAGTTTAGTGGTTGACATTTTACCCTACTAGCAGTTCCCTAAGGAGAGATCTAGAAAAAAAAATGAAACAACAGGGAAATCCATCTTGGCTTTGAGGCAGGAAGATGGCAATTACACAAACAGCTTCACTACACTGATTCCAGGCTCTGTGTCTACAAGTGAAAACTGGAGATTACCTGACAAATAGAGAAAACGGAATCTGCTGAACCTTTGAATGAAGGTACTTAGACTCCAAAAGAAAATTTAACAGTGACTGGGAAAGTGCGTCATCCCCACAGTCATCACAGGAGTCATTCTGCTGCCACCATTCCCAGAGACAGGAAACTGGGGAGTAGTGGATCAGAGTTTGCTCAAATATACTCAGCCAGTAAGGGGTGGAGAGAGGCTCTAAACCAGTCATTTCTCTCCCTTGATCTCTTAAGTCCTTTAAATATATTAGAACTTGAATCAAAACATACACTGATCTCAAGTACTATGAATTGGGTATTTATTTAAAAGAATACATGAACAAAATAACTGACTCTTTCAATTGAAGGGAGGGGAATAGTCTAAAAGAAAGTGTGTGTGTGTGTCCCCGCCCCCACCGTAATCTTGTAACTGTTGAATACACTTCAAAGCAGTATCTTGCCCTTACATCTTTTTCAGGTAATATCCTGCATATGTTCATAGTTTTTAAGGATTTTGTTTGGCTGGTTTTTATTTATTTTTAATTGTTGACAGCATCATAGAACTATAATAGATGAATTCCCGCTCTTCGCTAACTGTCAGATAATGCTATAATTCACTAATCATTTTTCCAGAAAAAAAAATAGCTAATAAATTGTTTACTATTCTGACTGGAGTGGAGGCTGGGAGGATGGAACCTAAAAGTGAGGCAGCCTGAAGTCTCATGCCAACTTTTGTCAGAGCATCAGTTTATACCCTGAGGGTTAAGAAAGTTCACCTGAGTAAAGTTCTCATGAGTTCAAGCTGTATACCATCACAAGGACAAGCCACACATGGCAAAAAAAAACATGTTTTCCATAAAGGCATATAAACAAATAACAATAGCCAGTCATGATGAATAATCTGAAGTTAAACTCACTCCTATCCGCTACACTGGGAGGGGCATGAAAGCACATTCCAACAATTCTGCACTTTTGAAGAAACTGAGATCACAAGACTCTTGTCTGGTTCTGTTCTAGTTTCCTCCCAAGTACTCAGAATTCTCCTCATACGACTCCATTCTTGGACCCTGTTCTGACAATAAATAAATTAAAATCCATTATTTTCTTTCGTAACAGGGGTCATAGCATTTTAACACTCTACCCGCAAAAAAAAACCAAAAAAAACAAAAAAAACAACAACAAAAAGTTTCATTTTTCATTTGAATACTTTTTTATATACATAAGTATTAACCATCAAGCATCTTCTTGTTCCCAGATAATATCTACTACAGCATTTGTGTCACTTTTTTGTTTATTTATAATTTTTAACAATAATAAAATAATGTTACATTGAGTTCTTAAACTTTTTAGTTGAAAGTTAAGCTAAATCCTAAATCTCCAAATTTTGTGGCAGAATTGAAACAGAGGGGGTAGACAATTTGGTAAGTATAGTATAATAAAACTTATTTTTTCCCAACTGTGTTCATTTTCATAACCAACAATTAGGCCACATTTTTGTTTATTATTGATTTTATTTTTATTCAACCTAGTAGTTATCTTCAGGTCTAATGACATAATAAGTTTGTGTATATTAACCTATTCTTGTAAAAATTTCATTCACAGTTCTGTTATGTGTAAGAAGGACTTATAAAATTATATTTTGTTCATATTTCAAGAGGCATGATTGTAGCTAGGAGGGAAATTCTACTACAGCTACAATAAATTTACTTTTGTTTAGTTCATATGTAGACTAAAGTGTCAAAATAGCAGTCATTCTTTTTATTTTTATTTTTTTTAATTGTGTCCAGGAGATACTTAGTTTTAATGATTGCATATACAGAAAATAGTTTCGGTGCTATCTTTCTCAGCACTACCTTTTTCTGTGGAATTTCCACTCATAAAATGAATCAAGGAGAAGAATCACACTTTCCCAGCTGCCTGTTTATTTCAGACCAAAGACAAGCAGTTTGTGGTGCGTACAGTACTCTAATACCCCTTTCAGTGTGCCTACTCTTTCTCTGCAATAAAGGAACAGTCCTCCCCTCACTTTGAGACATTTTCAGCAATTTACCAATTCCTGGTGTTATGAAATCACAGAATTACAGATTCACTGTGCCCAGAATCTGAACGAAGCTCTTTAAAACTGAACGTCAAGCCAAGTAAGAAAGAGGTTGTACAACTTGTCATCATTTACCCAAGTATTTATAAGCAAACCAAAGTTGTATTTCTTTCTGTCTACATACAAAGAAAGTTGCTGATATTCACTGGTAAATTGTCATGTACAGGGAAAAGAAAGTTTAATGGATATTCCGTCGTTTGCACTGCTATAGAAACACTGTGCTTTATAGTATTTCTAGGGACACAGAGAAATCTAAGCATTTCCTAAATGTGTAAAGCGAGTTACACTTCTTCACGTCAATGTATTTGGCACTGCTGGTTTACTAGTTTAGGTAGTACTGCAGTCATGACTGAGTCTCTGCAACCTCTTGGCTCCTCACTGAGAATCCAGAGTGAGAAAAGAGAATCTAGACAATTGGGAGGGAAGGAGATAGGCTTACAATGTGGTTGTGCTATGAGGCAGGTAACCCCAGTGAAAAACAGAGAATATGAGAAGTAGAGACTCTTTATGAGTACCACTGCATCTAGGATCTAGACTGGGCTGGAGAGGCAATCAGTGAAGTGTGCTGGATGGATAATTGAATGTAAAGACCCAAGGTTATGGGTTTACTGGTCCATAAGCTCAGAGTGTGGGAGAAATTATGCTTGTTTTGAAACTCCAAGAATAGAATATGACTAAGAAATTTCAATATAATATCTGCTAAGTAACATTTATTAACCATCATGTTTGCATTCTTACTTATAATGAATTGTTATGATAGCAAAAAATACCTTGTTCTCTACTAATCTCTTAGATTTAGCTAGAATTCTTGTTCTGTGTAAGAGACAATGGGCTGTTATGTTTCAGGAACAGAGTACTCTCAAGTTTCCTGTTGTTGTTTTTAGCAGAAGTGCAAAGGGGGTTATATATAAAATACTAAACATTTTATTTATATTCTTTTCTCTAATGACGGCCAAAATTTGAAATGCCTTTTTGTGCACAAATTCCATGGCCTTCAAATTCATCTGGTTAAGATTGCAGCTACAGCCTTCATGGCTCCTAATATTTTTGTCATTTTCATTTAACCTCCTCCTTCCTGTGAACTTGAACAAAAACTGCCCACACAGGCTCAGCTCTTTCTTGTCCAGAAAAGCTTGATTCATCCTACACCCACTGGTAATTCATGGGACACTCCTTGCACTGGCTGATTCATTTATTCAGCAAAATTTGTTGAGTTGCTTCTCCATGTGAAACATGGTGTGAGGACCTGCAACAAGCCAGTCATTTATCAGGGTGTTTGACTACATTTGTCCCATTACTAACTGCAGAGGGTATTGATTTTTCTTTTCTCTGCTCACCACGGTCTGTTTACCTTTTCCTTGCTCAGAGCTTCTTTTCTTGTTATACGATATTATGTTTAAAAAAAAGAAAAAAAAACTATGCAACTATGGCCATACAAGTTTTTCTCATTTTTATTCTTCTCTCGTGTGTGTGTGTGTGTGTGTGTGTGTGTGTGTGTGTGTGTGCGTGCAACTATGCAATGGCTGACAGATAAAAATTTCATTTAACTTAATAGTAGATCTATACTATGTGTGTATATGTGAGTGTGAGTATGTGTCAAGTAGAGTGAATAATAGATCTATGAGAAGTGTTCCCAAAATGTCTGCTGTTAGCTCTGTCTTAAGAATTGTGCATTAACATATTTCTGTGTGTCCTGAGGCTGTCCTTGGGCTACATTTACTATAATTATTGTACAGTGGATTGATATAGTTGTTTATTCCATTTTCCTTTTTATATCCTGTATTCACAGATTATTAGATGCTTTGTTACCAGCATTAATCCTCATGCTCTATCTAAAACATAGGAATAGTTTTATTTTCCATCTAACTATAGTTTCTAAGAGGGACACTTAACCAGCATATCCACAAACCAAATAGTGGTTCAAAGACTCAGGTTTTTCAGGGATGGTGAAGCAGTGTATGTACTCAGGGACCTATTGCAATGCTCACTCAGATTATCTAAATACAAGTTCACTAGTCCCATGAATATTTACTGTAAAGTGAGAAGGAACTCTAAAATCACTAAATTACTGTTAAGTGTCAGGATAAACCACTTTGTTTTCCTGAAGGAAAATGGCATTAAAAAAAAAAAAAAAAAAAAGCAAATGTCTGGTACTTAAGATAGAATATCAGCACATACCCATGCAGTACCCAAGGAATCCTTTCTGAAAGGCTAGAGGCCTGTGGTTAGTAGAGTGCAATTTAGGCAGCATCCATAAACAAAACTTGTCTATAATGTGACAGCAATGTTGTCCTCGGTGGTGTTTAATACATTGCTGCTCCTTCTGTTCCAAATTCACATTGTAAGCAAGTTGTGTTTACTCACAAATTCATGGAATGGCCCCAAACAGCAAATAGTTTGGAAGTCAGGTAGAGTGAATTAATGTTTACTTTAAATATGTGCTGTGATGGTAAAGGAGTGGCTGCATTTCCTGCTGCTTAATCAACAGTTAGGTGCATAGTGATAAAAGACAGAAACTCAAGGTAGATAAGAATGCCTGGGCCAAATGACATACCTGAAAAGTAAACTTCATTTGAATGGAGATTAGGCAAAATCCTTTTTAAAAAAAATTAGTGAAGGAGCAATCTTGGGTGGTAAAGGGAGTTAGCTGTTAAAGGGAGTTTGTCAAAGCATTGTTAAATGAGTGGATGAAGGGATCCACATCCTCAATGGCATCTTTTAGTGTTTATTTTTAAGCTGAGCAAAGGTCACAGGAAGGTGCATTCTCCTCACTCATTATTACTGTCCTTCCTGCCTGCCTTCCTTTCCTTCTTTCTTTGTTTACTTCTTCCCCCCCCCCCCTTCAATCTGTGAATCAGTTACTAGGCAAGGACATTTTCATGAGCATTCCAAATGCCAGAGACATAGAGAGTTGAAATAAATCAGAAAGAAAGAATAGTAGAGGTATTGAGCTATTTTCTAGGCCCCTGAGTACAATGTGATCATTCTACTTAGCTTTAGGCCACAAACCAAGCATTTCACACAGTCCCAATCTGGGTTTCTTGGTAAATTCTCCCTGTTGCTTTTCATAGTGTAGATAATCCACATGAACAATACTGATTAAATCAGTTGCCTGTGGGCAATTGCAAAAGCATAAATGACTTTCAGGAAAGAGAGGCCCCAAACCTTGTGTTTGGGGTCTCTCTCTCTCTCTCTCTCTCTCTCTCTCTCTCTCTCTCTCTCTCTCTCTCTCTCTCTCTCTCTCTCTCTCTCTCTCTCTCTCCCTCCCTCCCTCCCTCCCTCCCTCCCTCCCTCCCTCCCTCCCTCTCTCTCTCTCTCTCTCTCTCTCTCTCTCTCTCTCTCTCTCTCTCTCTCTCTCTCTTTCTCCATCTCTGGGTCTCTTTGCCTCTGGGTCTCTGTGTCTGTCTCTCTCTCCATTTCCCAAAATTTTTCTCCTATGTATTAGCTGTGTCCTTGTTTTTCTCTAAATTTCTCTCCATCAATGCAGTTAGGTAGAGAAGACCACTAAAATTACTCTGTTCCCTACTCCTTTCATGATAACAAGTATTGCTTTCAAATTGCATATCTGTGTTGTTGTGCTGATTTAAACGTTTTTTTGAAAGTCTATTATCCGGAGGGTGGTTATACAGCAATATTATGGAGGGTCACTTGGCATTGGTTTCTTGTGCTTGTCTAAAACCAGGCAATTACTCCATCATTTAATAGACCTTGCTTCAGAGTTCACTTGAAAGAAAGCTCCTAAGATTTAAAGGGGGAAAAATCCCTAAAAATAAAAGTTAGGCTAGGCTAGGCCAGGGTGGGAAATTCCATTGTGGCTAGAAGCCCATGGCAGGTAGAGTGGAATTTAATGAAGGAAACTGCTGTGTTTTTGTGTCTTTCTGTATGTTTTTCCTTTAAAACCAAGAGCTGGGCAGGCATCCCATTCGACCTGACGTGACCCAAGCAAATTGCTTCTTATATAAAAACAACTGCAGACTTTAAGAATGTGAAAATGCACTGTATCCTTCTCCAACTGAGAGAAAGGAAAGCCTGAGAAACAGGCCGGCCCTGTCAGTATGAGGCAGAACTACCACTCAAGCCTGATACAGGAGATTAGAACAAGCTCCCTTATGCCAGAGGGATTCATTACAAGTTAGGCTTGCTCTTAGTTTTCCTTGTTTTCTTAAACAAGCACAAACAGTAGATGGAAAACGTGTTTTTTAAGAGCAAGTTTTCTATCTGAGAAGGTAGTAATATGTAGAATATCATAAAGATTTTTCATGGAACTAGAATTTTAAGATTTGTTTTAAACTAGTATTTAACAAGAAGACAAAGTGAAGTATTTCCCTTTTCCGCCAGTCTTGGGCAAGCACAGAAGAGGAGTTCAGGGTGTGTCCACTGATATTGCATTCAGATGTGTTGCCTTGGCTTGTGTACTGACAGATTTATTTAAAAAACAAAGTTTAAAAAATGCATTGTGTGCTCTTGAAGTCTCTTCATAAATCCTTTCCTTTATGAATTATTTTGATCACAAAGCTGCTTGTTTAAAATCGCTGAAGGACTATTCTCCATAAAAGAGAATGCCTTCGTTTTCAAACTGTCAGTTCCGAAGCCAGCAACTTCCCCTGAACAGCATGCAGGGATCCAGAGGCTAGAGGAAAGCGAACTGCAGATGTCCAGACTCTAACCTTAAAGTCATAATCCAGTTCAGAGTTGCTGCAGTTCACATGTTTTTAAATTTTTGACTTAGGGTCCATCCTTTCTTAATGGATGATTCAGTCTGAAATGGTGATTCTGTTTCAGGAAAAAAACAAACAAACAAGGAAGGCAGCCTTTGATGCAGCTGGTCTGTCGGAGGGCGGAAGGTTGGAATTAGAATACTCTTCAAGCTGTTGCTGAATAATGAAGGGTAGGGCTTCCTTGTTGGGCAGTTACCATAGTCCCCTGGGAGTTCAGAGGACAAATGTTACTTAATGTGTACAAAGACTTGAAAAGTTAACTTGATTACAAGCTGGTTTAAGATTGGATGAAGCAGTAAGAACTAAGGTCCACCAGAGGGACCAAGGAGTGAAGATCACTACCAGGGGTCACAGGCCCCAGTGGACTCTCAGGACTTCTCATAGCTAAAGGGTGGTTAAGAACCAATAAGAAGTAGTCAGGTTCTTAAAATGATTAGCTTTTGTAAAGTCGTAAGAAAGAAAGAAACTTCTACACAGAGCATATATGTACATGGATGAGTTGGATGATTGTCAGCCATGAGTTAGGGTAAGATTCTGCCTAACTAAAATGTAATGTACTTGAAGACCCAATATCACTGTTCATTTAGTTGCCATCTATCACCTTGTTGATAGATCTATCACATTGTTGAGAAATGAAGGCAAATAATTAACTACTAGTCCGTTATACTGATTTGCTAGGGTTAGTGGCCTAGTAGAATGGTAGGTAGTTTACAGGCCAAAGCTGGAAGAGATTAATTTGAAACAGAGTTCTAAAGGGCAAGAAAGATGGCCAGAATTAGACAGAGTGTTTCAAGTTCACTGATTCGAGAAATATTTTTGGTCACTCATTGCTTCAGTCTTTGACCTCCATTTTGCTACCTCTTAATAAAATGACCAAGAATTATATGAGAAGATTCAAAAGCAAGTTGTTAATGTGAGAGATGGGGGGGATATTAACTGGGGATATATCCCATAACAATAGGTGGTATATGCCTTTGATGTGTTTCATCACAGAGTATGTAATTATTGCAAAGGCTTGGAAGTAGACTACAGAGGCTGCCCTCTAACTATGTTACCTTGTATTTGAGATGGAAATTTTAAAATGTTTCTTAACAAATACTTGTTTAGAATGAATCCTAAAAATCAGTGAGGATGAAGATACTCATTTTTATTCAGTGTGACCAACTTATGCCACATGCCACTAATTTCCCAAGTAAATAATTCCCCTAAGGTAGTTAGTTTTCCTTACTTATAACCCTGTCTAATTTCACTTGTACATAGTTTGGACTATATTAAGAAAGTAGGACATGTGGCATGTTCCTAGCCCCTATTACTCATTTTTAAATATGAAAAATTTCTTTTTTTATAAGGAAATAGCATTCCACTGGGAGACTGGGCCCTATAGACAAGTCAGTTCTGTTCAGTTTTCCGAACTAATATTTAAATACTATAAAGACCTAGGGAAAAGTCATGACTAGAATCCTAGAGGAGACCAGTTTTAAAAGTTAGAAGTGTTTAGTAAATTTCTCAGGCTTATACTTAGCAGGGCTATAATTTAGACATGTAGAATTTCAACTAGAAATAAAATTGAAACACTTATGGGTTCAAAAAAGCATAACATCAAGCTAGCACAGTGTTAAAGTCACCAACAATAATTTCATTATCTACTGTGATAAAAGTCTGTTCTAGCAGGATACAGAATCTGTGTAACACATCAGATAGAATGTACAAATGCAGCCCAAGTATCTCTAGTCATGGAGGCAGGACAACATGACATGCAGTTGTGTTCCTTAAAGAAGCCAGTAGATCCCCCATGGGGGACTCACTCTCCCTGAGGATTGGATGGGAGTTGGGATGGCCGGTTGGTGGGAGCAGGGGAGAGGACAGACAGGAAGGAGAGGGAATTGGGGTTGTTTTTTTATTTTAAATAAAATATAATTAAAAAAAAAAAAAGGCCAGTAGAAAGAGGCATGTCAATGATCCAGAAATTGGAATTAGTAGATGAGTACCTTAAAGCAAAAAATAGAAATATGTTCAAGATAAAGAAATTAAAAAAGGAATAATGAGAAAATAAAATAATGGAAAGAACCAAAAAATTAAAGCATAATATCTAAATTTATTTAAGTTTTTAAAGATATGTGGAGATTTGAGATAATGTAAAAAAATGTAATTAAACTTGAACATAGTCTAAGAAAAACTAGGGTAAAGACCTGGGTCTTAGGCATGAGCCTAATATACTTTATTCAGAAGAAATGGGGGCAATGGAACAACATTTTAAAGTACAGTATCTGAAATAAAAATAATATGTTGGAGATATTTAACTGCCTGTTGCAGGTAACAAAAGAATGTATGGTACATGAATAATAATTGAAGTAATCATAACTGAAAATATTAAAAACTTTGTGAAAAAAATCATATAGGTATTGGGTTCAATTTCTATAAAACAAGCAGAGAAAAACCACAAAGGATCCAAAAGTAAGACTATTATCTATTAGGGAAATAATTAAACACCAACTGATTACTTATAAATGACATTTCCATTTAAAATGCCTAGGAAAACAATTAAAATGCTTTGAATTGTATATGTAACAAAGAGATCTTCTTACAATAAATACAGAAGTAGCTGTTTGTCATTAATGGAAGTCCTGCAAAAACTATGAAAGGCAGTGAACGTGGCTCTGGAGAAACAGCACAGAGGTCTTAACTCAAATCTCAAGCAAGCACAATCATCAGTGTCATAAGCTTCCATGGCAAGAAAAGAAAAATATATTACTTTAAACCTCTATGTAAGAAATGGGGGATAAAAATAGCTCAAACAGGAATCCATCAATTGAAAGTGTCAAAAGCAATAAGGCAAGAAAAGTAAAATTAAAGCTGTAAAAACAGGAAATGAAGATATATAACTGTCTTTGTTCACATAAAATTATGATTACTTACTTTAGAAAATCTTAGTGTGTGTGTGTGTGTGTGTGTGTGTGTGTGTGTGTGTGTGTATCACTAGTATTAGTAAATACATTCAGAAGATCACAGACTTATACAAAAAAAATTCTCATATAGTAATAGCATATAATATCATTGAAAAGTTTAAAATAAATTTACAACAATTCATTCGGGCAGTGGTGGCACATATCTTTAGTTCCAGCACTCAGAAGACAGAGGCCTGTGAATAAGAGGCCAGCCTGGTCTATAGAGCAAGTTCTAGACAGCCAGGTGACTGGCTACACAGAGAAAATCTGTCTCAAAAAAAAAAAAAAAAAGAAAAGAAAAGAAAGAAAGAAAGAAATAAAGAAAAGAGAGACAGAGAAAAGAAACAAGAAAAAAATATAACAATTTAAGAGTATAAAATAGTAATGTTTTTAACCCAAGACTGTGCTGTACCTACATTTGAAACTACTAAAAGGACTTAAAGAAATATTATTTCTGAACATACACGGATTTAGGATGGCCTTTTTGCCCATATTGATTTACAGATGGAACAGAATTCTAATTAAAATCTCAAATTTGAGCTTAGGAAGATGGCTAAGCAGTTAAGAGCATTTTCTGCTCTTCTGGAAGACCCAAATGTGGTTTGTAGACCACAATTGGTATCTGACACCCAGTTCTGGACTCCCTGGGTACCTGCACACAAGTATATACACACACACACACATACACACACACACACACACACACACACACACACACACACACAATCTTTTGCAATGATTTTCTTTTCTAATTTTAGAGTAAATAATGAACTGTATTTTAAAGTTTAAAATGTATGAAATAAAAAACAGCAATATGCAAAAAGGAACAAAGAAAAGACTCATTCCAAAGTATTTAAAAATCATCTGTAAATATGTTTTTGGATAATACAATGTCTATCACCACTTCCTTCCATGACAAAATAGATTGTGATGGGATAATAGAGACTCTAAATAGCAACCTTAAGCATATATAGCCAGTTGATTTGAGGAGAGAGAAAAAAAAAGGAAACAAAGTAATTTAGCTGAGAAAGAAAAATATTTTGAACAAATAGTACTAAAACAGCTGTGTAGATACAGAGAAAACCTTTGACATCTATCTCTTATTATACCCTAAAATTAATTTGACATGTATGGGTTAAATACCTACAATAGTGTTATGTTTCTATATTTTTGGTTATGATGGTTAGCCTTTAATGGCTGAGCCATCTCTTCAGCCAATATTTCTAAAATAACATGTAGAAAAATTAAAATCTCTGTCCTTGAAGTGACAGATATTTAGAGGCAACACAAAGTTTAAAACATGAAAAGAATAATTGATAATTGAACTGTATCCAAATTTAAGTTTCCTCTTTATAAAAAGATTAGTTGTACGACAATGGATAGGCACAGAGAAGACTGGAAAAAATACAGAGCGTTTGTCAGCAAAGGATTTGTATCCAGAACACATGAGGCATGCTCAATGAAAATCACAGAGAGTTAGTTTTCACAATGGCAAAGAACTAGAAACCTCTCATATTTGCTAGAGGAAATACACAATGGAAGAGCCACTTTGAAACAGCGAGTCAGTGTCTGATAGAGTCACACACAGACATCTCAGGATGCCTTAGTCCCTCTGCTACTTATTTACCAAGATATTTGGCAAATTATGCCCTCAAAGAGACTTAGACAGATATGTGTATATAGTGTCTTTATTCACAATTTTCTAGAGCCGGTGTTCTGGCTAATGTGTGTGTGTGTGTGTGTGTGTGTGTGTGTGTGTGTGTGTGTGTGTGTTTATGTGTGTTTGTGTGTGTGTGTATTTCAACTTGGCACAAGCTACAGTCATTTGGGAAGAGACACTATCAATGAAGATTGGCTTCTAGACAAGTCTGTGGGGATATTGTCATGATTAGTGATTGATGTGGGAGGGTCCAGTTTACTGGGGGTGGTGACATCCCTGGGCAGATGGTCCTGGAAGCTATAAGAAAACTGGATGCACAAGCCATGAAGAGCAAACCAGTAAGCAGTACTCCTCCATGGTCTCTGCTTCAATCCAGATTCCTGCCCTGACTCCTTCTATGATGGATTATTATATGGAAGTAGAAATGAAATACACTCTTTTGTCCCCACGTTGCTTATGGTCATGCTGTTTTCTTACAGCAATAGAAACCTAACTAAGACAACTGGAAAGATGCAAATGTGGTAAATGGATATACAAAATATTATGCCAATAATCCAGTAAACATAAATAAATACAATCTATGGTGACAAAACTTAGAGTGTTGATTGTTTGTGGATTGTAGGAATTGACTGGTATCAGGCTCAGAAAATTTCTGTATCTCTATTAGCATGGTGATTATATGGTAATTGTATATCAAAATTCTTAATATGTATTTTTAGTTGTTAGTTTAAGGATATAAAAACACAACTAACAAATAAGATTACATCAGACTGAAAGCTCCTGCTGATTTGTTATTCAGTACTAGTTATGAAGACAACAAAAACAAAACCTCTGTGCTGACCAGACAGACTCACCACCATGTTTATTGCAGCATGTTTTTCAACAGCTCAGAAATGCAAACAACATACTCTCAACCAGCTGATGAATGAATGGGTTAAAATCCATGGCAAATTTACACAATGGAATGTTATTCAGCTATAAAAGAATAGAATCCTGTCAGTTGTGACAGCATGGAAGGAACTTGGGGGCAGATAATAGACTAAGAGAAGTCAACTGTTCAGAGAAAAACAAAGACTTCATGATCTCATTCATGTGGCATCTAAAGATGCTGTTCTAGAAATTGAGAGTAAAGTAGTAGATACCTGACATTGGTCAGAGTAGACGGGAAAAGAATGAGATGAGTTTATTCAATATATTCCTTATTCACAGTTAAGGAACATATATTTTTGAGGTTGTGAGAAAATGTTTTCTATAGGCAAAGATGATCATTGTGAACTTTTTTAAAACATTCGAAAAAAATAATTTTGAATATTTTCAGCATGAATTGATACTTTTAAAGAAAATAAATGTTTATCATCAATTTGCATATATCAAAACATCACATGGCATTCCATCAACATAGATAATTTTGCATATCAATAAAATGTAAATTCTTCTGCACAGAGTTTTTACCTTGATTTTTGACAAATGCACATTTGACCCTAATCAATTCTCATCTAAAGTGCTTCAAACCATGTCCCTAGACTCTGTGTTAATTAACCTTCAGATTTGTGTTAAACATGTTTTTCTGTCTATGATTCTGACTGCAAGATATGTGCTAGAACATAAATTGTCAGGATTCAGAAATTCATGGAACATTCAGTTCCAAGAGAATAACCAGTACCAAGCCTAGATATGGGCTCACAGCCTTGTTCCTTGGGGCACATTTTCTCCAATACTGACTAACACTGTTCCTCTACTATGCTCCCATCCCCAGGCATTGGGGTGGGGAATTAATCCCAATTTACCTTCCATTTGATTGCAATTTACAAGGCTAATAGCAAACTATCATTTAAAAACATCAAAAATATCTAAAGTTTAAAAATTATTTTCCTTTCTACTATCCAAACAATGTTTTTATTTATTCCCTGGTTTCTCTGTATTTTTAAATAGTCAGAGCCAAAAAAAGAATAATTGAATATTCAAAGCTGATAACAGGCAAGATTTCAGTTCTTTCCAAACGTTCCTTTTCTCTGTATCTAACTGTGAAGCTGGTGTTCTTACAGCCTGATTTTTAAGACTGAAAATTCTGCTTTGCCTAAAACACAGTTTGTGTTTAGCTTATGCAGTGTGTTTGGTTCTTATCTGGTTTTATTTCTTGATATTCAACTCCCAACTAACATCACCCAAGTCTGGCTGTAATGGGAGTCTTTCTTTCACTCAGTGAATATTTATTAAATCACTTAATACCTGAATTATGAAATGCAGACACAAGCACATTAACCTGGCTGAGTTATTTCCTTTCTCGTTTTTTTTAAACACATATTTTAGCCCCGTCTATCAACGCCAGATGGCAACTGCATTTTGATACCCTGAATAAATAACCAAGTCATGTGGTATGCTTTTGAAGTACTTTTTACAGCCCTTCCTTCAAATGAGCTGACTCATCCTTCATTCATTTATTCCAGCTTTTAACAAATTGCATTTTTAGAAACTTGACCTCAGCTTTATCAAAATGATGATGGATGTTTTAAAATGATGCATCAGAAGTTCCAGAGGCCTGACTACACCTTACATCCTGTCGTCATGGTGCATACTCAATTTTAAAAGTTAATAATTATCCATTTTTATAATATCTTCATAAACTTTATTCTAGCTGAATAGTATTGTTAGCAATAAGAAATAGATTTGTGCATAAATAGCTTTAAAATATTTAGGAAACTAAAAGTGTTTATGATTAAAGTGACCATGAAAATGACAACTGAGAAACTGGTGGATTTTTCCATGGCCTACATAAAAAGCCAATAAGAAATACGCAGTAGAGCTTATGCTAGTACAATAGCAATAATGACTGTAGTAGTTCCAGGAAGAGGATGTACTACAAGACTGTGTAATACCCAAAGGCCCTCAGAAAACTGATGTTCAAGTTTATTTGGTCTTAGTGAGAATTTATGCTCTGTGAGAGCTAATGTCAATTAATAGATACTAGTATTTCTTAGGTTATATTGAGTTAGGAGATAAAAGTACTTAGCATTGAAAATTATGGCTGGAGATTGGTACATATTTTAAGGACTCTTTTCCATTGGGTTCAAAGATACTTTTCAGTTATCAAGTTTTTATGGCTACTGGTCAGTATAGGACATTGTGTATCTTAAGATGTCTTTATATATCTTCTTTATACAGTGCTGATTACTCAAGAGTATAAGGGACAATATTTTCTATACCTTCATGTCTTCAGCCTATTGTGTTGGGGATTACCAAGAGTCTTTCTTGACCATGTCAGTGATGATCTTCTGTTATTATATTTTGAACTTGTAAGTGCATTGTCCAAATTCTAATCAGACTCATGAGTGTTATTTCTCTAAATTCTCTCTGTATTTTAGATTAGATTTAATTCTTCCACTAGGCTATGATTTTAGATTACTGTTTACACCTTCTCCAGTGTTCTCCTTGGGAGGGCAGCCTTTCTAGCTTATGAACTATAATGTTAGTATTTCATACAGCATAACTTAAAAAATACAGTAGTTAACAGTACATTTCTATGAAGTAAAGATCTTATAGCTCTGCTCTGACAATGCTTCAGAAAACTGGACATGGCGAGCTTCTCTAACTTCACTCATTCAAACTTTGAAACTATGAATCGTTAGAGCATAAAATGCTGAGCACAATGTGTTATACAGAAAATGTCAATAAGTGGTTCATATTATATGCATTATGCTTATATGTGTTAGTGACATTAAAGTAATATAGTAGGAGAGTAAAAAGTAGACTTGTTAATGTAATAAATAATTATTAATTGCTAATATATTTCTTAACAAATTTTCAGCCAATGGTATAATAATGAAAGAATGTCAAAACAAATTAAGATATTGATAGTTTAATCAAAACAGCACAAAATATATTTCATGCAATTTACTCAGTTAAAAGTACAACTTTGTCTTTTCTTGATAGACAGCCATTTCAAAGTATAAGTAGAAAAGATGTTCAACATTTTATCAGTTAGCAGACAGAGATGTCAGCAAGATGCTACCTAGTCTATTACTAAATATTACCTCAGGATATAATACCTTTCCTTTCTCTCACATAAATGTCATAATTACAAGCCAAATGCAGGTTAGAGGGATAATAGAGAAATATGGAGTACTTAGTGAGTAGTGACATCTCATATCTTACACTAATTTCACAGGTAGTCTCTGAGTCAAAGATGACCAAACTGAGGGTGACTTGTTCAAAGCCTGATGATAAGCAGTGGAGATGGATTCTGACTCTAGACGACCATGCTTCTAGCATCTCATTACTCCTTTCACATAGCTTGACTAAATCAATGGCAGTCTCCCCAGAATCTCTGCCTCACTGTGGATTCTTGAGATTTCAAGCTGGTCCTAGGGCCTCCTGTTCTTAGGTTCTGTATTTGAGGATGACCTACAGAGATAGAGGAGGTAAGAATGAGAGAATTGGAAAGGGAAATGATGAGCAGTCCTTTCCACCACCCTTTTCACATAGCCCTGTGCTTGTTTCCTAGGAGTGATGTCAAAGTCATCCCTTCTTGAGGACCACAAAACTTGCTTGTCTGAGTTCTTTATAATCAGCTACTTTCTGGTTGTTTCATTTCTAATTGCATATATTTTAAGTGAGATAGCTGTGTGTGATGTGTTATATGTGTATATGATCGTACTGATACACATTTGAGTATGGGTACATGTACACATGTGTATGCATGCACATAGAGACCAAATTTCTAGTTATCTGAAATCATTTTCCACTTTATTTCTTGAGATAGAGTCTATCACTGAACCTTGAGTTCACCAATTTCACTAGCTGGCTGGTGGGCAAGTCCCAGGGATCTTGCTGTGGCTACTTACCCAGTTCTGAGATGCCAAGCACCACTACTAACTTTTTTTATGTGGGTGCTGGGGATCTGAACTCAGATCCTATTACTTGTGCTGCGAGCATTTTGCTGACTGGTCCATCTCTCTAGCCCTATGATCAGCCATTCATTAGCAACTCTAACCCAGAATTCTGAATCTTTTATTTTCTTTCTGAAGGTATTTCATAAACCTTCCCATCTACCTAATCTGCATATTGCACTGAAGTTATTTATCTTCAAATGTTTTGCAAGTTCCCTTAGGAATACACTTAACAACTGCCTTTCCATACAAACTGCCTGGGAAAGTTTAAGAGGATAAAATCCCTTGTAACTAAACAAAATAGACCTTTGGAATGGAAATTTAATAGCAAATTAGATAGGCATTATTACATGGGGGATGAATGAAACTTTTGTTTTCTTTACATTTACAGTATAAAAGTCAACTAGTTCTTTGTCATACAATAGGGTGGGTAAAAAAATGTTTTTTGTCTTATTTTGCAATGTATCTTGCTTTCACCACATCCTATCAATTCATCCTCCAAGACAAACCTTTAACCTGTACTGTGCCCCAATGCCTTTGCCAGTTACACTAGGTCTTGACTGGAATACATGTTCCTAATGGAAGAAGAGTTTTTGCTGGAAGAATGGCCTGTTCACCAATAGGAGCTCTGACAAGGGGGAAAGACGTGACTTCCATAGTCATCAAATGAGGTACATGATGCTTTCACAAACTCCTTGCATCCTCATGGTCCTGCTTGGAGAGGCATCTGGGAGGGGTTGGCAGAGACTTGACCTTCTCTAATTCAATGTTCTCCAAATAGTTTGTCTTTCTAGTGTAGACGTTTTATAAACTGAGAAACTAGGGGGAAATGGTGTCTAAATTATCTATTTCTTATGTTTTTAGTAAGAGGCACTAATTATTCATAGGTAACTTTCCACCAGAACTTTCTGTCCCTCTCAATAATTCTTCTAAGTCTTTGCATTCTTTTCAGACTTTTTTTTTCATTATTTTGGATTTTATGGCATAATTGAAGATCTCTCTTCTTCTAGTATTCCTCAAAAGTCACATAACTTTTTCAGTGAATAATTAAAAATAAATAAAAATGAAATTACTTTTACTTTATAGACTGTGTATGTATGTATGTGTTCATGTTTACAAGTATGTATGGAGGGTTGCATGTATATGTTTACATGCACATATAGAGGACAGAGGCTAACCTCAAGTGTCATTCCTTAGGTGGCAAGCAGTATTCATCTCTCTCTCTTTTTTAAATACAGTCTCTCACAGTACTGGAGCTCACCCAGTAAACTAGTCTGTCTAGTGAGACCCACCTGCCTTCCTGCCCCATCTCCCTTGCACTGGGGTGGCAGTTGTGTATCGCCCTCTACCTTTTTTATAAAGTGGGTTCTAAGGACCAAACTCCAGTCCTCCATGCTTACACTGCATGAATTTCACCAACTGAGCCATATATAGTGCTATATACAGTCTTTGTATAACATTATTTGTAATAGTGTCAAATCAAAGAATGGTGTTGTGTCTAATGCAGTTGCCTACTAAAACTGTGGTAAGTAATTTCTCAGTTCACCTAGCTTCTAGCTTTTCAATAATGGAAGATTACATATATTAGAAGGCTTTTTAGTTTAAGGATGACTCAGTATCTCGATTATCTCTCATATCAGCAAATGAGGCCAATCTCCAGGTTGTGTCATGAAGACAAAGAAAATAATACTGGAGTGATATATATGTATGCATATATAAAATTTTCCTTGTGAGATGGCAATTTTAGGCCCAGAATACTAGAAGCAGAAGAAGGCTGATTTTTTTGAGTCCAAGGCCAAACTGGTATACATAGTAGGTTCCAGTCTGCCCAGGGTGACAAAATGAAACTGTATGTTTTACATTAAAAAAAAAAGTGATGTTTGATATTCAGTCTGTTCACAGTTAATTTTTCCAAACAGTAACATGCTATTTGTATATAGGCAGCTGTTATTGTACTTTTGTTGGTTCTGTGCTTTGTAATATTCATTTAAAAAAGTTTCTGAGGACTCACCATATATGAATGGTTGTGTTGTGCAAAAAAACTGTTATAAATAACAACTGCACAAGCCTTATCATATAGTACTAAATATCCATTATGTTTAGGAAACAAACATTTTAATTTCAGAATTAGTTTTTTGTGTATTTTTTCATTTTCAGGGGCAGTTAACTCATTTAAATTATCCTAAATACACTTTCTTTACCTTCCCACATCTACATAATTCTGTGATATAGGAGCTTAATAATCCCTTTATTTTATTGTATAGGAAAGATCAAAATTAGACAAAAAAAGAATGAACTACTTGACAAGTACCAAATATAGATGAATCACTAAAATATACTTCAAATAAAGATCATTGAATCTCAGCATACTTTATGTTACAGTATGAGTTTCCTCAGCCCTGAAAATGCCCTAACAGGTCCCTGGAACCTGAGATGACTAACTGTCCCCTGTGCTTCTCCCTCCTCCATTTGGTGCCAGGGTATATAAGCCAGCCCCAGGAGTAAAGGAAAAAGAAGATGATTAATAAAGAGCCTTCTTAATATCAAAAAAAATTATTATCTCCCCCCCCCAGACTGATAGCCAGGAAACCAGCATTGGACCTACTCAGACCCTCTGAACATGAGTCTCAGTTAGAAGGCCTGGGTAGTCTAAGGGACCTCTGACAGTAGAACCAGGATGTATCCCTGGTGCATGAAAGGACTTTGGGAGCACATTCCCAATGGAGGTATAATCCCTTAACCTAGAGGCAGGAGGGACCTAGAAACTACTCCAAATGACTTTACAGATTTTGATGACCCCCTCCTGGAAGGCATCACCCTCCCTGTGGAGTGGGTGGGGAATGGGACAGGAAGCGGGGGTCAGGGAGAATGGGAGGGAGGTAGAGGGAACTGGGATTGATATGTAAAATAAGAAAAAAATAATAAATATTCTCCAAATTCCAAAAAAAAGATTTTATGCATTATATGACCAGTTTACACATCTGAGCACAATATCATTATGCAGTACATATATGTAAATACACAAGTTTATATAGGTTACAAAACTGCATGAAAAAGAGGGCAAAGGAAAGATGAAAATCAAGATGGCTGTCATTTCACTTGGTTGGAAGCTAAATATAAGGTAGGCTTAATTACTTGGTTAGTTAACATTATTGTAAAACTTCTAGCTCCTGTTTCTAATTTCCTAGTGTCTGATATGTCATTAAAAAATAACGATCTGAGTCTATATGAGTGACTAGGGAAATAGTTCTTCATTGGTCAAGAGCACTTTCCACTTCCAGAAGGCCTGAGTTTTGTTCCCAAAACCCTTATCAGACTGCTTATACTTGGCTTTAACTCCAGCTCTATGGGATCAAACTCCTTCTTCTGACCTCCACAGTCACCAATACACAGTCACACACACACACACACACACACACACACACACACACACACACAATTAAAATACTTTAAACTATATGAGTGAATGAAAATAGGCTGAATATGAACTAATGATAAGAATATGACAGGTAGCAAAATATGATTAATCAAATTCAAATAACCAACATGCTAATACCACTGCCACTACTCTACTAGACATACTTTATATGTTAACTATTTCTACATAGATTACCCCAAAATCTCATGGTTTAAGAGAATAAGAATTGTCTGTCAGCAATCGCGTATCAATGAGAAGTCAAGAGTGGGTTGGTGAAGTAGTTTAGGGTCTGGCATGGTGTTAATAGTCAAAATGTCACCAAGGACTGAAAAATGTCAATCCACAGAATCTTGAGTTGGAGAAGTCTTACAAGATTTCTCACTCGGTTAAGAAGTCAGTCGGGCTTCTTGGGTATCCTAATGGGAGGCTCTGGCTTTCCCCAGAAGGAGGGAGCCAAGTATAAAATAAAACGGGAATGGGATCAAGAGCAAGGTATTATCCTGTTGGTAATACAGAATAGCCCCTGATAAAGGGTGGGCAGGACAATACAAGAGTGTAGATGCAGGAAATGGGAATTTTTGACAATACTCTTAGAAGGAAGTTTCCACAAGCCAAACTTAGCTTAAATACCTAGCTTCTTCATTACTGCAATTCTTAAGATCCAAGCATCCCTCTTCTGTCTGCTCTTGGTGGCGCTGTCAAATTTGTACTTCTCTCCAGAACTGGAAAAGAACAATACAATAATAAATCAATGCCCCCAACCTTCAAATTTTATGCTTTCCATTTAATATGTTAAATATATGTGAACTTCTTTCTACATAGACTTTGGGATTTTTTTTTTTTAGCTTTATTGGCTTGGGTTTTGTTTTCTGATTCTAGAATTTCTCAATTTCAGTGTCCTAGACTTTATTTTTTCTAAGCAGTCTCAGAAAGTTTTGGTCATTTTGTTACTACTATCATGGATTTATTGATTTTCATAATTAAAAATGGATACATTAATTTACAGTTAGAAGATTTTTTCCATTGTTCACATCATAATATTTGTTCAGATGGTCAGTTGCAGACTCCACAAATATTTATAGAGAAGCAACCATGTGTCACAATTGTCAAGCAGGAGAAGTAGAACTGAATAGAGATAAAATGTATAGAAAAGGAAGAAATATCAAAGGAGAGGTTAGCACAATATCCAAAATTTAAAAATATTAAATTGTTTCAAGTTCTAGTTTATTCTAATATAACCTTACATTTGAAAGAACTGTGTTTCAGCCATATCAATTTAGAAGCTGACTGTTATTCTCATGGACCACATGGAATCACATACCAAATCTCGAAGCCAAGATACCTTAAAATAATGATTCACTGACCTAATGTGTGAGCTGGAATTATGTAAACATGTGCTTTGTAATAAATATCTAGTACTTTGTGTGTAACTAAAGATTAGCCACATATATCCTTTCCCCACTACTCCCTCACTATTTGTCAAAATTTATACAGGTGAATAAACCACAAAGGGATACATTGATTGAAGAATGTGACATAGCATTTGCTGTCTCCCTGTATCCTAAATCAGTTGCCAGCCCTCATCTACAAGAAATAGATCTGCATCAGAGGATGTCTTTATTTCCATATTAGCATTTACTTTGAAGGAAGGCAATTCTTTAGAATAAAAGCTCAGTAGAACTTTGAAGTAGCACAGGAGCAGCTAGGGAACTCATGCAGTTTCAAAGGGAAGCCCATGTTCCAGCCCAGTGTCCCCATGAACTAAATAACAAATGTGTCTGTGCTGGATACTTTTGTGTCAACTTGAGGCAAGCTAAAGTCATCTGAGAGGAGAGAACCTCAATTAAGAAAATGCCTCCATAAGAACTGGTTGTATCCAAAAGAGGCTTTAGGAGCCTGTAAGGCAGGTTTTAAAATAGCGATTGATAAAGAATGGCCCAATCCATTGTGGGTGGTGCCCTGGGCTAGTGGTCTGGGTTTCTACAAAAAGTAGATTGAGTAGGCCATGGGGTACACGTAAGTAAGGAGCACCCCTCCATGGCATCTGCACCAGCTTCTAATTCCAGCCCTGTTTGAGTTCCTGCCCTGATTCCTTCTATGGTGAACTGTGATATGAAAATGTAAGCCAGGAAAAAAAAGCAAAAAAGAAAGGAAGAAAGAAAGAAAGGGAGAAGGGAGGGAGGCAAGGAGGGAGGGATTGAAGAGAGAGAGAGAGAGAGAGAGAGAGAGAGAGAGAGAGAGAGAGAGAGAGAGAGAGAGAAAGTAAATGTAAGTCAGGTAACCCTTTCTTCCTCAACCTGTCCTTTGGTCCTGGTGTTCATCACAGCATAGAAACCCTAACTAACACATTGTCCATTTGGCAGCAAAGAAGACCCCTTTCTTAGGAGAGAAGAGTTTAGCATATTTTTCATATGAAAGGAGAGGTGATTAATACTATTAACAAAATGAAATAAAATGGTTTTTCCTTGAATTTCTGCCTCATCAAGATGTGTAGTTTAAGTCAAATTAAAATGAAGTTCAAATTTTGCAGGCTTTCCAAGTTTTCCTCTATTTTTGATGGATATATATTATTTATCTATATACACAGATTTGTGCATGTACATGCATGTAGGATACAATGTGAAGTTTCTATCCATGCATACTTTGTTGATTGAATCCCTCCCTCTCTCCCTCCCTTTCTTTCTTCCTTTCTTTTTTGCTTTTTTTCCTGGCAGTCTCAGAAAGATGCTGACAATCAGGACAGTTTTCATTATTTGGAACCCTAGCTACTGTCCCCCTCCTAGACAAAACTTTAACATATCTGTACATTCTCATTCCCCACCCCACCCCCCAAAAAATGAGTGATTACACTATCACCTCTGGCTCTATTCCACCAGAAATCCCGTTTTCCACCCTGAACTATTTGTTCATTCCATGATTGCCAATATCAGTTAAGTGTTGATCATATTCTAGAACACCAAAGTAATTAGTAATAAGGTGTGAATGAGGTTTACAGGTTCACAAGGAAAATTTGCATTTTAAAAAGGGGCTTGTTAAACACAAATGAACTCCTAATAGAGGGAATGTGTTAGAGAGTATTTCTTTCTGCTGGGGATGGAGTAAGATTTCCTTTGCTCCTTTTCAGTCCAGAGATAGATAATCAAGAATTTGGGTGTGGCGGTATACACCTTTAATATGGGCACTCTATAGACATGGCAGGTGGCTCTCTTGAGTTCTGTCTCAGAAAGAGACAGAGAGAGAGAGAGAGAGAGAGAGAGAGAGAGAGAGAGAGAGAGAGAGAACAAAAATTCCAAGTCTCATTGGCATTCTCCACTTTCTGCCTCCACCTAGTTTCTTAGCTATTACCGCCCATTTTTATCCATCCTGCTAGCCTAGCAAGAATATGCTTAAAATGGAAACTTACCCATTAAAGATACAGTTCATTGATAAAATTGTGTCTGTCCCTGAAATTCTTGGTGCCTGAAAGTAGGCCTCATAACCCTAAATTGTTGGAGTAGTTACTCTAAAATAGACAAAATGTCATATGAAACAGGAGGAGCTTTTTTTTTATAATATTTTTATTTAAAGTTGCAACAAGCTTGTTTTACATGTCAATCCCAGTTCCCACACCCTGCCCTCCTTCCCTATCCCCCTCCCAACCCCTGTCCTGTCCCCTATCTGCTCCCTAAGGAGGGTGAGGCCTTCCATGGGGATCTTCAAAGTCTGTCAGGCCCTCCCTCATGTGTCTCGGCTGAGTGAGTATCCATCTATGTGGAATAGGCTACCAAAGTCCATTTGTATTCTAGGGATAAATACTGATCCACTACCAGAGGCCCCATAGACTGCTCAGTCCTCCCAACTAACACACACGTTCTGGTGTTCTGGGTCAGTCCTTTGCTGGTTTCCCAGTTACCAGCCTGGTGTCCATGAGCTCCCCCCTTGTTCAGGTCATCTGTTTCTGTGGGTTTCTCCAGCCTAGTGTTGACCTCTTTGCTCATCACTTCTTTCTCTCTGAAACGAGATTCCAGGAGTTTGGCTCAGTGTTTAGCTGTGAGTGTCTGCTTCTGCTTCCATCAGCTACTGGATGAAGGCTGTAGGATGGCATATAAGGTAGTCATCAATCTCATTATCTTATCAGGGAAGGGCATAGGTAGCCTCTCCACTATTGTTTAGTATGGCTTAGATTATTAGTTGGTGTTACAGCAGGTCTCCCCCGCCGGCCTCCCGGTCCCGCCGCCACGTGGGCCCACAGCCGCGCCAGCCCCAAGTAACACTCAGAGACTCTGTATTTGATACAATCCTGTTGGCCAATTACCATTACTGTTAATGGGCTAGCTCTGTCTTAATTATTAACCCATTTCTACTTATCTAAGTATTTCCACGTGGTCATCTTATCGGGGAGCCGCGCGGTAGGCGTCCTGCTCCTTCCTGGGCTACATCTTGACTCCCCCTTATCTAAGTATTTCTTCTGGTCTCCGTATGGAGGCGTGGGTTCGAATCCCACTTCTGACACCATTATGTTACGGCAGGTTTCCCCGCCGGCTGCCGCTGGTTCTGCCGCCATTGTCCTGCAACCACGTGTGCCCCAAATAACACTCAGAGACTCTGTATTTGATACAATCCTGTTGGCCAATTACCATTACTGTTTATGGGCTAGCTCTGCCTTAATTATTAACCCATTTCTACTTATCTAAGTATTTCCACTTGGTCGTCTTATCGGGGAGCCGCGGCTGGTGTCTTCCTTCCTCCCTGGGCTACATGTCGACTCCTACTACTTCCTCTTCCTCCTCCTAGTCTCCTAGCCCCACCTATCTAGTTTTCTATTGGCCACAGGGCTTTATTAACAGTATGAGAAACATATATACAGAATCACATCTCCCATCATCTCCTCTTTTCTGTCTAAAGTAAAAGAAGGGGTTTAACCTTAACATAGCAAAATATACCATACAACAGTTATCAAATAAGAATCACAGTTAACAATATTTAGTCCATTAACATTTTGTAAGACTTAAAGAAAATATCATCTATCCTATCTTTGTCAGTCTAAAGACCTATATGTAACTTATTTTTAATCCTAACTAAGAAAAACTATAATCATAACTATCTGTCTTCAACTCCTTCAAAGACCACAGAAGGATAATATATAAACTCTAGAAATGACAGAGACAATGCATTGCCTGGTCAGTCACCCGAAGTTCTTCTGTAATGTTCCATCTTCAGCCCATAGGCCATAATGTGTGTCCAGACTCCTCAATAAGGCAGGAAACTTTTCTCTGTGTCCTGTAGACTATCTGGTTGTCTGGCAGCCTCTTCCATGAAACAGGAATCCTGTAGCAATGTCCATCTTGCATCAGCAGTTACCTTTTTGTGGGTCCTGCATGTCCAGTTTCTACAACATAAAGTCAAACAGTCTAGACAAGAGAAGTACCTTGCTCAAATGGCTAGTCTTGCCATATTAGAAGCAAACTCCATAATGTGTTTCTTCGATGTCCATCTTCCTTTCTTCTGTAGGTGGTGTTACCAGGAGCAGTTGTGCCTCATTGTCAAGAAAATCCCTAAACCATTTTAAATGCCATATTCTGTAGGTCTTTGAAAGGTTTGAAGAATGCCTATTCATCTCAAATACATCTCTGCATATCTTGAAATCCAAACTAACTTAACTCTAAGTTTTAACTATCATAGGTAACTCTCTAATCTGTACTAAATTATACATTACATTTTCAATGAGCTATATAAACACAATACCTAAACAAGAGGAGAAATATACATATCACAAAATTGACCTTAAATTGTATCAATAAAAGAAAATACATTTCAAAGCAAAGTATTCATATCTATACCATAATTCCCTTTTTACCTTTAAAAAGATTGTTTGTGGTCATTAACCATTTATAAACAACCCCGTTTAAATGAAAACAAACATTTATAAACAATATTTGGGAATTTGGGCGTCGTTCTTTCCAAACTACTTCCTGCTGGAAGAGGTCGCTGTCATGGGGTTCCAAAGAAGATGTAGAAATCTTGGCAGTAGTCTGCAAGGCTTTGTCTCAACTGCTTTGAATGTTGGATCACCTGGGGAGCTGTTTCAGGAGGTCTGGCTTGATCAAACCATATAAGTCTATAAAGAATCTGTAGCTTTTCATTTTCTGTGGAAACAAAAATAGAAATCCTTTTCCCCAGTAACTTGTCCTTATGCTTAAATTTTGGAGTCAAAGCATTTTTAAAATATATAAATTGAATTAATCCAGCAGTATTTCTTTTATCAGCAGTTGTTATTTTCTCAGCAATCAAATAATTTAAAGACAACAGAAGCGCGTATAATATCCAAAATATCTCTGTGTTTCCCATCTTTACGTGGCTTTTTTATTACTCTATTTATTCTATTTCTATGTTTACATATTTTGAGACAGGGTTTCTCTGTGTAACTTTTATCTGTCCTGGAATTCACTCCATACCAGGTTTACTTTGAAATCACAGAGATCTGCTTGCCTCTGTCTGCCGAGTACTAGGATTAATTCTACTTCCTTTTTTCTTTTTTAAACCATTGTATCCTGTTTCTTTTTATCTCCCAAGCCAGCGTATTTTTTAAAACACAGTGTAAACCTTCATTGCAGCTCTTGTACACACCAATGAATTGTTAGCAGAGCTCTTTAAAAGCAAGGCGGTTTTTGCCGCTTATGCTAATTTTGGAAACCTCTCTTAAAGGAGCCGCGCACATCTCTGTCTACAACAAAATAAATCCAACGGAGAAAATGCTGCTACTAAGAAGTCTTGCTAGTCTCTGTTCCTTTGTTTCTAAAACATTTCTTAAGCTCTTATTAGTTTTAAGTGAAAGTTCTTATAGCCACGTTGGGCGCCATCTGTAGCATGTAAGTTTCCGCCAGCCCGCCTGCCGCTGGTCTGGCGTCCTGACCCCCAATAACACACAGGAGACTCTATATTAGATATAATCCTGTTGGCCAATTACCATTATTGTTTAAGGACTAGCTCTGCCTTAATAATTAACCCATTTCTACTTATCTAAGTATTTCCACGTGGTCGTCTTATCCGGGAGCCGCGCGGCAGGCATCCTGCTCCTTCCCCGAAGTCCCATTAACAGTAATGGTAATTGGCCAACAGGATTGTATCAAATACAGAGTCTCTGAGTGTTACTTGGGGCTGGCGCGGCTGTGGGCCCACGTGGCGGCGGGACCGGGAGGCCGGCGGGGGAGACCTGCTGTAACAAGTTGGGGTCATCCTTGTAGATCTCTGGACATTTCCCTAGTGCCAGATTTCTCTTAAAACCTATAATGGTCCCCTCTATTATGGTATCTCTTTCCTTGCTCCCAGAAGGAACTTTGTTAAAAAAAAAATCTACTAAAGTATTCATATAAGAGCTAATTTACAAAAAAAATGTAAACTACAATTAGTAAAAGTTCTGAAAAAAATGAATTTTAAAACTTATAAAAGAAAACATCTGTACAGTTGACCAGTATATACTGTATTAACCTTTTGACAAAAGCTTTTTTCTCTGAACACCAGCCTTTCATTCTCTGATCTCCTTGCACAAAATTGGCCAGTTTTCCTCTCTAGATCCTTGTGGGTGCCAATATCTGTACCCAGGTTTGACCCATCTGCAGCTCAAGAAGGTGGCAGAGAAAGAACATGCTCCCACATGCCTGCATGTTTGGGTCAGGCTTGCTGTTCTTCATGGAAATGTCCTGGAAATTGAAAAAGAAGCACTGTTTATAAAATGAAATAATAAAAGCTATTAGTAACTTTGAGCTTTAACAAGCTCTTTCTCTGCTGGTTTTTGAAATGTCCTGACAGTCATTTTAGAAAGAGTTAGCAATAATGATGTTCACAGAACCAATCTAAATTTGCCAACAAAATAAATAGTAGGATGAGGATTCAAATTTGAGACTTAAAGTTTCACTGCAAACCTGTGTTTTTTTTATTAGCAAAATTTAATGAAAAATATACCTTTTTGTAAATTAAACTAAACATGCTTACTAAAAATAAAAACCCAAGATAATTCACACACTATAATTAATCAGATTTTTTTCTCATCTTAAGCTTATAGATAGAAAGACCCTTCTGATTAAAGCACCAAGAGTAAAGCAATAGATTTAGTACATATCTTCCTCCTCATGGACATTGACTAATATTAGCAATTTAAATTTGTTACAGAAATATTGTCAATGCAGTGTAAATAACTCTTGTTAAGCTTATACTCAGGCAGCCCCATCATTTGCCATCCAAACTGGAGTGCTATTGAAAGAGAAAGTGGACACTATTAAAAGTTACTGAACTACCCTGGGCCAAGTGTGGGATATGATCACACAGCCTGAAAGGCATCATTCTAAGTCAAATAGCTTCAAAGTGACAGTCCTGTGTATTTTCTGTTACTTACAAGTTTTTGCAGTGATTAGGGACCAACTTCAAGGGAAATGTGAAATCAAGGCAAGTAACATCGAAGTTCAATTTGAGTGTGGAATGATGCATATCTTAGGGTAGAATGGTAACCAACAATTTTTTTTCCTTTTTGAAAGCAAGTACCCTATTGCCTCATACTATCCATCTATATGTTGCCTTTAGCTTCTGCCTATTAACCGTTCTATTGTAAGATGGCCCTAAAACTGCATACCTAGTGTCAGTGTGAGAAATAGAGAAATAGCAGAAAGAGAATGGAGCACTTATTGGTAACCTTTGCTCAATTATTTGGCAGTCCTTCAAACAAGATTACTTCTCATCCACCCAACTTAAGAGTTCCCACAGCCAACGAAAAGTTCAAAATAATTTTATTTGTTCCTAAACGGGCGGGGGGAGCATTTTTCTTGCAAGTTAAACTTTTATTTGACATAGGAAGTTTCCCTTCTGGACCGCAAGTTAGTTGTAGCCTGGAAGTGGTAAAATTGTCTAGGGGGCAAAATAATGAAACTTTTTTGTGTGTGGAATAGTTCACAATGGAATACAAGATGCATTACATAATGCAGCCCTTTGTTTGTGGAGCCTTTGACAGAATCCTGCAATTTTGGCTGACGGTAAATACTGCCACCAAAGTCCTCCCTCCCTAACTTTAGGCAACTCTGAGTCTTTTTCTCCACCTCCTGCCATGATTATTCTGGCTTCTGATTAAATCACACCTTATGTTTAAAGTCACTAACCTAAAATGACCCAAAGCTACTTATTTCCCTCCTCAACAGTTCCCTGTGACTGGTAATATTTGGAATGCCTGAAAATAGCCTCTGTTCCAACTTATGTAGTCTCTACTCCAAAAGCAAATGCTATAACAGTCTCTCCACTCCGATTTTCAATCCTCAGGTGAGAGATTTTGGAAGCTAATTAGCATGCTAAGGAGTCTGTGGCATTTAGGTGAGTCACAATCACACAATCTAAGCAACAGGGAAAGAATCTTGTTGCTAGGAAGACTGGGGAGAATAGCTATTTGGTAGGCAACACTCTCTAATCTGACTGTAATGACAAAAAATAAAAGGGAAATTAATGTGAGCTATAAAAACTAAAATATAATTTATGCAGAAGGTAGGCATAAGGTGCATTACAAGATAACTAAAGCAATTAGATTGATAAATGAATGCTGATTGGATTCTGCTAGGGAAGAGCAGAGTCTGGAAAGCAGGAGGAACAGCCAGGCTCTACATAGTTAAGTGGCCACTGCATTCCCAGCTCTTTATTCTTGAGAGAGAAGAGCTGAGGCTCATTTCTCCCCTACCAACTCAGAGAGGGTCAGTACTTACTAAATCTTAATAAATGAGTGAATGTGATTCTAGTGCAATGTCCAGGCATGAGTGAGAAAATCATGGAGATACTAAAAGAGAAAAACTGAAAATAAGAACCCCCTGGGACAGACACTAATGCTGATCTCATTGTTACATACAGAATACTTTTTACAAAGTACAGGAACCTTAGCAGGATGCAGCAAGCACTAACAGCTGAAGCACCAAGTTTAGTCATTAGAGCTTGATATTTGAGAGCCAAGTTGTATTTCTGGGATTGGGTGTTTTTATAGACAAATAATCATTGAGGTCCCATCTGAAGATGGTTGCTACCACTTGCTCCCTTCCCTGTGCTCTGTTCTCTATGGTGTTCCAAAATTTCCAATGCGAAAAAGAGCTTTGTAAAAATGAGATTTATAGTTTACCATAGTAGAAATTTAGACTTACCTAGTTCCAGTTCTTATTGTGAGGGTTCCAATCAAGATGCTTCTGGTCAAGCAGATTGTTAATTTCCATAATGAATTGATCCTCTTATCAGGTAATGACCTTCTATGCTGCTAATGACAGTTTGACTTAATCAGTCTAATGTGGTTATGATTTTCATGGAATACTCTCTCCCAGCCTTGCCCTCTTAGTCTGTGTGTGTCCTTCAAGCTAGAGGGAGTTTCTCTGAGGCAATATTTGTCTAGATCTTGGTTTTGTTGTTAATGTTCTTTTGTTTTTCATCCATTCAAATGTTCTATGTCTTTTTTATCTGGCATATGATTTATTTTTTCAAACATTAGGTAAAGACTTATTGTTCCATTTTTCTAATTTCGGTGTATTTTGAAATTCCTCACCACCTCTCTTCCTGTTTTCCTCTGTGGTTTTGTTCTCTTATTCTCTTTGTACTGGTCTTTCTCTCCCCCTCTCCATTTTATCCCTTCTCTCTCACCCTGACTCTTTCCTGTCTCTTCTTTTGTCCCCTCCTCTCTGCTTCTCTAGATAGCAACCACATCTCCAAACCTTCGGGTTTTTTACTTTCTAAATGTTGACAGTGTCTCACTAAATTGCCTAGGCTGACCTCTGACCATGATCTCCCTGCCTGAGCCTCGTAAGTGGAGATTGCCTTTCTCTTTTCGTTGTATAAGTACTATAAATTTTTATGTTTTTGCCATGAAACTTCCATTAAAAACTTAAAATGCTTCCTTTAAACTCTTTAAGCTGACAATATTTGCTAGCACTGTACCCTTGTGCTTCTCTTGTCTGCTCTTTCCTATGTATACACTAGCAAGTTATAATAGTTGATTGTGTGTTTCTATCTTTTAACACCCTGCAGTTGAAAGTGACTCATACACTTCAGCATAGTGACAGTGATCTCCAGCTTACCTTTACCAGGGAGCCCTCCCCTTTTCTCTGTTCTCAATGCTACAAGTTAGCAGCACCCTTTTCATTTCAGCTCTCTTGAGAGTTATTGTTTTAAGTGTATCTAGTTTTGATGAATTCCCTCAACCTAGTTTTGTCTGGGGAAGTATTTACCTTATTACTTCCCTCATATTTCAGGACAGTTTTTCTGGCTACAATGTTTTCAGTTAATAGTTTATTTCTATGGTATTGTGAATGTATCCTTCTACTCTCCTTTGGCCTGCCAAGTGGTGTGAGAAAACTTCTGGATATCTTTCTTGAACATGACAATTGTTTTTCTCTTGCTACTTTTAAGAACTCTCTTTGTTCATTTACCAATTTGATTACATAATGCCTTGTACATATCTCTTAGGATCTAATTGAATTTCTTTGGCCTTTAGGAATATTTATTTCCCTCCCCAGATCTGTTTTCCCTTCTGTTTCTTTAAATCCCCCCTCCCATCTTTCTGTCCTGTTTCAACCACATCCATAATATGTTTAGGGCTCACTTCCTGGGAGTTAAATTAATCCATTTTTCTATTTCCTTTTTCTTTTTGTCTCCTTAACTGCATAATTTTGAAGTATCTGTTTCCAAGTTCAATGATTCTCTATTTGACCAAATCTGCATTGAAGCTCAGCACCCTAGTGAATATTGTTGATCAGTTTTATATCCCTCACTCTGGTAGTTCTGGCTTGCCCTGAATTGTTGCTGATGTTTCCCTATTTATTAACTTCTCATTTTGATCATGTTTCCTTTTTCTGATTTTGTTCAGTTGTCTTAGCTGTTGGTCTATATTCATTTGCAAATCACCTACTTTCTGTAAGACAACTGCTTCGAATTCTCCCTTAGTCAGCTCACAGTTCTCCATTTCTTTCCAATTGGTTGATTCATTCTCTTTGATTGTGTCTTGCCTTCTTGATTCTTTGTATTCCTTGCAAGTTTGCTTTGTAGTCTTTTGTGTCCAGAGGAGCAGCTGCCCCCCACCTCGGGCTGTATAGACTAGAAGTGACTGAGAATAACTTATTGGTGATCATTGCTTGATACGAGAGGACTTGGCTTTACTGGTTACTCATGGCCACCTATGATATGAAATGGAAATGAGCTACGCAGAGTGAGCTCTTAAATTTTAGGAGGAAGACCTGCTTCATTTCCTTCTCTTCCATGGAGAAAACCCTCAGCCCTGCACATTTTCCAGATCTTTCAGAGAACCAGGTAGAAGGAGTTCCTTCTCCCTTTTTTTTTTTTTTTTTTTTTGTTACTACCTGCCCCACAGAACTGGGGTCCACAGGTGAGACAAGGCTCTCAATGTGGCTAGATAGCAGCAACCCCAAAGAAGTTTTCAGGCAAGCCGGAAACCCAGGCAAAGATCTGGACTGCCTAAACTTACTGTTTTCCACAGGAGAACTCATGGCCTGTGCAGTCCTGTTGGTGTTAAGCTAGTCTGGAGGAAGTAATGGTCCAGCTACAGTGACATTACTCATAATGCCACATAAATTTAACTGCTCTTACTTTGTGTCTTAGTAATAGTGTGCTTCTACTTCTTAGCTCGTTTCTGTTTGGAATCTGGGGCAAGTTAATAGATAAAGTTTTGTACTCTGCCATCCCGCTAACCTCATTCCTATTGTTGTCCATTAGACTTTAATTTTGCCTGTAAAATGCACCAATGATGGCTAGTTAGGAGTATTAAGATGTGCAGCTACAGTAACTTAGCATTGCCAGTATGTCCACATAGCCATTTAATGTAGCCAGCCTCCTTGGTTAACATTAGAATATATCAGATTATTTGAGTTGAATAGTGCTTCATTTTTTAAGATTTATCATATTTAAATTACATATATAGGTAAATGTGTCTGTGGGAGTGTATGCAGATGTGAGTGCAGGTGCCAGAATGTCCAGAAGGAGAAACAGCATCCCATGAAGCTGTAGTTCCAGGCAGCCATGGCTACCCATCATGGGTCCTGGGGACTATACTTGGGTCTTCTGCAAGAGCTGTATGCACTCTCTCCAGTCCCAAAACAATGTTTCATATTTTGACAAAAGAACTATTTCATTTTAATTGGTTAAGCAATTTATTTTAAGTAGCAGAACCTTAAAACAACCATGCTAAAGATTCACATTATTAATATTGACTTTTTATAAGTTACTATGCTATTTAGATTTTTGTCAACTTGATACAAACTACAATTGTTTAGGAAGAAGGAACTGCAAATGAAAAAAGGCCTCCCTTAGATTGCTATGTAGGTAATTCTGAAGGGCAATTTCTTGATTAATGATTGATGTGGAAGGGCTCAATCCACCATGGGCTGTGCCACTCTGGACAGGTGGTCCTCGGTTATAAAGGAAAGCAGGTTGCACAAGCCATACAGAGCAAGACAGTAAGCTATATTCCCCAAAGCCTCTGCTTTAGGTCCTGCCTTGAATTCTCTCTGTGATAAACTATAAGATGAAATAAACCCTTTCCTCCCTAAGTTGTTTTTGTTTTTGGTGCTTTACCACAGCAACAGAAACTAAACTAGGACAGTTGTTTGCAAAATAAAGCAACATTATTTGTAGTTACTTTCAGTTCCTATATTTTTATTATTTTTCAGTTTAACTTAGCATATATTAATTAACAGAATTCTTACATATCACAAACTAATGAGGTAGAATATGAGTGGATACAGAGATTCAACAGTGTGATTTTTTTTCATGAAATTGCTGATGATATGATATAGTCAAGATTGAGATGTGTGTCCATAATACATCCTAGCTCCTTGGTTTTGGCATCTCATTTAAATATATGGTTTATTCCAAAAAGGAGAAAAAATTGTTCCTTTTGTTAGTATCTCTAATCATAGTGTGGTCTATGAACTATCCCTTTATTATATATACATTTCTATATCACCATCATTTGAAAGAATTTAGAATATTCTAGAATCATTAGATTATCCTTCCACAAAGTAGTTCAGTACAATTAGAAAACAAAAAATTATAATTATTCATTTCTGGTTATTAGAAAGCTGGCTTCTGAATACCTTAGAATTATATAAGGCAATGGGTGAGAAAAGGTGATAACAGCTGCCAAGCCTGTACAACCAGCTTGCTTGGCATATTACAGTTTCCATTGCACTTGTTACTTATGACTTCAACAGAACACAAATCATCTTCCACATATGACCTCTCCCTATCCTTATCTAAATAGCTGTTAGCTGTTGATTTTGGGTCAATAGGAAACTAAAAAGTATAGTGGACAAATGGAATGCCTGCAAACACAGTCATACTGCATGAGCTGTGATCCGTGAGAGAATTGTTAGGCTCTGGTTTACATTAGAAGTGGAAGCTAAGAAAAGATAAGGACTCTTCTATCAAACCAATCCATGAACCTCATACTATGAGCCCAGCTGGTAGAAAGAAACCAGCAATTTTGGTAGGTGAAAAAATTATTCTAATTATTGCAACCTAGAAACTTGTTTGCTTGGTAGCACTAGAATTTCCCGCTTTTGAAAAGTATGAGAAGGGAGAAGAGATCTTTATAAATCTCAAAAGAGGCTCTCTAGCAGTGGCCAATTAGATTTCTTTCTTTAAGCCTTTCTGGGTCATAAATGAGTTATATTCATGTCTCGTCCCATGATTTTCTTAGTAAAAATAATTTGCATCTGAAGCCTAGGAAAATGTTTGGCCTGCACAGTTGAATGTTTAAACAGGTGTGTACTGCCCTGGTCTGGCTAAGGAAAGTAGTCCTCTCTGTAGAGCCCTGCCATTAAGAGAGTATTTTTCATGCCAGCTTTCGGGAGCTCATGAGGAAATGCTCAGGTGATACTTAAGTCTTATTACCTGGTTACTAACCTACTTTCTTCCTTCCCCTCTGTGTTCTCATGTAGAAATTGGTTTAATAGTTTCAAGATATTATTAAATACATTCTACATTAATATTATATGTCCTCTTTGAATCCAAGTGGCAATACAATAGAATTTCATTTTATAAATAACACCTTTCAAGCTAACACCACAGGGCACAGTACAAAAGAATCAAAATAGAACACAAATGCTGTAATCAAATGCAGACCCCAGGAAGGCTGATTAAAAAGGCATGTTGCTAGTAAGAGCAGCCGACAGGGTAAGTATAGTGGGTCATAGCAGAAAAGCCAGCTGAACAGAAGGGCAAACTAAAATAAAATGGACTTGCCAGCCTGTTTCACAGGGATTTATGATGCTCTGTTTGCATCATCTCCTCTCAGCTCAAGAACCGAATGTGAGAGGTATGTGAAGGTGGTGTGGAGGGCCATTGTGTTTTCCCTCAGTACTTATACATAACACAAACAAAAGACAACCTTAAATACACCCATCTGCATCTAACAGAGATGCCTGCAGTATGATTATGAGAGAGGATCGTGGGAGTATCCTGAAAACCTTGCCTTGCTAGACGTTATTGTGGGTTTTCAGAAACAAGATCTATTCCATTGCAGTGAATTGAGTACAATATGTGACCAGGCCTAGGGAAAGATGGGTGTGTGGGTGAGGAGGCATGTGCCTTTTGCTCTGAGCCTCCCCAAAGTACACTTTCTTTAGCACTCTACTGATCCACTTAGAATCTGTGTTCTGATATCTGCAACAATCAAACAATTCTCTCATGTCAGAGGTTTCTTTTTTAAAACTCTACTTCTGTTTGCAAAATAGAAAATGTTCCAAATGAATTAAGAAATCAAACAAAAGAAGGGGGTTGTGTTTGAGTATATATCCCTACGTATATCTAAAGCTAGTTCTAACAGCAATCTTGAGATGTCTTTAGTAATGAACACAACTGATCACTCACTGGTGCTTTTTGTTAAAAGTGAAAGTATGAGAGTAGTTATAAGAAAAACCTAGAACATACGGACTTGCAGTTAGGAGAGAGAAAGAAAAAAAATGAGAATCAAGGCTATCTTTTGCCTTTCTCAAATTTTGGGTTATTTGTAATTATTCCTAATGATCCATATCATTGAGATTCTGGAGTCAATGAGTTAGATCAATACTTTAATGTTTCTGTATGTCCTTTCCTTACGTAAATTATAAATATTTAAATCCATATGGGCAGCACTTGAAGAGAAGGGTAATTGTACAAATATCAAGACTGTGATTTAAAAAAAAAAAAAAACTAGTGCTGTATAGGTTTTCATTTAGTAACCTCTTATTTTCCTTCATTCATTCTGACAGTCTTAATCCACTAATGCAGAAGGAGTCAGTTTATTAATGAACATAAATAAAAATGCAATACACAGATTGTAATCTCCAAAGTGAATTATTTCATGAAATGTGTGAGCAAATAATAATACCTTGCCTATTACCACCTGGTTTTCTATTGCTGTGATAAAATGCCATGACCAAAGGCACTTAAGATAGCAAAAGTTTATTTGCGCTTAGAGATCTTAACCCCAGTAAGGGAACAGTTAATTGGAAGTGGGGCAAAGCTATAAACTCTCACCCCCCAACCCCCAGTGATGTACTTCCTCCAGCAATTCTGAACCTCCTAAAGGTTCTACAGCCTTGCCAAACAGCCACCAGCAGGGAACCAAATGTTCAAATATATGAGCCTATGGGAGACATGGAGACATTTCTCATTTGGACCATACCAATGTATCACCTTTCAAGTCTAAACGTATTTTTCCTTGCTTTCTCTACACCAATGTGTCTTTTAAGTGTTTGCCTTTATCATTTCTCAGGCTATGGCTACAATCATGTTAAGTATTTTCCTCTGACCACTGGTCTGAAGGTACTTTGTCAGCTCAGAGTCCAGTAGACACACTGCAGAAGGACAAGGACTGCCTTTCTGGTTTCATCCTGCATTGTGAAGTATTTCTTCAGGACTCACCTTCTTTCCTTTGCATAGCTTCTCAACATTCTTCTGTATGGTCCCTACCATTCTTCAGTGCTCCAGCTGAAAGACAGATAGCAACCCCACTACCTATCTCCACCCACTTCTGTCACACAGAGCCACACAGACATCCCACGGATATCTTTTGTTACTACCCAAAGTGTCGGTACCAACAGTTCCTATTGAGAAAGCTCCCTGGTACTTCTCTGGCATTCAGGAAGCAATGTCTATGCCTTGTTCAACAAGGTCTAGATCCAAAATCAAAAAGGGATTTGTGTGTGTGTGTGTGTGTGTGTGTGTGTGTGCTCACACACACACATGAGCGCATGCGTGTACCCTTGTCTAAGGATAAAAACAACTTTTCCTTGAGCATGCAGTCTCAGCTCTACAAGTAGTAGCTATTCCTTATATTTGTTGTTCTTTTGGGTTTTTTTTTTTAGAATTATCTTTATTTTTTATACTCTCCCATTATTTCAGCCACCTTCTATATAATATTTTTTTATTATAATATGGCCCTTCTCTTCTGATTGACCCTGCTTCATAGACATTGTAAAATAATCTGTAATGCTAAAGGTTGGAGGAAGTCAATATATCCGTACAGATCACATTAAGATAGGGCTGGATATTAGATGAACAAAATGTTTTGGGAATTTTGTATTAGATAGAAAGGCAACAAAAAAGTGACCCTATATATTATCTGTACAGATGGATTTACTGACCCACATGTGGAAGGATTTTACATGCATTTCTGAGAATTTGTTATTATAAGCTATAGATAAAGCAAACAACAGAAAAATGTGGATTCAGATATAATTTGTTGATCTAATAATTATCTAATATGAATTTGTAGACTATTAATAGTAATAGTCATCATTTACTGAGAATTCAGTAATCTTCAACACTTTAATTTTTTGGATCCTCATAGCAATACAGATAGATACTCTCTTTCTTACAAATAGAGAGAAACTCTGGCCTCCCAGGTGTTATATCTAGAAAATTTTAGACAAAAGAAAATTGAAGCTAGATCTTCCTGTGATCCCCAGTTTTAACAACCACTCTGCTTCCAGAAATTAAGCCAATCACAAGTTACCTCGTGGAGCAAATAGGGCATTTTCTGTCTTCAGAGATTCCGGGTAGAGATGTGTTAGGATAAGTAGCATGTTTGTTAAAACATCTTTGAGATGTTTCCTACACAGAACACCTACTTTTCCTTAACCACATATGGACAAACTAAGTGAACACTAGTGATGGAATTCCCAGAATCCAAGCATTAACAGAGTATCTAAAACGCAGCAGCCTTTATTCAGGGCCAAGCTGAAGGCAGATGAAATATTAACAGCAGTTTTAGCAGCAGAAAATGAAATATGAGATCCTGTATCAGAAATTATTAGTAACCTGTTAAAAGAAATGCTGAAAAATGGCAGTTACCAAATTAAAACTGGGAAACAGAGCCCAAATGGGAAATTTCAAAAAGTTTGGAGGAAAATAAATGACAGATTGTCCTCTTGGCTCTTATTACTATGCCATCCTAAATCCTACTTGGCAATGGATGGTGGAGGTGAAATGAGAACCCAATCACTGCCAGCACTGGTCCTCAGATTTGTAGTCCTAAGTGTCTGTGATGGTGTCTGGGACTGATTGGAAAAGTAGTTGGAAGTTGATAGCATTTGAGCTTTATCTAAATTGAAGAGCCTGGAGACTCTTATTATGAAAGGCTTCCTCTCATTTGTGAATTGGCCCCTTTGCTCCACTTTTGGATGGCTGGCTTCCTCCATGCAGAGCTACACTAAATGTTCTACATGGGAAAGCTATTCTCCTTAAATGCCTTCAAATTTAAACTATCTATCTGAATATGTTCATGTTTATGATTCAAAATACCTAACATCAAAAAGAAAGAGGGGATACAAATAGAAAATACTCAGCAGTAAATAAAGGAGAGATAGTTTTCCTTCAGTAACTGAGAGCAGAAAAAATTATTATTTGCAGAGTTGTTGAGCATTTGATGCCAGAGGGGAGAAAGAGGGAAATGAGCTATAGAACGATAGAATCTTAGTGTTGGCAGAAGCAGCAGAGAGCATGCAGTCCTACCCTATCATTTTTCAATGAAGAGACTGAGACATAGGGAGTTAAGGGACTTGACTTGCCCAAGACAGAGTTGTTTACTGACAGTCATGCCAAAAACATTTCCCAACTCCCCATACAGAACTCTGTATTTCAGCCTGCTGCTACTATTCTCAACTGAAAGTTCACACTCATACAGCCTGAAACAGAAGAGGAATTCAGCAGCTGTTGAGACCAAGGGGCAGGATGATTTCAAGGTGGAAATTGGGACTGGAAAAGAAAAGAGGAAGAGGATAACTATCTGTTGTGACTCCTCCTCAGACAAGTTTTAGTGTGCCATTTGGTATCGTTTTGCTCTCTCATGCCTCCCCACCAAATAGAATGAAAAGAAACAGACTTGTTTGTAGTAACTAAAGTTTGCATGTGTTCAGATCGGATTTGCTTGGAGGATTCTGCATACATGCTATCTCCAGATGTAGACTGGTTCATAGGGAGTACTCTTACTGGTACTGCTTGCTGACTTTCTTTAACTGTGAAATGCTTCCCTAAATCCTCAGTTGGTTTCTGGGAAAGGATGGTTCCTGTCCATGCGACACTTCTGAAATGGAGAAATCACTTTAAGATGTAAAAATTATCTTCTCTTAATCCTTGTATTTTTTAACAACCTTTTGCAGGACTGAATCATTGTAGAAATTTTCCTAGGCTTTGTGACTTAGGTGAAATAATTTTCTGTTTTGTAAACATGGAGTAATTTGTAGTAAACCAGTACAGAAGAAACAATGAAAATGTCTCCATAAGCTCCCTCATGAAAGCTCATGGACTCCAGTCTGACAGCTGGGAAACCAGCCTAGGACCAACTCAGACTCCCTGAACATGGGTGTCAGTTAGGAGGCCTGGGCAGTCTATGGGGCCTCTGGTAGTTGGTCAGTATTTATCCCACATAGACGGATACTCTCTCAGCCTAGACACATGGGGGAGGGCCTAGGCCCTGCTCCAAATGATGTGGCAGACTTTGAAGACTCCCCATACAAGTCTGCTCCCTAGAGAGCAGAAAGGGAATGGGATGGGAGTTGGTGGGGGGAACAGATGAGGAGGGGAGGGAGAAGGAGCTGGGATTGACATGTAAAACAAGCTTGTTTCAAATTTAAATAAAAAAAAATTAAAGCTTCTCCGTAAAACAATAGTACAAGCCCTTTAGACCAGTCCTATCTAATTCAGAGTAGAGCAACCAGAGAGGAGAGAGTCAACAACATGATGAAAACTACAGATGGAATGCTTTGCATGAAAAACGATTATGTACAAGAGGGCTCAGGAGAGGATGGGAGTGGAGTTGGAAAGGAGGGGCCACTGAAACAAGAGAAGATATGCTTGACCAGATCTAGTAAAATATTCCCTGCCACAACCACTGTTCCATGAAGAGATTGAGCCAAGAGGCCTGAATAAACTAACCTGAAGTTCACTGTTGCCATTATTGTGGGAGGCATCATGGAGAGCACATCCGGACTTGTATTACACAGTAATCACTGCTGGGTGTCAGCATTCATCAGCCAGATGGTCAGACCCACAATTAATCAATTAGGTTGGGACCATCAACTGGACTAAGTTTTCCCCTTTGGTAAAAAACACTCATCATGTGGTCAAGGCCAATAGCACTTTTATACTGTTGCTTTTGGAATGGCTTCTAAACATTCGTCTTCTCTTTTAGGCCTCTAGTTACTGGATACTGTCAGGTTTTGACAACATAGATTCCCCAATCAAGGTTTTCACATAATAGAACATCAACATTCTGTGTTCACATGTAACTTTTAACATGCCACACAAAAATAAGCTCTTCAAGCAGATACACACTGATTTGACTGTAGCTTTTCTGCTGGTTCTACTCAGCCCAGTGGGACAACAATGTTAGAGTTTCTTTTAGTGGGCACTCATGAAGGGATATAATGATCTAGGAATAGTAGTAATAATAGTAGTCTATGGTGTGTGTGTTCACCATTGGACAGACACAGCTATGACAAAAATGGATAAACACCAACGCAGCGTTTGTAATACTCCCCTTTGAAAGAGAAAAAAGAAAACAGACTAGGAAATTCATTGAATGGGTGATAGGATGCTTAAAGGGATGTGCTACTATAAAAGGTACAGAAACTGTCTTGCTTATTTTCCTAACATCATACACACACACACACACACACACACACACACACACTTGTGCATCTGAGGGATAAAAGCTAGCAATGTGTTCTAGATCTTCATGTCTCCCCTTCAAGTTTCCACAAAGTTGTCCTCTAGTGTTTCTCTACTCCATTGACTCATTCTGTTTCCCACGACATACAGCTCCAAACCACCAAACTTGAGGTAGCCTTTCCCTGCTGATGCTGATAATTCCCAGTGTCCATATAGACATGGTATCTTGGTATCTTTCAGTCTGTTAATTTAGATAGCTTTTTATCAGTTGACTTGTCGGGCAGTTTGCTTCTCTATCACTGATCTACTTTTTTTAACTTGAGTTTTTCCCTTCCTTTCACTTTGACTTACCTCTAGCTATTTTATAGTGTACAGTGCAGAAGTGGTGTTTCAGAATCTTGGGGGCAGGGAAGGCCATTTCTTAACAGAGCCCACTGTACTAAACTTGTGTAGAAATACAGACACAGTGCAGTAGTTCCTGTGTGTGTTCCATTGAGCTTGCTGTGTCTCTTCTCTCTCAGCTCTTTTCTATTGTCAGCCTTGATATAAGAGTGCTTCTCTTATATGCTTCTTGGGCAGGTTATATAAGGATACAGTCAGCCCAAAAGTCCACCTAATGTATCAGTTACTCTTAGTTAAAATTCCATTACGTTATGGAATATACTGCTCCTCTACACAACTGCTGTGCTTTGCTTGTTTTTTTTTTTGTTTGTTTGTTTGTTTGTTTGTTTGTTTGTTTTCTACTTAGAAATTGGGAAACCATATCAGAATGCTGAAACCCACCCAGTTTTACTTGAATTTGCAGCACATGGAGTAAATGGGTACTCAGGTAGTAGCCAGAAACAGCATGCTTTAGCCTTCGGAGTCTGTTTTTTTCTTAGGATGCTGCCGTTCTTTCTGCAGTTCTGTATTCTTTACCCCAGAGCTGATGAGGCTCTTTCATTGTGACCCACAGTACCCTGCATATTGCACAGTTGAGTCCTGCCATCTAGGCTGCCTTTCTGCCTCATTTTGCTCCTGACCTGCTCCCCCCCACACACACACACACCCCAATGCTATTCCAGGCCTGGCCTCTCATGACCAGAGACTGCTGACTCATCCTGGCCTGTGCCAAGCTGAGCAGTCGCTTAGTGATGTGGACAGGAGTCGAAGGACTAGAATGAGCTCACAGAACTCATTTCACTTGTTGCTTACGGTACAGTCCAGCATGAGCTGGAAATGTAGGAACCTCAGCCTCCCGAGCAGAAAGAGTAAGTAGATTAAACACAACTACATCTTCAAGTCCTCAACAAGCAGGGGACGATGGTGGGTGGGGGCTTGCTTATCATGGCTCATGGCCGTGGCTAGGGTATTCCGGGTCATCAGGAGTTTCCCTTTGTCCTCTTTTCTCCTCTGCTCCACAGTTGCACCCTTCCCCCCTTCCCTGAACTTCCCTTCTGAAAATGTCCGGATGGTAGAGCAATGATCTGGGCAGAAATGAAATTTTGTTAATAAGCAGCCTCCGCACGAAACCCTGGAACACAGACTGCTGAAACGGCTTAGTGTAGCCTGTCTACTGGGAACTCACATGAACTTCCCAACAGAATTCAAGGACATGAGAGAAGCTTCCCCACGGTTCTTTCGTGATTCTCTTTTTCTTTCTGTTTTAAGAGAGGTAGTTTCAGGAGACATGGCTGCATTCTGGTATGGTGCAAAGTTTTCCGTCCGGAGACAATAATGTACATTCCTCTGGCAGGACGGGATAGGCTTTTTTTTTTTTTTTTTTTTTTTTTTTTTGGTGTGTGTTTCTCTTGCTGTTGTTTATTTATAAGACATTTCCTCTCAGTTAGTGGAAGTTAGATCGTAAGAGGCTCCAGTGATTTTCCTTCCACCACCCCCCCTCCCTAATTTCTGTGCTTCAGCACTCTGGAACACTGTGAACTCAACAAACTAATCAGAGCAGGGAGCTTAACAGCCAGGCCTGGACACTCTCAAGAGACTGTGCTGATTCTCAGCCGTCACTCCCTGGATCAGGAACCACAGTCCTGGTGAGTGGTGAGGTTCCAGAATTTGATGTAGTGAGGATTCTATTCTTGGTGTCTCTGAGGCAGGCAGGAAATAAGGGGTATTTTAAAATTAAAAAAAAAAAAAATTAAAAAGCCTGCCAAACAGAGTGATGGAGGTTTTTAGTGTGTACAGCTGATCGTGCTCTGGACGATAGCAGAGCCTGGAGGCCCTGTTCAGAAGCAATCTGCAGGTATAGGTTTTGCGCTGCTACAGAGGGCTGTCAGTCTTGACATGCTTAGCAAACATGCTTGTAGGAGGAGGAAGGTAGGTGAGTGACTGGGGCAGGGAGGAAGCTCAGGGTAGTAGAAGGGGGAAGTGAAAGTGGGAATAATTATTTCTGTGAAGTTTCCCTCTGTTAACTTTTGGTGCATTTCTGTTCTGAGCAGCTGTGTCGTGCACACAGTACTTCATACCTAGCTGAGCCAGACAGAAAATCTGTAGTAGCTGTATGCGACAAGTGTTGCTGGGGATCTCCCTTAGAGATCACCGCTCAAAGTCCTGGTTGCTCTTAACTGTTAGGAACCTCTCCCCGTCTGACCTTAGGAAACATCATGTGTCACACCCTACTCTTTATTCTTCTGCATCCATGGTGCCGAGGAGAAGAATGCAGTGAGAATCCATATATGGTTCCAGGGAAATTCATCATCTTGACAAAGGAAACTGATGATTGTCCTCACAATATTAAACCCAAATATAGCATTGCCCTCAATATAAGAGACTAACTGAATGGGCTCTGGGAAGTTGTCAAAGGAATGGAATGGGGTGGGGGTGGGGGTGTAGCCTGTCTGATATGTCATGACCATTAGGGACCTTCCATATCTTCTTGGTGATACATACCCTCCCTGAAAGGAGATGTCAGGTGGGATGAGGGTTTGTCTTCCACTGTCAGGTCCCTACTTCAGTTGCTGTTCTAAAGATACTCGGTTTTACTGTGCTTTCTCATCTCTCTGAATTCAAGAATCTGGCATGTTCTAAAAAGATTGAATGAAAAAAAAAAAAAGAGAGAAAACAAAAACCAAAAAAACATGGTGGCCATAAAATTATTTGGCTATGTGGCATCATCTGAAGTGAATTGCTCTTTGGAGAGGGGAAGGAGACTTTGATGTTCCCAATATGGTTCTCATAGGCTAAAACTTCCCAGAACCACAACCCAGCCTAAGGGGCACTCACTCGATGTCCTTAAATATTTGGAAAGAGATGCTCCTTTATTGTTTTAGCTGTCTTTGCTATTAACACACTGCTAGTAGATTCCTTCTAGGGTCAGAATGCATTAATAATAGTTGGCTTTACAGATGTGTATCATGTGTTTCTGTTATGTATGTGTGTGTACCTTTCTCCAAACTAGTACGGTGATTCAGTATATAACATTGATACTTACCTTTGGAATTTTGTTTGCTTTTTTCATTGATTTGCATTCTTAATCACAGAACTCATGCATGTTCCTATGTCTCCAGTGCCCTGCAGTACTGTATAATGCTACAGTAGTCATAATAAGGTTTGTCAGTGACCTCTAGAACAAACATGACTTTTTAGCACAACTCTTATAGTTTCCAGTGCTCATCAAATTCCTTAGCTAATAAGGTAAAACCAAGTTAGGTCCAGAATGGGAAAGCCTGGTATAGATTACATCTCTATTAGTTCATGGTAGTAGTTACTGCACTACTCCTATGGACAATATATTGTGGGACATGTTTAAAATTTATTTTGTCATTTTCTAGAAAACTGACAAGAAAATGGTGCCAAAACCTTTCAAACATGAAGTCGGGTGGTGGTGCATGCCTTTAATCCCAGCACTTGGGAGTCAGAGGCAGGTGGATCTCTGTGAGTTTGAGGCCAGCCTGGTCTACAAAGCAAGTTCCAGGACAGCCAGGACTGTTATAAAGAGAAACCCTTTCTCATATAATACTCCCAATTGGAAAGACTTGAGAGAGAAACTCAGTCTTTATGGGCTACATTAAAGACAGCTGGGTCTATTAAAACTGGTCTATCAAAAACTGACTGTACATAAAAATTTTTAAACAACTTTAGGCAGAGAATCTAAACACATTTACCTTACATTTTGTCCCAAGAAATTATATTTTAAAAATCTAATCTTCCAGAGAGATTTTTCTTATAGTTGCTAAGATCTAGAGTTCTATATGGTCATAAAAAATTGTCTTGGTGAGTTGATGTATATAAGAAGTTAGAATTTGATGAATATATATATTTTTGGAGGAAAATGATGCCTTTGTATAAGCTGACATAACATAGTCATATTCATATTACCTGCCTTTTTCCATTCCTATATAATAAGTCTTTTTAGCATGCTGTAACTAGTTCAGCTTTTCAGTGTTCATCTGGAAGGTTCGATTTCATTAAATTACTTTAAATTAATGACAATTTATGTTTTAAAATACATTTTTTGCAAACAAACTTTATATGGGATCATTTCCTATGTGTTATATTCATTTAATTAGAGTAACAATTATATCCAAGTGAAATTGGCTAAAGAACCAGATTGTGATTACCCCATTAAGAAATTATCCTATCTTTTCTCATCCTTTTGGTAATACTAATATCAAGTGAGGAAGTTGTTCTATTTGTGCAGAAATGTTTTTTGAGTGTTTTCTGAGATTCTCTAGGAAAGACGTATCTTCTATATGATATAAGAAGTTTGAAAGCATATATACTAATGTATGTTAACTTATAAGTGTATGTAACTTAAATGTGAAAATCCATGTTCTTATATTTTTAAAATGTGATTTTACCTAGATTTCCTTGACTGTGAATTCCAAAACTGTTTTTAAACTGACCATAAACAGCCATTTTAATCACACTGGTAATACAGTTCATACAGAAATTTATGAACACTGTCTGCAAATGGAATGATCTGATATCTGGTAAGTTTAGTTATTATCATTTATTAAATAATTAAATATAGATGACAAATTGTAAACCTAAATTCTTTTCTTCAGAACTTCAAAATATTAATTGTTGAATTTAAGAAGTAGTTTAAAATTAAGTAGAAAGAAATTAAATAGCTAATAATTAAAATTGAGAATATATTTAATGAATTAAGTTTTGTAAAAATTAATACATATACAAATGACCTACTTTATTCTCTCTCATTTCTCAGCTATTTAATTGTATATTAAAGATCTTAATACTGCACTTATATATTAGCATCAGTATATAATTTCCTAGATATCCTCACAAGATATCCAGTCAATCAAGTCACACTTTTTCTGTGTAGCTTTCCACGATAAACCAAGCTAATGATGATATGACACTGATAGCATTTCTAAAGGCAGCAATCATCAATTGCCTTATGCAGCCTTGAGTTAGAAATCTTTGTATGGACAGAGGGTATTATACTTTATGTTTGTGTGTTTCTTTCCCTTTTAAAAAATGTCTTATTGCCTCAATCTTAATGGAGGAGCTGGAGGATCAGTGGGTAGGTAGTGAATGGATGAATAACTGTATTCGTTGGCAGTATCTCTTGCTGGCCTTAATGGGGGAGCATGTTCAGCAAACAAGTCAATAGATTTTTCTGTGTCTGCATCTCCTTATTAGATCTTCCAGGAGCTGAAACTGCCCCAGCCATCTACTGAGGTAGTTCCTCTAATCCCACAAAGGGTGGATCATTTCTGATGGGACACGGAAGTCTTCAATTTCCCTTCATCTTCTAGGACTTGTGCAGGTAGCCAAACCCCTAACCTGGTTAGCTCAGGTAGTCTGAACATACCATACTACCTATAATGCTACATGTTAGCTAGAGCAGGCAGTGAATGTTTGCTTATAGTGATTCAATGATTCTTCCTTTCCTCAAAGTCCACATGTGAGGAGCCAGGCTGGTGGGTGATGCAGAGGCACATGAATACTGGCTGTGAATACTGTGTACTAGAGAGAGGTGGGGCAGACGGGCAGCACAATAAAGAGCAGGGGCAAGAGGAAAGGCAGCCAAATCATTTGCACTGTCTTAACAAGCACTAATTAAATGCCCTGTTTGAGGTAAATAATAGCTGAAAATAGCCAAGTTCAATTGTTTCTGATCGATGAGGAGAGAAATTGGTAGATTCACTTGGTGCTGTTTCAGTTATTAAGCCACAGCCCACTGAGACATCTTCAGAGAAGGGCATCAATTGAGTCAGCCTCTGGTGTGCCATTTGCTATGTCGTCATTCCAGTACCTTGTACGATGCCCTGCTATAATAAACCAAACAATAAGTGCCTATGCGATGAATAAAAATAGTAAACAATAACTAAAGAAAAATGTGAAGTGGATTTTTATCTTAACTATTAGTGGTCAATCACCATGACAATTCCCAAGCTGCACTTGATCCTATTTCCTGAAAATTATTTTCCAAGGCTTTTAATGTGTCCATGTGTGGTATATACTTGGGATGTTCATTTTTTTTGTATTTTTAAATTTTTCTCTCTGCATGCTACTAAACTGACTTCCTAGATGTAGGAAGCCAGGAGGAGAAAGAAGTTATTCCCATAATGGACAATTAACCTTGGAACAACGGAAAGCTAGCTTTGCAGACACACTGAAAACTAAAATGTTTTGTGCATGAATTTGTTATTCTTTGGGAGTTAACACATAGAGGACATTTCCAGTAACACAAACTTGGCACCAAAAACTTGTTCATCCTCAAGCTACAAATATCACATTCACCTTCCAGTTCCTTCTGGCATGATTTGTAGTATGATGGCCTCTCGGGTAGTGTGTACAAATCACTGTGAGGGACAAAACTGTATGAGTGCCTAATCCACTTTTGAAAATGAAAGAAAAGGATCTATTTTATGAAAAGCAGCAAATATGGAAGTATATAAATTGTAATAAACGATATTAGCACCTTCACCTCCTACTAATTGCCTCCCTAGTCAAGAGGAACAAAATACTGTAATAAATGTTACAGCTACATCATGATCAGACTACAAAAAAATGCTTCTGCATTTCAATAGCAAATTTTAAAAAAGAACAAACCAGATAGATTTAATTTAGGCTTCTAAATTAAGGGACTCTTCTGCTTCATTTTTTTCTAAGAATAATAATGGTACCCATTTGACTGACTTGCCAGTGTTTTTTGAGGATCAGAGTACAGAGACTGTTTCTCCATTATAATCACTAGACATAGTTTTAACATTCATTCTTTTTTCATTCACAAAATAATTTTGAATCTGTACTCCATCCATTTTTATTAGAGAAGCTAAAGATCGGTTGATAAACAAATACTCATTGAAGAGCTCAAACTACATAGCCGACACTCTTTCAGAGCTGGGGATTCCAGAGTACATGAACAAAGAGAAGTCTGCAGTCTCATATTATAGGCTATCTAGGAGAGACACATAAGGAAATTCATATGGAATGTGCATGGCTTGTTAGTGTTAAGTGCTGTGGAGACCAGTCAATCAGGAAAGAGAAAGACGGGGCTTAGGTTGTCATTTTAAATTGCATGGGGACCACATTTGAGACAAGACTTCATTGGAAACAAATTTTGTTTGTGAATGTACATCTTCAGTGGAACTATCTAGGGCAACGGACTTGGACAAGAATAGTGTGGTTGAGCATAGAAGTTTAAAAAGAATTGTAGTCACTAGAGAACATGAAAAAATGGAAGAGGCTGTGGAAAGGTTGGTCAGCAACTGTTTTAACAGTTAATTTGGAGCAAGGAGCTCTGATGTTCAATGTACTATTAGAACAATAGATGACTATAGATATCAGTAAGTTACTATACATTTCTGAAAACTAAAAGAAAGAACTTTAAGTTTCATATAAAGAAATAATAATTATTTAAAAGGTGAATGTTTAGCTTCATTTAATCATTATATATGTATATATAATACATATATAATACATATCTACACATATATAGTTACTGAATCATATACCCCATTGCTATAACAGTTTTATGTTTACATGTTACAAATAAATTTAAAAATTAAGTCATTAAAATTCATATACATAAAATTATATACAGTTTAACAAAAATGAATCTACCAGGGAAGCCTGAGTGATAACAAAGAAGACTATAGCAGGATCAATTGGAAAATAGGAATGTGGTAAAGATGGAATAATGAAGGCAGTGTGAATCTGATCACTTAGCCCAGGAGCATGTGATATGAAGATGATAGCTCTGTTATCAACTGTGCAAAGATTAAGTAGGGTGTGGTCTTAAATTCCTCATTACTGAAGTGACAAATAAAGAATGAACTTGAGATAATGTCATATACTGATAACCTTTCTGAAGGATGTTCACGAAAACTTAAAGGTTCCAGCTATTGTGCAGCTCAAAGTACCCTGGAGTAAAGCATTCAGGAAACCATCACTGAGAAAGTAACAAATCCATTAAGGATTTTCCCAGAGTTCCAAAGAGGAGTAAAGAATTTTGTGTCAAGAGGAGCTGGGGAAAAGGCTCTTAAGTAGGGAATGGTTGACAGAGATGAGGTAGCATGTCACTGATGTTTACTTGTGTAGTAAGGAGAATGGTGCTGTATATGTGAGCAGGGAACAATCATGGTGGTCTTGATTGCCATTCAAACATGCTTTAACTTCGTGCAGCATTTTTGGGAGCCATTAAAAGGATTCAAGTAGAGGTTAATAGTCATTGTGTTACAGAAGATCATTGTGGCAGCAGAAAGTAAAGGATAGATTGTAGGAATGGGACAGGAGAGGCAGGAAAATGAGTTAGGGGGCACCTTAAAATTGTTCAGGCAGGAAACAATGAAATCCTGAACTAGGACAATAACTGTGGGAATAGAAGGAGAGGAGGAGACATGTTCCAGAGATAACTGACAGAATGGACACAATTTAATAACCTCTGGGCCTGGCATGAAAAGAAGGAGGAATTCTGGATTGCTCCCAGGTTCCTGCCTTACACAACTAAACAAGAAAAGCTATGAGGAGTAAGTCATGTAGGATGGGGAAGATGATAAACTTGCTTTTGAATGTGTTTAATTGCTGGGGGAGCGTCCAGACTGATGTCCACTAGGCAGTTGGGTTTACTCAGAAATACTGGAACAGCAACAGAGATACATACATAGCTGCCTTCTGAATCATCAGTGTCATGGTTGAAGCTCAAATTATGAAGAGGATATTTCTCAAGGAAAGTATGATGAAGGAAAAGAAACTGGATAAGACTGTTGAACTACACCAGGATTGTGGAAGAGAGAGAAGGAAACAGAGCTATCAGAGATTATCACACCCTATTATTTATGTGCCAGTCACTGTGCTAGCTGTACTGGGGAGTTGAGCAAATTGTACAGCCACAGAGACTACCCTAGAAACACACACAGTTTGCATAAACATAATAGGTTAATGTTATTATTACCACCAAGGATAATACTAACAATAAATATCCAAGTGTAGCATAAAGTCCTATGGAATATTTAATTAATCTATTATAAAAGCAAAAGTTTGCTGCCTGCAGTTTTGCTATAGAATTTGTTTCTGGTTTCTCTAATGCTTGTATGTGTATGTTCCACTGTTAGCATGAGTTCAAACTATTGGCAAAACAAGCCAGGTGTAAATTATGGTAGAATTGAAATCGATAGTGCTTTAAAGCACTGGAGTGCCCAGTTCACATCAGGGCGTGCGTCTGTGTTCACTGAAACATGGCTATCAAGTGCACCCCAAGTCATTAGATGTGTTATCCAGTGAATAACAGCATAATGATATTTTAGCAGAGCTGCCTTATGATAAATTCTGCTTTAGTGAAACCCCATATACAGAGCAATTTCTTCTGGCCGTGTATATTGCATGGCAAAGAAAGGATATCCTGCTGCGTATCAGAAGGCTGTAATTTCATTTAGGGGTTCTATTGACATCATAAACTGCAAGAGCAGAGCTCAAGTGGCTATTTAAGTCATAGGAACTTCAAACTAAAATTACTGCCTAGTCCTAATCGCCACCTCCAGGGGACTCTTGCCTATACATATAGGCTTTATGTTTCTATCTTTGTGTCTATAAATACTCAATCACTCCAGGGGATGAAGTGATAAGCTGTTCTAAAATATGACAGGTATCTGTCACCTTTGCAGCTGATACAGGCTCAAAGGCTCAAAACAGTTTTATTATTCATTGAAGGTCAGATGATAAAAGAGACCCCCTCTCTTTCACAACACCCCCCCCACACACACACACACACACACACACACACACACACACACACACACACACACACACGAGCCCATTGTATGAGCATCTTGGTTTTAAGGCATATCTACCCAGTTTAACCTTAGGCTCTTTCACAAATCAAGCTAGAAAATGAAGGATTTTTAGATGATCATCTCCCTCAGCCTACCAGACCTACTTACTCCTCTTCATAGCTCTTCTTGTTAGTTGTATAAGGCAGAAACATGGAAGCAATCCATAACTTTTTCTTTTAATTCCAGGCCTAACAGTTACTAAAATGTGTTCATTCTGACTTTTTTATTTTTAAATGTGTGTATGTGTGGTACATGTACTGTACTTATACATATGTAATTGTGGAAGTTGGGTGCAAGTTCAAAATTGAGTGTGGAAGCCGGATGTTGATATCAGGAGACTTCCTCCATCACTCTTTACCTTGTCCAATGAGGCAAGATCTCTTAATTGAACCCAGAGTTCACTGATGTGGGACTATTCCAGCTCCCCAGCATGCCTCAGGGCTCCCCAGGCTCCACTTTCTAAATGCTAGACTTACAAACAGGATGCCACACCCATATCTGATTCTCATCATCCCACATACTTACTACTTGAGTGGTGAGTGATTTAACTGCTGAACCATCTTCTCAGGTCATGGCTTTATTTTGATGATTAACATCCTCCTCATTACAACCTATTCCTGTTATACAGGGGTCCTGGTTCATACATGTTAGAAAAAATAAAGTATCTTTACACACACACATGCACGCACGCACGCACGCATGCACACGTGTGCATGCGCACACACACACACACCATTCCCACCTGAAAACCACCTGAAATGCCTGTTTCTTAGTCCAGCTTTGGGCTTAATGTTTTTATCTACATGTTAATTTCCAAGAGAACATAGAAGGAATCCATCTTTGGATGAGGTGGGCTTGTGACTGATTTTAGGTTTAACATATCTCAAATATATCATCCCATTGTGGGCCACATTCCTGTTATCTACTTACTCTGGCTTCAAACATCTAATTGCTTTCATCCTTCATTCCTGTTTTTCATCCAACTTAGAAAAAGCTGTTAAGAATGATCTAGTCCATATATCATGATCAGGTCACATTGTATTTCTAGTTCTATAAATAAATATAGAATGATTGAATGGATACCCTTCCATTCTGAGTCTCTTGACATAAATCCTAAGTCTGTTTGCTTTAATGTGCTAAATGCTGACCTCATTATCTACCTAGGCTACTCTGCCACTCTTCTTTGTTATTCTCAGCCTTCCAGTCCAGACTGCTTTGTTTTTGTCTTCTTGTCTAATGAGAAACATTCAATATAAATACCCAGTTAAAATAGGAGGCCTGACCTCTGTGTACATCCGTTACTTCAGAAGTTAGGAACTCCACCCTAGAGTGGTACTCTGTATGCCTGTGCATCTTTCCATCCCATTTGGAATTTGAATCATCTTACAGGTGAATCATAACTCATTTGTATTTTAATCTGATGCCCTTGACTCTAATCTTAATTCTAATCTTTATATAATGTTATTCACATACCCCTTTCTGTATTTATTACATTTTCAGAGAAATATAGCAGTAATGAGGGGGTAAAAATGGATATTAGCCACATTGTTGAGAAACAGCATCGAACCACCTGTTGTATCACGTGTTTGCCACCCACACTGTTACTTACCTTGGCTCCCTGATGAACAGCAGAGACCTTCTGCCCTAAACTTCGTTTCAGGTTCGCTACCTGTTGCTTCCATAAGCTAGTGCCAGCAACCTCCAAAGCTTTACTAATATCAAGTTTAAATTAATAAAATTAATATTAGCATAGCAGTGTGAACAATACCAAACAGTCATAAATAAGAAGGAGGAAAACCCATCATTGTTAAACATAAAGCCACTGGCTGTTGCATTCTGACATATACTTACTATATTTCCTTGGTTGCCACTGTTTTTGAGTTCATGAAAAACATGAGGGAAGATTATAGGAGAGGTAAAATTTAAATTTAGGGAAAGGTATTGTTGTGGTAGTTAGCAATGCTACTGATTATCAGATACACAATACTTGCTCACAAGGATGGTAGAGTTTTTATAATTTTAGTGCTAAGATTAGTAATTGTTTCCTAGAAATATCTATATGGGAACACTTAGTCTGTGATTTTGTACCAAAGGAGCAATAAAGAATGACAATGATGCTATAGGAGTCTGCATGATGGTGGCCTATGGCTTGATAGCAGAAGGAGGACTTCTGCTGTAAATCTAGAAGGTGGACTAGACGAATAAAGAATGAAAAATCATTCAGAGTTAAGCATTACATTAGGTGCTCATTTTAACTGCAATCATTTTCTCTACTATATTCATAACTGACCTTTGCAATCCCTCTGTACATTATTTCATATGAGGAAAGTCATATATTTCTTGACTTAGAGGGAAAAAAACTAGAGACAGTAAACTAAATTTATCATTACATCATTTACAAAAGACCAAGGCAACCACAGCAGACTTGTGTTTTTACTCTAACTCCTTTTACCAGTTTAATTTGATAGTGGAAATTAATTATGAATAACACTATAGCACAACCACAATTAAAAGATATTCTTTATCACCATTTTCTATTCCTCTAATGCTTATGTAAGGGCATGAACTATTCTGTTCCTTAAAATTAAATTTTCTTCAACCTTGTGAAATTATTACAAAAGAGGCAACAGAAATATTTGTGTATCTTAGTTCAGTATCTGTTTAATAGCAGTGTTAACTGAAATACACTAGAGGTAAGCACATGTTAATATTTCTGCATGTGTCTTCCTAAAGGGTAAGGAAAGAGACTGACTTTCCAGTGAGAGGAGATGGTGTAATGGGCCTTCCAAAGGGGCAGAGGACAGATTTTGCACCAAGATGGGCATTTTCTTTTCATGTTTACTTCTGTCTGCTGTGTCATCATCATCATCCCTAAAATATCAAAGGCAGGCTCGTTTTCCTCTAGATCACCTCTAGCAGCATAGATGAGTAATCTGATCAATAAGGTGACAGTGCATTGAAAATGGCTAAAGAATCTCTCTATGCAGTTAAAGGATGTTGACTAAGCAAATATTTCAAAAATATTTAATTAGGAGTCAATATTGGGAATTACAGGTTGATGCTTCTGTGGGAATGAGCTAGATTAATCATCGTTTGATATTTTGTTATTGATCGATCACTAAAAATGTTAGTGGATGTTTATCAAGATATTTTAAAGCAATGTGAATTTGTGGTTTACTATGAGTCTGCACCAACTTCAGTGACAACAAAAACAGAAAAATGAGGTTACTGGCGAAGAAGGAAGGGTATGTGAGTGATGTGGCCAAGGTTTGTTTATGGAATTGTTCCCAGATATCCCTGATACCTAAGGTTCACAAGGTCATCTGTGAAGTATGTACAGTCCTGAGTCTCCCTGTGGTAGTTTGAATGAGAATGACCCCCATGGACTCATATATTTGAATAGTTGGTCTCCAGTTAGTAGAACTATTTGAGGAGGATTAGGAGGTGTGGCCTTGTAGGTGATGTGGCCTTATTGGAGGAAGTGTGTCACTAGGGGTGTGCTTTGAGGTTTCAAAAGCCGAGACTAGGCTAGGTCTTGCTCTCTTTCTGCCTTTTATCTCCAGATCAAGACGAATGCACTCAAGTACTCTTCCATCACTATGCCTTCCAGCCACCATGCTTCCCACCATGGATTAACCTTCAGAAACTGTAAGCAGCCCCCGATGAATTGCTGTCTTTTATAAATTGCTTTGGTGGTTCTTCAAAACAATAGAAAAGTAACCATGACCGTGCTTTATCCCTAGAAAACAGGAGCTTTCATCAAAGAATCTTGGCCTTTCCATCTCAAATCTAGGAGTCATCTTGCCAGCCTAAAGCTGATTGCTTGTTCTAGGTACAAACACATACGCATCCAGAAAAGGAAGAAAAATTATACTCTTTAGCCAAATATAGGATATCTGTATTTGACATATACAAGATGTTGATATACCCAAAATGGCCATGACTGAGGGTCACTATAAAGCTGTATGGAAACTGCTTGGCTGGGTATTAACAGAAATCTACCCAGGCATCCAGTGCTACTCCTGGTTCACAGGAAAGATGGAAAAGTGTCCTGGTAGAGTTCATGTTTCCTATACTCCTTTGTTGGCTCAGCATGTCTCCAGTGTAAATACACATATGACTGTAGCCTATGCACTCATTCACACTTCAGGGAAGCCTGTGGTTTCCTTTTCTCCCTCCATTTTAGCAGTGGGCTGCCTGCAACCTTTGATCAAGCTGACTTTGTACGTTATGTGACTGAACTCAGCTGTGCCAAACATCCTTGAGGAAGTTGACATTTGTGTACTTTGAAAGAAAAAAAGAGAAAAGTGAATCCCAACTGCTTCCTCCTGCCCTTTTGATTAAGAGAATGGTAAGTCAGCAGGAGAGGTGGTGCTTTTAACAAGCAGGGGTGTGCAGCAACTGATTGGTATCTTTCTTTGAAAAAAGTGGGAAAGATTGATGTTAAACAACACTAATCAGAGTTGATTACGGGGACTGAATGAATTCATTGATGGGAAGGAGCCATGGTTCCAGAGACAACAAAAGAGATTAGATAATAGTCAGGGGAATCATATTGGGAACAGTCTGCTCATTGTTGACAACCAGGAATCCTTGCTCCAGCTCCTTAGCCATTTCTTGAAATAGGCATTTGAGAGTAGTAACTGCAGTTCTCTGTCCGGAACAGTCCCTGCACTCTGCCTGGATGCCTCTTACTATTTATTCAGGCATAGCCCTCCCTGAACACCATGGGTAAAGTGGTTCCTCATCCCAACCTCAGTGGACATTAAGCCTTAGCTCTACTCCTTCAAGACATTACATTGGCTTTCTGAAACCACTTGTGGTTTCCTCAGTGGGCATACTTTGCCTTGCTCTGGCCCATTTTAATATTTTCAGTTACATTTACCTGGTGCTCCCCTCATCCACTATCATCTATACATCCTTCCATCCTTCAAGTTTAATAAGCCACCATCTCCTTAAAACGTTTTATTGATCTTCTTCATTAAACAGCAGAGTCCTACACCTTTGCTCTCCCCTGGAGATTGATGCTTAACTTAATTACAAGTGCTTATCACTCTATGTTCTAATTAGTTGGATATTTATTTTTTCTTTTCCTCACAACATAGAAATATTTTAAAACAGAAACTGTGCCTTTCATCTTGTTATTAGGACTACTAGCAAGTCGGTAGGATATAGTGGGAATGCTTAGTATAAATGAATGAATTGATATTCCCTTCATCCCTACTTCCCTATCTTAAAATCATCTCCTAAGATTAAACAGAACTCAGGATGAGTTTCTTTGACAACATGGAAAACTTACTGGTTTTCTTTTTGTTCAAAAGACACAAAGAAACTGGCAAGTCAAACATAGGACCTTTTATTCTTGCTCTTTCCCATGACGTCCATATTGTTCCAATCCATACTCACTATAACATGAGTAAACTGGGGAAAGGAGTGATGCCATAATTTCTAACTAGTGAATAAACATGTGGCTTATTACAAAACTTGGGCTGTTACTATATGACAGTTAATTTCAACCTGCCAGTTAAGGCGATTTCTCCTGTAGGATCCCCTCAAATACTTGAAATACACCATCAGCTGAATGTTACAATCTGCCCACCTTAATAACCTTTCTCACATAATAAAACCATCACACGAGTGCCTTAGAAACTTGATAAATGTTGTCTTTTAATAAAGGGATACTCACTTTTCATAAACTCATACATTTAAACTCCCCCAAGAACTGTGTTTTCTTCTTATATAGCAGCAAGTGGCCATCTCTCACTTTCCATTCAGAACACAGAGAACAAAACATGGGAAATCACCCTAAACTTCCCAGGAGGATTCCTCACAGTTCACATGTAGAACATTTTAATGTTATTTTAACATCTTAATGATAACTACTTAAGACACAGGATGACTCAGCTGTTTAATAGCATCCTAAGAATTCTGCAAAGATAGATAGGGAAAAATGGTTCAAGGAGGCCAAATACAGCTTTAACACATTTACCAAATGTTAGGTATGCCAATGGCTAAAACTGATGGAAACCTCTGGAGCTGAGGCAGTATTGCATCATTGCTGGGTCATTTTTCATTTCACTTTTATAGAACATTGTTCTTAAATTTGTCTTTAAATATGTTTAGTTTCATAGACAATATTTTCCAAGTTTTAAAATTTTAGTGCTCAGGCTAGGGAGTTGCTCATTTGGTAAATTGCATGCCAAGCACACTTCAGTCTCTGTGTTCAGATCCTCAGAGCTCACATAAAGAGCCAGGCACAGTGCAAGCACCTACTCCTGGCACTTGGAGGTGAGATGAGTGTCCTTGGGGATGGCTGGCCAGGCATTCTCACCAAGTTGATGAGCTCTAAGTAAATCAGTGAGGTTGACAGGGATTGTGGAAGATACCTGGCACCTACCTCTGGCCTTCACATGTTTGTCAAGTTTAGTGAAAATACAGTTTGTTTAAGTTGGGATAAAATGGTACTTTTGGATACTGCTAATGAGGCTACAGAAACATCTAATCTTGGTTGGGCCAAGTTCTGAAAATTTATGAAGAATATATCCCTTTAACCAGTAATTATACCTTTGAAAGTTTGTCTCAGAGATAAACTGCACATCTATGAAATTATTTATATACAGGGTTGTTTACCAGAGCACTGCTTGATATGATGAAAATTATCGGTGGGGATTGATAGACTGAATGATAACATATTTACATCATAGGATACTGTACAAACAAAAAATAACAATCAGTGTTACAGAATGATATGAAAAACACATAGACCATGCAAGATTTAGAGATACACTGAGGAATGCAAGACTGAAAACAGCTAATAAAGTGCTTTTGTGGGTGGGGAGGTGAAGACATATGTGACTAAAGAGACCACACAAAGGTACCATATGCAGTTAGTTCATGAAGTGGTTACTGAGGGGAGTTCTTAAGGGGTAAACGGGTAGCTGGGGAGAAAAAGATAAGCCTTTTTTGATATAGTTTTGATTTCTCTCTTTCTCTCTCTCTCTCTCTCTCTCTCTCTCTCTCTCTCTCTCTCTGTGTGTGTGTGTGTGTGTGTGTGTGTGTGTGTGTGTGTGTGTGTGTGTGTGTGTTTGAAAAAACTTGGTGGACCATCATAAATCTAAGACCAGTGCTGATATCCTCTGTCATCTTTCTTATATGCATAAAATGTAGAGAATATGATTGTTATTTCAGTAATAATAAGCAAAGTAATGTCTTTTTAATATCTAAGCTCTATAAAAAGTTCATGAGTTAGTTAATGATATTTTCAAAGTATAGAGTTATAAGCTTGGGGAGAGAGGTTTATGCAAAAAGCTTTTTTCCAATTAATGTTTCTTTACCTTTGCCCTTGCTTTAAAAAGCAATGCTCAGTCTGGCGGTGGTGGCACATTCATTTACTCCCAGCATTCGGGAGGCAGAGGCAGGAGAATGAGACTCTTTCAAATAGGCAAAGCAAAACAATGAATAGATTATAGGAACCAAGCAAAGAAACCCTTGGAAAGGGCATTTCTGTGATGACTGGAATCAGAAACCCCTAAACATTTAGCAGTCACCTTCAAGAGGTATGTGATAGAATCTTAGAGAGTGACCCCTACAATGGAGTGACTTTCTGTGTCACAGAGGGTATGGAGAAAGATATGTGACTAACCAGTCATGGCTGTCTTTGTCAGACTTGTCTATGGCTATCTCACTTGTGCTTAGAATTCCCTGTTAGCCTCTCTCACTATCCACCTTTAAACAGTGCTGAGAATTTATCATTGATAATGAAGGATCAGTGCTGATATGATTAGGAGCCAGCAAGATGCTTGACCAAATCCTCTGATACGATTGGCCTCAAAAGATGAGTCATGGAAATTATCGAGTAGGAATCATTGGATAGGCCTTTTCCTCTGCTACTGATGTAGCATCTCCCCTGTGGAGTCTGAAGAATCAGTGTACTGCTGTCTCCTAAAAGGGGGAGCAATGCAGTTGCTGGCTGCAATTTCTCTGTCTATGATTACTGACCACAATATTCTTTGATTGACACATTGGTCTGTAATCTAGGCCTGCTTACATCCTTAAGTGCTGTGCTACTCTTCCCTTTCACAAAGCAGATGACTGACTCCTCCCAATGTGTGATAACTTTTGTAGTGATGTTGTTTACTCTCCTTAAAATGACTTTCTTAATCTAAGTTTTTGAAATACTAAGAATCTTCCAATACTTTAGCCTAAAGCATCCTCCATCTGGAATCTCCATTTACTAGCCATTTTGTGAAACCATGAACCACATCTGTCTTATCTAGATGTTTATTTAAAGCATCTAGCTATTTTGTTATCAGTTGTCTCCCATATTTATCTTTATTAACAACATAACATGGAGAGAAGTGGACATAAATAAGAATATAGGCAAGAGTAAAATGAAGGTAATTTTTAATATATTCTGCTGAATGCTTATGACAAATTATTAAATAGAGGTGTACCTTGTTTTGATTTTTCTAGACTCAGAAGCTATCTGGTGGCTTCTTAAACTGCCAGAGTATGCAGGAGACAGCATATTTGCGGAACATGAATCAAGCTCTTCTTTTAGTGTGAGAGTGTTCTTGAACTAGTGACCCCAAGCTATCTCACAAAAGTGCACATTATAATGACCTCTCTCAGTATGGTTCTTAGCATACTAAAGTTGGACTCCGTTTCCCACAATAATGATAAGGATAATAAACTGGAGCTGAGTTTATGTTAGGTTCTACTGGTAGAGTGCTTACCTGGTTTGCATGAAGTCCTGGGTTTGATCCCCAGTACCACCTGTGATACCAGAACTAGAATGTAAAAACAGGAGGATTAAGTGTTTAAGGTCATGCTTGGCCAGTGTGAGCTATATAAGAACCCTGTTTCATATCTATACACTCCCAAGAGAAAAGAAAAGAAAATGATTCCACTTAATTTGGCTTTTATATTCCAATAAGTTTTATTTGCTATTTTCAAACATTACTTTTTCCCGAAGTCTGGCAGCAGATGGTTTATTTTGTAAATTCCATTGTTTTTTTTTTTGGATATTTTCCACAAATAAAGGGGTGTTTGTAAGAAAGAAAAGTTAAGGAATTAACTTATGTAAAAGTCTAGATAGCTGAGGTAATAAGAGTAAGCTCTGAAATGCAGTAGGTTGTTGGCATCTGGTGCATTTTGGGAGTATAAAACTTCACTCCAGTCAGTAACCCGACACACTCATAGCTGATGAGACCAAAGAGAGAAAATAGCTCTTCAGTCCCAGAGTCGGGTTCAGTTATGAGTTGAAGGTGAAGTCAGAACTATTTAAGGTTTTGTTTTATTTATAGGCCTCGCTATTAAGTGTAGGGTTTCCAAGAAAGTAGAAGACAGAGTTCCCAACCCTGAAGCCTTCTCACAGAATGAGTATAATGAAGCAAGTACAAGTATCATTAGTACATATGACTAAAAGTTGTAACAAACTTGCAAAGTGAGTGCCTGGGATTTTACCTAAAAGCTCATGTGAACCAAGTTCCCTGTGGGTTAGGACCTCAGTGAAGCAGGGCTGATGCATAAGTATCCCAATGGGCATTGTAGCTGGACAAGAGGGAAGGGAATTACCTTGGAAGCTGCTGGAAGAAGTCAGGACTTACCAGACCAGGGAGCCTGAGGAAAGGGAACAAAGAAGACCTAAAAGTCTCACCAGCCCAAGGACTACTCCAGCAATCCCCCAAGACCCAGCCTCTACCTGAACCCTGCCTGCTACCAAGAGCCATCACAGTCCCCATTGTGTACCATGTAAGTGCTCTGTGATTTGATAATAGAAGTTCGGCCTATACATTTTCATAATCACTTCCAGAGCACATCCATTATGTAAAGGAGAGCTTGGGTGACAATAACAATGCTTTATTTTAGGCATACTAAGTACTGTCATTAGCTCATTGGGGTCCCACAGTGAACCTCTGGTAGATGCTATCCATTGTAGAGGTAAAGAGAATGGACTCCTACAAATATGTTACATTGTAATTGGAATCCTGTACTGTGCTGTCAGTCCTCTATATCTGTTTCTCTCTCTTACACACGCGCACACACACACACACACACACATACACACAGAGAGAGAGAGAGAGAGAGAGAGAGAGAGAGAGAGAGAGAGCATGTATCTGTCATAGGCATGACTTAGACCACAGCACCACTGCGGTGATGAATGTTGTCTAGAGTATATATGGGAACAACATGTATTGTACATGGGAACAGCATGTGGAGCTCTTTCCCGCATACCATACCACCTATGGTTTGCAAAGACTTTTGTCTCCTGATTGAGAAGGGAGAAGATCATTTGCAAGCTAGCTGCTCCCTACCACAAATTCCAGATTATACCAGATGAGAAATGACAAAGTCTTTTTTTATTTTTTAATATTTAGATGTTATGCTCATTCATTGCTTTCAACTTTCTTATAATTCACAATTATATTTATATAACTTAATTTGGAGATCTTCATTATATATTACATATTAAAGTTTCCAACATTGACAAAATAATAAAAGAGAGACATACCTCATGACCTTGCCACCAAGTAACTATGTTGTTTACCTTTCAAACATATGGTTGAAAAACAACAGCAGAAAAAATATATAAGTAGAAGTTAATTCTCCTTTTGGTCCTCCCATTGTATATTTTATAATATAAGTGTCTTCTGTATCTCCATAGAAAAAATGTTTATGTGTTTGCTAGTATATAAATGTCCCCCTTATTTTAGTGAAACAAGAAGGATTATGCCATATATAATACCTTACAGTTTTATCATGTATTTTTTGTCCACCTCAAATTACATAATGAGAAAATTAACAGCCTTTTCAGAGTAATTGCTAGATATTAGTCTAAAATAACCACAAACCTCTCTGTTGACTGTATGATCACAAAAGAAAGTAGTGTCCATGAAAGTATTATGTGTATGTGTGACGTATCACAAAAGATTGCCTTAAGCCTTAATGCTTCACGGTAAAGATTTGAAGTATAAAATGTCAGGGTGGCCACAGGCAAAGCAGATAATGTGTCTCTGTGATCCTGGATGGATTATGGACTCACATGGAAGTTAGCATAGTTCTGGACAGATTTAATGCCTTTGCTGATTACAGTGTCTGAGATTTTACTGCAATTTCCATTTGAGTTAAAACTGATTTTGTCTTCAAAATAAAAGCCTTTTTAAAGGGGAGAAATAATTATTTTTCCCATGTCAGAAATCTGAATCCTTCCGTTTTATCTCCTAACACAATAAAGAAAGGCAGTAAAAAGAAATCACTGAAAAGTTGATGAAAAAAAACAAAACCTTTATTGAGTGTTTCAGCTACAGACATTTGTTCTTAAGGTGGCCCATGATGTCCTAAATACTCAACGCAGAGAGAACCAGATGCTGAAATGTACTTATAACAAGGCTTACTGTACTTCTAGAAAAAATAAAAAAAAAAGCAGTTTGGGCTTTGTGAAGCAATTTTGAGGCAGGTTTTTAAAAATCTGCCCATATTCTTTTAAATGGGGAAGATTTTTGTTTGTGGGCATTGGAGTGATTGATCTGAGTAAATGAGGAAGTTGTGCAAATCTAATACAGAAACACAAATGAACAAGCAAGCCACATTCTAACCTTGAAAGTGTGACTGCTTTTAATGACACAATGTATCAAGGTCAAGAGAAGGTGCCCTCAGCAGATGGAAGACTTTGAAAGTGAAAAACCCTCATTTCCATTTCTAATCTATTGGGTTGCACATGGTTTCTAAGGAACACTTAGTTGTTACAGTTAGAGCCTTGCTTCATTTCTAATATTAACATGTGCCAATTCATAGTTTTACCTAATACATTTCCCAAACAGATGTTTTCCATTGGAAGACAGGGAAAAAGCTGAAGGGGTAAACCCAGTAGATATCACTACTCTCTGTGGGACCCTGGAAAAGAAACTGTCCAGTGACACAACTGAGGCTTGGCAAGGACTAGGTTTCATAGCACCTTGACTTTTAACCTTTAATCTATATTAAGATCTGCTTAAGGGATGTTTCCTCTGATTATTTTTGTCTGTGGCTCCTTTATTTTATTTTGAATTTGTTTTCTGGCTGAATTAAACATTATTTGTGTTTGAGCCACACTTTGTGTAAGAATAGTTTTCCAAAGCTATTCTGCAACATGCATCTCACTTAACTTTTTAAATACACACAATGAAATGATTAAAGGTGCTGCATTCTTAGGTAGCACAGTGCATCTGGAAGGCTTGTTCTTACATCCTTTGTAAAGATCTCTGATTGAGCTTTGGGGAAGAGATGCCATGTGCCTTCCTGTCAGCCTTATGGAGGCAATTTTTTCATTTCTTTACCTACTTTTCATTCTGTGTTCTTTCTTCTTGCTCTTCCATTCTCTCTCAGTTTCATGAAAATTCATTTATCTGTGACATTTAAAGGCTCTGTCTGAGAGGTGTCTGGAGCTGTGGCCGGCTGTGTACATCAATAGCTTCTTAGGATCTGGCACTCTGTCAATATTTGGGGGCCTTGATAACCGCACTTAAATGCAGAGCCTGCCAGCCATCATGCTCTTAGTGCCTCTGTAACAAGTCCGAATGAGTGGATATTAGCATGTCAGAGCTTTCACAACTGGCGACACGTGGTAGACAGTATGCAGGCATCTTCCATGTGCCTTCCGCACCTTTCAGTGTTTCTTATTTATATGATGTCATTTTCCACTATATATATAAAATATGAGTCTTCAAAGGGTACTCATGTAAAAAACAATGTAAAAAATAGATTTTTCAATCTGGATTTGGTAAGGGTTATAATATATGAGACAACGATATATTGGCATTATATTTTTAAACTATGTTGTATCACTGAATTGTATATTAGTTAATTTTGTTATATGTCAATAACACTTTTTAAAGGATGATTTTAAAACCAAAGAGAAAATTATGTGGTATTAGACCAGAGTTAATTGCTATTTTATAATATAATTATATATTTGTAAGGCTGATGGGACCTTCTAAATGAAGTATCTACCCTTAGTTTGTGTTTTACTGTGTTTTGATAGAGAGATTTATCTACATGAAGAAGAGAAACTAGAAAATTTGAGAGATAAGGCTGTTCTACAAAATGCAAGCTATTTACATTTTATTTATATTTCACAGTTGCTTTCTCTATTTAAGTGAAATGTCCATTTCTTTATTTATACATTGAATCATGAAGATATTGTTACACCAACTTTTCCATACCTTTTTATGTATGGCATGGAAACTTGCTTCCATTGTTGTTACTAATCATCTTCTAGGCTACGTTGTCTACTGGTTACAGAGGGAAAGTAGAGAGATGAAAAGAATGCATGGAAGTACTAAGAACATGTCCAGCTTTCCCTTAGCAAAGAAGGTGCCTGTGACTTTGAGCCCTGGAGAACCCTGTTAGAAAAGAAATAGCTGCTTGCTTTCCAAAGAACACTGGAGGAGATCTGTTTAACAGCTGAGCAGTGGTGGGGTGGCACACACCTTTAATCCCAGCACTCGGGAGGCAGAGGCAGATCTCTGTGAGTTTGAGGCCAGTCTGGTCTACAGAGCTAGTTCCAGGATAGGCTTCAAAGCTACACGAAGAAACTGTCTTTGGCAAAATAAAATTAAATAAATAAATAAATAAATAAATAAATAAATAAATAAATAAATGTCTATAAAAACTGGAATCTATATTGATATATAAATTAACTCACCCCCCCCCAAACAGGAGCCAATCTTCTGCCAGTTATGCTTTCCCTTACTCAGAAATTTGTCTGTCTATTTGGGGACCAATAAGCAATCAGTCCTTGTAATTAGTTCATGAGTGGTATTGTTACTAGCAGGTTTTTCTCCCCACCGCTGGTCTGGTCCCGCCGCCACACCAGCCCTCAATAACATGCAGAGACTCTGTATTTGATACAAGGCTGTTGGCCAGTTACTATCATTGTTTATCAGCTAGCTCTGTCTTAATGATTAACCCATTTCTACTATTCTAAGTATTTCCACGTGGCTCATCTTACTGGCGAGAGCGGCGTGCTACCTCTCCGGGCTCTCCATGTTGACTCCTCCCAACTACTTCCTCTTTCCTCCTTGTCTCCTAGCCCCACCTATCTTGCTTTCCCATTGCCCACAATGCTTTATTTGTTAACCAGTATGAGAAACATATTTTTAGAATAACATCTCCCATCATCGTTTATTGCAATTCTCATCACTGTCTTACTGAAAAGTCCACTTGACACTCAAAAGATTCCCAAGCAAGAGGTGTATCACTACTAAAAGAATGTTTTAGACTCATCTCTTTTTTAAAATAAGTTTTTGGCAAAAAAAAATTTGTACATTCTGCAAAATAGAGGTCTCTGCCCTTGTTATTTTTGAAAAAAAAAAAACTTTTGAAACTGCTGTAAACTTCTGTGTAATAAATGACTTTCTGCAATAATTATGTACTTTGTAGTTTCCTCATGATGTCATAGTGGCCTACAAGCTACCTGCTTAGCCAGAAATTGGAGGTGTTGTGACCAGAAATGCAGCTTACGAAATTAGCTGTGTGAATCCCTTATAGTTATAAACTAGGAATAGAATTGATTAGGCATTCACAAGAATAAATAAGGTTGATAGAAAATGTGTAACATCTCATATTCTTATTAAATTATAGGTTTTTATAGAAAAAACTATTAAAATATACTACCCCAATCTAAAATAGAGAAAACAGTAGATCAAAATAATATCTTTCCTGTAAGTGAAATAAATAGCTTCTTATTAATGATATTGTTTTTATATTCAACACAATTTTAAAATGCTCATCTAAAATTAACCTGTTGCATAATGGTGCATGGTGGATGATTACTGAGGAAGCTTGCTGTGATGCCCAAGTTCAGCTTAGCATTTGGAGGTGATGTTACTTCACATTCATCTTCATTGTCTCCTCTCCACCAAAAAGAAGCCTCCCTTTTTTTTTGGAAACATGCACCTGAGCACAATCATTTAATACTTCTAGTTGCAATCTAAAGACATAGAAGCATAATCCCCATCCTATTTGATCCCTCCCTGGAGACTTCTGGTAAAAACCAGTTTGCCAGTCCTCAAGTCATAGTAGGACAATGGACCTCCTTGATTTTCTATCTTCTTTTCTTGTTTGGATTTAACTTTGCTTTGGGTTTTTTGTTTGTTGTTGTTGTTGTTTTATATTTTTACTTTTTTCAGAAACAGAGACTTCTCTTAATTCTGTTATTGCTTGGAGCTCACTATATGATCTGAATAGCTTCAAACTCATAGCAATCCTCCTGCTTCAGCCTCCTAAATATTGGGATTACAGGCATAAGTCCAATACCTACCTTGTTGTCTTCATTATTGGCCCAGTGAGGGGTCTTCTGGACTAAGGCAAAGCTAGGGTTATAATACACACAACATAACTAGCTAAGCTTCCATTGAATTTTGCCTGTGATGACAATGGAAAGATTTCTAGCACATTTATTTCATGTCAAGCACTTTGAAATTCTCAAGAATAACCAATGAGGAATCATAGTCAATGTGGAGGAATGCAGACATGAAGGATTGGCCGTGGGAGCCAGTGCTGGATTCTGGTTGATCTGGAAACATGTTTCCAGTATAGGCAAGCCCAGCATAGTCTAAATCATTGGTAGAGTCAAATTGGGTTTGCTTTAAAATTATAATTTAAGAAATAGATATAGAAGGATGATGGAATATCACATCAACAACAGAACACTATACCTTCTGAATATTTGTAAATCACTACTCCTTTTGGTGTTGAATTGAAGAACATATGTTTTCAAATTTCAATGTTTTTATGCAGGATCCACTGTTGTTGGGGGGGGGGTGAATGACACCAGGACTTTTAACTGTGCTTAACCAGGGTGAAGGCTATGAGAATGCCCCCAACATTTTAGTAGACTGGAAATGACCACATGTTACCATCATTTCCTGTAATAGCCGAGTTACTACAAACAAAACTTTTTTATCTAGAGTATATTACTTTGTATATATAGGGTTTTATTTTTGATTTTTAATATGATAGGCTTTTAAAGAAAACTTGATCACATTTTAATCTGTTTTTTGATGTCATTACTCAAAGTCAATGACTATCATTACATTTAAAACAATTCCCTTCCTGTGGTATTAAAGTATTTTCAATTCACCTCACAAAATATATTGCCAATATTTTTTACTTTTGCTATGAAATAAGAAGAGTGTTCTACAGATTGTAGAACAAGGGGGGAAACATCTTTAATTAAAGTATTTCTATATACCACTCTTTCTACCTACCTAGTACTTTCCTAGAAACTAAAGATAAGCCAGTAAATATGTCACTACCATTAAAGGATTCACAGAGATTGCTGGAAGAAATATCCTGAAAACACTAATTACAGTATGTAATAGATTGATTATGGAAGGCCAGGTAGGGGCTGTATAGGTTTGCCTGGAACAGTTCTGGTTAAGCCCATAGTATTGATATATTTATTGTAAGATCCTTTCCCCTTCAAAATTAATCCATATCTGAGCAATAAATTATATGTCACCCTTTAAATAGTCATATCACTTAAATCTACCTGATATTGCCTGGAAGGTTTTGTACAGAGTAGGAAATGAACTAAAAAAAAATTAAGACTACAGTGCCATGGGCATCACATGTACATAAGGAAAGTTACAGAGGATTGAGTGATTAACTTTCATCCCTCTCTGACTGGTCAGGGAAGTGTAGTAGAATTTAACTCATGTTGAATAAGGGATGACAAAACGGGACAATCTATACCCTGCTGTAATTATGTACTGTGTACAAGGGTTGTTGAGCAGAGGCTGAGTGTCGTTGTGAGCAGACATAGCTACCAGATCATGAAATAGATCAGCCCCTGTCCATCTAGCCTCCTCAGCCATATCATTTTCTTGTTAGCTTATGATTCTGCAACACAGGGGAGTCTTCTGAACTAAATTTTAAGAATTCTGATATGGTAAATATAGAAATAGGATTAAGGAAGGAAAAACACCAACTTCTCACGATCCACTCTGAATATATTTTAAAGCCACCAGGCCATGTAGTATAGATGTCACAGAGCTCATTTTCTGCCATACAAAGAGAACAACTACGAGACTGTGGTATTTGGGAGGCATGCCTCACTCACTTGGGCACACACTTGTTTTAAGATGGAGTAGCTGTAAAGTCTTGCTTGCCAGTTTGAGTTACATAGCTCTAAGTCAGCAGTTCACAGCCTGTGGGTCATGACCCCTCTGGGAGTCACATAGCAGATATCCTGCATATTCGATATTTACCTTAAGATTTTTAACAAACAAAATTACAGTTATGAAGTATCAATGAAATAATGTTGTAGATGGCGGTTAACACAACATGAGGAACTGTATTAAGGAGTCACAGCATTAGGAAGGTTGAGAACCACTGCCCTAAGTTATATTCAAATGGAATGGAGCCAAAACTAATGTGTAAGAGAAACACAACAGACATGAGAATAAAGAGACACTGATGCAAAATTTAAGTTCAGCTGGTTCTTGGGTCATTGTAATGCTGAAATGAGTGTCCACCCCTTCCCAATACCAGAGAGGAAGAGCAGAGAGGTGGCAATAAGAAACTCCTGAATGGTAACCTAAAAGTATACATTGGGAGTAAACTAAAGCTCCCTACAAGCAGATGGAGAAAGGAGTGGGCATGGACACACACTGATGCCATGAAACACTCTCTATTCACAACAAATATGTCATTAGCTTAGAACCAGTTACCTCCTACCCAGTGCACAGAAGCAAGATTGAGTCAGGGTAGGGAAGGAATGATACCAGGGTGCAAGCTCAGCTTTCCCAGAGACCTAAAAATGTGATAACACACCAAAAGCCAGAGTTCTCTAACTTGACTTTCTATCTACAGTTCTGAATTTTATTTAAAATTTAAAATGGTTTCCAGTGAACTAAAGAGAAGTGTTATAAAGTAGTAGAAATGGTTTAGTTCTTCCGTGGTTAAGGTCACATGTTCTTTGAAGGTAAAGGAAACTAGCTTCAAATCTCTGCAGCTTACATATTTATAGGAAGGTCTTTAAATTCTTAGGTTTTAATTCCTCCTTTAAAAACTGACACTAAAATACTATTAGGTTGTGAAAAGATTAAATACATATGTACATTGTGTAACATGTGGCAAAGGATTATTAAACAATCTTTTTTAGATTTTATTTTAGGGATGTATTGTGTGACTCTGTGTGTGTGTGTGTGTGTGTGTGTGTGTGTGTGTGTGTGTGTGTGTGTGTGTGTGTGTGTGTAAGTGCCCACAGAGGCTAGAAGAGAACATTAGATACCTAGAACTAGAGTTATAGGTGGTTGTAAGCCACCTAATATGATATCTAGGTTCTCTATGTGATCAGTCCATGCTCTTAACCATTGAACCATCCATCTCTCCTGCACCAACCATAAATGGTTTATCCAACAGGGGTCACTGTTTTGTGGCTACCTAGTCTAAGCTCTGATTGCATTTATACCCCCACTTCTTGACGTATCACCTGTGTTCCATCTTCGACCTCCTTCCCCAGATTAAAAAAAAAAAATCTGTGCCTCTGCTTGAAAACCTGTTGTTCTTTAAGAATTACACTCACTATTATTAATAAATTCAATAGACTACATAAATCCAGCTCATAGAGTTGTGACATTTAGAGAGTAATTTCCTTATTCGTGAGTTCTAAAGGATAGTACTAACACTGAGGCTTGCATGTAAGGGGAGTAGGGGTTGGGGACTCTATTTATCACCAGCCTCTTCATGGGAAACTAAAATGACTCGCCAAAAGTCACTGGGAAGCCTCTGGTGGGGAATGTTGAAATTTTTATGAGATCTTGAGTCTAAGTTGGCCAGGAGTTCATTTACTCTGAAAATGGCAGAGTACACTGCCATGGATGATCCCCAGTGTAACTTTCATACTATAATACTACTTTTCTATCACACAGATAACATGTTTTCTAGCTTTGTACTGATCCTGCAGTTACCCGTGGCAAGCAGGATGAAGGCACTGTAAATTCCCTGCTCAACAGCCAAAGCTATCCTTGTTACCAAAAATATCGTATGTTAGATCACATGTCAGTGTCTGCAGCAGAGCCAGGCCTTGGTGTCTCAGGGTCTACTTGTTACCCATGAGTTTATGTGCCTTGAAGCATATGGCCTTGATATATGATCCCAGAGCAAAGGAGCAAGGTATTTCAAGCTGGCCACAATTTTATTGACTCTCGCCGGCTTGCTTTGTAGTCATTCCAATAAACTAGATGAGAAATTTCTGATGTTCCAAGCTATCCCATCCTCAGGACTCCATTTCATGAGTCCAACAAAACAACTTCAGTGCTTTTGTGTGACACTGTGACCACAGGGATAAATAATTGCTTAGTAATTCTCTTTGAGGCAGAAAATTCTAAACATGGAGGAACCATTTCCCCTTAATGGGAGCCAGAAATCCTGTAAGTGCTTGAAATGGCATTCACAAGTCTGAATGGTAAACAGATAAAAACAGGAGCGCACCAGTTGCACAAATGACTTGCTTGTCACAAACTTGTCATTGCAGTAATCTAACATTTCGTTCTCAGAGCCCGATGGAAAGTATGGAACAAACAGGCCCTGCTGACGTTTTGGCTCCACTAAGCCTTCCTCCAAGCTAAGACGTCTGCAGTATCTTCCAGTTCTAGACCCTTTATCTGCTGAAGTTAGCTCATACTGTGCATGTGAAAGAAATGTTTGACTATTGCATTAACAAGTCGATGACAAGCAAGTTATTCCTGCAATTGAAATACTGCTGCTTTCAGCAGTATGCCATTTTGACCTTTTGACAAAGAAGAACCCTAACAGAGCAGAGCACTGGCAAGATATCAGGGTTGTTGCCACAGGCGTGTGCAGATTAACAAAGACCACCTGTCGGGAGCTTAGGTATGATGGTATCATGGGCATAGGAAACAGCTCCATGAGAGTTATGGAAGATGTTTCCTGGTAGAACATTAATGTTATGAGCACATTTGAACTGTCCCAAAGATTGCTCATCTGAGGGTTAAGTATACTGGAGGAAATTAAATTCTCTATCTGTTACATTCTCTCTCCAGCCACATATTAGTGCAAACACCAGTGTATGCTTTATAGAATATTAATGTTTGGAAAATGTAAGTGGAAACTGTTATAAGCCAACTTTTACACATAGTATTTGCCACTTGTTGAGTTTCTATTAGTAACCTCCCCAAACTTTTTTCTCATTTGCTGTGTATCTACAGGTACTTAAACCTAAGCAGAGCTACACTCATGTGTCCTGAAACACACTATATTACTGTACTTCTGTCAGTCTCCCCACAGAAAACCCATGTAGCCCTCCAAGCCGTCACCAGTTCATTCAAACATAAGCTACCAGCAGGGAGTGCTCGTACACTATACAGCCTCCAGTCTTGTCTATTTGAGGAGCCCACCTCCCCTTGGGAGCCCACCCTAATGGGCCCTGACCTAGCTATGCACAGAGCCTGGCTGGAGCCTGTTCTCAGAGCCTTGCCTAGCCCCTGGTCCCAAGGGTTCTGCTTTGTTGGTGCCACAGGATATCAGCACTTGGGACAATGGCACATTTGCCCTAAGAGTGTTCCCTCATTCAAACAGCTGAGCATCTCTTATTCACCAAGGTGTCAGGTACCTTGTATTCCATTTAGGCCCTCTAGGTGTATTAATGGGACATTGATAGTGCCTGCTGTGGTTTAAATATTCACATGAAAGACTTCCATTCTCTGGCTATTTTCTGACTGGTGCCACAGGTGTTTTCATTTTCAAAAGTCTTATGTAATCATTGTTCAGCCATGAGAACCAAATTCCTTGCTGACATCATAGTAGGCCACAACTTTCTTTAAGATTTGGAAAAATTGACGATAGAGCTGTCTCCCAGGTGAATTGGTTTCATCTCATCCAAATATCTTCTGCTATAATCTACACCTCTGCCTTATGGACCTCCTACTGCAGAAGACAGATGGGTGGAAGGTGAGAGAAGAGGGTCCTTTCTCTGTAGAATTCACGATACTATCCCTGGATAGAGTGAAGCATCATTCAAAGTTCCTGAAAGAAAATATATGAATGAAAATTTGAATTTTAAGTGGAGTTTTACTGACTTTTTTGTTTCTTTTCAAAAGTTAATAGGATTTCCATAATGACTTTGTACTTTCTTAATAGAAATTAAATGGTAGAGAAATGATATGTTGTATTTAATTCAGAAAAAATAAAAATCTTTTCTATGGGAACTCTTCTTAAATGTGCATTAGAGAATAGACAGATAATGGGAGAGAGGGAGGGAGGGGAGATGGAAGGAGAAGAATGTTCTCTTCCTATTAAAAGAAAGAACTCATTACTATAGTATACTTGTATACCTATTTTACAATGCATCTACTTACCTGATAATTTTAGCAAAGAAAAAAATTACCTCCTATATTAGAGTAATGTCATTGGACTCACATAATTTTAGGGCAGAAATGAGCTTTTTATTAGGATGACTTTATGTCTCACTTCTATTTAGGGTGTGTTTGTGGATGCTAGGGCCCAAAGATATTTAATAAAGTGAGCCATGCCACAAAATTGTGGGCAAAACAAGGCCCTAAGCGAAGATCTAAATTTTAGTCTAGGCAGCACCCCCCTTAGAGATTATGCATTTTTACAGTTTTATTTTAAACAAAATGTTTCCTTTTAATTATATGCATCATTGTGCTTAAATGGAACAAGACATTTGCTAGTGTGATAACTAGGACTTCATACAAGCTGTGCTACCTAAGAAACATACATGATCAGTCTGAACATCTTTACTTCAAAGTTCTACTTTCTCCATGTCATATAAAAAACGTTTATTATTTCCATTAACTTTGCCGCAACTTAGTAAACAGAAATGCTCTATTCCCATCTTTTACCTGAAAATATGTTTTAAATGGGTATGTACCTTTAATAACTATTCACCTAAGTAAGTCATAGTCTCTCATTCTTGGAGATTTTTTAAAAATCAGATTAATAGAAATCTATTTTATATTTCTACTCTTTGCCATGTTTGAGTTGATCCTTGTAATTGTTAGCTTTGGAAAAACATTAACTCAAAGCATCAGTATTTTTGTTTGTTGAGGAAACAAACAATGGAAAATAAATGAAATATGCATTTACCTTTTCAAAGTCATAATAAATATATACTTATTTTTTATTCATGCAAAAGTTCTTTTTTAAGTTTGTTGTTGTTTTATTCCTGTTTTGGCATCTCCAAACATCTGTACTATAGCTGGTGATGAGAGTATCAGCAATAGCTGGCAGTTTTCCTCCACATTGTGACAAAAAAGAATGAGCTGAAATAGAACCTTGCTTTCCATATGGTCGGCTTGCAGGGTAGCATTGAAAAGGTATTGTCTTTTGTTTTCTGAAAGCCAAGGTGAAACTTGTGGGCAAATAGGAGTACTGGTGCCAAATCACCTGTTGATTTGTATCAGAAGCACACTTGGCAATGCAAGCCCCTCTTCATCTGCTGGGAAACCTACATGGAAGGCTTTGTTTGTTGGGAGCATTGGTTTCTATCAAAAGCATATGCTTCTGGTCACTCACTTAAGAAAGCCTAAGAGTCTCCATGTGGATAGAAGTAAATGGAAAGTTTTGCTTGTGATTCAGTGAAACAGTCACTGTATAAAGTGCTTGTTAATTGGTGAAATACTGTCTTCTTTTGTAATGAACAGAGAGAAGGTGATACTTTACCATCACATCCATATGGATTAGGGAAGACAGTGGCCTCAGAGTTTTACTTTTGTAATGTAAAGTATTTCAAATACATAATAGCATCAAGTGTAATCTGAAATACAAGAATCCAGAGGTCAGGTTAGAAAACTCTTAGTAATTTTTTAATATGTATTCCTGAATTTGTTTCTATGTCCTTACTACTTAAAGACATATAGACAATTCACTGTGTAGCATCAATATGTGTGGCAGAACTTAATGTACAATATGCCACATTCACTGTGCAGGAAGGGCCCACCCTTGCAGTTAATGGTGTTCCCATGACTTTAGCAAAAGGCTAAAAACAAGCAACTCTTCTGCCTCGTATTGTCATGAGTTAGCCTTTTATAAGTCATACATTACAGCTTATATAAAACAAATTCTTCTTTATATTATCACTAAATTTCAGTGATAACTCCTCGTCAGACATTATTTCCAATGTTTCCCACTGGCAAACAAGTTTACATTTTTATGTATATAAATACAGAAACCATTAAACATTAAGAAAAATGTGTGTCAAGCTTACTGGGCATTATAAAATGCTCTTCAAAAGTACCTGTGCCTATTCATATTGTCCTTAGCAAGCTGAGAGACTTCACGGGATTCAGACCCAGAACCGTCAGACCTTTAAAAGGTTTCTCCGCATTAGAGACTTAAACACTGTATCACTTAGTTTTGCTTTCTTCACAAGCCGTTGTGTTGTCTGTTTGTATTTTATGTTCATTTTTCTATAAGCGAATTCATCTTCTTCTTGGTAATTATAGTGAGCACTGTGTTGTCATGTTACATTAGTGGTGTCCGGATCTTTGTTCCTTTGACTCAAAGAGTTGGCAGATATCTTTGCCTAATTTGCAATTCATCTTTTATGTCTACAGAAACTTTTCCAACTTCTCATTTTAATGTTGTTAATCTGACTGATACTTTCCTGTATACATGTTCTTTGTGTCACCTAAAATCTCCTTCCTATCTATAGCCAGGAATAAAGAAAAAAGCTGTTTTCTTCTACCAGTTTGTCCTTTTTGTATTGCTTCTCAAAACGGGTCTTACTTTGGAGGCCTCCAACCTGAGATCCTCCTGGCTCAGCATCCCAATTGCTTTAAATATATGCATGTGAAACCTCAACCAGCCTTTAGTCTAACAGTTTTAACATTTTACTTTTTTAGATTTAGATTGTTAATCTTCCAAGAACTTTTTTTGTGTCTGATGCATTACATGTACCCTATTTTATCCTGTTTTCGTGTGCATAATCCAATAATGTCAGAATCATTAAAGAAAACAATCTTGTTTGGTGCTACTATATAATTCCATCTTTCACCTACAAGTTTTTTCTTAGGCTCTTTTTCCCCCAGTGTACTTTTTCATCATTGGGCAAATCACCATAACATACTGATATTCTTGCTTCTAGATGTGAAGTTTGGAGCTAGCAAGGTTTGTCAATGTTCATGCTGAATTTAATTTGTAATTACATTAATTTTAGAAAATGACCTACAAGATCATGGACATTCTGTATTTCTATCAATTAGCTATGTCCCTATATTTATCTAGATCTTCCTCCCTTCATGTTGGAATAATTTATTAATTTCACATAAAAGTGTCTAACCCATTATGTTAAAGTTTTTTACATATGACAGTTTTTTTTTTTTACTATTCAGTACAGAATCAATTTTCCATTTCATTATCTAATGGTTATTATTGGTACATTTTCAGCAACCTCTCCAAATTCTCTCTTTATTTCTAATAACTGATAATTCTCTGAAGTGTCCTATATTACTGTATATATCATCACTAATGATTGTTTTTTATAAATTCTAAAATACTCAATTTCCTTTTCTTGTCATATTATATTACAAAATTTCTATGTAGCAGAATTAAATAGAATTATGTTAGGAATGTATCAAGTTTCTTACTTTGGTAACATTTGGGAAATAAAGAGTTTGCATGGGATTTTGATAAATGAATAGTACTGAGTTACAGTTGTTTTCACAATGTATAGTTCACAAGGAAGTTTAAATCAGTAGTAGTTAAACTTCTCTAGTGCACTTTCTGAAACAATAATATGAAAGTTCCTTTTAATGTGTTAATATTTTATGGGATATTAATAAGTTTTCTTATTTTAAAATGTTTATTTAGTCAACATATTTTTGTTTGTTTGTTTTTCAAGACAGGGTTTCTCTGTGTAAGAGCCCTAGCATCCTGGAACTTGCTTGGTAGATCAGGCTGGCCTTGAAATCACAGATACCGGGCTGACTCAGCCTCCTGAATGCTGGGATTAAAGGCTTGCACCACTACCGCCCAGCTTAGTCAACATATTTTTAAAAGATAAAAATGTCATACTTAAATACAATGTATTTTTATCATATTCGTCCCTCACCAAATCTTCTATTCCTACCACATGACTCCCAATTTCATGTTCTCTTCTTACATCTTTTAATGGCTTATTAAGTACGCTGAGTGTTACCCATATGCATACATGTGGAACCATCCATTATAGCCTGGGAAGTATAGTTGAGCCATGCTCATGAAGGCAACTGACTTGTCCTCTCACAGCAGCTATGACTATGGCCATACCACCCTGAATGTTCCCAAACTTACCTGTCAACACATTTTTAAATACTGTTTTAAGATTACACATGAAATATTAGGTTTAATTTTGGAATTCTCATACATAATGTTTGTTCTCTAGCCCTAGCCCTCTTATCTCCCTCTTCCTCCCCCTCTCACCCTTCAATAATCTCTCTTCTGCATTCTTTCAGATACATTTATTCCCTTTTTCTCAAGGCGACTTTTTTTCCCAATGATGATCTTTTCTCTAGTTGCACGCAAATACACACACACACACACACACACACACACACACACACACACACACACTTTTTCTTTCGTTATACAGTGTTGTTTTATAACCCAGTCTGCCTGGACCTTGCTAAGTCAGGACTCCGCCTCCTAAATTCCATGATTGTGATTATACTCCACTGTACCAGGCCTGCTCTCTGTGGTCAAGGAAATGTTATCACTTGATTTCTTCTCTAACTGTAGATAGTAGATAGTTCACTCTTTCCTTCTGGGAAGCTATAAGGAGCTCTGTGTTTTATGGTTTCTCTCAAATGTGACTAGTTACATATTGAATTCTAAGTATAAGTCCTGAACTCAGAGTATACACTTAAAATTTAGGATCAAATTTGGGGAAATTCTAAGATGTTCTCTTTCAGCTGGTCATTTCATTACTATTAACTCCATTTCTTCTTCTGTAATTTTGCAAGTTACATATGAATGCCTCTGGATCGGTTTACCATATCTCAACTGCTGTTTTTACTTCCTGTGATTTATTTTTTAAGTGAATTTCTTAAAAATACCTTCCAGGTCATTTAACTGTCTCTTTAAAATTGAACTATCTTAAGTTATCCAAATTAATGCATTTTGACTGTCAATGAATATGCTTAATGTCCTTAATATTTTGATTGATTTTTATCTTATTCACTTATTCATGCTTTTCATTGTTTTTATTTAATACTTTACTGTTTCCTTATATATTTTACTACATTATATTTAATATCTCAGCATGTTTATTTTAAGGCCAAAGTTATACAATTCTTTTTGATAAAATTAATCTGAACTGAAAATAATTGATTTTATTGGTTATTATCTTTGGTGTTAACCTTGTTGATGGACCTTAGAATTTTGTCTTTCAATTAATGCAGATCATAGGGCTTTTCTTTTTCCTTTTTCTTTTCCTTCCTTCCTTTCTTTCTTGTTTCCTTTTTTGCTTATTGTGTCTCCTCTCCCCTCTCTGTTCTTCTTCCCCCCTCTGTTTACCAATGCCTGGATAGTGACTTTGAAGATCCCTTTGTCTGGATCCTTGAGTTCCTGCTGCCTGCCATGCCCATGCCCATCATTACAGTGAGAACTCTCTCTGAAGGAATATTTTATCATAAGGCTTTGTCTGTTTTCATCTCCTCTTCACAGGGGTTAGAGTCCTAGTTGATAATTAGGTGACAAAATAATTAGGGACAAACATTTGTCACCTTCTTGCTGTGGTAAGGCAGGACCAAGTTCCCATGTTGTGTACCTCCATCACTCCCAAGAGCTGAGGATAGCCACATGTCTGAGCTTTGGAAGTTCATACCAGAATGCCTGTGGCTTTAGCACTGCTCTCAATCATTGATCCCATTTCTTTACACAAGTAACAATCTTCTTAAATCTATGCCCCTTTGTTTTTCTTTTTTTATATTATACTAAATGTTTCATCTAGAAAAACAGTTTTTTGAATTTTATACCTCAATGATGCATGTAAATATGTAATTAATTTATATTTCATATCATTATAATGTTATCTTAACATTATTTATAACACATGTGCTCATTTACTTGAAGTACTATGGATAGAGCCAAGAGCTTCATACATGCTAGGCACTGTATTATTAAATTTCATTCTCAAACTAAGCAATACCACACCTTTTATATATGTGTGCTCACATGTTCGGGTGTACTGGTCTGTGTATGCAGAGGCCAGAGGTCAACAGCAAACATCTGCTTCCATAGTTCTCCACCTTTATTTATGAGACAAGGTCTCATCTTTTTTTTTATACACATCATTTAATAATGATAATGTAGATTACAATTATTATTTAATTCTAAGTTGTACTTGGCATGTAATCATATTTGATTATCTGTTATTATTTCCATTCTATACAGTAGAAAATTGAGAAAATAGGTTAAACAAATTGTACTTAAGAAAAAATTTTAAATAGTAAACATTAATATTTGAATCCCGATTTCCCTACTATAAAACAAGTATCCTTGAACTATATTACCTTATGGTGATATTTTGTTTGTTTTTAAATTTTAGATATTTATTTTTAATAAAGAGCTTGAAACAAGTAATTCCTAGTTTTATGAAGAATATATTTGGTCTTACCTCAGAAAGTTTATTTTATATCTGTCTGCCTGGCTCCTTGGTTAATTCTCTCCTTCCTTCTACCTCTTTCTCTTTTGAACTATAATTTGTTCAGTATGCTATCACTCTAACAAATTTCTGATTTTTAAAACATAATATATTGTTCAAGTAACAATTACTGTTATTTTTATAAAAAAAAAAAATCCAAGCCTATTTTTCAGTTAAGAGATTCGTTGAAGTTGTGCACTGCATCAAGTGAGAGACCAGATGTTCTTTCCTAGCTCCTCGTCTATCCCTGATTCTCTTTACTGTTGCTGCTTCTATGGTATACTGTGTTAGGTATAGAATATTAATTTTTATTAGTGCATCACTGGAGAGGATAATCAGGAGATTAGATCATGTATTCAGGGTAGTAGAAAGCTTCTTATATAAGGTAGATGCCTAATATTTAGTGAGTGTTGAATGAATTGAGTTTGTTATGTTTATCTGTTAACATAGAAAGAAAGAAAAAAGAAAAAGCTTAGATATCTGTAGATTCTTCCTTTGCTGTTGGCTCACTCTTTTCTTTAAAACTTGAATTATTATAAATTATTTTAGCATCATATAATTAATAAATACTCTTTTATTGTTATTTTTTTGGTTAAGCAAACACTTGCTTTGTGATTGACTCTTGTATAAGCAATGGCTGGAAGGTCAGTTATGTGCCCCTTCAACTTTGTCCTTTCATAAACTCTTTACATATCTGCCCCTTTCTTCTTGTACCCTTGCCCCTCAAATAATACATATAGTTGGCAAATCCTGTTCTCAAGTCAGTAACTTATGTTAAGGTTTCTTGAATGTGAGGTAGTAATTAACTACCAGTAATTGTATCATATTAAATGGCTATTAGCCTGTGACCTCCCAAAATAATTCATGTTGTTTACCATTTAAATGGAAGCATTTTAAATTGGTTCTCATTGTTTATTTTTAAGACTAAGCCTTTAAAATATCTAGATATACTCAGTACAAATGGTGTGTGTGGGGTGTGTGTGTGTGTGTGTGTGTGTGTGTGTGTGTGTATGAGTCTTCTTAGAAAATGGGCTTTTCCATTGAGATTACCAAGAATCTTAATAACAATATGCAACATGATAAAATAAAAGTACCTAGCTTTTGTCATAGCAAAACAGGTTACCTAAAACAATGCAGAAGGGCAAGGGCAAAGCAATGTATGAACTGGGTCATTTGCTGATGTGTAAATTTCATAGAAATGTTAGTGTACATTTGGTTGATTTATGAGAAGTACATATTATTTGTGTTATAAAAATACCCAATCTTTTAAATATAGCAACAGGTTAAAAATTAAACTCTCTTCCTAGTTGCTTCTATTATTTAAATTATAAAAATGATTTTTGTTACTTTCTTAAAAGCCAATAAATTGGGACTCAGAAAACTTTCTTTCTAGTCTCCATTCTGTCATTGAGCTCTCCCTGACCATAGGTAAGTCATTGAACTCTTTGGGTAATTTTTTCTTGACAAATGTTAAGAGTTGGAAAAGGCTCTAAAATCTAGCATTTTGTCTTGTGTCTGCTTGTATATAGAAGTACCCCCGTATAAAAGCTTAACCTCGTTTAGATTACACTTAGCAATAGTGTAAGTTAGTCAATGAGACTCATGAGGAAATATCCAATAATATGGTGAACCTTTCTTGTCACATTTAGCTAGTGAAAAACTGGGAGCTACTGTAAGTACTTCATTGGGGCAGCATTACTTTCAAAAGGGCTTTTGGGCATTGGGGTACAGAATGAGGCAAAGAAAGAAACCTAGACTACAGACTTCTCAGGCTTTCTGCCATGGTTCCGAGTAAGGTAAGGCAAACACACTGTGAAATTAGTCAATGGTGAAGCAAAAGCAAAAGTTATAAAAATACTGAGCTGTCTGTTATTTCCAAAAAGAACAGCTAAGAACAGTTTTAAAAAACAAAGAACATGAATGTACGGATGTCTAGTCGGCAAGACAATGTTTGATAACTTACTAGCATGATTTATTTTTAAAAGTAAATCTTAGTGCTGGTGTGTAACAAAGCAGATGTTCATATAGTGATGGTGAGGAATAGTGACAAAAGTCCTGTAAGGTAATATAATGTATTACAAGAACCTTTCATCTGCTGACCCAATAGTCTTCTGTCAGTCTGCCTACCTGTTGGAAATAAAATCTCAGACTCAGATCTATGCATTAAGTGTTAATTCTAATGACATACATAAGAAAAAGAGAAACATATCCTTAAATATTCACAATCTAAAGAATTGTTATGTAGGTAACAGAAAGTCTATATACAGTTTGCATATCAAATAGATATGAATAATACTGTTCTTAAAGATGTTTTAATGATTTTTAAACTGGGGGAGTCTTATAACATAATGTAATTGAAAATACTCCCTCCTAAAGAAACAAACTTGAATATATATTTTGTAATTGTCCCAAATTACAAAATAAAAGTCTCTGACTAGGGTGGAAAGGAATGCATTAAATTGTAAAGAATCTCTTCTCTCCTTATAGCATGTGGGTCCTGGGGTTTAAACTCAGTTTCTCACCCTTCGTAGTAAGTACTTTTACCAACTGATCCATTTTGTGGGCCCCTACTATGACATTCTGAAACTTAATTTTCTGTAGAACCTCATTGTCTTCAGTAACTTCTGTCATCGATATGCTCAATTTTTTTTATCTTGTCTTACACAAAGGTAAGTGCATAGCCTAGATTACCCCGTGTGTCTCCAATTGTCCACAACTTCTAAATTTCGTATTATATGAAAAAGTGTTAACCTAATAATAGCATTTTGAGTAACTGAGACAGATGAAAACAAAATAAAGGATAGTCAATATGTCACTGTAGAATAATTTTATTGGGTGGAATAAAATACTGCTGATAAATTTATTAGGCACCCTCTTCAAGAATAGACTCTCGGCCGGCTGCTCTCTGTAAAAATGAATAAACATAACAACTTAGTTGGCTCTGTACCCAGAAATTTGGCCGGAAAAAAAAAACCCCAGTTGGAAATAATGAACCAGATAATGTTATATCAGAAGCTTATAGTCTGCCTCTTTTATGACAATATTGTGTAAGTAATAATGCCATCTACTTTAAAATGTGAACTCCTTACACTAGCCAATGGCAAAGTACTAAAATATCTAAAAGTTTCCAGACCTCACCCTCCTTCCTTTCTGCTGGGAAAAATGAACCACTCTCTCTCCCTCAGGCCTCCCCTGGTGGTTCAAGTGGACTCAAGACTGTTTGCACCGAGCTCATCCCATTTTCAAAACTGTAAATCTAGTGAAGGCAGAAACCGTGTCTGTTACCTGAGGTTCTGACAAACTATATGATTAGTGAATAGACTGATGAAGGATTAACATTGGAATCTTGATTCCATGCCAATAAATAATCAAAGGATAAAGTCACCGTATATAGCCTTGAACCATGACTAACCTAAGTGACAATTAGGCAGTTGCTTTCAGTTAGATGAGAGTAAGTTAGGAACATCTTTGTAAGTGAGCATCTGTAGAGAACATTTTGTCTGTTTATTTTTTGTTTTTGTTTTTTGGATTTTTTTTTTCTGCAAACTTGTGAGTTAAAATCGTGGAGTTTTTAAGAGCTCTTATAATTTTAATATAGTAACTTCTGGGCATCACAACTTTTAACTGCTATGATACCCATAAGTTACTAACTACCTGTGACTCTCAAGTTTCTCATCTGAAAGATGGGAACAGTAATAATCCTATCTCACAGCTGTTACTGTGGATAGCAGGGCTCTTACCTGACACACTGGGTGGGGGAGGGGTAGTGCAAAAGCTAGTGTGTTTCAGGATACTTGGAGAGCTTGTGCAGAGTACAGACCTGTGAACTCAAAAGACATCAGTTGGTTTGCTCCAAGGTGAGACCATGGAGTTTGTCTTTGTAACATGTTTCCTCAACAGTTCTGATCCTGATGTTCAAGTTCCAGGAAACCATACCATCATGCATAGTTTCATCCTGGCTTTGATCACAGAACAATTCCAGCCCTGTGGCATCTTCTTCAGAATTTGCCTTGCACATTGTTAGGTGGCTTTACTAGAGAAACACTGCTGCCCCACCTTCCCACTCCACCCCACTAAAGACAGTAGAGAAGAATAGGAAGACAGGGTCAATTGAGAAACTGAGTGGCTCTGGCAAATTATCAGTTATTTTGTATTATTTGGACTAATGATCTGCATTAGTTCAAAAGTGAGCTGACTTGAGAGGACTGCTTGAACTTTACAACAATAGTTTCCCGCCTAACTGGGAAGGCTGGCTGTAGTAAAGTCTATCTCCTGCTTTTTTATGGAATCGCTATCTATAGAACTGAGATGAATAAGCACAATTGAAGTGCAAAGTGTTAAACGCATGCTTCGGTCTAGTCAATGCATTTGCACATTGAAGTAATTAGGGTGCATTTAAAAGCATTCTGCTTGCAATACTTTGTTCTACATTTCCTACAAATCAAATTAGTGAGGGGTAGATTTGATTTTTACATCATTTTGAAAATATTTTCTTTTTCTTTTTTTAATTTCCTTAGTATTACATTTTTACAAAGTTCAAAACACAACCAACTGTGACTAAATTCATAAAAACAAAACAAAAAAGTCCAGAGGAGAAGAAAATGAAAACCAGCACCAAATAATATGCAGTAGAGCAATGCAGATCATACCTCACAATGTAACTGTAATAATATACCTTATCCATGTCTGATCAATTAATAACAAATACTTAGGTTGCAAATAGCTCTTTTACATTGAGTGAGAATCTCAAATTTAATTACTCATCTCAATGCTAAGAAGTATGAAAAGAAAGCCAGGTCTGCTTAGAAAAAAATCTAACCATCTCCCATTTTTTCTTTACTGTATGCAAAGCCATGAATGAATGTGAAGAAAGAGTATAAAAGCTGCTTTCCTTGCTTGCTGAAAAAGCATTCAAGCAATATTATTTATTTAAAAAAAAAAGTTTGATTTGTGGACCCATCAGACAGTTGTGGAACTGATTAACAAAAGCAAAGACAGATGCGTTAAAGCACCAGCTTAAACAGAGTCATCTTTGGTGAGTTATTTTACCTCTCTCAGCCTCAGTTTTCATCCCTGTAAAGGCAGGGTGACAGTGACTGTAACTGGAGTTGTTGCAGCATGTGATACTGTATATGCATGCATGCTTAACAGGTGGCAGTCATTAGTACAGGGTATAGAGACTAATTGAGACTACTCAGTGGTTGTATTTTCCAGAGGCTATTTACATGGATCACAGATTTTATCAGTATTCCTGGAGAAGGAGTGTTTGTTTTGTTATCATCTCTCCTCACTCCCAGATTGTTTTCTTTGTTGAAAATTAAGGATCTCAAAACATTATTGAACAATATCCTTCATATTGTTGAATAAATAAACCTCATCAATACAAGTTATATTTATATTATTTTGTTGAGGATGGACAGTACTTTGGGCTGGGTCAAATAAGTGCAGTTTCTACTATAATTTTAATGTCACATAGTCAAAAAAAATGAGAGAAAATAGGAATTTCTTTCTCCTTAGGAAACAGAGATGGTCCCCTGTTTAAGTCTACATCAAAAATAGGAAATGTTAATTGTCTGTTGAATGAATTAGGAGAACATTATACTAAGAACATATCTTCATAACATAAAGAAGCTCCTATAAACAATATTACATGCATATCATTGCAGAGTACTCAGAACTTGCCTATGGTCATCAGTACTCTCTCACCTTAGCCCCAGGTAAGAGGACACCATCTTTATTCAGAGCTACTAGTTCTTAGTTGGAAGTAGATAAGCCAGAAGAGAAAACTGACCTTTCCTTAGAGAGAGCCATGGACTATCAGCTAGTTGAAACCATTGGATTTTCTAATTCCAGGGACTCGTTTCCTAGCTGAACAAATTAAATGATGCCAAAACACTGAGTGGCTAAGTTTGTTGGTACTTAGACTTGAGTTTCCTGATTCTGGTCCAGTTCATTTTAAAATGTACCATGATACATTTATGTTCCCAGCTGCCTGCCTCCTGGTGGTTTCCATATGCCCACAATGGCTGTTGCTCCTGTGAGCAGTACAAGCAAGCATCCAGCAGTATCTCTGATTAGAATCACCTCATGTATTGTGGCATTCTCCATGAAGCCTAAAAGGTTACAACAAAGAGATGTTATCACTCTTAAATTCAGAATTACTCATTAAACATTAAAGAATATTGGGTTATCATTAATAGTTAACAACTGATGCAAGGTACTGTAGGTCCTTTCCCAGTGAGTAGTAGATGGAATTAGAGGAGTTGGAGAACAAAGAACATTTATCATTTGAAGAAACATTGAAAGGAGAGCTCTGTTCTCAGGACATTACACCAGGGAAGGCAAGGTCAGGTGGAATGTAGCAGTGGGGTCCAGAAGCCCCAGCAAGTACCCTAAGAACCTGCACCTTAGAAAAGCAGGAAGGACAAGAAGTAAACAAGTGTGAGGGGTGGGAGCAATGGTGTACTACAAGGAGGCAGCCATTTGGTCTTCAGTGAATTCTTTTCTGTATTTGTAACTCCTTTGCTCAGTGGAGAAGTTCTATGCTCACATTGTTTTATCCTGTTATAATATTACTACTGTCGCGTTATTCCAAGAACTCCTTGAATCAAGTATTAATGACATCCATGAGAAGAGAAAGGCAGTGTTTGGTAGGTAAACATCTTCCCTCCCACCCAAAGACTTGGGGGAGTGGGGTAGCGTTGATGGGCTGTTGATGGTGAGAACTGGCACACCAGAGATTTTTTTAAGCAACTTCCCATGCGCCACTGAATCTGTGCCTTAGACTTTACTTGTATACCAGCTGTGCATGCAAAATCTCATAATTATTCTTACTGTATTAAGCATTTTATAGCAATTTTAGCTCTAAAATGCTATGCAATAGTTTTTATGCAAGTGTACCAGACATGTAAGCTGTTCCAATGAAAACATTTCCTTTCTTTTAGACACATGGTTTTAGGTTTCCAAACTTAGCTTTTTGCATTGATGGAAGAATCTTTAAGACAGACACCAGGTTTTTTCTTTTTCTTGTCTCTTCTGGGGGGGTTGCAGTGGAATGCGGGGTGGGGGTACAGTTGGATAGTCTTGCACGTATTTTCCTCCTTCAAACAGCCTCATCAGAAAAGGAACATTTCACTGATTATGTAATGCTGGTGTTACAGTGTTGCTGTGAAGTGCTAGCTTTCCACAGCCTGCCCTGTCTGAGGAGAAAGGCACTAGAGTGGAAGCCAGAATGATCTCTGCATCCTTCCAGGATGCAGTGGCAAACAGGCAGGGAGGGTTTGGACTTAACCTCTCTGTAGAAGGCTGAGCCCTTTAACACTGCTGAGCATGCTGCTGAACCCTGCAGTGGCAAGTGTTGGGCCTGAGCCCAAAGCTGGGATGGAGTTTGAACCCTTGGCATTCTGGCCCAGGGCCAAGTACTATCAATGGAACCCCACTGACACCTTTAGTTATTCTTCCTAGATTAGGATAGTAATTTACTTGTCTCTTTGATTTTAAGTGTCTGGTTTTGTTTCCAGATGCCTCCCAGCTCATCGGTATTCCAGGGGTTTCAAAAGACTTTAACCTCATTGGTTCTTTACTTTGTCAGTTCCATTTGGCGAACACAGGAGGGATAGAGAGGGCAAGGGAGAGCCGTGTGTGTGTGTGTGTGTGTGTGTGTGTGTGTGTGTGTGTGTGTGTGTGTGTGTGTGTGTGTGTGTGTGTGTTAGGGCATGTGGGGAAGGCTTGGTGAGGCTGCAGGAATAAATGAAAGGCATATTCATTTTCAGTATATCAGCTATTATAACACAGTCAGGTTGGAGTTTAAGAGGTGATATGTAGGCCATTGTGGTGAAAATGCTATTCGACAGATTATTGTGGAAAAGCCCTCTAACCAGCAGTAATCTCAGCCTCTCTAAAATGATTGCAATATAGGGAAGAGATCGAGAAAGCATAGAAATCTTTCCTAATGCCAATAAGGTAACAGCACTTGGATTTTAACATGCAATAGTCAGAAAAAAGGCTATGCATGGGTGTCATTCCATGTTTACAAGGGCCTGTCTAGCACTGTTTATTGATTTTATTGTAGTTCCCCCCCCCAGGACCCTGTAGATAGATAATTGCTGGAAATGTCCATCATTATCACAACAACAAATGCAACCATTGCACTAAGAAAAAGATGCTCATAGGTCCCTGTGAGCAAGCACCAAATGACAAGGAGGAGAGCCACACAATAACATGTGCAGCTATAACTCCAGGCAAACACACACACTCAACACCCTGTGTAGCCATTGCACTGAGAAAATACACACAGCCCCCTGTGCAGCCATCACACATCAGGAAAATACACATACGACACCCCTATGCAACCATCACACCAGGCAAAAGCAGAGACATAAAATGCTAAGTCAATAGGAATGAACAGCTCATAAAAGCCTACTGGAATAGATCACATCACAGCCAGGTACATCTGTTCTCAGCACTAACCATTATCGTTAGCTTAAAATGCTTAAAACCACTGTGCATCCTCAGGTCTAGGGACAGATTATTCCAAGAAGATTCTGCTAAATAGATTTGGCAATGCAATGAAGGGGACCTCTACTACATTAAAGTGATGCATTTTGCATCTCAAAGACTGTCAACTGTATTTAGGGGGATTGTGTGATTGGAGAACAATACTCTAGGACAGGATAGCAATTTTTCTGGCCCTTCTAAATCTGAAGGTGATTTTTATCCCAAGTTGAGCTAAGTGTGCAATTGAGTTGGGTAGCTCTCAAACTGGGAGGTGGCTAATAAAAGCAGAATTGAAACTAGCTTTCAAGTTGTGTTGCAAAGGAAGCCACTGCATCCTGTTTTAAGCTGGAACTCTCAGGTGGAATGTCCTATGAAAGGTCTTCATAAGGTCAGACTTCAAGCCATCAGCCTGAGCTAAATAAGTAGTAACTACTGTCCTTGCTTCACAGGACTGCATGCCCCTCAGGGGGAATAAAGGAACCACCTACTTCTTCTTTTTCCAATGCCTTCTCTTTATCCTCTTGCCTTGGTCTGTGATGTTATCCAAACTGTGTGACACAAAGGTCACCACACAGCAAGGGAATCTCTGCGTGTCCTGAAGACTAGCCCAAAAGAACTAGGGAAGGAGAGTTTTAAGTTTGCAGTTCTGTATTTCAATCACAGTAGCTTTTCGTGTTTCTACAGAGTGAGTTTCTACCGTGAAGTTTCAAATAAGCTTGTTAAGAATGATTTACACCATAATTCTAGGAAAAACAAATGTGAGTGACTGAGATTTGAAAGGAAAGAGTAGGGGGGAAGTGCCAGACCAAACAAATCCTAAGTAAATAGGGTGGCTTTGCAGGGGTGGCTATGGGAGTTTGCTTGTTTCCTTACTTAAAAAAAAAAGTGAAAATAGAAGTGATATTGGTAATCACATCTCTTGCCTATGGAGAACCAAGAAAAGGACAGCGATTGTTTCATTGGCTCCATGCAAGAGCAGGAAAGACAGGTGTTTCCCTAAATTCACATGACAACATCTTAATGAGAATGAACAGAACTGAAAATGAGAACCAAGAATTCTACTTTTATTTTTTTTCCAAATGTGGCAGAAAGGGTTTTGTTAGGGTGAGAGATAAGCATTTTCCATAAAACAATGCTCCAGTGACATGAGGTAATTACATGGTGACTGGGGCACACCGCATGGTTTACTGGTGAAATTGCATGATACCTACGTGATGACTATAGTAACACTAGTTACCACTACCACATTATCTCCTGATAACTATATAATTAGTTTGTGTCATCAAAGCACCCTAAACGTATGCCTGCTCCAGCTACACTGGTATAAAAAAAATAAACTTTTTTGCAAAGGGAAAAAAGCTAATGAAGAAAGTTGCCAAGAACAGATATTTTGTAATCTGTGCTAAATCTCTGCTGGAAAACATGAACAGTAACGAAGCTGAGAAGACAGTAAAAGAAATTCGGGGCAAGGTGCCAGACGCCCAGACGGAAGGAGAATGTGGACCAAAAGATTGCGACAATCGGGTAATTATGGTTTATGAATCTCAGCTTTAATCTGTAGTTCAGTGAGTCCTGATTAAATATCTGTTAAACACAATTAAAGTTTGTTTTTGTATTTCACCGTCTTGATCAGAATAATTAGAGACTGCGTGTTTCATGTCAAAAGTAGCAAGAGGAATTTTAGTGAATGAACATCGTTTTTAAAAGCCATTTGTAGCACCAGCTGTTGGCATTATTTTATATTTTAGTGTTATCAGCATAAAGATGGCCCTCTGGATGCTGAACAGTTTCCAGCAGGACAAGGATGGTATGCAGTTATGATGGGCCTCTGCTGATGAAGCATGCGAGCTTAAGGCCTTGTGTTCTCTACAAACAATGCAGGGGAGATGGAAGCCAGAGAAGGGATCAGATGAGAGGAGAGGAGAAGCAGACAAGGCACTAAGCAGGGGAACTTCTCATGGTGTGGTCATTTGCATCACCATTCACAGTCTAGGTGGCTTGTTGAGATAGCTTGTGTATTGTGGCTGAAGGAAAGACTCAAGAAAGGTATGTTGGAAAAATACTGGGACTCTTTCTGCCCTTGGCTAGAGATATGAGTGTAGTTCCTAGAACTGGTAGATGAAGGTATATAAACCACTTGCCATATTCATTCTTTGTGGAGAAAACTGTGAATTCTGCAAGAAGGCTATGTTTAAATATAAATAGGATTAGCTAAAACTAGGTAAAAGGATAAAAGAGGGTTATACAAACCAAAGCTAAAAGTAAGATTCCCAATTCTTGTGCCAGTAGAGAGGCTAGTGAGTTATAAGTTAACTAACTCTTTAAATACTTTGAGGACACATTAAAATATCTGTGTAGTTTACCATGCTTGGAGTTTAAAGAAGCAGTAAGATATTATCTACCTTGTTATTTGAGATTTGGGACCTAGAATATTTTCATTTCTGTTGAAGGTTAATGGCCTCCAGAAAAATGTATGCCCTAGTCTTAAGAACCTATTAACATGTTGTCTGTTATGACAAAGGGACATTGTGCAGATATGATTAAAGGTTTGAAAATTATCTGAGATTGTCTGAGTAAGCCTAACATAGTCACAGAGGTCCTTAAAATAAAAAGAGTGAGGCACAAGGGTTACATTCAAGAGAGGCAGGGGTCAAGGAGGATATGCTGCCAGCTTTGAAGACACAGAAAGGAGCCTTAAGCCAGAGTATGGACAATCTTTAGAACCTGGAAAGTCAAAGTACATAGGCAACCTTTGAAATGTGTAAAATCAAAGGAAGCCATTCTCCCCCAAGGTCCTCCAGAAAGAATAAGGGCTGGTTACATACATGGTCATGATTTCAATACTTCTAACCTCCAGTGTGGCAACACGTATATTTTGGGGATTTTGGGATGTTATTTATTGTGGATTTTTATTGATTTTGTTTATTTGTGATGCTGTGGATGGAACACAATACCCTGTGCAGACTAGGCAAGTGCTTTACCAATGAGCTGCTCATATAACCGAAAAATATCTGTATTTTGTTAGTTTTTTGAAATCTATAATTTTAAGACATTAAGTCTGTGATATTCATTGTAGTGGCAAGAAAAAAAACTAATATGGTCTCATGAACATGCTTTATAGACTTAAAATAACTTAAAATTATTTAGTTAAATGTATAACTTGGTTTAAGGAAAAACAACAAATTCTGGATTTACCCTACTAGGGACCATTTCCAGGATTTCTTGTGGCATCATTTGGAGATAATACCTGTGATAATAATCAAGAAAACCAGTGCAGTAAAATCAAAAGCAAGTTTAGCCCCATCCCTCTACCACAGTGTTGCAGAAGTATGACCATCTCAGGAAGAACTAAGAATAATTCATTTTTCAATGGTGGTGTTTATAGGGATTCCTACCCTTCTCTAATTAAGGATTTCTGTTGCTCATCTGAAGAAACGAGTTGACCCTCTCCCAAAAGAGTGAGTCACATCCTCAAACTCACATACCCGTGGGTTTCAATTATCTATCAATGGTTTGCAATTGTGAGCCACAAAAACGCACAGGAGTGACTAGACATGTAGGATTTGAGACCAGAATTATGTAAGATTTTTTTAACTTGAGGAATTAGACCAGCCATTAATGTACACTGAGATCCTGGCTTTTAATTACTAAAATAAGCACTTTTGATGCTAATGTACCAGGAAAGCACCGTTTTCTTTTAAAGCATTTAAAAGTGTGTTTGAAGACACATGAGGGCAGAAGTGCTGCTGTTGTCCTTGGTTCACATCCTTTAGTCATTCATTCATTCATCAAATATTTATTGAGCCCTGACTGTTCTATTATAGACAATAATAATGTATTAGTGGGCAGGACTTGCAGGTCTTCTTTCCTTCTGGAACATTCTAATTAGAGGATATAGGCAATATGTACAGCCTGAAGAGTGAAATGAAGAAAATAAAAGTGTAGGCTAAGAGAGATGGCACATAAAGAGCTATCACTCAGATGATGGTTGAATCATGTAAGAAATATCTATATGAAGGGGAATTATTTCATAAAAAACTGAAAATAGAAAATACAGATTCAAATAAGCCAGGAGGCATGTAAGTTATGAAAGGTCACTGAATGAGAAGTAAATTAGAGATGTGGTCGGAAGAGGCGTCAGCCAGCAGAGTATGCAGGTGTCTTGAGAAGAATTTTGAATTTCTAGTTGTAATTGGCAGCCATTAATGTATGTAAAAGAATCTTATTTCATACTTGAAAATATTATAGTGTTATATAGATAACAGGGAGTAGAGAACCAATCCCAACTAATAGTTTGGGTTTTGTTGTTTCTGCTTATTTGTTTTATTATGTTTTATTTTACTTATTAAGTTAAAGCTGGAGATAGCAAGCCATCTCATGGAAGTGTAATATGTTGCCTTGTGGAGAATTTGGGGTTCTTAGTTTGAGAAGCCAAAAAAGCCACACTGGTTTCTGCAGGGTAGTATTCCCTGTCTGTTTGATCATGTGAAGGTTTGTGTTTGGTCTTAAAATGTTATTCCTGAAAGGAAAGAGAAGTGTGTACACAGTCCAGTGATGTTTCTAGTGAATCTGTGCTATTTTGGGGGATGTATGTTGTGAAAATAACTGAGGAAGTCATTGGGAATCCAAACCTTCAGTAGGTGAGGGAATTACTGAGGCTGCCTATGGGCCCATTTTACTAAGGCTCACTAGCCAAAATAACAAGTCATTTAGACTATTTTTCTATCATTTTAAGACACAGATCTGTTCCTTCACCAATGACCTGTTCCTTCACCAACTCTCAAATAGTCCACAGAAAAGAGTACTGCAGTAAATGGTTGGAATATACAATGTGATCTGAATGAACTTGAGAAATGGAAGGAATGCTGTTGTATTCACAGGTGTTGCCAAGTAGAATTAAAAAATATTTAAGGCAAGGGTTAGGTATTACTTCAATATTTTGGGTCATTTGTTAGTCACTAATACTTCTTGAAGCAAGTCTAGTTCAATTTGTCTTTGTCAGCTCTCTAAAATATTTTAGTAAGTGGAAAATCATAATAAATACATCCAATAATAATGATTTGTGTGTAACCAGAGATTTATTGCTAATTATGAACAATTTATTTTCACTAATAAACTAAAAAAATCACATTAAACATTTCTCAGTGGTCATTTATAAATAATACATGTTGGCAATGTATGCAATTCTATATGGTAATATAGGTAGATCATTCAAGAAAAAATGACTTGGAGCCTTTTCCAAAGGGCATTCCCAAGATTGCACGAAGAGATGAAAAGCTTGGAGCTAAGAGTAACTGAATTAAAGTGATGTTGTATTTTGTTTTCTAAGTGCCTAGAATTACCTTGTAAACTCCACTCACAGGGAAACATGAGCATAGCACTGTACTGTCATGGATTAGCCTTATTCTACAGATCAAAACCATTAGCTATTATATATGAAAAGTACACTTAAATACCCAATACACTCGGCTTAATTTAAATGAAAGTTTAACACCTGGTTAGTCAGGAGTGGCTGTCAATGATGACAAGTCCTTAAACAGAATTCCCTACCCTCCAGCTTCCCCAGGTTATTCTACTATTTAAAACACTCATCCTTTAGTTCCCAAAATGTCCTTCCTCTGGGTAGCTGGATGTAAGTTATCCTACCTAAAGTTCAAAAATGACTATTCCCACATGAAATCATGAGGAGAGTATACAAGAACTGTTTAAAAACAGTACACTTCAAACTAGTTGATCAGAAAATTCCTAGTAAAACTGGTGGTTACTCTCTCCTGAGTTGTCTGTATCTTTAGGGTAATAAAAGTGTCTAAAGCATAATGCATTCTTTCAGAGAGTATTATCAGGTGACTTAATATCTCTCTGCTCAAAGACACAATATCTCTTTGTATCCAGCCCTGAATTGGATTGACATTTCTAGCTGACACTTTACATCATAGGTCATTTTGTTCAGTTTCACTATCTGATATCTTTTATTGTCTTCTAGAACATTCCTAATGCTCAAAAAGATTTCTTCTTCCACACCAGTGTACTAAGAGCTTTTAATTTCATTATCTCATTGGTGTATTTCATTAATTATTAGGATCTATGCAATTATGAGGTTTTTATTCCCAGGAAAATGTCTAATCTCATCATTAAAGGAATAAATAATCAGAATATTGTGACCACTAAACTGAAGCTAAGTTGGGCACAACCCTGAACTGACAAAGGCATAGACCATTTCTAAATGGAAAAGTCTTTCCTAACTGTAATAATAAGGGTCATTCATTAGTAAATCTTGTTGAAATGAAACGAATCACTCTAAGACATTGATTTCCCTCATTTATATATTGAAAGACAATTCCCTCAACAGAACTAATAGCTGTTTAGATACCATGTCCTAAAGTGTCCTTTTTAGTTTCCCTGTGATTTGTATTATTACTACACTCTTAAAAGAGAAAAAGCATTAAAAATGTGATTAAAGAGTAACAGAATTTTCAAAAAATAGATTTAGTCATTGCATGGTTAATATCCACTTACTGACAAAAACAAAATCAAAAAAGTATTAGAAAATAACTGTAGAAATATAAAATCCAGGAGAATGACACCATTGCTATAAGTTCTGAGAGACAGTGGGTGGTGTTTGAAATGGAACTGTCTCAAAGATTGAGTGAAATTTGAGAAATCTACAGAGTTCACAGGACCCTCTGTGGAGGATAGTTGACAACAAATGTGATAGGGAGGAAGATGGGAAGGATATGAAAGAAAAGGCCAAAACTGATTAAATAAAGAAATACTTGAAAATTGTCAGTCTACGCCACACTCTGTCCTATCTTGTAGAAACCTGGTGATGAAGCAAGGCTCCAGGAGAGAAATAAGTATTTCCCATTTCACTATGGGTATTTTCATCTCTTTATTTGTGTTTATGTTGGATGTGGGATATTGTTACCTTCCATTGATAGGATTTTCAAAAGAGTGGAGAATGAAAGACAGCAATACCTATACTATCTTCATTGTAACTTTGAACAACTGTGATCCAGCTTCCAGTTTCAAGCTGCTTGAATCCTTCTCACCAACAGGTCCAAATGTAATGCTAACTTATTTGGGACAATTGAAGTCAGCAGGGTCTGTGGCTGCCCAACCTAGGCTTTATTGTGAACTGGGTAAACAGCCACTTGTAATTTCGTCAGTAAGTGCAGGTCTTTCATGATGGGCATACCCACCCCACGGAAAACCGATCTGTTTCCATGCATTCACAAGTCCCCTATGGAGCATTATCCCATGCCTGAGGGTCATTACTCTTCCACAGAAGCACTGACAGTTGTGATAAATGGTGGTACCTGGGAAGAGAAGTGTTTGGATATTTAAACAGATTACACTTTCCTTTTAGAGCAAGAGACGTTAGATCACATTTTAGACTGACTATGTATATGGTCAGTGAGCATTGCAGCCTGGGCAACTCACATGTGAGTTTGCAAGATCCAGATGTTGCAGGCATAAATCCTGTGGGAAAACAGGCTGAATTTTGTTCCTTATCATAGTATTGTGTGTACTGCAAAGCTATTGGTGATAGTCATACATAAATGCTGAGATGCATGAGATTCTGTCCATCACCATTATCTACAACGGGGCTTATTACCTGCTGCCCAGTAAACACCCTATTTGTACCATCTGTAATGAATTAAAAGGTGACTAGAGGAATCAGGATCAGTTTGGGTTGCACTGTTATTGTCAAGTTCATTTTCTTCTCTCAAGAACCTTTAGTTATGTTAGAGATTTTAGGGGAAATGTACAATGATGAAATCTAGGAACAGCCTTCAATGGCAGATATGGTAATTACTAGGTTTTTGTCTAGGAAATTACAAATATAGTTCAAATGTAATTTTATTTATTTTTTTTACATTTTACTTATTTATTTGCTCTCTCTGTGTGTGTGTGTGTGTGTGTGTGTGTGTGTGTGTGTGTGTGTGTGTGTGTGTGTGTGCGTGTGCGTGTGTGTGTGTGTAATGACAAGAAGGAGTATTAGAGAACAACTTTTGGGAGCCCTTTCTCTCCTTTCACCGTATGGGTCTCAAGGATCCAACTCATGTCATCAGGCTTGACAGCAATCATCTTTAGCCACTGCACCATCTTGCTGGTCCATTACTACCTCTTAAATAATATGAGAAAATACAAGCCTTTTCAATTCTGCTTTTTCTGTTCTTCCTTCTCTCTGGGTGTTTTTTGAAAGCGGAAACTGGAAACTAGTGTTTGCTTCTTTTAAATTGATGCTGACAACAGTGAGAAATATTTCATAAAAATGTATGTTTCAAAATAAACTCTGAGGCAAAGCTGCCACTGGGTCCTGAGAGGGTATGGTGACTAGTTTCTAATTTACATATGCACTGATTGCTTTGGCAAGTGCAAACGTTCCATCCTACAGGGGAGCTCTCTGTAACTGCTTTTACTTGAAATGGTTATTGGTATATCAAAAATAGTACAGAAGTCTATTGGTACTGGAAGCTACTTAATTAATCTATATAAGTAAATTGGCTGTCTGTCCAAATGACACATCCTATTGTAGATATTCCAGGGAAATGATCAAAAAGAGATATTGAACAAACCTCACGAGAAACAACAGAAAGGTTTGCCTTTCCTTCATTTACATCAGCTCATAACAGCAGAACCTCCTTCTTTCATCTTCCTTTTTCTTCATCAGACATTCTGTCTATGTGGAAGTAACTTTTAGTCTTCTTTGAAGATGGAGCATCTTGGTGTGCCCATAGTGCTGTTCTGAGCAAAGAGACCAATTGTGAAATGAGAATGTTGAAGATAGGCCCTTCTGAATCTGTTCTGTGTATGCAGTGGGATTTCGCTCTCAGAAATGCAGCTGGTCCTCCCCCCAAATTGCCCTTGTGAGTAGCAGCATAGGAAGGAGATTATATATTACTTCATCTCCTTGCAGAGAAAAGGACATGTGCTTAGGGAAAGCTTTGCTTCTTTTAATGATTTCAGGCATCCCTTGTCTTTAATATTCCACTAAAGTGGTCCTTGGCTGGCTTTAGAAAGACACTCTAGTGAGAGAGGAAGAAATAGAATAATGAAAATGATGGCTTCATCTGTAAAGGCATTCTAACCAAAAGGGATAAACTAACTGTGACCCTCATCCTCAAATACTAGTGATGCTAGCAAAGATAGAAACATACCTGAAGCTGTGACTACCTCAGTATTTCCTTGGGAACTGATCTATACAGTGCTATAGTTTGCCAAGAGATACCAGTGCCTGTGTCACAAGCTCATCTCTGTGTTTCTAATGGGAAAGACTTAACCCTTTGGGGAGGTATTTTGAGTGATTTGCTCTGTGTGGGAATAAGGAAGATGAATTGTCACCCTGTGTGAATAGGGAAGGTATTTTGCAGAACCTACCAAAGAAGTGGATGAGCTATATTCTCCTTCCTCTTCCCATCTATACAATTCACAACTTGTACATTGTATTAAGGACAAATGTATTGCTGATGGTGACATGGAACCAAGAAGTATAAACCTTCCTTCTTTCAAATATAATCATGTTTTGTTTATAAGGCCAAAAAAAAAAAAAAAAGTGCACAAAAGTCCTAGTCAAACTTCCTGGTTTCAATCTGTAAGTCCTAAGTAGGCAAACAGATAGGACCACGGAGAAGTCCTTAACCATCTTGCCTAGCTCTATCTTACTCTACGAACCTGCAGAGCTTAGGCTGTTTGGTTCAGATTTGCTTTTATGACAAACATAAATCAAATTACTTACTGTAGAAACCAATGGCCATAACAGGAACATATTTGGGGGACACAAAATTCATAACCAAGAAATAAATCATAAATATCTCATTTGGCTATATGTGTTTCAGAGAAAAAACTATGTTATTATTTCTTATTAATTTGGAGCTATTAAGAAACAAATCTGGGAAGATTTACTGAGTCTTGGTAATTTGCCTGTTATAATGATTATTGAGCAGGACTGGTTGCTGAATGACTGAAGGAAGAAAATACCAAAAGTCATGCAAAAACGTTTTCAAAGCATGCTAATGTCTGGTTCTTTTTGCACTGTTTCTAAACCCTAAATGCCGTTTCTCTTGGTAAGAATTCTCAGAGAACTTTGAACAAAGAAAAATACTGAAAAATATAGTAAAGCTATGTGAAGTGACTGGATGTCTAGAAACTCTTTGTTTTTAGATGAAGATGAGGTTATTTATAAAATTAAAAGTGTTCATAAACAATAAAATGTTTGGGAGCTTTATTTCTCTGAGGGCCATATGGACAAGTTTACAGGAGTGTGTAGGTCACAATCAGGGTGCATCTATTCATAGCTGCACATCTCCTCACATGATTTCTGACTTAAGGAGCTATGTGTCCTAAAGAAAGACATGTAATTTTATTGAATATTCCATGATAATTGGCAACTTCTCCTACAACCATTTGTAAAAATAGAAACTGAAATGTTATCCTGATGTTCATGAAAGCATGCTCCTCTGGATATACTACTTTAAACTTTTTATTACATTTGTTTATTCTTTGTGTGTATTTGTACATGTATGAGTATGCCATATCCTAAGGGTCCTCTGGCTTTGTAGCAAGTACCTTTATCTATGGAAGCAATCTCACCACCCCTGAATGTTGCAGTTTTGATAACAATCTTTTTTTTTCAAGACAATTTTCTTATCTACATCTGTATCCCCATTTCCATCTGTCAAATGAGGTCTTCCTTATAGGTTCCTCCTTTATGAAGCCCTGGCTCTTCACCTGTCCCATGAAATGAAAGGAAACCATTCATCCTGTAAGTGCCCTCACCAGCAACATCTGTGTATTTCTTTAATGAAACTAGTGTGAAGCTAACTTCATATTACTGTAGTTTTGTCTAATCTTTTTGATATGGGTAAATTCTCTAAATGTAAGAACTTTGATAGTGCCTCTTATTACTCAGTAATACTCAATAAACATAGTTACCAAAAGTGATGCTCCTTTGTCATGAACAGGAATGCTGCTGCAGACGGCCCTGTTTTACTTACCAAATGATAGACTGGTAAGTAAAAAGGCACTGCTCTATTCAAAATTAGGAAGACAACCAGTATAATTTTTAAACTTTGTGACCTTATAAACCCTCTTTGTTTCAGATACTGATGTATCTTCTACTGCAAATTCTCTTTCTATTTAAGAATTATTTTAGGTTTTTTGTTTTCAAATGATAGCTCATGAATTACTGTTTTTAAAATGAACAGTAAATTCACAAACTTAAATAAAATAACAAAGTCAGGATGAGACCAGAAAAGAAGAAATCAGAATTTTTTTCTATGTAGTGAATGAAGCATCTAAAGGCATATCAACATAAAGTATTACCCAGAAAGCTAGAACACATTTATTGTCCTTTTGTCCTCAAGACTTCCTCTAGAAATGAAGAGGAAATACCACTGAAGAAAGACAGTCTTGTCTAGCGCCATGGTTACTCAAAGCTGTATACAAATCAACTTGCATTTTGTACTTCCCTTTATCCCTAATAAATGTGGGTCAATTTGGTTAATGTATATATTCTATTCATGTCATCATGGAAACTATGAAAAATTATGACAAGTTAGCACTGAATCAGAATATACTGCAGAGGTATTGTGATCACATAAAGAATACAGGTTCAAACATGATAAGAAAGGAAAAGGAGAATAACAGAAGATGAAGTTATAGGATAACTATACAGCGGAATGGCAGCATACTGTAAATAGAATGGTTGGGGGCAACTCATGAAGCAAGGTAACATTTGCTATAAAGTTGGACTTGGACACAGTTGCCAAAAATGTAACATCACTACAAACAAAACCAAAATTTTTTGAGAGGTATGCTTGTAACTCATTGTGAAATAAACTCTGCCTGCAGCTTTTTGGGAAAGAGTATTCCTACAATAATGATTTCAAACATGGGTAGAGGGGAGAGAAAAGTCTCAGAGGCCACTAGTAAATTGTCTGTATTCTAACCTAACAACAGTCTGTGTGAAAGTCAATTTTTTGTTTACAAAAAGCACATGACTCGGTAATGGGGAATGAACTATACTGTCTAGATTGGAGATAGGAGGAGCCATTGTAGTTCTGATAGCACATGCTGAAAACATTTAGCAGCAGGATTACATATTGAACATTGAAAAATATTTTGACATTAATTTGCTATCTTAGAAGTAGAAGTAGAAATACAGAACTAGTAGGATATTTACATAGCTTTACTCCATTGCAAAGAAAGTATTCAATCATAATTAATACATAAGATGGCTTGCTTAAGTAAAGGTCTCATTACAAGTGATAAGGACTACTGAATGGAACTATATAAAAAATAACACAAAAATACTACTTAGTAGAATGGATGTCTAGTGAAATGTCATGAAGGATTTCATTTCCTTGAGCTAATATGAGCATCTGCCATTAATAAAATAGCTATAGAATTGTCATATTTCATATTTTGTCAGTAGCCAAAGGTCAGAAATAAATATAGTAATACCTTGGTATATAAAGTGTTTTGTTTGTTTTTTTTTCTATAACTAACCTCTGTGAGAAAATTATTTTCTTATCCATTGTCACTTCACTTCAGAGTAGGTTTTAGGCCTTACACATGAAATAGACTGATACATCAGTTTTTATCCCTTGACTTTGTTTTTTATTAATGGATACAAAACAGTGCAGTCATGTATTTAAACTTGATTATATTTTAATGTCTTCATAGATGAACTTATTCCTAAAAATAAGTGATCCCTGGACTCTTTCTTCCTTAGATGTGAGTGATACAGCTGGACAGTGAGATGGAGTAAGAGAGTGGTTTTGAGTTGGCTCCCACAGATTTTCATTGCACTTCAAGTGAGGACCAACAGGAACCATGCCACTGGGTTCCTACATGGTACTTGTGCAAAATAAGAGTATTTTCCTTTATTCTCTCACTCATAAACATTAAGGAATCCAGAATATAACTATGGTTCACATACCACATCTCTTAAGGCCAGAATGTGAGTGAAGCATAGAATATGCATGTGCACATGCACCCCTTCAAGGGAACACTGAGGTCTCCAATTAAGGTGGAACTACACAGAAACTAACACACTGAAGCCCAAAGGCATCTTGTTCATCAGCTTCATCCAAATGCATAAATGCTATTTAAGAAAAAATATGCAAGTACACTAAGGGAAATTACTTGATTTTCAGTCATATTGAGAAGGCACATCTGTCACTAATGAAAGCACTACTGTGTCAGTGGCCTACGAATTACAAACAACAAAGCCAATATGAAAAATGAAAATGAAAAAATGTAGTAAGATTTTAAAGTATTTTCCAATGGGTGATAGAGCTTTTTTATGCTTCCTTATTGTAAAGTTTATACATGGTCTTATTGTATACCATAGAAAGAAAAGACAAGAATACATATCTAATAAAGAATTGGTTAAGTGAATAAAAATGCAGGCTGCATTCAACATAGCAAAGCATCATTCCTACGTGTGTGTGCACACACACACACACACACACACACACACACACACACACACATTGTTCAAAGCATCTTCTACTCTGAACATCCATTCTCTTTTCTAATTCTTGTCTATGGTGCTCTTTCTTCTCAGCACTATAACTGCTTTGAAAGTCTTCCTTGCATTTGTCTCTCATTTCTTTCAGCCAGGTACTAAATTCTGACAGTTCTCTCCCAACAATCTCTCTTCTGTTTGTTTCTTCCCTTTCTTTTCAAGATGGGCCTTGAAAAGAGTAGGCCTGTCTACTTTCCCAAACACTAGAAATAAGCTAATCTTCCCTCAGGCTGTTCTCAAAGACCTGTTTTCGTTGATTTAGAATGATTGTTCCTGCCCATCATTCCCATGGCTCTTTTGGTACTGACTCTTGTTGGATCTTTTCTCTGGTTTTAAATTCAAGTCCCTCATCTGTCTGGACTCTCAACTACCCCTAGGTTTCTCTTACTCCATTTTAAGGTCTCCATCAGTGTCTGTTTCCCCTACAAAGGAAAGAATAGAGCTTTGATGGATAAATCTTGGTGATCTCTGGGAATCAACTGAGTTGGTTCCTCAAATAGCTCTGTCTACCTCTGCTCTCCAACGCCACACTGTTGAAGTCTTAGCCAAGTCAATCGGCTTGCCCTTTTCCTTCTTAGTCTATTTTCCCACTCTATACACTCTCCCCTTCTATAAATTACTTCATTAGAGGTTATTTTTCTTATCCTGTTCACTATACTGACATCATTGCACACTCTTTGTATCTCTTTGTATTTTGACCTTCATTAAGTAGCTTAGCCAGAGTAGGTATCCTGTTTCCTTTACTCACAGCAAGAATTGTAAACATCTTCAGAGATGAGAGGTTATCTCCAGAGTGTTTCTTTAGTAAATGTTCAATAACTTGTTTGGGACTCAGTGGCCACTGGATTCTCTGCCCTTCGTTTTTAAAATAACAGTTGTATGGTACAAAGAGACTCATTGTATCTGTAGCCTATGAGTACAGAGCAGGATATTAAGAATGTTGAAAGGACACCTGAAGCACTCAGGATTCATCCTGGACCTTTGACTGGGAGGTCTTAAACATGCAAAGAAAGTAATATGCGTTGCCTGAACAAGCAAAAATTTTCAGACAATGAACCTTGTTATAAAGGTGGCTTTTCGGGTTGTTTTGTTTTTGTCAACTCAGTACAAGTTAGAGTTAACTGGAAAGAAGAGCCTTCATTGAGAAAACACCTCCATAAGATTGGTCTGTGGGCATGCCTGTGAGGACATTTTTTTAATTGATATGGAAGGGTCCAGCCCACTTTGGACTGGTACCACTTTGGACAGGTAGTCCTAAGGTGTTTAAGAAAAGAACCCAAGCAAGTTATGAGGATCAATTAGTAAGCACCATTCTACCATAGCCTCTGCTTCAGTTCCTACCTTCAGGTTGCTGATTTGAGTTCCTGCCTTGACTTCTGTCAGTGACAGAGTGTGACCTGAATGGAAACGTAATAAACTCCTCCCTAAGTTGCTTTTGGTCACGATGTTTTATCACAGCCATAGAAACCTTAACTAAGACAGTTACCCAGTATATTTATAAAGTATAAATGAGTTTATTTTTAAATGAGCACATCAGATGCACCTCACATGGGCTAAAGTCTGAAGAGTACACAACACAAACTAGTGTGACTAAATTGTCTGACAGAGATTGACTTGAGAATCTAGTGTCTACCATCTTACACTATGAAAAAGGTTCCAATGTACTTTAGCTGTGACAACCTAGTGTTTGAGAATGATCAATAAATATATAAAGGGGGAAAGAGACCAAAAAGATATTCCCCATGTTTATGGGCTGTAGAAACTCAAGGTTCCAAAGGAAGAGCAATTATGTAACAAAAAATTCTTCCAATCTACTTTGAGCTCACCAAATAAACTCTGATGAAAACACACAGATTGCTGCAGGGGAATTGGTTTCAGGGCTAAAGAAGATCTAGAATTAAATTTTACATGTTCCAAATCATGGACTCTCTCCTTGAAAGTGTATTAAAGGCTTTCTTTTTCCCATGAAGTAAAGAACCATTTCAGGAAGATGGTTTGGATTTAAGATTTGAAGAGGCCATTATTTTAACTAGAAACTTGTTGTGTGTACTCCAAAGTAACTGGGAAGACCCTTTTCTTCCAGTCTGAAGAGTAGAAACAGACTACTGAGAAGGCCTTATTATCCCTGCCATGGGTTATTAATGACATGAACACTCTAATTGCACCATTGTTAATCACTACCTTATTGCAAGGTAGGTATCAGTGCCTGTTTACAAATGAGAATAGTTGATGCTTAAAGTGATAAGTGGCTCCTCCATAGTATACAGCTAGTAGTTGCTTTAGTAAACATGCTCGAGTCTTGACTACCAAAGCCAGTCTTCTTAATATCCATACACTACTGCCTTCTAACTAAACAATGTAATGGATGTGAAAGCACTTTTACAAATTATAAAATGAAATACAAATGATACTTTATGTGGGAGACAGCAAGTCTTGGGAAGGGCAATTTTCAAATCACCTTGAAGAAATAATGGCTTTTACCCTGTACACCCTAAAGGCTATAACAGCTCTTTTAGTTATATGCAAAATCTGAGGATTATTCTTCTGTGGTATCAAAGTAGTTTTTCTCCCTTCTATATATACTGGGATGTCTATCCACAATACCATACCAAGGAGAAAGAAGAGATGTGATCAGAATTGTTATATCTCAATATATGCATCAAATTCATGAGCCATTTCATTTTAGTTTTCTGACACGTTTCCTCATGACCACCACATGAAATAATCATTCTTCTGAATGTATTGTTAGAGTAAAATTAGTTCCTAGAGATACTGTCTTCCATATTTTGGTATTAAGTAATACAGAATGAATAAGGGAGTCAGTTTTGGAATATTTCACATAGCTGAGAAGCATTCTTCACTTTAGAAAGTCAGTTTAAACAGCACCACAGGTAATGTTATTGGTCTTAGATGATGAGCCTTTTTTTAAAAAAAGAAATCAATTTTATTGATTTGTTTTAATAATTTTTAAAATGACTCTAGTTGACAAATTTTGGCATTTCAGAAAGAAGGTAATAATTTGTGGACCAATACCTAAATGATTTAAATAAAACACTGTTTCAAATGTTTTGAATGAATTGAGATTTAAATGCTCACTCTTCTAAATTTTATTAACCTCTATAACCAAATTCACTAAGCCCAACTCTGGGTGGTCTTTCCCTAAGAATGAAAGGAAGAAAAGTATTGTTACTACTGTGAGAACAAAAGTGGAACACTTTGTTCCTTGCCCACCTAGCACAGTACCAAAAACATAGACAGTGCTCAATGTATAGTTACTGCATGAAGTTTTTCTGACACTTGATTTTATGTTTCCCTGAGTAAGAGGAAAATGTTAAATAAAGATTGCTTACCTATTTCCAGGAATTGATATCTCTCTCTCTCTCTCTCTCTCTCTCTCTCTCTCTCTCTCTCTCTCTCTCTCTCTCTCTCGATTTTTCAAGAAAGGGTTTCACTGTGTAGCCCTAGCTGCTGTGGAAATAACTCTGTAGACCAGGTTGGCCTCAAACTCAGAGATCCATCTGCCTCTGCCTTCAAAGTGCTCAAATTAAAGGTGTGAGCCAACACACAGTGCATGCCTACTCTCAGTGACAAATTTTGTACGAAATCTTTAAAGAATTCAAAAGCATTTGAGTTAAACTATTATACAAAGAAAACTTTCCCCCCTCAGAAACTAGCCATTGCTCTTGTGATTTAGAGCTGTTACAATCCTTAGTTTTTCACTTGGTCTTAAAAGTGTATCCTAGGTTAATACTTAGTAACCTGTAGTTTTTTATTCATTTGCTTGTTTCCTAAAAGAACTCATATTAGCTAAATGTTTTATAGTTGTCCTACTTTGATTCCATGTTGCTGTGATAAAACGCTGACCCACAGCATCTTGGGGAGATCTTAGCTTACAGCTCATCAGTGAAAGAAGCCAGACATGAACTGAAGCAGAGACCATGGAGGAATGCTGCTGGCTGGCCTGTTTCTTCTAGCTTGCTCAGCTCTTTTTCTTATGTAGCCCAGGCCCACCTGCCCAGGAGTGCCCCCCCCGCAACAATGGAGTGGGCCTTCCCACATCAACTAGCAATCAAGAAATGGCCGCACTTCATCTACCTGATGGAGTAAATTCCTCAACTGAGGTTCTCCCTTCCATGCTGACTCTTGTTGGCATCGTTGGCATTGTATTGACAGTAACTAAGCAGCATAAATCGGCTTAGAGATTATTCAGAAGCTGAAGTATCAGAAAGGTAGATTCCTTGTTCCAAATTACAGAAATGGGGGCTGCCACTTGCATCAGTGGATGTAGTTGTGAATCCCCTGTGTGATGTTTAGCGCATTGGTCCAATTGTCCCTCTATTTTCAGAGAAACCTCATCCACACACCATTGAATTAACAGAAGAAGGCAATAGGACAAAAAAAAATATATGTTTTTCTAGAGGTCACATGTGTGAGGGTTGTTTACTTGTTTGTTCTTGGTTTTGTTGTCAGCTGTAATTCATATTTCCTATGTGATTCTTTCTACCATTCCTTCCTCATTCGGCAGTATTGTATGATCTCTAGGAACAATTCCTGACTTCGAATGTGCCAGGATTTGTGCTCTAAATGACTTGTTAGACAGCATCCTCACAGAATCAGAGTTTGCATCTTTGGGAGGGAGTTTGGCCATTTTTCTGAGTGAATCTGCTTCAACCATGCCACGCCTGTGCACCTCACAGCGAAGGAGAAAATCTAAGTAGGTAGAACACATGTAACGTTTGTGTGCCAGTCTGCTGGACTGAAAATGAGATTACTGTTACAGGGCAAGCTTTCTTCCTTTTCATTCCACAAGCTAAATTAGTTGCTTTCATATGAAAAGTCCCTTCTTTCCCACCTGCATCCTCATTCCAGACACCCCAAGACACTAATTCCTCTGTGGAATGAATTCCTCCCAAGTAAGGATAATCCTGCCTCAGCTGCTTATTCAACTGGTTACTCCTGGGCTCTACACCATCCATCCATAGCAGACATTGCCATTTTTATTCATTCCTGCCAGAATGCACTTAGGAGTTTTTATTATAAGGTGGCATTTTAGCTTTACACACTTAAATTTATGATTTATAGCTTTCTCTCTAAATTGTATGTTGGACTAGAATTTCTCAAGCATATTTTCTGTTTAGACACAAATGTTTCATAAGACATAAGGAAAATATTAGCCATGGTACTCAATGTTCAAGCATTCATTTAACTCACCTGTTTTCAGAGTTAGCTGATGTTACTTTGATGCGCCGTGTATTGAGCATATGTAGCACTCAGTAATAAACCATAGACTAATATATGCCATATAAAAGAAAAAAATTCTCTTTGTACCTTTCAATGAGATGAATATTAAATAGCCTGGGTTTTTTCCCCCAGAAACCTCTAGAGGCAATCAAATGATGGTTAAATTGTGGGTGTTCATTTTCTAGAGTCGATAGTAGATACAGAGAAGAGCTTTATAGAACCTTTGTAACACATATTACTTCATTTAATCTACCTAATAGCCCTACAATGTGAGTTATTTGGTGGCTTTCCTGTTTTGTGCTTCTTTCGTTTTCATGCTGGCATCTAGGACAGAGTACTGTTACTTTAATAAAGAGATGCAAAGTGGTTAAACTGTTTTCTAGAAGTCACCTTGGCTTACAGTAAGTGGCTTTAATAAGAACTGTGTCCCTGTCTGCCCATCTGCAAAGCCTTTGGTTTTCTATAGGATATCCCTACAAACATAAATACATAGTCTGGGTTAATCTCTTAAGTATTATTTTTCAAATGGATATCCTTTTGTGGTGTATTGCAGGAACAAGCCAATCTATCATGGAGCACAAATTGTTTGGTCTGTTACATAAATGCCCTTTCCCTTTCCGGAGAATGGCTAGTTTTAATCAGAAGAGCAGGTTAAAGAATTTGTAGGGGAAATGAGCAAATTCTTGAACAGGAATATGGTAGTCACTCAAGTGGGACATAATTTAGAAGAAAAACTGTATTTCTCCATTATTTGATTATATTATGTTCTAAGCAGACACTGGCAAATTCAATCCTAATCTGCTATGCTTTACACCCCCCTCCCCAGGAACTGTAAGTCACACATGTAAATTACACATATATTGTAGAAAAGCATTTGAGGACTGTTGTCAAAATGAGAGGGTGGTACCAAAAACCTTGATTTTTAAATTTCATGACTTTTGTACAATTAAAAGCTCAACGTTAGCATTACATTAACTTAGCTTTTTGCATTTAATTATAGATATTGGGTTAAAGCGATGGAAGTTAATATTTTAAGTCTCCATTAATGGTTATAATCAATTTTTTGTATTATTTTACTGTTATAATGAAAAGGGCATTCATTTAACCTGGACAGGAATTAAGTCTGGGATTCTAAAGATTAGCATTAAATCTGATAATGTATTTTCCTACTAGTCCCCAGAAGCCAGGTAATTCACTGCTATATCAAGAGCTTACAGGTAACAAGAATTTGAAAATGTCCTAGGGTTCAATAGTCCTCTTTGAATCGTCACGGTACCATCGTGTTTTTAGTTTCACAGTGGGATGGATTTTAAGCAAATGAAGGTAGAGATTCAAAGATAAAAGGAATTGACATAAAAAACTAACTGGATTGCTTAATTTGTGAATTGAACCCTGTATCATGATTCTTCATTAGGGATATTTGCTATACTGATTCAGTACCAAGCACAGGGGGCAAATGGGACAGAAAGGGCACTAACTATTTTGAAGATGGCACTAGACATTTTGAGGGCTCTTAATAATTAGGTACTTAAGCTCACCTAGAGGAGTGATTAGTGTGAAGAAGTGGAGATGTGGCTCCAGGAAAACAGATAGATTAGAATGGAACAAAATGTCCAGCTTGCACCATCCTTAGCCACATCAGCGAGCACAGGGATGTGGAAACACTGTTCATGCTGCTTACTCGGCCTCCCACAAGAGCCACTTTGGTCCTCACACATGCGATCAGAGTGGTACAGATAGATGCAGCCTGACCATGAGGAGTCTTGGGTCTGTCTCATACCTCTGTTGCTAACAATTAGTTTCAGTTTCTCTCAAATCACACTCCTGATTTTCTCGCACTTCTGCTTATGTATGAAATACCTGCCTCCAAAATTCAATGAGTATTTATATTATATTTTTTAAAGCTTGTTTGCAAGCAAAAGAAGATGGCCATTTATAGTGTAGGACACTGGATAAAGACATGGTAGGGTCTCATTAGTGTCTACATAGACAAAGATGGGTGTTCATTGTGCTGGTGTAGGTCCTCCTACTCTCAGGAAGGCTGTGAGGAACTGGACATGTGGGTATAGTGTAATAGAGATAAGACAGAAAGCGGTGCTAGAAGGGTAAGCTTCGTTTCTGAAAAGCATCGTGCATAACCATGTAAGGGTAAGTAAACAGCAAGGCTGTAGCTCGATGGAAAGAACCTTAGAATGGGAGTTTGTTCTGGTCTTGCAGCTGACATGTGATTAAAGTAGTGCCCTGTGTACCTATTTCAGTGTCGACAAAACAGTTGCTGCTTATACCATAACATATGCTGAAAGTCAAATAAGCACTGTGTGCATGGGAGCACTTGGAAACTCCACAGTGCTTTATTAAACTCAACATTATTACTTCTGTACCACCAAAAATGGTGAAAAATCCACCTCATTAACTGGGTAATTCAGACAAAGATTCATGTCACTAACATATGCAAGAAACTGTGGAACTAAAATGCTGATGCTTAAATTGTATGAATAATGCCTCTGACCAAAATTTTGTCATAAGAATTGATATATTGTGGCCATGAACTAGCAGAGTAATTGCAACTTTCCAAAATTACAATCTTCTGAAGCTAGGAGAGAGAAACTTAAAACTGGAAAGAGCCCGGACACTCGTACATTAAGAAATGGCAGAATGAAAAAGGAGAATTGTGCTTTTCAAATGTCAAAATTTAAAATGCTAATAAAATCCAATAAACAGAGTATTTACCATGGCTATGGCAACTAGCAAAGGTTAACTTGGACAAGGAATAGAAAGTGTTAAAGGTACAGAGGGACAGCCATCGCCGAGGACATCCAACACAGGGTGAGACTCAATCTCTGGCGTGTGCTCAAATCATGAGGCAGCTTCTTTGAGACTGCACCAACTGTAATGATTGTTTACAGGAGATTTGCTTAACACACACAGTATTTCATAACTGTGCCTTTTGTGCATAGCAGACGTTACTTTTGACTCAAAGTGAGAAAACTGTTCTTAGGTTTAAGCAAGAATACCAGTTTGAGAAAGATGACAGAATGCTCAAATATAAGCAGGACCTGTCTCTACACATCTTAGACAGAAAGCAGAATATTCAAACATGTGTATCTTGCACTTAATTTAAACTGCGTGGTTGGTTACCTATCTCTCTGGCAATTCAGTATAAAGTTTTATTACTGTGAAATAGAATAGGGTAGGGATTTATGTCACACAAAAATGAATTTCCATGGATGGGAACACACATGAAATAATTTAAGTAAGCAGTATGTCAAATGAAAATTTAAGATGTTAGAGCTGATGGTACACAGGGAAGAAGCAAAAGAGGAGATTTGTGTAATAGATGATAAATGTTTCTCAGTGGGGAAAAGAAGGGACCACAGTTGCTCCAGGAAATAAGTACCAACATTGAAGAATGTGGAAAACTAGGAAGACTGAATTTGAAGGCTAAGGAACCAAAGCAAATTATTAAATAGGGGCAGTTTCATTTGTATGTCAAAGAAAAATATATCACTTAAGTGTGAGCCCATAGTTCCAAAATGTTCCATTCCATTGCAAAAATGAACAACACCCTCAAGCCTGGAATTTTGGGAGGTATAGCCAAGAGATGCATCTTTAAAACTCTGGTTCACAGAAGCTACCAAAGGACCAACTGTGAGCTCCTTTTGCCTCACAAGACTTTTCCACTGATTCCTCTGGTTTCAAATAGTGAGAATTAGGATGCAAAATATTTGTTTCAATTGTGAAAGAATGAATCTAAGAGCAGTGCCCCTTACCACCAGTGTTGTGGTTCTGTGTCAATTTATAATGGAACCATTGTATTATGGAAGGGTATGAAAGTCTTTTGCATTATATTCTATATTTCTGGATGGACACACATACACACACAAACACACACACACACACACACACACACACACACACACACACACATCTGTGCAAGTAATTCAGGATAGTGGATATCTAACGTAGACTTTTAATTTGCCTCCACTTCCCTAGTCCTTAAGTTTAGACCAAAACTCTCAAAGGCATTATAAAATGGCTATAGGATTTTAATTAACTAGTTTCAGTAAGAGACACAGCAGAGGAGAGGGAGAGAGTAATTGTCCTACTCTGCTTTCTGTCGCTGTGATTGAACACTGTAACCCAAAGCAACTTGGGAAGGAAAGAGTTTGTTTGGCTCACATGTCCAATCATAGTCCATCACTGGGGAACCAAAGCAGGAACTCAAGCACAGACCATGGAGCAGTGCTGCTTAGTGCCTTGTTCTCCATGGCTCACTCAGCTTGCTCTTCTGTACAACCCAGGACCACCTGCCCCGGAATGGTACCACTCACAGTGGGCTGGACCTTCCCACATCAATCATTAATCAACAAATAATAATAATAATAATAATGTTCAACGTGCTTACCTACATGCCACTCTGCTGGGGGCATTTTCTCAATTTAGGTTCCATTTTCTCAGATAACCATAGCTTGTATTAAGTTGATGGGAAAACAGAACAAAACAAAACCTGCCCCTAACCAGCACGGTAATGTGCTTAGAAGTAATTACAAGTAATACTTCCAAGTTGATGTCATCCTCTGAGAAAAGAAAACCCAGGGAGGAAGAAGAGCTGTGTCCTGGAAAGGCCAGAAATACTCTAGCTTTGAGACTTGAGCTTAAGGTGACAGTCAGATGCTGAGAATGTTCCAGACTACCCAGGGCACCACAGGTCATAGAGAGGTCAAGCTCTACAGCAAGGTCTTGGCCAGAGATGGAAAGTCAGCAAGTGCCTTTGAACACATGGTAAGTCCTGATTCTCAGTGAGATGACTCAAGTAGAAGTTTAAGGGGAATATTCAATGAATAATACTAGAACATTTCAATTTCAATAATTGGGAAGTAGAGAGGATAGAGGAGCTAAAAAAAAAAAAAGATGAGAAAGGATTGGAGACAGGGACAGAGAGAGACAAGGAGACAGGGACAGAGAGACAGACAGAGACAGGGAGGGAGGAGAGAGAGAGAGAAAGAATGAGGCACTGTTACTAAGGAACCAAAGGTTAACTTTCTTGGGCACAGCACTGGTGAACTTAACTAAAACTGAAACTAGAAATACCCAGCTTGCTCACAGAGAAGCTGGTGCCAACACAGCATACACAAGTGCACTGTTCTGCTTGAGGTCACAGTATGGAACTATAATTCCCATAGGTGGTAGAAACTTAGTGTGAGTAAACACTTGCTAATTTTCCTGTGTGTGTGTGTGTGTGTGTGTGTGTGTGTGTGTGTGTGTGTGTGTGTGTGTGTTGGTAGTATGGGCATATGCACATGGTTGCAGTGGTCCAAAAGATTCAGAAGCCTTGGATCCACCTTGAGCTTGAGTTATAGAAGGTTGTGTGTGGGTTCTAGAAACCAAATTTGGGTCCTGTACAAGAGCAGCAAATGCTTTTAACTGCTACACCCTCTCTCCTGAAAACCCTTTTTTATACACTCCTAGTTCTTTTCTCTTCACTTGGTATCATCCTAATGTTTAGAAACAATTCCACGTATTCTTTAAGACTAGCTGTTAGAAAAACAGTGTACAAAATATATTACAGAGCTTTGATGGATACAGTGCATTTTAAAAACAAAAGTAAATGTAAAAAATATATTGTCCTCTGCCTACATAGAGAAGTCAAAAAGCAGTGTCACTCTTAAATCAAAACTACCTTTATTTCCTGTGACTTCCAAACCAGCTATGTTCTATTTTGAATTCATTGAAATAACTATAAAGTTTGGAGAAAATGAGTAAAAATACATTCATTGTACACAAGGCTCTTGTATATAAGTAAAAAGCATCAATACATGAGACTTAAATGGTCTTTTGGAAGAGAACGAGTGTGTCTGATCTAGGTGATGGTCTTACTTTAGGTAATATTAGATTCTGTAATATATAAACCTGTAGAGCTTACTGGATTAACAAAATAGAAGTTTTTATTTTGCTCATGTAAATGCTTACCATGGGTTCAGGTTGGCAGAGACTTTATCATCTCATCTCTGGGACATACCTTCTAGAGTCCTCTTGAGTGTCACAACTAGATAGACTAGAGAGGGGGGAAAAAAACAACATCAGAGAGACCTTCTTCTGGGTCAGAGTCAAAGCAGTGTGTATCATTCCACTGTTATTCCATTGGCCAGGATGTGGTCATATCACAGGGCTCTGTTTGCATAGGAAGACTGGGGAAAGGAGTTTAGCTGCATGCCCAAGAGAAAAGGTAAAAGATCTTTTGAATCATTAGTCAACATCTGCTTAAGGGCCAGAGCTCTTGGGTAGGATTTAGGATTGCAGACAATAAGGTACATAAGGGTGTTAGAGAATGGAAAGGGAGTACTAAGGGGGAAGTCCATTTCAGCACCCACACCCTTAGGTAAACAGCATGCTAGCTGTCATATAAGCTCCTAAACAACGGTGTTCTTGTTCTGTCCTCTGAGAATTCCACTGAGCTTCAGAGAAAAGGGAATCTGCCATGCACAGCCATTTACTTAACTGGATATTAAGTTTATTAAAGTAGAGAAGAATCATGGGTTTTCACCTTCAAACACTCTCATTTCAGAGGTGAGGTGCCCAGGGAGGTCATGGCCTCTGGATTTCCCACAGTGAGTCACTGTCAAAACTAGAACAAACTCAGACCTCTCAGCTTCTACTCAGTGATTTCTGTGATCAAAGTACAAGGTTGGCATTTTTACCACAATTATGTAGAAATAACCATGGAATTTTATCACAAATTAGTTTAGACTTATTTTAATTCCTACCTTCAAAGTAATAGAAATCAGTCAGTGCTGGTATGACATTTCTTCTAAGTGTATAAACAAATAGAAGACATACTTATTCTTAGGGGAACACATCATATATTCTATTCCAAAGAGTAGTATATATTATGCCTTCTTTTGTGCGTGTGGTGTGGTGTGGTGTGTGTGTGTGTGTGTGTGTGTGTGTGTGTGTGTGTGTGTGTGTGTGTGTGTGTGTGGTGTCTCCTGTCAACATTTAATGTCCACAAACAAGGACAGATGAAATCAACATGTTACTGTTATTCTTTTACCTAAATTTTAAAAGAAAAGAGAACAAAAGGTGAGTGACAAGTGAGTTACATGGCTATAATTGAGTCTGTGTTACTTTTATTATGATAAGATTTTAATTGGCATGGATGCCTAAATGTATATCAAAATGCATGTCACAGCTTTTGTACAAAAATAAATTTGACTTTAGAACACATTTTCTTTAGTGAAAATAATAAATTATCTTAGGAGCTTATAAGTCTCCACTTTAAAAAAAATCATAAGGTCAGTTTTTAATTAAGAGATAAAGAAAAGCACTCAGTTTCCAAGTAGTTAAAATCAGGATGATGTAAACAATGATAACAAAAAAAGTTCAAAGGAAAAGACTCAATCTATCTTCAGAATAATTGGCCCAGGGATAGCTTCTTCTAGAGACTGAGAAGACCAGTTCTGAGTAATGTCACATCACATTGTAAGAAAATGCACTGTCTACAATGAAGAAGTTCTTTTAAAATTACTCATTTCATCCTAATCTTAAGTTACAATTCTTTTCTTCTATTAAGTAATAAATCTCTTGTATATAATTGTAATTAACAAGAAGACCAGATAGTCAGCCTCCATTATATGAAATAAACATACATAATACTAAATTAGAGCCATGGGTAAATAACATATATAATATTCTTAAATAAAGTACAGATGCATGTAACCGACCACACAACCTGTCAGTCTTGTTCATCTGTTTTTCATGAGGAAGTTAGGAAACTATTTTTTATATCTTAGAGAGTGTGACAAGATAAGGCAAAGACCAGTAAAACATTTAGAAAACCTAGCTCTGAGAATGCCTCCCAATGGATATCTACGGATCTAGCTGTTTCTGGTTAAGTGTATGATGGCAATATTCTACAACCCTAAATACCAAAGGGTCTTCGTTACTTCCGCCCTCAGAAGCAGTGTGGCATCACCCTATGCATTGGCTTATGATAAACCATTGCTGACTGGGTTGAAGCCAGAAACTTTGCCCACCCCATGGACTGCTTGCCCTCTTGTGAGGCTCCAATTAGATTTTTGGACCTGCCATCTAGTGGCCACTGCAGAAACAGGACAATCATAACATTTTGGACTTCATTTGAAAAGAATTTAAATGAGCTTATCTGCAGAGACTCAGGGACTCTCTCCACCCTTTAAGAGTTGTCCCCTCCTCCTTCATTTAAACACACTGCTGTTTTCATGCAGCAGCTTCAGTTAGACCATTTGTTATATGCACAAGGAAAACAGATTTTTTTCATGCAAAATGATACACTTCCCACCTGGAATAGGAAAAAGAGGAAAAGAAAATCTTCCATTACTGCAGAAAGATCTGGAGTGGGGAAGGGAAACGGGGAGGGGGAAGGGAATGTGGGAGAGCAGGCTGGTACTCTGTCAAGTAGCTCTACTTATGAGACTAATTCTTACAAACTGTGCACCCAACAGAGTAAACCTCTTATTGCTGCTTTCCTCTGATCCCCTACATCGCTGTAATGTTCTGCTTGTTTTTCCCTGTCCTGTAAGCCACATGGGCATCTGATATTATACATAGTGTTATCAAAGGAACAATTTGCAAATGAATTAAGCAGGTAATTATTAGAATGCAGGTCCTTGGAAGTATGTGTTACTGTAACAAAACCTGTTAAGAGGTTAGTTTTCTTTGTTTGTTTCTATTGTGGTTCCTGGTTGTTCGTTTTCCTTTTTTCCAGGGGTTTATGAATAGAATAGAGAAATGCACAGTGGGCTATCATTATTATTTATTATTTGTCAAAGAAACAAGTATACATTGCAAAGGCTAGTTTGCGAACCATACCAGGCACTCCGTGGGGCCTCATGCACCACTCTTCAGCAGGTCCTGTAAATTTTGTGAGACAGAATGAAGACAGATGGGTGGATGGTACTTATTCAATATCTTAAATATAGAACTCGGTTGTACAGGTGCGTCTTCAGATGTTATTTGAAAGAAGAGACAGAATATCTTGGCATTGTGTCATTTATTCATAAATATTATAAATTTTATATTATTTGAGAAACTATTCTAAATATACAAGGAGGTTTTTTAAAAGGCATAAAAGCTGATTGATTTCCTCAAGTGAGACAAAGAGCAAATTGAGAAACAGTGACTGATAAAAAGAGAAAGAGAGAAAAGCCAGGCCAATGACAAAGCCAGGAAAAATAAACTCCAAGAGGAGTTTGACAGACAGAAAACTGTTTATTAAAAATAAATAGAAACTAAAATCCAAGGGGGAAGATGATCTTGGCAGCTCTGTTCTTAATATGCTAAAATCACCAAGAGAACCCAGGAGCAATAGTGGCATGGACAACAATTTAATAAGGACATTGGAGTGCCAGGAATTCTGCATGGAAAACAGAGGACTTGGTTCTAGGCTTGAAGAAGCTATTGCTACAGCAGGAAGATTACTCAGACTTGAGTAAGACAGGGAAAAAGGAAATAAAGTAGTAGAATTTGTCAGAATATTGGAGAATGGGACTAAGCTAACAGTAAAACCATAGTGAGTTCTTTTGTTTTTTAACATCTATAGTAGACTGACATTTTGCCCAGTTCTTATTGATTGCACCATAAATATGAAACAATATCTTTGAGCTAAAAACAAAACCTAAAAATATTTTCAGAATTACAGAGAAGATTAACACACCTGAAGCAACTGGGAATGAGAGGCTGCAGATATTATGGACACCAACACTTTGGAGTCAGAGGTCAGCGGACCTCATAATAAAGCTGGGAAAGCTATACTTGAAGAAGTGGTATATATAGAGAGAATAGACATTAATTTGATGAAATTCATCAAGATAGAAATTACTTGGGGTGACTGTTGAGTGAGAGGGATGCTGTGAGTGGAAGAGTACATTCTGGTGGTAAAGTGAGGCTGTTGTGTGAACCTGGGAAATAACTGGCTTCTTAGTAAATTGTGGGCCATACGTTCTTAGAGTACTTACTGGGAGCATATTGTATTCCAACCCACTAATAGAACTTATATTCCAGTAAGAGAAAATAGAAGCTGCCTCCCCAAAGGGGGAAAAATAACAATTACATGGGAAAGATTTCACTTCAGATAGCAATGTCACCACAGCAAGATGTGACAGTGAAGAGAGTGATGTATGGCTGGATTAATGAGGAATTCAAATGGGGAGAGCAAGGAAGTACTTGAAAATGGAAAAGAGAGAAGGCAGTACAGAGTAGATGTTTATAGCTGCAGACTCTGAGGAATTAAACTTTGCAAACACTAGAAAGACTGAAAGTGAGATTGAGAGTTGAGGAGGGTTATAGAGGCTCAGGTTCCCATCAGCCCTTGTTACAGTAATCTCCTAACGCTTAGCCTGAACTCACTAATCCAGTTTCTTGAACTCTCTTGATCTGCCCTCCACCCTACTTCAGCTACTCATTGCTATGGCTGTAATTTTGACATTTTAATTACTAATAATTACAACTGCCCATAATCTCAATTATAGGCATCCACTCTCCAATTACTACCTAAAATCTTCATAGCCCAATCTCTCTGTTAGCTCTATTACAACAATTTCTGAAGTCCACAGGACCCCCTAATTTATTAATTTTGTTCACAGACTCTCATATCCTCACCTTATTACATAGTTTAGAACCCTCTCTTGGTCTTGAAAGAAAAGACCAAATGAGAACCGTTCTCCGAAAGACACCTTCCACTCAGTTCCCCATAGCCTCTCTGTTCTCATCTGGGGCTAGGTCCTTCTCTCCCTCTTCCCCAGCCTCTAAGCATGTTTGCATTGCAGGTCCTTTGCACTTGCTTTTCTTCCTGACTCAAATGTTTTCCCTGAACAAAACATGTTTGATCATCATTAGGCTTTTACTGAATCTTCCCTTCAAAGCAAGGCCTTACACAGCCTGAAAAAATGCATCCAAACTCTTACCACTTGTCCCAGAAATGACATGATTCAAACAGATGTCATTTCGGTCCTGGATGCCCACCATTTGCTCCATAGCACTTAGTTCTTTTAAATATCTGTTTGATTTACAAATTGGTGTCCACTTGTGATGGACTGTAAGGCCCACCATCATGAGGCTTTTTTGTTTATATTTATTTTGATTTTGGTCTGGTTTGCACTCTGATATATCTCGCGTGGCTACAACTATGCTATAACATGGGTTTTCAGTAAATGTTTTTAGATGAATTGTAGGAAAGGGTAAGCCTTTCTTGCACTGAGTTGAAAGGAATTCTTATTAAATGCAAAACATAATATTGTGGTTTGGACCCCATGATTGTCCATGGCAAAATTTTGAGATTCTTCAAAATTAATTTTGAAAATAAGAGTACTTTTGCAGGTTTATCCAGAACATTTGATAGGATACTATTTCTGTTCAGTGCCTACAAGGCAATATCCAAAGTATTTATTTTTCTTTTTCATTCATTCAGTAAATGTTTGTCAGGTAATATGGACATTCTAGAAAAGTCATGCCATTTGTAGAGACTCAGAAACATAAAAGGATATAACATGATAGGACATTGGTGTAAGTGGCAGGCAATGGTAGCCTGAACTGATGTGGAATCTAGGTGTGAGGGGTAACACCTGTGAGAAACATGAGACCAGAAGGTTCCAGAATCCAGAAACAAGGTTAATGGTGACACAACACACTGTCTACCTTTACCACTGTGGGAATTATGTATAAAATTAGATAAGAGTATAACTTTAACATACAGGAGGCATGGCTGGAAATTTCCCTAATAAGGCATGTACTTAAAAGCCCTCATTGTCAACTGACTATAAAAATATGTTTATTGGTACCCCTGCTGCCTCTGACTAATGGTTGAAATAGTTTGAGGTTCCAGATTTTCTACCTAGTAAGTAACCTCATTTATATTGAAAGCATTCCTTCTTACTTTATACAAAGAAAAATTTTAAGAAATTGATCAATATGTTTGTATATTCACAAAATGTAAAGGTATAAAGAAAATTAGGCTTACAAATTTTGAAAGTTTAAAAAGTTAATATTGGTTTTTAGACCCAATTAGCTGGAAGTCTTGCTTTCTCTGCACAAAGGAGTCTTTTAGTTATTTAAAAATTGCATTAGATTTGCATGTCTATATGAAGTGGTAATTATTTGAAGGGTGATTGAAAAGCAACAGATAAGGTGTATCATTTGGGCAAGTGGGTGAATAATTAATGCTGTTTACTCCCATGGGGAACAAAGGAAAGCAAAAGTTTGGAGAATGTGAATTAGCTTCAGACTTGTAGAATGTAGGATACTTTTGAGATATCTAATTGTATTTTCTTCTATGGTAGATATAAAAATGTTAGTGTTCAAGAGAAGGCCAAGCACTCAAGATGCAAATTTGAAAAGCATTTTTAAAACAGGGAGAAATGAGTGTCCAATGGGGAGTGCACATATTATTTTGAAGTGTTATAAAACATTACAAGACTCAAACATCAAAGAATGTCTGATACATGTTTCCTAATTAGCTCTCACACATCATGACACAACACACAACCTAGCTTTAGTTTTTCGTTCCATTTAGAATCTTCAGAAACTTGATATGTGACCTCTTATATTCCATGCATGCCTTGATTTGGGTAGTAGTTATGTACATCAAAATTTTGTGGACAATAAAATTGTATGCATGAAACCCTCATTGCTGTTTGAAACTATGACATGAGTCTCTTTACATATGAACAATGCCCACATTATTTGTTATTCTATTTTAAGATTTCTGTGGTGCACTGTATCCATTGGCTATAATTTCAAACCATGTTAAGCATTTGGAAAAAAGACACCTTTCTTCTATTTCTTTCCACACTCAGGAAAGGAAACAGTCACTAAGGGCTTGGGTAATTCCCAGGCCAGGCTCACATCTTTAAATCCCAGCACTCAAGAGGCAGAGGCAAGTGGGATCTATGTGAGTTTGAGGTCCATGATCTTCATAGCAAATTAGAAGCTAGCCAGGGCTATAGCATAGGGGCCCTGTTTAAAAAGCAAGCAAAACAAAACAAATAAAAACCAAAGTTGCCATATAGTATTTCTGTTGTCATTCCTGTACCTTTCAATGTATGTTCTGTCCCCCACATTTGAAACTTTGCAGAGTCGGTTAATGAGAAGAACACTCATGGTAGTTTTATCGTAGTTCCAGTCTCTGTTGTTTCCACTTCCTAGAATCTCTGATCATCTGGGACTTCTCTCTGGTGTGCTTCTCTCTAGGTAGTCCTTTTTTATTTTTTTTTTCTCATGTCTTATCTGTATATCTTTTAAAACTTCTAAAAATCTTTCTTCCCTACCACTTACAATGCTGTACTCTTAATGTATTCAGTCTCTATGGTAACTGGATTACAGGCCACAACACCATGATTACTGGAGCTGCCCTCATAGTAGGGAAACTGGCACATGCCCTGCCCTGGCACCACACAAGTTTCTCCATTGGATTGGAAATCAGATACTAACATTTCAATATACAGGGCAAGAAAGGCAGCAGAGGACATGCTATGAATCCAGTCTCTCTAAAGATGCAATATTTGGATTTGATGGAATGTGGGATATTATTTTTCATGATAAAAAGTAGCTTGGTGTGCTGATCCTGACGAGACATCATGAAACTGCTTTGTGGCAAAAGTTTATTTCCTTTCTAGTGTTTGAACAGTCTAATTTTACTGAAATTTGGAAGTATTATGTGGTAAACTCAGAGAAATTAGCAATATTCTGTAAAGAATTATTCACTGCTATTTTGGATAGTCTTTTGTGTATATTCCCCAATAAGTACATATTGATCTAGTAGGGGCAAAGGCAAGTCTGGTTTTCTCTAAATGTGCCTTAATGTGGGACTAGTTCTGTTGCATTAGGAAAGGAATGAAGAAAAGCAATGTGGCCCCTCTGGAGTGCTGCTTCCAGAACAGTTTCCTTTCAAACAAAGGGCAGAACAGACTCCAGTGTACAGCACAGTAGAAACAAAGGGTCTAAAGCAGGGGTTTATAGCCTTGGTCTGATTGACATTAGAGTTATCTAGATCTATGGTGTGTAATGTAAGATACTTGGCACCATTCCTGTGTCAAGAGAAACTTCTTGAACTTTGACAACTACAAATGAATATGTCCCCATGAGGAGGACAAAAATAGCACCAGGATGAGAACTACTGTCCTAAAGCAAGATGAAACTTCAGTAAGAAATGAAATGGAGAATCCCTTAAAAACCCAGATCAGTAGGGCTGGCTCAGTGCTTGAGAGCATTGGTTGCTCTTCCAGAAGACCTGGGTTCAATTCCCATCACCCACAAGGCGGCTCACAACTGTCTGTAACTCCAATTGCCTGGGATCTGATACTTTCATACCAATGCACATAAAATACAGTTAAAATAAAATTTAACTCCCTCTCCCCTTCCCCCATTCTCCCAATTTGCTTAGGAGATCCTGTCCCTTTCCCCTTCTCAGAGGGCCCATGTAGGGTCCTCCTTGTTTATGGCTTCCTCCATGCCTGGCTGGCAACTCTACCTTCTTCTAGCATTCTCTCTGCTCCCAAAATCCCGCCTAGCTATTGGCTGTTTAGCTTTTCATTAAACCGGTCACAGTGGCATGTCTTCACACAGTGTTAAGGAATATTCCACAACAGGCCAGCCTAGCTTGGGGTTCAATGAGAGACTACCTATCAAAAGATGAGGTGAAGAGCAATGGATGAAAATACCAGCATCCATATTTGACTTCCTAATAGACCATGCACAGAGAGAGAGAGAGACAGAGACAGAGACAGAGACAGAGTTTTACTTACTGAGCCTCTGCTGTCTACCAGGCCTTCTTGTACTTATCAGAAATACAGCTATATAGCTTTTCTTAGGGAATATATGTTGTTTTGCAAGATGTTGTTCCATGTTTCCAACCAGTAAGATGCTTTTCTCTCCAAACGGCCTAACAGTAAATGCTTCCAACCAACTAAGGGCCAAGGGAAGAAAACACAAGTTTGCGTTTGACAATTCATTTCAGTTTATGGACCTCAAAATGGCTTTGGGTTTAAAATGAAACTTGGCAAGTGATTAATTCATATGTTTTAGTTTATAAAGTGTTTTGATCATTTTGGGGTGTTTTCAAAATAAGTGGTGAGATTAGGGCTTTATCCCCCTTCTATTTTTAGTCCCTTTCCTTTGAAGAGTCCTTCACTTTTGATTAGATTTGGTGCTCTTGGAACATTTGAAAAATGCTTTCAAGTATTTGAAATGTGTGTATGTGGGTGAATGAAGATGAGGAAGGGAAAAAAACCTAAGACTTCATGATCTTAGCTTGGATAAATAATGCTCACCCAATCCCCACAGGAGGGTTCAGGCACCACTTCCTCAAGGACCCCCTCCTCTGAAAGCACTGGCAGGCAATCCCTGAACCCAGGTACATTCCTAGCACTCTTCCTCTATTCTTATCAGGGCCATAGGGAAATAACTATGACATTCTCTGTTCATGGTTTTCCCATATCATGTAAATATTGTGGGGACTGGCGCCAAGTCTGCCCTGAGGACAATACTGTCATCTGCAGCACACAGGAGTTGCTTAGTGTGTGTTGACTGGGTCACTGACTTGATGGAGAAACCAGATATTGAGGAACCCAATCTATGCATTTCTAACCTGTGTACTAACTAGCACTTACCTGACCCTCAATCTGGAAATTCACTAGACTGGTCATTATTGTGAGACTGTGGAGTAACATGTTTCCTCTCTAATACCAGGAAAACTGTTTAATCAGAAACTCCTGAGAATACTTGAAGATCATTAATCTTAAGGATATTTCAGGCTTAAGAGATGCAAGGATGGAAGAGCAATAATAAAAATGTATGATTTTGGAATATTCTTAAGTATTGCTAATGTCCTGAGCATTTCTCAAGACTTAACAGGTTTGGGTAATAAGGTTTATTATTGTCTGTGTGAGACACAGAATAAAGTTACATGGTTTATTACAGGTTTTCTTACTTAGTTTCTGTTTCTTCTTGTAGAATTTAAGCTCCTAGAAAATGTAGAACTTGATCTGTCAACACTTTCATCCTCTGGGCCTAGAACAGTGTATGGTTTATCACAGTTATTCAAGAAATGTTTATTGAATGAATAAGTAGTAGACATTCTGTCAATAGCATGTGGCTTATTGATTCCTCACTATTTAATGGACTGCACATGCGATAGGATGGTGAGGCTTTTATTCACTCATTCAACATTCTACAACAGTGTCTGGTCCACTGTAGACAATAGATATTTGGTGAGTAGAGAAACTTAGCATTCCAATCTGCCCAAGGATATTTCTTTAAATATGTATGCAATATATCACTTCAATATATCATATATATAACAAACATATTGTATGTATTATATAACATATATTTTATATATAATATATAATTTACTAAGGCAAATTTGCTAAACCAAAGTTTCAGGAAGACTGGTTCCTTGGCTCCTATCCAGCCTTTCCTGATTTTTGTGATCATCTTTGGTGTGCTTGCTGCAACTTGGAGAGGCATCACCCAACCTCTGCATGTCTTCATTGGGCATTCTCCCTTTGTGTGGCATTGTTCAAACTCCCCCTTCTAAATAAGGGCATCAATTTTATTAAATTAGGTTCTCTCTCTCTTTCTCTCTCTTTCTCTCTCTTTCTCTCTCTTTCTCTCTCTTTCTCTTTCTCTCTCTCTCTCTCACTCTCTCTTCTTCTTCTTCTTCTTCTTCTTCTTCTTCTTCTTCTTCTTCTTCTTCTTCTTCTTCTTCTTCTTCTTCTTCTCCCTTCTGTCTCTCTTCTCCTTTCTCTCCTCTCTTATCCCTCTCTGTCCTCTCTCATGTCTCCCTTTTCTGTCCTCTCTCTCTCTCTCTCTCTCTCTCTCTCTCTCTCTCTCTCTCTCTCTCTCTCTGTCTCTGTCTCTGTCTCTTCTCTCTCCTTTAGTGTAACCTCATCTCAGTCACATCTTCAGTGGCTGTGTTCTCAAAGTTGCAGTCTGAAGTACTAGGCAGGAAAGAGGGGTTGTGCTGGAACCTTCATCTTTGAATTTAAGGAAAATACATTTAAACATCAGCTTCTCAAAAGACACTTTGTTTTACAATTCTATGTAGACGCTGATGTGATGATCTCTGGTAGAATGAGCCATTATGTGAAATTTCGTGTTTATAGACAGTAAATATGGAAAGTCAATGGGGCCTGAGTGTACATAGCATATTTCTTGAAAGCCAAGGTACCTAATATGACAAGACAATGAGTTTTGTAGGAAAAGCTGCTGAAAGGTTCCAAAGGAATTTGCATATGAAACAAAGGAGTTTATTGGGAGCTTTATTTTAAAGACATCAGAAAAGGAACATAGGTGTTGTGTTGATTATTTCTCTTAATGCTGTGGCAAAACTACCTGACAAAAGCAACTTAAGGAAGGGCGTACAGTTCATCGTAGCTAGGAAGGTGTGGCAGCCAAAGCAGTGCTGAGCCAGCGGGTCATACTGTTCCACAGTCAGGAAATATAGAGAAGTGAATGCTGGTGCTGCTACTGCTTAGCTTCCTGTCTCTTTATAACCCACCCTGAGACCCCAGCCTTTGAGATGGGGCTTCCTGCATGCTTGGTGGGTTCCTCAGGTAAACTCCTCTGGAAACAACTTCACAGACTCCCAGAGGCTTGTCTCTGTAGGTGATTCAAACTCCCACCAAACTGACAACAGTAACTATTCTAGAAGTCAAAATGTATTGAGTGGTAAAAATCTAAAAAGGGTGAACTGTGTATAGTATCAATGAACTTGACTTAGAAAGAAATGGTAGTGAAGGGTGAACTTTTGAAAAAGCAACTAAGAAGTTTTTGATGTTCATCACAGCATTTCTGATTCCCAGGTTCAGACAGAAAACATACTTCTTTGTTGCTGTGATAAAATACCATGACAAAAAGCAAAATGGGGAAGTAAGGGTCTACTTTGGCCCTTTATGTTCACAACCTTCAACCCGGTTGGGTTTCCATAGCTCCTCCTCTGAAAGAGGACTATAGTGGAAAGGGAGTTGATCAAATACTGACAAACTATCCTCCAGTTTAGGACTATCCACTCCCCAGGGCTTGATCCCAAAGAATATTTTAGCAAAGTATAGTACAGGTACAGAGCAAGTGGAAGGGTATAGTTAGTGACAAATGCCATCATTAGCGTAGCTCTGTTCATCATCTGTAACAAATGTATCCCCTGCACAGAGAAGATACCTGAGATCTAAGAAGATGGGCCATCTTGATCACTGTTTGTACCTGAAACTGAAGGAAACTGTTAAAAAAGCACACAGACTCCCATGGGCTCCATCTACAAGCTAAGAGCAGAAGAGGCTGGCAAGGCCAGAGAAGCCCAAGATAGAGAAACCAAAGAATGAAGCTGTATGCACCATGGTCCTAGTGCTTACATAGGACAGCCATTACAATAAAATAAGTCTTTTATTATTAAAGAAAAATTGACAAAGTTAGCACCAAAAAGAGTTTAATTAGAAACACATCTAGATATATCAAATTGTAATGGACTGAGAAGTAAATAGGAGTTAGGAAACTTAAAATTGGTACTGAGGATGGAAAGATCAGGTCCACAGAAAAAGGTGTCTCATTAGTTTGTTATGATCATAGTCCTTGTTGCTGACTTAAGATGAAAGCTGCTAAAGTGTGTTAGCAGCAGTAAGTAGTTGAAAAGCAAAAGGAGTAAGTGCTATAGTATGACCATGGAATAGGTCATCAGTATCTCTTTGATGTTAAGGATAACTTCAGTGTCAAACATGAACCATGGCCTCTGCTTCCGTGGTGTGAAAAGAGGCTAGGCTAGCTTCCAAAAGCAAAAAGTAGCAGGTCCATCATAAAAATGCAAGCCAAGTGATAAGTGAAGCTAGAGAATCCAAATAGAAACTAAATAGGACTAAATAAAGAATTGTGAAGTAGCTCTGATTCCCAGCTTCAGCTGGAAAACATACTTTTCTGATGCTGTGATAAAATACCATGACAAAAAGCAAAATAGCAGAGAAAGGGTCTGTTTTGGTTTAGAGTTCTTGAGAGAGTACATATAGTCCATCATAGCAGGGAAGCCACAGCAACCGAACCATGAGGCTAGCAGGTATGCCGGGAAGCTGACTGGTCATATTTCATCAACTCTGAAGAAGTACAGAGAGGGAAGGCCACACCATAAAGCCTCAAAGCCCACCATGTACCTCCCGCAACAAGGCTCTGCCTCCCCGAGGTTCTGTAACCTACCCTAACAGCGCCACCAGCTGGACAGGTCTTCAAGTACATTAGTGTACTGAATCTTCCAAATAATGTCTCCAGAAATCTCAGAAGCACCAGGCAGTGTGGTTTCTCTGGTTTGTGCTTAACATCAGTCAACAGCGTAGATGATTATGAAGAAGTACCAGATCAGGTTCCTGTGAGTTCAGGAACTAGGAAGGCACAGCTGCAAACCACAGACACAGAGACCAGAAGAGCTGGGAGGGCTTTAACCCTAACAATGGAGAGGAGAAGAAAATAAAGATGCACATTTTGAGAGAAAAGGGGAAACCATGAAAACCAAAAGCTGTGGTGAACAAGTAGAGTTCCTTTTATCTGAAGCCAGGGATGTGCTAGTAAGGAAGCCTATCCCTGCCACACATATATTTGACATCAACCTCAGAGAAGCCACAAATATGTTGGAGGGAATAGAGCACATCCAGAAACATAGCTGTACTAAACATTTCTTTCCCACTCGCCAGTCTTTTGTCAGATCTGTTGGTCAGCATTGCTTGCTTGTGACAAACTTGGATAACTAGCTTTAAGAAAGGAAAGGTTTATCTTGGCTCATGATTTTAACTTTTACAGGTACACCATGGCACACTTGTGCAGGTTGGCTCATGATTTGGGAGGTTTTTGATCCATAACCCATTAGTCTATTGCTCTGGACCTATGTGGGCACACACTAGCGTGGTAGATGTTTGTGGTAGGGAAAGAGCATTCACCTCAGAACTGGGTGCAGAAGAAAGAGGAAGGAAGGGGCTGGAGTCCCAATATCTTCATCAAGGGTGTGCTGGTAATGCTCAGACTTCCTTCTAGCAGGCCCCACTTCCTAGAGACGGTGCCACTTCCCAGCGCGCCACAGACTAGGGACTAAGACTTTAACACATGAGCTTTTGGGAGACATTCATGGGCTAAACTGCATCAGCCATGCATAGCACCATTATCATAGAATGTTGATTTTAAAGGGAAGAACACTGTGTGTTAAAGAAAAGAAATAGGAACCCGTCCTGAGACAAAGGTGATTATCTTCACAAGAGGCAAATGCAGTACTATCCTTCAATTTCACACTCTGCATGCTTCCTCTTCCTCTTTGCCTCCTCATATCTGTAGGCATCAGATGTTTCCAATGTTTCTGCCATCTTCCCTTACCTATGGTCCAAATAAAGAACTCCCAGAAGCTTAATATTGATTTGAGGTTTTTAGGGTATGCTGAAACAGGTTCTCACTATGTAATTCAGGCTACCCTCAAAATCACAGTATCACTAGCTCAGCCTGAGCATTGCTAGGATTACAGCAGGTAACACCTTGCACATCTCATCACATTAAATTTTTCATAAAAACACTGGGCAAAGAAGTTAGTGGTTGGTTAAAAAAATCTCTTGCCCTGTACATTCAGATAAACCTGTGAGTCCCTCCTTCTATGTATTTTAAGGACAGCTTTGTCCCTATGGGCCCTGTCTCCATATGTCATCCTAGCAAAGTAACCAACCATGTTATTCACTATGAGATACCATGCTCTAGTTATCCTACTTGCTTGAGTGGACTGAAATGAGCATAATATGTAGGGTTCAGTAGTTTCCTAAAGCCTGTGAGAGAATCCTTAGCTTTTCATCTTGGTGCTGCCTATATATATAAGTTAAAAAGAAAATGTCTTCAGGGGAATTTCAATAGGCATTTCTAAAGAGGTTCTCCTTTCTCTGCAAATATGAAGCCTTGTAGAATTCCATTTTTTCCTTTTTTTTTTTTCCTTCTCCTGATCCTGTTATAGCTCTCTCTAGCAATGCTGAAACCCAGCTGGTCTGGAGATTAATATGACCAGACATACCATGAATTTTTTAAATCTCAAAAGTCCCAGTTTCTGCTTCTTCATCAATCAAATATAGGTTATATATGTGTGTGTGCATGTGTGTATGCAGTATATTATCATAAGTCTCCAAATTCTTTTCTTTTTGCCTCAATTCCTCTTAAATTATTCCTGCTACTTGTTATAAATAGGTAGGGGAAAGGATGTGAGGAACAGATAGACAAAGGCTGTGAAAGCAGTGAAATCTGGGAACAGTGAGAGTGCTAGGGAAGAGGGATCCAGTGAGAAGATGGGAAATATAGTCTCTTCAGACCACTTCCTGGTTTTGCTTAGTTATCCTTTTCACCTGTGCCCCTCAAATAGCTTCTTCTCACTGCTAACAAACGTTTCCTTCTCAGGGCAGCATCTTAAAATACTGCCCAGGCTACCAAGCACCTTGCTCATTGACTCAGAGGACTTGGACCTGTTTCTACTGGGTTTGCCAACCCCTACCCCATGTTGGCATGTACAGTGTTAATAGCTAATATAAGTATGGAGGAACTTAAGCAATAATTTGTTTTTTTACTTCATTAACATTCAAAAAATAAACAAGAAAACTACATGTTGAATTCATTAAATTCCTCTTCCACTGTTTAGGAATATAAAAACTGCATTTTTAAAAAAGAGATTGATTGGTGTCATGTACTTATTTGTTCACTTCTGTTTATACAATATAATAAGAGTATTGCCATGGAGGAGGAATAATGGTATTTACAATACCATCACTACTGTTTATGTGAGATGAAAATGTCTGAAAAGAAACTAGAGGGAACAGTGATGCTCTTCACACACATTAAACTCTTCTATTGCTGTTGATAAGATATGTGAGGAGGAAAACTAATCTAACAGTTGGGGGAAAGTTAGTGTTCTTAGCATTGATTGCGCTTATCATTTGTCTCAGTAGCCAGGTTCAGAAAGCACTAAAAGGTAATGAAGGAGTGCCTCCTTACAAGGAAACACAGGGACGTGTACATTATTAAGTCATAAGATCTAGATAACTTAAGAGTATGGTCCTCTGGTGAATGTGCAGATACTTCTGTCTGGGGCAATGGAGGTGTCATGTTAGGGAGACCAGTGACTTGAAATTTGCCTACAATTTGCCAATAATGTACTTCTTAGGAGCTGGGTCCTATTCATTGTTAAAAAAAGAAAGAAAAAAATCAGACCAGGTTGTGAAGATTTGTGTCCAAAACTTAAAAAGCTCTTGGTAGACTATAGGATATTCTCATGTCTACTTAAGAAAGAAAGGGAATTGGAAGTAGGACAAATTATCTGAGTTGATAAAGTAGGCCACAAAGAATAGTCATCCATGAGGAGTTAATGGTTGTTATGGAGTGAAAAGAGCAAGTAAAGATGGCAAAGGGATGGTTTGGGTCAGACTCAGATATACATAATTACTCTCTGAAGTAGATTAACCAGTAAAATAATGGAGACAGAACTCTCCAAAGCTGAGTACAAGATCCTCGATGACAGGAATGCAATCTAAGTGACCAGACTTTGAGAAAAACATCTGTTGAGCTAATGAGTAGATGTAAATTTCTACCTGGAAAATACTTATCACATCTCTTCATCTAAAACTTACTCTTAAGGCAAGTTCAAAATTTTAGCAGACTTACTTTGAGAGTTGAGTTTTAATAAAAGTGTAAAGTCTCTAATTTTTAATTTTTATTATTTGTAAGCACCAGTCACATTCCTTATCCTGTTTCTTCTCATATCTTATTGTTGGTTGAAATAATTTTGCATTAAAATGATGGGTGATGAACCCAGAAAGATAGTGAGGAGTGTACCTTAATGGGCTGTGAAGCCCCTGGAAACTTGTAATGGGCAGGAGAGTGCTTTAAATCACAATGTAACCCTATTGTTGCAGGAGGGCCAGCTCTAACAGAGCCTGAAGATGTAAATTGCCTGTCAACTGAGACATTTCTGACCAGTGTGAATAAAAGTGAAGTGTGCCTTGCTAGACTCTGAGCTTTGATTCTGATACCAGTTTCTCCCATCCAGCACTCTACATGGCACCCTTACCTAAGAGAGCAAGGTGATGTGTTGTAGAACTTTGCTGAGGCCCTTGGTTCCAAAGCAGGATTGGAGACACCTCTGCAAGAATTTTAATTGTTAGATTAGGTTTCTTCTTGTACCATGTCCACTATAGGAAGAAATGTACATTTGTCCACATTTAATAAATCATTTGCAGAGGAGGGGGAACTTGAAAGTTCACACAGATTAGCATCCTCTCTACCCAGTGGTACCAAAATGAACCAATATGGATAATGGGGGAGGTCTAATAGTTTGCCTCAGGAAAGATATTCAGAAAAATGTCATTTTCTTCTCTATTTACATCTAAGTGTTTGTTACTCTGAAGCCATATACTTAGTAGAATTCAGAGAGATAGCACAGAGTTCTTGTTAGTTACAGAGATGACAGATTTTAAAATCTGTTGGTTCCTCTGAATAGTTTCCTCTGCGACCTAGAACCTGCTTTCTTTGCTTCATCTGGACATAGTGCATTTCTGTGATTTATCCACAGAAATTTTTAACAGATCCTTACACTTACTGTCTGAATTAATGACGTTCCCTTTTTTCACCATGACAGAAACCACTCTGCCCTCTCTATGCATTATGTTAAAGGTGTTTTTCTGAAGCATGTGGACATATTCTGTAAAAGCTTTCCAGTTCTGTCACGTTGACAGGCTGATTCCATTAAGTCACCCACCATCATCATGTTCAGCTTTTTCTCCTTTTTTGAAAAGTTAGAAAACAGTTATCATAAGAATTTTAGAGGCATTCACTTGGCAAAAATAAATCTGGAAAAACATGAGTCTGCTCCTTGAAATGGAAAAAAGATGAGTTATGTCATTCTGTGCAGCCCTCCTCTTGACACTGTTGGAGAACAAGGAAGGAAGCTATGCTCGTTTTCCCCCGTTTTGTTTTCTGGTCAAGTGCAATACCTTTTCAGTGTTCTCTCTAGAGGTCAAATTTCTCTACCTCAGATTTACTGTGTATTATTTTGTACTGAAAGGGGATACTGCAAGAATCTGAATGAATGAAAAGAAGGGGTTTCATTGGAGGATTTAACTGTTTCCTTACCCTCGGATAAAATGCTATTTGAAAAGGTTTTAGGGCCCCATGGCTGTTTGATATATTAGGATAGATACATTCCCTTCTCCCCCAGTCTCAAGCTTTCCTACTAACAAGGTAAAATCATATTGTCTCACTGCTGCTGGGTCATTTAAAATACTGAGTAACTGTGTGAAGTGAGAGAAAAATGCTTAGTATGGGAGTATTAGCTTTGTGGATTTGTGGATGGGTCACTTCCCAAGGAGAAATCATGCACGTGCAAATCACAGGATTACAGGAAAGCGAGGGTCCTTCAGTCTGGGTGCAGATTGATTGGAGATGGAAAAGGAACTCTTAGTGACTCATTTTGGCCTCGCTGGGTGGAGACAAATGTCCCTCCCTTGAAGGGTCTCATGCAGGCCACTGTCACATGCAGAAAGTGAATCCAAAGTTTAGGACATCCCTGAGAAACTGGCACATGTTTGAAATTTACCTCTGCTGACACTTAACAATCTATCTTCTCTGTCTCTTCTAATTTACCATATTTTTTAGGTCTCATTTTGGAAGCAGCATAGTTTCTTCCTGAAAATGTAGACGAAACCTTTATCTTTTCATAATTGTTTCAGAGGCTGCTGTGGGTTCCCAGCTATTAGAGTTCAGCTTAGCCCTGGTTTTGTCTGGAGGATTCCCAGTATGTTGTTTATAGTTAATCCTTTCAGGAAATGTGAGGCTAAAGAACAGCCAGAAAACATTTGCAACTCCCACACCCTTAACAGGTGACTGCAAGAATACAGATATTTACTAGGGGATGTCTAAAGCCAGGATTTCTAGGGTACAAAAGATAGATTGTAAAATCTTCCTGGGGTTATGCTAGCAAACATCTAGGGACAAATAAAGACAGGCCATGTGGGATGATAAATATGCTTCTGAACATTAAGTGCAAAACATTGATGTTTCTCTTTTATGAATAAGTTACTTGTACTTGACTAACAGAAAAACTTTATTTATATAAGACTGTCTGGACAAAAAATCCCAAAATGCTTATAATTTTGAGAGGAAAACATGTATGTGTGTTTTGATGTTTTTTACTTGAAATTAAAATATAAGAAAAATTTATTTTTTTAGATGGATCAGGTGACAAATCAAAATTATAAGGAGTCAGGATAGAGCATAACATCACCACACAGACACAGGATGCAGGGGAAGAGAAGGGGAGAGAAGAGTGTGTGTGTTAAATGCCTCTTTCATTGCTGATGAAAAAAACCTAAATTTGGATCTTGTAGAGACAGTTAAAAAATGCAAATTCCCCTAAGAGGAAGTATTAAAACAATCACCTAGTACAGACTCTGGTGGAGAGGTTATCGTTGACTGGGAATGTCCACAGAGACAATCCCTGTTCATTTGGTCATTTTTCTACAGCTGCTTGGTGATCAGAAAGTGCATGTGGAAATCAGAAGGGACCAAGGGAGGGAGGCGGGAAGCAAGCTTTATGAATCTAACAACCTGCATTAAGCCTATTGTGCCACAGCTTTTCAGCATCCAGGCTGCTGGCAGACTTGACCCTTTGCTGTTCAGTTCCTTCCTGGTGTTTGAAACAGCCAAAGCAATGGCTACATGTACCAACCATTATGCTAGTTTTGTTATCCTAGTTAGCTTAATGCTGACTTTATTTTCTGTAGTGATACTGAAAAAAAAATGTCTCTTTTGAAAGGTCTTAGACCTCTCTCCTCCCAGCTCCTGATCACAGTAATAAACAACCTCAAGAAGTCATTAGTGAGGACGAGCGAAATCTCCCCTGACAAGTCAGCTATGAAGAAATTGGCATAGTTTGTCTCTTTGATTCGTGTTCTTATGAAAATAATGGGTTGAAAAAAAAACTACATGTCTCTCTCAGTCTCTTTTTGTAACTGTATCTTTCTTTACCAGTTATATTGAAGCTGACTTTGGGGGCTGAGTGTCTAGATTTGTATGTTCCTAACAAAAGTTGAATACTATTCAAAAGTTTTAGCAGTCAGAGTCCATCTTTAGAAATAGGTTTCTTCTATACTTGTGCACTGCCCATTTCGTGTGTGTGTGTGTGTGTGTGTGTGTGTGTGTGTGTGTGTGTGTGTGTGTGTGTGTGTGTGTGTGTATTTTGACCTTGCTGGAGCCTTTGCTATGGGCTGCCTGTTGATTGGGACATGTCAGTGTTTTGCTTATAAGCGTTGGGCAATAGTTGGGTGAGCCAATCATAATCTGAGCTATAGACAGAATGGGCTCATCTTCTACTTAAGAAATGTGGCAAACTGCTTTAAATGAATTTGGTTCAGAAAAGGTCATCAGAAGCATCTGTCTGACCCTGTGCTGTGTGTAATGGACACTACTGAGCTCCAGAGCTGCAAGGTTAATAGACAAGAAAGCCTGTGATGGCTTCCACTGACCTGAACTCCTGGAGTTCTGTCAGTACACAGGAATTCTTAAACATGTGGCCTATTTCATCATTTACAGGAGCTGCTCACTGGCTCTCCTGGTGTCTTTGAAGTTAGATTTGGGAGTAACAATATTGATTGTTTATATTATGTTCTGGGCTTTTCTTCTACCTTTTTATTTCATTGAAAATTTAGTTAATATGCATATTCAATTCCAGAATTAAGAAATATTCAGCTAAACTTCTTAGATGTAGAGAATGTATTGTTAGAATGTTGTTGGTCTCTGGCTAACCATTATGCTAAAGCTGTAGTAGACTCTAGTACATTTTTCCTCAGTTTTATTTTCGTCATGGCACTTGGTAAATTGAACCAATACCTAAGTACCCCATATACTTTTTTTATTTTAACAACTCACTATCTGTATTGCCTAATCCTGCTTTAAGTTTAGGATGCCTTTTATTAACCTGAATTAAAGTTGTGTGTAATTTGTAGGGTCAGCATTTTATTGGATTGTGTTGTCATGTAAGGCTAAGTAAAGCTAGTGGGGTTATTGAATTCAGCCCCTGGCTGGAGGCAGAGCTGCATTTCTTCAATCCAAAATAGATGAGGATCTTTCCTATTTTTAAAGAGCTGTGAAGAAAGAAATTCCATAACTGCTCTTAGCAGGCTATTTGATTATTTACAACTAGCGTATTTAGGGTGTCCATCTTAAAGTCTTAAATTCTTCACTCAACTATTTGATATCATTTTGCCCAAGGACAGAAATGTCAATCATTATCCTCTTTGTAATGACTCTTCTTACAGTGAGAAAACTATGAAGATACAATTTGGTCCTATCTTCCCTAAACTAAATTATTCCCATTTTTTAACAGTTACTTTTATTTCTATAGCTCCTTTTGTGACAAACAGGACTGTTTTGAAAAGCTCTGTCATATATGATGCTTCTGAATCAGGCACTGCATATTTTAATTCCACTGTGCTGGTGTGGAAATAGCCACAACTTTTCATTTTATCCTGATGGACAGAGCATTTGTGGTCATATAACCTTGAGGTTTAAACTTGGTTCCAAAAAAGTAACTGACTCATAGCATTGACTAGACCCAAGAATAAAGAGCATCAGTCTTCCTGGTCTCAAAGCGCATCTTGCCCCCACTCCTGAAAAGCACTAAAATTAACTTTTCCTTGACCTCTCTTTCTAGTGCTATTTATTTACTGATTTAACAACTTTTTTCTATCATCTTTGTCTCCTAAAATAGACAGATGACATTTATTCAACAAACATTGGACTGTCGTGCTGTGTTTAACACACTTTGCAAGGTTTGGGAGATTCAAGTGTGAACTGTCAGAAAAGGCTGGAAGACATAGATGTCCTAGGCATGCACAGGGAAAAAACAGAATAGTCTGTCACAGTATATAAAGAAAGAATGGAAAAGAAAGCAGCGATGGGCTTGGGCCAGACTGTGAAAGGTCTTGGATGCTCTTAAGCAAATAGTTGATAGTGACAAGGACAAAAGTAATACTTTGCAGTCTCTATTACAGAAAACTGCTCTTCAGTCATTAAAGCACAGACCTTGTTTATGTTGTTCCAATGGCTTAACCAGCCATCAGGTTTAAATGTCTGATTAATTCCCATCTCTTGATATGTGTGTCATATATTTTCTTTGTGTTTTAACTATTTGAGTGGTGATCCCCCTCCCTTTCTCATTGATCTGATTGCTTCTATTGTGTTCATATTTAGTGTATGATCCACCATACCACTCACTTATTAATCTCTGTCTCTCTAGATAGAGAAGTTTTGGAGTGTTTGCCTTATAGCAACAATCTCTGTAGCAAATAACATAAATGGTAGACTAGAGCGGCACCGTGCACCTCTAATCAGTTGGCTGTATGATAGCAGTGAAAGACCTTTTAAGGCACCCCACACACAAACCCAAAAAATTACCACAGGGTAAAAGTTTTGATACCCAATTCGTTTAAAAGATATAAAGCTTCTACTTCAGAAATTAGAAGTATACAAAGAAAGACTGAATTAGATTATAAAATGTTCCTAAAATCTGCTTTGGGGGGACACTTAAGTTGCCAGGGTAGAGGGGGGAAGAGGGAGGAACAGAAGGTGGATATGGTCATGTTTTGTTCTATATATGTATGAGATTCTCAGAGAATAAAAATTATAATGAAAATAGAACCCATCTTAAATACAAATGCAGTTCCTATCACCTCTCACAGAATTGCTGCTTTCACTATCTGTTTTCTCACACTCTTTTCCTGTAAGCATCATGAAGAGTCAGGAGACTTGTGTGGGCTGGGGAGGAGTTTAATTGTATCTTGGCAAAGGCTTATAGGCCATACTGTGCCTAATTACTGAACTTCGGTTTTTATATGCTCCCTCCTCATCCATGATTACATTATTTCATCATCTTAATTTTTAAAAGATGCCCTTCAGTTATGTTATAGCATGTTTATGATTCTTTTATTTCTTGAAATAGATACAAAATAATATGGTCTAGTAAGGCATGCTTCACCTATGAGTGAGTATATATAGATAGCATTTACGATTTTCTCCAATTGACCAAAAGAAATAGAAACACTTCAGTAACTGCCACAGGCCTAAAGTGAGGTTGCAAAGGACCAGTCTGCACCAGTGCTGTCTTTGACTTGCAAACCTTTCCCCATGTTTATGTTTTTTTTAAAAAAAAATGATTGTTGTTGTTTTTTTGAAACTGGAGAATTAAAAACTGCCAGATGCAGGGTACATGAAATGCCATTAAATCTAGCATAAAACTTCTTGAATGTGTCACATAAAGAAAGTCATGTATCCAGCATGAAGATGGAATATCAATTGACAGGAGTCTATGGAGCTGGCACTCATTGTGAGAGACACATGTGTTTAAAATCCCAATAGCCCCTGAGCCTTTGAAAACCCAGTTAGTCAAACAATATTAGCAAAATCAGTAAAGCAAAAACCATTCTAGTGTTTGGGGTGACTCCCACCCCAAATTACTTATTACTTATTACTTATACATCCCAAATTACAAATTACTTCTTAAAGTATTTCTAGAACACAGAGTATTTAGACATCCTCCCTATCTATAGAAAATAAAGCTATAAACCCACCAAGTTCTAGGAAGAATATCTTGAAAAGACTAAGGTTAAAGAGGTGCCCAACAGGTCATACCTGTCTGTTGCCACACTTTTGCCCTCCTCGGCTGAAAGGATGAGTGTGGAACTTGAGTTCATCTGAATTCCTCAGCTCTGTCATCAGAGCTCTGACACATTCTAATTTTCTGATTCATCTGTGATGAATAAGCACTCCCTTTTCTAGTCACAGTCCTCAAAGTAACCAACTTTATGAGTTATGATGACTTACTTTTTCATTTCATTGCTGAATTATTATTGTCCCCTCTTAGTAAAGTTGGTCTTACTCTTTGTCCCCCAGCATTAACCCCATATGCTGAAAAGCCCACTTGGCCAGTAACATTGCCTGAGCTCTGAGCTAGCTCAGAGTAAAAAAATGACAACCAGACTTCTGTTTTTAACCCAGCCAGATACCTCAGCTGGCAAGCAGCTCAGCTTCCTCACCATAAAATGGGTATAATAATAGCTTTCCCTTACCGCTGTGAAATATTTAGAATGCAAATCAAGCCAGACCTATCTCCTTCCAAAGCGAAGCATAAACTAGCCTGCATAATCCTGAACGAGTCCAGATTTCAAGGGAGAGTGGCAAGTGGGAAGCGCTAAAGGTGGTGGTATAATTTAGTGGTTAAAATATGTGGACTTTGGAATGGTGCAGACTTACTCAGAGGCCAGCGGCTGTGTGATTTGGGGTAAGTTTCCTAATTTCTGAAACCTCCTCTTTCTTCTACTAAGTGCAGGGTAACAGTATTTTTTCCTTATAGCGTGGGTTCAGTGAGTCACTCTACCAGTGCTTCTGGAACTTACACTCAGACAGGCCTCAAGTTAGAGTGGTCCAGAATTCAGGATGCCTCCTGGGACACCACCCTGTGTGCGGCAGACTGGACACTTCAGTGATGTCTCAGGTGTCACCCCTGAAAATACACATGGATATTTTTCTGTTCACTCCTCAGTATGTTCTTGCTTATTTTACTAAAGTAGAAGTAATGCTAGGCCAATAAGAACATCTGTTTTGTTTCTTCCAAAACATCGAAGAACAAGTTAATGGGGAAATGGATACATATGCAAACAACAGTTTAAGTTATTTACCCACAAGGAAAACCAGCCATCAAGGAAGACTGCCATGTCTTAGTATTGGTAGCTCTATGTACTCACCCCCCACCCCATGTTGCTTGCTCCTTGTACATCCCTGGGCTGACACATACACAAAGTAGAGAAGCCTTTCTTTACCAGATGCCCAAAAGCATGTCAGGTACTCGGAGCACAGGAACTCTTTTCATCACTATCATTTCTCCACTGCGTACTCCTCTACCCCATTGTGGTAATGGTGCTATGGACATTTAGAAAGAAAAAACTATATAATGATCAAAGTACATTATATACACCATAGAAGCATTAGAATGAAGTCCATTATTTTGTGCAATTAATATATGATAACAATTATGAATGAGGAAAATATTATAAAGGTCCAGGCAGATAGAGTTCTAGGGAACCTTAAAGGAACTTGTATGTCTCTAGTCACACATCTTTACCTACTTATAGAGCTCCATTTTTTAATATTTTCTTTACTCCCAGCTTCAGATTATTCTGAAGGTGGTTTAGAAGGATCTTTTCCTTCCTAACCCCTCCCTCCCCAAGCCATAAAGGGTAAGCAGCCCTCAGGAGTCATATGTGGGCTTCTTGGGAACTAGACACTCCTTGAAACTTGTTTTGGGGCTTTCTTGAAAAAGGATTCTCCTGGGAACCTGCATCACCTCTAAATGTTGAAAACCATTGCCCTAGAACATTATGCAAATTGAAATTAGGTGAACTAGCCTTTGCAGTTACAATTAAATTACAATTAGGTCCTTGGAGATTGATACTTTGATATCACTAACCTAAGATTAGACATCGATACACATCACTCTTCCTGCCCCTCACTTTGTGAGCACACGCACTGCTGTGTTTCAATGCCTAAAATATTTGGCCTTTTCAGTCTTATATCCTTTCTTACATATTTGTGTGTTGAACCCGGAATGTTCAATGCAAATGTTTTAAATTTAATGCAAAACTATTCTGCTTAATTCTTTGCATTTCATATAAAAACATCTTACAGACATATAAGGTGAATATCACTCAGGTGGAAAGGACATGTATCAATACATAACAGTTTCAATTGAGCAAAAGTAAATCTATGTAGATTAATACATATTGTAAAATTGCATAGCAGATTGTAATTCAATCAAGAAGGATGGACCTTTTGACAGTTATGGACATTTATGAATTTTACATGAACTATGAAATTAAATTTTTAGCCTTAATATTAAATTTGGGGTTGCTTTTATTGTTTTGCTTTAATATATCAGGACAAAGTTATATCCCCAAAATTTGCAATCTAACTTTGTTTTCTCTTAAACTGTAACGCACACTGTAATTTTTCTCTCCTTCTTAGATTCCTGTCATTGGCAGCCTGTGTATCACTTAATATCAGAGGAGATAGTTTATTAGTCTTCATATGTGTTAGTCAATCTGATGACTTTCTTTCACCAAAATCCAAAATTTAATTTTAACTAATTTTGTGAATAACTGCTCCTAGGAGTTCAAATAGAAAATTTACCTGCTCAGATATAAGAATAGAAACACCTGATACAGTTTTCAAAGATCATATTTCATTTTTGAGACTTATTTGGTGTACAAATTATATTACATAAGTGCTAATTCAGCATATTTTATATAAAAATCACTAATCATAGTTCCCCTTTTCCCCCCAAAGATTAAGAAAGAAGCCATGCTCAAAATGGGGGCGGGGCAATTGAAAAAGAAGAGGGAGAAGGGAGGAAGTAAAATTGCAAAAATATGTACCGTGCAGTGCTTAATGTCTTGGCTTGCAGAGAAGACATGATTTACAAAAGTATAATCTTTGAACACTAGCCTTTATTTTGTATTTGTGATTCATAAATACTTTTAATAATTCATACATAATCTAATTATCTTTCCTACAACTTTCATTAACCCTATCAATTAGTGAAAAGATTTTGAAGCATGAGAGACCCCAGGTGTATCTTGCACTGCCTTGCAATGTGATCTAGGCTGCAGGTTTTCTTCTTAACTTTTCCTGTCCTCCAAGCTCGCAGCTGTGTGTGCACAGGCAGATTCCACACTGACCACACGGAAAACATGCCCTGAGTGCAGTCTCTACCATGCATTTGTCCAGAAAACCTGGAAACTGAGGGCACTTAGATTTATTTTTCTGCTTTGACCTTTTTCAGGACAATCAGGTCCTTTTAGGTAATATCCTTTAATAATGTCATTTTGGTACTTTTGGAGGCTTTATGTGAAGTGGTAAAGAACATCCTGTCATGTGCCCACAGTTTGGCAGTAACATCCTGTCATGTGCCCACAGTTTGGCAGTATGTATCCGATGTGATGTGAGGATCTGTTACTTTAATTTCTTCATCTAGAAGAGAACCTATCAAAACTATGGTGGCTCTCCAGTAATAGTGGGTTATCTGTTTTATAGTTTGAAGACTGTCCAGGAGATTTATTAGACTTTTAAACATAGAATGTGAAACTAACATGGCAAACTTCCCCCAAACCTGAGAAGTGTCATCATTAGAGCCTTGTTTGGAGTGCAGAAGTTTGCATTCCAAACACTATGTCACAATATCTGCATTAGCAATAGAGCTCTCTGCAACACAGAAGTGTTCTGTGTGGGGTTCAGTAAGGTCACTTAAAGCCACATGTGGCCATTGAGCACTTGGAATGTGACTAGTGTGACTAAGGACCCAAATATTTGGTTTCTCATTAAAGTTAAAGAATTTAAGTAGACAAATATGACTAGTAACTACTGCAGTGGACAGGATCACTCCTCTAGAAAAGCTGTCTGTTGGGGATCTGATGCAATCAACAGGAAAGGTCTTGGCACTTTCTATACTAGGATGTACTGGTACTGGTCATAGCAAGGAGGCTACAGCTCTGGAAAATTTCTGAATCTGGATATTAATAATTTTGTGTCTACAGGTGACAAAATTTGGGAGCAATGAGTCCCATCCATCTCTCGAGGCTCTGTGTTCCTTGCTGTGTTCAGTTTTGTGTTTAATTCCTTATCTTTTCTTTCATTTTCAGTTCCTTGACCAGCTGTCTGTTGCCTGTTCCTACTCTTCATGTAAGTAAAAGTGGCTTCTTTACCTTTAATGAAAGTGTTGGATTTGTGACTCTCTGGTCTTTGGTGTCATATTTACTAGTCTGCTTTGGTGTTTTTCCTGCTTGGAGCCAACTCTGTTAGTGTACTGGCGAGTTGTCCTCTGTGAGGGAGCCCAGCCGCCCAGCGGTTGCCCTCTGAAAACACTGCCCTTTCCCTCCCTGCAGCTGCTATTTGCAAAAGTCGCTGCTTCTTCTGAACTGAAGCTAATAGTCCACATCCAGATCTCAGCAACAGTTGGGCTTTGCTCCACTGTCAGTCAATGGGCAATTATTTATTCTTCAGTTATTCACTCATCCCTAGGTCCAACCATTTTTAATTTTAACTTCTAGATCAGAGCTTTCACTTATTGACAAAATGTATAATATCCTTTAACCAAGAAGTACAAGACTGAAAAGTAAATAGGCTGAAAAATTTGGGTAAAATTATAAAGTCTAGGAGGAAAAGTAAATGAAATCCAGGATTCACATGTGCCAGCGGGTTTATAGAATTTACAGTTTCCAGAAAGAATGAGAAATTTAGAGGGGGGAGAATAAAATGGAGGGAAAAACTTGATTTTAAATGAAAAAAGAGCATTTATTGTTGAAAGATCAAACTGGGTCACACTAAGCAGATGGATAAATATTATTTGGACTGCTTGGAAGAGGTTGGTTTCGGGGCAATGAAACCAAATAATGCAGGCACTAGCAGAGGCGCCACCTAAGAAACTCTAAAGAGAAAGGCAGTCAGCTCCTATCCTAAGTAACCATGGGTGTCTCTGTAGCTGCATCTCCCTCTGTTCCTTGTTTACAGTATATCAGCAACCATCGCTCTGGTAGTTCATATATTGTAGTGGTCTGCACCAAAAGAGCTCTCTGATTCTGCTTGTGCATGGCTTCTACTAACATTCCTAGAAACTTGTGGCAAGCATATGTAAGGAAGCAGAATTCACCAAAAGATGCTGAGGCTGGTTGTGACATTTTATCGGATGCAGAGAGGAGATTGATTGATTAGACTTCTCAACGACTGGTGCTGTGTTAGACAACAGAGGAGGTCCTACCTCCCTCTAAGCCTTCTTATTCCCGGTCTCAGTGGTGACAGAGTGGGTCTGCTGATGCTTTGGAGATGTCAGTGTGTGTGCTCATGGTTACCACTGTGTGTCTTCCCATCCTTCCCCTCCCTTGTCACCTAGTGCTGCATATTTCTAGTCCTCTGACTGGCAAATCTTTTTGTAACAGTTCTTTTGTATAAAAACAATTCACATAATAGCTCAGTGTTAGACACAGCATTAATCCTCACATCACCAGGATGAGTCAGCACTATGTACTCCTGCTGGCCTAGCTCAGCTATTATGACGTCAGTACTTTAGGGCAAGCCTCAGACACAAAGTGTATAGGAGACCTGTGTCATCTAGTAGAAATAAAGGAGAGACCTATAATTGAAAGGCTGTTTCTGCCTCGTAAGAAAATGTGAAACTTACTCTGTGCTACATAGGTAATCCACCGCAGAGCAGTTTCAAGTAGGTCCTTTTTTTTTTTTTTTTTCTTTAAAGCAGAAGTAAGGCTGAGAAAAAAAGCCTGTAACAAGCTAATAGTCCATTCATGTACCATGACCTTGTCCCACCCCAGGCCAGGCTTCATGCTTGCTTGACTTGTTAGAAATCCTCAAGTTGCCTTCATGCCAGCAGAATGACAGGGCCAGTAACAGTCCTGTGTCCTCAAGTGCCCCCACAGACACAGCTGATGGCTCCAGGGGTGGTGCCCTAAAGGCCCATCAAAAGCAAAGGAAAAGTTCCTTGGGAACAAACCAGAACATTATCCCCCAAAGCCTCTCATCCCAAGTGGCTCTTTGATAACCTCCTTTGGACAGGTGCAAAATTCAGCCTGTCTGACCTTCTGTCCTTGGCACTGCATCCAGTGTCCAAATCTGGAATTGACCAGATTTAAATAGGAATTGAATAGACTCCATGCTTTCTTGCAAGAGTTTTCTGTACCATTATTCTCTAGCAGAAGCAGAAAGAAAAAACTCATAACCTGTCATGTTGCCTTGAAACAGATGAGAAAGGCAGGGTATGTTTGGGAAGACCAATTCTTGTAACCTAAACCTCTATTCAGACTCAGACACATTCTCAGGATAGTACCTTACAGTATTAAAAGTTAATCACTGAAAGTGTGACCATGCATTCACTTACTGACATTCTCTATTAAAAAGAAATGGTCCATTGCAGCCTCCATCCTTACCCTCACCCCAGCTGGTCACCAACCCCTGTAGTAACCATCAGAAAATGCTTCACCACTGGGATTTTCCACCTTCATTAGATTGCCGAGAGTCTCCTACCATGGTCCTCAGAGCTACTATTACTGCTTGGCATGGTTTTGATCAATTATGCACAGTTTTTATTTAGTTTTCAGTCAACAAACATTTATAGAAAGCCTGTAACAATGCTCGGGTCTGGGAACTCCAAGATAAATGAGAAATACCACCTTTCATTAAGGATGGCACAGTCTTGGGCTAGTGGTACAGCTCACACTAGAGCACTTGTAGTAGAGCTCAGCAAAGTGGAAAAGGAGTGCATCCTGGACTTGACCCACAATAATGCAAAAAGACAAAGGACCTCACAGTCAACCAGGGAAGGCAACCACACGGATAAAGGCTGTTGTGTGACAGGCACTGGAATGCAGGTATTACAAGTAAGTGCCTACCCATATAGGAGGTTCAAGACTCAGTGAGGTCAAAGTAGTGAGTAGGAGTTTCCCAAGTGAGCACAGGAGGAGAGCGAAGAAAAGGGCTCATTGTCGGGGAAACAACAGAGTATTTAAAAGTGAGGAGGCATGAAGTAACCACCAGATCTAGGTACCCAGTACTCTGGTGTGCTAGAGTATGGTGAACTAGCAACCAGGCAGGAGTCAGATCAAAGGCCTCTGATGCCAAGCAAAGGAGTTTGAACTTGAACTTACAGCCTTGTTTTTAAAAAATTTAAGGAAATTGCATAAGACCTGACCTGTGCAGTGTATGGAGTGGAGAAATTATTTAGCAGTATTAATAGTTGTATAATCCCAGCATATCTTTGCCCACTGTGTGACCCTTATCTTCTAGGAGAAAGGCTGATGTGATACGGTGCCATATTAAAGGCAAACCCATCCTTATGGGAGCCTCACTGAAGACCTCAGTTTGCAACTAACCTCTATCTGAGCTGCTGCTGCCTGATGGTCTTGAGATGTAGAAAGGTCTTCTGCCCACAGTGAGCATGGGATAGGAGGAAAGAGAATATAAAAAAAGACAAAAGCATTTCTTAATAATGGCTCTCTAAAGTCAATCAATCCCCGATTTCCTGTCATTTTTCCATTGCTGCCTTTTTCTAAGCAAAATTTCCAAGCCATTGAACTGAATTGCAACTTATGCACAGCCGGGTGTTGAAACAATTCAGTATATTCATTTCTTCTCTCTGAATTAGAGTTCACCATAAGTGTGCTTTTCTCTTGTTCACTTTGGGCTGCCAGGACAATTTAAAGGAGAATTTCAGCAGCTTGTGTCTCACGTACCATTTTCTCTTTGCAAACTGGAGTATTTGTGTGGGTGTGTTTAAGTTGTCTCTATATTGCTTTCTAGAAAGGTTGGAGAAGATGAACAAGATAAGGAGTAGGGACCTATTAAAAGCTCAGATCCCCAGTGACCTGAGTGCAGAACGTAGGCTGGTGATCAGATGGTCAATTATGTGTTTGTCAAAACACAGTGGGCTGCATTCCAGACTGCCAGCTTTGGAGGCCCAGCTTCTGCCAACCAAATGTCATCTGGGAACATGCAACACTGGGCACTGTGAAGGAGTTTGAAATAGACCATGCCACAGCCAACCTACTGCCAGTCTTATAGCACCAATATGGCATGCACAGCCGGGCCCCATGTTTCAGAGCTCAGGAATTCACTGTACTCAATTCAAGGGGTCAGATGGGTTCATGTTTTCAAAGCCTATGTTCTCTGCTTTGAACACTGTGACTTGTTCCTCAGCAATTTCCAAGGGATTTTTCCAGTCACATCTCTGTGGAAACCACTCTTTTTGCGATTATTATGAGAGCCTTGTAAAATGTCCCAGAGGAGGGGGCTGAGGGGAGGGAACAAGCCTGCTCTGACAATGACTGTGACTCCTATAAGGGTTTCCAACTCTAAGGAAATTACATTAAAGGTGCATAGCTTTTAAAATATCAGGAACCACCTTGGCAACTTATAAAAAGCAGAAGGGCTTTGCCTATTTTATAAAGTGATTTGCATATACCTGCATAAATAATGTCCCCACCTGTACTTTTATGCATTTAGGTTGAATAAATTAAATTCAGTGATCTTTAAATATTCTGTCTTTTATTGCTCAGATACCATTTTCAAGACCCTTCCTCTTCATTCCCCCCTGTGGTTATGGTGACTATTTGTTTTTAAGTCTTTTGGCTAATTCTAAGAACTTAAAGTACACTGGAGACCAGTCCACCAGAACCAGGAACATTGTCTCCCTCTGCTTGAATTTCTCTTTGCGTTTCTAACATTGAACCAAGAGCTCTATTTTTTCACCAGAGAAAATGGAAGAGTATATTATTAATGTGAAAGCATAGCCCAAGAAAGGATTAATACACCGCTCAGAGATATTAGCATTATATTATTTTTTATTAGCCTTTTCTTTCCTTTCTTACCTCTTTCCTTCTCTCTCTCTTGCTCCCATGCTGTTTTTCTCTGTCTCTTAACAAGGTTATTATGTAGCATGGGTATTACAGACCTGTGCAGCCATAACTGGATTAATCTTGGCTTCTTTGGACATAGCCAGTACCCCTTCAGAAACCACCTGTCTACTAACTTCTAACAGTTATAACTTGGGCCTTCCAGTCGAAACCTGCTCAGTAGACCAGCCCTAACCACATTCATCCTACAAGATTTAGGCATTTTCCATGTTTTTGAAGAATCGTGTTTAATGGAGTTAAAATATATAGTTGTTGCCTTTGTCCTTCTAAAGGAACTTAAAGATAATAAAAGAAGTTAAAATGTTGAGTTTTTTTATGTACATAAGACAACAAATGGCTAAATTCCAAGTGGAATGACATAATATAGGAAATACATTAGGATTTCATTCTCAAAACTGAGTCTTGAAAACTGAAATATTTTCATGTCAAATGTGATTCAGCTAGATCTTAGAAAAATGACTAAAATGTAAAAAAAAAAAAAAGGGGGGGAGGAGTAAGATAATTACCATTAAAGCAAAAACATAACCTAATTGTTGGGATCTTGGAGTGATCCTTACGTAACACTAATCTTCTAAGGCTGGTGAAAAAGAAGACAAAAAGGCCTGAGAGGTAACTCACCAAGTCAAGGCATTGATAGTACAGACTTGGCTTCTGAATTCAATCAACAGAACCCACATAAAGATGGAAGGAGAAAACCTCCACAACATTGTCCTCTAACCTACACACACATCAAGTACACATGCACACTAGTAATCCACTCATTAATACAGAAGTAAAATTTCAAACAATAAGAAAAATAACAACCAAAAAATAATTTTCATAACTGTTGGTTGGAAGATGTAACTTACTGGTAATGACAAAATGAGCTTCGTGACTGTAATTCCTTCACCATAAACTTTCAAAAGCATAAAAAGATGTATGCAAGTATGAAAAATACCTTGCATGGCCACTAATTCCCACACGTCTGAATAAAAGAAAGAAAGAATATACTAAAATCCTGCTGATACACAATTTGACAGACCCATTGGACATAATTTGAAATACAGATCAAGGGCTATCTCACCAACAGAATGATCCATCTCTACAGAGCAGAATAAGAAATATGGCAAGTGCAGGGATAGAAAACTGATTTGAAGACTAGATATGAAAAAGGTATATTCTTTCCAATATGGAAATCAAGAGGAGGAAGAAATGAGATAAAACCTGGAAATGAAGCCAATAGGACAAACTCCCACTTGTCTGAGAGGACACCCTGGGGTCAGAGTCAGTAGTGCTATGGTTGTTCAAGATTTCTTTGGGGGGCTTCTCAGAGTCTCCAAATGACTATAGTTAGAACTTGAAGGAAGCAGGCAAAACTAAAGTTGATGAGCTAAATAAATCCTGTGAGAAGAAAAATACAATGCTTGTATCTCTGCTTAAATTAAAAGTAGCAACATTTATTGAATGATTTCCTTGCTTTGGATACTGTGCTATTTAAAACAGTTATCTGATTTAATTTTTTAAAGTACACTATTAAGGATATGCTCTTACTATAATTTTAAAAATGAGGAAACTGAGATTTACCATGTTGGATTAATTTTTCCACAAATACTTAATAAGTGTTAGAGAGAGAACTTGAATTGGGACCATCTGTTCTTAAAATCCATGGCCAAATTTCATTCAACACAGGCAAGTATCTACTAAAGTTACAGATAAAATGGTGAAGAAAACAGACATTGTCTCTCATCCTGGACCTTATAATCTGAGGGATGTAGGGCAAATATTAACTAAAAGGTCAGACAAAGAGCATATACTTTCAAGCATACTTACCACCATGAGATGGAAATACCAGATACTAAGAGGAAAAGAGCATCATCTAAGTGAACATGGAAGTTTCCAGAATCCTTTCTGAGAAAGTAGCATTTTGATCTAATATTTGAAGACATAGTCAAAAAGTTAGGTTGGGTAATGGGGATGAAGGGCAAACATGGGGAGCCACATACTTGAAGGCCCTAAATAAAGTTAGAAGAGGAGAGTGAAGAAAAGAACAGCCTAACCTGAAACTGAAGACATGCACAGGGCCTGATGATGCTGGGTCTTTTGGGGCCACAATAAGGATTTTGATCCTTTTTGTAAGGATATGTGGAAGACAAACTGAAGACATGCCATGATCATTTTTTTATTACTTTTCAAAGATATGGTTTGAGATATTTATCGTAAGAGTTGGTTGTGAGCCTAGCCTTTAACGGCAGAGCCATCTCTCAGGCCCAAGAGTTGGAAACTAGTCACATAAAAACAAAAACAAAAAACAACTGGTAATTGTCCCACACAAGAAACCTCTCCACTAACTTCAGTGGATGAGTGATTAAACAAATTGTTGCACATGCATATCATGCAATACATTCATCACTAAAAAGGAATGAGCAACTTGAATGAATTTCAAGGCTATTTCATTGAATAAAAACTAAAATGCAAACTGTTGTCTATATGTAGCACTCTTGTATAGAAAAAATTATGCTAGAGAACAAAGTTGTTGTTGACAGAGAAAAGAGAAGAGAGATGGATGTAACCATTGGCTATAAAAGAGAAGCATGGGTACCACCATGTTTGCAGTGGAGGGAAGGTACCAACTCACAGTCATCATATGTGCTGGTAAATGATGCTGTTGGTGTAGACAAAAATGCCCAAATACAGATCTTGATGGAGAAGCCCAAGATTGAGATTTAATCAGCTTTTACTATTTAATAGTCTGGTAGAGAAAATGAAATCAGTAAAGTATCCTCCCAAAGGAGAGGGACAGCTAAAATACTTTTAGGAAAATCAGGAGACATGAATACAGAAGGCAAGTAAAGTGTTTCCTGAGAGAGAAGGGTAAAGTTGAAACCTATACACTCAATGGATTGGTTTGAAGAGTACAGTTGACCTTAGGAAAAACCACTTTGTTTTTGTGGTTAAAAAAAATGAATGAATAAATAAATACATAACTTGTTTATGCTTAAATGAGAGGTTTGTAAGGTAAAAAAAAAAAAAAAAAAAAACATAGGATGCAATTGTAAACAAGTAGTAGACACTTTGCCATGACAGCAATGAAAATATACTATGTGATAGCTTAAGGGCAGACACAATGAAAACATTGATGTGTTTTGCACACGTATGGGAAACCCACAGGTGATAAGAGATTTAGTGCACAGGATATGAGAAGACACCATATTTAGTAGTGGATGGTTCTTGATAAGATTAGAGTGTGAGTCTAAGAAGAGGGGCACCTATTATTTGAAGGAAGGAGGAGCTAGAGCAGATGCCAGCCTTTATATAGGTCTGATGCTGACAAATTGTGGGGTTTCCCACATGATGGCTCCTAAGGGGGTAAGAGCCTGCCAAGAGTAGTGGTGAAGAGATCTGATAAACGCTGATGTTTGAAATAGTTCTGGGCACAAATGGATTTGCAAGTCGACCAAAGAAACAGCAGGAATCTCCTTGGCAGTTCAGAAGACATAGTTACTTCTTTTCTCTCCCACCCTGCAATCCCCAGTCAAGGCGGGTGCCCATGGTGTATGATTTGCCTACAATTTCAGCTGCCTCTGGAGGTACCTTACAGATTTCAATCTCTCTACAAATCTGATTAAGTATGAAGAGTTTCTGCCTGGGTACCATGCCTCTCATGTGCATCACACATACATGCATGACAACTCAGGTTTCTTTCATTATCATTTTGCTAATATATAACCAATTAGGAATAAATAGATAATCTACTTGAAGTATAGTAAAATGTGAACTTTCTCTTAAGTTTTAAAAGCTTACATGTAATGACACAAAAATGTTATTTAAATTGAAAAGAGAGAAGGGAGAAACTAGAGAGGAAAGAGAAAAAAACAAACATAGAGGAGGAAAAAATAAAGCTAGTGAACTATAGAAGACCTGGCACAAAACTCGTCTTTGTTCTTCAAGGGAACTCCCGTTTAAAAGAAGTAAATGAGCTGCTATCCCCTGATGGTGATCTACATTTGCAGTTTAAATGAGAATGCCCCCCATAGGCTCATATATTTGAATGCTTAGAGGAATTAGATTTTGGAGTTGTGGCCTTAGAAGAGGTGTATCACCATAGGGGTGGGCTTTGAGGTTTCAAAAGTTACACCAAGCCCAGTGTTCCTCCCTCTCTGTCTCTCTCTGTCTCTGTGAGTGTATGTGTCTTTTCTCTCTCTCTCTCTCTCTCTCTCTCTCTCTCTCTCTCTCTCTCTCTCTGTGTGTGTGTGTGTGTGTGTGTGTGTGTGTGTGTGTGTGTGTGTCTTTCTCTCTGCTACTGCTTCATGACAATAATGAACTAAAACTCTTAGCAAGCCCTCAGTTAAAAGTTTTCTTTTATAAAAGTTGCCTTGGTCATGGAGTCTCTTCATAGTAGTGGAACAGAGACTAAAACAAACACCTTCCACTTCTACAAACAGCTTCCAGACCTGGAGACACACTGAATACTATAGATCACTTGTACTCCTGCTGCTAGAAATGTAAGATACCAATAGCATATGAGGGAAGGATCCTTTACTTGTATAGATACCAAGAACATCTAAGGGAGGGCTCTTTATTCTTATAGATGCTGAGAGTTATCAAACTACTCTTGGGAAGAATTGGTGGCAACAGTGACCTTTCCTGTCTGAACTGCTTCCAATCTGCTAGCTTCCCTTTAGGAAGTGGCATTAGGACCATTTGACTCGAAACTCAATTGCAGATACATCTGGGGTAAAATTTGGCAGCTGTTGAGAGAAGCAGCTGTATATTTTTAATATTTACTTCTATCATGACTCCATAATTTACATTTATCATAAAATATTAAGAAAGTATGGGTATAAACAGAAAACATTGATAATCCCACTCACTATGTAGAAGAAACTGTTACTAACATATTTTGATACCTGTCTCTTCTCTAGATTTTAAGATAATTTAGCATATATAATGTACATAATTCTATAATATTTTAACTTAATTGTATAGTTTCTTATGTAAACACAAGCTCTTTATAATATCATTATAATATATAAATAAAATCCTACTTTATAAAACTCCCAGAATTTAACTTACAGTGGTCTTCAAATATTTATTTTAGTATTTACACTTTCATTTTTTTAAAAAATTTTTAAACTACATTGCATCAAGTTGTCAAAATGGAAAGTGGAAACCAGACGCAAGGAGTAATGTCGTAAACCAAGGAGATGATCAGGCAGTCTTGTCGGTTAAAAAGGCAGCTACTAACTGTGAAGATCTAGGAAAATCAGAGTTTGAGAAGAGTTGCAAGATTTACCTAATTTTTCTTCCCAAATTAAGTACTTCAATTTTAATTCTAATAATTATACACATGTGTTTTTACTACACTTGATCTTAGTTCAAAGGCTGAAAAGACATAGGTGTGTTTACTAATATGCAAACATTTGTACTATATATAATATACTTTTTATATGTGTGTATGCATATTATATATATATATCAAATTATATCAAAGTAAAACCCTTCAAAATTTCACAGTTCAGAGATAGTCTCTGGACATACATTGGAAGTATACACTTAGGTATATCTATCTGTTCCTTTTATTCTTTCTCCTTTGTTCCTTTCCAAAATGAAAGGAAAAAGAACTTTTTGATTTATAGTCTGCTTTTCCACTCAGCATTGTAAGTTGTTTGCTAAGTTATGAAATACAAATCTGCATGATCCAGGCAGCAGTATTTTACTCCAGTTTATGGACAGTATATTGACTTACTCACTTTTGGATGGGCATTAGAACTGTTTCCTTACTTTCTGATACCACTATAATAGCTGTCTCTATATGCATCCATGCATGCATGTTCTTACACACTTTCCTAATAATTTTCTTAGGATAAATTTAAAGTAGAGGAATTATTAAAATAAAGTGTGTATGTTGTTCTGTGGTAGAATTCTACCAATTTATACTTCCAGCATCAAAGAAAGACACTATGAATTTCTATCTTCATTAATTCTGTACTCTCAATTATAACTTTTGCAAAGTAAGTAAAGCCTCTCTTATTAGGGGTATGTAATATATTTTCTAAGCATTAAACCAAAATCTGAATACTTTAAAATGCATTAAATCTTATTACATAAACCTAAAAATTGCCATAGAGAAAAATTTTTAACTTGGGAAATTATTTCTGAAAATTCTCTAATACCTTAAAAGTGACTATAAATCAACAACAAAGGATAAATTTCTTAATAATTTTAATAGTATATGTGTTTTTATACTTTAATGATTAATTTTACTCCTGTAAGTCATCATTTAAAATGATTAACTTTGATCTTTAGTCTTTAAATTACAATTTAGAAAAAGCATTTGATGAGTCCAACAGGACGTGGTTGCTGATTCTCATTCTTTTTCGCAAAATGGTGCTCCCTAAATCCTTGTTCCTCCCTCAATCCTTGATGCTCCCTAAATTCTTCCAGGTCAGTCACCAGGCTCTGTTCCTCAGACCCTGACAGCTGCACCAACCCTCGCTACTCTCTGTGGATCCTATGAAAGGCAAAACATCAGTCAGGAAACTGAAGGTGTTTGGACATGGTGGCTAGCCCTTCTTGGTTACCTATATTCCTGTGTTAGCTGGCATTCCCATCCTCCAGTTATTCATCTGTGATTTCCAGTCAAACTCCAGAATCAGAAGATTAGTAGGAAGGGAAAAATACACAGTGGCAACATTGCCTGATCCATGTCAAGGATCCAAGGCAGGATTGTCACTATTCTTGCATCAGATAGAAATAGAGATTTCTGGTTGTTCTCATAAATAACGTGCTAGAGGCCATATCATCAATGCCCTTCACCTTTCCCCCCTCTTTCTGACTCTCATGTGTATTACTACATACTTAATGAAATACAATGTTTTTCAGCAACTTCAGGGAAAGTGAAAGACACTAAAAAAGCAGAAATGCCACACTGACAATGTCACCCCAGCATCCACAGTACAAATTGTGACAGGTTGCCTTCATGTTTCAGGATAGGGAGCATCTGGGCTCTGAGGGTGCATTCTCGGGCTTTTCAAAGAAGCAGGAGTTGTACTCTAAGCTGTTGTGAGTGATAATTGGAACATTCCTTCTGCACAAGAAGTGAAGTTGCAGATGATGGATGGTGTATGTTTTCCAGGGTACTTTTTCTTCCTTTTCTAGAATATGTCCGTGAAAGTATCATGTCTTGAATTCTTAAACAGTGTCCAGAAAGGAAGAAGCAGACAGGCAGCATGTCCCTTCAGGCCAACCTCAAGCTACGGAGAATGGAAGAAACAGAAGGAGTAAATCAGTCTGCTCTCTGTTTCAGTAACACGTGTTTCCATGAAGTGGGAGCTGTGGTTATGGCCCAGTCTTCAGTATCCCTAGTAGCTTTTCCAGGCCATGAAGCTGACTGCAAGTGCTGAAGATCTCGCTTAATTACATTCTTAGAAAGCATCATACATTCTACCTGCTTCTCTAACATGACATATTCAGAGGCCAAATAGTGACATGGGAATAATTTACGTTATGGGAATAATTTATGTTGAGTGATATAGTGTGTTCTTCATGTTCTGTTTCACCGTTTTCTTCCCCAAACATGGTCACCTAGTCAAAGACTGTATAAGCTTATGTACTATGTATCTTTTTTAAATATATTTATTATTTTTCTTTTATATATATTTTTCTTATTTTACATATCGATCCAAGTTTCCTCACCTCTCATGCCCCCCAACCACCCTCCCATCCCATCACCCCCCCCCCCCCCGCACTCCACAGGGAGGGTAATGCCTTCCGGGAGGATAATGCCTTCCAGGAGGGATCATCAAAATTTGTCAAGTCATTTGGAATAGGATCTAGGCCCTCCCTCCTGCCTCTAGGCTAAGGGAGTATCCCTATATGGGGAATGTACTCCCAAAGTCCTTTCGTGCACCCGGGTTCCACTGTCAGAAGTCCCTTAGACTGCCCAGGCCTCCTAACTGAGACCTACATTTAGGGGATCTGAGTCAGTTCAATGCTGGTTTCGTAGCTATCAGTCTGGGGGTCCAAGAACCCCCCTTATTCAGCTCAGCTGTCTCTATAGTCTGATCTTGACCTCTTTTCTTAACACTCCTCCCTCCAACTGGATTTGTACTATGTATCTTATTGTTAGCAACTTACTGTTCAAAGAATCATTCTACTAGGGTTCTTGCTGAGAAAAGTTACACAGTAACCTTCTGTAGTGGCAAAAATCATACTGATCAAGGAACATAAAAAAGGAGTAGTAGAATGTCTCCTGTCAGAATATTGTGGGGGGGGGTGCCTGTTTTCATCCATGACTACCATACTCGAATCATATCTACTTGGTTTGCTTTCTGTCAGTAGCTCGACACTTCTCCATCAAGGCCTACAGCACTGTGCTTTTGGGTAAAGAATAAAAGGAATGTAAATACCACATAACTTGACTAGTCTGGGTAAGGTACCTCTGGGTCTTAAGTGTGCATCCCTCCATCCTCGATGAGAACTACTTTCTAAAACAGCATTCAATAGAATATATAGGGAGGCCAGGTCCCTTATCCCCTATCCTTTATCTACGTAGAAAAGAAGGGGCAGGGGCAGATCAAACATATAGACTCTTCTCTGAAAAGCTGCTGTAGAAATCTGAATCTGAATGAATCTGAGAGGAATCTTACTGACCACTATTACTTGGAGTGTTTCCCCTTTTATCCAATCCATAAACACAAATATTTTGAAGAGTTCCTTTTGAGCAGTGGATCATGGCTTATTTCTTTTTAGAAAATAGTGTGGTGGTAGCTGATTTCATTTAAATTCAAGTAAATTCCCTTTTCTTGATTCACTATACTGAAATACCCAAGATTGAATAATATAAAAGCATAAGCTTAGTTTTCATAGTTCTAGAAAATAAGATAACCAAGGTCAACACTGCAGCAGATTCATTTCCTGATGTGGTCTTCTGCACTGCAGAGATGGTAATTTTGCCATGCTTATGGACAGGGAAAAGGCAATTACTGGGTCTTTCTGTGGTCAAAGAGAGGAAAGCAGCTTCCTCTTACACCTTCTTCCAGATGCTGTCAGTTCATGGAGGTTCTACTCCCCCAAATTCTTCTCAGTTCCTCAAGACCTTAACTCCTAACACTATCACATTGGATATTTCATTTCAATAGATGAGTTTAGTAGGCCATTCTCCATGACATGTATAGTACAGTCATCTTGGTCAGTTTCTGCCTCTCTCAATAAAAGGTATGTTCTTTAGAGGAAATGTTCATGGGCTTTGAAACAGGAAAATATGCAAATATAAGCCAGAATAACAACTGAGAACTATGTGTGTCTTCACTATACCAGCCACCCTCAAATGATTTAGACATTAATTAAGATGGAATCTAAAGTCTTCACTCTCTCCACACCTGTAATCCCAGAACCTGGGGGTAGAAACAGAAGGTTCCAGAGTTCAAGGCCAGCTTCAATCTGGGCTTCGTGAAGCTTAAAAACAGAAGGTTTGAGAGTTCAAGGCTAGCTTTTGCCTGGACTAACTGGGAGCCTATCTCAGGAAGTGAAAACAAAGCATAAACTCTAAATACTCATTTGCTAGATCAGTGTCAGGTTTTAGATTGTTTTTTACCAAAATTATTTTTGCAAACATGACTTCCTCTACAAGGAAATATTTTTCCATAGCACATTAATAATATTACATGGGAACAGTATATCCCTTGGCCAGCCACAGTATCCTGAGCAGGTGAACTCAGGGCCCAGGTGACCCAGGAAGTATGAATTCAGGGCTAAGAATCTTTGCTATCTTCCCAAACTATCCTAGATTGGTCATATTACTTCCATTTTCAGCAATACTCATTAGTAAGAATGCTTCATTTTGTAACATTTGTAATATTCCCAGGTAATCAGTCAATGCTCATTTGTGTGCCAGGAACTCAAGGGACTCCCATAGTTGAACACACATGCAGGCACACACAAACACACACACTTTCTCTGTTGATCTGGGTTTTTCTTCTACCATTAGATGCATTACAGATCTGCTTTTAATGGGCCTCTCTGTATCCCAGCAGAAGCATTTCTGGTGCTCTCCTTGTTCCCACAACATTTGCTGGGTGCACATTTAATATGTTTTAGTTTAATGCCTGAAGATGGAATCGGGGACATCTACCTGCACATGACAGTGCTTTGGCTCTTGCAGTTGCAGAACTTAATGTATGTATCAGTAATGAAAATCTTAATTAAGAAAGCTGCATCATTGTCCACGAACACTCATTTTTCTCCCCCTGCAAAGCCCTTTGTGTATTGCAGTATATACCTGGTCCAGACAGACAGAGCCCTCAAAGAGCTTGTCTGGCAGATCTTTTGATTATTAACAGCTAGCAAATGACAAAGTCTCACTTCCTTTTGTCTTGAAGCCGAGGCTTGAAACAGCAGAGCACACAATGTACTGTAGAGTTTGTTTGTGTTTTTTGAAACTTGCCTTTATTACGCTGGTGGGTTTAAAAATCCGGCAATGTTGATCAAAACTAATTTAGGTAACTTAGAGTTGCCAAAACACTAACAGATGCATATTTACACATGTACTCTCAGAGAACTAAAATGTTCCATATAGAGGCAATGCAAAGCATGAGAAGGGACAATTTCAAGCTCTCTGCTCAGAGTTCTGGGACCTTTGGTCTGCAAAGCTGGGAAGCTGCAATATCCCCATTTGTGTGTCCCTAACAGTGACTCCTCTGCCTGTTCCAGTGTGCATCTGCCAATTTGCCACTTGGGCAGAGAGTAAGAAGTTTTGGAGGTGGAGTAACTGTGTGCAGACAACAAAAACTATACCCATAAAAAAAAGAAAAACAACTTTAAGAAAGCCCTTTTGAAAAGGTGACCTATAATTTAATTATCTTTATGAAACAGTGCTCAATTGTATTTTAATAATCCCAAATCATAAATTCCAAACTGAAAATTAACTTACACTGACTTAAAAGCCTCAAAGCATTTCATTTCCCTCATGTTCATGCTTTGATCTTAACCCATGGCCTACATGGTAAGAGGTGAGCCTTGTGTCCTAACCCACTTATGTATTCTTCAGCCTTCTACATTTCCTAGGCTTTTAGCCTGCAATGTTAACCTGTTTCTAGATGATTAATGTAAGTAACTGAGTTGGGCTCCATCCATAGAGTTACATAACAATTCCTACTGGACTACGGTACTCCCACCTAAAGATGGTCAGCAATGAATATTTAGGACCTGCTGTCCGCATGTTGTACATGTATGTCCTTCCAGTCTGGGTGTGGGTGGGAAGCTACTTATGTGCTCTTTATTTATCTAGTTCTTAGAATTTCACATGCTTTATCTCGCTTATTTTCAAAATCGCTGTAAAGTAGATACAGGTCAGTTTTCCGGGCTTTTGAATCCAGAGAAAACTTGTGTAAATTTTCTCTGTGTGTGTCATGAAAAATGTAAGGAAGGTTTCATTATGGGAAAGTTATTTTTAAGGAGTATAATTTATTAATATCCCAGAGTTACAGGCATAACATGTTTAATTAAGGTTAAATATGAAAAGTAAATAAGAATGAAATTACACTTTCTGTAGTTGGATCACACCACAATAAGAGATAGAGAAGAAGCCACTAGGACTCAATTGCCAGATTGGTAACTGTAGATAGGTTGTACTAGTCTGAATGATTTCCCTTTTCACAAACTGTCTATCAGCCAGTGCCACCATAAATTCCAAAGCAACTGGAAAGTACTTGGCATAGGGATGAAATGTAGGATCATGGCATAAGGTATAGAAGAAGGTAAATTAATGTGTGAGAAACGAAATTATGAGTAATTTATTGACAAATAATTAAAGGATAACTGATGTGCTGTTGAAGAGACTAACTCATAAGATCAAAACTTTTTTAATATCTCTAGTTTTCAATTATTTTTAGAATTGGGGCATGGGTGAGCCACAACAGATATATTAAAGTCAGAGAATTGGTTCTCTCCTACTGTGGTGTCCAAGGGGACAAAACTCCAGTTGTCAAGCTTAATAACAAATGTTTTTATCCACCGAGTGAGTTGGTCTTCAGCTCTCCACTCACACTCACACTCACACCACAATGTAAAACATATTCCCTCTTGTGAGTCATCAATAAAAAGACTTGAGATGAAAAAGATCTGTAGATTAAGGTAAGATCTTCTCACATTAGGCATATACCTACAATTTGCTTGAAGTTCAAGAATGACTAGACTCACTAAAAGTGACAGCTTTTTCGTGATTCACACTTAACTCTTCCTCTCCACTAATGCCTCATTGCGTTTCCTAATTTTTTCAAATTTTTATTATTATTATTATTATTATTACCATTGTGTTGTGTGTATGTGTGTCACAATGCACATGTGAAATTGAGAGGACAACTTTCAGGAGTCAGTTTCTGCTTGGCAGCAAGCACTTTTTCCCATTGAGATATCTCAGCAGCCCTGCTCCCTCACCATCGTATTGCCTGAAGTATTATGTGTTAAATCAGCTGTGGCCTAGTCTATAAAGCAAAGAGATCTTTGCTTAGGGCAAAGATATGTCTTATAGCTCCAGCAAAAGGTCTTTAGAAAGTATATTAGCTGACTGCCAGGATGCTTTTTGGTTGAGACCTGAATACCCTTTGCTCGTGCATGGAAACTCAACCACTGTCTGTGTTATAAGTGATCTTTGTAGGAAGTGTATGTTCGGTTGTCCTGGAGCATCAGCTGTAAGTTAGTACTTAATATGGCACTCCCAGAGCTACATACAGCTAGGTATATTTAAACGCCTAGTACTTCCTTATTCCAAAGTACCTTTAAACATAGTAATAGCATTTCTCTCTATGCAAACCTCTGTACACAAAAAGGTTTACATTTTAAAACAAACATGTTTTTTTGAGCTTTATCCAAATTCAAAAAAAAGCATCTGAAAATTTTAACAGCTGAAAAACACTTTCTCCTTGCTGGGAAAACTTAAACCTTGCTAGGATTTATGCAACTTAAAAAAAAAAAAAGACTTCTGTGCTGAGAACCAGCGTGAAAAATCTCAGCGTGAGAGGTTGTTGGAATTGTTTTTCTTCATAGAGCTAAAACCAATCCTTGGTTTTAGAGTGATGCCACAATATACATAAGCTTTGTCAGGAACAAAGGATTTTTTCATCAAATCTAATTTCAAGGGCATCTTGAATAAAAAATAGAAGGGCTAGAGAAAGGCTTCGGCAGTGATCCAGTGTCTGGAAGCAAAGGTTGAGGACATCGTTGTATCAACAAGGTCTGGAGACACTGCTATCCCTGGGTGCTTTTTGCTGTTCATAAACCCTGAATCTATTTACTTTATTATTGTCGCTCAGCCCTTACTTAGCCCAGCATGTCTCACAAGGGAAGCACTGCTCTGGGATGGTGCCCTGGACTTCGTTTCTATTCGTTTCAGCACTTCAGTAAATGGTCTCAATAAACGGTCTGTTACCTGCCATTATGACCTGCATGCATTTACTGAACAGTTTTCCAAATTAAACAAAATTATGTTGCAGTTTCTAGAAACCTGAACAATTTTCAAGACAGGATCCAGTGAGAAACACACAGAGACACATCCATATGAGTGTATGTTTAGGACACATGTGTTACACTGAATACATAAGCTCGGACAATGAAAGAGGCTAAACAGTACCAACAGGAGGATTTAACTTGTTTATGTATTTACAACCCCTGCTCTTAACAATATACCTGTGTGGAAGTGACTGCAAAATAGACCCACATGCGTGTTTAGCACAAGCGCATGTTCCTCTTAACAGTCCCAAGGGGATAAAAGATACAGAGCAAGTTTAGGCTTGTTAGTTGGGGGCGGGGTGATGGTTTTGGTTTTTAGGTTTTGGTATTTTTCTGTTGTTATTTTCTGAGAGAGACTGGCTCTGTAGGCCAGGTTCACCTGGTCTCATAATGTAGCTCAAGCTGGTCTTAAATTCACACTTATTCTGCTGCCTCAACCTCTCCGTGCTAAGATCACAGAAATGCACCATCACACCTGACACGAAGCAGTTTTTACCATCACCCTGGCTAGTTTTGGAATATGCCAGTAAGGATAGTGACAAGGGAACCATAGATGGGAGAGTCATGCAACAATGAACCTCTAATTCAGGCATGGTTTTTGTAAGGCCTTCCTTGAAGGCAGGCTTAGATATTTCAAGACCTCCTCAGAAAAAAATTTCAACACCTTCTGTGCTCCAATTTGAGTTGAGTTTGCATCATGCTTCAGTATAACAGAGTAACAGGCTGGCAAATTCCCTGCCTTCCTATTCACCAAAATCCAAAATAGAATGCACAATAATTCCTTCCTTCTCTTCCATCATAAAAAAAAATGCCCCACTGTGGCCCCCCAGGGAGTAAGAAGCAAAAAAAAAAAATTCAGTAAATAGAGCCAGCCCTGAAAGACAAATTCCCAGCTGTAACTCTAGCACTTTGCTTGGGACTGTGAGCTTGCTAGAGCTGGCACATTTTTTTATGATACAGATGCCTGAATGTCTGTATGAGGCAGAAGAATCGCAGCATCTCCAGTGTTGCTTGATGCTTTGGTCTCAGTATATTGCACAATCTAGAACAAAAGACCCAGTTTATCATCTCACTCTGTATATTTTTAATTGTGGCCTTCTGTAGCTGATTTTTCATAAAGTTTATAGAAAGCAACCTTTCTCAGACTTCCACAGCATTCTTTCAGATACAAACTTTTAGATATTTAAAGTGATATATGTAAATTTGCACATTTTTAAAAATGAGTGTTTGTTATATTGATTCTCTGTAACAAGATAGCATAGTGGGTAAAGATACTTGTCACCAAGACTGACAACTTGAGTCCCATCCCTAGGACCCACATGATAAGGGGAGAGAACCAGTCCACACATTTCTTCTGACCTCCTCACTCATGCCATGGCACATTTGTGCCCATACACATACATATACACACAAATAAATAAACATATAAATTTAAAACCAAAAACAAATGTTTGTTTAATGTCTTGTTTTAGAAATGGTTATACGATTAATTATAAATAGTTGTTTAAAACCAAGTTGCAAGTTAATGTTTTGTGACCATCAAATATGTGTGCATCTTTTAAAGCATAGCTTATTTTATGAGTACTCTTTTTATTTCTGTAAAGTCTTTCCTATAATAAACACTTTTAAATAGATAGCGCTGGTGAAAGTGAAAGAAGAAGGAAGACAAAGTATACAATTTACAAAAGCCTAGTTAAACTTCCAAAATTGCCACACATTTTGGCTAACCATTAAAACTGCTCCCAAGGATAAAGATCAGAACTACTGAAGCAGGGCAGTTAGCACACACCTCTAAGTAGTGGACAGAGAGAGGCAGGAGACTGGGGTTCAAGTCTAGCCTTGTCTGCATAGCAATGTGGAGCCTAAGCTTCAGGAAGCTCTGAAACAATAGAAAATTAGAAAGACCCAAGTCTTTGGAAAAAAAGGAAAAGGAAAAAAAAGAAAAGGAGTGCAACAAAGGCCATTTGCACAGGGATAGGTGCTGGGACTCAGGCCTGTTTTTGGGAAGAGCTTCTGCCACTTCCTGTGTCCTTTGGAAGTTAACTCATCTTTGAGTTTCAGATGCTTTAGCTGTAAAGTAAGAATAGTGCTCTTGTGATAGTGCTCTGCAACGGTCCAGATTATTTTAACGTATTTCATAGTATCTTTAGAATAAATGTTTTGCCTGTAAATAGAGATGAAACATACTTAAAGTACATTATTTCTGGCATAGTTCTAAGTTTATACATTGCATTGCTTTACAACCACAACATCCATTTCACAGTAACAGTATAGAAGTGTTCAGTCCATATGGTCTCATTTGATCCTACAATGGCCCTGTAGACTGCCATTATTAAACTCATCTTTTAGGTAAGGAAACTGAACACAAACTCACACAGCTTTGGATGCTTCCCTGTTCAAGTAAGTAGAAAGTGTTATGGCCAGATTTTGAAAAGAAAGTCTAATTTTCATTTCTAACCTATGGAAATGAATATAAGTAGACTAAAGTCTCTATACACAAGATGTTTTTCATGGCTATACATTTTTACCCTTTCTAGTCATTTCAAACATACACAAAAAATAGAAGTACCATAGTAAACCATTGTGGGTCGCTTTACTGTGCTTTTATGATTACTAGCTCAGGCTAATTTTGCATATATTTTTATGTATAGTATATGTGAAATAAGTTAACTGCTAAGCTACAGGGAACTGCTCAAAAATAGTATGACATGTCCACTAAGTAGAATTTTTAAGACATTAAAATGTTTATGAAGATCTTATAATGGCATGAACTATGCTACATATATTTAATTAAAAGGCAACAAATTTAATTGTGCATATGTTATGATCATAATCATTTTCTAAAAATAAGAGATTATGAATCTTGATTTTGTGGGAGGTTTTAGATAATATCTCTTACTACTTTAGCATATTTTTAAATTGTATACAATAATTAGATTTTATTAAGGAAGATTAATACTTCACTAGTAGAAGAATATAAGCACATATTTAGGTATAAAAAGAACTTATCTACCTGACTTTATTTTGGAAATTTGGTTTATATTCTTGAATATCCCATGATATAGAATTTTATCATCCCCCCTTTAAATAAATATTTATCTTACTAATTTTAAGTTTTGAGATACAATCTTAATTTTATAAGCCTATAGGTTTTTTAGAAGATGCCATAATTCAAAATTTCCTAAATGTTTCACTTTATTGCCTTGAATAACAGTAATATTCTGTTCTGTTTGTGCTAATGGGAACATAGAAGTATTAAAATGATGCTGTACATTTGAATATTATTTGTGATCTGCCAGCTGTTCCATGTGGCCTTAACCATGTGGTCCTTATTCTAAAAGATAGCTTGCTTCTGGGTTATTTACCCTGAGCTGCAGAAATATTTTTAGTCCTAATGTCTTCTTTTTATATTCTTCATTCCTTATCTTTGGCTATCAGGTTACTTCTTGAACAGGCAAGCCTCTGAGAGCCTCATTTCTTTCTTGAGTCCTTACTTCTTTTCAAGAAAACAAGCACACACCTATGTGTAGGCTGACTGTAGCCCTGTTCTCTTGAAGAGCACAGTGCACTTGTATGTTCGTGCTAGAGAAGATGAACTGAACAGTGAGACACAAATTCTGCCCTCTCGCAGGAGAGGGACATAGGTCCCGTGAGGATATTGAAGGAAAACATTCTTGGAGTTCAGTGGAGGACTAACCATGAGCTTTGTCGTAGACATGAAAATGGGTTCAGACTATGAAAGCAAGGATTTGAACATACAAAGATTAAAGGAAAGCCCATCGCTGAAGCCATAAGCATAGTGTGGAGGTATCAAAAGGGTAAAGAGTCTGCAAAGAAGTAGTTGAATTTAACTAGAGCATGAAGTGTGGGAAGGTGAGTAGTTGGAAATAAATGACCAAAGTAGACGGAGCCCAAGGACTTGATTACCAGGCTGAGGAATCAGAACTTTATTCAGTAGACAGAGGGGAGCTATTGAAAGTTTTCAGTAAGAGAGTAACACAGTCAGAGCTGTGCCTCCAGAAGATTAATCTGGCAACAGTGAGAAAAATGAATTGGAGTAGAGAGAGACCAGAGGACAAAGGAAAGATGGGAGACTCACAGTGGTCCAGGCAAAAGGCGATATAGGCCCTAAGTAGGGCACAGGCAGAGGGATTGAGCAAGACAGCCCTGATTTATGACACATGGTAGAACAGAATTAATCCATTATATTTGGAAGCCAGGGATAGCCCGGCACCAAAGACATTGCTACAATTTTGAGCCCGAGTGGAGCCATAAACAGAAGCAGGGCAACAGAGCAGGAGCAGGCCTGGGACGGGAGAGGATCAGTTTAATTTCATACACACCAAGTGGTGCTGAGTGTGTATCTGTGAACTGTCTATTGGGCTTCAGGATACTGGAGACTGCAGGGCAGAAGGAAAGCCAGGCATGGGTATGAGTGCTCTGGAGTCACTTCTCCCTCACTGGACTGAGAGGCCAAGGCAGAGCTAATTGATGCAGTTTGTGGAATATGTGGGTGCCCTATTTCATGCCAGTTTTGCTGCTTTCTCTTCCTTCCTCCCCCCTTTCATCCCTTTCTTACTTTCTCCCCTTTTCTCTGTTCTTAGGAAGGCAATGCTTGCAAAGAAATGAATCATTGATTCATGCAAACATAAACTATGTTCTAATTTCAAATGTATCTAATGGAACCAGTTCCATATCATCCATAGCCTTTACTGTCACATGAAATGTATTCCCACGTGACTATAGAAAAGTCACAGTACTCCTTACCATTCAGGTTCTTAGATCACTCATAAGACAGATGAAACTGGTAAGACCCGTGGTCCTTATAACTGACCAGATATAGCCAAAACTGACATGTCAACATAATTTGGAGAGGTGACCAAGGTTGAGGGATTTGTCTGATTTAAACCTTCTGGCATGATTGTGATATACAGCCTGGGCTACATAACCTGCTAGGTTCATTCCATCTCCTATATTCATTCTAAAGCTTTATCAATATTTAGACAAAATGTGCATTTTCCACAGATCATAAGTGAGAAAACATATTCAAAATGCAAATTTACTGTCAAATTCAGTTCATGTATAACAAAATACTCCCCCTCTCCCCTTTAAGTTAGAGAATGATATATATATATTTGAAATGTATTTGAAAAGCACTGTAATTTAGGGCCCTTGTGGGATGGTATGAGTGGGGGAGGGGGTGTTGGGAGAGGAAGAAAGCCAGGCAAGATAAGCTGCAGGCTCACATGTTCATTTCCAGCCACACCCAGGGACTATCTACATTGTTATAGTTCAAGAGTGCCTGTACTTTGCATGTGATTTCAGTGCTTCTGTAGTTCTTGTTGAGTCACATCCTTGTGATGCTTCTGATGGTCCCTGTCACAATATATATATATATATATATATATATATATATATATATATATATATATATGCACTTCAGAAGTAACTCTTCATAGGCCCAGTGCTGGTTTAGAGTAGAGGCCAGCATCTTTAACCCAGCCCTGCCTGTATGGTACAGGTTCCATCCCATATTTCCTAATGGAATTTCCCCATAGCTCACATGACTTCAGCATTGTTCTGGCATTCACAGTGTACATTCTAACAGCCCCATGAAAATTCAGGCATGCTAAACTAGACACATAGGAAGGGAGACCAGGATGGAGGTGTCCAGTTTTCCTCCATTGTCTAGATCTTTCTTCTGGAGGGGGCTCGGTAGCAGAATATGATACCCTGGGCTGACTGGCTTATAATTTCATAGGTTAGAATTTGGGATTCTGAAAATTACCATTTCTAAATTAGCTTTGGTATCCCATTTTCTCGGTGAGTTTTATTGAGGAGGTACTAAAACTGGGGAATCTACCCAGTTGGTAAATCAGGAACTAGAGGCTAGCTGAGTGATTCTGATGTGTCCTGCCTACCACCTAAATTTTAGACCTGACCTAAATGCAGGGCATAACCAAGCTGATGATGCTAATTCTTCACCTTTATGGAACCCTGAGGAGCATTTCCCAGGTCCTGTTCCCCTAGGTAAAGCCATCTGTGATCCTCATTTGTGTCGTTCCCATCACTCTTCTTCTATTCTTCAACCTCATAGCTTCCCATTTCCTTTCCCCCCGGGTTGTGGTTCCTTGGCTTTAATTCTGCTCAGTTAGGTGAGCTGGAGGCTTCATTAAAGTAATTTATCATAAGATATGAATGAGATTTAACCCTCTTAGCGAAGTTTGTGATTCAAAAAAATATTTTGCTTGACACTTGAGTTTGCCCACTTCCTCCTCCTCAAGTTAAGGACATGTAGAGACAGAAAATTTTGTATAGAGCCTTTAAAAATGTTCTCTTTTTTTCCTACCACCCATTCAAAAAAAAACTTTAGAAGAATATGAAATTATCCAAGCATCTCTATGTCAAAACCACCACTGATAGCTCAGTTTGCCCTCTCTGTCTGAGATCTACACCCCTTACTTATGTGGGATTACTTCAACCATGCTGGACCCACTTATTCCAGATCTCTTCCCAGTCCAGGTCCTTAGATTTGGATGCATCTTCCATTTATATCAAAACTCTGTTCCTTGATTCTACCTCTTTGGATTCAAACAGAGTCCATTCAACTATCAGTTAGCAAAGCAGAGAAAATACAAGATATGGAGTCAGATGTGATTACTAGATATAACCATGAGTTGGTCATTTATCTTCTCTAAGCCTATTTCCCAATATATAAAATGGGAGCATGGTAAAGATTAAATGTGATATGTGGATAGGATCAGGAACATTTTATTATGAGTTCAATGTATGTATTATTATCATTAATTATTACCTCTAACACCCCTCCCAACAACTTTGATTTGGAGTTCCCGTACTGATTACCTAAGAGGTTCTAATTCTTGACTATTACAGACCAATCAGTACTAGTTTGCTGATCTACTTTTTATACACAAAAGAGATAAAGGCAGAGACCACATATTTCCTGAACCACGACTTTGAACATAATTTTATCAACATAGGCATATTTATAGGGATAAAAAAAAAGGGCAAGGTTTGAGGGCCAGGGATGTAGTTCCACTGGTAGATTGCTCACCTAATGTGCACAAAATCCTGGGTTCAATCCCAACTCTGCATAAATCAGGTATGGTGGTGTATACCAGCACTCAGAAGGGGAGGCAAATGAATCAGGAATTCAAGGACATCCCAAACTACAAGGTCATCCTTGGCTACATAGCAAATTCTAGATACTTGTCTCAAAAAATTAAAATATGTTAAATGGCAAAATATGAAACCATGAATCTTCAGAAAAGCAAAGGCTTTGGTTATTATTACCTATCCTTTGACTATGAGTTCCATATACTAGACAAAGACAAGTTTCAGTCACAAAGTAGTGCTACATAAAGTTAGCATTGTTTCCCAATAAATTATAGTATTAAGAAAGGAAAGCTGATCCAGATGGGAAGTTGTCTGCATTTCATGGAGGTATTTTCCCTGAGAAAGGAAACAAAAGAGACTCAGAAGTCATGGGAGATTTGAGTGCATACTCTACCACTTAAAATGCATGGCCAGAAGACTAGCTAAATTGGTCAAATTCTTTAATTTATCCAAATCTTAGTTCCTTATCAGGAACAGATTAATGGTATCCATCTCAAAGGCATATTGTGAATAGTAGAAAGTGTATATGGAAATCTGCCTTAATGTTTGGTCTAAATAAATGTATTTCCTGGAAATCTAAAGCTGAATTTCTTTCAAGATAAAAAAGGAACTGTAATTATGCCCACTTTCCACATATAACCAAGCTCTATAATATAAAAACAAACAAAAGTTTATCTAACTGCAATAGAACATGGAAATAAACATTTTCCGTAATTACTTTTTAACCCCACTTTTCCCACTAAGTATACACATATAGTCAGGTTAGCTATAAATCAAGTACCTTTCAGCATAGAGTTCTAAAGGGGGAGCTTTCAAAGACTTCCTCGTGTAATTTAGCAGAGGAATCTTCTGTCATTTTGCAAGGAAAACAGCATACTTAGGGACTGTGTCATTAAAAGAAATGACCTGCTAACATTTTAGGGCAAAGTACAGAGGCACCTAGAGAGCCCTGACTCTGAGGAATTCTCCATCCTTATGTAGTTGTTGCCTCGTTTCCAAGTAGAAATCCTCCTGTCTACATAGATTTTGAGCTTTTTAGATAAGTTGAGAAATTACGTGCTGAGTATTTTTTGTTTCTGATTTCTAATGAATCAGTAATTTTGACCTTCGTTCCATATGCCTCTTTAATTTATGGTGAAGAAAATAATACTGATATTTCAAAAAATTAATACACATTCTCAAGCCACCAAGTTTCCAAATTATGATATTTCCAATGGCAAATGAAATAACATGCTGTCCATGCAGTTAGTGATTTGAGGCAATTTGAACATCATGATAAGAGAGGGGGGAATTACAAGCAGTGTTATAATTAAAGGTCTGTTGATTCTTCCGTTTAAATGCCATTGTTGAAAGATTTTTCACTCAGATGTCAAAGTCTGTGGCCAGCCAAAACTTGGCATGCTAGAACCGAGCCCAGGGAAACATTGTGTTCTACAGATTGAAAAACCAAAATCTGTTAAGAACAGAAATGTTGGGCTTGGTCTGATTTCTCATGATTCAGAACCAGAACATAGCCAAATACCACCTCCTCTTTATGAAAGGAAGTAGTGCAGGTGGATACTAATAGGAAATGTTTGTTCCCATGGATAATGAACAGAAATTATCATTCGGTATCAACATACAGTGCCAGGGTTACAGTCATACTATTAAAACGTGTTTCTTTGAGAAGTTCAGAGTGAGTTAGAAGCCTCTTCTGGTCAATTCTTTGTGGCTGTGAAATGGGGAGCAGTATTTACATACCTCATAAGGCTTACATTGAGGTTCTGATTCACCATATCTCATTCCTGTTACAAGGAACACCTGAAACAAAGCTTTGTTTTCTTAACTCACTTCCTAGAAATAGATTCCCACATACTATGTTTCCCTAGAAAGAAATTTACAAATACCTTCTTCCCCTTTTAGTTTGGAAGGTATAACCCATGGCCTGGGGCTGCATCTAGCTAGCCTATAATCTTTGTCCTTGATTTATATGTGATCTGTGGAATATTTTTAAATGATCAGATCCAGCTTTTAAACACAAAGAGATTTCCAAAATATCCAGATTTTTTTTGGCTCCTCTCGAAAAGTTGAAGATCTGGCAGCATTAGACCTGCATCCGCACGTGGCACCAGCACCGGAACGGAGTGGCAGCTGCTCCCTTCAGACATACTCTCCAATGTGACATCCCCATGGCTCCATATTTATGTCACACCCAATTCTCTCATTTTCTCTACCACCATGGCTCAGATCTAAAGGACTGAAATTTCCTTTCATTGTGTTAAAATAGTCCGTGTTTACCTGGCTATAGTACTGTCAAAGCTCGCAAACTTTCTCCACTAAATAAGTCCAAGCAAAGACTGTGCTTAGTGATACAAAGTTGTTGTTCAAAATGATGAAAATCACATAGCAAGAAAATGGCTACAAATAGGGTTTGATTTGCTATGTATTAATAAATTCTCAAAATAGAATACTGCTCAGGATGTTAAATATATGCCTCAAAAGAATGCAGCTCACACAACACTGCGGACAACAATGTTTGTGCTTTGTAGGGGGATAATATGTACAGAAAGGCTAAAGAGATACGGAAAGGCAGTGTTAGAAAAGCATGTGTATATACAAAAGTGTTTACACACATAAGTTCATAAGAAAGCCCAAGGGTCCCTCTTGGAGGGTCGCTCTTGGAGGTTGCCTACATGGCTTCCTTCCTCCATTTTGATCAGGGTTGAAGCAGTTTCCTAGAGCTGATTTTACTCCTTGCCTTTATTCTGCATTCATAGACACAGTAAAAGAAGTAAGATTCCTGTAGTTGTTTTAAATAATAGCAAAGTTATTCTTGCTACATGCTACTTTGCCACCAAGTCCAAATGAGAACCCTAGTTCCTGTGCTGGCCTTGAATCTGCTTGTTCTTCTGAAGCACCATGGGACGACACCAAAAATTACTCAAATGATAAAGAACAAACAAAAAACTTGAAGCAGAAAAATTACACATATAGATGAACTTACCATAAACTCTTAAAAGGCCAGAACCTAAACTTACCACAGCAAAGATATGCCAGTTTGAAGAAGCGAAACTCCCAGGCAAAAGGCTGCTAAGTGTTTATGGAAATTCTACTGATCCTAATACTTAGCACAATGTCTGGCAAATAAGAGAGGATCAAAAAATTGCTGAACAAAATTCAAATAAATTCACACTCCCACCAAGGAATAATTTTAACCTTTGTATGAAGAATATCAGTTGTCTTTTAAATAAAAATAAAATAATGTTTGAATGTAACTGGCTGCTCCTAAAGCATTAATATCATTTGTCTCCAAGCTAGTTTAATACAGTATTTAAAAAAAATCAGTCTATAATTTTGTAGTTGCATGAACCTAGAGAACGAATACAAAGGAATAAGAGATAGCTTTTTTCAAAGATGGGTTCTCTAAGGATGGCTCTAACTCCTAAGTATGCCAGGAAGTGCCAGTGCCTGTCATTGTTTCAAACTTGGTTCTTGGCCACCAACCTCTATTTCTTGACGTATCCTTCACTTTTGTGCTTCAGTCTCTGTTCTCTTGGTTCATCAGTTCATCTCATGATCCTTCTTGCTATTTCATCCATGTCCCCTTCATCTGCCCATCAATGCCAGGTTGCCGTTCTTTACTAATCTCTGTATTCCTGGCATATAATCAGTTTTCCAAAACTTCTTCATAAAGATCTGAATCTAATACTGACCTGTAGAGTCTAGAACCTTCCTACAGAAAACTAAATATTTCTAAATGGTTGTTCTGCCTATGGCATCTCCAACTCTGACAACTATCCTTTGAATGTCACAGAAGCTAGTCAGGTTGATCCCAAGCACATTGTGCTTCCCTCTGCCTGTGCTGTAACTTATCCCATACCCCTAGCCTAAACCATACCCCTCCAATTTCCAGTTGTTGAAATGTCCCCTATATCCTAAAGTTCATCTCACACACTTGGCTTTCTTTGATATTCCTCCAGCCACTGAACCCTACAGAATATTATTAGCAACTATTATGATTCCCACCTGTTGTGTTTTAATCATATGATGATTATATTCCAACTGTGACATCACTGACTTCTTACTGATCTTTACACCTCTGAAGTCCTAGTAGGGCCCTTTGCTCACAACAGACACACATTAAATATATGTTGAATTAAATTGGATTTATTTACATGTTAGGATATGAATTATACAGAAAGTCCTCCTTGCCCCAAATATCTCCTCTACTTTGCAAGCCATAATGTCTTGTTGGGTGGTTTCTTTTCTCAAGATGTGAGAATTTTGTATAAGTTTTTGATACCTGGAAAGTAAAATGTTAGCGGGGTGATATTTGGATTTTGCTTCCAACAAAGAGGCAATAATCACCTCCTAAAACGAAACAAAATCCTAAAGAGTAAGTGAAAGATCAGGTACATTGTGGAAGGTGAAGACTAGAAAAGAGACCTAGAAATAGGCAGGAGGTTAGGTGTTTTACTTACCTAGTTGAGTGCCTTGTTATCTCCTCTGTAAATGTGTATAACATTTACACCTTGTAAAGATGCTATGAGCTCTAGCCAAATAGACGTAAAGTATTGAGGATAATAACTGACGCATTGTAAATGCTAGTAACTGGTAGCTATCCTGAAATAGTTACATGTTTCTTACATATATAGCATATATGTATGTATGTATTTTCCAAATGTACTCATATATAGTGATTATACAAATGTAATTCATAAATAATATGTATATGGATTTTTATATAATAATTGTTTTCACTTTTATTTCATTTGTGGTTAATCCATACAGAGACTTTTAAACTCCTGGTGATACAGGGTATAAATAAGAGACCAAATATTGCCAGACAGGCCTAGTCTGAAGCACACTTCTGCCACCTCCTAACTGTGCACAGTGTCGAGTCACTGAGCCTGTCAGAAACTCGGTGTTCCCCCGAAAGCAGAAGTTAGTCTGTCTTTCACCTCTGAGCAGAAGACTAAATGAGCTTCTGCCCTTTGTTTATCCTAAGACCAGAATTCCTTCTTGTAGGGATTGCTCTACCTAACCTTTGCATTTTCTTCTTGAAAAACTATATTTCAGACTTTTTGTCCTGAACAAAGTTAGAAGAAATGGCTGACACTATTTCAGAAAAGTGGTGGCAGCACTAGCTACTAATTTCAAATTATTAATAATTTAATTTAATAGTGAAATATTGAAATATGTACTAAGCCTAATGGAGAACAAATATGCATCAAACTTGGCTAAATCCTTAATCTAGAGCAAACTTACTGTCCAGTCAGGTTTTTTTTTTTCTTACCTTATGGAAATTATTAGTTGTAACAATGAAATTTTACAGATGGTAGTTTTTAAAGTAAGATTTTTATTAAAAGAATTATGTCCCACTTAGTACTATTTGAAGAATATATAAGGGTTCAGGAGAGGAGGAAAAATGGAAAAAAAAATACATTTCTGAAAATAATCTACAAATTCCGGGCCATTTGGATCTGAAAAAGAAAAGAAACTTATAGTGTCCCTTCTTGCATTTAGCCTTGTTCTTGTAGTGCTGTGATGTGGCACTTAATGCTCCAGGGGACCTAGGGCAAGTGTGACAAATGCAACCAAAAGTCTCATGAAAATGAGCCTCTTAGCAGCATCTGAGCTGGTCTGCAATGGCCTCAGGAAATCCCCCCAGCTATTCTCGTCCTTTTTATCCACTACATTCTCTGACTCAAAGGGAAACCTCACTTCACCTCCTTGACCAGAATTGAGCAGACATTGATTTGGCTACCTGGTGCTTTATTTATTCATTCATTAGTCTTCACCATTTGTATTCCAGTAGAACAAAGGAATATGTCTTTCTTTGCATTAATTTTAAGGATGTGCAAATATATGTCTGTCAGAGTATGCATAATTATGTTTATGTAATTTTATGAGTAGCTTGCTTTAACTTAAAATATTTCCAGTCAAATTGCAGTACATAGAACATCACGGTCAACATCATTGTGCAGAATGCCTGTACTTGACACATTAGCTGAATTTCTAAAAGTCTTGCAGATAAAGTAAGCATTTTAAAAAAGAATCATGTTTTCCATTCACTTCTATAATTAGTCAGGTTAGGTGTCACATGGGAGAAATAAATGGCCCAGTGTATAATTTTTTAAAAAATTAAGAATTGCAACTTTCACTTCAGTGATAAAGGTGCATTTATCTATAGACATTTTATGTGCATTAATTGCCCCCAAGAAAAGCCAATAAGAAGTGAATCCAATTAAACAGCAGATAGTTTGGAAGCAAATGTTCTTTGTAAACCACCATTGGAAGCAGAAGGAAACTTAGAGAGTGTAATTCAGGGCTTGTTCTCCTAGTTAAAGAGTGCACAGCAGAAAAGGTAGGATTGAATACAGAACCTTTAAACAACAACACGTGATATTCAGATGTATTCTTTGCACAATTACATTAATGATTCATAATAAAATATACTATAATTTCCTTTCTGTTTACAGGACTCAAAGTGGGTACCACATTCTCATAGCTTCTTAAAGAGCATTAATGTAGGAGCTTTTCATCTGAGCACAAACAATACAGATTTCTTTCAGCAATTTGACCATTTACTGTTTGCTTTGGGGCAAAATGCCTGTTCCTGTTCTTTTAAATCCTGAAACAGCATCTTTGCTATAAACTTTCCTACAGGAACACTTGTTGAGCTAATGAACATTTCTAAATAGATTCCTGGAATTAAACAACTAAAGAATGGACTTTGAATATTTTTAACTCCCTAGTACCAGCTTTGGATGCCAAGCTTTCTTCAGGTTCATAACTCTGAATTTGTTCTTAGGGAATGTTTTCTAAGTCAAGTTGGTCAAAATGGAACTATAATAAATTCTACAGAACTGTCTATTTACTGTGCAACTAATCCTGAACAACGAGTGATTCCGTTGGGGAATTTTTAAAAATCCATCCTTAGTTACTTCTTTAGTTATGACCTGACATATTAGAATTGTTCAGTGGGAGAAACTATGGGTGTATGTGCAACTTACATGGCAAAACACATATAAGCTACCATTCCCAGTGTACTATACATACCTTCACTTTCCTGCTGAAGAGTAAGTAATCAAAATAGCAACACCAGGCAGGGTCCTTAGTTCACAAAACATACTAGATACATCATCTATTTGAATTCTTAGAACAACATGTTTGCCAAGGCACATGTTATCCGCATATACAAATAGTGTGTGAGGTTTAAAAGGACAGATGACTTGCTTAAGGACACAGAGTTCTTAAAGGGGGCATCTGGCTCTCCTGATTCACACATTGTGAGTGGCTTAGCAGAAGCAAGGACCACAACCATCCTGCAAGGCACAGAGAAAACACCAAAACGTGATGTGCAAGCTTTACTCTTCAGAGGAAGGGATCTCCCTTGGGGCCAAAAGGATGCTACAATTCCATGCAAGAAGGAAGAAAAAGATGTTTCACTATCTTCTATGAGGTGTTTTTTTCCCACTTACAAAGAGGCCTTTCTGAATACTGAATTTACATTACTCAAATGCCAAAGAAGTCCTGATGGTTTTCTATGAAAACCATGATTTTGTCTAATACAGTTGTATTAGTCTTTTACAAACTGTGAAGAATGTGGACTTCTGTATTTAAAAAGGATCTCAATCATACTTTAAGCAATCCTTCACACCTTCTAGGATTTAGGCTTTTTCCATGAAAAAATTGGGTGAACATAATCAGTTTGGTTTCTGGGGACATCTTGTTTTCAAATGTCCCAGACATTTGAAAATCCAGACATTTGTTGATGGACTGCCTTGCTCCTGGACTTTGAGAAAGACTTATGATTGTGAATCCCACAAGCCACAGACTTTTGTCATTAGTACAGAATCCAAAGTTTTCTCCAAATTCTGCAATCCAGTGAATAGGGAGAGTTTCAGATCAAAAACCATAGTACTTGGTTCTAGAGAATTAACAATGCCAGGGGCTTTGTTACTCAATATCACAACCTTCAGTTGTGTACAAACATCCAGTCAGCACTGTAACTTGAAAGTTTGGAACAGGGTTTCTCTGTGTAGCCCTGGCTTTCTTAGAACTCACTTTGTGGACAGGATGGCCTTGAACTCACAGAAATCCACCTGCCTCTGCCCTCTGGCCATGATTAAGGACATGTGCAACCACCATACCAGCTAAAACTCAGAATTTCTTTTCTTCATTGTTACTGTCTCAGAACCTCGGTCAAAGTGATATGCTCAACACTTTGGTCCTACAACACTCACAGTTTCAATTGATATTTCTTCCGCAATAAATAATTCTGAGCTATAGTTTTTTCATTTTTTATTATTTTAATAAAGTCCTTTTGTATAAATGAAACTTGTCACATCTTCCAGATGCTGAGTTCAAGGTCGTGGTCTAAGGTCACATAGCAAGTTTTAGAGCCACAGTTATACCTAGGCTAGCAGATAATCTCACAGATTAGCATGCTTTTTCTTAGCCTTGTTAAACTTCACAGATTTACCCAAAATAGTGGTTCTTAATGGGACTTTAAGTTCACCCAAAGGTGCTTGCCAAAATATAGATACTCCAGCATCGACCTCTGGGTATCTGATTGAGCAAGGCTAGAGTAAGAGCTAAAATTTACAATTCCAGCAAGTTTCTAACCAGCACCACTATTACTAGTGTGAGGAACATTCTTTTAGGAGCACTAACCAACAGACTGCATGTACTAACTGAATGACAGGGATACAGTAAGGCAAGTGGCTTTCTGAAAGAAGTTAGCTCTAGAGATGCTGCCTTGGGCTGCTTAATTCTCCATGTCTAACCTCCATTGAGAAAGAACAGAACAAATATGGAGTGAGAACCAGGGGAAAAAAAAACTTAAGTGTTTTGAAAGAGTTCAGATTTCTGGCACTCAAAAATTGGACACTAATGGCTGAAGAGATGGCCCCGAAGTTAAAAGTAGTTGCTGCTCTTTCATAGGACCCAAGTTTGGATCCTAAAACCAACATGGCAGGGGCACAGAGTCACACCCTCCAGGGATATCTGGTGCCCTCTTGTGGCTTCTGTGAGCAGCTGCACACAAATAGCATATACAGAGACATACACATAAATAAAAGTCAACACAAAAAAGAATTAGACACTGAGATCCTTCAGCTTCCCTTTAGCTGGTACTACTGTTGTGAATTAACTAGGAAATGTGAGTGTCATCCCTCAGCAAGTGTCATTAGATGGATCTCCATTGGACCCGTTGAGGACATGTTTTATGAGCATGGCTTTGTATGAACCTAGGAGGGAGTTCTTACAGCAAAAAGAAAAGACTGGTCCTTGGTATGTCAACGAGAAAAGAAAAGACTGGTCCTTGGTATGTCAACGAGACACTGTGGCTGATAAAGGCCCTTATAACATAAGCCCAGTTTGAACCAAAAAAATAATAACATCTGCTTAAAACAAAAAAAGAGCTAAGAAATTTTAGTTATATCTAAAGATAATATCCAGACCAATGTAGCTGATGGTGCCTGTATTAATTTCCTGGGCTTTTATAACAAATTTACCACAAGCCTGATACTTTAATACCATGCGTATTTATCCTCATTACAGTTCTAAAAGCAGAAGTCTGAGTTTGTTTTACTGCACTAGAGTCAGGGTCTTCCTACAGCTCATTCCTTTTGGATAGTCTAGAAGACAATTCACCTTCTTGCCATTTCTGTCTTTGAAAACCTCTGCACTCCTTGGCTTATGGCCCCTCTCTTGGATAGCTCCAACTCCAGCTTCTTCTGCCAGCACATCAACTGACTGATCCTCCTGCCTCTTTCTTCTAAGAACTTGTTACTGTATTTATAGCCTACCTAGGAAATCCATATAATCTCCGAATCTTAACGCTGTTGGTTTAATCAATCCGCAAGACCCCCTTGGCCATATAAGGTAACCTACAGGTTGTGGGAATTAGGACGTGGGTGTATCATGAGGCTCTCCATCAATCTGCCTAGCACAATTCCTTTTCAGAATGTTCATAAGACTAAGTATATCAGAATTTAAGAGTTATTTTAATAGAATTTCTCCAAAAGGACAGAGAGCAGGATTGTGGAAGCCAAGAAGGACATCTTGCAAAGTAGGGGTAAAGCAAGCATGGAGAGAGACAGAGGAGTTGAGTCCCAGGATGGCTGCTTTTCTTCAGTTGTTTGACCTTAAGCTTATTAGATAAGCCATCTCTACAACTTAGCTTTCCTAGGCTACCGAGAAAACAAAACATCTCCAAAAGACCATTTTCTTCTATCATATCACTGGATTGCATTTTAAAACCAAGGTCTTGCTTACCATCGCCAATATTCAGAATGAATGTTGTCCACTTTCTCTTATAAATCAAAACTCAATTAAGTTTTGAATTTGGTATATATTCTCTAAGGATTTCTTTCTGTAAAAATAGTAGTAAGGCTATAAAAAATGTAGTATGAGTACCTTCATTGGCTAATTTTGTTTGTTCATTTGTTTGTTTCTTTGGTTTTGTTTTGTGGGGGACAAGGTTTCTCTGTACAAAATTCCTGCTTCTTTGTCCAGAACTCACTTTGTAGACCAGGTTGGCCTCAGACTCACAGAGATCCAATCCACCTACCTCTGTACTGGTTTTAAAGATGTACACCATCACTGCTCAATGGCTAATTCTTAAATATCCTACTGAATAATATCATTTTGAGCATCAAATTACTAGTGTTAGGGTAATATGCATACCCGTTTTATATACTGCAAACGTAGGGCCTATATAAAAACGTTGTATTAAGAATTCTGTAAACATTTAGTACTTCCAGCTTCCATGGGATATCATCTACCAGTGTGAGCAGTAATCCTTTGACACAATGCATTAAATATGCCAAACAGAATGGACAGGCCTTGTTCCCACAGAGGTCAGTCTCAAAGCATTAGTGACTAACAAAAAGGCAGTCCCTGAGAGATCACTGAGCAGTGCCAATAAATGAGGACAGGCTGTTTGTTTATTTGTTTATTGGACTTAGGCCTGTTTTCAGATAAGGTCATGGAATTAGCCTTTGATTCTCAAAAGGAAATAGGACTGGTTTGGTGCAAATCTCCCTATAGCATTAGGGTCACCCCATAAGCACTGACTTTTAAGTGATGATTCACAAAGGACCACAAAGAAGCATTTGGAAGAAGTTTATAAGAAAGGAGACTTTGAGAGCTGAACTAGAAAAGGTGCTTGAACATAACTCAGACTCTGGCATATGCAGAGTTATGGCATGTATTATTATGTGCAGAGTATGCATGGAGTTTTGAACTAAAAGAGAAGCAAAGGTCTAGAAACTCTCGTGCATAGTAAATAAACTAACACTTTTTTCTGCTTTCCATATAACTTACATTTGGTGATTTATTCTTGTAGGTATGCACCGGTAAAGTGTGATGAACCATGTCTGAAGCTACTTTTTTGTGCATGTGACTAAGACATAGGCCTCTGGGAGCTTCTTGTGGTGTGTGGTCACAGCCAGTCTTTCATAGACCAAAAGCTGTTCTGGAAAAGGAGAGGGGTGTGTCTACTTTTGACTGTCAAGCTTCTGAACTTACTAAGCTAGGTTTTCTCCTCTAAAATGTTTGGAGGTTTTATAAAGCAACTGCCTAATAAGTCAGGGCCTAATGATCAGATTACTAGCTGTTCTAAACAAGACATATTGGTATGTTATATGCGCAGTACCTAGGCCTTTTGTATACTCGAAAAGCATAGGAAATTTCATTGACATATTTTTACCAAAACAATACACAGAATAAAGAAATTACTTTATCATAAGCAGGTCACCAGTTCTTGAAATGTCTACCCTTGAAGAAAAAAAACCTACATATTATTGCAATCCTATCACCAAGGAAATGGTATAATAATCTGTTTATTAAAAAAAAAAAGAAAAGAAAACTAATAATCTGTTTAAGTGCCAAATAGAAATCCTAGTTTCAACTAGTTATCTTTGCTTTGTAATGACTTTATTCTTTTCCCTATTCATTTATTTATTACATGTCTACTATGTACTAACCATTTAGTGTGAATGGGGAAAGCAACAGCCTACATAATGCAAACCTTAAATATAACTACATGTTTGTGTGTGTTCATATGCTTTTTAAAAGAGCATGTCTGTGACAGGGAGTGAAGGATAGCATTGTCAGGGGACAAATTAAAGAGACACGATGTAATTATCCAAACTGGAATTAAGCCAATTAATAACCTGTGTGCTAACACTGCCCTCAAAGTGCTAAAAATAGCATCGGATACTTAAATGCCCTAGGTGGTCATGGTCAGTAGTCTTCCCCTCCCTCACCCAGTCTCAACACTGCCAGGGTGTGTGCACCCCAGCTTGTGAACAAGGACTGCACCTGAGAGGCACCAATGAGATAGTCAAAACTCTCAAGCATCTCAAAAGAAATGATGATGAGATGTGTATTATTTCCACTGAAAATTTTAAATGTATTTTATTCATTTACTGTTCATTTAATCTACCAGTTTGTGAAACCTACTGGGCTCCAGGATAGCACTGTTGCAGAGAATGCAGGCTTAGGGTCGTATTGCCTGGGTTTAATCCCAGCACTGTTTACAGTTCTGTAACTTAGAAAATCTCATGACCTCACTGTAGTTGAGACTCCTCTGCTATGAAATGAAGGCACTGGAGTATCTAACTTACAGTGTTGCTGTGACAGTAATTTATAATAGAAATGCTGAATCCAAAGCAACTGCCCCAGAATATACTGGCTGTCGTCCTTATTGTGAGCCAGAAAATATTCCTGAATTTGAGAGTAATGAAATTGTATGGCTTTCAGATAACTAACAACTTGTAAGTTTATATTTTAGAAATTTAGGGTTTTAACTTTCCTGATCTCCACTGCCAGCCCTTTCTAATATAAGTCTGCATCTTTCATCTCTGCGTTTCTGTTTGGTTTCAAGTCCTGAGCTGCCAGGCTTTTGGAATATATTCAGCCCACCCATAGTTCATAATTGTGCTTATTTAACCTTCAAATCAAGCCTTCCTCAATAACTACAAGGTAATAACAAGTCTGTGTACTTTCCTTATATTAGTTTACTATCTTCAACTGGGTCAGTATCATCACTTTTTACAGATGGGAAAACTGAGGCTCGGAGCAACGCTGTGCCTCATGAAATGTTATACAGCTGTGTTTGCTGTGAAGCTTATGCCCTCCATTTGCAATGTGCCAGCATGCATTTGCAAACGCCTCCCTTCCCTGCCCTGGGCTTTCCCTATCATACTTTGAGACCTGCAGGAGCATAAGCTAATGTCAAAATCATTTCTCTCCCTCCCCCCATCCAAACTGACTGTGGACCTTGTATTTCCGGCTAGTCACAGCAGCTATTGGTAAAGAGGTCAGTGTGCAAATATACAAAATCACTTTGGCTGTGACTTCTTTCCAGTGCTTGCTTTTAAGTGAGTTCCAGGTGCCTGACATATCTTTCGGTTTTCTTCTTTCACCCTAAGTAGCACTGTGTTACTGAAGCATGACTGACAGTTTTTGCTTTTATATACATCATGGTTCTTGTTTTAGGATGAGAGGCTTAATCTCTCTGGTAACATCTGATGGCACTGTTCTTTTTATAAGCACCCCCTCCTTTAAAAACGCACACCCTCAATTTTCTGTTGTCAGGAGAGGGCTCCCTAGTAAATGTGATCATGTGTCCCCAAAAAGATGTAATCAAATTCATGAGCAAATAATACAATTGCCCCCCTCTTATTTTGGTGGCATGTTTTCAAATGAATATATCAGAAAAGTTGCCCATAGCTAATTGTCTAGGTAGAAAATCTCATTAGTAATTTAAAACTATCATAAACTGAAAGACTCAATCTCATTCACCCACACAGTGCCTGTATTCTAGAAATGTGTTGTATGAAAAACCACCTCTTCTTACATGATGGCACACAGCAGATGATGTTCACCCAGGAGATTGTAAAGTCTGGGCGAGGTCTTTGCAGATCAATCCACTGCCTGTGTTAGTATGAAAATGTAGCACAAGCTATGCTTTGCTCTGACGGGACCCCATAATGTTACATTTGTCTGCCCTACTCTGAGAATGAGTAGGAAAAAAAAAACTTACTTCCCCTTGGATATAGACATCTGGGGAGAAATGGAGGTTTTTGTACTAATTCTTTGGATAGAGGAATCTTGTTATCCTGGAGGTAAGGGTAATTTTCATATCTGTTGGACCAGAATCTTTAAGGGATTCTGGTGGCTTGGTGATACGTGAAACAGCTTTCCAGGCTTCTAGAACTCTAGGTTCTAGCGTTAACACAGTTATTGCCTTTGTGATTTATTGCTCTGAGGTTTTGGGCCTCAGTTTCCTCCTTTGCTGAATGTGGGATGGGAGAGGTTCATCTGTAGGTCTTTTTCTAGCTTTGTATTCTCTGGGTCTGCAAATCGCCTTCAGTGTCTGCCGTAGTCAGCCTTGCCAGCTCTGTTTGTCACAAAGATTAATCCATTTTAACTGTACCTTGGAGTGCACCCGGGAGAGGAGGATGGATGGATTGTTTTGCACCTATTATTGCATCAGAACTTTTGCCTTTTAGACAAGATCGTGCCATGCCTAAAATCTGTCTGCCTGTCTGCCCACTGACTCTATGCTGATCTCTTTTCATGGTGCCTCTCTTTCCAGCATCCATCTCCCTCCAAGATCTAGATTCGGCATCTGACTGTACCTGTCTTGTTCTCTGCAGCATCTGTCTGCTACACTCCTAGACCATCGTTAATAAACTTTCACACATGACACACAACCCCCCAATATGCTGGCACCTGCTTACAAATATCTACGATTCATAAAACTAGGGGAGAAAACTGCATTTTTAAAAAAAGACCTCTATCTAGTGCCATTTGTATCTGCACTTTTTGTTTAGTTGTAAGTTTTAATAGTTCCCCCTTTGAGGGTTTGTCAGTACGAGCAGTATTGCTTATCAGAACACACCAACAGTCTTTTTGTAATATTCGCTTTCCCCTCTGGTTCAGCCGAGCCTGCTGACAGATCATTCAAATTCAATTGTTTTATGTCTAAGCCGAACAGCTAATTAAAGTAGGGATGATTAACCTGACTGGCAGTGTCGCTCTCCCTCTCGCGCTCGCTCTCTCTCCCTCTCCCTTTCTCTCTCTCCCTCCCTCCTGCTCCAATCAGTCTTTTTCTCTCACACTCTCTCTCCTTCTCGGTGTGTCTCTGTCTCTCCCTCTCTCTCCTCCCTCTCTCTTCCTCTCAGTCTCTCTCTCTCCCTCCCTCGTTTGCGCTCTCTCTCTCTCTCTCTCTCTCTCTCTCTCTCTCTCTCTCTCTCTCTCTCTCTCTCTCTCTCTCTCTCTCTCTCTGTCTCTTGCTCTACTGTTTTTTTTCCCTCTCTCTCTCCTAAACGTGGTCTGCTTGCTGATGGCAGAATGGCACTCGGAGATTTGTGCATTGTGTCTGGTTTCCTACGGGCAGGCTGACCCAGTGCCTCCAGGGACTTATCAATAGACCACTCAGAAGAGACACAGACAGGAGAGAGGAGGAGGGGTGGGGGGAGAGAGAGAGAATCAATATCAAGAATAGAAGGAGCTCCGAAGCCATTTTTTTTTTAAAGAAGTATCGGGACTTGGGAGAGGGTGACAAAGAAGGTTTTTCAAAGAGGCAGTGGAGGAGGTTCTAATAAATTTGGAAGGAAACAGTTCCCTGTCTTGGGAAAAGGAGAACTCCTGACTGATTAGCATTCACACCAGGTATGAGATGTTCTACCCCTTATCACTGTGTCGAAACCGAGGTGGAAAGGCTTTTTTTTTTTTTTTTTTTTTTTTTTTTAAGGAGACCGAGGGAGCATGTATTTTGCTGTGTTTGTTGTTGGGGGGTTAGAGGGGCGGCGTGAAGCTGTGGGCATTTGTGTTTGGGAGCAGGGAGAATGGAAGCAGTACACGGGGTGGGAGAGAGTATGGAGTGTGTTACTGTCTTCCCTGTCTTTGTGCACCCCTGGGGGGTACCCAAGTTCATTTCTAGCAGGTGGATTTAGATGGGAGTTACTTAACGCTTGACCGCCAGTTTTGAAAAAAAAAGAAAAGAAAAAAAGAAAGAAAAGAGAGAAAAAGAAAAAAAAAACGCTGCTTCCTAGGGTCTGTTAAAAAAAGGAAGCTCCAATTTCTCTCTCCTCTCTTCTCTCTCTCTCTCTCTCTCTCTCTCTCTCTCTCTCTCTCTCTCTCTCTCTCTCTCTCTCTCCCTCTCTCCTTCCCTCCCTCCCTCTCTCCCTCTCCCCCATCCCTCTTCCCCTCTCTTCTTTTTTTCCTCTTCTAACCAGACAGCGGGAGGGTTCCTGGCTCCCAGCCAGCCCAAAAGCCTCTAAGTGTTTTGCACTTGTTTCAGGGAGTAGCTGCCCGGGGATTTTTCAGCATTTTCACTGGAGAACAAAGAGTTCTTTACAAAGGGAGGGGGGGGCTTAATGTCTGATATATGTTTTTCTATTTTTATTAGTTTTTTGCCTGAAAAAGAGAGAGACAGGAACAGAACATTACTCTATAAAGACACAAAGACATTCAAAAGAAATCTACTTATCTTTTCTCTCCATCACCCCTACATATATACATGAAAAATTAAAAGGAATGACTAATTAAGTTGGCTGTGTTGCTCTTTTCTCCTCTTCCAATCTTTCTAAATTCAACTGTTCCTCTGCTCACTCTGCTGTTCTTTCCTGCTCACAGTAAAAGTTGCCCAGGATGCACCCTCTCTTAGCATATCTCTACCATTTTTGTGTCCCTGGAATCTTGTAGGAGAAACAGCAAGAGCCCATCAAATAATCAATTTAGTGGCACGAACACCCTCTACTTTTGCCACTTGGGTAAAAAGTTAATTATGGGATTTGAGTTCCCCAAATACCAACGGGGTACATCAGTTCATTTGATCTCGCAAGTTTTTGCATCCATCTGCTGAAAAAGCATCACTGTGTCACTTGTCAGTTAAAAGAGAAGGTAGTAAGGGGGTAGATAGTTATCTTTTATATTTTGTTTCTATGACATAAATGACCAAACCCCCAGAGACATTACTTGTCCTTTCTATGATATATTAGTTCAAGAAAAATATAGCCTAGACAGAGATTTTTCAGCAATTGTGATTGCCACGTAGCTTTGTATTCTGTTTGATGTTTTGCCTATGCGTGTGTATTTCCACTATGAATTTGTGTTTGTAGCAAACGTTCCAGAATTCTTATCATTTTCAAATTAATCCTCTAGCAAGAGAAAAGAAAAATCAGGATGTAAACTGTATGTGCAAAGTGTTTTAAACAGTTTTATCTTTTGATACTTGCTGTACATTCATATTTTTATACTAATATCCTTGAATTATAATCCCAAGGAAATGTTTTCTTTCTGAAAGTTCTACTTTGTAATGCATTTATATTTTGATTGCTGTTTGGAAATCTTTGGAAGGTACATAATGGACACTAAACTGAGCAAAGGGTAAATTGCCACAAGCGCCTCAAAAACCAAAAACCCAGATTAGCTGAGCAGCTAACCGCACAGAACTGTGGCTCAGAGGAGGCAGCTACAACAGTTGCTCACGAATCAGAAACTCTTTCTTCCTTTCTTCCTCCCATTTATGGAAAAATGTAATCTATTCATTATCCCTGAGAGGGGAAGCTATAAGAAATACTACAGACGTATAAATTTTCCCATATTTATGAAATGTGTGTCTATCTGTGTTTCTTAAGGGCACAGTGTTTATGGGGCAGAGGGCAACGCCTCACTAGTCAGCCCTCCTGGCTGGGAGGTCCGAGTGCCTTGTGTTTGAAGTAACTTGATAACAAGGAGTCTTTTCGGGAGCCCTTCTATGTGTATGCTCCTTCAGTAATGACCCTCAAATTAAACCTGGCACTGGGTGGCCGAGCTAGCACTTGACCTCATGGAAAGATACTAGAAGTAGGGGAAGTTGGGCAAATCCAAAATTTCTAGGCTAGATCACTTGTTACAGTTACATGTTTTCTTGAGGAAAATTCTTGAATTACACTCAGATGTCTATATTTTTGTAGCATTTGTAATGCTTTTAATAGTGCTTGAGGAGTAAACGATCCTAAAATGAAAGTCAGCCATCAAAAATAAAAGAAACTAAGTCTTTAAAAGTTTTAGATTGAAAGCAAGAGGTTTGGGAATTTTTTTTCCCTCCCCCCCCCCCCAATCCAGACTTGGTTTCTTTTTTTTTTTTTTTTTTTTTTTTCTTCATCCTGAACCCTTTTGTTGTTGCAGCTGTTGTACCTTCGTATTTTGGTTTGTGTGTGTCTCTTCTCTCCACCCTTCCCCTCTCCCTCTCTGGTTTTTGATGTGACCAGAGTGTTTTCTCAGAGGGACAGAGGGACTAGGAAGAGGCTGTTGCTGAAAGCAGCAGTGGCTCCCCTTCATCCAAGGCAGGCAGCTCCCATCAGCTAGCTGTGCCTTCAGAGTACAGGGAAAGGTGATAGCTGTCATTCTGGGATTCTTCATAGATCTGACCTGAGAGTAACACATTCACAGTCGAGGAGAAAGGGGAAAAATAGAGGAGGAGGAAAGAAAAGCTCTTTGAGCTGGAATACACTGGCCCTTTCTTCCTGGAGGCAATCCGCTCTGGTTCTTGGCGACGTGTCCTGCACTATCAGATATCATATGACTTTTTATTTAGATTTCTTTTTGGAGAATGGCCTGTTAGGACTCTGTTTGTTTTCTTTTATTTAATTTCCTTCTCCCTTCACCCGCTAGTTTTGTGTGTGTGTGTGTCAGAGTGTGTGCACGCATGCATATGTCTGTGCAATTTTTATCTTTGTTTTTGTTCTATTGATCTGATGCTTTATTTAAGGACAAAGCTTTAATTATTTCAGTATAGTGGTTTAATCACTTGCCAAAAAGAAACCTCATTCTGGGATTTTTGGGGGGTCCATTTTTAAACACATCCATTAACACAGGAGGCTGCAGCTGCTAAATGCCTGCTGGTCAGACCTTGGCCCACTCCCTCACCTTCATGTTCCCCTCCTCCTCAGCAGCCTGCCCAGCAGTGTGAGTTAGGAAACACCTGTGCAGAGTTGGGAGGGAAATAAAAGTAGAGGCAACTTCTCCAAAATCGCACTCTAGTTTCACTTTAATAAACTTTTTTTCAGTCCTCGATTTTTTTTTTCTGGCACTCTCTGTTGAGCTTGAAAACATCAGAGATAGTTAAGGATATGTCTGGAGCTTTTGTGAGGCCAGCTGAGCGCCACTGGAAAGTGGAGCAGGAATTGCAATCCATTCAGAGACTTAAGAACTAAGTAAGAGGTTTAAAGAAGGTCTTTCAGATCCGTGGGCTGTTCGTTCTGGGTTTGGTGAGAGATGATAAATGGATATTTAGGGATATATATTCGAGACAGAGGAGAAATTCCCAAACAGGAAAGAGACAGACATTCCTGCTTCGATTAGTATTTTAAAACCTTAACTCAATCAAATTTTTTTGTATATCTCAAAATTTCACTGACTATAATGTGTGATTGGCTACCTTTTCACACTTGCTATGAAAAGCAGCTATACTGACAGTTATTGCTGAATTTACCCTAAAATTTGATGTATTTCTGTTTTAGTTTTGAAGAGTTCAGATTTTAGTTAGAAAAGAAAAAGCATAACTCCTCTTGATATGCATAAGGTTGTCTATACATTATTCTTGCCATACAGAATACTAGATCCTGATTGTGTGTGGCTGTGTGTGTGTGTGTTATAACACACAAGACTGCCTTAAAGGCTCAGGTGACCGCTACATGCTTTAGACCTGTAGTTTTTAGTTTCTTGTTACTTGCTATGAAATTATTCAACATGAACCTTTAATGTGCAATGTCTTTTCATAACCAATGGTGAATTTTGTTGAAACTTGAAGAGAAATTTATTCCACCCCTTTAAAAGTACCCAAAAGGGAAGGGAGAACTATTCTCCTTCGGCTCAAAAAAAAAATTTTTTTTTTTAGAAACCTTTTTCCCCCCAACGGAAAACTACAAAACAGCTCTGTCTCAGAACATTAAACTTGGCATGGATAAGAAATGTGAGTTTTGCTTTGTTTGAGGAAATTTGTTTTTGAGACAACAATGTTATAAATATTTTTAAATTGCCTGCTGAGCATGCGCTGTCTCTGACTTTATTCATAGTTTTAAATACACACCAAAGTGCAGTCTTCTGAATGGCCACAGGTAAGGCTGTCGATTTGTGTGATCCTTCTCTGAGGCACCTTCAGTGAGTCTACTCAGTTTTCCAGAAGGGAAAGGGGCAAGAGCTGAGTTCAGACCTGGATATACCCTTCTAACTATCATAGAGAAAAAGTGAACTGCCCACTAAGGCTTGCACCCTGTACTTAGGGTAAGTACTATTCAACTTCTTTCCTATGCAAGTTGCCTGCCTTAACTTTCCGGCTTAGTACTAGTAGAGTAAATGGAGAAAAAAATTAACTCAATGAGGAATTTGACTGAAAAAGAAAATTTGCAGATTTTTAGGGGCATCTATTGTGCATAAATGTAGGAATACGTGAATTTGCCAGTAAAATGCTGGAAGCTCAGAGCAAAGATGTGCTAGTCTGAACATGTCTGATCTCATCTGGAATCGAAAGCTAAATCTAGGTGGGCCTGTAATAATACCAGAAAAGGAACACATGTATCTTTTGTGCAAGCTTTTTTTTTTTTTTTCCTTAAGCCAGCCTTCCAAAGGCAAATGACAAAAGAAGTAGATTCTCCTCTCGTTTACTCAGTCCTCTACTTTCCTTCTGCAGAGACATGCCCAGGTGTTCTTGGTTGTTGTTTGTTGTCATTGCTGCTGAAGTGCAGTCTCTCCTGTCATTAATGGTGACACTTCCCATTTTCCAGAAAGCTTTATCTCCATAGCTCGGTTTGATGTTGCCTTATGTAGTCATCTGTCTCAGGTCTGTGATGTCCCTCTCAACCTTTGCAATACCAATAGATAGATTCTTGCTAAGGTATAGCTCTTCAGTAGTTGTTTGTTATAGTTATGGTAGAGAATTTTTCATTGGGGGAGGGCTTTTATAACTATCCAAGCAAGTTATCCTATAAGATGAAATTTCTTATACTTATTTGTGTCTCAGAACTGAGCTTGTTTTGTAAAGATTTTTTTAAAAAATCTTATTAGCCATTTGGGTTTTGTTGTTATTGTTTTCTTTTTGTATTTTTGTTTTATGGATTTTAAATATTATAATAAATGTAAGTGATCAGGCTTTTTAACAAAATACATTTTGCTGTACAATGCTTTTCTAATTCTGTTTTCTTTATGCGGTTTATGGTCAAATTCAAAAATTCAGGGTGTTAAAAAGAAATATTAACAAGCCCATAAGTAACCTACTGATATTTTCAATACACAATTTGAAATAATTCAGTTTTGCTTTTTGTACCTCATATTACCTTTCACTGCCAAACAACATTCATTTATGCAAGTGGGGAGGGGTGTGTGTGTGTGTGTGTGTGTGTGTGTGTGTGTGTATAGATTGTGTGAGTGTGTGTGTATAAATTGTGTGTGTGTGTGTGTGTGTGTATGTGTGTATACAGGTACATGTAAACTCACATGAATGCATACTTGCATATGTAGCAAAAAATACATGAAGCCACTTAACACTTATTTTAATTTTATTTTTATATAAAAATTAGTGAGCTTTTATTTTGTCATTTTTCTGTAATTTAAAAATCCAATAGTATGTCCTCTATCTGATTATTATCCACATATGGTTCTAAACATGTTTATATTCTTATAAGTTACCTTAATTTCTATTTCATAGGTCTTACACACGCCTGCATTTTATGCAAATATATTAATGCTGAAGTTTATTCAGATACCACTTGCTTTAGTCCATATCTGTTAGTGTGTTAACAAGTGGTTTTTTGTTTTGTTTTACTTTGATTTTTTTCTTTTATTTTTTTTCTAAACTAGAGAGAATAAATGTTTCTATATGTCACTAGTATTCTAAGAAAGAAACTTTTGAACCTGTGATCGCCTAGAAAGCTTTCTAACAAACAGGAAATAGCATCTTTACTTTTCATGTCGTGGGTCCATTTGTCCATGAGGTACCATCAGCAACCCTGAAAAAAACAATGATAAATATGACATGTTAATGTTTCTGATCATAGAACTAGTAACTACCAACAAAAATTGTGGCATATGTAGGGAAATGCCAAGACCTTTTCCAATAAAATCAATTAAATCAGCTGTTTTGTGCTTTTTTTTTTTTTTTTTTTTTTGTCTTTTGAATTTTGTTTGTGACTTTTTGGTTTGCTGTAGCATTTCCCTATAATCTTAGGAAGCCACAGCAAATTCCCAATACCACAGCAACACTGCAGCCAAGGAGAGCCAAGTAGCTGGTCCTAGGGGCTGTAGCCTTTCTCAGAAATCATACAAGGTAGGGGGAGTAAGGAAGCTACTCTTTTTTTTTTTTTTTTTCCTAGTTTATTCAATCAGCCAGGGACAAAGTTTTTCTTCGTGCGCGTTTCCTTCACCTAGCTAAGGTTTTTCCTTCAATGCCAGTGACTTTCTATTGCTTCCTAGAGATGGTTCACGTAGCAAAGCACCCTGTTTTCGTTTCATATTGAAACATAGAAAGCTTTGAAAACAGGGTAGGACAAAGAAAAGGGGACTCAGGGCATCTGGGAAATATCCAAAAGAGCATTAGGCTCACAACTAGTTGTTAAGATGGTCATGTCTGCAACTTATCTGCTCTCTCCAGGGCTTCTAAGTGTTAATGTAATGAAGGGATAACTATAGGGTGCAAACTGTGATCTAACTGATTCAGTAGATGGAGCTCTTCCCCCTAAGTCTGTATTTAAATTAACGTCCCACTGCAGTTTGTGGGACTCTGTTTTAAGGTGTATCATGATACACACATAAAAACCAAAGCCTTTGTAGCTGGAGGAAGAGATTCCCTGGCACTTTTTAAAGACATAAAGCATTTGTTCGGAGACACAAACTGCAGGGGAGCAGTAAGGATAGGGTGCGAAGTGGGGTTTACCCATCTAAATTTCTCCCTGTGGTTCTTGATACTCCTAAGTGTGAAGTTAAAACCTAACAGTTTTCATATACGGGACTATAAACCTAGAAAACTATATAGCATATACAGTGTTTGGCTGTGTTCGTGACAAGCCTTTCAAGCTATGTGAACTGTACGGCTCTCCTTTCATTTGACTCGCAAAGGAATCTTAATGCTGTAATGCAATTGTTTCATCTAGTTAGTCTAGAGAATCTGGCTGAAACGCTACAAATTCTGAATTGTGACAGCACCGTGGATGGCAAGGCAGACTTGTGAGGTGCCTTTATAAAAGCAAAAATACCTTCAACAAGGACTGAAAATGGATCTCTAGTGTCTGTTCTGATAAAGAAAGAAATACTTGTTTTTTATTTCTTTTTAAATTAATCAAAGTGAGTAATTGCCACAGCATTCTTGTCAGTTTGTATCATCTTCAGCACCAATAACAAGTTTGATCATTGCCCTTCCCTGGTGCCAGGATAGAAAATATATGCATGCAAGATGTAATAAATTCTCTTCCTTGGTCTATGTCTTCCCACAGACTGGAGGTGTTATTGAGTATTTCTTGTTAAATCTTGATAAGATCATTTGGCCAAAATAGAGCTGGCATTGGCCTTACTACCAAAAGAAATAGCATTTTTAGAGGTCTTGGATTTCCTTTGCACACCACGTGTCTGAGTTTGATACACTCCAGGAAAATAGAGAGGATGAGACAAAATTCTTCCTAAGCAGCCGCTGTAGGCCAAACACTGAAACAGTGCCAACCTGGACCAATCATGCAGGCTTCTCAGAAGATGCGTGCTTTGCTGAGCACTTCTGAGGAGAGAAGAGGGAGGAAGCCCTTGAAACTGCATTCAGATGAATGAGTTTTCACTAATTTCAGCAGAGTCCGTGCTAGTGAATTCAGTAACTTCGCTTTCATAAAATAGAACATCTGAGTGTCCTGAGCCAGCTGAGGCTCCCCAAGTGTTGTTCTCCCACATTTTTTGAACAAAAGTATCTTTTTGAATTTAAACAAGTGAAAAACTTCTCACAGAGAGCAAAGAGTAAAATTAATGGAAACTCAAAATCAATTCCAAACCCATTTCTGGCATGATGAGAATAACATTTGTGCTGTGTTTAAAGCAGTTTAAAACAAGAAAATGATAAAATGATCAATACACTTAAAGCCAAAAATAACCAGGAGGGAACAACCTGCAACCCATTCCCAGTCCTGAAACTCTACACTTCAGATTAAATGCGAAAATAAATGGGTATATCTTTTATAAGGCGGCACTCAGAGCCTTATAACATAAACAGCAATGATGAGAAACCAGCTATCCAGTGTTCTTGCTTAAGCTATGTTTTTAAGAGTTTAGGATAAACATTTCTGGAGCTAAACTATTGTGCATTTATTTATATACATTCACATACCATGACTATAAAAAGAACAAAAGTTAAAAGACATATGCATTGTCTGTGAAGGACATTGCCACTCTATAGTCTTTATACTATAAAAAGGAAAACAAAAAATTAAGGCGTTGAGGAACATTTAAGGATACACCAGAAAGTCAATGAATGGACAATGTGGATCATATTAAATATTCCTTTAAAAAAAACTTAAGTTCTTCCTTGATTCATTGAACCCAATGCATACATATTATACATATTTTATATCTATTGTTTTAATAGATTACTCTTAAGAACTAAGTTAACATTAAGAAATTTGGAACCTGTGGATTCAAGGTCAATGAAATGCCACTATGTGAATTTACAAAATTCTCTAGTCTTAAGATTTTGCTCCCAATTAGCAGTTATCACTGTATCAGAGTCATTTCACTGACAAGGTATTATTGATCATGTAAAAATAACATATCTACTTGAAACCATCTGAAGAAATTAAAGACAATAAAGTCCAAATGTATTTCATTTTGTTGAACTAAGGTGCAGTAGGAATGATGATAATTCTAACAAGCACCATGACAAATATAACTACAGAGAAGCATGTGTGATTACATCAGTAAGAGCAAACTCAATGAGCAAGGTCAGGATGCTGAGACTCAGAGGCTATGACAGCATAGGGACTAATGATTAGTTATTGGAGATGTTTAAAGCTTGTGGCTGGGAACAGAATTAACAGACATGGAAAAGAAGAGTCAATCAATTTTAAAAGTGGATAGAGAGGCAGTACTTTTCCTATAGGGTATAATCAAGTACAGAATTCAACTCTTCCAAGGGATTATAGTAACATTATAAGCTTTGGTTGTCCAGGGTGACAATGGTTGTATAGAAAAAGCTGATGTACACATCTGCTTAAAGAGTCATAGGAGTGAAACTGCTAGAACCAGTTGTCATGCTATTGATTGAAATTTAAAAAGCTCAGCTTTAAATGTCCAAAAGCAAATGCCAGCATCATAGAGCCATCCATAATCACTGTATCTCAAAGACTAAAGGAACCTAAAGTATCTCAATGAAAGAATGTTGAGCTATCTGATACAAGACCATGTAAATTTATTCTTTTTCGTGTGTGTGTACATATGGGTGTGTGTGTGTGTGTGTGTGTGTGTGTGCGTGTGCGCGCGCGCGCGCGGCGCGTGCATGCGGGCATTTGTACATGTGTACGGTTTGTATCTGGAAAATAGAATTTTAACTGGAAAGTTTAAAACAGAGAGAGTGAAACTGCACAGATTCATCTGGACCAGTGGGGCTTTTGCACTAGTTCCTGTGAACAGTGGTTCTAAACAGGGAAGAGCAGTGGACTTTACAGAGAAACAGAGGCTTAACAGAGTAATTTTATCTGGAATTAAATACTAACTTTGCCAATAAGAAAACTTACACATGGCAAAGTGACAGCTTACTCTTAAAATGAGAAAGGTAAAAAGTAAGACATGAAGGAAAGTTCCCTGACCCTGTGTGCCCCTGCCCAGGACAGACCTAGAGAGCTAGAGAGGGTTGATATTCCAGAAGTAAATGAAGAAAAAGCCTTCTGGCTTCCTATCTTGGTATTAATAACCTCACCTTAAAGGGGGAAGAGAGAAGCCTGTGTGGTGAGGATATCTTCGTTGTGTTTTGGAAAATGATAGAAAAGTGCCATGCAATTCCTAGAGGCTCTATAGAGTTTACACTGCTCCCATGACCCCACAAAAGCAAGGAAAGAAGAAGAAGAGGAGAGGAAGAGAAAGGAAGCACGTTGTGTTCACAGCTTTCTTTTGAAAAGAAGTCTGCCTTCCCCCCATGAATCTGCTGCTCAGTTCATGCATTTGGTCACCAGAGTCTGTGTTCTAATCAGGCAATGCAGGCTCACTGAGCTGACACATGCTACAAGCAGCTCTTCCTTGTCTCCTAAGCATGTTCCATGTTTTCTTATCTTTTTCTCCTCAGAGTCCCAAATTCTCCCTCCTTAACTTATATGACACCTCCTTAACTTATATGAGTTTGTATATTTTACAAACTCTTTTCATATTCTGTTTCATAGATCAGCTTCTGGTTTGTAAAATAAAGAATAGTTCTATGTAATTTGGGGTAGTGTACATATTTTTATAGAGCCTCATTTTCCATCTTTGTAAGCAGGAAAGTAATGGTCACCTTGCTTGGGTATGATAAAGACTTTTAGGAAATGATATCAATAAGGTGTTTACCATAATGAGTAGCCAAAGGTTACCCACTCAATATCAAATTTATTAGTACTATCACTACTATTGCCCTACCGCTAGGTATTTCCATAGTAATATAATATTTAAAGTCATAATTTGAGTTCAGCATTTTGTCTGTCAGTGTGCAGAATGATTTATGCATAATAGGATCTGGATGAAACAAATTACAAAATTTTCTTATAAAAGCCCATATTTCACCTGTTCCTCCCTCATAAACCTCCTTAAATTCTCTCCTGGAGGTTTAGGACAGTGGTAGTCATGGCCAGTGCTGGCTCCAGATACAACATAAAAGACATCAGTGTTGTTCACTGTGGACTCTCAGTGCCACATTATCTTTCAGGTTCCCCATAGACCCTCAACCACTTAGGATGGCTCTTTGCAGCATCCCCAGAAGTGTCTGCTTGTGTTCATGGCTTATGTGATTAATGATCTTGTTATAGCTCTGTCTGTAGCTTGGTCTAGAAACTTTCACTTCAGAGAGCAAGTCAAGATCTCGAATTTAATTTTGGTTGCATCTGTTATAAGCCAATTGTGTATTCATTACATTTATAGATTCCCTCTTTGGCCATATATTTTCATGGCCATTGACAGCACCTGACTCTGTGCTGAATGTCCCTAGATTTTACTTTAGAGACCTGAAAATATAACAATGAGGCTTGGTGATCGCTAGCTGTAATCTTTGGCATTTTCTTCCCTTAATGCTCTAATCATAGCTAAATTTGAAGAGGAAGCAAGTGGGAAAGTATTAATTGTTCAAAATATGGCATTGTAATTCTCTGTTAATGAGGTTTATGGTCAATATAATTTTTTCATACATTGTTGTTTTTCAAAACATGTAACCATGTATTGTGCAAGGGAAAAAACCCTAAAAACATAAAAATGATTTTGTATGTGGATGCTGGTCCTTCAACGTGTTGGTGAAAAGTGAGAAAATTAAAACAAAGTAAGTAATGTGGGCATGCAAAGGTTGGGCTGACGTCAGGGTATGCTCAAGTCGGGAAGAATGTTGCCTTTTAATCAGCCAGAGTTCCACTTATGTGAGAGTGAGCTGGTATTTGTAAGGAAACAAGGTCACATTTAGGGGAACTGGTAATTCAATGAAGGATTTCACTTTGCCAGACTAATAGTGTTGGCATCAAAAGAAAAAAGTTTTGCAGATTTCTGTGTGTGCACTTGCTGTTCCTGGTGTTCCTGGTGGGTGGCTGAATCATCCTGATGGCATTCAACAGGAACCAGCTGCTGGGAATATTAAAATGCATGCATTTATTCCTCTAGAGAGACAGGAGCATCTGCAGAGCCTTCCTATCTTGATAGTACAGATAATCCCAGGGAGCATCCTCTAGTGGTTTTAACTCTATTCATTTAAATATCTTCTCATTGTCATCGGTGCCCGGAGTCCTAACTAGAGTTATCTGGACTATCTGAATCCTAACTCCACACTAGGTTGCAGAGTCAGACTGTGAACACATGACGGAAAACTGCAACCACAAGGGCAGAAAGTGGCACTCCTCTCTTGGCCGGCCAGTCTTGTGAAGAGTCCGCATTACTCAGCCTTCTTCCTAGGTAAAGACAGAAACTCCCCTCTCTTACAGCCTGGCCAGAATCTAGACTTCCCAATTCTCCTTAGGGAGCCTTTGAATCTATTGCTTTCCTTATGTGTTTGTTGTTTTATTTTATTTTGTTATTGTTGGTGGGTTTTGGCTTAGGTTTTGGTTTTGGTTTTTGAGCTAATATAACACTGAGGAAAAGGAAAGTGTAAAGAAGAGATCTGCACTCCATAATCTACTAAGTCTTTCCCATCTCTAATATTTATGAATAATGTATTGAACTGATGGAAAAAATGTTGAATATGTTCATTATGAATTATATTCATCAGTGTGTTGGCTGGAATATAAAAGAGCAAAGCAGTTGCTGTGTAACTACTTCCTTACAATACGTGCACTGGTACAACAGAGCTCTATATCCTTTCCTAGTCTACTGTGTGCAATCCCAAATGCACATGCTGCATGTCTGAGCAATAAGTGCAGAGGGGATACCTGATGGAATGATAGCCAAGGTTCAGCCCCGTTTGGAGTAGTCTGCATTCTATATAAAAGCAGCTATGGAGAGGGAGGGATTGATAGCGCAGTGTCCTTTAAAGGGAGCCACTTCCACATAGCAGGCATTACTCAAATTTGTCATGATTCAGAGAATGTCACAGGTCCTACCATCAGAAAAGAAACTCACAATCCTGATCCTGGTTTTTCCAGATTAGCACAAATAACTAATTTGTTGCTATTTGGAAATAAACAAGGAATGATGGAAGAAAATTCAGAATTAAATATTTATTAGGTGTAGCTTCAAAATCCATTCTATGCTTTTTCTCTGCTGGTTTTCCTCCATTATTACATTACATTTAGGATTTATTAAAATTGTATTTCCTAAGCACTCACTAGATGTCATTAGTAGACACTAAGCAGAAACAGGCAAGAAATTTGGGGTGTTTTTTGTTTTGTTTTGGTTTGCTTTTTTAATTAAAAAATCAATAGAAGAGGTAATAGAGAGTTAACATAATTTCAAAATAGCCTAGCATCATGAGAGTTGAGCCAAGACACACCATGTAAGGTCAGGGACTGATCAGGACAGCCCTAACGTCCAGGTGAGGACATTTCCCAGTTACAACAGTTCCGTGGAAAGGTAGAACACAGCTCTGGCCTTTCCTGGGATCTCAGGAGAACAGTGCAGCGTATTGATGAGCACAGCCTGCCTCAAAGAAGCCTTTGCACCCTGCCCCCCCCCCAGTCATTTCAGAGCTCTTAGGAAGAGGAGCTGGAATGCACCTCAGGGACCAGCGTCAATGTGGCAGTGACCATTGCCTCAAACAAAGTGTACTGGCATCATTTATAATTACACATTTTCAAGATGTTCTTTCTTTCCTATGGTCTCTTCAAAGGCTAAAATCTGTAATACCTCATTAAAAAAAAAAAAAAAGCAAGCATAAACTTAAGAACAAACACAATTGCCAGTAGTTTATACAGTCTCAGACAGGAAAAAAGAAAGAGGGGAGAAATAAATAGTAAAACATGTTTGCAGGAAAATTACACTGTTCAACATTTCAGGTCAGGAGAAACAAGAATGGTGCTCCAACTCCAGAGCAGCATGACAGAGGAGCCAGTGTGATAGGATTCACCGAGCACTACCCTTCCTGTCTATGCGAGAGTGTATTTGTCAAACAAATAGAACACCATCTATCCTCATCTGCTTCACAACAGCACTGCTGAGGCTGATGGTGCGCACATATATAAATGTACACATTACAGCTCCCTGTTTGCAGCAGGGAGAATCGTCTTAAAAGAAATGAACCAGGGCTTTGTGTATACATCTGTTGTGAAGGTCAGTCACTCTTTGTAATAAATTTTAAGACCTCCTCTGCTAATTACCTATTATTAAAACACTTGAAAACGATGAGTGAGCATCTCTCACCTCAACAAGAGAAGAAGGCTTTTGAAAATGCCAGTACAGAGATCCAAACATGTCTCCCTAGACTAAAAAGACCTGATGGCCTTACTGAACACAGTACAAACCCATTGGGCAAAATAAAAAATAAACTTTGCCAACAGATAGCTTTGAAAATCTTGAATCCTGGATATATTAGTTGATTCAATACCAAAGTCTAACTGTGGCTATAGGAGTAAGCTACTATTGTGAAATGCTACACCCAGGCATGATACAACCTTTGCCTTAATGAACTCTCAGTATCTCTGATTACCCACAAAAGACCTGCACAAGATTGGAACCATTATCCCTCACAGAAGGGAAGAGAGGTTCCCATGGCTGCCCTCCTACCCAGGGGTTGATGGACCATTGATAGTTCCTGGGCACTCCTTCCCCTCCTGAAAATGTATGGACAGTCAACAGTTGTTGGGAAGAAGGCATTTTCTTCTCAGTTGCCCATACTGTAAGTAACTCTAAACACACCTGGGTACCAAACTAGATTTGAGTGGAACCTGTTGTTTGGTTTGTCATTAGTGCCCTGTCTGACATCTGTTCATCTCCACAGGAAAAGTTCAGATAACATGCTTTAGAAAGTGAGACAAAATCACATACAGAAAGAACAGGAGTAGTCATCAGTACCTACCAACATCTGGCCAAGCTGTAGATCTGCCCCACCAACGGTCAGGTTCAATATATGCAAAGCCCACTATGATGGCTGGGAAAGAAGCTGTGTTCAGCATACTCTATGCTACAATTATTCTTTTGTTGTTGGTCTTGGTTCCTTAACCCCCCCCCTTTCAGTGCTCACTGGAATGATAATGACCTGAAGATAAAATGTGATTCTTTTTTTTTCAAGTCATGAGTGCCACCCTCTAATAGCTTGTCCTCTGGCCTCTTCAAAGATACAGGAAAGAGAAATTAGCTTCCATGGAGAATAAAGTCATAGCTCCAACTTAGCATAAACAGAGGAGAGTGAAAGACAGTTAAACATAGTTAGTGAAACAAGTCAGTTTCTCCTAGGCTGGGAGCAGGGTTCTCTTATTTCCTCTATTTTTTCCTAACTGAAAAGAGTTATTGTGGTAACTCACCTGAACCTGTGTGCACATGCCTAAGACCTGCTCAAGGTAAGGCCAGAAAGAGATCAGGACTTGCATCCAGAAAACCCAGCTCCTTTGTAGTAACTTCTGCCTGTTTCAGTTTGCATTTTTTTCACAAAAAGTGTGTTTCAGTTCCCAGACACTGTCCTGGGCATCCTAAGATCATGACAAAGTAGAAATTGGCAGATACAACAAGTAACAGCAGAGTCCAGTGTGTTCACAATCTGTCAGATCTGTAGGCAAGACCCCATGTTGTTCTAGTCTGTGTTGGATAATTCATCTGGGTTCTTACCCTAAGAAAGCAGGGTTACCTGAGAGCTTTGAGAACAATGGTAAATGTTTTGAAGTTTGAATCTTGGTGACAATGGGACTAGAATGCCTGGGTACAAAGTGGTAACTAGAACCAGGGCCAGCTTTATGAGTGTCCAGCCTGTACTGCTGCACAAGGCCCCAATGTGAATGGACTGCATGCCCAACTTAATGCTTCACTGTGGCTGTCTTGAAATTCTTAATAATTTCTAATAAAAGGCCCCACATTTTTAATTTAGCCCTGAGCACTACAAATTATGTAGCAGGTCCTGCCTGCCTGGAATTTATCTTTCCTGGCATGCTAACTGAAGGTATCAGTCACATGTCTTCTCTTACTGAAAATGATCCCCTCTTTTGATTCCTCAGAAGCTTATTCCTCTGTTAAACTCTTTGAAGATTTCTCTCCAAGTTATGTGGTTCAAAGAACCCATCTCCCTTCCTTCCTCCAAACACCTCAAGATGACTATAATCAAGGCACTCTTAGTTTATAATCAAAAACTCTATGGTTGCCTTAGCCAAGTTGTTTGTTTGTTTGCTTGCTTGCTTGCTTGCTTGCTTGCTTGCTTGCTTGCTTGTTTCTGAGGTTTGAGGTATTTGGTTGTTTGTTTTACTAAAAGCTAACTCCTGGAGAAATAGTTATATCATGGTAGTAAAGCGTTTGCCCTGCGTTGTTATTAAAATAGGCATTGGCTATCAGACTGAAAACTTAAAAACTGTATCTTGCATTCAGGTTACCTTACCTGTGGTGATTTCTTAGCCATCATGTAATCAAATATATCAGTCTTATGAAAATGAGTTGATCTTCTAGTCCTAACCTTCGGCTGAAGCCCTCCCACTTCCATGCCCCAGCTGGTTATGTGTCCTCTACCATCCTCATCATTCCTCCTGCCTCTGCAGCTACTAAGCCCTTCATCACTCATTGAAAACAATAATAGTGGTGTTATTACAGGGCTTTTTTCTTTGGCCTAGTGAGAATAACTTGCTGAGTGTGAGACAGTAATCGCTGCCTCTACCTTGATATGTGTGGATTACAGAACCATAAGATCTGAGCAGACTGTGCAAAGTACAGGATCCTTTTCACAGTAACCGCCTTCTTTGAATACCCAGGCCTCCTAACTTCCAATCAAGGCTATGTCCCATTCCTCTGGAGAGATAAAGGCGGGTTATCCACATCCTGAAACATAAAGTACACATGCCTGGTTCCTAACCAGTTTCTAAACTTCCATAACTGAGAGAAGAAAATAGTTATCAAAGCTGGAGGGGGAGGGATCCTGTGTCCAAAGAAGCCTTCTATCTCTTCCTACCTCCTATCACTTCCTACCTCCTATCATTTCCTGTCTCCTATCACTTTCTATCTCCTATCACTTCCTGTCTCCTATCACTTTCTATCTCCTATCACTTCCTGTCTATCACTAATAATGCCCACAGTTGCTAGAGGACCTGGGGCAGTGCAGACAGGAGGAATCCAACAGAGAGATGCTAGGCCAGGTAGTTTTTTCTGGTTTAAATTATTGAAATTGGGTTTACCTGCCCTTCCAAGAAGTTGGCAAGCTTTTTAATGATTGCTTACTTCCCAACAAGGAACAGCACAACCACACAAACACCGGAAGTCCAAAGGCATAGCTGACAGTTAATCCCTGCCTTTCCCCAGTGATGTTTTCCTTGGGTCACCAGACCCAGAGAAGCCCCCACTAAAAACTCAAAGAATACTTAAGCCCTTTCTGGTCTTGACCATCCCTGTCACCTTCTCCTTTGCCAACAGAGCGCAGGGTCCTGTGTTAATCTGATTTCCTCCTACAACTTCCCTTGTCCCCAAGTCGTATCTATTCCTTCCCCCAGTTTCAATTTAAAACTTTCTTCCACTGCTGTAATTGTTGAAATTGAAGTGACCAAAGTATCAAGACATGAGTGGCTTAACCACAGATGAGATGTTTGTGTTTCCAAAGTTCTGCAAATTAAAATGTGCTTCACTAACAAGGGGGATCACAAGCATCTTGCCTACAGTAGGTGGTTATTCCTTCTGAGCCAAACTAGACTACCTAGGCTTAGCTGTTTTCCTCAATGGGAGCAGATGTGCTCACTTCACCCCATTTCACTGTGAACACAGAGGAAGTAAAGTCAGAAAAGCAAACTTTTTCCCAGGAAGGGAGCAGGAGGAAATGTAGATGAATAATCAACTCCAGGATGGTTACTGAGGGTCTCTCATGAAAAATAAGCTACAATACTACTTGTTGATTTTACATGAAAATAAGTTTGTACTTTAGATAGCCAAGGCCCTAGTAGATACGGCTATAAGAATAGTGCAAATAAGTTTAAAACCTAAATACATCACCAAGAATCTGGTCTCCATCAAACTGTAAGCAATTCACAAATTTGAACTCAGTCGTTTTTTGGGGGGGGGAGGGGCAGGATTCTGTTTGCATTTGAGAGTGTAATTGTCTCAGAGGGAATTCAGTTTTTCTTCAAATTTAACAGTGGAACTGAGTTTGGAGTCTGTGGGCTCCTCAAACCTTCTGTTTTCAACATAGTTGCAGGCTGTATGGAGAGGAGGCCAGCCTTCCTTCTAGTCATTTCTCTCTGCTAGCTGTTGTTCCTACAATTCCAGAGAAAATGTTAGCATGAGAATTAAAGGGAGATTGTGGGGCATTAGGGGGACATTAGCAACTATTGAAAAGACATTCTGACCTTTTTCTGTAGTTATCAATGTAATAGTATTTGTTGCCAGGAAATGCACCATTGATGGCTGGGAGGTTGGATTGCACTAGCAGCCTGTTCTCAGGGGCCCTCCAGTTACAGAAGGTGGTAATTCTAGTTAATAAAAGGGTGAACTTCAAACACATTTTAACTAAATCAAATTGTAGCAGGAAATATCGTATTACTGATGTTCAGGCCGACTCACAGCTGGTAACATTAGTCGGTCTATAGGCCCAAATTCTGACTTTTCAGCATTTTCAGATGCATTTCTGGCTGCTAGAGAGTTCCCCAGGCACATTGTTATGGAGGAATAGGAGATTTTTAACTAATGTAAAAGCTAGGTTAAATGAAAAATTCTTTATTCTCGTTAGACTTTTTATAAGATTGTCAGATATTCAAATAATATGTAACCAAGCCAAATTTCAGGTGGTTGATAAGAAATCTAGAGCCAGGAGTTTTTTTTAAAAAAATTTTTGGTTGTTTTGTTTTTTTCCATGACATGTTGGCAAATGATAAAAGCGATTCACTCTGCTAACCAGAGATGCTGGGCAGAATTCCCCCAACACTGATTTCATGCCATGAAAAGCACATGGAGTCTGGCCTGGCAAGGCACAGCGTGCAGCACAGGCTTTGTGTCCTGTGGCTCATATCTGAATACTAGCTTAGCCCCTACTGGTTTTGTGGCCAAGGAAGGTCACACAACCTGTGAACCTTAGGATTACCACATAGAAAATGGGCACTATGTCAGACATTCATCGTTCAGGAAGATGAAATAAGGTGACAGAGAGAAATCCACATAAGAAAACAGAGCCAGGCAGGTACTGAAGTGTTTGAAAACGATAGTAGTTATCCTCTTCCATTTTGCTTTTAAAATTGTGACTTTAAGAGTTATTTTTCCTAGTACAACATATATTTTACTATTATAAAAATACTGCTGCCTACTCTGAACACCAATCAGGTCAAGTCAAGTGAGCTTAGGGTACCTCATGTTAGCCACAGCTAGGCCTGAATTTCCCTTTAGTGGTCAATACTAGGTTCTTGCAGTCAGACCATAGAGAAAATTATAATCAAACCAGCTAGACCCATGGTAACGCAGTCCCACATTGCATGGAAGCGTAAATTTCCTGGAACCTTTGTGTTTCTTTGCTTGTCCCACTCCACAAAATCAGGATACCTGTCAGACACCTTCCAGTGGATTATCTACTGCCTAAATGCCTACATTTTTTTTTCCAAACTTTTTCTGTGTACCTGTGTTTCCATTTTTACAGAGATTAATTCTGATGTGGTTCTCCTACACTTGTGATGCTTTAAAAGCTTTCCATTGTGGGCAGTTTGCCTCAAATACTGTATTTGAGGGTGGAAAAAGAAAATTCTGCCCAAATGTAAGCACCATGGAATTGAAGAAACAGTATGATTTTTTTTTCCCAGTTGCATTCTTTGAGGATCCAGACAACCTTGAATTTACAAAAGCACACCAGCAATGCCATCCTCCCTTCTCTTACACACACAGAGACACGTGCACATGCACACATACTCATAGACACATGCGGGGGGGAGGGGTACTACTCTTCAAGATGTTAAGAGACAAAATGTTCGTAAAGAATAAAAAAAAATCTAGAAATAAGGTTATTAAAAAAACAGAACTAGAAGCCAGGACATCTGAATTCTTTTTCTTTCTGTCCTTCTGTTTCTTCCTGTCCTTCTTCTTGGGATCTCAGCCTGTTCCACTCCCCAACTCCACTGACATTCCCTCCAGGAAACATGGGTGCTCACTCATTCTCTTAGGGTATATCAGGGGAGAATTCATTTGTTACTATTTTGAAAGACATTTTGATACCTATACCTAGGGCAATTTATGTGGGCAAAGTATTTGCCTCATTTGAAAAGATGAAGACCTGAATTATTCCTCCCATCACTCTTCAATGGGTAAAAGAATGAACTTTTCACACCAGCACAGGAAGAAAACGATGTCATTAGAATGCCAACTTTTCACATGGTATTAATAACTGCATAAATATCTAGACTTGATGCAGACACACTGGTCTTGGCTGGCCTTCAGGTTACGTTTACTTAATCCATTCCTGCTTTGGTAAATTTTACCTAGAGAACCACCTACTATGAAAGGTAATTGTGATACCTGTGTACCTCTACTAAATAGCCCACCATGTTCACCGATGATTATTGGCATAGCTTAATATGGATGCCTTCTTTTTTTGTGTGCATTGATCCATTTAGTATGGATCTGTTCTATGCAGTGAACATTTCTGTCTTATGCCTCATAAACATATCTAGCTCTAACCCCCTAAAATGTATTATTAGAAGTATAAGGTAAGGGCTGGAGAGCTATAGCTCAGTGATTAAAAGCACTTGCTGCTGATGCAGAGGACTCAAGTTCAAATCCCAGCACCCATGTCAGACAACTCAAAACTATCTAAACTCCAACTCCAGGGGATCAAGAGCCTCTGCAGACACACATGCATATGCACAAACTCTCTCTCTCTCTCTCTCTCTCTCTCTCTCTCTCTCTCTCTCTCTGTCTCCCTTAATCTCCCTTAAAATACTAAAAATGTATCTTTTTAAAAAAGAAGTAAAAGATATGTTGTGAATATTGTGATTTAAATAAATAGAATTACCAGGCATGTGAATTTTGAGCAACAAATATCATTTTCTGAACTCCATAAATGCCTAGCCAGAAGCTAGCCCACAGAGATCATAATTCAGTGGTATCTGTAAAGTATACAGATGTTTTTCATTTCTATTTCCTTCCTAATTTATAGCTTAGAGATGTCGTTCCTTCCCACTACTACATGTTCCATTTATGTTTTGCTGTGGCTTAGCTATGTTGCTGAAAATAATCTTAAACACCTAGACTCATGCAGTCCCCTGCCTCAGCCATGAAAGTAACTGGAATACAGGCAGTGTGTCAAGTATTCTTCCACAGTCTTGATATTTTCACATGGTAGATTTTTTTTTAATGAATGGCTATTGATTTATTAGTTAAAATAACATAAGAAAGCAAGCATTTTTCCATTTTTTTTTTCATTATTACAGTCATATTGAGTCTCAACTACCTGGTTAACTTCAGTTATCCCATAACTTGAACTCAGAAATAGTCTTGAGTTATAACTTGGCCTCCTTCTCAGACTTTCCATAGGGCGGATGTGAAATGACTTTTTCTTAGTGAGATGAGGTGTCTTCTCATTTTCATAGGACCATTTAAAAATTTGGATACATAGCTGTCTATATAAATAAACCTTTCAATTCCTAGAAGAAAAAGAAGAAGAAGAAGAAAACACATTAGACTTATAGCTCTGGTTTGAGGAAGCTTTGGCATACTTACACAAATAATTTTATACATTCTATGGTTCAAACCTACAGGTGAAGGTACAGACAATCTACAATGCCTGCCATTAACTGTGACTCAGTCCAAATGAAACAGCAGATTTCCATGCAAAAGCTTCCCCTTTGCTCTCCAGCCTGACTGAATTCCATCAGCCCAACATGATCTGAAGCTACTACCCTGGGTGTCACAGGAAATGATACAGCAAAGAATTCTAAAACAGACACTGTTGTAGTGTATCATAGGTTCTCTCTCCACAAGCCTGTCTAGCAGCAAGCTAAGAAAGCCAGTCTCTCCTCAGCTAGCATTCTGTTGAGTCATGTTTACTGTCCCCCCTCAAAAAGGTTCCAAAAGCAAATGCAAGAGGTTGCTGAAGGCAGGGACATGTGGCGTACGCACTACTAAAGTGAGAGGCATAGCACGCACCTGCCTTGTGGCTGTGGCGGGCCATCTTGACTGCGCCATGCCACAAGTTAGCATTTTGGATGAGCAATTGCCATTCTGTTGTTTTCTTCTTAACACATGGTGTTCAAAAACAGTTAAAAGAAAACTGTACCCATTTGCTCATCCCAGAAATCTAAAATTTCAAAGACTCATGCCAAACTAATTTTCACATAATATTTTCCAAGCTTTTTTTTTTTTTTTTTTTTTTTGCACTGAGAAATGATACTTCACTTTTTGAACTCTCAGTGTCCTGGCCTGGGGTAAATGGGTGTAGTTTCTCTTTAAACGGCATTAAATATATCAAAGCAGGATTATATCTGTCACTGTCTCTCTCTCTTTTTTTTTTTCTAATGGAATCAAAATCCTTCAGGGAGTGTCCCAAATCCACATTAATGTCTTTGAGTGCTAACATCTCCACTGGGACTTCCTCGTTAGCAAAATACAAGTGTGTGGTTCCCTGTGCTGTCTGTATTAGAGAGAGACGAACTACATATCCCTCATTCTCCATGGCCTTCAATAGTCCATGCGCCATGGTAGAAGATGAGTTCAGGGTCTGGGTGCTGTTTATTCCTTTTAGGCCACTTGTCTCCCTTGTACAGTTTGCCCAAAAATCTTCTCTGAGTGCTATTTCTAACATGCATGAATCTATGGAATGCCAGCCATGAATTTAATCTAAAAGGCTAAGCTACATATCTGAAAGTCCTGTTTTTATCTCTGTTCTGATGGTGGAAAAATTGTGCAAATACCCAGAGTCATAGGACATGGCTGTTGACATTTTTGTCATTGATATTAGGGTATCGGTCAAGTGTACCATTGATTGCTAAAGGGTAACGTGCCTGTTTACTTCACTCCCCTTTTGCCTCTTTAGCAAAGCGATTGGAATGATCTCTCTCTCTCTTTCTCTCTCTCTCTCTCTCTCTCCCTCTCTCTCTCTCTCTCTCCTCTCTCTCTCTATATCTCTCTATCTCTATCTCTCTCTCTCTCCTCTCTCCTCTCTTTGACAACTCCTGATTATCAAGTATCAGTGCCCTATCATGATGTCATGAGTAGATAATAATTATAAATAGTAGGCTCTAACACACCATAAACTGCTCATTATATTTCATGTTCAAATGGACCTTTTACATGCATTTAATTATGTTCTGGAAATCTGTAGAATTTCTCTGTTCTTGTTGTTTTGTTCTTGTTTTTGTGAGTTATACTTCATACCCAGACAGGACTTCAGCTCACTATCTAGCCTAGGATGGCATTGAATTCACAGTAGTCCTCCTGCCTCAACCTCTCAAGTGATTGGATCGCAGGCATACACCTCCACACTTCGCCATGATGGTTCTTGGATAATTGTGAATTACTTCATATATGGTGGAAAAGGGGCTGGATGGCTCTTTAGAACCAGCCCCCAGCCCCTGTCCAGTTTCCTTCTTTAGCCCACAGAGCCCCGTATAGGATGGCCATCAGGATTGGAGCCCCAGGTACTACTGTCAGGGCTGCTTCTAAGTACTTTGTTTTTTACCATCTTCTTGAGTTAATGAACATTCTGAGAACTACACTCCTTTCTTGGCTTTTTCTGTCTTTTCCTTTCCATCCTTTTCTATCCTTTTCACTTTTTTCTTTTATATCACTTCCAGTTTTTTTGTTTTTTGTTTTTTGTTTTTTTTCTTTCCTGCAAGGAACTAGATAAAGACATTTGAAACCGTTTGCATGTGTGGAGGGGCTCATGAGAGAGGACAGCCTACCACTAAGCAAGGGATCTGAGGTTGTTTTTGATGACCTCTCTCTGTAGGCCTTTACATGTGGAAGAATACTCAGATGCTTTTCCTTTCTATGCTTTGTAAAAGACAAGGTAAGTAGATAAGGTGAAAATGTCAGTCTTGGACGGCACCAGCTGTGTGCTCACCTTCAAATGGTCTTGAAACCAAATCCTTATTTACTGGTATTGAATGCAGAATCAACCAGGCCACAGTTTTGTAGGATTGGCACAGGTTTTCTGTTACCAGTTTTGGAGAGTTTTGTTTTGGGTGGTTGTTTGTTTGTTTGTTTGTTTGTTATGCTTGTCCATAGGCACTGATTACATGATAACTTTGTGTCAGATAAATTATCCAACAGAATTGAAAAACCTACCTTTTAAACATGAGTCATTTAAATTTTCTACATAGTTGGGTGGGTCTAATGTTAGTGTGTTCGTGCTAACAGGTTTAAATAGTAAGATGGCTGAAAATGTGTGTTTATTCTTATGCTAACTTCTGTACTAAATTAGCATTGTGATGGATGCTCACTTAAAAGATCACCAGTGGTATTTATATTTTTTTTTCTCACCTTTGAGTTTCCTCTTCAGTAGTGGTTGCAAAGAATGTAAGTTATGTAGGTCAAATGTTGATCCAAATGTGAGTGACATAAATTACATTTTAGATTTGTTAGTCTAAGCAAAGCACAGTCTCACTGTGCCATAGTTTCTTTGCCTGAAGAAAGGGAAGTGGTCGTCGCTTCTCTGAAAGGTCTTTATGATGATGATTAAATGAGGTGGCATATACGTGCCTCTGGCACCTAAAACATGGTAGGTACTCATGTGATGTTCCGTCCTTTTTTCCCTCTGAGGGATGGTTGGGGAATGTGGTTGTGCCTTTGATCTCAAGTTTACCACTAGCAATTTTTCTCATTAACTAGATTAAGTTAATGATACTCATTAGGTTTTAGCCACTTAACTTTTGTTTATCACAAGGAAGACATTGTTCTCTGCCATATACTACAGTATAGCTGGAAGCAGACTGACTTGGAGACTGGCTGCAGCCAGGTCCCTGCTTTGTCCCCAGTCTTCCTCACCTTTACCTACAGTCCCAGGACAGAAGAGTAGAAAAGCAGCAAGACCCCGAGAGCTCTGTTCTGGAGATTCTTGGGGAGGGCTTTGGATCTGGAATAGGTTCTGAGGCACATCCATGGAACAGCTGAGAGCAATGGCTCTCCTCTAGATTGAGGTAGCAGAGACTTCCCAGGTTATTTCCAGTGTTTAAGTCAAATATAAGCAGTTTATACCTTCTCTCCTGAATCAAAAGTAATGATCATGACTGGTATTAATCTAGTGGAAATTGTCTATAGCTATTTGAGGTAGTTATTGTGCAGATGATATAAAACAAATATATTATGAATTCTGATGAGACAGAACAAAATATGTCTAGTTGTGTGTTTTTGCTTTCATAATCCTTGCACAAGTTGGAGCTCAATAAATGTTTGTTGAATGAACAAATTTATTTAGGCAGCAACTCCCAGTCATGATAATAACAACTTTAACTCAGTTTTCAATGTTTACTGCCCCACAATATATTTTACACATATGTATCTGTATCTACATACCTCTCCATCTCTACATATTTGTGTATACATGTATACTGTTCAAATAAGATATTGTTTAAATTCAAGGCCAAAGGGACTCAATTCAACCAGAACTCTGATAACTCCTAATCTGTCTTTGAACTTATTGCTGCTGAGATTGCCAGCTATGTACTTACCTCTCTGACCATTGGCAAGTCCTCCGTTTCCTCATTACAAAATGGCTAAATGATAACTTTCTCTGGAAACCCTTTCAACTCCAGAATTCCATCCATTAGCCCTAATGAAAAGTGGCATGTGCTTCTAAGAAGTATGCTGTTGTTGAACATAGTGCTACTTTTTCCTTATTGTAAAAATCACAAATTGACACCACTAAGAGGTTAGAAACATGTGTGTGTGATTGTGTGTGATTGTGTGTGTGTGTGTAGTGCACACATTTATATATCTGGCTGCATGCAAGATTATATGTAATGACATCAGTTATCTTTGCTATCTCTTCACTTTATTTTTTTAGACGGTGTCTCTCACTAAAACTAGATAGAACTAACCCATTAGGATGGCTGGCTAGTGAGCTCCAGGGATCTATAGGTCATTTCCTTTTTAGCACTGGGTTACAGATGTGCTCCTGCACCCATCTTTAACATGAGTGCTGGGGTCCTGAACTCAGGTCCTCAAGCTTATACAGCATGCACTTTACTGACTGACTCAACTAACTGTCAGCTGTGGGTTCTTAGTTATTTATGTATGTAGTAAGGTGCATATGTGTGTACATTGTGTACACATGTATGTTCAGGTGTACTCAACTATGCTTGTATATGTTGAAGTCAAAGGTTATCATCATGTATCCTTCTCGATTGCACACCACCTTATTTTACTTATATTTGTTTATATATTTATGTATTTATGTATTTATTGGGGGCACTTGTGCCTAGGTATGAAAGTCGCAGAAAACAAATTCCGAGAGTTAGTTATCTCCTTTTACCATATGGGACTCAGGGATAAAACTCAGGTAATCAGGCATAAAACAGGTGCCATCTCTCTGAGCATCTTTCTTGCCAATTCCATGTCATTTTTCAGACAAGGTCCCTCAAAATTTTGACTAGCTAGCCAGCAACTCCCTGGAGTACTTACCAGTCTGTATCTGCAAGGCTAAGGTTATAGGTGCATGCCATGGAAAGAAACCAAAACTTGACCAAGTCCCTTGGTCTGGCCACCCTTCTTTGGTGGAAGGAGGTTCTCGTCTAGCTTCTGGACTCAAAGGGGTGTGCTAGATGCTGATGACAGTGCATTTCAGCCACCTCACCATGTCCAGAGTCATTCCTTTCTGGTGGCTTGCCTTTTCCCTTTTGATGCCTGCATATTTAATGCTGTGTCTGATAGAGCCTGATTGTCTCCGTCATGAAAAGGGTTTTATGTCATTAATATGCTGATTTGGTTCATGAAATAGAGAGTAAACTGCAGTGTGTTTCAGTGCTGGAGTTTCTCCTTTCTGTTCTTTTTACAAGGAGAGAAAGACTCTAAATTGTGCATTTTGGATTATCTTTTTTTTTCTTTTACATTTGAATTTGAACATCCTCCATAAAGGAACAGTTCTGGAAGTTTCCATTTCAATGTGTGCCTTTGGATGTCTATATCCCCCACCCCCATGCTAGAAGACTTTATGGCTTTAGGCATTTCTTCCTTTTTGTTTTTGTGAATATGCTGTGTCCTGGCCGTGACTGCCCTGGGTGGTGCTTTCAGATAATCCAAATAAGCACTCTGTCTCTGTTGCCTTTCCTTTCTCCCAACTGCTCCCCCACATTCCTGAAGAAGAGTCTTAACATTTAATTTTTTATGATAAAATTCAATAAACACCCAGGCCCTAGACTCTGATGAGTGCTAAGAGGAAGACTCAGAAAACAAACACCCAGTCTCATTTTGGAGTCCACTTTACAGGGTAAATGGACAGCCCTTGGGGGAAGTCAGTCTCTCACATGTGAATGGAAGAGGAACAGAGGTGTTGCCCTCCTCCGCATCAGGACCTCCTCCTCCCTGGGCTGCAATGCAGACCTGCTGTTGCTTAATTAATCCATTAAGGTCTACCTTAACCCTAGTCAGTAATGATCGAGGGGCTCACCGGAGCCATCTAGAAGGGGGGAAATTAGATGGATAATGATTTTTGTGCTGATGATGTGTTCTGTCTTTTTATATAGTTGATCCCGTGAGGGGCATATTTCTTTGGTGTATTCCTGGTGATGTTCTCAAGACAGATATATTACAGAGGAATAAATCAGGCTATTAGATATTGCTCGTGTCTAATTCTTAATGTGTAAATCCAGTGTTTTAAAATCAAAGCTTGTAAGAAATATTTTTATCAATACAATAGAAAACAAGGTAGTAAGCTAAATTTGAGAGATTTTCATTTCAGTATTGTTTTTCCTACACTCAAATGATATTATGGAATATGTTAACCACCTTATTCTGATTGCTCCCTCCTACCGCAGTCAGTAAACTGTTTAAGAGGATTCCTCGTCAATCCAACTCAACAAGTGTTTACTGGTACCTGAAGTGTGCATAGCAGTTGACAATTGTAAAAAATCAGGAGGCTTAAATGGCTTTATACAGCTTAAAGTATTAAAACAGGACCAGTTGTTGTTTGTTTTAAACAGTAAGTTGAAATCATGACTAAAATTGCAGGCCAATAGTTGAATGGTATTCAGAGCCCACTGTATGTCCTCCTACCTTCATAAATTCATAAGCAACTCCAATATACATTTAAAATGCACTGTGCCTTTTGTAAATGCTGTGTAGAAAGGCAGATGGAGTAGTTCTTACCTTGATTTAGAGAGCTAGCAGTAATCATGAAAATGTCTGTGCACAAGTGCAGTTTGAGTTGTAATTTGAATGAAAGCAAGATGCTCTTCAGTGCCTGAGGGAGTATTCCATAGATGTAGGCCCATGTATGAAAAGTTCAGAGATAGAGAGAATAGGCTGTCAGAGGGGAGAAGCCAAAAGGTGGCGGTGACTCACTTACTAAATTGAGGTGAGCCCAAGTGGCACCAATCGATGACATGTTAGAAGAACAAACAGGCTTACAGGGGACTTTCAGTGTAGGAGTCTAGAATTTACAACTGGGGTAAAGTTGAAGACAGAATGACAGTAGTCAGACCATGCAGAGTAGGTTTAACATGAAGAGGTATTTTTCATATCCTAGGTAAAGTGTTATCAAAGTCAGCCAAGGATAATAGTGAATTAGGGTATATTTTACTTACTATTAATATGGGAATATTTCTGTATTTGATAACTGGCAATATATAAGTAATATCTTTTCAAATGTGAATCTTTAGCAAAAGATGGGGCCATTGGATGTGACATAGACTATGGTGACACATAATGTAACTAGCAGAATAATTTAAAAATACAGATGATTCTTAGTGTGTAGAATTTGAGGTGCTAGCAGAACAGCCATTCTGAAAAGGAGGCATTAACCAAGTTAACTTAGTTAACACACCTGGGCTATGAGAAAAGCTGAAGTAAAATGAGTCTTTTGAGTGTATGAATCTAAGAAGAGAAAGCCATAGTCCTAAACTGGCTCTGTGAGTGTGTGAGTGGCAAACAGCACATTCAGGAGATAGTAAAGGAGACATTGGGGGGTCACCAAAAGAACAATTTGAGCCAAGACTTTAAACTGCAGAAGCCAACAGCAGAGAAAGAAGCCATTTTAAACTTTTTCAGAAGGAAAAGCAAAAGAGAGGAGGAAGAAGGAAAGAAAGAGAGAAAGAAAAAGAAAGAAAGAAAGAAAGAAAGAAAGAAAGAAAGAAAGAAAGAAAGAAAGAAAGAAAGAAAGAGAAGGAAGGAAGGAAGGAAAGAAGGAAGGAAGGAAAGAAGGGGGAAGGCAGGCAGATATGCAGGCAGGCTGGTTAGAAAAGACATTACAGGATCCACTCATCTACCACCCAAACTGTAAATGGGAGAAAAGGAGAAGTGGTGGTTTGATCCAAGAAAGCAGAGCAACTTACAGAAAGGCTAGGGTGTGAGGGCGGAGCCTTTAATCATAGCTAAGTGATCCTTCCACTGTGCCTCCCTGCCTCAGTAAAGAACTCCAGAAATCACTCAAGCACATCACAAGTAAAGCAAAGGACTGAATCTGAGGAGAAAGGGCTAACACAATCTAGTAGAAATGTTTCTGCCCCCTCTGGTCTCCTTAATGAGGCATTCACCATGCTTGTAGCTATGATTACTTGTCTCTCTGTGCATCTTTTCCTCTCCTGAATCCATTGCTGAGAGCCAGGGAGAAATATTAAAATCCCTACCACTGTGGGCAGGATGATTAGCAGCATAGTAAATGGTCTCAAGTAAGTCTGAGAATCCTTTATTACTTGCTGCTATCTGAAGCATGTGTGTAGAGAACACTCACAAACACAGCTATATAGTTTTGCAACTGTTTTCAACTTAATATCAAGAAAAACGCAAGAGTGCTTGTTGAATGAAAATAATTTAAAGTGAGCCTAGGCTTAGTGGATTTAAAAGGAGAAAGAATGAAACTGGAGCTTCCTTCGGTGTAATTGAAACTGAGAAACTGGTTTGCTTTGGACCTTGACTGCCTTTCTTCAGCACCACAATGCAAGGATTTGGCCAATCTGTGGTCTAGAAAATGTGCCATGCTTTGCTTGCTAACTATCATTAAATTGGTCCCTTTGCTTCAGGAAGACCTCCTAGGTTTGCCTAGTAAGAGCCGTAAACTTGAGCCCATACTAAACTGTAACCGTAAGAGAGATGGGAGAGATGCTGTACAATTGTGCCATGTTGAAGGGGGCTCCCATGCATAATGTGATCCCTGTCTTTAGGAACAGAGCTTTGCTCCCATGTTAATACATTCTGGAAATTGCTCAAGAGGCAGCTTTGGCATTAGAATAGCAACTTTCAAAGCAGCAAACGTCAGCACTTGTATTTCTCCTTCTTCTTGGCGTGCATTACGTGAAGTTGGAAGGACTAATTGGCTAAATGAAGGGACTCAGTGTGGCAGAGTTGAAATCCTGGCATATAAATGGAGAGGTGGGGAGAGACTTAGCATGCATATCTATATGGCCTCCCTTTGTGAATTATCATAATAGAAATGGTTCTGCCCCCTCTGTAGTTTCCCTGCGAGATGAGTTGGGGTGTAAAGTGCATGGCACAGAAATCCAGCACGCTTTGTATCTATGATTACTTGTCTCTGTGTGAATCGCTTCCACTCCTAAATTGCATGTTTACCTAAGGTTGCTGAAGAATACATTGTTTTAAAAGATGTGTCCCTGAATTAAGGTTTTCATATGACAATTAGAATATAGCTGCATACAGCTGACTGTTGTTTTTAAAAATCAGTAAATGTCACTTGAAAAAGCAAACAGAGAAATCTCATACTTGTTTCATAGGAGTTAGGTTTGCTTCCTTGACCACTAGCAAGCATTTAGAAAGCATGATCAATAAGGAGACCAGGCAGTTAATATAGCATTGACTCCCTGTGACAACAGCCAACGTCACATATGGAGTGGAGCAATCCTAGCATCCTCAACAGGCTTTTCATGAAAATATTTCAAGAGAAGCTCCACGGTTCGTTCTTTAAGCGTTTGTGAAAAAGCCACAGTATAGACTTTAGTTGGTTCACTGACCCTGCCTTTCAGAAGCACTTGACTTAAATTGTCACAGGTAAATGGGGACCAAGTATATTTCACCAAATTTACAATGGGGCATCACCATGTTTTGTATGGCTTGGCTTCTGTGTTATGCCAGAACACTAAATTACACTCTCAAAACCCTGTTTTCAAATGTTTGGTCTGAGTTCCATGTAAGGAGAGTAGGGTATGCAACCCCTTCATCTCACAGATGAATGTTACCAAATTACCTCTCAACATTTGAGGCAAGGAGGGAAAGTTCTTTGGCCTTTGCGCTGAACCTTTTCTGCTAATCTTTTCCCATTCTTATGAGTTATGGAGCTTTGAATATCAAGGTTGATATTTAAAAAAGGAAATAAATTTAAGTTATACACCCAATTTTTAAGAAAATAAAAAACAAGGTATCACATGTAGGTCTGGCCTGAAATTCACTACATAGACTGGGATGACTTCAGATTCAAAGATCCACCAGCCTCTGCCTCCCTAGTTCTCAGATCAAAGGCATCTGGCTGCATCATTTTATTTTTTAAAAAAGCAGATTGTGCTTAGTGACATTTGTGAAAGACAAACCTGATACACTGGAGTAATGGTCCACATTGAAGGCCTACAGCCTTACAGTCTTTTTACATTCCCTGTTGATCACTGATGAAATAATGGGTAGTCACTAGGTACCACTCTATGAAATGTTGGGGTTAAAGTGTTCTGTGGAAGTGGGAAGTTAAAAGGAGGACTTTGGGGTTCAGCTGCAGGCTAAGTGAACATTAACTGCTTCAATCAAATTGGAGGGTGCTGGATTTGGTTTTAAGATTCAGTTTTTTAAATGCTGCCCTTTGGCCTTTACCATTGTGGGGGTGGACTTGCCTAGAGAATAACATTGGTATGGCTAAGCCACAACAGCCAAATGATAGAAAATGACCTTTCCACATTGGAGTCTATCCAAGGGGGTGAAACACACTTCCTGTTCTGTCATTGGTCGACTGCACTAAAGGTCAAGGAGACTGACCCAACATATGTAACCCCGCTTTCCAGTAGGTTGTGCCATAATTTCATCACCTTCTCAGTAAGTAAATAGGAATGTACAGACATCATTGTCCACAGATAATAAATGGGAAACACGGAGGCTTGCTTAGTGCCATCTACATAATCAACAGAAGGGTCCAAAGTAGGTGACCATGGTCAACAAACAGAGTGATTTTCAGGACCAGGCAGAACAAGCTGTATTCACTTTAATTTAATGATGATTAGACTCTTAAGGAAAAAACTGTTACGCAAATACATGGTTGTTTCGTGTTTCCTCTGTAGATTTCTAGAAAGGAAGCTGCAGTTGAGGGTAGACTATTTTTGCTCTTACAATCTTACCAGCTAAATTACCAGAAAACTCATATTCCATGTTAAGCTCACATACAGTAAATAATATCAGCTAGAAATTGTTTATAAAATGAATCATCTTCCTGTGTTCTGTGTTCTTCACACATCAGACTAAAATGCCTTCTGTAAGCTCTTATAGGTTCCTACATATGGTCCTAGTTCACAGATCTTTGACACTAGGGAGGTAACAGAAACTATTCCAAAAGGGCCTCTTTCCCCTTTTTTTGTCTGAGTACAGCTGTGAGGTAAGCTTTGTACCCATTGAAATCACACCTCCCCATTATCAAGACAAGTAGAAAAGTCAGGTCACTTTTTGAGCAGAAGTTTGAGTAGTCTAAGAAAGACCTCTCCCTTCTGGATACTATTTGTCATACCTAAGGAAGAAAGAGAGCAGATTCCAAGAGCAGAAAGTCCCCAAAATTTTATCGGCTTGAACAGTCACCAGGACTGGTAAGGGGCTCAGTTTGTGTCTTGCTGTAGAGTAAGCTTCAGTCACTCCGTGAATGTACACTAAAATGGGCCAGAAATGGAGAAGGGCAGAAGCAGGCTGTGTCAACAAGATGATGGACTTTAGAAGAGGGGAGTATTTTCCCTGAGGAAATAGTCTACCATACTCAAGGAGATTTTAACACACACACACACACACACACACACACACACACACACACACACACACACACACACACCACACACTATAGCTTTAAAATGACTTTTATGTCTTATATTTTCCTTCTCCAAGAAATTAGCATTCAGAAAGTTCTGCTTCCGAGCGTGTCCTGATGTGTGTCTAGATCAGGAGTGCGTCTTTATGACTGGGTTATAAACCGTCATAATAGTGAGGGGTTGAAATGGAATGCCTTCAAAAGATAACCTAGACCTACTGCAGGCTTGAAACTCTATTAGCCTAGCTATTAAAACCAGGAGGACAAACTGTTTCTTCCCTGGATACAAAAGCTGTTAGGCTACGGCATGACCCAGTACAAAACTTTTCTGAATCTCTCTCCACTTTACAAAACGCCGGCTCATTGCTGCCGTCTGCAGTGAAGCTGTTTACAGCTCTGTGCTAAGTGGAAAGTTCAAATCAATTATTGTCCATTAGAGTTTAGGTATAACTGATGAAATATCCCCAGAGGAGTATTGTAAATGTATCAAGACGTCCTTCCCCATTATAGAAATGGGGACGCATAGTGAATTACTTACCTTCTCTCTTGCCCTTAATGCCTCTGAAAGGCTGCTGGGCAGACAGAGCTCCTCTTGTCTTGCTGGGGTTGTGAGTGAGGACTTCACCATTTGGTGAACATGTGTCCTGAGCTGGCAAAAGTCTATATTTCAGCTTACTTTCTACTCTTGCTAAGCTTTCATCTGGATATAAGAAACTTAAAAAATTAAAGATTGAAAAACCATTAAAATTGATTAAAAGTAAGTTGCCTGGCAATCAAATTCCTTTTGAATGGTTAGTGTCTAGCTAACGGTCAAGTGAGAAGAGCTTTGACTGAGTTTTTAGCAACTGACACTGCTTTTCAGTGCTGGCTGACTATGCCAAGAACTTTGTTCTTCACACTGGTTCTTTGCCTCTGTCTTCTGCAGGACAGAAAAGGGAGATGCAGCCACAGCTAAGATGAGGAGTGGGGGCTGGGCTCCCCAGACTCTGCTATGTAGCTACAGGACCTAACAGTGATTTTCACCCTGTAAAAGCCAGAACCCAGAGGAAAGCAAAGCTCTGTTTGCAGACTGCTCTAGCGGGACTTGCTTTAGAAGTTGTCTTTGCTTATTGTCTTGCCTGTTGGTGCCCCCGAGCAATCTCCATGCCCCAGAGATGCTAAGGCTGAAATGTATGGACTCGTCTTGTCATAAGAAAGCCTGGGTATTGTTCCCTGGAGGGCTGTGATTTTTCAGACAGCAGAGAAGTAATAGAGGAAGGTCAAAGAAACAACATTCTCCTGTGTCAACCATTCTTCCCCCATGTGCACAGGTAGAGGGAGGAACACCTTTTTCATCAGAGTGAATTCTATTTAGCTCCAGTGGCTGCCCTGTGCAGAGGAAGCAGAGCACAGTTCCTTCCTGACTGTAGTCACAGTGGGGATCAGATTTGGGTTTAAAATGCAACACTGATTTCTTTGTGTTGAACACCAAGGAGATGTCACTCTGCTGACAGCTCTGTCCGTGGTGCTAAGCAGGAAATGGACTTTGTTTCCTTCTTGTAACCCTACTGTTTACCCTCAGCTCTCCTGGGGCTTCCAGTCTTCTCTCTGTAGAGACACCAGAGACTACACAGAAAATCTGATTAGATGAAAACAGAGCTTCCAAAACATTTCTCAAGTCAGATTAGAGGGCATACCTTTTTCTTAGTCTATTTTTGGCTTTAGAGATTTTTTACATTTTTTTAATCCATTGTATATGAGTGGGTGCTCATATGTGCAAATATGTATGAGTGTCAGTGCATGTTTTCCATGGGATGCATATGGGAGTCACAGAACAACTTGCAGGAGTCAGTTTTCTCCTAATATGTATGTTCTTGGGATCCAACTCTGGTTTTCAAGATTAGAGATGAACATCTTTACCCCCTGAGTCATCTTGCTGGCCCTGGTTTCTTTGCAGTGGACCAGAAGTCCTTAGAGTCCACCTTGGGTTGCCAAACCAATCTTCTTTACCAAATCACAGACTATGAAAATTGTCACTTGCTCAAAGGGTACTTTCTGGTAAGTGCTCATGGTAGATACCCTCTGCTGAGTCTTACAGCTGCTCACACATCACCAGTTTCTAATCACTCATAACATTTAAAGAGTGAGTCCATTTCTTTTTGCACATTGGTGGAAAGAGCCATTGGTTTACAGCACTCAAGAGGTACAGGGCATGTTTCTGTTCATTTGAGTTGTGTTCATTCTGCTTGGTTTATCAGTTATGGGGACAAGGGAAGACCATACAGTTATTTCCACTTGGTATTTTAGGAGACGTATTTAACATGTTAAATACAGGGCTGAAACTAGTGTCTAAACTGTAAAGGTTCTTGAAAAAAATTAATGTGATACAAAGAGACCTGCCTCCCCATCTATTCTGTGTCATAATAACAAAATGCAAAATGCCTCTGCAGCTCTGAACCTCTCTTTACTGGAGGTGAAGCTTCTGGTTTCTATACCTGAAAAATGTCCTAACTGTGAAGGCATTGAATATAGGCTGAAGTACCAAATGTTGGTTTGGATTTATTTTCCTGCCCCATTGCTGCAAAAGCATGTTTACTCTGCCTTCTCTCCAACCAGTGATGCTGTTCTGAAGCCCATTTGCCTGCCCTTTTCTGAGTAACAGCCAGCACACCCCCATAGATTACTGATATGCTTGCTCAGATCGAAGGAGCAGGACTTATTTTCAAGTTTCTTGCAGCCATTATTTGTGTTCCAAATTATCTTCCTGCATCTGTATTAATTTTCTGTTTCCAAAAGTAAGCTCCATGTATTTCAAGGCAGCACAGTTGCTTTTTCACATTTTCCAGGGAACTGGTGTTTTTAATGTCATGTGAGGACAACATTACACAATGGATCTTTGGCAGGGACACACAGAAATGAATACCGTGTGCGAACAAACATTAAATGGCAGTCTTAATTACAGAGTTTGACTCTGTTGTTTTTAATGCCCTTCAATTTTATAATTTGATGGAAAATGCATCAACACAGCTATTTTCTTTCTACCCTAAATGATTAAGGATTGATATACCCCCAAACTGTAGTAGCTCCTCAGATCAGCTAATCAGGTAGGCCTTACATTTTATCCACTAGAGGGCAGTAGGGATACATAGCCACGCCAACCAATATGTGCAACATATGGTCAGCGTGGAAACATAGTAGCCATAACTTTCATATGTATGAAAAATTCCCATCGCAGTGTTGCTTCACATATAATTATATTGAAAGTAAACACTAATTCACAGGCAGACTACGCATATTTCAACATACTCCTCTGGTGTTTTGTCTATTCTACTTTAAAATGCCCTGAGTAATGAAACTTCTACTACTTCCCTTGGGAAACTAGATCAAAACCCACTTGTTTTAGATACCTGTTTTTTTTTTTTTTAAACCATACATTCAAGATCTATTCATCTTCCTTCAAGTTCATTTAGAACTCTATTGCATACTCCATTTTTCCTTATAGCAAAGCCAGTTCCATCCTGCAAATATATTCACTGAGTACCCATTGTGTGGAAGGTATCACCTAGTGAGGGTTTGTCCCCAGCTGGCAAGCATTGAATGATGTGAATGATTGAATGACTCTCAGCTACAGAAGAAGCTCTTCCAAACCAGTCATTAGCAAAAGATGTTGACCTAAATTCTAAACGGAATGACATCCATAAAGCTGTCATATCAGGAAAAGATTTAGTTGCACTTAGATTTTTGTATCTAATTCAGAGTGCGAGAAATTCACGATGACATCTAATATCATCCGTAGAACTGTGAGCTCTACAGCTGACCTGGCAGCGAGCTCATGCCAAGGGAATGAACTAGGTGCTTACCAGTGAAGGCTGATCCTTTTTCAGCAAGGTCAGATTAGAAGTTTAGAACCTATTGATGAGGCAGAGGATATGGTCTCTAAATCTCACCAACAATGTTCCATCATTCGTTTTCCATCATAGAATCACTAGGTTTAGTCCAGTGCTGCTACACACATTGCATGATGGGAAAATAACCCAAGATCATGAACAGTACTTTGGTTTGCATCATCAGTTTCTTAGCACATACTATGGTATTACCTATCTGAGAGGGAGGATGGAGAAAAAACTCAAACCAAGAAATTCCTTTAAGGCTAGAACTCATAGTTACATTGAAACTAGAACGTCCTTTTTCCCCCTTTACATTAGAGACAGAGCAAGCTAGGTTGAGTCTTTTTCTCCAGAAGGGTTTCTATGAGGCTGTCCTGATCTCTGAGGACAATCCCAGGTTACATGTATGAAAGAAAGAGTGTTCAGCCTCTGAGTGCAGAATGGAACCTTGCACAAGTTCTTGGAATGATACTCTTTGCTCTTTCATGTCTTAAGCCAATGTAGAACATAGCCTATTCTCCAGGGTCTTTGAAATAAAGGCTTTCTTTTGCCAATTAGGAGGGCAAGAGTGTACTTGCAGAGGCTGTCTTTTCTTTAGAAATGAGTAGGGAATGATACAGAATCTTCATGGGAATCTACACAATAGTCCAGACTTTCTATAACAAGCAAAGCTTACATCTGAAATTTGTGTCACCTGTAATGAAATCCACGGGAGTATTTTATATGGAAGTAATTAAGTTCAAATGTACAACAGCCATTTTTGTGTTTTTGTTTGTTTCAAAATACCAGAGGTGATTAGGCCATATTATGAACTAATTGCTTACTTAATTTATTTAAGTTGAAATGAGTTCTTGTGTTATGCAGGGCCCAAAACAAGAACTCATTACTCTATTCTGCACACCACTGAAAAGAACAAAACAAAGATGTTAACACCTTTATTTCATTATGTTACAGCACACCAACATTTTGAGCACTGATGAGGACCCAAGTGGTCAAAACATCTGTATTTGGTAAGAAAATAAAATAAATAAATGTTTCCCCCATCATTTAGTTCTTCCATTGATGTGCTGAAATTCAAAATGAGTGGCCAAAGGTAATAAAATGGCGTGCCTTTTTTAGTATACTTTCCTATGGAAAGTTTAAACAACCCTTCAAACATATTTGAAAACAGTAAATAAATAACCTACAAAATTCAATATTTTCTTAAATTTGGAAGTAAACCACAGTCATTCCTGAGCTGGAGACTCTGTACACCAAGTTTCAAACCAAAGCATATTTTGGTATTTTGATGGTTGAGTTATAACCCCCTGAAAAGAGGGCCTGATTGTATGCAGTGAGGACAGCTGCCCTTGGAACTACAACGAAGCTACTAAAAGAAAACCAATGCTTACTGGTCACTGCTGACCAGGAGCTGTGGGAGTCAGAAGTCTGCTCTACAGGCAGTGAAGGGAGCTCTGTCAGTATGCTGATTGCCTTGGCCTGATTCTAGAAGAAAAGAAAGAAAACAGTACACCCCAAAGAGAAAACCAAAACAAAACCCCAAATGTTAAAAGCAACTAAATATGCCAACAGTCTTCTGGCTTCTAATTCTCCTTTTCAGTATTGTTAAGGTATTACTAAGGAAATCTAATTAAGGTATGCCTGACCACATCTGCTAAGTGATTAGTATTATTAAACATCTCTATACTTTGTATGATCCTTTACTGAATGATTGCGATTATCTGAACCAAAATTCAGAGGGGTTTAGTGTCACTTTAATCACTGTGCACCCCACACATTAGCAAGTGATATGCAAATGTTTGAAAGAGATAGTGGCTCAAGCTATAGTACTGGTTGACTTAATTGTTTCCCACCCCTCAAAGAATTGGGGTGACTGCAATAGAAGCAAATTTCTGTTTCCCATGTGACAAGTGAAGAAAATGAATCTGTCATTTTCATACCCCAGCTAGATGCTATGAGCATTTGACGAGCTGCTAATACAATCTTAATAAACTCAGGGAGTTTGCTAGTGATTAATTATCTCTTTTTAGAAGAGGACGCTAGGAAAAGCGCTCTCAGCTGATGTGAAAAGTACTAAATTGTTGTTGTCTTGTCTTGGTGTAGCTGCGTTAGCAATACCACAACCTCAACACGAGTGAGCTTGTGTCATGAGTATTTTGCTCATGTGCTCAGACAGCTTAGTACTGATACCCATGCTCTTTTAAGGTATCTATCCATTTTAATCTAAATTAGAACCGGTGACTACGAAATGATTTTTTTCTCTATCCCAAGACATTTAGTCACTGAGTAAATATTTATTGAGAAGGTAAATGCAAAACACTATACTGAGCCATCTGATTTGCTTGGGAACTGAATCTGTGATGTTAACCACATTAAATCCATAGTGTAACCCAGTAAACCAGCCAGACAACACTCACAGTATCAGAACTCTCTATTTGCAAGAAGCCCTTCACTGCACAAATGAAGCCATTTGGAGCTGCTGAGTTCTGTTAATTCTCCCTCTCTGTACATGTGGTTCATATCGAGCTCCAGAAGCAGAGCACCAATCCTCTGGTCACACTGTGTGCCCTGTGCTATCCTCAGCATGCCTGTTTATCAGGAAGTTCTTCTCTGGGATGCTGTAGGCAATCAGCTCTGACATTTTCCCTGTGTTATCTTTCTTCTTTGATGCTGATCAGTTAAGCATTGGCATAGCTTTCCTGAGTAAGTAATGACACATCCCCAGGCCTTGCTTGCAGTACAGTCATCACATTGGTGCTGAAAGAATGTAAGTCTTTATATGGACACGTTCTTAAGGAATAAAAGGGTTTCTCAAAGATTCATCTATCTTTTCTTAATGATGTCAAACTATATTAACTTTTTCCCCCATTGGCAACTGATAGGCACTCTCTGAGAGTTGCACCTCTAAGGGAATATTTGTGTATGTTGCTCCACAGATTATGAAAACCTACTGTATCTGTGGATAAATATTGAAAGAAAAGGAAAAGGGGGCAGAAATGTTCAGGAGGAAAGAGACCCAGGAAAGTTTAGTGATGACTTTGTTATTTACTGGGCTATTAATGATAGGTGCTAATTGATTGTAAAACATATATAATAATTGTGAGTATTGCCGGGCAGTGCTGACACACAACTGTAATCCCCAGCACTCAGCAGGCAGAGGCATGCAGATCTCTGAGTTCAAGGCCAGTCTGATCTACACAGTGAATTCCAGGATAGCCAGGGCTACATAGAGAAACCCTATCTTGAAAACCCAAAATAATAGTAATAGCTCTGAACGTTGAAAAATAAACCATCTCTGTTTGCAAGAATGAAAATTAAAAGAAAGACATTCAGTAACATAAATTTTAAAACATCAACAACTCCTAGAACATAGTGTCATAACTTTAGGTTAGCAACACCTTTGCAACACAAGCACCTACAATAGAACTACACTGTCTTCAAAATAAAAGGAAGGCTAACTTGTTTGGTTGGACCCACTAAGGCTAGGAAAGTAAATTCTCTACTTTTCCACCTTCTCCCCATCCCAATATTTGTTTTGGTTTGTTTTAGTTTTTCATCTTTTAATTTGAAAACTCAATCGCCATTAGAATTACTCACACACACACACACAAATATGAAGTCTGGTATTTGTTCACTTCTTAGATATTACTTCCATTCAACTATGTGAGTTTAGGTTAGAAAACCTATGAACATTTAGTATGTGAAGAATAATCTTGCCATTAATATACACAGACTGCAAAGCTTTGCTATAACCCTTAGCTGTGTGTTACTAGCCATATGCCCTTTCCCTTTTCATTGTCTGTCTGCTCCTTTTGTTTCTTCTTAATGGGATCTAGAGTTATCATTATTGTAAGGTGTAGATGTACACATGGTTTGCTAACAAAAGCTACTGCATACAGTTTAGCTAACAGAAAAATAAGAAAGGAGCAGATAGCTCCAAAAGGTCAAACTATTGGTACTTTAATCCACTGGGCAAAAAGACAACTTTAATCCACTGGGCAAAAAAGGCAAAAAGACTGGGCAGTTAAGGACACTTGCTATGAAGTACAGCGGCATATGTGTTCATACACACAAACAATAAGAAGTATAAATAACAAGTATTGTTTGATGTCTTAAAGCCACAAGAGTGGGTAGCAAACTTTTGGAAACAGATAATCTTGACTTCAAATCTCACATCTGCCACTTATAAACCCTGTGCCCTATGTTAATTTACTTCTCTGATTCACATTTCTCTAACCCTTTTCAGGGAAGTAAGTAATGCAGAGAAAAAGAAAAAAAAAAAAACAAAAACAAAAAAACGAAAGAACAGCATGGCATGGCTCAGATAGTAAGATCTGAGAATTTGAAGGCATTCTGGCCCTGCTGTGCCTGCTTTAGCATCATAATTACCTGTAGTGTCCTGCAAGCAGGTGGTTAGAAGTAAACCTCCAATGGATCAGGCTCATGGTCTTTAAGATCAACAGGACCAGGGACCTGTTACCAGACACAATAGTCCTTGTTGCTGACTGGGGTTAGTTATCTTCCTTCACATATTCCAGTTTCTCTGAATAACTCTGGACTCAACCACCCATGAATTTAGCTAAACTTTGTGATACTATTTCCATCATCTACCTTTAATGAATTGTATAAGTATACAGTATAAGTATACAGCTTTGTGTGTAAAGTGGTTCTTTGCTTAAGGACTAGTAAGATTTGCCTCCTCCTATAACAGAATAAGGAAGTTCATATTCCCATTATCAGGATTTTCATCCCTTTGTAGATATTTATCAGATCCCTGCCTTGACTTCTATCTAAATAGAAAGCGTCATCTCAGTATCATGATCAGTCTAGTTCATTCTGAAGTTTCTCTCTGTTTGTTTGTTTGTTTGTTTGTTGAGTATTTTGTCCAGAAAGGGTCCACACATGGATTGGCATTATCTTCTGCTAGAATTGTTGTGATTTAATTTCCCTTCCCCTGTCAAAATTACATTCTCAGTATACTCCAGGCTCCAAACAAAATGGTCTTAATATGAATGCAGTTGCATCTGAGCCAAGGTTCAGCTTAGAGACAGCTGGCAAAATGTTCAACAAACTGGACCAAAGAGAAAGAATCCTAACAAAAACATGATCTGTCTGAAGCAGAGTGAAAAACTTGCCTTACAGAAAAGCAAGAGGCTGACACTCCACAAGCACGCGCGTGCCACACACACACACACACACACACACACACACACACACACACACACACACACACTGTAGGAGAGCCTGAAAAGGATACAGAGCACTTTCCCAGCACCTTGTTCCTCTTGAACTGGCTCTTGAGCTTGGAGCACCAGAGTGCCTAGCTAGGATCACGGTGAGGTTGGGCGCACTAGATTGTGTTGCAGTCAGAGGCTGGGGCACCCAGGCTGACAAGAGAGCAGGAATCTGTGAATAAAGAACAAGGCTCCTCACATTAGATTCTTCAACACAAAGATTTGAACTTGAAATGACTCTCTAAGAGTGGGTGGCAACCTACTGTTGAGGTAAGTTGTGAACCCAAGGTCAAAATCCTAGGGAGAAATCCATTCAGGTAGTGAATTATACACACAGGCAACTCTGAGCCCAGCCCTTCTGGGTTTTGTCAGGACCTTTGTTACACACCACCCTGGGCTTGGCACCACTGTCTTTAGAAGTAAACATGATATTTATCCAATGTTTCATAGAACATGTGGTCAAAGTATTTCATGACCTATTCATGTTCCCATCCCATGGCTGAGGAAAACAAAATTATATGCACAAGTATAGCTGAAAACTATGGAGTGGGGACTAAGAAACAAGTGTCATGATACAGAGCCTTATGTCCTTGCCATGTTGCCATCCTGAAGATAACAAGGTCATTTGCAGACATTGTCCTGAGGTTAATCTGCTCTCTTGTAGATGATGGTAGGACTCATGAGATCACCCTGAGGCTTGGCTTTTCTCAAATGTTAATGACACAGACTTCCTTATGCTCCTCAACTGGAGAGTGCTCAGTAAACCTCACACCAACCTTGAGTCTGGACACACAGACCATTAAAGAAGTCGTTAATTGGACATTTTCTCATTGATTTGTTTTAGCTTCCTTTCCACATTGAAATAGGCTTCCCAGTCAATTCAAATGTGTCTCTACGTTATTTTAATAAACTATACCCTACATCTATCTCTCTGGGTCCTTCTCTTCCTCCCTGAACAATCCTGGTATGTTCTGAAAAGCCTTTGCCAGGCATATAATGGGTGAAGATCATTGTATTTCGGCTCCCTGATCCATTACACTCCTGCCTTTCACCAACATGCAGAGCGCTCTTTTTTTTTTTTTTTTTTTTTCTTTTTTTTTTTCCTAGCAGAATAAATTAAATATGAAAGGGAAGGATTAATGTAATTCAAATAAACATGTTAATGACCCTATTTTTCCATTTGGTAACTAGACCGGATGTGGTGGAATGCCAGTTTTTTACTGAGCCTGTAATTTAAAACTTTGAACAAGGACACTTTTTTCCCCTTTTATTTCCATCCTCCATTCCCAACCTCTTTTATTCTTACAGACACTCCTTACTGTCCAATTAGTTTGGGAACATGAAAACTGTCCTCATTGCTGCCTGGAGTCGTGGGCGACCCTGGTGGTTTATCTCTGTGGGGTGGCTCGTGAGTCTGGAGTTTGACTGGTGATTAACCTGTCAGAGCTCTGTGCCTCTTCCAGGGCACAGGGAAAGAGGCCACTGGCACACCATGCACCTCCTCAAAGGCCCTGCAGCCTGATTTTGCAGATTTTACATGTGCGTGCTTGTGCTCTAGGCAGAACTTCAACATTGAGATGTGGGGATGGATGAGCTTTTAACCTGGGAACTAGCCGTGCATTCCAGCTACATTTTAGCAAGAGCTTTTTATTACTCAAACTAAAACCCTAGCTAACTCCATATGCCCCCAAATAACCTATCCTCCAGTACCTCTTCTGTCTCCTTTGTGCCCAGAACAGCTACTTTCCACAACACTTACACCACACATATACACACTCTGCATGCACACACACACCACAGATGCACACACTACACACACCACCACCACCACCATCACCAGAAGGCTGAATGCAAACTCTCTCCTGTCCCTCCTGCCACAGATAAGTTACCTGTCTGATGCAGTTATCAGTGAGCACAGGAGCCTAAATTTCCCCCACAGTGTGCACATTTAATCTATTTCCCCTCCACCCCTGGAATGCACTGTCCCTTTGGCATGTTACAGGCTAGAACCCATTATCTCTTGTTTCTTTTACTTTAGTCACTTTCCAGTGTTTGAAGGAAAACTTTTTGATGTGAACATATTCTGGGTGTGTTTTTTCTTTCCCCTAACTGACGCTGGCGGGAGGAATGAAGGGGAGACGGGGCTCTGGCCCCGTTACTTCCTGTTTGTTTTTGTTCTGGAGAATGCAGACCATCTGTGTCTCTCCGACGCTTTTCTTATGCAGCCACTGTTCTCATTCTCATAGTTAATGTTCTTAGTTTTCCTCAATTCTCACTAAACAATTTCCTATTTCCCTTCCAAAAACTCCTAAGCCCCTCATTAAATCTTTCTTCCTGAAATTTCTTATCTTAATAGTACCTCTGCATACAGTTCTGTCCCCATTAAGGCCAGGATACAAATTAAGTAAATGATAATGGGAGAAAGGAAAATGGAGAGAGGGAGAGAGGAAGCTGTAAATGAGAGGGGAGAAATTAGGCGTGCTTCTTAAAACGGAGTCCGACAATTCTCAATCCCAGGTCCCAAATCCTAGAATGCACAACTGACTAGATTCTTCCTTGTGAAGTGGAGTGGGCATTTTCTGGATATAGTGGATGTCTGTGGAACTTGGATCTCCATAAGCGTGGCCTCAGAGTTCCTCCCAGGGTTACTTTTGTGGTTTCCTAGAATGGTTGAGAGTATCCTTTCTTATGGCAATCAAATGTACTTTCTTATAGTTAGAATTTGTGGAGATCTATTTTTCTAAGAGATACCCATATACAAATTCGGTATACTTCAGGATTTTTTTTTTTGTTTTTGTTTTTCTGTACAATTTCACTATACAAGGTCTCTAAACAATTCCCTCCTCCATACCTTATGGAAGTCTGACTTCTATATATGCCAGTTAACTCCATGCCTTATGGAAATCTACCTCTGTGTACACTACTTAAGGAGGCTGTTTTCTGAGTATCATCTTCATGTCAGATGTCATTGCCGTTTAGAACACAGGATTTTCCCCATTCATGTTTAAAAACAAAAATCAAAGGACCCCCCCCACCCTTCTGTTCATAAGGTAAGATTAAAAAGCTAAATGGGTTCCAGGTTTCAGACTCCCAGAATTATATTTCAGCCAGTTTGAGCCTAACATGTGTTCCCAGCAGTCCACTGGAAAGGGAGGAGTAGCCGTGGCCTTCCTGGAGTGCTAGTCAAGGGCTGGCTGTGGGTGTCCTTCTGCCTGTCCCTGCTGGAGTGCCTTCAGCCAAGTACATACCATTTAATCAGTGATGTATTAAAATGGGCCTGGTGTAGTCAGCAATAGCTAGGCCAAAATCGATTGGCTATTTTTACAAAGAAAAAAGAGGGTAGAAAATTGCTCTTTTAATCTGGGTAAATCAAATCGCGCCTGCTTACCTTCCACCTGTAGCTAAGTGTGGGCAAGAGCGGTCAGTGCTCCTTGTACTTCTTTATTCGTGCTCACCACTTGGGGTAGGAGCACCGGGGTATCTTCAGAACTCAGTTTTCACAGTTTCTCTTTTTCTTGGGGTGGGTGGCGATTGGGGGGAACAGACCTCCTCTTTGCCTCTCTTACAAGATTTGAATAAAAACACAGTACACTCAGCCTCTTCTGCCTTTAGGTTTTTTCCCTGCCATGAAATCATATCTGACTGTGACATCACAGTATGCTGCTCCAGGCTGCTGTGTGATGTATTAAGGCAAGGTCCTTAATTGGGTTAGCTGGGCACACCAGGGGTACAGGGTGGAGAGTGAGCACTGCTCTCCCAGTAGGCAATGCTCTAGGCAGTGTGAAAGAAACTGCCAAGCTAGGGAAGGGCTCCTCTCCCCAGGGACTGTAAACTCCAGTGCTCTGTCTCCCTTTCATATATTACCAACGAATGAAATTAGTCTTTTAAAAAAGGAAAAAAAAAAACTGTAAACTGTGCTTTGTTTTCAATCTGCAAGAGAGTTGGGGGTGGGATTGCACTGGCAGATAGTTCTGTAGCATTGATTTGTGACCAACAAAGGAAATGTCTACTTATGAGACGCAAATCAATGCAACCAGACTGTGAAAGTGCAAGCAGGGATGTGAGAAAATTATTCAATCGTTAGTCTTCTATGAAATTTAAAAACACAGTCTTTTAGTTGTTCTGAAACCCACCCACACCCACCACCACTACCCACCCCAAAAAAAGGGGGGCAGTAGAAGTAGGGAGGACCTCTCGTAATTTTTAGAAAGGGGAGAGAAGGTTATAAGATTCTTAAAAGATCAACAATGTTATGAATGAATTTCAGAACCCATTAAACATGTCTCCAGATGCTGTGAATTTCCAGCTTTCGAGAAACTCGTAGACCAGTTTATGCCCAGGCCTCTGCTTTTGTGGGCAGCAGCTTTGGTTACTGTGAAAGTGACAGCTTCTTGCGAACTCTGCTTATTCTAAAGTAACCCACTATAAAGACTTAACAGAAGTTAACACACATACAAGAATGTAGGCAAAAGGTTAAAAAAAAATATATAAAATCACCAATTTGGACAATTTGGGTAAGAGACAAATGACATGAGTTGGCTGAAGGTATGAATTGTGTCGTATCTATGTAGTTTGAAATTCTGAGAGTGCTAACAAGTGAGTTTTGTGAGTGCTGACTTCCAGCTAAGAGTTACACTGGAAGTCCTGATAGCTGGTGATCGAATGTGGTTCCTCTTCTCCCCACACCTGCAGCCTAACATTGCTCATTTACTTGGAAACCCTATTTCCAGAGACAGCAAGGGTGAATTCCAATGTTCTGTCCATCCTAACTCTTACAGGTTGTGACTTATGCCAGTGTCCCCTTGGGGAAACAAGAAAAGATGGTCAGATGTTACATCACTGAACACTTATTATAATAGCTTCCTAGTGTCTTTATATTGGTGGTGTCTAGACAGGCTGTGCAAAGCCTTGGGAAACAGTGGAAGCCAGCAAAGTCTTTCTCCCTCAGCTACTTCTGTCTTTTCTGCTTCTGCTCCTCTGACGAAGTCAATCACTACTGACTCTCTCACTTGACCCATCAAAAGCACTCTTCTTTCTTCCTGACCTCGTGTTCATCAGTTGCCTGAGGAGAGCAAGGGATTGAATGGATGGGATCAAATACCTAGCGAATAAAGTAATTAAGGATGAGTTTCTGGCCAAGCCCACTGAAAATATCCCTTCAACAAAAGCACATAATGGTTCAACTCTGTATTATACGCTTAATACCTCTCAATCCAGTTCTGGCAGTGTGGACCTCTGACTTACACCCCCAATCAGAGTAAACAAGGACCTTCAAATGTCCAAATGGGTCTCCACAAGTCTCCAACTAATCCTGCGTTGAAAAACAGTATCATCTTGTAGGTCTCGTTTACCTGATTTTCCAATCCAGCGCACTTTAGAGAATACACTTATCATAGGAAGTTGGGAGGAGATGGTTCCGAAACGCTGAGGCAGTGATGGCATGTGGCTTTGGCAATGGAGAGTGTACTATGTCCAGTTCAATCTGTAGCAACTAGGTTGAACTGTAAGAGAAGAGGCAAGTTCCCCAGAGAAACAGGAAAATCTGTCTCTGACAAGCAGGAATGGTGAGTATTCACAAGGGTAACCCTTCAGCATTTAAAAAAAAAAAAAGTGGTACCAGCATATTTCAGCAAGGACAGGAATATCTGAAGGGTCTCTGTTTTTATAAAAGTTCAGAATATGTGTTACTGCTTATAGTTTATATCATTACAATTTAGATGGAGCCTTTTATACTTACATCACCTCTATTTATTTGGTAATTTTTTTTTAATTTGGAAAAGTTGAAATGGTTTTGTGGTGGCATTGAAGGCCAGGCTAGCCAAAACTGCTCAGTATAGACACCTTGGAAGGCTGTTTACTCTTGAATATTTAAGTACAGGTCTCTGGTACTGAAGTCTCTGGTTTCTATTGACCTTAGTTCTGTACTGTATGTTGTCATCTGGGGCACAACTGCTCATATTTAGCTGGTTTGCTCTATTAACGTGTCATTATAACTGACCAGAAACATGGTACAGAGAGGTGTGTGTGTGTGTGTGTGTGTGTGTGTGTGTGTGTGTGTGTGTGTGTGTGTTTTGTCTTTGCTTATGCAACTTCCAAGCAGAAAATGTTCTTGAGACCAGATGGTAAAGAGCAGTCAACTGAAAGTTCTCCTCTGCAGATGTATTGATGTTTCATGTCCTCTTGAAGCCAGTTCAAATACATTTGTGAATTCAAGTCTTGGTTTTAGTAACCCTTGCACTTCTGCTAGATCCTGTTCAGCTGTCAAGGAAAGGGGCTAGAATATTCAGTTACATGATCTATGAGGCCAGTGAGCGATGAAGCAGCAGTGCCCCAGTCCTGTAGTTCAGCCTTCAACCAGATAAAAGTTCATCACATGTCATTTTGGACATAGTCGGTAGGTCACCAGGCTACAGTGACCCCCTTGTGTTTGTGACCAAACCTATCTTCATCATAGTAGTTTTAAAAAATAGTGTACTTCCTTAGTACTCTGCTTTTTTATTTTATTTTATTTATCCAGCATTCAACTTGGCATGTAAGTTTTTGTTGGGGTGATGTTGGTGGTTGTTGTTGTTGTGTTGTTGTTTTTTAATCTGCTCAGCAATTTGGAAGTTTGCTTAGAACACAGATGAGTTAAGATAAAAAGCTGTTTTTCAAAAAATGCCTCTAGTAAGTAAAAATGAAGATACTATATCTGAATGAATGTGGAAAGTTGTCCCTCTGTATATTTTTAAAGCGTCTCAAAACCATCCCCAGTTCTCAGCCAAATGCAGCCTACCCAGATTGTCTTTAGGAAAGTAGCAATTCACAGAGATTTGCAGTTAGCTGCATGTCAAACCACACTCTCACTTCAGTCCCTGCTCATAGCGCCACCATTTTAGAATATGGTGAGAGATGCCAGAGACCTACCATCTGTTTAATGGGCTAATTATGTTTAGCACATGCCTACTTCACAGTAATACCATGAGTGAGGTTGCCAAACATCATACAAATGTATATGTTTGTATATATTGATATATAAATACACACATAAATAAAGTCGTATACATATATAGTAACATTCAGCATTTCTGCGCTTTATTCCATGTTTTCCTTCCAAGATATATCATAGCCTTCACTTAAGCCTAGCCGGGCATTGTCAGAGTTTGTAATGATGTATGGTGTGTGGCTCAGACTGAGAGGGACAAGGATTGGGGTACTTGAGTAGGTAAATTTGTGTGTGTGTGTTGTGTGTGTGTGTGTGTGTGTGTGTGTGTGTGTGTGTGTGTGTGTGTGTGCCTGTGTGTATGTGTGTGTATACCCCTGTCTTTCCCTGTTTCATCTCCCTATTCTTCCTCTCAAAATCTTAACTTACCTCCACAGTCAGTGCAGTCAAACTTCATGACACTGTTTCTGTACCTAATATTTTAGTTCCTCCTTTTTAGGAATTACTCTGAGAATTGTTCTGCTTTACTGAATCCCTTAAGCATACAGCTACATCTTTTCTTTTAGGTACCATATCTTCTATATTGAATCTGTTGTTAAAGCTGGCAATTTTGTTGTTGTTGTTTTGTTTTTTGTTTGTTTTTCTTTCATGTTGACTCTGCAGCCCTTTACAATGTTTCTGGTGGTCTCAGAACAACTCCTAGGTGTGTGGTTTCAGGGACTCTAGTCACTACAAGAACTGGTTGTTGGGTGCTAGCCGAGGAAGTTATAATTAGGTCCCAAGTTGGGTCAGCCTCAGCTGTTTCTCAGAAATGAGGCTTACAGTCAGTGTCCAGAGTGTTCTGAGCAGTAAGAGAGAGGCAGGCAGAGGGCATTCTAGGTGAAGGGAATGAAAGCAGCAGTGAACAGGGCAGAAATGGAAAGGAGCGAGTCATGGGTAACCAGAGTGCCTGGTCAGGATATGATATAAGCTCTAGGTGCTGAGCTTTCTGTGTGGCTCCTTTGTCTCTGTAAGGCTAGCTCTGCAAGCTCTGGACCTGCTTGGCCTGGACGATGCATTGGCCTGAGAACTGTTGGGAGAAATAGCCATGTCTGCATACCAGACTATAAACCCAGTATGTAGCATTCATTTTGAAAGAGAGAAAAGATCCCAACATAGGAGACTATCGTGGATACATTTCATTTGTCTCTCGTAAGATGAAAGTGTCTTTTTAAAACTTCCTGCACCCCGAGAGTAGTAGACTCTTTTACTATACGGCTTTAACTAGAATAAATTCTTCAAACAGAGCTGTTTTGTCTTATTTGTTTTGCTTTTGCAGATTTATGCTTACCGGAGATTTTTGTAAACAAGTTAGAAGGAGGAGAAATAGCCAAGATGTAAAAAGTCCAATCAGATAAGCTTGCATGAGCTTTGCGGGGGCTTTGAGGGGGTGGAGGCTCTTCATTAGTACCAGAATGATCGTGTTCACCTTAGGCACCAGTCTGATGTTAGAGGAGACATGGACAGACAAAGAAAAAAAGGCAGAGATATTAACTTGTATTTTCCCTTGGATAAATGAAAATAATCTCCTGGGTAAATGTTCTGTGGCTTCTTGAGCTGAACAATGCAGCAAGCTGTGGAAACTGATCAAAAGACAGCAATGCTTATCTAAATAAGAAGGGGAAATGTCCCTTCATCACTCTTCCTGTAGAATCATCAAATGCTATGACTGAGAGGAAGCCTAAGAGCCAGTCCTCCTAACACCCCTGCCTTACCTGGAGGACTATGCATTCAGCGCCTCGCCTATGGTCTACAAGAGTTTAGACATAGATAGGATCCAAACTCTTCCGAGGCACTCAGGGAGCGTTCAGTCAAATCACCCTGTGGTTTCTTCAGTTCCTCTGACATCACTTCAGAGAATTCTTACCTGGCTTCTTCTTGCAACACTGCTTTTGTGAATCTTGATTACCAACTGACTTGTCAATTAATTGCATTGGAGACGTTTATTTTATAATAATGAATTGCTGGTTTCCCATAAATGAATCTGGTAGTTCAGATGGGCTCTCAGATGTATCCTAAAAATTACACAAACACTGAGATGCTGACCAGATAGACGTATACATCTGTTTGTATGACTGCTAGAAGACCTGTAAAACTGTCTTGGACCATATTAGGCTTTTCAAATTTCTAGAGCTCCAGACATTTGTTGGGAAGTACAAGAAGTATAGTAAGAGTTGATCATCTGCATTCTATGAGTTGTACTAAGATGTGTCTAAACTGTTGTGCTTTTGTAATTCCCACTATCATCAATGTCCCCGGTTCCTGTCATCAGACCAGTACTACAAATGGATTGCCTGTCAGCCTCAAAACCAGGTGTACTTGGTGTTTTGCTGATGTTTTGTTCATTGTAGAAGAGAAAGAACATGGCATGGCCCAGGTCCCTTTAATGGATAAAGAGTCCATCACTGACAGCAGACATTCAATAAATGGTTATTGAAAGAGGCAGGAAAAAGTATCCAAGAAAACCTCTCAGAATCATTTGGAAATATTAGTTCCAAGCTTCTGATACAATGCCGTGTGATTTGTTGCCCACATATGGTTATTATGATCTACTTGTCAGCAACGATCCAGAAATATTTTACTGTTGCAATGCAAAGTAACATCATAATCCATTTTTACACTGTTAAGTGTGTGTGGCCCATAAAGCCCTTGCTCAGATGCCAGACTCGCCACTGTGAAGGAGCTAGCTGACACAGTGCCCTGAAATCTCAGGTACATATAGTCATCTCACACAGGCATGGATTGAGCCTGGTGCTTGAAGCCAAGAGGAGAGGCAAAGCTCTGCTATTCCCTAAGTAGGAACCATTTGGCAATATTCACAATAGTTAGAGGGAATAGCCTTTTGTGAAGAAAATTGTGGTGTCTCAAGGCTGTTTTTATTAAAATATTTAGTCCACCAGCATACCAATTTTAAGAATAATTTAATTCACAAAGCCTATGAAATAAACAGAAGAGTCTAGCCACAGCAGCTGCGTCCCACCACTGTGATCCTGCCGTGATGCAGGGTGATTCAGTGGTCAAGATCCCTCCCCACTGCTCTGCATTTGGATATTGGGGGGGGGGACTAGAATTCATTTCCTTTAATATCCATATGGCATGTAGCAAAACCACCAGAGAATACTAATCAAGACTTTTTTGGTCAGCTCTAGCCAGATGTTCAGGTAGCAATAATAGAGATCTTCTCCTCCCTCTTTTCTTTCCTGCTTTTATGGATTGGGGTCACTTCTAAAGGAAGTAAGCAAAGTTAATCCTATTTGCAGGAACACACACTACACTACCTTGACAGGTGACTATCTCATTGTGCCTTTTTGTAGCCTATGCAACTGAGGAGAATGTGGACTAGGCAGGTGCTAGGTTTCATTTGAACCAGTCTAATCCACTGTTTCACTCTGCAGAACAATCAAAGGAGAGAAGAAAGTTTTCCTCCTGCGGCCTCCCCCAAGTGAGTGGCAGGATGTAGGCTCTCTATCTGTAATTTTCCATATACTTTTCCATGGTATCTGGGTGTTCTGACTCCTGGAGGTGCATGCTATAAAATTAGGTCCTGGGAATGATTTTATACCCGGGTATGATTTTATTTCCTATAAGAGGGAAACATAAAGCAGTGAAGAAATAAAGACATAGATATCTTTGTAATATTTTTCCTCATAAATATTTTAACTCACTAGCAAGACCCCATTTTATCCTCAATCAAATGAGTGATTTAAAGAAAAGAAATTATCTTTGAGGGCTGGTGAGATGGCTTATTTTGTAAGATTCTCTCCTTTGCAATCATGAGGACTTGAGTTCAGAACCCCAGTACCTGCATAAAATGCTGGACATGGCTGCATGCAGCTGTAAACCCAGCACGGGGTGTAGAGACAGGGAAATATGCAGAGCTTGCTAACCATCCAGTCTTGCCAGATGAGGTTCTAGTTCATAGAGAGACCTTTTCTCAAATGAATAAGGCAGAGACAGTGACATAGGAGCAAACAGGACATCCTTTTCTGGCTTTCAAATATGGGTACCACTCAGATGAAACACACACACACACACACACACACACACACACACACACACACACACACACACACACACAAGAACTTACCTTTGTGATTTTTTAAATCATGTTTTCAGCCTTTTCTATCACTGGGATTTTGATTAATTAACAGGTGGCTGGGAGGAAATCACATGTGGAAAGCCCTCCTAGCTTATGGTAAACCAGAGGGATATGCTTGTGAGAGAAATGCAAATCCATGTATGTAGTTACCCCCACACCCACACACATACACAAAGAGAGTAGTTCAGGGACGGTGTGTGATGCTGTATGTCGTGAATGGGGAAACACTGAAGCCATGTTTTCAATTCCTTTTCACTCCCTAGAAATTTATGCAGTAAACAGAGCCAAGAAACTTTGGAATATACTCTGGTGAAACATAAAGGAGATGAGAAAAAGTCCTTTGAAATTTAACAGTGCAAGCTAGCAGCCAATACAGTGAAATAACTGCCTCTTTTGTCCTTTGGGTTTGATGTTTCTGTACACTAGGAAAGAGTTCGAGAATATATCTGCCTTGTGTGTTTGGAGTCCTTCGCTGTTTCAAATACTTTTAAGATGAATGCTTGTTTCCTACATTTCCTTAAACAAGTTCAGTTAAACATATTGGTTATCCCACGATGCATGATTATTCAATACATTACAAAATATGGGAAAATCAATTGGCTGTCCCCCTTTCTCCTTTCTCCCCTGCCTGTCTGTCACACTGTGTGAGGAAATGAGAGTGTGTGTGCATATGTGCATGCGTGTGTATGAGTGTGTCTGGGAGGTAGACAGATTCCCTACCTGGAAATGGCTTGCTATTATTAGATGTTCAGTTACCAGGGGTTATGTAAGACAATTGAAGCTCTGTTTTTTAACAGAGACATGATTCATGCTGCTTGTAGTAACAGTAACCACCTCCAAGCGAGACAGAAACCAGACACAGACAAAGGCTGGAGAAATCAATGCCGACTCCGTGCAGCCATTCTCCTGATACCCTCTGCCTTTCAATCAGGGCACTTAGGTTATCAGGAAAGGAGGCTCCTGCTAATTCTGGATCTTTTCTGTCTCCTGGGATTGCCAGATAAATTCATGTGTCTGAAGCTGGGTACGGAAAAAACCAGGCTTCAGGAGCAGTGACATCCAACCTTCCTCCCTAGGATTCAGACACACCTGGTATTCAGGAACAGTGTCTGCACCTGTGCGAGGCATAGGCCTCTCCAGGCCTTTGATTTAGAAAGGTTAGAATTTGAGTATTGGTCTCACCTACTCTCGGAATTTCCCTCAGGTGGTGTTTTTATCATGGGGGGAGGGGAATGGAATGGTATTCAAGTTGGTTCCCTTTTATTACAGCATCTCCCCAAACCCCAGCAGACACAGGCTGGCTTCTCAGCTGTCACATAGACTCAAGACCCTTCCTGGGTCCCCAACACTGTGGAGTTGGTGCCCATAAATTTGCAGGCCAGTTTCACAGCTGTGTGGGACTGGTAGTGCATCTCAATATCAACTTTCAGGTGGGAACCAGCTCAGTGTTTAATGGTAGCATTCTTTGTCCATGATTTTATACATACATACGTATATACGTATGTATGTATAAAATTTACAACTAGGAGACCTGACCTAAGCTGGTGACCTGACTAGAGTCAGACAGATCCACTTTCAGATGCAGAGAGAATGATGGATCTGGTTCTCAGTCAGGGGCTCTCCTTTTCAAATTTGCTACTAAGTTTGGTGGTAACTAGGCATTTTTTGAGGAAAGATTAAAAATTTAAAAAAAAAAAAAAGAATTTTCTTGTTTTAGATTACACTCATTTGCCAGGCAGCTGAAATGCCTCCCCTCCCCTCCTTTCTTCCCTACCTAGGCCCTAAAGCATCGCATTTGTGTGAATCACGATGGGAACTATCTCTTAAAGAAAATACCATATACCAGGTGGTGGTAGCACACGCCTTTAATCTCAGCACTCAGGAGACAGGCAGATCTCTGTGAGTTCAAGGCCAACCTGGTCTACAGAGTGAGTTCCACAACAGCCAGGGCTACACAGAGAAACCTTGTCAAAAATAAAACAGAAAAAGAGATGGGGGGGATGGGAGGGAGGGAGGGAGGAAAAAAGGAAAGGAGGGAGGGAAGTGAGAGAAAGGGAAGGAAGGAAGGAAAGAAAGGAAGGAAGGAAAGAAGAAAGAGTACCATAAAACTGTTTCTGTGTGTGCCCCGTGAAATAGATCATCTGCAGCAGTGTCTCCCTCTCCCCACCAATGGTATCCCAGAAAGATGTGGACATCTTAGGCCTCACCTAGACCCTGGAAACAAACCACTTCTGCTACAAAATGAAGCTGATTCCTGACTGCAAAAGCCTCCCGTGACTTAGACAATAGCAGGCCTGCCCCAGCTCCACACCCAGCAGGCAGGCTGCCCTTCACTCTCTCACAAATTTAAGCCACACAGAAAGATAATTCTGAGTGTAGAAATGACAGAAAACTATCTAGCCATGTAGTCTCATCAAGCCAGTAATCCCTCACAGTAAAATTCCATGTTATAAAACATTATTATTGATTAGTAGTAATGATCAACATCATGTTTCACTCTTAATACTATTAACTATGAACTATACAAAATTACATAAATGTTTCTGCTATTTCACATGCTTTCTACCCATTTTAAGGTAAAATGTAAGTAAATATTCTCATTTACAAAATAGTGTTTAATTAAATCCTCTGTATAGCACTTCTTTAATCAAGGAGAGAAGCAAAATACTTCACAGACAACATTTAATGACCACTTAGTTTTCATGTAAGTTTTTAAAGTCAACTGTTCCCCCAGTGTTGACGGAAGAAAGTGGCACTCTTCTGCACATGGGCAAACTCCCTGTTCATGCACCCAATCTCAACACAAACTCACTATTAGGAAATAGGTTAAGACTCTACTTCAGATAACATCTAATCCGCAGGACTCAAAGCCCTTTGCTATCTGGTTGCTCTGCGCTGGCTTGGGAAGACCTGCCCAGGGCTATCTATGTGGTGGCAGTAACCAGTTTTATGGCAAGACAGACTCACTATTTTGGGGGTTTTGTATTGTGCAAGTGGCTGCCAGGCTGTCTTAGCTTACACAACACAATGTGTCTCCAGACTGACTGGAGATAGAGGCTAGTATATGGGTGAAAGGTGACAGAGAATTCTAGAGACATCTGCTGCATTTCCTGATGGTGTCTTTTATTTTCTTCAGGTTACCATGATTTAATGGTCATAAATACCAATTTCTCTTGGTATAAAAGCACGTCCCAGGACTTCCCTTCATGATTTGTTTGGTGTTCCTTATTCTTTTCTCCTTCTCCCTGTCTGGTATCAACTAAGGCAGTGTCTTATTTATAGCCAACAACAGAGCAGCCTTTGCTTTTGTAGGTCTAGCTTTTTTCAAAAGCCTGATAAACACACAGTGGCATTTGTAGAGACAATGGCAATAAGGTGGATGGAGTTTCTTTCCAACAAAGTATCATACATTCTGCCTGGGACTATACGATCCTGAACAGTCCCCTACAGAAATCAGACCTGGATTTACCAGGTCTCCAATAGCTACGACAACCAATAGCGTGGCTATAACATCCTAATGTGTGCAGAGGCCTAGAGTAAGTGATGATGTTTCAGTAAACTATGAGGAAGCCTATTCCCTTCAGGACTGACATACTTCCAAATGACACAGAAAGCAGACAGTAAACAATAACTATTTATCTTTATGCTAAGTCAATGTCAGAGGTCAATATCCAGAAAAGCATTCACAAGGTTTCATATCGAATACGTCACTTCCTACAGGCCTTGAATAGGAAGAAAACTTTGCTACAAAAGGAAAGATGACAGTGGTGGTATACTGTTATTTCCAAAGTGATGTGTTCAGAAGCTTAGGCATATAAATGTGTTTATCTCTCTGACCCCTAGAAGTTAACAGGTTAATACTAAATGGAGTATTAACCGAAAGACTCTATTTATAGGTACTCAATGACTTTCATCATAGGAAAAAAAAAAAAAAAAAGAAAGGAAAAGGAAGAAAGAAAGAAAGAAAGAAAGGAAGAAAGAAAGAAAGAAAGAAAGAAAGAAAGAAAGAAAGAAAGAAAGAAAGAAAGGAAGGAAGGAAGGAAGAGCTTTCCCCCTAGTTTTTTTCCTTGGGCACTTCCTTAGATGAAATAATGTTCCATTGATCCAATAAGCTTGGGCAAATATGAGGTCCTCAACACCTGTCTCTGTGTATATTGTGCGCATACAAGAGAGAACAAAGCATGGAGGGCTTCCTAAATTTATTTGACCAAAGCATTTTTAAGAGTTTTTAAAGTAATTTGTGTGTGTGTCCTTGTGTGGCACTGGGGGCTTGTTGGGGATGGCATAGGCAACAGTGGAGGTCAGTGGGGGCCTCCTCAGAGTCGGCAGAAATTGTCTTTACAAACTGAGCCATCACACCAGCCCAACTTTTAATTTCAGAAATTAGTTAATTTATGTATATGAGAGCTTAATCTGCATGTATTTCCAAGCACTGTGTGTGCCTGGTGCCAGCAGGTCAGAAGGGATTGTGGATCCCCTGAAACTGAAGCTCCAAATGGCTGTGATTGGACTTGTGGAGTCTGGGGCTTGAACCAGGGTTCTCGGGAAAAGCAGCCAGTGCTTTTAACAACAGAGCCACCTTCCCAAAAGCCTCCCTCCCCTGACCCATTTCTTCTTCTGATGTTTTTAAAGATACTAGTATCCTATAAACTGACTTTGAGCTATACCACCTTAAAGCATTTGAAGGTCCAGAGTTAAAAATCAAATGAGAAATTCTGCTGTGATGATCAGTACTACAAAGAATGAACATACCATTGACCGCAGAGAAGTAGTAATGATGAAGCCAAAGCCAGAAGGCACAAGAAGTGAGGACTGGAGAGGAGGGCCCGTGAGGGGAGAAAACCAGAGGTGATCTAAGGAGATGAGACTCCGTAAACTTAGCATGCTGTGTGTGGGGCAGCATAGGAGTTGTGCTTATCAACTGAGAAAGAAAACAGAGAATGAGCAGGACTTGGCAAAAGTCAGATACACTAAGCGTTGCATGTGGAAACAATAGGCAGAGTCAGAGGCCCAAGAAGGGAGCAGGTAGAGGGGGCCTTGTACCAAGGGCAGCAACTAGCAACAAGCGGTAACCTGATTTCACATAATGGCGAAATTAAGGGGATGCACCACACATAAAAGTTGAGAAGGGGAGCTGGAGAGTGGTGAAGAGCACTGGCTATTCTTCCATAGGTCCTGAGTTCAATTCCCAGCAACCACATGGTGGCTCACAACCCTCTATAATGAGATCTGGTGCCCTCTTCTGGCATACGGGAATGCAGGCAAAACACTGCATACATAATAAATAAACCTAAAAAATGTTGAGAAGGACAGGAAACCTGAAGGTTACTAAGGACAGAACTCAATGATCAGGGATGGGCTGAGGTCAAACTGAAGGAAGATGCCAAGCGAAAACAGCAGGGAGCAGAGATTAACATTTGAAAAGGAGGCTCTTTACACATTAAGAATGGTAAATTTAAAGCTGGGGTTGGAAGAGTTGAAGTGACATGTGAGACCTCAAAAGAGTAATTTAGAGAGAGGATGTGGGCCAAGTAGTAACTGAAGAATTGATGATGAAGGTCTGTGGACCAGAATATAAGCTCAGTGGCAGAGCATATGCCTAGCATGTCAGAGGCCTCGAGTTCAGTCCCCAGTCAGGGATAGTGGTGGTAATTTATATTCAAGTATTAATGTAGGGAGGGAATGAATCAAGCATAGAGAGTTTTAAGAAGTACAAAAAAGTTCAAAAGAAGGCAGCAGAGGCCCATGATGGAGTTTCTAACAAAGGCCTGTGGTGAAGACTCCAGATGACAGGACAGGGATGAAGGCAGGAGGTCAGTGGGTTCGTGATTACAAGCTGCTACAGGCCACTCTGTGGCACTCTGTAACCTGATGTTACAGCGTTCTCTGCTCCTAACTTCGTGACCTATGGCAAATAACTTTCTCTTTCCTCAACAACCTCAGCTGCCTTGTCTATGTATAAAACACTGTGATGAGTAATTATAAGACATTAAGTTAAACAGTGAATGAAGAAGAGTGTTTATCACGTGATTAGCATTTAGTTTGTGATAGCCAAAATTGTCACCAAGGTGAGGGAACAGAACAGAGAAAGTGAAACTCTCTTAGAGTGTGTTATCTGGGGCAAAGCTACTGTGATGTAGCTTCCTACTACCTGTTTTTCTAGAAAAGTGTAATGGTTAGTACAGGAAATATAATACAAGCAACAAAGTATAAAAGACTGAGTGATATGCCAGTGTTATGATAAACATTCCAGCCAAAACAATGCATCTGTTATATCCTTATCTCAGAACTTAGAGCCCTTAAAGTCACCAAGGCCTGTGACAGACTCCCGGGACAGGAAGGTGTCAGTTAAAAATGGCTTAGAAGGGAGAGGGTAAGGTGGCTGTCCTGTAACTAGGTTTTCATTTAAGCCAAAAAAGTATGCTACAGTGTATCGCCTGATCCCCAGTTCTGTTGTTTAAATAAGAATCCACTACCTGGAATACTAAGGCTTTGGGGATGTACAGCTCTTATTAACAGTTTGGAATTGTCAAAAAGGAATCAGGTGTCTCTAAAGAGAAAATTAACATAGATTTACTGTGACAGAGTTGGACTATGATTTCACTCTGTTGGCAGGGCCATTCCTGGGGTCTTTGAGCCATCAGAGGTATTTCTCCTGGATATGAGTCTTAACTGGTGGTTAATTAATGAGCTAAAATGTAAAACTGGAAATGGCTCTCACAGCATCAAGAAGTTGAAGCTGGGTTTCCTGATCAGCCTGGCCATGCTATCTGTTGTGCCTTCCTTGTGTAATGGTTGTCACCAGTTTCCATTAGGTGGTATTACTAATAGTGACTTGGGAATTCATTCCAGGTAATTAGTTAAAAAGTTAAAAGTCAAATAGATTTCTTAAATAGGTTTAATGGCTTCCCAGGGTGATGAGCTATGTAGTTCCCACATTTTTCTTCTCAGGAGGCTATTAAAATTTTAAGGGAACTTGAAATCATAAAACCCACTCCCTCCCCTTCTTATTTTACAAATGGAAAGGGTGATCACCTAGAAATTTAGTGACTAATCTAAGGTCATCCAGCTAGTTCTAGAATTTTCATCCCTTCTCTTATTCCTTGGAGTTCTCTTTGAATCTCTCTCTTCCTCTCCATCTCTTCCTCCCTCCCTCCCCCCTCTTACATGCATCACACACACACACACACACACACACACACACACACACACACACACACACACTTGCATTTACCCTTGTGTTGTGAAATCTCTTGGGCTTCAGATTACGAGCTAGTCGGTCTTTGCCTTTAGTAACCCTCAGCACTGACTCACCAGTTCATTTAGAATGAAGAAATGAGGGAGGAAAGTAGAACAATTTTAAATTTACTGTGATCTTTGAGACAGTTTTCTCTACACCTGGGAATTGCTGTTAGACAATCAAGGTTAGTAAAGCTCATTGAATTTCTCAGAGGAAAGGTGTTATTTGAATTATTACCAGATAATTATTGTTAAAAATAACAATAATGTAAAAATGGGAATGTGGTATGTTTGAGACATTATCATTTTGAACTTCCAGAAGTTGAGGGAAATTAATGGAGATCTAGAAACAATTATTTGTTGTTGTTCACAATGTACTCGGTGTCAGAAACTCCTGAAATTATAATGTCTAATGACTGACAAACTGGCCCAGAATCAGAAGCCATGTTGTTCAGCTGAACTGCCCTCTCAAAAACAAACCCCTATTAGGAAAGAGAATGTCAGGTTAAGACCTGTGGTACCCAGACCTGTAGCATCAGCATCACCTGGGAGCTTGCTGAGATGCAGGACTGCAGACTACACCCAGACGTGCTGACTCAGAAATACCAATAATTTGTGTGCTACTTAGAATGTGAGACGGATAGAAGATACTCCCATCTCTAATTAGAAAGGAGTTGGGAAGGAGCTATGCATATTGGTATTTTCAAGGCCCGTTCCTTCCCAGTGACTCTAGACTCTCAAGGAAATGACTCTGTGTGGGGTCATAGCAGGAACCAGCAATGCACTTACTCTCTATGAGAACTATTTTAGAGTGACAAGAACACAGAGTCAGAAGGAGGTGCATTTAGATTCTGGCCTCACTGTCTTCAATCTTTCCAATCACAGACTTGTTCCATGAGCTCACAGAGTCATAGTTACTCCTCTGTACACTGGGTTGGGAAAGTTAAATGCGAATATTTTCATATATGCAGATGTGTGGTCCCTGACAGAGTGTAGATACCCGGTAAATATTTACTGTTGTTTCCACTGTACTGCTTATGTGATCTTCCATTTTACATTGGTTTGGTGGTCTCTGAGGAGTGAGGAGCAAAGGCCGCAATGAAGGCAGACCTCAGCACTCAGTTCCTCGGGTGACATGTGGCATTGTGTTCCATAGCAGCTCTACTCTGAGATGGCTTCCAAGGCAGGTGTGCAGAGATGCCAGCAAAGCAGCAGGCTGAAGAGAAGTGATCCTCTGTCTGTTCTGCATCTTATGCCATCATGAGACTTGCTGAGGTCTAAAGGTGGCTCTCTATCACAGTGGTGATGTAAGAGGCAGAGACAACAGCTGGATTCCTAGAGTCTGAGTAGAATTTGTGGCAGGAGCAGCCCCGCAAAATTACCTGTGAACTTAAAAACTAAGTATGGAAGTCATTAAAGGGGAATAAATCTGAAACCCCATGAAGTCATTTTCTTTGACTCTTTTGTAGAGTATAACTACCCTTTAAGCAATCAAACATGACAGACCACGCAGTAGCACTGATTATAGACCCTCAGGTGTGTGCCAGCACCTGAGAGAGAAAATAAGGAAATAGGGGTAGAAGATCGTTTGCCAAAAACTGGAAGATCATAGCAGCAGGATATGAAGGAAAGGAATCTGATTAAAGGACAGGAAGATTATGCCTCTTTTTAATTATAAATTTCACACTTTTAGCAAACTAGTGTGTGTCCTGAACATGTACATTTAACTAATTACATAGAGGATATTTGTGTATTGCCAGGTAACTGTTCACTGAAATGTGGGAGAATATTGATCAGTGTTTTTCTTTATTACCTTAATGTAGTTGCCAGGAGATGAAGGAGAAGAAAGTTCAGTGTGGCGAACTGTTAATAATCTCTAGCCATACAATTTGTTAGGAAGAACAATAAACAGCTTCTGGGCCCAGTTTTGCTGGTTGTGTAGCTGCTAAGGCAAATGGGCCAATTCATAGCACCTCTCCACTGTACCAGCCAAAACATGGCTGTTACCATCTTCTTCCTCTTCTGGGCAGCAATATACTGGTGAGGCCCTGTGGTAATATAGAGCCTATACTATAGACTGATGTTTAAGAGGAAGCGCTTCTGGCCAGTGAGAATGACTGCTAGCTCCTAGAACCCTGTTCTACTTGCTATAGTAAGCATCACTATCCCAAGAAAATTAGTTGTTCCTGGTTTTAGTTTTAGATTGGTTTGGGTTTTTTGTTTGTTTTTTTGTTTGTTTATTTGTTTGTTTTTCATTTTGTTTAAGCTTTTTATTTAGGACTAAGGGGGAAAAATTATTCTGTTTGAGGTCAGAGGGGAAATGGAACAAATACTATTTCTTCCATCCCTGGAAGGAAACAAGGCAAGAAAATGAGAAGAGACTTGGGTCAGCCATCTGTACATTTCTATGAGTAAATCATTAAATAAGGAGAAAAATAAGTGCAAAGTTAAACACGTCCAGAGCACAAAGAGTGAGCAAGGCTAGCTGGGAAAAGAAGTGTTAATGCAGCAAGACTACCAAGCAGCTATAATGAATTTAACCATAGAATTACACAGCCTGTTCCCACCAGGAACTGTAGCCAAAGCCATACCTTTTCAAAGTGGTAGGAGTCTCATCCTAGTCTTCAGTCTGAGTTTATCACTCCAGGGGTGATTTCAGTATTATCATAATTATTACTGCTGGTAATATTAGAGAAATCTGCTTGATTGTTTTTATGATCCACCCTCATTTTAAGGTGCAATTGAACTATAAAATGGTATTTATTTGCTCAGTTTGTTGAAGTAATAACTGAAACAAGTTTGTTGTTTTGAAACATAGTATTCTGCCAAGCTCTCCCTGACTCTGTTCTGGTCTTTTGGTCTGGTTATCACTGTTGGTGGTCTGGTGGGCTTATTGGTATTCATCAGGCAGTGACAGGTATCCTTGCTTAGCTGTTAACAAGGGTAGGACCTTGAGAAGTCGGCTCCCCTAATCTCATCTGAACATGAGGACAGTGAAGAAGATGAGCTTCAGGTCCTCTCAGTTCATCCTCGATTTCCATACCCTTCTAAGCAAGATTCCTTATTCCTTTGGAATCCACTCAGCCAAGGTCAGCTGAGCACACACATTCATATACAAAGAATTACATTCTGGAGGAAGGAAAAGAGGTGTGGTCCTTATCCTACATGCTATAAACTGACATTGCCAACAGCCCTATACCCAAAGAGAAACACTCAAGAAATGTCTTGGACCACAATTGCACCTGATAGTAGAGACTTCAGGATGAATGTCCAAGGATACAGGGTGAACTGTCCATGCTTAAGGTGGCTAGAGAATGGAAAGCCATGTGAAAATATGATTGGTCAAAAAGAGTGTGACCTAATGGTAGTAGACTGAGCACAGAAACCCAGCAAGGCCTGTCTGTTCAGATTCTTGCTGGCTTCTCTGTGCTGCATTCCTTCTACCCGCGAATGAACAGGACCCTTCCTTAACCTGGGGTCTTAGGATCTACTTCAAATAAGGTATGTCAGTTTGTGGCATGAGAAGATTAGAGCAATGTTATTAAGCTTTGTGATCTGCTGTTCTAATTCCCATCCATATCCTGCTTTGCAAAAAATGAATGTTACTTCTGTGATTTGTGTTGCATCGAGAGGAGGCAGGACAGAGGAGAACAAGAGGGAGTGAGAGAAAAGTTGCCTCTGAAGCTTCCACACCTATTGTATCTGCTTTTTAAGAGTGGGGAGAGAAATGATACAAATGGTGATTGGTGTCAATAGAATGTGACAGGGGACTCAAGGGTATTTCCCTTTGAAAAATGATTCTTAAATGAGGTGGCATTAATGGCCCATAAAGAAGCCATAGGTAGACATTTGAATGGGCATATGGGAAAGAATAGGGCTTTGCTCATGTATGGAATGAACGAACTGTAGAGACAAGAATTGAAAGTTGGATGGGGCCACCTTATACTCAGTGTCAAGTTGAGAAGTTTGGATTTAATGCAGGAAGTTTTGTGCACAGAAGGAATGTGTTGGGTGGTGCTTTGGAACACTAATGCAATGATGGTAGAAAGGTCGAGTCTTAGTATAAAATGAAAAGAAATTAGAAGAATGGAGGCAGTCAGGAGATGTCCTCCAATGATCTGGCTGTGGGCAGTAAAGAGGTAATAGTGTTGGGTACCAAAAATAAGTAGATTCAAGAAAGTTGACCAGAGGAAGAACTGTGGGCTTGGCAGCTGATTGGATATGGAAAGGCAAACAGGTCAGGATTACTGCTCGACTCTAGACAAGCCATGGAGTAGAGGTAGCACCAACTCTGGGGTAGCAACCGATTTGCAAGAAAAGACAAGTGGGGTCTATCTGGAAGTTTTTAATTTAAAACAGGCTGATAATACTTGATAGGGATGTTAAGTTTCAAAGAGATAGAGACCTTGAACTGTTCACCTTTACCATGGGACTCCTAATATGCACACTGGGTGACCAAATGATGAGTACTAGTCACTCACTGACTTTAGAAGATAGATATATAGCAATGCAGAAAGCAAGAACTAGAGTAGGTACTCTCTAAGAAAGGGCTTGTTGGGGTTCAGGCAAGATTTCTAAACAAAGCCTGTGGGGGGGGGTGGTTAAAGAGTTTGCCTATCAAGGGAAGAGGGCAAGCAAAGGGCAGGACAAAGCAGCAAACTGGAGACAGGGAGGCAATGTCTGCACCATTACAAAGGTACGTAAGATTCATGGACAAAGTGAGCCATGAGCAGGACTGAAAAGGCATGGATGTCAGGAGTGAAGGGGCAGTGAGCTGGAGGCCCCTGGAGACAGATCATAATCTACACTTACTCAGGCTGTACTCCCTGGGGTTAAAGATAAGGGAGGGAGACTTGAGTTCTCAGCAAGGGGAACAGAGAGAAGGGAAGAATCCAAACCAGGTAAGTGGCCATTTTCAGGAGAAGCAATGGCCTAAGCAGTGGCAAGGGAGAGGCTGAAGGCACCAAAAATACCATGTGGGATACATATGGACACCATGCAGCACTACTCAGCCTTTGAAAAGAGATAGTCTCATTGCCCCATGAGTGGACCTGGAAAATCCTTAAGTGAAATAACCCAGGCATAGAAAGATAAACATAGCATGCTCTCTCTTAGATATGGAATTCAAAACAGTCAAACTCATAGAAGCAGCAAATAAAATGGTGGCTATGAGGATACTTGATTTTATTTAGACATTTTTCTAGTCGAAATAGTTTATTCTAGACAAGACATTAGTTCAGAGATTTTTTTTCCCCTCCCTTCTCTTCTCCATTCTCTTCTTCTAGGCAACTGCTGTGATTTCTAGTTTGCTACCTGTCCTAGAATTAAAAAATAAAAAAAAAAACTATCACCACAAAACACAATATGTAACTTGATTTGTCTATCGCACAATGAACATAAACCTCAAAATACTATGATAACATTATGTGTTTCACAAATAGGTATAATTTGTGCCAGCTAACAATCAACCAACGCATGTAAAACATCAGAAGAATTGGCTGGGCCAAGTTGGAAAGATGCTGTCCTCAGTCTCTCTGGTCTAACCTCCACTCAGCTTCCCAAAGCTACTTCATCTGCACTCAGGGTGCTCTGATGTCTCAGACCATCAAGCTGTCAGCAGAAACACTGTGGAGCAAAGATGCAGAACGAGCCATAGTCATGTTCCTTAGTTCATCTCTTTCAAAAGCAATTACATAAATGAAAAAGAATGACGTGATCATGACCTACTCATTTAATGACCTTGTTTATTTTGTTGTTTGTTTATTCTAGATGCAGCCACTCTCTGTCCCCTGCCCCAATGAACATCTGCACTAGGCGCCAGACTTGGAGTGACTTACCTGAAGAGTGACACCATTTATCTGAAAACTACTGTAAGTACATTATGCCTCTGGTGAATTGAATTACTTTGTGTAAAATATGATGATGATAGTGATGATGATGATGATGATGATGATGATGATGATGATGATAAACCACAGAATTGTAAAAGCAGGTAAAATGTCAAGTAGCTTCATCTTTTAGATGCACCTTCATCTCTTAGGTGACCAGTCCCAGTGCCTGCAGCTGTTTTCATCTACCAGCATTCATTGCATGCATACCTCCCTGGGCAGTGTTCTCGCCCATCTCTCTCCCATCTCCTGGTGGCTGTGTCATGCCGAATCTCTGTGTACCTTGCAGTGACTAGAGCTATTCTGCTTGGTCATGTGTGCCTCTTCCCAAGATGGTAGTAGCTACTCTCCCTGTGTTTATGGCTCATCATGTGTCAGTCTATTGAATCTGGCAGCTGCTTGTCATTTCAAGTCACCCCCATCAAATCTCTGAGCCAGCTTAGCTTGTCTATGCCTACATGATCTCTGGGACACAGCCATGTTGTTGCCTCCTTACAACTGTAAGGAGACAAGGTCTCCTTTGGGACTCTGGGCTCCTTCTACCCCACCGTATTTCCATCCCATAAAGCCAGATCTTCTCTGCCTTCTGGGTGCATGGCTCTGTGTAGCTGATTTGGTTCCTTGTACACAGGGTGTTTCTGTAGAAATATATCCCCACAAGGATATAAGACAGGGTAGGAGAGTTGATATCCACAGGAAACTAATGAGAATTTACTAATCATATTAAAACTAATAGATGAATATATGCTTTTTTCCACTAAGAAAAGCCAGACATTTGAATTGTTTAGAAGCTATGCATGTAAAATAATTATGCATTTAAAAATGAAATCTCATTTTAATTGTACTTACTTAGGTTAAGTTTTTCTGTAGAGTATAAGGCAGGTAATGGGATGGTGATTTAGAAGTCTCTATACTGGAAAATGCTAAACCTGGGAGGCTAATCCTCCTCTTAGGTGCCTGGTAGGATTTTTCACATTCCTACTAACCCATGTTTTTAACTATCCTAGCATACCTCAAACCAAAACAAATGAAGCAAGAATTTTTTTTGAGTCTTTTTACCTGTAAAGCATTTGGTCTCTTGGATGATAATTGATGATAGCTGGTATGTAGGTTATGGACATGCCTTTCTAGTCAAGATGGGGAAAGAAGGGCATTGAGGGGCTAGTCCATAATGACATGAGAGAAGACCATAAATTGTTACTTCTGCCTATAATCACACAGGGAACTTAAGTGCATAATTTATCCTTGTGTTCAAGTGCAGGGTGTCCCTTAGAAATCCTCACATCTAAGTAGTTTCTCATGTCTGAATTTTGCTTCAACATAAGGTGAAATCTGTGCCAGTAGCACAGTCATGCTAGGATATAGGCTGGTTTCAAGGTTTGTGTATTCTTTGTAGCTCCTCCATTCTTGTGCTGCAGAGAACACAGACCTAAAGCTAAGAATTGGAATCTGGTCTTAGAAATTGCAAGAAAACGCAATCAACTGTTTTTGCCTCAGAACGGTGTTTCATGGGCAGGTTGGATTATTACCCTAGTAGTGTCTGCCCTTCAGAGACTGCTTCCTTACACACACACACACACACACACACACACACACACACACACACACACACACATCACCAAAGAGGGAAAAATATAAAAATGGGAACTTGACTAAAGTGTGTCCCTTCGTGAGAGTATCCTGAAAGCTGCCAGTGCTCTGTACCTGTTCCGCAAGTTGAAGGTGATGGTTGGAGCAAGTGCTGGGTTGTATCCCATTACCTGTGCACATGCTCAAGCCTACCTGCTTACTCATGCTACTGTGATAATTTAGCCAAATGATATAGAGAGGGTCTGGCACGGCAGAGATGAGTGTATCTCCTTACTTCACTAAAACTTACTGAGCATTCAGTGGTGCCAGACACTATTCTGGGGACTGGGATATTGTAGCAAGGAACACAAGCAAATCCCTGATTGTGAATTTACATTCAGTTTCACTGCTTATAAATGGCAAACAGACAAAATAGGTACATGGAAGCTAACAGAGGACTGATTTGATTTTATTTTCCTTTTTCCTTCCAGAAAGTATAATTGAGAGGAAAAGTGTGAAAGAAATGCAAAGGGGAAACAATAGGTATGCCAAAGAATCTTGCCAACCCACCTACCGTTCCCTGTCCTAATGCATGACCCAGAGACTTCTCAGGTCTCCAATACCCAGCCCACTTGTTCTCTAGCTTCCTTATAATCAGGCCTAAAGAAGACTTCTGCAAGAGATGTCAGGTTGGAAGCAGCAAGAAGTAAGAGTGTCACAGCCACCCTAGCGCCATCCTGACTCAGTTCAGAAAATGTGCCCCTCCCTTGCCTTCAGGTTTCATTGCGATGAAGAAGAGATCAACAACTCTACATTGTTGGAGATCTCTGGTGCTTCACCTTCACTTAAGAGTGTCCCTTACTCTCCTCTCCACCTTCAGACACAGTTCCATCATCTCTTCAGTTAAAACCTTTCCGTAGAGCTGCACAGTAGAGGCCCATGCCTTGTAATCCCAGTACTTGGGAGGCAGAGGCAGGCAGATCTCTGTGAGTTCCAGGCCAGTTACAAAGTTAGTTCCAGCACAGCCAAGGCTACATAATGAAACCCTGTCTCAAAAAACAAAAAGGGGGGAGGGGAGCTTTACATGTGCCATTTATTTCCTGCCAGGATCCTGACTGCAGTGAGGAGAGACAGTGAAAAATATTGTAAATCAGCCCTGCCAAGAAGGGGAAAAAAAAAGATTGAGATAATAAAATGCTTTCATCATGAAAACATTTTAAATTAATGTGAGACTACTGGGCCAAGTTGTGAAAGGATAAATTGTAAAAAGGCGTGATAAGCAAGAGTCCTGTAGGTTGGTTTCATGAATAGACCATAGTGTTCGGGTCCATGGGCTACTTCTGTCGGCCAAGTGCAGCTTGCTTGACCCTCGGCTCCAAGGAGCTCTCGGTGCAGCCACAGCAATGAGAGGCATGTGAACAGAAGAGGGAGGGGAGGGTGAGATCAGGGTGGGAAGAAGGGTTGCTGAGCCTAACATTCCTTCTCTGTTCACTACAATAACAATCCCTTAGCCCTTGCCCCTGACCTAGATATTCAAAAGATTACTAAAATGAAGATGCCTTACTTGTACAGCTAACGTGAACACCACAGAACTAATATCTTTCAGAAAACACCATCATAGAGTACTTGTTCCTGGGCCAGCACTGTGCTAAATACAACCTGTCATCTCCTTTATTCTTACTCATGTCCCACAGCTGGAAGAGATCAATCCCTGTTCCCATTTTACAGATGGGGGCTCAGAAATGCAAACCAAACTGCCTTGGGCACATGACTGGTAGGGCTTAGTTTTCCTAATCCCCAGGTGGGAGCAGTGGTGCCTTTTAACTTCTGCCCCAACCCCTCCCTGGACACTCTACAGTTCTGAAGCAGAGAAGGGAAATAGTTGCCACTCCAAAAAGGCTGAGGAAGGCATCACTGATTTAAATTATCCTGATCTAATGACTGAGTAATTATTTATCAAAGGGAGGTTCTGACTAATCCTTTCCAATCCAGCCAGGCTGGTGAGTGGAAAACCTGTTAGTGTGCAGGAGAGGGTGGGAGCCCGCTGAAGGGAGAGAATTGGGAGAGAGAGAGAAGAAGCACTTGCCTCTCAACAGACCCTGGAGACTGATAAGAGCTCACACAGATAAAATATTTATTTTTCCATATGCTGCAGAAAGTATTGCCATCACTGTATGTGTGCAATATGTGCAAAGGAGTGTGAACTATATACATCCAACACTGCGGATCTGCCTAATTTCCATGCGTTTAACATGCTTAATACCTAACAGCGCATCCATATGTTTTAATGCATATTTCTTTGCACAAACAATATGGTCTAGTTAGGGAAGAGCCAGCATCCTCCACAGCCTTGCTCACTGCTATATTTCAGCCCGAAACTTTCTGTGGGAGCCAGCACAGGCAGAGTTAAAAAACAGAAGGTTCTGCTGGCTAGCTCAGCTGCCCTTCACCTTAAACCGCCTTCCTATTTCTTGAAGCAGCCTTTTTCTCATAACAAAAATGTTCACAGTGGGGAGATGAAAATGTTTTTGTTCTCTTTGGACAATTGGGACATGTTCAGTCAGAATGTCAGCACTGACCGTTGAAAGGAGGGTGCCTGCGGCCACACTTTTTTTCTTTCTTTTTCTCTTTTCCTTTTTTTTTTTTTTTTTTTTTTTTTTTGAATGCAGCGCTCCACCAGTGTGGCGGGAGGAAGTGCACAATGATTGGCCTGTTTTTCTGTGGAAGTGTTCAGGGTACACCCAGTTTTGCTTTGCATATATTTACGAAACATCTGCCCTTTTCTTGTTCTGAAGTCTTTCTCCCTCACAGCCCTCTTTCCCCTTTCCCCGGGTTTTTCTTTGTTGTTGTTGGCCTGTCTGACTTTTTCAGTGAAGTTTTCATTTTCCGGTTGAGGGGCCACCTCATCACAGTGTATAATTTTAACAGAGGAGGAGAGAAGAGAAGAGAGGAGGAGGAGAAGAAAGAGAGAGAGGGAGGGGGGCAGAGAGAGAGAGAGAGAGAGAGAGAGAGAGAGAGAGAGAGAGAGAGAGAGAGAGAGAGAGAGAGAGAGAGAGAGAGAAGATGCACAGCAGGCAGGGGAGAAAACAAACTTGAAAGAGACTGAGAGGCCAGAAAGAGCTTGGCAAACCAACCTTTGGCATGGTGACCAGGAGGAAGGTTCTGGTAGGAGTTTGCTTGCTGAAATGCTGCCTGGAGTCAGCCAGTGTGCTGCTGCCCTCTGCAGGCTCCAAGGGATAGTGTAGGCTACACAGGCTTGTAGGACATGTCCTCAGATGTGCCATGTTTATACAATCCTTTTTATGCAACCAAAGAAGGCATTTTCAGTTCATTACAAGAGAGCTTGCTCTTCCCTCCTTAATAAACCACAAACTGCAAAAATAAAAATGGGTCATAGAACAGCACCTTTGTGTGTGTCAGACAGACTGGTGTTATGTGTTGCTATTCCCTGGCTTCAGAAAAAGGAGTCCCAAAGAATTGTAAAAGAGGTTGGGGTGGGAGAAGAAATGCTCCGACAGACAGTGTGCAGTGCTCTTGTCTGTAAGTTAGGAAACAGCCAATGGTAACAGGATAAATAAAATGATACTAAGCAAATGAGCGAAGGAGCTGGGTATGTTGGTTTTGAATATATCCTTGCAGAGGTGGCTGCAATGCTCCTGTGCCATGGATGGCCTCCCAAGGTGATCCTAGAAATAAGACGAGGCACAAGATATCATACAGGCATCACAACCCAATCCAGGACAAGAAACCAGGATTAAACAGTGCAGTTTCTTCAGGTTTAAATCAGACTCATTGGGTGTTTGGCAGCACTAGTGCTTGGAAGTGAACACCCTTAATTCTCTCAACCACATGTCTGAAACTAACTCAGGCCTTGTCTGTAAACCCCAGAGGTCATTTTCTTTTCTGCTACATGATAATGGCCATTGGTATTTTGTCCTTATATTTAGATGAATTGCAAGGACCAGCCACTCTTATTAAATGCTCTTCATGTAATCAAGGAAAAAGCAACCAATCCAGGTTGATTCCATTGCTGCATAAAAACTAGGAAGCTTAATTAGGATTTAGACTGGGACTAGTCTCCAAGTGTACTTGAATTTCAGGTCTGTTTAAGTCCATCAGCAAACAGCTTTTGAATGGCTGCTGTGTATAAGTTGCCCTAGTTCAGTATAGACTAGACAGTAAACTCTGGGAGGACAGGACCAGATCACTCAATTCATTACCTGTAGAACACATCACAGCCACATGGTATTTGTAAAATGAATGTGTAAATGAGTGAATGAATGAATGAGGGAAGGAACAGAAAGGCAGAAAGAAAGAAAAGAACTGGAAAGAACACCAGAAATATAACAATAACAAGAACATTCCCCTAGAAGTAAGAACATTTAACTAACAATTACTGAAATAAGATTTAGTGAGTAAAATGACGGAGAGATTTAGAATGATACAGAGAAGAGTCACCCTTTCTGAAAGAAGGCACTCACAGCGATATAATATGCAGCTGGCATTTAATAAGTGTGAAGGGTATGTCTCTTTTCATCAGGCAGAGATGAGAAAAGGCTGTTCAGAGCAAGAACAGTAATGAAGAAAGGTGACTAGCCCAGAATGTACATTCCAGAGCTCTGGGAATGATAAACAAACTCCAAGGTGGTCAATATATGGAACCCATGAGATAAGGAAGGACAGATAAGGGGCTGACCTCGAATGCCAGGCCACCATGGTCCTGTAGGATTTAGTGAATGACAAGCCCAGGACTAGGGTGATGGGGGATGGCAAACAAGTTAGTGGACACTGGAAAGTGTTAAGGCAGCTGCCTAGAGAGGGAGCAGACCTGAGAGGACCACAGGGTAAGCTGAGGCAGAGGAAGGTGAGTGCTGCACTGGGGGCTTCCTCAGCAGACCACACTGCTAGAAATAGATGCCTCAGGGGAAACACTAGTAGTGGGGGGGGGCGCTTTGGAGACTTTGATCTTGGATGCTTTCTTAATCTGAAAAACCGGAGTAGCAGATCCTTGTGGGTCCCTAGGTAGACATGGGATTCGAGGTTTAGCCCCAGAGTCACCTATTCAGCAATGATAAGGCTTGTTTTTACTATGTTGGCTTTCTCCACACTGAGAAATGTATCGGAAAGCTCCCCTCCCCCAATTCTAATCTTTACCATGCTATTTCTGCCTCATGCCCTCTGAAGAAACAGATTTGATTTCACAACCTGTTGGACTAAAAACACAGCATACTAATCATAACACCATATTCTGCGAGGGCAGATTTGACTACCCAGTACAACACATTTCAATATGAAATATTCTGTATACAAGTCCAATGCCATGCTCATAGAAACAAGGAGAACATGGAAACACAGCGACTTACAACAAATTATGTCCCACACATAATCTATCCAAAAAGGAAAAAAAAAATACTCTGTGGTTACATACTGATAGAAAAAGACACAAAGCCACAGAAACTGAGGACATGTTCTAGGAGGAACTCATACCCCTTTGTCTTTAGGGTTTGGGGTCAGTGTGCTGTAGATGCTGATTTGCCAGTTACTATTGATTGCATTGTCATTGGGAAAGGAGCCCTGAGCTGATTGATAGCTAAACTGTGTTACTTTCTATTCCTGACACTAAAAAACACCGCCACCTTTCTACTCCCCATCAGCAAATACCAGTCGCATTCCTAAGCTCCAGGAGCCTGTTCTAAACCTAAGAACAAAGAGCATGTGAAGGCCTGGATGAATAGAGCAGGGTAGAGAGTGTGTGACACCTTCCCTCCTTACCTACTGGAACCTACACTCTTCCTAATCACTTTTCACTTTTCACTTTTCACTTTCCACTGTACAGACACCTTTACCACTACCCCTCTCGTCTGTACAGCCTGCAAATCGAGGTTGTGATTCTAAATTATGCATCGACTTAAAACTAATAGAAACAGGAGAGTGGGATACTCCATAATGTGTTTCAAGAACAGAGACTTAAAGCTAGAAGGAGCTGTGTAGGGCCTTCTAATCTAAGCCCTTTATTTTGCAGATGAGGAAACTGAAGCCCAGAGAGGTGAAGTAAGGTGCCCAAAGCCACACAGCAAGTTGCAGGCACAGCTAGTACCGTAGCTCAAGTCTCCTGACTCCCAGTCCAGTGCTCTTCCCATTACTCCACGGTCCCGTCTCTAAGCTTCCTGACAAATGCTAGAACGGTAAACCTCCGCTAGTATTCTTTCCAGACCATGTTAAAACTCTAAGGGGGGAAAGGATGCTTTCTTGGATAATGTCAGCCATACGTAGCTCAAGCTGTCTAAAGTTCTGGGACAGGGTCTTTTTATACAGCCAACAGAGTCCAAATGTGGTGCTGTTTGCTTGGCCCATATGCTTTCATGTGTTCCCAGTTAGGCCATTACTGGAGGGAAAAAAAACAAGAATCAGCTTGTTTTAAAACAAGGGACATACTGGACTCCCTCCCATCCCCCTTCAGGAAAAAAAAAATCAAGTTATCTTTAACAGATTCTAAAAATGCCTTTTCCCAAATATGCAGTCAGTTCCTTCAAAGGGCCCTTTGTTTATTCTCAGGAAGAAACCCAAGACAGCTGAAAACCAGAAGGCATCTGAGGAGAATGAGATTACTCAGCCGGGTGGATCCAGCGCCAAACCGGGCCTTCCCTGCCTGAACTTTGAAGCTGTTTTGTCTCCAGACCCAGCCCTCATCCACTCAACACATTCACTGACAAACTCTCACGCTCACACCGGGTCGTCTGATTGTGAGTACACCAGTGAGGTGACGGTGTCTTCCCAGTGCTTGGCTTGGTGCATCTCCCTGCACCCCAGGGTTCTGGCTGTTTTGCATTCAGAGCAAGCTGTTTCCATTTGGTCTTCCAGAGTAGCCAAGAGTAGCACGCCACCATTTTGATCCAGCCAGCATCTATGTCTATTCAAAGCCAGAGGATCTTTTAAAGCCAGGTGACCAGACATTTGGCCTCAAAATGCTGATTAATTACACGGGCCACATTCTCTTTCAAGAGTAACTCATAAAAAGAAGCGGCATTTCTTCTGTCTGATTGTTCTTGCTCTCAGTAACAGCACTTCTACCGTTACTAAATGGAACAACCAAATATGGGCCTCAGAAGGCTAGTGAGACACAAGGAAACAACCATTTCCAAATTACATAACCCAAGTCAGATTTGCATTAGTTATTGGAGTCTCATGTAACTTGGCTGAATTTCGGTCTTTCCAGTTTTTAATTTATTTTGAAGTGGTTAAAGGATAGCATACATTTACAGAAGAAAAGAGAATGGCTTCCAAGAATTCAAAAGCCACCCAGACTTCGAATAGCCAATAAGAATGCAGGTTAAAAATATTTTTTAATTAAAAAAATTGCCTACGGGCTAAATTTGGAAATGGGCACTTAATGAGAATCGTCACTATTGAAGTCACTTCTCTGCTGTTTATTTTTGCCATCTTCTCACTAATCTAGAAGTCACTTCTTAAATCCTATTTTAAGCAAGTTGATAAATCACGTTAGGAGGCTGCTTTTCGTTTCTCAAGTGTAACCCAGTACTTGAGAGAGGAACACATGTGTTGACAATACCAAACCAAAAAAGTATTTCTTTTCGCTTCAAGATGCCCAACAACTCTTCTGAACTGATCTCTCCACAGGGTGTCTGGTAACAGGCAGAGAGCTGGCATAATGGAGTGAGTTAAATATACCAAGAAAGCTTTATTCCCCAAAAGGGCTACATTTATCCTGTTCCTCAAAGACAAATTTAAAAAAAAAAAAAAATCTCCATTAGGAAACAAGATTCCAAATCCCTTGCTGTTATTTTTCTCACAGAACAAATGTAAAATTCTGCAAGGAAGACAAAGGGTGAACCTGGGTGATTTCCTCCCCCACTCACTTCGACATCATAGCCTCTAGACAGGAGATGTGAGCCGGGGCAGGGGTTGGGCTGCAGCCACACTCCAGCTGTCACTAGAAAATGGAAAGAAAATGAGATCCAAGTCACTAAGTGCCACGTGATCTGTACAGTCAAACTTGTGGCTTCTATTTAGGCATAGGGACGGAAGCAGAGACTTTATCCTGTGGACCATCACCATAGGTCATATCCTTGGACTTTTCTTGCCTGGAAGTCTCCAGCCTAATAGTAATTACAGGAAGAACTTGAAAATAGCATGGCACAGTGCCCCACAGACATGTACACACTGCCCGTGCCCACCAGGTAAAAGGCCTGGCCTCTCAGTGTGGACATCTTCTTCACCTGGCTTCCTGCCACACCATGGGGAAGATCGCATAGGATAGTCCTAGCCCAGAAATCTGGTGCAACCAAGTGAAAGCTTTACTGAGTAGAAAAATCACTGTAATTTTGTACAGTAAGCATCCGGCCAGGCCTTACTTGCCCTGCCACCCTGGCATATGCAGAAGGAACAGCAGGATGGTGTTGTCACTACAGACCCTGTGGAAGCCAGCAGAGTGGAGCTCAGTGGGGTGTGTGAACGCAGTTGGAAGTAGACTGAAATGGGAGGAGAAACTTAATCTCAGCTGTCTAGAAAGTCACTTTGATTTTGCCATTAAGATGTGTAGCCTTCTCCACACCGACCTGTTGTTGAAATGGATTGTACTTCTCTCCAAACATATTTGGATTGTAGTTTGTCCTGATTTGAGCCTACACTTAGAGGAAGATTGTTTTTTAGGAAAGATTCACAGAAATCTGTCCATTTGGAGGTTGCTTGAGAGAAGACAGGAAAGGAGTTTATTTTAAGCTGTTAAATTTTTTGGATGCTCTTCTTGCATTCAAGAGGGTTTTTTTTTTTTTTTCAAATGTCATTCTTACCATAGATTAATTTAAAAGCCTAATTTCTTTAAGGTAAAATATTCAGTTCCTATTTAGAATGAGCAGATTTGGGGCATTTAAAAATAGTGCCCTTGACTTGTTAGTCTCTTTAACTTCAGGAACATTTTACCAGTATGTGGTGTTCTAAGCTTTCACGAGTATTTGAGTTTTCATAGCACCTTTTTATTTTGTCGAGTGCTTAGCAAAATTATTCTTAGTCATGACTTAATGCCTACTTCCTGTCCATCAGCATGATTCTTCCCACTTTACAGATGAGAGAACCGAGAAAGCCAACACCTAGCTGAGGAAGGATTTGCCTGCAGTTCACTCACGTGGGTGCTGACGAGTGTTTACGAATTTGCTGTCATTCTGAGCATCCAGAACTCTCTACTCAAAGTGGAAAGATGATATTCCTAGCTATAAACAGGCATCTTGGAAGTGTGTGGCTACTCAAAATGGTGACGTGGTTATAAAAACACAGATTAATCATTCCCACAGAAGAGGAGTCAGCTCTGCTGTAACTAGGAAAGGTGACAAGCCATGGTGCTTTTGCCTATACCCATGTAGAGGTGACCAGTCCAGGGCCTTAAGTGATTAGTTGGCCATGTAACCTGCCATGTTGCGGCACTTTCGTCTTGACCATGTAATCTTCAGCACTTCTGCCTTGGCCAGAGATCCTAGTAATGGTCAAAAGCAGTAGTATAGTCAGATACGCTTTCCTCCAGTGAGATGACACTGTTATCCTGCCTCAGAAATGCGTGCTGTATGGTGGTGCCCTTCCCAATACAATTTCCTCTCAGCAATATTCTACCATTTCCACAGACCTTGTCACCTCTACACCATTTCTGAAAGCATAATAGTAAACAAATTCAGATGATGATAATAGAAGGCATTAAGATGAATGTGGGAATAGAAAGGGTGCAAGAACCCTAGGTGTTTGATAGAGCAGTTAGCCCACCAAAAAGGCTGTGTACACAGTGAGCCAAGCTCAGTTCTTAACCAGGACAAAACGGAGTGAGTAGAGCAGACGAAGTCCCCCCATGTGAAAAGCTCGTCCTGACAACTACCAAGCTGTGGCACATCACAGTCATACTCCTGTAACAGACGCAATCAGAACTTTTACTTGCATGTTTCTTCCATCCTGTCTCTCCCCCGTTCCAATAAGGCTCCCATGGAAGGGGAAGCATTCCTTCCTGACAGTCCTCCCTGCTTCTGCTGGAGATCTACGTTAGCTCCCCTTGACGGAAGCTGACCTCCATGGCCACTTATTTCCCAGTGCTTTTGTGCTGGGCTCATCAGACTGTCTGGTTCTTGTGTCCTTGCCAAGACACATTTATGCATTAACAGTTTTTATTTATTTTTAATTTAACCTTTACACATTACCAAACTGTTGAGTGGGTGGGTTTAAGTTTAGCTGTGTAGGTAGCCTGGTGCTGCTGGGGCTTCCTGCTGTCGAGGAGACTGTGGGCTCTTCCTTTCCTGTCCTCTGCCTGCCATCTTCCCTGGCCTTCTCTCCCTCTCTCAACTATTTCCTTCACTCATCCAAGGCCCTGTGATTAAATTTTTAGTACACTTGGATCATTTTGAACTTTTAAGCAATTTCTGAGAGAACAAAACAAAGAGGATTTTTATGGCAAACTCCATTAATGCCACATTAAGGCTGACATTTTAATTACCCCCAAGTCAGGAAATGCAAAGTTCAGGTTCCCACAGCAACAGAAACTGTCCCCTTGAGTGCCGAGTGCAGCATCACAGCAGACTCTTTCATTCGCGGTTACACAACCCCGGCAGGAGGACATTGTTTTTAGCTATGTCTGTGGAAAGAAGCTGCCTTGCCCCTTTGTGTCTCGCCTCAGTTGAGGAGTTGAGGAGATGAGCCTTAGCGTCCCTCCCCAGACCATCTCCGTGTATTATCCTGTAACAGAAGACATGCTCTGCATGTGCACACAGACTGGATTAAAGTTGCTGTGGGGACATTAACTCTGGTTTCCGGACTTCCGTGCCAGTCACATTTAAACCATAATGTTGTAATTTTTGGCATGTAATAAATGTGCATTTCATGTACACAGACAGAAAGAAGCATAAAATGTATTTTAAAGAGCAATTAATTACTAACTTTGTGATTAAAAAACATTTGGTGCATGTTCCTTCCCGTTTAGCATCAGCTGCTGGTCTTAGCCAGGCCTAATAGATGACATACTGTGTCCCATCCTGGATCTCAGATGTACTTACTGTATGTTCCTGTTCTTGTACATAATTAATTCCTTAGTAACGCTGTAGGGGGAAAACAAAATGGAAGGAATATGCAAGCATGTAAATAGGGTAAGGGAGACTTTGAAGGAAATGATTCATTTCTGCAAATAAACCTCTGAGTCCTGATAAAGAGCCAGAAATCTGCTAAGTGGGTGTAGACAAAGGTTTCTGGCCACCTTGGAGCATCTGGTCCTGAGCCGTAGGAACAACTTGAAAGCACATTTTCCCTCATGAATTCCAGGCTTGCCCAGAGGAGGAATGACTTTCCTAACTCCTTAGACTTCAGAATTTAAAGGTTGTTTTATTCACTAATGACCATAGTGTATTTTCAAATGGGAGGGGAGTTGTAGGGAATTCAGGTAAAAGGTGGGCTTTACAAAAGAACTCCACATTTAGAAAATAGTGGGGTTTTTTCTCTACCTACTCTACTAATCTGGTTGACCCATTCATGTCTCAAAATAACTAAACAGGTTTGTGAGTAAAAGGAATCACTAGCAACACACTGAAAACACAAGTGCTTAGGCCTGCAATGGAAATCAGGAGACATAAAAGTCATACTGTAAAGTTGTGTGGCTTCAACCCCAGCACAGCCTTCAAGGACACATGTTCATTGAGGGTCCTCCTGCTATTTGCTCATTCTTTCCTGTCATGCATTTCTTTTCTTTTCTTTTCTTTTTTGTTCAGTTTAGTTACATATGGTATTTAACCTTTAAGAAAGAAACTTCAGTTTTTCAGGGCTCTGATTTGCTAATACTTGGGCTGTCTCTAAGTGTGAATGTGTGTCTGTGTGAGTGAAAACTGCTCAAGCAAGTTTGAAGGTCTCTCTGGCAAATTTGACTGCGTGTTCAGAAAGTTTCCAATCAGAAAGCTGAGTCAGTATAAACCCTTCCAAACACTTCCCGAGGCACCTGTTCACATGGAAAGATTGGATTTCTGCTGGAGGTGCTCAGAAGGCAGTGTTTGTAACTGAAGATCTCTGGGGTGCCAAGAAATGAAACCCATTTTGGCCCCAGAAAACCTCTATAAATGTTCGAAATGTATAATCAAACAAAGACTTCATTTGGATTCCGATGCGTGTATCTCAGCAGATGTGTCTAAACTAACTGGAATCCCACGGGGGCAGCTGAACTGGATTTTGGTATGTCTTGATAACTGAAAAGAGTTATTCTTAGACTTTGGAAGGACAAAAATGGTCCATCTGTGAAGAACCGTAATAGAGACATGGCAAAAAACAGCACCCTCTGACAGAGTTATTTATGGAATTTAGGACAAGTTGGACAATCCTGAAAACATTTTGGGGTCACACTAATTTGCAGGAGAAATACAGCTAAAATGGGAAAAGGAATAACAACCACAGATAGTTACTATCCTACGGCTTGGCTAATTAATTCTCTAATAAATTATGTATCAATTAAGTAGTAAATAGAGCACCTGTAATGTGAGTAGTGCTGAGGCTGTCTGCAAAGTACCCGCCCACATTCCCTTCTCTTCCAAGTCCTGTAAGGAACCTAGTGTTTATCTTATTCTCCTCCCTAACAGTATAAACTGATTCTCTGCCATTCTGTTAACCAAGTACGTGTAGATTTCATTTCTTTAAAAGAATCTTGCCCTTTTTAAAAAGTCACCTTCCATCCTATGAGTTAGTTAACATACGATGTCTTTGGAACTATTTTTATTACCTTTTATAACCTCTCATTCAGAGATCTTAATGCTGAGGACAGCACTTACACATTAGAAGGCCAGGTGTTTGTTTATTCTTGGTCTGATTTTCTAGAGTTTGTATTTACTTACTTACTTACTTACTTACTTACTTACTTATTTTAAAGGTTAATTTATTATGTAGTGTTCTGCCAGCATGTACTCCTGCAGGCCAGGAGAGGGCACCAGATCTCATTACAGGTGGTTGTGAGCCACCATGTGGTTGCTGGGAATTGAACTCAAGACCTCTGGAAGAGCAGCCCTTGCTCTTAACTTCTGAGCCATCTCTCTAACCGCCCCCCACCCCGAGTTTGTATTTACTGTGTTTAGGGTCATACTCTTTCTTTCTCAGATGCGTTTGTGGTCTCTTCTTCCACTAACGGATTGTGGCACCTCTTCTGAGTAAGCTGGCTTCTGGGAGAACTAACTGCACTGCATACTCAGGACTGTTCACCAGTCAGTCCACTGAATGTTTGGAAAGCAGAGGGCCTCAGGCCAGGTGTTATACAGAATGGAGTTTCACCAGCTAGGGTCCAGTGCTTAGAGACTTAGATTCTTGTCTAAGGGGCAGGACTGACCTACACAGTGGTTGAAAATGCATTCTGGGCACCATGACCCTCAGCATCCATTCACTCGCTCAGCCTTTGTGTATAGAGTACATGAATGTATCCATGTGTAGCTTTACTGAGTTCTGTGGGTATCCAAAGGTGAAAACAGAGTCTGCAATCAACCATCTTAAAACTTAGTCTATGTCTTCAGGTCACCACTGTATTAGAATTTAGAGTAGTTATCAAATACAGTATAATCCATTAACACCTAGTTAAATTTATTGAAGAGGTTCCAATTGACTTCTTTTGAAAGGTAAATAAAATTCCATCGAATGTGAGGCATTCAGGTAAAGTATGGCCAGTTTGCACTCTAGTTCAAAACTTTAAAATCATCAGGGAGGACTTTAAAGGGCCTTTACACATTCAAAACGCTACTTAGGGAAGGTCTAACTTAGCAGCCACTATGTGGAGCATATGGGGATGGGGTAAGCCAACTGGAGAAAAGAGAAAGCTCAAGAGACATTGTCACAGTATTGGTAACTTGAAGGGAGCTAGTGAGAGGAGGAGTGGAGGCCAAGGGATCTAGGCCACCCTCAGCAGACTGAGATAAGGATAAAAACTCCAGAAGACATCTGCTACTAAGTATGAGAAGGGAAATTATCAGAGATAATACCACCAAGATACCAAAAACAGATTTAGAATCTGGGCCTAGTGGAACATGTCTACAGTCCTAATGACTCAGGAGTATAGATTACAAGTTTAAGACCTGCCAGGGCTATAAAGCAAGTTCAAGGTCAGTCTGATCATGTTATCCAGTCTCTTTCTCAAAAGAAAACAGAAACACCAACAAACAAGTAAACAAACAAACAAACAAAAAACCACAGAAGAAGAAAAAACACATGGCTAAAGATGCAATTCAGTGATGGAGGTTTGCATAGCCTACACAGGGCACCAGGTTCAAGCCCCAGCAAGGGAGGGGAGGGGAAGATTTTGGAGAATACAATAGAGTTCATTTCATGCAACACAAAGCATGAAAGTATTCCCAATGGAAACAGAACAGTGAGTTACAAGTAGAGTCCTAGATTACAGTAGAAATATTTAAAATTAGGGGTAGGAAACCCTTTGGCCAAGAGGCCATAATTTATGCCATAAATACAGGAGTAAACTTCAAAGACAACTTTGTTGAAAGAAAAAAGGGGAACTAGAACCTGGGGAATGTTTACATTGAGTGATAAGAAGAGAACAAAGAATCTTCAAAGGAGGAAAACAAAACAAAAAGATCTGAGAAATAGGAGAAAACCAGAAGAGTGAGGGATCATGGGGAGGAGATGGGTCAGCCACAGACAGCAGGGAGGCAGAGAACCAGGCAAAGGTCACCTTCGAGTGCCTGTCTTGAGAGCAGAATAAGCATGTGCCTCTCCCTCTCTCTCTCTCTCTCTCTCTTTCTCTCTCTTTGAGACACACACACACTATGATGCAGAGGTGTTCAGGGACAAACGAGATAAATGGTAACGCAACATTTGCAAATAGTTTTTTAAAAGAAGTTTAATGATTCAAAGAATGGTGAGTATTTTTAGGATGCTAGAGTCCCAAGTCCGTTATGAAGAAAGACTCCATAAGTCAGTACAGTGAGAGGGAATTAGATCCCATCCATAGGACAGTGTAGATGTGAACACTGTGACAGGAACTAAAGGTCCAGTGAATCAGTAATGGTATCATGACCCTGGCTCTCTATCTGCCACTTTCTTTTCCTTTCACTTAATGAAAGCAAATGTGTTGTAAGCCTCGTAGGATGTCTCCTGTGATAGCTTCACTGACATCCTCTTCATCTGAGGACAAGTATCAGATACACAACCCTTTAAAGTGGCCCGTTCTGTGTCTTCCTCTGCTGAGAAACCCCATACAAATAGCCCTGTAGTTACTTGTAGCAGCACATACTCCTCTTTATCAAACAGCATGTGGCATCCTTAGCTTCACTGAGGGGCGAGGGGGAGGAAGGAGGTTTAAACCTGGCCACTTAGAGTGCTTACTTTCTTTAATAGAAAAAAAAATAAAAACATTGCAAAAGCCATTGTCATTTGGACAACACAGTATCTGACATTGCTTCCATTTCAGGATGTTGATCTGAACCCAATTTAATCAAATATTACTTTGCTATTAAACTAAATAAATAAACTAAAACTAAATAAAAAGTATTTTATCATCAGTGGAAATAATTTAAACAACCACAAGGAAGAATCTTGAACATTCTTCACAATTTCACAAGGCAGAATGAATTCCCACTTGATAGTAAATTGTCCAAAAGGATTGTCTTCCCTAATCCTGAAAGCTTCCTCCTATTTATTTAGCCCAGGTCATCTCAGCATTATTCCTGTTTTCACTTTTATACCATGCGGTGATCAGAAGTCAGGGCACATGGGAATTTTAAGGCTACCTGGTAGAACATCAGTTAAGGAATTTCATGATGTGATAGCAAATTAACTTTGCCATCTAATCACTTGCCGTCTCTAAAGTCTTCATACCCTAGCCAGGCATTAGATGGAAAGGAGCTAGTGGAACAGAGACCCATGTATACCCAAGATGCTGAGTATAACTGTCCGTTGGAAAAGCAGTGTGCAGACTCTCCATTGAAACTCTTTAAGAACTCTTATTCCTGAGGAAATCCTAAGGGTTTGGGTGTGTTGCCAATTTTGAGGAAAGCTCCAGAAACCAGACCTATCCTATTTTACTGCTGACCTTTAGTTTTCATAACCCAGATAGAACCCTGGGACTGCCTGGCAACTTGAGAACTCTGCATTAGCTTGCTGAGAAATGGGGCCAGAGAGATGGTTCACCAGGTGAAAAGAGCATTTGCTGCTCTTTTAGAGGACCAGAATTCAGTTTCCAGCACCCAGACTGGGCATCTCACAAATGCTCTAACTTCAGCTCCGTGACTCCATCACCCTATTTAGCATCCATGGGCTTCCAAATGTACATGTGTGCATGGACACGGACACGGACACACACACACACACACACACACACACACACACACACACACATCAATATCTTTCTAAAAGATATTGAAAGATAATACCTGCCTCCTAGAGAGTAATACAAGCAGGCTTTAGGCAGAAGATAATTCTGGCACCATCCTGCTCCAGAGCAAACTTTTGACCCAGATACCTCTCTCAGGTCTGTGAGCTCCCAGAGAAGGGAATGCACACATATATGCAGTGTTTGTCTGGACACATTTAAAACCTTCATTCAGTTGAGGACAGAGAATTAAAAGAGAGAACAGCATCTTCAGAGCATACCGCAGTCAGTGACTTTCTCTTTGAACGTAGCTTTTCAAAAGTAAGCTGGATACTGGAGGAGAGGTCCCACAGGAGCATTCAAGTCCAGCATGACTTCTGATGACTTTCAGGGAGCATGGCAGGTATAACAACAGACTTAACACTGTAGAATGTCTTGGTTCGTGAGCAGACTTTGACATGGGTTGTTCAGAAAATGTTTTCTCACTTGTGGGGTCCAGTTATACATGAACTTGAGCCTATGAATGCAGTTTATATGCTTTGAATTACTGTCTTCTGTATGCATAGTATCTATTCTGTAAGTTATTATAAAGGAATATTATTGTTTTAGATTTTTTTTTATTTCTTGATTTATTTTTTTACATTTCAATCTCAGCTCCTCCTCCCTCCTCTCCTCCCACACTCCCCATTTCCCCATACTCCACCTCCCATCTGCCCCTCAGAAAGAGTAAGGCCTCCCCCCTAGGAAGTCTACTAAGTCTGTCCCATCATCTAGTTGAGGCAGGACCAAGGTACCTCCCCACCCACACCCCCTGTGTCTAGGCTGAGCAAGGTATCTCTCTATATAGAATGGGCTCCACTAAGTCAGATTGTGCATTAGAGTTAGATCTTGGACCCACAGCCAGGGGCCTCATATTGCCCCACCTGCACCTTTGCCACCTGTATTCAGGGAGTCTAGTTCAGTCTTGTGCAGTTTCCCCATTTGTCAGTTCTGAGTCAGTGATCTCTCACTAGCTGGGGGCCACTAGCTGATTCTATGGGTTTCCCCATCATGGTCTTGACTCCTTTGTTCATATTGCTGCTCTCCCTCACTTCGATTGTACTCCAGGAGCTTAGCCTATTGATTAGCTGTGGATTTCTGCTTCCATCTGTTTCTGGAAAAGGGTTCTAGATTCTCTGGGATTGTGGATTGTAGACTGGGTATCTTTTTGCTTTATGTCTGGTATCCTCTTAGCAGTGAATACATACTATTTGTCTTTCTGGGTCTGGGTTACCTCACTCAATATGGTTTTTTCTAGTTCCATCCTTGTGCCTGCAAATTTAAAGATGTCATTGTTTCTTATCACTGAGTAAATGTACCACATTTTTTTTATCCATTCTTTGCTTGAGGGGCATCTAGTTTGTTTCCAAGTTCTGTCGCTATGAACATAGTTGAACAGATTAGTTAGAGTGGCATATATAAATTTCCCAAAACAATATCAACACTAGATGAACAACCAACCCTCAGTGACTTTGACTACCAACTAATAGCTTCTCCTCTTCCTCCTCCTCCTCCTCATCTTCCTCTATTATTTCTATTTTTACTTTTGACACAGGGTCTCCTAGCCCAGGGCAAACTTGAACTTGGGATTTCCTTGTACTCACCTGCATTCTAGTGATGGAGAAGAGAATGGAATGCTTGGCTTTCTCCCTCAGTTGTCAAATTTGCACATGCTCCATGTAAACTTTCCATGTCCAAATACATGAATGGAAGAACAGAAATCAGACCTTAAAACAGAGCATTGCTCCTCCATATCAGAGAGTGCTTTGCAAAGAAAAATGCAAGTCCCGTCCGTGTCGTGTCTCTCCCCCCCCACACACACACACAAAGGATCTCTTTGAAAGACAGTCTTCATGGTGGTTCTAGAGTATTTTGAGGTAATTCAAAATCAGGTACAGTTTGAAAAGTAAATGTGTTTGAAAGAGCAGAGGATTACTTCCAGTCACCTGACCCAGCTACCTTCTTCATTTCTAAAGAAGATTGCAGTAGTTAAAAGGCTTGTTGGCTTTGTCCCTTTCCTATCCTTCGGTACCCACATGGTCTTTGGTAGTATATAGTGATGGTTTTGGACATTTGCTTCTCTTGCTTCCTGGGTGTTTCTGCTGCTGGGTGTAGAATTGCAAGGACACACAGGGAGGAACTGGATCTCCAAGTCTTCCTGTAATAGCTGCAGACTGAAAGCCAAAGCAGATTATGTGCAAGTCTGTATACATCCCAAGTCAGTGCTTTAAAACGTTAACTTCCTGAGTCATGATTTCTGCATCTTGTATGCAGAATTCCTTAAATCACATGTTGATGGCTAATCAGCAGAATCCAAAGACGCAAATTAGATGGTACAATATTTACAGAGAAAATATATGTGTAGCTCAAAAAGTAACGATCCTCACAGTCACCATCCCACCCAAAAGGGGGGGAAAAAGTAGTAGTGTTGCAATCTGAACTCTCAACATTGCAGCCAAGAAAAGAATCAATCTAACAGTAGAAGGGAGCTTTAAAAAAATTTTTTTTGGTAGCCGGTCCAAACCCACAGTAAGAGAGTTGAAAATCCAGGAGCAGTACTCTGCAATTCCTGTTATCCTAATAGCATTGCCCGCATATGTATGTATGTATGTATGTTACATATTATATAATTTAATATTAAGAATATATAATTAATTTATAACAACATAGTAACATATAACTATCAGATAATTTTGTTGTTTTGTTTTTTGTTTTTTTCGAGACAGGGTTTCTCTGTGTTGCTTTGAAGCCTGTCCTGGTATGCACTCTGTAGACCAGGCTGGCCTTGAACTCACAGATTCACCTGCCTCTGCCTCCCAAATGCTGGGATTAAAGGCGTGCACCACCAACACCCAGCTGGCCCAGATAATTTTTAAAGTGTGTGTGTGTGTGTGTGTGTGTGTGTGTGTGTGTGTGTGTGAGAGAGAGAGAGAGAGAGAGAGAGAGAGAGAGAGAGAGAGAGAGAGAGAGAGAGAGAGAGAGACTCAGTGGATTTAGTTAGGGTTGTGTGTGTGACTGTTGGTGACAGGTTATTTCATGGAATATATGCTACACCACTGAAGAGAGTGACACCCCTTTCCTCAGTCAGTATTAAATGTCAATAGCTCCTGAGGGAATTATGGGGCCCCTCCCCCTACCATGAAGAAATGTGTAGGAACCCAATCTTGTGCAGGACTTTGTGGGTAAAGTCCCACTGAAGTCATGGATACAATGGTCATGCCATGTCCAGAACATCCCTTTTGCAACACCTCCCTATCCTCTGATTCCTTTCGTGATGGTCCCTGAGTTTTGGAGAGAGTGGTAGATGTTCCTGTAATGGCTCAGCACTCTACTTTCCCTTGGTCTCAGCATTTCAACCAGTTATGAGTTAGTTCGGTTACTCACTGCCTACTGCAAGAACAAATCTCCCTGATGAAGGCAGAGAGCAGTACTGATCTGTGTTATAAACATTACAAGGGTTACTGTGCAAAACATGAGTTCCCTTCTGTGGAGCAGGCCTCAAATCTAATTAGAAAGCAGTTGGTTACAGCCATAACATTCATGGCCCGACAGCTTTAAAAAAATATATTGCATATATCTATTGTGTGTGTGTTTGTATGGGGGCACACACATTTGTACAGCATGTGTGTGGAGGCCAGGTAACAATCTATCAGTTCTTGCCTCCTACCATATGGATCCAGGGATTGAACTCAGGTCATCAGACTGAGTGGCAAGTGTCTTCATCCACTGAGCCATGCCAAAGGCTTCTATGCCAGCCTTTTGTAACTTTATATTTTAATATTTACTTATTCATACATTCATTTTTGTCATGCTGGGAACAGGCTGCAGTGTCTTACATGTGCTAGGTAATTACATTACCACTGAATCTTCATCCCCACCTACAGTATTGAATACTTTGTCCAGGCAAAAGCCCAAGTACAGAAGTGTGATCTTGTCCCCTCCTGAACCTCTAGGATCCAGTAAAGTACTTAACCATAGTAGGTGCTTAGCAGATGTTTGCAGAATAAATGAATAAAGGAAGTAGGGAGAGCTCAGGGAAGTGTACTACTGAGCATATTGCCAGGCTATAAATGGAATTGGACTTTTCCACTCAGCAGACCTTCATAACAAAGTACATCACAGATACCCTCAGGTTTGTATGCTAGGGAAACAGAGTGCTTTCTCTTGGATGTAGACTGCTACATGTTTTGGTGCTAATAGCAATATGGCAGGGTTAAGTTCAGCTTTGCAATATAATCTTGTGCCTGTTTTCATAGATATCGTGGAAACAGATATTTCTTTTCAAGATGCTCAAACAGATGATTAGGGGAAAGCTCTAGAAAACCTTGCAATAACAAAAAAGAAAGGTTTTCCTACTTCCGCCTTCCGTCATTACCACATAGTAAACAGTTTTCTGCAGCCCCAACCATTCTTTCTATTTCCTCTTCTTCCCAGGTCCAGTCTTTGTCTGGGGAATATAACATGTGACTGTCAGTGTAGCAAGGAGACAGTTCTTGAGAAATCCAGCGCCCCCACACAGTGCTCCCAAGCTCCTCTCCTGGGGATGGCATGATTTGATCAGCAGCAGGCAGGGCTGACCCAGAGAAATAAGAGCTTGGCATGGAATCTTAGTGCCCTCCTGCTGGAAGGGCCCTCAGGAGAGTTGCTTCACGCCCACCCTCCTTCAACTGGCTGGACAGTAGAAAGATGTGTAGGAAAACAAATTCCTGGCTGAATGAATAGAGGATTAAGTGAATGAGAGATGAGTTCACTGCTCCAGAAGTCTCTGCCATCCCACTTGAATAGAAAGGCTAACTTTGAAGCCACTCTGTTCTCCGTGGCACAATTTTGTACATACTCAGCTTTGGAATATGGTTGCCATCTGCTGCCAGCACATAAGACTAAGGAAGTACTGGGGTGGGTAGGAGGAGGCAGGGAGGAAAGAAAATAGACACTTAAAATAAGCTAATGATCTCCTTAGTGTTGGAGTCCAGGTTTCAGAACATCAGTCCCGTACTTTAAGAACAAAACATCAGTGTGTCTTAGGCCACACCAGGCGCCGGCACATCAGATAAGGCCTATGCTGTGCAGTGTTAAGCCACAGAGCCTCAAGAAGTTCTGAAAGTGAAATTAGAGGAGCAAACCAAGAAAGCCAAAATGGGAAAGCGCTTGGGGTAAAATACAATCAGAAGGACTCTGCAGATATGTGTCTTCAGGGTTACAATAGTTCAAACATGACTCTACTAATTAAAGCCTTGGAAAAGAGTCTAAATCCCAAGAACTTAAAGATCTTTGGACTAAAGGGGGGACCTCTCCACACACTGCAAAGGCAGTGTGAAGCTTTTGTACAGTCACAGGGTGAGAGTGACCTAGCCATTGTGCATTGTTGTGCACTTAACCACTGATTAAGAGCCGTAGATTACGGTACTGGCAGCAGGAGTGGGTGGTCCTTTACAAACAAAAAGGCCTAGTAAGCAGAGCCAGTAACGCCAAGAACATCTCTGAAAAGCAGTGAATAGCTCACAGAGCTTCCTCTTTCCCTGATATTATCTGTATAAATTACTGGTTATGGCACAGAGTCATGTTGATAATTTATATACCAAAATGACATGCCAGAGAATAATAATTAAGCTGAGATGTACACTAGTGAAAAAATTATCCCAGTGAAGTTTACTTTTGAGAAAGATTAGCTAATTAGCCAAGTATGACATTTAAAAGCAAGTCCCCTTCTACCCTTAATAGTGGCTCTGTCTCCATGTTGAGGATTCAGCAGGATAGAGAGACAGAAATATTTTCGGCCATGAAAAGGAAAGGATTCCTTCAGAAATATAAGTGAAACAGAGAGACAGTGACAGTTGTGGAAAAGCAGAAAATCTGATCACCACGCACGGAAAGTGGTTGCAAGAGTGAGTGTTGACCTCAGCGCCCTGGAATGACCAAGCCAGGAAATATTTGTTGGCTGTACAAGCTTTGGCCTTGATTCCTATCTGCCATCAGAGACAAGTCATACACAGCTGTGATGCAACCACAAAATAATATTAATGTCCTCAGCCCATCTCATGGACAGTTTCTCATCCCAGGGCGCCTCCATACTCTATTTGGCTTGTCCCAAGACATAGCTGTGAAGCATCTTCATTTATAGATGAAATAACTAGCTCTCTGTCTTTAAATGTGAAATGATTAATAGTCATGATACTGACCCAGCACATTGTGCTATTTTTCACATTATTTTGGGTTTCTCAGACAAAGGACATATTTTATCTTTCTCATTATTATTTTTAATTAGTTTTCAGAAAAGTCAAGATAAAAACAGAATCTAACAAATATCCCATAGAGATATGTTGTGTTCTCTTTTCTCTCAAGAATAAATTAAGACCTTCTCTGCTTCTCTGTGCTGGATCTCTGTAGATAGTTGCAGCCCCATGCCAGTATTCAGATGAATAAGGGCTCATTCTGATGGCCAGATCACAGCCCCTTTGTGAAGAGACAGCCTTTTAAATTCCTGTCTGGACACTGAATAACTTGTTTTTGGTTAAAAACTTTAGCAGTTCGAAATGAAAACTTTTTCAACATTAATAATATACAACCTGGTTGTGAGCTTAGCAATAAATTTAGACCCTGTATGTGAAAGCCAAAGAGAAAACTGGTGGCCTTTATTCTCCCTGGTGACCTGCACTAAACGTTGCATATTTACTTTGTAAATGAGGACACCCAGTGGCCAGCATGTGAAAATATTCTAAACAACCCCTGACACTGTTAACATAAATATAAAGACCAGTTGTCAGCACTCCTTGATAAATGGCTGCTAGCGTCTACTACTAAGGGCACCAACTTCCCTGGGTCAGGCAAGAGTTGAGCCTGATAGTCTTCTAACCTCATTTCCCACATTGCTTTTCCCTTCCCGTTTCATTTAAGTGTGAGTCATCTTTGGGGTCCACTGACTCTTCAGTGGCAGAAGGACCTAGTGAACTGTGTCTTAGGACAAATGGACTTAGGAAGATGAGAATAGCTTGGCATATACCAGAAATAATAAACACATTAGTATAGTTTAAAAGTAGTGAATTAAATACATAAACCAGTTGCTTTAAACCTTATGTTCATATTGATCACAAAATTGTGTTATTAACTAATAAGAGAGGGTAAAACAATTAAAAATGAAAACCCAAGAGGAAGAGCAGACATGGACCATCAGGGACTAGAAGGACCTCCTTGAACAACTAGTAGGCACACCTTGGAGAAAATGGACCTTGGGAGTCCCACTTCCTGTCAGCAATGCTTGTACCTTGTTATAGAGAATTGTCCAAACAGGTACTCAGAGAAGACATCGCACTTCTGAGGGACAGTGTCAGGGCAGGGATCCAGGTAACCACATTTGTAGTTGTGGTTGTGGCCATAGTTGTAATTACAGTAGGTGAGGAACAGTTGTCTTATATCAGAAAGATAGGCATAAATGAAAAGGGAGAAGGCAATGATCTATAGGTTTTTTTTATAAATTATGTGGTACATATATAAAGTACAGATTTAGTCTTCAACATTCAAGTATGTGAACCATTTCCTTGTTTTTCTCAAGAAAACTACCTGTTTGAAAAAAAAAAAAACAACCTATGACCAAGTTATACAGAAGTCTAATGAAGTCTCAAGACTCTCATCCCCTCCCAAGATTTGTATAAGACATGGGAAATTAGGGAAGGGTCAGATCCTTAGTCCATAGTGGGCTGTGGAGTTGGCATTGCTTGATTCTCTGCAAGGATGCAGTTGAGTACGATCCTTTTAACATCAAACGGTACTTCACTACTGTGGTTATAGATGCCATCAACATTGAAACCAACTCCCAGGAGATCACTATTTCTCTCAAAGCAGTTAATGCCTTTTTATGTCTAGTCTCCATATATGTGACAAGCAATACCCCGCAAAGGGTTGTGTACAAGCTGACTTCTTTCATTTTTTGTTTTGTTTTTTGTGGCTGTTGATGAGATAGGATCTCACCACATAGCTTGAACTGACTGGTCTTCCACTTTAGCCTCCTGAGTGCTGTGATCACAGACATGAGCCTCTATGTTTGGATGACTTTAATATTTTAAAGAAAGTTGATGGTTTTTCTTCCAAGTAATATTACCTCAATCTAATTTCAAAGCATCAGACTCCCCGTTCACCTCCCAGAAAGAGCCCAAATTAATTCCTTTGAGGAGACCAAATTGGAAAAGAAAACCCTTCCTTCTGTGGCTGAATAAACTCTAAAACCACAACTCCCTGGGACAGGGGAGCCCATATCCATATACAAACACCTACAGGAGGAGAAGGAAGAGGACTCTCATAAAAGTTTTCTGATTTTTATGACAACAAACCAGAAATTAGTAATTCCACTTATACCTCCCAGCCAGTGGGAAGCAGGAAAAGGAGTCGGTATAAACTCTGGTAATGTTATGAAACATCTCAAAGAAAGGAGAACTTTGAACAGGTTTCATGAAAGATATGTAAGATTTGGTAAGTAGAGAAAGACTAGTAACTTCAGAATGTGGAATAGTGGAGCAGAAGAGAGGGAGGAATGAATGCAGGTTGGAGAACATAACTCATTGATACTTAGTTAGCCTAGCATGCTCTAAACTCCATCACCACAAGCTACCCCCTCCAGGTGAATGATGAATATAATATATGTGGGAACTGGCAAAATGACCAGCCTCTGGAATCAATACAAAGATTCTGTTTGGGGAAATACTTGAGAATCCAATCAAACCAAATTGACAAAGTGAGACAAGATTGTAAGAACATAGCTATAAAGATTCATAGAGCTCAATCCTTTCACTCTCATCTGTAAATGGATATTGTAAATACTATAGAATAGGGTATGCAGATATAGTAACATTAAAGCAAAGTGCTCCTGGGAACATATTGGGAAGTGTGCTTTCTGCTCCACTTGCTTCCCAAGGTTTCCAAGGCTTTTGAGCTCTGTCAACACTTGAGTGGCATCATCTTCATCTCAGCACAAGAAATGAATGTACATGTTCTTTTTAACTTTATATTTTTACATTTTGAAGATAATTTTTCCTCATTGGTATGTATTTGTTAGATTAGGTTACTGAATAACATGGGCATTTAAACGCAAGTATATAGTGTACATGAAGCTGATTCTATAATGGGTCATCACAAATGGGTGTCTGACTTTCAGCTACTTACTGTCTTAAGGTGGTGGACACAAGTCACCTCTGAGCTGCCAGTTAACCTTTCATCTAGCAAAGCATTGGAGTGGAAGGCCTGAACTGCCCAGTAATAGAATGCATAGCAATTTCAGCTCACAGCTCCCATACAGAAAGATTCTGCCTCTTGCTGCCAATAGTGATGCTCTTAATTCTCATTGTCACGTTGGAAGTGATGATGTGTTTTGAAAACACAGCAGAGCACATCTGAGCATGAATCTGAAGTTCTACTTCAAAACATTCAGAACAAAACTGCAACCAAGTTTGAAAGAAAGTTCAGTGTCTTGGAAGTTGTGTGGTAACTTCAATAAACTTATTTATCTGACACTAGGGGATCTTATTTCCCACTCACTGAAATCTAGATAAAAGGGTTTGCTAACTCACGAATTAATTTTTGTAAGTCTTACCAGTTGACATTTTCTGAAAGAATGGTATTCTAGAGAGTTAGGCTGTCTTATTGCAATTACTAAAGTGAGGATTTTATATTTCCTGTAAAAGTAAGTGTATTTTGATATGGAGATGAGAAGGAAACCAGACGAGTAAGAAGGTGCTAGCTTTTATATAAACAGGTTTTAAATCTTGAACTTCTTGTCCAGAAAAATAAAAGCCTTAACTTCTCAGCTATATTTGACTCTATAGGTCCCTCTTTAAGGCCTATCCAAATCCAAGCTCAGACTGGATAACTGAATACAAGTACATTTGTCTGTTGTGATTTGTATCCCACCCATGGATATAGCATCTGTGTATTTTTGTTCTCCAGATTTAGGGAACAATGGGAAAGGTTACAATAGGGCAGCAGCTAAATTTGTAATGAAAGAGCTTTAGGGAAAAATATGCAGCTCCTAAAAGATGCTTCAGAGGTTTACAATGTAAGAGGATTTGAAGGCATCAACCTCAGATTTCATTGACTTTGTCCCTAGTCCCCAGCAGGGGCTCCCTCCTCAAGAAGCCATTTCATTTCAAGTCTGGACAAGGGCATTGGTGTTTTTCAGAATGTCTGGAATTCTGTGTCTATGCTTTTGTTCTAAGTTAAGCTTCAGCTTTCACAAACACATGCTAAGACAGTATCCATGCTTTACTCCACTGTGATCAACAGCTCAAAGCACAGATACCTATTTTTCCTGGTGTAATGGCTAATTACCTTGACTGAGTGAAGGATGGCCTAGAAACCCAGAGAGCATTGTTTTAGATATGGTGATGTGTGTATTTCCAGAGGAGCTCAGAATGCGAGTTTGAATGGAATTCTCCCTCAGTGAGAGGGGTCCCATCTAATTGCTTGGGGACCAGAGAAAACAAATACAGAAAGCAGATAGGCATTGTCATCCCCACCTGAAAGCTAGGCAGGGCATCTACAGCTTTGGACATTGGAACTGTAGGTTTACTAGCATTTGGATTCCAGGGCTGGCTTATACCAGTAATACACATACAATTGAATGTGTATAGGTGAGGTTTTTACAGATTTTGTTGGGGACCAATACACATGCATTTCAGTTTGTATACAATTTTTGCCATATATATGAAAGATCTAAAATGCCTACATTGTGATTCTTTATTGGTGTATCTTCCAGTGACTTTCCATCCTCAAATGTAGAGGCAAATTTTCTGTAAGAAGATATGAAGTTCCAACATCCTTGCATGCTAATGTACCATCACAGAAGTCACACCAGGTCTCAGGTTTATACCACATGCGCTGCACACACAAATTGTCTTTCACAGCACATTAACAACATTACCAAGAAAAGAGATGTCCATTACCAAGGGTGCTGCCCAGTATACACATGGTGACAGGATAATAGTCTATTCCAGACATGTTAAATATACAACTGTGACTCCAAATTTCCCTTTTGTATGCTTTGTATTGTAGGATATAAAATTAACATCTTACCCAATGAGGTGTTAACTGATAGCCAAGACAGTCACAGACTTCCCTAATTAAATGTCCCACAACTTTCTAGTTGTATCAAAAGTAAACAACAACCAGAAAAAATTATTTTTTTTTTTTGCTGCTGCTGCTGCTGCCACAGCTTCCTCCTCCTTGTCTTCCTGTTGTCCCTCTACCAGCAGCACTCCTTCCCACTCTGAGTAGGTGAATGAATACTCTCTACCATTCTAGTTTTCCTAAGCGTTTGACAGTATTCCTTGGCATTCTAGATTGCTCATATCGACCCTCTTTTGAGCCATGTTACAACTAAACGAAAGCATTAGTGTTCTTCTTTGCTCTAAGCTGCAAAGTGAAATGTGGTAGCACCATAAGCTACCTTGATTTCTTTTGCCTATTTAGAAATGGATAAAATGCATTCCTCCTTCCTACAGATATTCTTAGGGCCATCAAAAAACTTAAGTTTACAGTTAGACATAAAGCATTCTTCAGTACCTGAGAGATGGCTCAGCAGCCACTGGTGCCTGTGTACAGACCTCACAGCCTGAGTTCTGTCCTCTGTCCCATAAGGTAGCAGGAGAAAATCCACTCTAAGAGTTGTTCTCTGAATTCCACATGTGTTTTTGTGGCACAAGTGCCTCCTGCACACAGAAACACATCCCCCACCCACGGATAGGCCATAGACAGATGAAAAGACTTTAAATATGTCTGGGTTATATCAGAAGGGAGTCAAGGAGCAATGAGGCATGTGTGCAGTTGGTGTCTGTGTTCCACTGCAGGCTGGACTCACCGCATTTTTAGCTTCTCTGTTTTCTGCAGATAGATGTTGAGTGTCTTGGTTAGCATGGACCAGTTTTCTCGTTGTTTCTCTTTTCTCTTTTGTTTGCACTCTTTTAAATCTGAAGGTCTGTCCTTTCCCCTTACCCTTTTAGCTTCCTTTCAGTTCTTGCAGAAGTAGACTCGGCTGACAGCCATGATAGTCTCATCTGTGTCTCTTCCTTTACGGAACCAAGCTGGGATGTCCTTCATGGATGTTTGAGCTGCTGGGATGTTTGTGTGCTGAAAAACCTGAAGGCAGTGGCACAATGAGTTCTTTCGCAAAGCTATGTTGCCTGCCAGCTGCTGATGATAGAGTTCAGCAGCATGGGCCCATAGGCAGAGATGGTACATTTCATGTTGCAGTTTAGAGAGGTAAGAAAAGCACCATCTGTTTGGTTTGTTGGCCGCAACATGCACCAAAAGAGCATCAACATTCGTGAAGTGGAAATGCACAATGAAAGACTTCAGAAGCTTAGGGAGATTGGGATTATAGCATGCATTTGCCTACTTCTTCCACACTGGGAGAGCCAGAAGGTAGACTGGCTTCAAAAGAGTAATCAGTAAGGGGCATCCTGGGGTCTTTGAGGATCTCCTTGATGGTGCTTTGCTGTAGGCCTGCCCTTAGAGTGGGAATCCCTATCACTCAAGTGGAAAACATGGATGCAATGAGAAGAACTGTATCTGGAAAGACAAAGACCAAGCAGCAGCATTCAATTACCAGATGCAAGGTGGATAATTATAGTACTCGGCAAAGAGAGCAGCAAGCAGCATAGTGTAAAATATGTAGCTCTATGGCCGTGGCTACCTAATCCCAGCATTTGTAGGAACTCACTAGGAAGCCCATCAAACTGTCAAACCATCCCATGATCTGTATAAGCAGAAAAGTTTTAGAGAAAGTGAAGAAAACCCAAACCCAAGTCCTACAAACAGAATCACAGCTCCTAGTCAATTCCCAGAACTGAGCTGAATGAATGCAAGGCAGAGCCATCACTTGGGAAAATACACTACACACTACCTAAAATATGTTCTGTACGTCTTTTTCCTCATCCTTCTCTAAAGAGACTGACAGCCCTTTACCAGGGTAGCTGTGCAGTGGGGAAGAAATAATCATACTTTATGGGAATCAGTCGCAATGTGCTCTGTGACATTGATTCCAGGAGACTGAAATATCTCTTTAGATGCTCACTCAGAATAGGGGTTTACAAAAATTAGGTGATTGGTGGGGTTTGGTCTACAGTCTAACCAATGGTGTGTTCTCAGATCTGTCCTGTGTGTCCTCCTCTAGTTCTGGAATGCATAATTATAACAGGAATACTTAGCGCCTGGCCAAATGGAAGGGTCAGAGATGCCTTTTCCTAGGAAAATAGTAAATAAAGTTAGTATGTCCCCAGAGGGCTTATAAAGATTAAAGCCACCATCAAGGACGAAGATGCCAGTGTGGTGATTCTCACTTCATCACCACTTAACTTTTTTATTTGGCCTGCGCAAAAGACAGATGGATTCTGGAGAATGTTAATAGATTATTGAAAGTTTAGCCAAGTGATGACTTCAGTTGACTAATTTACAAGATGTAGTATCATTGTTTGAACTAATCAACACATACTTGACACACAGCTATTGATCTGGCAAGTGACCTTTTCACCATACATGTCCATAAGAGCCACCAGAAGTGTTTTGTTTGTGCTGGCAAGACCAGCAGTGTGTCTGTATTACAGTTCCCATGTCAGGAGCATGTTAGCTTTCAAACACAACATCACCATTTAATTTCCAAGGCTCTTGATCACAATTCCTTTCAACGATATAACGCTACTGCTTTACATTGACAGCATTATGCTGATTGGAACTAGGGAACATAAAGTACCAAATACTGTGGACATGTTACTAAATAATTGCCAAAGGGTGGAAAGCAAAATTCAGGGCCTTCTACCTCAGAAAAATTTCTAGGGGTTTTAGGTTATGGGGCATGTTTCTCTCCTAGGGTAAACAGTGAGCTACTACAACTGGTATTTCCTACAACCAAAAAGAAAAAGGAAAACAGCACAGTGCCTGTGTAGGTTTTGGCTTGTAAGCATGTCCTAAAAGTACAAGTAAGTTCCACTAGCGAGTAAATCCCCATGCATGGTTCCTCCTCCTGCTACTCCTCATTATGTCTCCTCCCAGCCTACATCTCTGATTCATAGAGAACACAGCACGATCAGATGGTACAGGAAGAGAAGACTAAGGCCTGAGCCATAGACAGTTGTGTACAATGTACAAACAATAGAAAAGCAAGGAGCTGCTCCTTCTGAGGGATCCTGAAGAGCAATAATGAGAGGAAAGCTCAATGGACAGACCTCAGGCAGTGCTCCTGCAGACCTCGGGCAGTACTCCTGCTTGTGCATTTTGATTTTGCTTGCAAGAAGAAAAAGGTATTCAGCAATGTACTAATGTTAGTCGCTTTTCTTTGCTGCGACAGAATGCCTGAGAGTAGCAACTTAGAAGTTCCCAAGGTTTTTGGTCTGTGGTTGCTTCACTCTGTTGTTTATCGGTCTTTTGCAAGGCCCTGCAGCATGGCCAACAGAGCACGAAAAAGCTGAATTGCCCCCTCATGGTGGTAAATCTGAGAAAGAAAGGAAGGTACCTCAGTCAAAGTATACCCATCAAGATTGTACTCCAGTGATGACCTCCTCCTCCAACTGACCCCACATCCTAAGTTCGTCAACAAAAGATACCTAGTGTTAAGGTTAGTTTAATTGTCAAGGTGACAGTCTAGAATCACCAAGGAAAGTCATAATAAGGGACTATCTAGATTAGGTTGACCTGGGGACACTTCTGTAGGAGTTTTACTTTGCTGTGGGTGGCATTATTCCCTGTGCCGGGAACTGAACTGTATAGGAATGGAAAGAGTGGAGTGAGCAGAAGCATGTATGCATTACTTCTTTACTCTCTGCTTGTTGACTGTGAATGCAATGTAACCAGTTGTCTCAGGCCCCTGCCACTGTACCTTTCCCACAGTGATGACCTATAATCCGAACAGTAATGTCTAATAGATTTGTCCCCCTAAGTTGCTTTCAATGGGGTATTTATGATAGCAGCAGGAAAGGAAACTAGAATAGCTAGAAACCCCAGTGTGTGTGTGTGTGTGTGTGTGTGTGTGTGTGTGTGTGTGTGTGTGTGTGTGTAAGGGTATTTCCAAGTTACTGGGGTAAGCATGTACTATTGAAAGACTAGTGAGAAAGATTCCCTCTCTATGAGGGTAGATATCATCTAATTGAGTACAGATCTAGAGAAAATAAATACAGAAAGGAATTGTCATTGATATCCCTACTGACAGCTGGGACTTCGAAACATACGGTTTGCTGACATTGGGTTCCTGGACGTATACAAGCCACCTTCTCTCCGAGTCCCTGGACACTCACTCAGCCTAAACCTGGGGGTCACACCTTAGCTTTCCCTGGTTTTCAGGTTTTCAGACTTGGACTGAGCCATGCCACCAGGATCCCAGTGTCCCCAACCTGAGATGACCTGCCACAAGACTTCTCAGCTTTCAATTACATGAGCCAATTTCCTTAATAATATGTCTATGTTAATATCCCTCTGATTTGGTGTCTCTGGAGAATCCTGACAAGCCCACTAAAACTGAGTGTTTAGCTTGTTTGGAATTGGTTCCATAAGTTGTTGATTAAGTACTTGTAGACTGATTTTTTTTTTTATTAGACTTTGCTGTGACCTAAAAGGATTTAGGTTGACTTTTTAAAAAATCAATAATTATTAAGACATATTTTTATCTAACTGCAAACAAGAAGCCAAAGTCAAGGTAAAATAAATTATTAATAGAGTAAATCTGGATGAATTTTTATATAGGACAGCACATACTGAAGTCTACTCAATTTCTATAATGTGGCCTACATCTTGACTCCAAGCTCCTTTCTAAGCAGTACCAAGAGAGGAACGTGATCAGTTTTTATACCCACAGATCCCAGAAAGATCAAAGCAGAATGCTGTTGTGCAAACCTGGGAATCCAGGCTGGCTGGTTGATATGTTTCAAATGCATTTGGTTGAATATCTTCTTTGTTTTAGATTTCAGCCCATGCACAATTACACTGGGGTATTATCAGTAAGTGTTTCACTAATGAACTAGTAAAAATCCAAGTAACCCCCACAGCAGCTTTAACCATAAGTCAGTTATATTTATTTATAATTTTAGCATGTAGCCAGCAAAGCTTCATTCTCTCTTGGGCTCACAGAGGACTTGGATTGAAGTAGGCAAGCCCGAGACCTGGGCTAAGTGAAAGGGTCTATGAGAAACCAACAGGAAATTTTCCTGGGAGTATTTCTTCCTTTGGACCTAAAAACTCCAACAGTGATGTAAATCTAGCTTCAGCCTTCAAACAAACTACAAAGGAAGTTAGAAAGGAAACATCGTCTGGAGTTGGGGGTTGGCCTTAGCGCCATAGAACAAGTGTTTTCCTGGCTCTCAGCTTTGCTTCCCTGTTGCCCAAACTTATTCAGAACAGAAATGAAGGGATGGAAGAGAGGAGAGGGGAGAAGAGAAGAAAAAAGGAGGGGAGAAGAGGAGAAAAAGGAAGAGAGGAGGAGAGAAGAGAGAGGGAAGGGAGAGGAGAGGAGAAGAGCACAGAGAAGAGGGAAGAGAAAACAAAGGGGAGGGAGGGAAGGGCAGAAAGGATAGAAGGGCTATTACAGAGCTTTCAACTGGCCCTCATGTCCAACTTCATTTGGTTGAGTGAATTTGAAATGTATATTGGTTTGCTGTACTCATTTTAACGTTCAAAAAAAGTATTCAAAGGTATCTCATCTCCTAATTCTGCCATAGATTTGTATTAACTGTCCAAAGAAATGTACTCTGTTAAAAAAAAAAAAAAAATCAAATCAAATCCTGGGAAACAATTGCCTTCAATAGTTGGAAACAGCATAGCCATCTTCACCTGCTAGCTTTCCACCCACATTGGTACTTACTTCTTTCCTTGGACTCTTACATTGTGATTGTTGACTATTCCTGTCTAAAAAGCAACTCTGAGTGGATTGTTTACCTTCTTGTATAAAATGTTACCAACTCTGGGCGGAGAGGTCAGTGGATAAAGCACTTGCCACACAAATGTGAGGACCTCAGAGCAAATCCTCAAACCCAGGTGACGCCTCCTGCAGCACACAGGCCTGTAAGAACAAGGTCCCTGGGACAAGACGGAAATGAGCATGAGGCCTGGCCACCTCTGCCAGCGCCTAGTTCGTGTGCTGGGTGACTGATCCCCTATGAGCCCTACTTTGATTTAGACCTGTTGACCAGACCAAAGGTCACACTGGTTTTAATTTGAGAACTGGTATTTCCTCTTTTTACAGCCTCGCCTCCCCTCCCCCTACCTCCCCAGCCCCCTCCCCTGCACCTTATCCTTGCACTCCTCTCTTTTATATATCCTTTTGCTCTCCTGCCTGAGAAAGGACTGGATTTCACACCTAATTAAAAAAGATTGTATTGCCTGCTGTTCCCTTTCTTGTTCGTTTCTCTTATTCGCAGGCGGCTTTTTATTCTCATGCTAAGTTCTATCCCTGGACCCCTGCAGCTTATGGGACAGGCAGGGCAAAGTTCCTATAAACCTGAGCACCAAGCCCTCCACTACCCATTCTGCAGGCAGATTTCCACTGGGGACCCGGCCCTGCTTCAGCCCCTTCCATTTGTAATCTCACAGAACAGTCACTTAGAATAATTGCATCCTCACTGTCCTCAGGACAGTTCCTTCAGTGTTCCCAGTGAGTGCCATCATAGGCTGACTTTTTTGTTCTGGTAGGAAGCCAGGTGGGTAGGTTATTCTTTTAAAATAATATGAAGAGGTCTATTTTTAATAACAGTTTTCCCTTTGCCATCAGTGTTATTAGCATTCCACTGTGGGTTTTCTCAAGGCGATATGGCATTTTCAAATACACAAAAATCTATGTTGTGCAGTTTGGTTTTTTGTTATTGTTTCTTTGTTTTTTTGTTTTTGTTTTTTTAAGATTTGGAGTTTCCAAGGGGAGGGAGGTTAGTCAGTTTGAGGGTGTTTGGAGGGTTCTTTTGGTGAACTTTTTTTCTTGGTTATTTTGAATAGCCCAAATGCCTATTCAGTGCCAGTCTAGGAAAGAATGGAGTTAGCATTTTCACACCATCCCTTACTATACAGGTCTTGAATACCACCTCATCAAGATTTGTTTTCAATGGGGGAACAAATCTACAGTAGGCTATTTCAAATTTATTCCATTGGAATCTATACATTAATGCCCATTGGATGAAAAGGACATGTTCACAAAAGCCTGGACTTTGCCTTACTGTGGCAGAAACTTTCCCACTGTATTCGTGTTAAAAATAAAAGCAAGCCTGGGAAAGGAATTGCCTGGGCAGGCATTGTGTGCTGGAGAAATGGGGCGTGCTTGAATGGAGAGGCATTTCCATTACATCTGTACCACTATCAGTTAAAGAGAAGTCAGCCTTTCATGGCAGCTCACTACAGTGGGGGGCCGAGTGTACTCAGGGACATGTTTATAGAGTCTTGTCCATAGAAATCCAGAGGGCTGAAGGTCAGCTTGCATCTGTGTAAAGCTTTACCTTTGACTCTGCATTTTTTAGTGAAGTTGGTGAAACAGTAATAGAATACTCATATAGACTATATAGCAAATAACCTGATTGTTTAGATTTGCTAAATCTTCACTCCAGTTTGTTCAAACAGAATTTTCTCATAAAGTGGTGTGTGTGTATGAGAAAGAGAGAGAGAGACAGAGACAGAGACGGAGAGAATATGTAAAATAAAATAGATTTTAAACCTCTCTCCCCTATCTCTCCCCTTTTACATATTCTCTTTCTCTCTTAAAAAACAAGAATGAGGATAGTCCCAGATCCTTGGCAATTCACGTGTCATTTCTCAAGGCACCAAGAAGTATGGGTTCTAATCCCAATTCTGCCACTTGTTTGCTTCATGTATAGAACTTTGGCCAAACCAGGTAGAAACTCTAGAACCATAACTTCCTCTTGCATCAAACAGAAATAACCACAGTGTCCTGAAAATGTACAGGATTACTACCCAAACAAATGAGGTCTTACAAAGCAGAGAATTTTGTACTGTGTAAAATGCTGTAGGGGCATTAACCAGTGTAACCAGTGGGAAGGAGTTGCTCCTGAACCCATTGAAGGAAGCAGCTGTATCATCTGACCTCTGCAGTGTAGTCCTTGTGACTGGCACTGTGGTCACATAGGCATCGGAGATGTCTCTACCTGTGTAGAAAGAGATATGTGCTAGTAAGCCCACCTTGCCCAGAAATGGTGTTCTTCCTGCTGTCTGTGGACAGCCAATATGCTGTGCAGCTGCTCTTCTGCTTAAAGGAGAGGCTTCAGTGACAGTGAAATCCCATGTAGAGAGTAATACATTTTAGTTCCAGGACAAATTATTTAGTTCTCATAAATAAATAGATACATGGTGTACACTCTCACATGCATGTGGATGATTTGTTTGTTTGTTTTTGAGACAGGATTTCTCTGTGTAGCTCTGGCTGTCCTTGAACTCACTTTGTAAAACAGGCTGGCTTCTGCTGGGATTAAAGGCATATGCTACCAGCACCTAGCTGCATGTGGATGTGTTTAAGTTAGATAGATGACAGCAGCTACAGTCAAGTCTCTAGGCCTAGAGGCATGAAGGCTGGAGGAAGTCTTTTTAAATTTTAACTTGAGAGCTGATAGTTGCCGCAGGGACAAAGCACGTGATGAAGTGAAACTGTCAGGACTGAAATCCAGAGCCACAACACCTGGGTTCATACAACAGCTCTACCTCTAGTTCCCAGTGCAGCCTTGAGCACGTTGTGTAGTTTCTGTGGTCTTAATTTCCCAGTTTATAAATGGGAATAGTAGGTGGAGCAATATGCACAGAGTTTGGATAGTGCTTAACAGACGATGAGGCTTGAAGAAAGTTTGTCTTTCTGTATATGTGTGGGGGAATTCATCTAGAAGTTGGAATACAATCAGTTGACTCTATTCATGGACATTTATTCCTGAATTATTGGAATCTTCATCTAGGTATAACATAGTTATTGGGGAGTTGCCATAATCATTCCAGTCATGCAAAAAGAATCTGTTTTATTAAGTAAAAAAGTTGGAAAGTGTAACCTAATACAGGATTTCAGAGGCATAATAAACCTGATGGAAGTTTATTAAAGAGGCTCACTTATCCAACGTAATGTAAACGGCATCACTGAATGTGATACAGGGGTGTGAGTGCACTTAGGATGCTTAGACTATATGAGAGTGATCCAGTAAAGCAAAGTCAAGTCCCTATAGCACAGGAGAAAACCTGAGGAGGCGGATGTGCCTGCTGTGCACGGGCCAGTTTCTCTGGGGTTGCTTACAATAGAACATAAGATCTAAATTATGCCTGGCGGTGGTGGCACACGTCTTTAATCTCAGCACTCGGGAGGCAGAGGCAAGAGGATCTCTGTGAGTTCCAGACCAGCCTTTGTCTACCAGAGCTAGTTCCAGGACAGCAGAACAGCCTCCAAAAGCCTCAGAGAAACCCTGTCTCTGGAAAAAAAAAAAAAAAAAAAAAATCTAAGTTACAATCCATGTGAGGCATCTCTCAACCTGATAGCTCAGTTATGTCTTTATAACTCTTTTCACTATTGTGACCAAATGCATGACAGAAAAAAAAACTTGAGAGAGTGCCCTTGTTTGATTTCTGTTCCCATGATAAATAACACAGCTCAAACTAACTTGGGAAGGAAAGGGTGTATGAGGTTTTACAGGTTAGAGTTCATTGCCGAGTTTCCTTGGCTAAGGCAGGAATCAAGAAGTGAAACTTTGATCTGAATATATTGTATATAAAAAACATTTTTCAATTAAAAAAGGAAGGGTGGGAGGGACGGAGGAGCGAGCCTGTAGGGAGGAAGAGCAGAACCAGCAGGAACACTGTGTGGTTGTTGGAATAAGAATGACCCCCTTGACTCACATATTTGAATGCTTAGTCATCAGGGAGTGGACTACTTGATAATGATTAGGAGCTATGGCTTTGTCGGAGTAGGTGTGGCCTTGCTGGAGGTAGTGTCTCACTGGAGGAGGGCTTTGAGGTGTCAGAAGCCCAAGCCTGGCTCAGTATCTTTCTCTTAGCTGCCTGTGGATCTAGAGGTGCAAGACTGAGCTAGTTCTCCAGTTCTGCGTGTGCCACCAAGGTCCCCGCCATGATGATAATGGACTAAGCCTCTGGAACTGTAAGCAAACCCCAACTAAATGCTTTATTTTATGAGTTGCCTTGGTCACGGGGTCTCTTCACAGCCATAGAACACTAACTAAGACAACTTACCTCCCAGTTCCTAGTCAACCTTGTTTTTCATATTACCCAAGACCATCTGCCCAGGGCTGGCTAGGCTCTCTATCAATTAGCAATCAAGAAAATGTCCCCCGTAACAAGCAACAGGTTAATCTGATGGAGGCAGTTTCCTCAGTTGGGGTTCCCTATTCCCTGGTGTCTCTGCTTTACGTCGAGTTCACAATAACTAACTAGCACTGGGAGGGAAGATTTATCTTGGCTCATGGTTTTAGCAGGTTCAACCCATGCTTGCTTGGCGCCTTTGTAATAATGGACACATGACAGGCGAGGTTCTTTACTCCCCTGCATACAGGAAGCAGAGAATTCAAGAAGCCACAGCAAGATCCAGCCTCAAAGGGCCCCAGTGATTACTTCCTCTAGCCAGGCCAGACCTCCTACCTTTAACCACCTCCTCAAATAGAATCTTATCCTTAATCTGTCAAGGGCTTAATCAGATCATTTAGCCAGATCTCTCATAATCTACTCATCAATAATAATGCCCTCACAGACATAACCAGTAGTGTCCCTCACTAATCTTTCAGGAACTTTTGAATCCAGTCATGTCTTCTGTCAAAAGCAAACATTACAGATTATGAAGTTCCAGGTATGTTTCTGACTGAAGAATGACTTGTAGAAAGGTATTCTGGAGAGACATCTGAGAGGTGAGGTAGCAAAATGGGAATTGCCTGGGACTGTGCCATAGCCGCCATCTGTTTGCTTCTCAGTATGGAATGATGTTAACAATGTCACCTGGCTAAACAGCCTGAAACTAGGGTCGGCAGTTGATCAGAGTAGCAGAGCTTCCCCAAAGATCATTGTCTTCCTTCTGGGCACCGTTTAATAGTTCTACAAACTATCGTGTTGCTCAAAGTAAACTGTATCCCATCTCTGGTTAATACCTGCTCTCCTGGCCTAACTCTTAAGAGTGTGCTCTTTCACTCTCAACGTGCCCACTTTGAATAGTCTCAGCTGCCCACCTCTGGCCTTGTAGAACGTTTCTTCTTGTACTTTAATTGCAGTAATCGGGAGGCAAGGCAGGCAGATCTCTGAATTCAAGGCCAGCCTGGGTTACATAGTGAGTTTCAGGACTGCCTGAGTGACATAATCAGAACCTATCTCAAAGGCAGGTTGCATTCTGCATCCCTCCATCATCTGGAAAGGGTGACGGAGGCTGTTTGGTAAACATCTTAGTCTGGGTTGAATTTTCTTAGAATTTTTGCATATATGATATGGGATATAATAATAAGCCATGTAAACTAGAAAGTGATTAATTTCTAAACGATGACTATTATTGCTGCCTACTAATAAAAATAAGAAACTTAAATCACTTGAGGAGGGGAGTTAAAACTTCCCAGAGGAGTTGTCTGTCCAAAGTAGACACAGTAGTCTCTGAACTCAAATGCCCCTTCATACACTCAGTTCCCCAAGCCGCAGTTACAGGAATAGCAGGGAAGGACCTATCTGGTTATCCTTTCAGAAAACAACATTGCCTGAATTTTGGGGAGAGTCAGTATGAATGTGACATCCAAAATAGCTGGGACACTAAGACCAGAGGTGGGGAGAAACTCATAGCTTTGGTTGCCTGGGCTATGTATGCAGCCTGCTCAGCTTGTGTGTACATCTGCAAGGTTCTGGCTTTAATCTTCTCTGACCTGAGTGTTAGAAATGTAGTCAGCTAAATCTGACTGAGTGCCCTGTCTTGTATTTGCCTCACTGTACTGCAGGTGACATCAGTTGCAAGGGGATGACCGAGCGCATTCACAGCATCAACCTTCACAACTTCAGCAATTCCGTGCTCGAGACCCTCAACGAGCAGCGCAACCGTGGCCACTTCTGTGACGTGACGGTTCGCATCCACGGGAGCATGCTGCGCGCACACCGCTGCGTGCTAGCAGCCGGCAGCCCCTTCTTCCAAGACAAGCTGCTGCTGGGCTACAGCGACATCGAAATCCCATCAGTGGTGTCAGTACAGTCGGTGCAAAAGCTCATTGACTTCATGTACAGCGGTGTGCTGCGAGTCTCACAGTCGGAAGCTCTGCAGATCCTCACAGCCGCCAGCATCCTGCAGATCAAAACAGTCATAGATGAGTGCACACGCATCGTGTCACAAAACGTGGGCGATGTGTTCCCGGGCATCCAGGATTCTGGCCAGGACACACCAAGAGGCACACCAGAGTCAGGCACATCTGGCCAGAGCAGTGACACGGAATCAGGCTACCTGCAGAGCCATCCACAACACAGTGTGGACCGCATCTACTCGGCACTGTACGCTTGTTCCATGCAGAATGGCAGCGGCGAGCGTTCCTTCTACAGTGGTGCAGTGGTCAGCCACCACGAAACTGCACTCGGCCTGCCTCGTGACCACCACATGGAAGACCCCAGCTGGATCACACGCATCCATGAGCGCTCCCAGCAAATGGAGCGCTACCTGTCCACCACCCCTGAGACCACGCACTGCCGCAAGCAGCCCCGGCCTGTGCGCATCCAGACCCTGGTGGGCAACATCCACATCAAGCAGGAAATGGAGGATGACTATGACTACTATGGGCAGCAAAGGGTGCAGATCCTAGAACGCAACGAATCCGAGGAGTGCACGGAAGACACTGACCAGGCCGAGGGCACAGAGAGCGAGCCCAAAGGAGAAAGCTTTGATTCCGGGGTCAGCTCCTCTATTGGCACCGAACCTGACTCAGTGGAACAACAGTTTGGGGCAGGAGCCACAAGGGAGGGTCAGGCAGAACCCACTCAACCTGAGCAGGCAGCAGAAGCCCCAACTGAGGGCAGTGCTCAGCCAAACCAGCTAGAAACAGGTGCCTCCTCTCCAGAGAGAAGCAACGAGGTGGAGATGGACAACACAGTGATCACTGTTAGTAACAGCTCTGATAAGGGTGTTCTCCAACAGCCTTCAGTCAACACATCCATTGGGCAGCCATTGCCAAGTACCCAGCTCTATTTACGCCAGACAGAAACGCTCACCAGCAACCTGAGGATGCCTCTGACCTTGACCAGCAACACACAGGTCATTGGCACAGCTGGCAACACCTACCTGCCAGCCCTCTTCACTACCCAGCCCGCGGGCAGTGGCCCCAAGCCTTTTCTCTTCAGCCTGCCACAGCCCCTGACAGGCCAGCAGACCCAGTTTGTGACAGTGTCCCAGCCCGGCCTGTCCACCTTTACTGCACAGCTGCCAGCGCCACAGCCCCTGGCATCATCTGCAGGCCACAGCACAGCCAGTGGGCAAGGCGAAAAAAAGCCTTATGAGTGTACTCTCTGCAACAAGACTTTTACAGCCAAACAGAACTATGTCAAGCACATGTTCGTCCATACAGGTGAGTGACACTTCTCTGAAGGCTAGGCAGTGGGGTCTAGAAGGCTGTGTGAGGGGCAGGACAAAACGACAGGTAGAAGGGAAGGCTTGCAGTCATCTTTCAGATTTCAAAGAAACCCCACCATGGGCCCCTTCTAAAAGTCTAGCTATATCTATTTTAGTAATAAAGTACTCAAAATCATAAAAGCCCTTTGTGGAAAAAGTATGCCCTATGAGTGTGCAGCCTGTAGAAGAGAAGACTCAGGGCATCATATTTTATTCAAGGGCCTGGGTTTGGGAGGTGACACAGCGTAGATTCAAAGCTTGCTCTTTGGAAACAGACTGCTCAGCCTGGAATTCAGGCCCAGCTGCATACCAGTGAACTGTGGCACCTTGGAAGCAATAATTACTTAAACTTTGATTTCCTTCTCTTGAGAGAGAGAGAGAGAGAGAGAGAGAGAGAGAGAGAGAGAGAGAGAGAGAGAGAGAGAGAGAATAGTGATGTTCCTTCCTTGTGCTTCTTCTGAGAATTATATTAAAACATTATAAGACTTAAAGATGTTCCTAGCATAGTAAGTACTGTGTAAGTTGTACTTATTATTACCATTATTAAGATGGCTGGGAAGAGGAGCTATTAAGTTTATTCTATTTGTCTCCAAAAAATAGAATTGTGCCATTGAAAGCTCTACAGAGAGACTTTCAACTAAATAAAAGAAAAGGTTAAACAGGCCAAGCTGCTCTGAGCTGTTTGCTTCTCCAAAGGACTGTCCTCTGTAATTTGAAGAGAGAACGGATTGTTTCATAAAGATACTGTCCAGAGGACTTGGGAGAGATAGTGGTTCCCTGGACTCTACCCCTCCAGAGATAGAGATCTGCAGACGTCTGAGCCTGCTCTTTCTGTCCCTAGCTCTGTAGAAGTGCCTCCATAGAAACTAGAGATCATCTGTGTGGTTATGGCTTCACATAGGTTCTCTTAGAACTTAAATCAACGACTGGAACAACAATCATCATATTTGAAATTCTTACAAGAGTCTTTCTGGCAAAGTTTTGGGTCTAGAATAGTTATGTTAAATAAAATAATTTGTCAGGGAGTACTTAACATACTGGACTTCTAATACAGGGGGAAAACTTCACTCCTCAGAGCAGTCTTATTTCACTCAGCAGGCTAGCACAAATAGGGTATAAAGCACATACATTTAAATAGAGGGCTAGGAGAAAAGGAAAGCCGTTGATACATAAAAACGCTACATATGCAGCTGAGCAACAGAATCATTGCCTAAGCTGAGCTTTGCCTTCTTTATAGTTCGGTCTAAGGCAGGACATGATGTCAAGTGTATGTGACTTTATGTCAATCACTTGTGCTTAAATTTAGTTTTCACACCTCCAAATAAATACAGAGAGATTCATTGCTGAACTTAGAAAGAAAATTGGGCAGTGATAAGTCACTGTGTTTACTTTGGGCAAAGGTAAATGCAGGGATAACCTGAAATTAATCAAGTGAGTTAAACAAACAGCAGTCTTTAGTTATGGAGTATTATATTGTAAATGTCCCATCAGACAGAAACATATAGATCCTATTAGATTATGTATTGAAATAAGGTATTAATTTGCAACATAAAACTCCCATCCTACTCCAAATTGTCTTTTCAATGTAGAAATGCATTTCTCCAGTACATTCACCAAGGAATCCTGTAGTTAATCCAAGTAAGTGGCTTTGCCTGTGATAAAAATCAGCAATGGTTTTGCACACCTGTAATTTACACCTGTATGTTACAGAAGCAAAAAACTATAAAGTCATTCTTACAAACTCGAGATGTATTCAAATTGTGGTCTGCACAATGCAGTAAATGACTAAGGTCCTCAGTAAATTCTGAAGCTGTTTAAATGTATATAATACAGAAACCTCTGGGGAAAAGTCTTATACCTATGCTAGCCAGACATTTAGTTCTTTTAAAAACATCACTTTTCCCTTTCATTCTAGAGTCGTTTGACTCTGGCAGTTTGGAAAGTACATCTGTATTTCAATATTGAACATGGTAGCAAAAGAAACAGAGAAAAAGAAAGCTAGCACCAGCCATCCTTCATGGGACAAAGCAGGGTTCTCTTTCACTTTTCTCATCAAGAGATAAAACACAGGTAAAAATAAAGGAGCAAGAGGGATCAGAAGCCAGAGATGGAGGATGTTAGAAGGATAAGCCTTGGTGTTGCCATGGATATCAAGGCAAGCAACTTAGCAGGATATCATATATTTTATCTGGAAACTCCAGGTGGAACTTTCTTTTCAGATCCAAACTTAGGGCATTTTACTTAAAAAAAAAATCTATAAATGAATATGGGCTAGCATATGTAGTTTCTTAGCAAATGTTTGTTGAGTGAGTATGTAAATGAATGTTCAAAAATGTGGACATGCTTTCCAGGAGAACTTAATTCAAGGAACTTATACATAAATGCATTCCTTTCTCTGCACGACTTTTAGATTTCTTTCTTAAAAAAAAAATAGTTTTAGAATGTATTGTGGGGTATCTATGTTCCCACTTGTGGTTTTTCACCAGCAAATTATGGTTCTTTGGCTTTTTTCTGAATCCTGTTATCAACAACCCGTCCGCTGGTGATGCTTTTTAGCCCATTGATGTCCTTTAAGCTTAAGATGATTCTGCTCATTCCTTTGGAAGTTCAGCCTTTTCAGCCTTGAATTCAGTGTGGAAAGAGTAATAGCTGTAACATGTCAGTGTTAGCAATAGGGCACTAAGAGGCACAAGGCAGTGGTTTGATCATCCATATAAGAGTTGGACTGCTCTGTCAAGATAGTTTTAGAGGAGCGAAACATTGTTTCACTCCTTTGTTACTGGGTGACTTGAAGTAAGTTCTAGTTTGAACCTGAATCACAGTTTTTCAGGTCTTAATAATAGGTTACTCTGAGGATTAAGTAATGATTATGAAAGCACTAGACTATAAATGCTGTAACATTATCACAGCCACTTAGGAATAGATATTACAGAAACACCATGCATTTTCCAGAATGATCTAGAGGGAAGGAACTAGTCACAGTGGGAAGAGGAGTTAGCAAGGGTTGAGTGATTGCTTACTTTACTCTCTAAACTATTGTTCATTTGTTGGGTGATCTTCAGGATATTAGCACAAAAGTGACAGGAGATACCATTTTCTGGGGTATTAAAATCCACCCCACGTCAGACAATATAGACAAAGTTCCCCAAGTATTTAAAATTCTGCTCACCACCAAGACACCTGAGTTGTCAATGAAGCCAAAGAAAGTCATGTATGCATATGTCCCCATTGGCAGTCCTTCCTAGACAGCCAGTAGGGACTAGGCAGAAAGGCCAGCAGGGACCAGACAGACTCTTCCTATTGCTACATGCCCTCCTTCACCAGACACCTCTGGATGGAGAGCAGCTGTGCAGCCAGTGAAACCATCACACTGTTGGGTTTGAGCACACCCCACTGTTGGTACCAAGCCTTTTCCTATTTTCTGGTCCACTCTTCACTTCCCCCATTTGATGGACCTGTATTTCCCAGAGCACCTCTATTCTCTCGTCCCCTGTCTTCCTTGCTGCTTTATTCCTCACCAAGCATCCTGTCTTGGTTTTCTGACCCTCAGCAATTCCCTTTGTGCTCATCCAAAGGAGAAGGTAGGCATTGTGCTACAGCAGAAGATGGAGAGGCAGAGACAGGTAGAGCTGAAAACTGCACGTATTGTCCTTTATGCAGCCCAGGAAAAGCCTGACTAGAATAAGAAATAATCAGTAGAATAAATGAATTCTTGCTAAGTCCCCAGTATAAGATCACAGTGCAGACTTGGGGTGCCTGGGCCTGTTACAATAACATCCACTGAAATGATGTGAACCCCTCTATACCTATTTACTAATTATTACCTTCCTCTTTATGTGTCTACTTGCCTGTCATAATAGATTTAAGTGTCAGAGCTGGTCCTTCAGGGGTTAAAGAGCAGACATTGAAAAACTGGGCAAAACATAAACTTTCACCACTCCATCCTCAAAAAGCCAGTATAGGCCTCTTCCCTGTTTCTTCCTTCCCCTGCTGGTTGGCTTCTTATGTTTAAGTAAGAGTAGGCTATATGCTTCACTTTTAATTGCTAGCTTCAACTAGAACAGCCTGCTTTAGGGATCATCTGAAAATTGATTTTTTTCTTTTTATTTTGGTATGGATATTGTTTAACTCAGGATTTACTTTCTTATGCAGTGAAGTGACTTCTCAGTTGGTTTACTTTAGCTTCGGTTCCTGCAGGCTGTATGGAACCATCTAGCTTTCCTTAAAATGACCTGCACTTTGTGCTAAGTACCTCATCATTTTTCAAAACAAGTTCACACGCATGCACTTTTGGAGCTATTATTAAGATAAAGATAAGGAAACTGAAGCTTAGAGAGCTTAGATAACATGCCCAAATCCCTCAGCCAAGAAGGAGAATTCACCTGAGTCCTCCAGAATGGATCACTTTAAAGTAAAGGGCCCCTTATCCCCTGCTGCCCTTCGTGTTATGGTTCTTATTTCCTCTTTGCATTTTGAGACCTTTCCTAACAACCCAGACTTGCTGATGTGAACCATAGGCTCAAACCCAGAAAACCATCTGCGACTGTTTATCATCTTTACCCCACATTTCTCCGTGTGGAGAGCCACAGTCTACAGACCATTCACTTCATGATTGGTGCCCTGTTTCCTTTAAGGTTTGCTAGAAGTAGTATGTAGGAAAGGAAGATGATAAGGAAATGTTATGATTCCTGCTAAGTGACATTGTTTGAAGTCCTTCCACATAAGGAGAGCGGGTGTGGGCAGATGACGGAAGTGACAGTACACACAGGTCATCAGACAGTCCCTGGAATGCCCACCTCCATCATCTCAGTACTGGAGTAATTATAGAGAGCATCTTCCTCAGAGCAGCTCCCAGAAGCTTTCTGTGCCCTTCTCTCATTAACCAGCACTCCATTTTCCTGTGGCAGGATAGATTACCGGATACTTTGTCCTATTTTAAAATGTGGGACTGCCCAAGTATTGAATGATTAAGCAGGTTGCCCTCAGGTCATTTGCTGACAAGGCCAGGACTAGAGGTCTCAAGGTTTGTGGACCACCCTCACATGAAGACCAGTAAATTCACAGAGCCACAGCAAGTGCTTGATCCAATTTGTCACCTACAGAAGGCAAAACAAACCCAGAGAGATGAAAACACTTAAAAAGCCCAGGGTCACACAAGTAATTACTGGCATAACCATACTACATGCATACAAACAACGCACATATATATGAGATGGAGGAAAAGATGACAACTGTGAAGAATCAATTTATAGTTGGATGAGAAGGGTGTGAAAGGAAAGAGCCTTGATTGGTGACCTTGCCTAGAGGAAAAGCAGTCAGAGGTGAAAGTTGCAAACAGCAAGAGCATTTTAACAGGGAGTTTCACCTTCCTACCAGCCAAAATACCATCTGCAGTTTAAGGCATGCTTCCCATTAAAGGTGACAGGTGGACATGTTCTAAGAGATAGTTGGCCAGCTTCTCATAGCCCTATAAATTGTACTGAAAGCACAAGGATAGCAAAGACCAGTTGAGTTGCAAACATGTTTACAGCTGACAGAAATGCCTCAACTAAAAATAGAATGCATGATTGTCTGTAAGGGAATCTCTCATTTACAAAAGCTTTACCAACGTAAACACAATGCATAGACTGAACTCTTTAGCGAGCTAGCCTCATTAGCAATAAGTCCTCCCCAGATTCTCCTATTGGAATCTAAAAATTAAATTATTCTCTTTTAGCCCTGGGATCCTGTACATCATACTTCCCCATTAGAATGCTCCAACTCAAGCCCCCTTATGTTAGAAAATAGCAAGAAAATTGTTTAATGAAAGTTCCATAAGGTGAAACATAAATATGAAGCATTCGATCCAGAACCTGGCATAATATATATCCAGTGCATAAGTGTTTGTTACCATGGCACATCACCCTCCTTCAGGTGGAAAGATGAGAACCACCGGCAAGGCCCTTGTACAAATGGGGGTTAACTCAGTTTACGGAGCACATCCCTGGTCCCGCTGTACATTTCAGATGATGAAACATTACCTCAGAGGGTCTCAAGATTGAGTCTTTGGGCAGCTCTGAAGCAAATGCCTACTTCGGGCTATCAGTAATGAGGTGGAAGAGATGGGCCATACCCTTTAGAGAGTTCATACCAGCCATCAAAATCAGAGAGCAGCAAGTGTTGATAGCCAATACTACAAACAAAAACTAGTCTTTAAGCAATTATCCAAAGTGATGTCCCAGGCCAATGGGCTTTTCTTCTAGAAGGGCCCCTCATGTGACTAGTTTTGCCTTGCTATTTTTTACTAGCAAGATCATTTGGTTTCAGAGCCAGTGGTAGACAAAGCAGTAAACACACAAGAAAGAAGGGCTTGTGCCAGCTGGCTAAGAAAAAAAAAGACAGAAAAAAAAAAAAAAACTATTTTAGAAATTGACCTAAAAGTTCAAAAAACATATGGAACCATTTAATGGGGGAGGATGTAGCCTTGTAATAAGAATGCCATGCAAGTATTCCCACACCGCCCTTGGTGGTCCATAAAGCAATTCCATATGCACTTCATGTCAACACCGTCACAATGAGGTAAGTAGGACTGTATACCTCAGAGGCTCTTGGCGATTTGTTAGGATGGTGCACAGTGTGTTGGTGCCTGTGCTTGAACAGGACCATGTGACACAGAGATCAACAGTGGTCCACCATCTGTCTATTCAGCTTCCACAGCCAGTGAGACCAGTGTGCACAATAGCCCGTTTACTCTCAGGTTTCATATCAGGAAGATTTTGTGAGGCACAGATAAACTGGACATGTGGGCCAGCAGCCCAGGCCTGTAGTCAGGAACGGGGACATATACTAGGCCGAATAGTGGAAGTGGAGACTTTCCAGAAAGAACCAAGTTCTTCTGGGTGACATTTAAAAAGTTGGGTAGTATGCTGTTACTTTCCAAGAGTGCCACTTTTGGTCATGTGGAAATGGAAAAGTCTGCACTTTCCTGGCATCCTTAAAGCAAACTTTTTTCCTTTGTACAAGAAAGGCCAGGAAGGCCTAGATCTTTCCAACCAAGGATGATGATCCATGAAACAATCAAATTTTATTTTATTTTTTAATTTTTTGTTTTTCTCTTTTGTTGTCTTGTTCTTCTGTCTCTCATTCTCCCATTTTGGCTATGTCCTGTTCTGTTCTGCTTGCTGTCTCTCCCACATCAACAGGTGAGAAGCCTCACCAGTGCAGCATCTGTTGGCGCTCCTTCTCCTTGAAGGATTACCTTATCAAGCACATGGTGACACACACAGGAGTGAGAGCATACCAGTGTAGCATCTGCAACAAGCGCTTCACCCAGAAGAGTTCCCTCAATGTGCACATGCGCCTGCACCGCGGAGAGAAATCCTATGAGTGCTACATCTGCAAAAAGAAGTTCTCTCACAAGACCCTGCTGGAGCGACATGTGGCCCTGCACAGTGCCAGCAACGGGACCCCTCCTGCAGGCACAACCCCAGGTGCCCGTGCGGGCCCACCAGGCGTGGTGGCTTGCACCGAGGGGACCACTTACGTCTGCTCCGTCTGCCCAGCAAAGTTTGACCAAATCGAGCAGTTCAACGACCACATGAGGATGCATGTGTCTGACGGATAAGTAGTACCTTTCTCTCTTTCTTATGAACCAAACAAAACAACAACAAAAGAATAAACAAACAAACAAACAAAAAGCTATGGCACTAGAATTTAAGAAATGTTTTGGTTTCATTTTTACTTTCTGTTTTTGTTTTTGTTCCGTTTCATTTTGTACTACATGAAGAACTGTATTTTGCCTGCTGGTACATTACATTTCCGGAGGCTAGGGTGAATAATAGTTTTCCCAGTCTCCCTTGGATGGTGGCCTTAAGGCCTGGTAGTGCTTCAAGAGGTCCACTGGTTGGATCTCTAGCTACTGGCCTCTAAATACAACCCTTCTTTACAAAAAAACAAAACAAAACAAAAAAACAAAACAAAAACAAAAAAAAAAAACCAAAAAAAACCACACACACAAAAAACAAAAACAAAACAAAAAAATCTTTTAAAAAAGTTTAAAAAGTTTTAAAAAAAGAAAAAGTTGTTTTCCACTCGTGAAGAGCACTACAAAATCTATAAGGAGATGTAAAAGGCCTGCTGTCTTTAAGTACACCGCTCACAGTGTTTCAGTGGACATTTCACAATTCTGGCCACTTGGACTTCACAGTAACCAGTGAAAACTGTGGAATATCACTTCTGGTTGAAAACCGAGAGGAAAAGCCCTTCTTTTCCACCTACCACGTTATGAAAGGGCTGTGGGATGGGAGGGGGCAGTGAGCCCAGTGGTGTAGGGAGAAAGTGGCGTGGCAGGCTTCTCCCCCAATTCTGCCCGGTCCACACACCCTGGCCCAACTCCTTCACATTTCCCCCCTCTACCCTTTCAGCAGAAGCCAGAAGACTTGGACAAGCAACAAGCAACAGTGGCTATCGTATTTATTCAGTGTCTTCGCTGAGCCCCAGCCTCAGCGCAATCAGGAGGGACTCATGAAAGGCAGGAATGCAGAGAAAATGATAACAGATTTCACACCTATGTTTCTAGGTACAAGAGAAGGATTATTTCCAACAACCTTTGCAAAAAAAAAAAAAAGTGTCAGGATATATTCTTGTGAAGGAGAAAAAGAAAGAGAAATGGAGGGTGGGGGGAACGATAAAAGTTCTTGAGGCTTTTTTAATTCAAAATTTTATAGAGGGGCAAAAGTGATGTTTACCAGATAGAATGCTGATTTTTTTAATATATTTGCAACAGTATTTGTGTAAAAAAAACAAAAAAGTAAGATTGTCAAAAGTAATTTTTTTTTTCTCATTTTGGGTTTGCATACACACTGCCACCAGTCCCTTCTCATTTACTTTGTCTCTCTCTTTCTCTCTCTCTATCTCACAAACACACACACACACACGCACACACACACACACACACACACACACACACACACACACACACATATATGTATATATATATATTTTGGTAAGTCAAGACTGTTAAGGTTAGCGATACTGCTTCCAGATAGAAAGAATAAAAGGCAACTAAAGTTATATTTGAAAGAGAGGAAGGATATTTTCTTTATATTTTTTTCTTAGTTTTTTATTATTTTAAGTATTGCCTGGGTTGCTGAGGGCCACAGAGGCCCACCCACCCCTGCTGTAATTTCAACTGCTGCTCTGTTTTGCTGTGTAGATCTTTGACTTCTAGCAAGCTTAAGTTGGTCCACTGAATATGTTTTCATCGATCCATCTAGGATTCTGTCCTTTTTCATGGGAGGGACATAATGACCCTTTAGCAGATTTCTTACTTCTCCAAACTTCACTATACTCTTAGGATTCTAGAATTTCCATTGACCTTGCTTTTTCTCTTTGACAAAACACTAGTATTCTAGAGATCTTGACAAAGGGGTTTGTTTCCTTTATGGTCAGCCAGGAGGAGGACTCCACAAAACTCTACCCTCCACTGTGTGAACGTCACGCTGAGAAGCCTGTTACAAACCACAATGTGTTGATGCCAAAACTCCTTTCTTCTTTTAAACATCACCTTTGGACTCTTCCCACCATGGTGAAGAGGGCTGTGTAGGATAGTCCTTCTTTAATTGATTATTAACCCAACCTCCCTGTGCTAACAGCCAGCTTTCTAAAGGCCCTGGGTCTCCGGCACTATCCCAGATGCCACTCTTTCTAGCTGAGATCTCTCTCCTTGGTCTTGATCAAGAAATCCTAAGGTTTCCCAATTATATAGAGTGTCCTGAAGGATTCCAGCTCAAAATAGGACTTTTTAAACCTAGCAAATACTAGAAAAGTAATTTCATGACTGGGCATGTTATAGCATACTTAAAAGGAAAAGTAAATATTCCAATAATGCAGGAACACCAAACTACACTTTTCAAAAGAAGAAAAGAGAGGATATTTTCGTTTCTAAATTGCTCTACATTTTAATTTAATTTTCCTCCTAATTTTCCTGTTAGCATTTTATTTACCAAAAAAAAAAAGAAAAGAAAAAAAGCAGCAAAAGAGGGAACATTTTCCAAGGCAAGCAAGTCTATAATAACTAAATTGGTTTTATTCATATATTTTAGACAATTGGTTAACTTGGATCTTTTCCATATGTTCTTTGTGATGTTTAGTAGTTTTACAACTGGAGTGTTTGTGGAGTTTGAGTCGATCTTATGGTGCTTCATTCAGTGGATATTTAGCTAGAAGTTGTAATGTGGATTTGGATGGTTTGCTAACTACTGAGGACCACTCATTGTGATTTCTAAGAGGACAACCAAGAATATGTGTGATCTGTTTTAAAATTAAGTTTCAGAAATTTGGCAGTCCTCCTTCCCCATCCACCACCTGCTGCTTTTGCTGTTGAAAGGCTCAGAAGTGACGTCATGTTTCCTCACCACCAACAAAGGGAGCATTAATAACTACATCATAGAACCATTTTCATGTTTAACTCATTAGGGAAAAAAGACTGACATTGAGATATTTTTTAATTTGGTGGGGAAAAAAGGCATGAAATGACTCATCATATAAAACAAACAAAAGAAGGTCAAAACCTAGTTTAGTTACATTCACTGTTGTCGGGGGGGGGGGGAGGCATATTTAAAATAATGCCTCTATTAAAACCTTAGCAAAGTAGCAGAATTCATATTGTTTCTGGGAAAACTTATCTTGAGTGCCGTTGGGCTACACATCCCCATCTACTTCTTAAATATAAAAGGACCCTTGCCTTAACACTCATTTGCCATTGTCAGAAGCTACCAACTGGATTAAAACTCCAACATCTGTTGTAGAGTATGTGAGGAAAACAGCAGGTGACTGGAAACCCTGGTACACATCCTTTTCTTAGGAAAGGGAATGCCTCCTTTAAAAAAGGGTGAGGAGGTCCCTAAAGAATATTGGTAAGGTCCTACTTTCTAGCTCATTTTATTGTATTTATTTTTCTCCCAATCATCTCACAGCCTAGTTTTCTAGAACTAGGAGGCCACTAGATTGGCATCAGAGCATCCAAGCAAAGATGCTTCTTGAGGGCTAGTATCATTGTCTAGCCTTTAAAGGGCTGTTTTCTGACTGACCCATAGTTTTTGAAGATGAACCTGTCTGCACCTATTCCAAAAGATACAGATGCTTGATTGCCCACACACAATTACTATCTCACAATCACAAATAAGAGAGGGGTGAGGAAGAGTCTTCTCATTTTTTGATTTCCAGTTCTACAGTTTTTATGATTGATGCTATCAGTGCTTTTAAAACTAGAAAAGAAAAAAAAAATGTCTTTTTAGTGTTCAGGAAAACACACACACAGACAGACAGAGGTACCAAAAATTGTGCAAAAAGAGCCCCTGCCTGTAAAATATACCCCCAAAAGACAATAATTATAGCTAATGGATGTTCAGTTCCACAATTAAAAACAAAACCGAGAAACAAGCCCCCCATAGTCTGAAATGAAAATCTATATCAAAGTTTTGTCATTGTTGTAGACACGAGGCGCACTCCTCGAGGTGTACCGTTGCTGCCTCCCATATCTAGGTGGTCACACTAGTTCTTAGCCTTAGAAAGACTTGGGTTTGCCTCTTTCTCTACAAGTCAGAGAGCTTTATTTTATATCGAGATGTCATGTAAGACCAAGAAAACCCTTTACAACCCATGTCTGAGACTAAAGGGTAAGAAAAGGTTTCCTCTGGGCATGCTTGTTTCCCTGTCAGTCTTCCTGTTGTGACCTACATGTGCTCCCACGGCACACCAGTGTGGTCCTGCTCATCAGAAAGCAGTCGTCCTGTCCGTGTATCCGTCGTGCCCCCCCCTCCGCTCCCCCCCCCCTGGAAAACACAGTGAAGTTCCTTGTTGCTTTTCTATTGTAATCCTCTAAGATAATCCCCGACACCTTTGCCCTGAGGACATCAACCTGGCCAGGATGCTTAGCAGATATGTCCGTTCTGAGCCCTCCCCTGATGTTGCCGAAGTTGTTTGATTAGTTAGGGCTGGCCACTGGTGACCAGTGTGGCAGCTGCAGCAAAGGGAACAAAAAGGTGTAGCCCAGGAGCAGACAGGAGATGCCCTGTAGGGGAAGAGAACAGAGGGTGGGTGCCTTTTCTGCTGTGACTTGACTCTTAAAAGAAACCCTCCAAAAAGAATTCTTTAACTTAGTAATGAGTTGAAGTCCAGGGTAATGGAAGCTCTGGGGAAGAGAAACAAAAGAATTGCACAATGTATTCAGTACCCAACAATACCAAACCAGAAAACATCCAATTGCAAAGCTAGGAAGTTTGGCAAGAGGCACTTAGGGAAACCTCCAGCCTTTTCCATGGGTAGGGTCTGCAGACTTTCTTTTGAGTGATTTCTGGCTCAGAGAAACCTCTTTACTCACTAGAAAAGAACTTTATTTAAATAGCCAATTTTGTCCCCCAGGGAAAAAAAAGAAAAAAAATTTAAAAAGACAGAAAAGAAAAATAGGACACTAAAGACAGAACCATGTGAGTTGGTGACAAACAAAAGAAAGGGGACACTAGAATTTCAATAGACTCCCCAATTGGATAGAAAAGGAAAAAAAAAAAAAAAAAAAAAAAGCAAAGGACCTCCTAGCTCCAGACTCCCAGTCTCTTGGGAGGGGACGGAGTGCTTGAGCTGACCCAGCTGCTGGCTTCCTGTGGCCGGCATAACTGGGACCTCTGGCAACCTCCTCCTTCATTCTGTGTTTTCATACAGAAAGGGGACCATTCTCTTAGGTGCCCGGGAAATAGGTAGCATGGGGCAAACTTCCAAAAGCAAACTGCCCTGCGTTCATGCTGCCCCAGAAGAGCTTCAGCCCATACATGAGAACCCTTAGAAATTCCCAAGGGCTTTGTGTGCGGAGTTACCATTTCCAATACATCTTAAACCTCCACAAGAGGCACGCTGCATTCCTGTAAAAGAGCACATGTGGAAGTTACTAACACAAAACATCACTTCTAACATGATGATCAGCCCAAGCCAAATCCCCCAAGGAGGTCTCTAAGTTTCTCAAGATGCTTTTCTGCTTGACCACTGAACCCACAGCAGTAAGTGGTATGCATTACTAGGTCCCAGGAGCGACTATGGGACCTCCCATTCCCTCTAAGGTGAACAGGTAAAGATGAAGGCATGCAGGGCACAAATTCCCTTTCAGAACCATGTATCTCCTTCTCACTGAAAGAGGAATAGAAAGACCCAGGACTAAAACTAGAATCTTAACCATGGCTGACTGACAGCTGCCCATCTCCCATGGTTTCTTTAGACCCCCATCTGTTGCTTCACAGACTAAATACTGAAGTAACATGGCTAAGGAATTTTCACAAGAAACCATTAGGTTGTAGAATTAATGCCTTAAGTTAGAAAGTTCGAAAGAAAGCAGACAAATAAAAAAAAATACAGAAAATGAAAGGCTGTGGAGATAGGGACATTTCTTGTTTTTTAATGGTTCCATAATCACAAAACTAAGCTCTATTCATGACTGAGGACTATGGAAACAGTGACTTCCTAGGGAGGCACCAAACTTGTAGGGGAACTGGCTGCTTTCAGGAAGCAGCTATTTCCTGTCTACTCTATTTCATTGGTAGGTCGAGGCTGAATGTGAAATAAGCATGTTGCTAAGTAGCAAGTCCCGCTAAACAGAATCACAGGTGCCTGGATGACTCTTAAATGTCTCCTTAACCGGGAGAACAATCCCAACATACAGCTTTCTTTTTTTTTGATGGAGTCGGTAGCTCTACAGCCTGCACTTTGTTCCACCTCAGTTTTGGAGTGCATTTGATTTCTCTTGTGTGTCTTTGCTTAAATGCAGAATCAAAACGTTCAATTCTTTAGTTAAGAGGCATCACCTGCAGATCATAGACAAAAGTGAGCCCGAGTCATGAAGTCTTAGCCTCGGCAATGCCTGGAAATAGTCACTCTCCCCTCAAACCTCTTGTGAATTGAGGGGTTTCTTGGTTCAGAGTACTTCCATGAGATTCTGATACTCCTGCAGCAGAGAGGAAGGAACTAACCCTTCAGGAGGCAATCTGTTTCTACTGCTGTTGCAGCAGTTGTTACAGCTCGAAGCTTCAGTCTTTTGCACACAGATGCTAATAACAGAAGTGGCTTAACCCATCCAGTTTGTCACAGCTGCTGTCCAGAATGTCAGTAGATGAGTATACCTTATACCTGTGCATGCATGGTGTGAGGTGCTTGTGTCATGACACTTCATTTATATTCTCCACTGACAACAGTGTAGACTTGGAAATTTCCAGCTAGAGTCCAAGGCCTGACAATGTGCATACACCTGCTTTCTGCTGTTACCTTGGTTGGGTGCATCAGTATCTGTGATGAGGCGAGCATGGGGAAATAGCCTAACTGTCTGTGGTTTGTGTATAGTCTTTTGAGGAGAAACTTGAACAAATGCTACACTTCAGTGGATTTACTGGTGAGTGTGTGTGTGTCTGCACACCCATGTGTATGCTTCTGTGTATTTATGTAGTTTGAGTGTGTGTGCACCTCTCTAATGAAACACACAAGCAGAGTTCCTGATGCATAGATACAGTTGCCTCTTCTACCATTGTGCTCAGACTCATGGCTGTCTTCCCAGGAAGCAGTCACCTGCCCACTCTGTTGCTTTTTGTAGCATTTCAGAGTTGGGAGAAACAAAGGCAGCTTGTTGGCTCCACAGCAAACCCACAGGGACAGGCTGTTTCCCTCCAGAAGAGGGTGGAGTACACATATTCAACCAGGGAGCAGACCAGAGGGAGTCATCCAAGGCACCTCACAGGACTCCCAGAGGAGAGGCATCACCCAGGAAGGAAGCACTCAGGCACCCCAGGATTAAGCCTCTGCTCAAAGGCCTTTCCTGTCCTCTAGGGAACCTTAGAGGCTTTAGAGAAGGAGAATCGTCTTCAAAGCATGGATAAAGTCTAGCCCCAGGCATGACATCCCAGCCTGTAGCATGTGCACACACTCACACACAGGAACTACATGGGAGTCCTGTTCCCAGTCTTAAATCCCCTGATGCTGCCTGTACCTGCAGGACATCGCTGTCATTCACAAGCTGCGTCTCCTGAACCAGTGTGGCCTTCACCCAAGTTTTTCCAGGATGGGCTGTTTACCATGTCTAGCAAACCAATAGAATATCAGAAGGATATCTTGAGGGGAATCTGTAATTACAACCAGTGGCCCTTACCTATGTCAGGCATTAAAGTAGACTATAATATATTGAATGACTGGACTTAGCTCTCATAGGTGACTCTTGATGGCTTGATGACCTGGCAACTGTTGGATTTAGTTTTCCCACTCCCGTGCCCTTCTTTTCCTAGATGGTTTCATTCTTTCTTCCCCTTGTTTTGTAATATGTAGATTATTTCTGCTTTACAGAATTCAGAGGACCTTCCTTTCCTCTTACGTTTTAGTGACATTTTCCCTTCCCTCACGCTGTAAGACTACTTACCATTGCAACTTTTTTTTTGTAGATTATTATTTTTTTCCAAACATGTGTTATCTTTCTGTATACAAAGGAAGTCTGTGACTATAACCACAGTATTTCTTCTTACTGGAAAAGTTCATTTCTTGTTTTTGTTTTTGTTGTTTTAACAATACTAGTGACTGTGGAAGACTATGGTTACTATTTAGGTATGCTTACTTAAGTACAATACACTACATTGCAGTATTTCTGAAACCTAGAACATACACATTATATATAACAGCTCTATATTGAAATATATTCCATTGTATTCATTTTATCTTTGAATCTACCAATGATCATGAGTTGATTGAGATATCATTTCTTCATATATGTCACCCATCACCACCTGATGCAGTTAATTCCCATTATGGCTCTAGTTTGCTTTCTATATTACCAGCTTCAGTGTTGTCTTTAGAAAATTCTAGTTTGCCTCCTATATTATCAGCTTCAGTATTGTCTTTAGAAGATTTTAGGATTTTTTTTTTAATCTCAGACTTAGCATATGTAGGAAAGTGAAAACTGTTTAAACTTTAAAAAATTATTTTGCTGTGGCTTATACAAAGAAGCTCATATTCCATGTGATCTTGTTTAGCTGACCGTGTCAACATCTGAAGAACAAAGGAAGTGCCCACCAACGTTTCTGTGATCTCCCGCTTTAGCACCAGAATCATCTATATTTGCTTTAAAAAAGTAAGACAAGGAGCTTCTTGTCTGTCACATGATCTGACCAACTATCCTAAGCTGCATTTCAAAGGGCTGTTTTGGTGAGAAGCAAAGACAAGGATGTGTATGCCTCACTCTCCCGACTGTGTCTTCAAACATTAGTTTGCAGTATTGATCCTTCACCTTCTGCTCTCTCTTTTTGTTATGCCTGTCATTTCTTTCATTAGTCTTCAGCATTTCCCTGGAGGCATCTTAGTAATACACTGTTCATTTTCCCAGGAGATTTATTTTTAAACTAAAATCACATTTCTGGAAACTTTTTTATTAACAGAACTCAAAAACATATATGACATTTTACAGTCTGTAGACCCCCTACCTTGGTGGTTCGTGGTTACATGGCCCTCAGCATCTCTACTTGCTTTCTTGTCTAGCCAGGCCACCAAGGGGGCATTCAGAAATCAGATAGCCTGTCTTCTAACAGAAGCACTTTCAGCTCATTTTCCAAGTAAAAATCTTCTTCAGATGTCCCCAGCTATTCCACCAAAAGTATGGATATCAGAATCAGATCAACTAAACCCATCTCCTCCTTCACACTCTGTATTCAGGACAAAATGAGGCATAGAACCTCCCCGTGGTGGACCAGTATTTAGGCTTTTCAGTGTGAATAGACCACTTTCTCCTTCAATCTTCCATCATCAATTATTACCAAGTCTCATCACATTCTGCTGTGTCTGTTCAGTGTCTCCACCCCCAACTCACCCAAACTCTCCTTAGCTTCTTCCCCTTGTGAATCCTGGCACTCACTCAGGATCTTTCCTTTAGTAGCATTCAATGACACTAAACTAGAGTCTAGTCAGAAACTACTTATTTCTCATCTGTTTTCAATGAAAGACATGGCAGCTGAAAAGCATGATTATGAACTGAGTGGTAGGGAAGCTATCCCTTCAGTGATCAGGTATGAGGCAAATTATCCCAACTCCATTATTTTTGCTTTCCTTGCCAAATTCTCCTCCTTTCTTATTATTTCTTTTTAAAGATATCTTTGAGCTACTCAACCATCTCTTCTGTGCTTCCCCCCAAAATATTACATTATGACCCCCAACTATTCGTGTCTTTCATCTCCCATCCTTCTTAGCATCTTTCTTTAAATGAGTTCATAAACCTGAGGCTCGTAGGCAGAGTGAAGCATGTCTTCATTTCAGCTGCAGATTTTAAAGGTTGTCAGTATCTTTTGAGAGTAGGAGGACCTGAGTCAGAGTTTTAAATGTCAACTGTACTAGTTGAGATCATTAATTCCTCTCACCTTTACATTAAACCAAAGATAAGTATTTTCTGTTTTTTTTTAATACCACAATTTTCAGATTCTTGATATGAGTAGACCAGTTCTGCAGGAGGAAAAAAAAAATCTCCCATGTTGATTATTTCTGCTTGTGCTAATATTTAGCCAATGATATGTTTGCCAGATACTAGATTTGCAAGAATCTGAAGAAATAAGTAACATTTCAAAATAACTTTGGTAGCTATTCATGCCAAAAGCAACTTCCATTCAAGTACAATATAAGAAAAATTTAAGAAAATTTCTTCATGTATTACATTTTTGAAAAGCCAAATATTGGTTGGTCTGAATCTTTGAGAGTATCTATAAAGTTTATCAAATGCCTGTTTTATAAACAAAAATTACTTTGACTTGGCATATATTGAGAGAGAGAGAGAGAGAGAGAGAGAGAGAGAGAGAGAGAGAGAGAGAGAGAGAGAGAGAGAGAGAGAGAGAGGGATAAGGCTGGCTGGGTCCTGTGTTAGATTCGATGTACAGGACTCAGTTTATAAATACACAGTGTGTTATTTGGCCATCTAGAGTGCATTCTAAGTACAGCTTTCTGGGTTCTATGAAGAAGACTAAAGCCACTGTGGGTGTATCCCTTTGAGGATACTTGTGCTATCATTTCACAATGACTTTTTAGCATGTTGCCCTCACTCTCTATGATACCACATTGTCTCTCTGCTATGAAGATGGAGTGTGAGACAATTTGGAGTGCACAGACACTCACTTCTTGCTCTACCGTGACACTAAAAATCCACATGTAATATGAAAAATGTATTGTCATTCAGCTTGACCCAGCTTTTGACTTAAAACAGTTTGTAGCATCAGTTTGCATAGAGAGGAATGAGATAAATGGCAAGTTCAGAAGGCTTTCTGAGACAGGCATCTCTCAGGAAGCCACGTCTTAAGGCTACTGTTGACATCTCTGAAGCCTGTGACCTTGGCTTTGCATGTCCTCCAGCCTAGTCTTACCTTCATCTCTTGCTTTTCCCATTTGGGGCTGCTGCCATCTCTTTTGGAAGTACTCTCTATCTAAAGAACTCTTGTCCTCTGGCATTGCTGTCATCTCAAGTGCAGTGTGGTGTGCGAGAGATCTGGATCAGAAAGATCTCACTCAGTCCAGTCCATCCAGGCTGCCTTCTTGCTGTAGTTCCTTCAGGCTCTCCAAGAGATCCAACCCTAAGGCCCAGGGTTTCACCATATCCTCTTAAGATAGTCACAGATGAATGTCTAAATCCTGTTTAATATTCTAGAAGCTCCAGGGTGTGAATTCTTCTTGCTCAGGAGCCTCCTGTTTTTACAAGCTGGCACCTGCCAAAAGCACCAACAGCCCCAACAGTAACTAATGCAGCTAAATAATGGTCAGAAATACTCAAGTGTATATTTGAGTGATTAACAAGTGATTTTCTTCTTCTTGTACCCATTTTTTTTTAAAAAAAAAAAAAAGCTTGTATACCCCTCCCAACACATTTCAGAAAACCTGCATCTCATTTTACACTTAAGTAGTTTTAGTTTTGTGAATGTAGATTAGGAAATGTTCTGGAATTGAAGCTGGTAGCAATCAAGTTTATTTTCTGCACTGGACATTAGGACAAGTGTGCATGGATGCAATTCCTTCAAAGAAAGTGAAACATGGTAAAGCAAAGGAAAAATACTTTTACACATTAAAACAGTTGTCTGCTATCTGTAAACCTTGATTTAAGCATAATTTTGACTTCATAGAAATCTGAAACTGGAGGAAAGTGTATTTTAGTAGAGTTTGTTTGTTGATTTGTTTTCCTTTTATGTCTTTCTTCTCAAACTAGAAAAATGTTTGGATTCTCTGATTTGATGTTGTCCCTGCACATCAGTTGACTGCTGCCCGCCCCCCCCCCAGCCCCCATGGTCTTTTGTACCTTAGAAAAGCCTTCACTCTTCAGACAAGAAGTCCTTTCTCATGAAAGTCATGTGTTCCTTTTCTGCTGTCACTTATATCTTTAAGGAGAGAAAATCTTTTTGCACTTTAGGGATGGAATACTTAAACAAAAATTCCTTGAAGAAGAAACCCTCTTTTCTGAAACTAATAGGTCTGGGCCAAAGAATAGAACTGACTGTTGAAAGTCATTCTTCTTGTACTACAGACCATCGTTGCCTCCTCAAATCCTTTTTGGAATAAAGCTGGGGATAAATTTATTTTATTTTAAATTGGGATGTGTTTTTAGAGCATCTAGTACAGAATTCCTAGAAAGGAAAAAGAGGGAGCATTAATAAAATATCGTCTGATCTATCCATTTTCACAATGGTAGGGATTTCAGTCCTGTTCATTTTAAGCTGTCTATGTTCATAAGGTCTGAAATATGGAAATATCCACTTCCACTCCCCTCCCTGGCGTTGAGATGGATGGAAGCAGAAAATCTCCACACTGCTTATCCTGTCCATGCCCAGCATCACAAAAGAGAAAAACACCAAATTAAAAATGGGGAGGGGGTTGTAGTATGTCATCTGAAGAATACTCTGCAGCTCAGCTTAACTTACAAATAGCTTGACAACCTTTTTATAACCTGGCTTTTGTGCTATAATTTAAATTCTTGGCCCAAACTTGGGGAATAAATGCAATTTCAATTAAGTGAACAGAGCAAAGCAAGGAGAGAGCAGGGTAAATCAATGAAACTAAACTGATACAATTCTACATTCTTAAAACCTGTTCTCAGGGTAACCAAAGAATGATCTCACCCCAGTCCTGTCATTCCTTCCCATCTCTCTTTTCGATGGTTCTGAGAATTAATATAACTATACTCTTTTGTGATTCATGACTTCATGCTATCAAGACTGTCTAAAGAGTGGATAGAAACCCTTGACTGCTCTGCATCTGACCCACTCTCCAGAGCACATGTGCACACAGATAACCAAAAATGCAGTAGCTCAGTGCTTTAGCCTACAACTAGGGGATCTTTCAAAACAAAGGTAGCTGTTCTCCTCTTGGCTCTTCATGGGACAAATCTTGGCTTGTAATCTGCAATAGAATCAAAGGAGGAAATGTCCCAAGATGCTTGAGCAGTTAATGTTCATCCTAACTCCCATCGAGTTAGACTTCAGGTTTCTAGAGGAGCCTATCAGAGTATACATTGAAGATAATTTGCTTAGGCATATCTAATCAGCATCTGCTTTGTACCATTGTTAAAGAATCATGGGATCAGATGCACAGGGAGTCTCTTAATAGTCCACATCCTTCACAGCAAGCAAAGGTAAGAAGCCCATGGCAGAGAAAGTCTATACTTGCTTTGTTTTCAAAAGACCCACAGTACCAAATGTCGTTGCTTCTTTTGATCTGACACTACACGTTGATTCTCCTCAAATGCCAGCATGTGCGTGTGGCTGGGAACAATAAGGCAAATTCCCATGTGTAGAGGGAGGGTTCAGATACATTGGAGACAGATTCTTAAGGGTCACTGCATATCAAGTGTTTCTCCAGACTCACTCACATGTTGAGTCCCAAATTGACTCTTTGTCAACTTTCAGTAAGACGTAAGCTCCACAAGAAATCCCACTGCAGATGTTTTCTTTTTTAACTGCGTAATACAAGGAGAGTTACGATACAGAATCAGCATTTTAGAATAATAATTCACTTTGTATTTAATAGTTCTACTTTTTGTGTGTCACTGAGTTTTTTGTACCAATTTAAAATTCATCATTTTGAGAGAGGCCTTGCAAATTCTGTGTATGTGGATGCATGTCTGTATCTGTGTAGCCAGGCCAAAAAAAAAAAACAAAAACAAAAACCAAACACGCAAACAATGCAGACAGCTGGTCTATGGATGTTATGTAAGGTGGGCTGCTGCTTGTAGATCTTGAAGAATAGCTGATTCTGCTACTTTAAAAGAGCCCTGAACTCTTAAATTGAGGCTAAGTTTTAGGAAACAAAGGTTCTCGCTTTTCTTTCTGTACTCATCTCCCTTGGTTCCAGTCACCTGACATGAGAAAACCATTAAGTAAAAGCACTACTGACCTTTGCATCGAGGAGCCATTTTCCTCCTCTAACTAATCCCCTTCACAACTCAACTCTATGCCTTTCTTTTCTGCCTACTGGCTTAATGTTTTACAGAGTAACACAGAGGTACAAGCTGGCTCTCCTTTGAGCTGAAACACGCAGGAGCCACAAAAGAGATGAGTCACACAAGTCACACAAGTGTGAGGCAAAGGCTGTGTTTCCCACTCTCATGGCACTGGTAACCTTTAGTAAGAGCTGTTTACAGTTGAGCTTTGAGTGTGTAGTCATTTTTAGTATTGCTTTGTGGGATTTCTCCTCTCTCTCTCTCTCTCTCTCTCTCTCTCTCTCTCTCTCTCTCTCTCTCTGTCTCTCTCTCTCTCTCTCTCTCTCTCTCTCTCTCTCTCTCTCTCTCTCTCTCTCTCTTTCTCACTAAGCAGCATGGCTGCACTGCATTGCGCTACTGAGATGATGCTTTTACTCATGCCAGGGGAGTGTGTCAGGTTAGGGGAAAAAGAGGTAAACTGGGAGACTAGGAAGCTCTCAAAGGTGGTGGTCTTTGTAGAGTCAGTGAGAATTGGTTTGTAGAGTCAGTGAGAATTGGTGGAATTTTCACCAACTCTTGATCAAGTCTGGAAACTGCTATGCTGACAAAACCTGTTTTCTTATTGTATGGAAGTGGAGGATAAGAACAAATGGAGGCTATTCCAGAACAAATTTATCCAATTTTGTTTCCGAATAAGCTTGCTATAAGAGCCACAAGAGTAAGAAAGCTGACTGAGCTGACATGAAGCCTCCATCTTGGCTCAAAAGATGACACAGCACACGTGAGTGTGCCGAGGGTCTTGGTGTCCATGTTCCAATATCCTTTAGCTCCCTGACAAGACCTCAATCTGAGTAACCAAAGAGGAAGGCCATGCATGTGGTGACGCTGTAAGGTGACAGGGAACGGTGCAATAAACACTGCCAGCCGGTGAGGTGAAAGGCTTACCCTGAAACAAAGCAAGCCAACTAGAAAACTGGAGGAAGGGTCCAAGATGTCATCAGAATCCGCGAGCTGCTCCATCCCAGACTGTCCTTAAGCAGAGACCTTGATAGTGCCTAAAAGTTGAAAGCTGTTGCATTTCCATCCTAACATTTCAATTTATTATTATTGCCTTTTTAAATCTCAGAAGCAACCAGAGTTTGACAGCTCTTTAATATCTATTAACAAGAGGATCTTGTACCACAGGAAAAGCAATAGACTGTGTGGGGATGAAACAAGTGTAAGGGTTCTGGGGGACTCCTCCAGCATCCCAGAAGACAGCTTTTGAAAACTCTTATTCACTAAGAATCAACCCGTGTTGAGCTAACCTTGAGTTTCTTTGAGCACTGTCCCATGTGAGGCCCTCAGTTTGGAAAACTCAGTTTGAGTCACTTTCTCCTTCCTCCCTATCATTGGTCCCAGTCTGCTTTTCCAAGTCAAAGTCTCTTCTTAATATACAAAAGTGCCAGACTTGCTAATTAAACCCCACACAGACCATTCAGAACTAAGCAGCCCCTTAGGCACGCAAAGCATTGTCTCTGTTCAAATAGGAATTCTAAGTAAGAGATTTTAACAGATATTTAGAATGCATACTGGGAAAGTGCTAAGAGGACAGAGAGACAGCCAACCAAAGCTATGAGAAGAAATAATTGGCCTTTTAAAATACCCTCATATTGACTATTCTTGGATACCTTTCTTCAAGTTTTGGGGGACAAATCTTTCTTGAAACTTGGATATTCACTCCTGTTCTGTCACCAAAGATTTTCTTCTCCAGATCCCAGCCTCCCCTCTCCCAGGTAAAAGTACCATAACAGGCCTGGGGGTGCTTCTAGTGGTTGACAGAGGACACCCTTCTTCTGTTCACAGTGGTATTTATAGATCATGGGAGTAGAAGGACTACTAACAGTCTCTATTTCTTGGGAGTTAGTCAGAAGGTTAAAAAAAACAAAACAAACAAACAAACAAACAAAAAAACCAGTACTACTTGACACTATAAACTGTTAGAAATACAGTTGTAACCTGGAGGCTTGTGGAGAGAAAGAAACTTCCATGGAAGAAAGTGAATTAAATCATTTAGAACCAAGCAAAGATAATTGATGAGAGAGAGTCATTGAGCAATATGAAATGGCAAACTGGGGCTCTGTGTGCTCTGGGCCAATGACAGTAGCTTGTGGAATGTAAACAACAGGCTAGAAGACTCCAGTACTGAGATGATCCAGTGGGGGGGTGTCTTGCTGTGACTGCTGAGGTGGTTGAGATGTTCATTGGAAGGGAACATCTGTGGAAGCAGATCTGTCGTGATAGTGCCTTTCTTGTTGTAGCAAGTGATGTATTCAGTTACGCTTTTCTGGACCATTGCCCCCATCTTCTGAGGAGGTTGGAGGGATGAAGGGATAGGATATTGCCCCTGGAATGCTGTGGTTTGAAGATGTTTGCACTAGATTCTAAGCTCTCCTTTAATGAGAGAATGAGAGAAAAAAAATGACAACTCAAAGTTAAAAGAAACCCAAAGTTATGTGTTCTTTTAACATATCTCCCCTTCACCACTGCATCTTTCCTCCTTCCCTTCCTTCCTTCCTTCTTCTCTTTCCCATTTCTTTATCTTTCTCCTTTTCCTCTTAAGGAAACGACACATTTGTTATTACCAAGTCCAACTCTTAGCAATTCTTTTTCTTTGTTTTCCCACCAACAACGAACCATTAGTTAATCAACCATTGGTTAGGGCTAGCTAGTCAAGAGCCTCTGCCCTTAAATTTTTGCTTGCCTTCTCTGCCTCATCAAGGGTATACAACAGTGAGTAATAGGGAATAGAGACATACTGAATCCACCAAGATCTTATGGAAGCCAGTGAATCTGGATTTCATGCCAGTAGATGAGCTGACACATTCACCCAACACATATGGTTTGTAGCTCATTCAAAATGATACTTAGAAACAAAATGAAGCTACTGTGTTTTAGCATCAGATGAAGGTAGTGCCCAAAGTTCACCTGTTTCTTCTCTTTCCTCTCTCCCACCTATTGCCATGTACTCTCCACCAGGATGACACTTCACCTCAGATATGCCACCAGAAGAACTATCTGATTCCTTGGTTTCTCTCTTTATCAGTAGGATGGTAACTCTTACAGTAACTCTTTCGGAATTAAAACCAAGCAATGACTATTAGCAACTCCCTTATGGTTGGATAGCTTCACAAGTGGTAGCTACCTGACCTTGATAATCAGTTCTGATAACTTGGAAGTTTTGGCTGGCTCAAACATCTGTCAACTTTGTTTTTCTTTTGTTTCCATTTCCATTTGAATTTTGAGTGAGAGTGGAAAGGTAGAATCATGGGAAAGATTTGGAGGCTGCAATTCTAGGGTATTGCTTGTAAGAACTCTGTATTATCCAAAATAGAATTTTCTACTTGTTTCCAATTTAATGTTACCCTGAATATAATTTCTATTACACTTACTGTTATTTTTATAAAGATAGAGTCCATTTGCTATGTCTAGTTGAGTGCTCTTTTTCTATTTCCCCACATGGATGCAGTACCAACCTGTTACTTAAATATCTTTTTATTATATTGTTAATATGTAATTCTACTGTAGACCAAAAATATTAAAACAAATTTGCTCATTTAAAACATATAAAGAATCTAGTAAGGATGAAGAGAAAAGGTGAGGAGCAGTGGTTAACTGTGTTGTTAGAAATCTAAGAGTAGCCTTACCTAATTTTAACCAGTGCTTGCCAGTCACACCATAGTTGGGATTATATTATCTTGGCTTCTTCATGCTTACGTTCTGCAAATCTTGTTTGTCTGTTTTATTGGATGTAATTGAGGTTGCACATGATGATGCTTTTTTTTCTTTTGGTAATGCCTGATTTTATTGTACTTTTATCAGTCATTTCCTTTAGATGAATGAGGGGGAAAGTTTTATTTCTTCTTTTAATTTAAATTTTGTTTAATGCACTGGAAATAAAATTGGACACATTTCACTGTTTAAATCAGAAACAAAACAAAACCCCGAAGGAAAAACCAGCAAACAAACAAGTGACACAAACAAAAGCTATGGAAAATAATCTGTTCATATAAAATATATGTATAAGCTATGTTTCACATGAGAGATAAATACTGTCAAGTAAGAAAAACATACAGTGTAAGCTACCGTGCAGAAAACTATAAGAGGAACCTGAGTTTAAAGTGTGGAGAAAACAGGTCATTTCTTTCTGAAGAGAGATCCTGTCATTATTCCAATAAAAACCAAGTAAGTTGAATGTGGAAGAGATTAAGGAGGGAATAATCCCAACCTCCCTTATAGCATGGGAGCTCTGGGTTCCTTTTCATCATTTTGTCTTATCCCTGCGCACACACACACACACACACACACACACACACACACACACTGCTTGAGAAGGCTTTATAGAAATGTCTGTATCCAGTGCACACATGCACACGTCGTGTCAGTGCTCTGATGGTCCTCATGCTGATCCACACAGTTCTCTGAGGCTCACGGTGACAGTCATACACATGGAAGACTGTAAGTCACTGAATTAGTGTGCGTTAACAAAGCACTTCAATCCAGCCTGCTCCCTTCTCCAGCATCACCCACTACAAGGTCAGCTGCCCAACACAGTACACAGTGAGAGCTCAGACAGGTTACTTCTCTTAGCCAATGGGTTCATTACTTGCTCAAATATTTGCTGGGTTTTTCTGGTTTTGTTCTGTTTTAGAATGGGGTGGGAGTAGATGTAACTTCACAATCCTAATACAGTAAAGTTTTGCATCTTCCATATCTTATGCAAAAACAGACATTTAAATCAATAAATAATTGTGCCCTAGACTGAAAGTTAATGTTTAGGAGAGGGGAAAAAATTGTTGGAATTTTTTCTACATTTTTTTGTGAAGAATCTTTTTTGGAAAGGAAGGATACATATTTTTGTTGTGTAATATTTTCTATTTTTGAATGCATTTTATTGGTACAAGACTGTTTTTTTGGTGAAGACATTATTTAAAAAAAGAAAAAAAGAAAAAAACTAATCGAAAAGTTTGCCCTTAAGGATATGCTGCAGTTGTGAGGTTAAAAATAGTAACTGATTCCAGACGCCTGTTAAAAGTTGGGTTATATTGTTGTTCTTTGTAATTGTTACAAGAAGAAGTTTGTACCCACTGCTGTTTATTTTGTTTCAGATAAGTAAAGGGATTGTTCTTGTTTTATTCTTTTTTTAGAGAAAAAGCTATTTATGAAATGTCAAAAACACTGGACTGTGAGTTTAAGTGTGGGAGCATTTTACCACCCTGTGTCTTCAACCGTTTATGGGAAAGCCCTTTTCTCTTCCCCCCGCCTTAGCCTTGCCAAATGAGGAAAACATAACAGCTCTCAGATGACAGAGGCCTCTAAAGCCCTGCTTTAATTTTTATGGTCTGAAAAAGTCAGAAAACCAAAGTTAAATTTGTTTCTGAAATCCCACTGTCCATAGCCCCTTTTTTGTATAACACAGCCGGTTGGCTCTGCCTCTCCATCTTGGATCATTGCCTTCTTAGGAACCTGGGACCAGCTCTGCAGAGAGGCATGAAGGTGGTGAGGTCTCCAGAAGTGAAGTGTGAGTGGGACTTCAGCCTCCCCAGGGCAGCTGAGCTTCTCCAGAGGCGAGGAAGCCAAGAGCACAGACAGCCAACAGTGCCTGGAGGGGTTACTGCTGTCACCTTCATCTTCTGCTTCTCCTCCAGTTAGCGTGGCTCTGCCTTTCCCAGAAGCCCAGGTTCCATTGATGGGAGGGGACGGGATCCAAATAGAAAACATGGCTGCAGGTGCTATTAAGCCCCCAGCCCTCAGGAGGCAAAGCAAGAGACCACTCAGCACAGGGCTCTTGCTGCCCACCTCCTCTTTGACTCTGGATATTGTCCATCCATCTGCTCACTGTGAAGATGGAGAGGCAGTGTGCCCTGAGGCTGTTCAATAGCTTTTCCATATTTTTTCAACATTGAAAAAATAATTTTTAAAAACTGTGATATTTAAAATAAAAAAAAAAATCATTTGGCTGGAGGGAAGGGAAAAGGGAAACACCAAAAGCTGTAACATGATTAACTGGAGATATTTATAACTGGGCCACTTTCCAGACCAAGATAAATACATTCTTTTCTGGACCCTAAAGCAGCAAACTCTTGAGATTGTCAGTGACAAAAAGCTGAAGAGAGGCGTCCCTTTCCTCCTCCTTTCTTCTCTGTCTCAAAACCTCTCTCTTTCTTTTCTAGCTTCCCTTGGTAATTGTCCAATGGATTTCATACTTCATATGTGCAAAACCACATGCACACACCCACTCACAAACACACAGACACACAAGCAAAACAAAAATTATTTCTCGTGAGGATCGTGGGACCGAATTAAAGTCATGTGCCTTCATTTTTTCCTTTTATAGTTAAATGAACCTCTTCCCTTTTACAATGTGTTGAGGTTTGTTTTCTTTCGTTTTTTAGAAGAGGGGAGGTTCAAGTTTTTCTGGAAGATTTTAAGCACCATTTAGAAGAGACTTAAAAAAAAAAAAGAAGAAGAACATATTCTCCACCAAATACTAAACACAAACATCTCATCCCCTTCACATTGCACTGTGCACACTTAGAGCATCAAGTAGTCAGATACCTGACAACCTAACCCACTGGATTTTAGAGCAGTTTCTGAAATCTCCGTTTCATAGACTTTTTTATTATTTATCAAAATGAGGTGAGTGAGGCAAGTTGCCTTGCTCTCCTAACTTGGTGCTTTTTCTTGTGGGGGTGGGGCGGGGCGGGGTGGGGTGGTGGTGGGGAGGTAGAGACAGAGGGTGCATTCCTAAAGATCTCTGGTGCTGAAGGGCCTCAAGTTCCTTTCAGAAAATGTATTTGACACACTGTTACGCACACAAGTGAATGGTATCACATGCAATATTCTAATGGAACAAGGCAAGAGGCTCTCTGAAGTGGGGTTTTGCTTTTTTTTCATAACATTTGATTTCTCTGGTGCCTTATTCCTACTCGATGCTGGCACTCACATACCCACAGAACAAATGCTGATGTTGGCCTCAGGATGGAGAACCCTTAAGTGATCCTTGAGAAAGTGGGGACATGGGACATTGGAGTCAGTCAGTGGGAAAGGAACTAGATGGCATCTCTTAGGTGAAACCACACAGGAAAACTGTGAAACTGCACAAGGCCATCACAGTCAAGATTAACAGTGCACATGTGTGCAGATGCACGTGCACACACACACACACACACACACACACACACACACACACACACACACACACAAACAAACACAAACACATACACACACACCAAATACACTCTTTCTCCTCTGAACTTCTCTTCCTTCTTCATTTCCTATCTCTGCCTTCTCATAACGGTGCTGCTGCTGCTGCTGAGGTGCCCGGAGTCCAGAATGCCCAGTAATCACTCAGGCACAAGCCTGGCACTGCCACGTCAGCCCTTGGCACGACCGAACCCAGGTTTCTCTTGCCTGGGGCTGAAAACCGTCAGATTTTTCTCAACAACAACAACAACAAAATGTTATCCAAGGAATCAGTGGATTACAGTTACTCTGCATTGAAAATGCACTTTAAAAATTAATACAAGCTCCAGACTGTTTAAAACACACAGAGGGAGCAGGGGAAAGATAAACATGTACTAACGTCTGAACCCAGTTCAGCTTATCTCCAGTTGAAATAATACACTCTATTATGTATAAATGTATACACGCTTCCTATATATGTCCAGACATATATGGTGTATATATTATACATGTATAGTTATGTGTGTGTACACACGCACACGCACATAGCCGATCAGATGCTCATTCATACACAAATAGCAGCAGAGGAAACAAGGTTGGACTCTTGCAACAGATCACAAACAATAAAAACAGCCACTTGCAGTGACTTTGGTCATTTCTGTATGTTCATAAAGAATGGATTGTAACAAAGAAAAAAAGGAACAGTGTTAGTGAAAGAGGAAAACTGGGCGAAACCATCTTGATCCAATAGGAATGCAGTAATGTTCTATACCATTTCACCAGTTATTTCTTTTAGTCGTGATGATTTAAGTTTTGGCTATTAAAAATGTTTTAGAGTCAAGTTGACTACATCCAAGTGAACAAAACAACTACAGTTGAAAGCCCTTTTCAGTAGGAAGATGTCAGAAATCTCAAAACCCTTGGCCTGGCTCAGAACTACCATGTGCAAACCAGAACTCTCTCAATGTTTGAAATCATAACTTTAAAACTCTTTTGAAGCACCTTAGCGTGGCCATCCATGTGACAAGTGGGTGCCACTTTCTCCTTTGAGCACCTTATTGATGTGTTTTGCTATCTGCTGTCTATCTGTTACCTGTTAGCTGAATAGCTAGCTGTTAACACACACATACATGCACAGACCAGACATCTGGGCATGCATGTTCTCAATGAAGTTTACTGTGGTGACTGCTGAAAGGCGAACTCATTTCCTGATTCTCCTGCCACAGTGTTGTGATAAGACTCGAAGAAACCCTGTCCCTGCACGGAGAAATGTCCCTTATCACAGTGTATATTAGGGTGGGAAGGAATACGGTCCCTTTTTTGCAATTGCTACTGTGTATACACACACGTGCGCGCACACACTGTATATTCAGACTTAACAAACACATATACACATAGCTCATTTGTCCAAGTGATATTTCAGATGTCTCTGTGGGTGTCACAAACTGTATGCAGTTTTCCATTTCCCAGAGAATGATGAATGGAGGGCAACTTTTCAGACTGAAGAACTGGGCACTGGGGAAGAGTTTGGAAAGAATGAGAGGCAAGAAAAGAGACACCATTAAACCAAAAGAATCATTTCCTAAGAGGAAGCGGGTGAATGGCTGTCCTTGCGGGTGGGTGTGGAACACTGTCGTCTCAGTCTGCGCTGTAGAAACCCAAGCACACATCAGCACACACATCCTCCCACAGGGGCATGGTCTGGGATGAGCAGGTCAATAGTTTTGAGAGGGAGTTTGTTCCTTTTTTTTCTCTCATTATACTCTTGTTGTCAGTTATTAAACAAACAAACAGAAAAATTGTTTTGAAGAACCTTGCATACGCCTTTTCTATCAAGTGCTTTAAAATATAGACTAAATACACACACCCTGCCAGTTTTTCTTACGGTGACAGTATCCTTACCTGCCATTTAATATTAGCCTCGTATTTTTCTCACGTATATTTACCTGTGACTTGTATTTGTTATTTAAACAGGAAAAAAATTCAAAAAAAAAAAAGAAAAATTAACTGTAGCGCTTCATTATACTATTATATTATTATTATTGTGACATTTTGGAATACTGTGAAGTTTTATCTCTTGCATATACTTTATACAGAAGTATTACGCCTTAAAAATACGAAAAAAATAAATTTTACAAGGTTTCTGTTTTGTGTGGAAGAGTAATTGATGTTGCTAAGAATGATGTTTGTTTTTTGGGGTTTTTGTTGTTTTTTTTTTTTAAATGTTACCAGCACTTTTTTTGTAAGTTTCACTTTCCGAGGTATTGTACAAGTTCACACTGTTTGTGAAGTTTGAATATGAAGGAATAATTAAAAAAAAAAAAAAAAAAAAAAAACCAAAAAGCTCTTCTCTTGGTCTCCTTGTGTCTTCTTGGCAGTGTGTCTGCTTCGGGCGGCTGTCCATGTTCCTTCATACTCCAGGTCTGTTGAGTCTGAGATTGTCCAAATTGAGATCAGTACTTAGAAGGCCAGAGAAACACACCAGTCCTCTTGACAACCAAAAGAGGGGTTTCAGGACCTCTGATGGGAAAATCACTTTGGAGATCTATAGTGCAAGATCTATGTGGTGGAGATCTATGTAGTAGAGATCTGTAGTGGAGACCTATAGGGACATTGCTCTGTGCCTCAGCCTCAAAAGCAATGACGTGGGTTGTTTACTGCTTAACGAATGAGCTCTCACAGTGTCCTCCCCATCTGAAAATTGGTACCTAGTACCAAGTACCATTTCCTGTGGAAACAACCATTTCATATGACCCTGTATCCTGTGAATCTATCTCAGAACCAAGTCTTAATAGCATGGACTTCTGCGCTATAACAAAAAAGAAAGAAAGGAAGGAAGGAAGGAAGGAAGGAAGGAAGGAAGGAAGGAAGGAAGAAAGAGGATCCATAGTTAAAAAAAAAAAAAAAAAAAAAAAAAAGCCCTTTGATAACTTTGTAGACTGCTAAGGGACTTCTGTGGGCACCACAGATCTTTCTTGTAGGGTACTTCACCTGAACATGCTCTTATAACCTTGGAATACTCACACACACACACACACACACACACACACACACACACACACACACACACACACACAAAGGCTATGGTGATAAGGACCATAGGCCTTACTTATGCCTGGTGAGGTCACCCAAATTTAACTCCTTGAGCCTTTAGTAGGTGTCTGAATTTCATTCAATACTATGTAGAGTATGGATGAAATAGAAGAAATTATTTTAGCCCTGGTAGGCCTTCAAATCTAACAACTAGAAATAGGTGTTCTATAAAAATCAAAAGCAATAGTCTACAATTCAAGCTCTCTGTTCAGTGCTGTGCCAATCTGTGAACTAACAAGTGATGGTGGGCGAAGGAGGTCAAGGAAGGGTCCAAGTCAAGTCTGTGGGACCCACAAAGACATGAAACTTTGAGCTGGGGGGCACTGTGGGTAGCCATTTCCACTCATGTAAGGGGCACAAAACACCCCAGACACAAGCCTGATACAATCAAAAAGACCTCTGCCCCGGAAAGTCATTGGCAAATTGCGAAGATGTCACAATGAAACATTTAACATTGTGTTAAACATTGTGTCTTGAAACTCTATAACTTGTCTGTTACCCTAATTTTCTAGAAAGTTCAAAAAAGATGACCAGACACCGAGATGGCTCAGCAGTTAAGAGTGCTTCCTGCCCTTGCAGAGGACTCGGGTTTAGCCCCCAGCACCCACGTGGTGGCTCACAACCACCTGTGACCCCAGTTCCAGGGGATCTACAGGCTCCTACACACATATGATACACAGAAACTCATACAAGCGTGCACATACACATGAATAAAAGGAACAAATGAATCACTTTTAAAAACAAATTTTAAAAAGTTGAAGTGTGATTTGTGCCTGTCTGATATCTGTGAGCGCTATCGTCCTCTTCACAACAGTCAGCTTCACACAGAGCTTCTACACTCTGCATCATGCTCAAACTGGCAAAGCCTCCTCTGCATTTGTTCACCACACACTGGTGTGTTTTGTATGTGGCCTGTCATACTGTGAACAGCATGTACACTATCTATATAGCATTAATAGTTTCTATGCTCATCCACCCTCCCAGTTATACCATGAACTATGAGGGAACTATCATTTCATCAATGGACAAAGACTCTCCACTAAAGGCAATTAAACACTTGAGCTTAGGGTTTTTTTTTTTTTCATGTTCATACATACCACCAATTCTCAAACTTGAATAATATTGGGTTTATCTCTTTAAAGGGAAAAGAAAAATCTCCCAAGTCCCCTTCAAAGCAGAAAGTCTAAATACTTTATGCTTTCCAATAAATTCACATATACATACTTTTTTTGCTACAATAATTTCCAAATTTACTCAGACATAACTTCCAATAAGCCTGTTTGCTTTACAGATTCAAAACCAAGGCTACACATTAAACACAAAACTATAAAAGGAATGATTTTTGCAATACGATGCTGGCGCATTGGACATTGCTTTTGTGAAGCTGTGCCATGGTCCACAGTGAAGTCTGCTGCTGCTGTTTATGTCCGGACCTCAGCCTCAGGGCAGTGTGTAAAGAGAAGACAATCTTCTCCGCATCTGCTCTAAGACCACTACAGCAGAATCTTTCATTGCTCCACTCACCTGGAGCGAATGAATCATTCATGAAGGTAGATTTTGTCCCTTGGAATCAATGTAACTATAAACACCGAGGATAGAAAAAACAATGACAGTGCCCTACCATACATAAGATCCTCAGCATCTACAGTATATGAGACTTTTAAAAGGTTATTTCACTAAAAACACAAAATTTGTGCAAAGCTCACAGGAAACCCATGGACCCCAAAACTATATCAGCAACTTATCGTTTGTCAAATCCCAATTTTTTAAAACATTCGTAATTGCAGACTCCTTGGTTTCCACCCAACAAGTTCTGTTCCTCCATTGGAAAACCCTGTGACACCGTGAGTTATGCCCCAACTCAGTAACAACATTAACTTGTTCCTTTATTATTAACTTAGCAACAACTGCCCAGCCTCATTCTTTTAAGGTCTTTTGAAGCAAATGTTATTGTTATTAATTTACAAATGAGTTTTGGTAATGAGACACTGAGAGACTGAATAACTCCCCACCAGCCAGCTTCATTCCAGCCACTGATGTCGGAACCAGTTTCTACTCCACACCACACTGGAGTCATTTCTCTTTCAATCGCTGGGAAACCTACAGTAGTTTCAGTCCCAGAGAAGGGCCTTTTTTCACAGTTTACATGAAATTACACTACTGTCATCCAGAATAAGTCCTGTGATGCAAGTTGACAACTTGTTGACAATCCAGGCCCTGTTACTGTGAACTGAACCACGTGGCGACTGGAGGTCACCATGGAAAGATCTGGAAAAAAGGAAATGTGCAGCCTGCTTTTGACCTCATGGTTTGTCTTGATTAGAGGAAGGACAAAACATAAGGAAAACATCCATGTTTCTTCCTGGTGCTAATGCTGTCAAAAGATCCACAGAACCATCAATGCCTAGAAACAAGGCAGCATCTTGAATTAGGAGCTCCAGCCAATTAAATTCCACTGGATTTCCTTTGTCACATTTGCCAGATCCCTAGATCTCTGTAGCCTCCCCCCATGGCTAATGGCCATCACATTGGACAGTAGGTAGAACATTCCCACAGAAAGTTCTACTAGACAGTATTGATGTTTAGCAAGGATTAGGAGAAACAAATAGGCTGAATAGATGTTTATTCAGGGAGAAATAACTCACAACATAGACAGATGAACACCAGCAGGTTTCTGGTCCCAAGGATGTCTCAGGATGTGCCCTGTCCCCGTGCTGCAAGCAAGAGAGGCTCTCTGAGTCGCTCTCCTCAGCCTTAGTTCCCCCAGGTCACATCCGTCCCTGTCTCCACCCCTAATGAGCGTGGTCTATGCCACAGGTGCGGACAAGGTGAGTATCTCACTACAAGACAGCCTATGCCCCACCTCCACAAACAAATTCCCTAATCATTGGGTGTAGTCTGACTTCAGAGAAAGCTTAAGTTTTTGTTACAAGTAACAAGGCAGCTGTGCTCTGAGGTGACAGATAAGATTTTACCACTTACAGACATGAAGCAGGACTAGGAAGAATCCAGACTGAAAACTGTCTCCCCTCCCATCTAATGGACTGCATATGGACACAAGTATATGACAAGTCATTCCAAGGGCCCAGAGTCTGAGAAAGGACACTTCCTGAAGTAAAATTGCAAGGAAAGGTGCTGTCCCCTCATGAGGTTCAATACTCTATGACTAAACATTTCTCAGTTTAATCTCATGAGTTGTGGATCTGATTGTAGCCCAGTATCAGAGTGTGGGCAGAGAATCAGTAATATTTTCTTTCCTGAATGCCAGCTCCTATCTGGAAACTCAGGCAGACACCAGGAGAACTTGGAATCTCTTTCTGTCAGCACTTAAGCGCCCTTCCTTCAATTTCTCTGTGGTCCTTGCCTATGCACTTCGCACACAATGTGGTAAGAGAGAGAGACTTCCTCAAACATTTTAAAAGAAGGAGAAAGAGACAATGACCAATGGATAGGAGGGTCACACCCCAGGTTCCAGCATGGCTCAAGCTTATAAAAGTGTAACGGGGCTCCATAAACAAAATTAGAACTCCAGGAGCCATGCTTAAAAAGCAAAAGGAAGCAGGAGAATTTATTTGTAATAATGTATTTTATTTAACCCCAAAATATCCAAAGCATCGTTTTAAAATGTAATGAATATTTTTACATTAGATGAGAGAGCTTACATTTTATGATTCATATTGTCTTCAAAATCTGATGTGTGTTTTAGACCTATAACAGCAAGTCCCATCTGGGATGAAGCTCATGGCACCTGTGCTGGGACAGCCACATGGAAAAAGTGGCTACTGTCCTGGGCAGCATGTGTCTCCATGAGTCTGGACCTTTGGCACTTGTCTTCTGTGAATCTCAGAAGAGAAACTAGTTCACTTTCCGCTTTGAAATTTGTTTTCCGTCTAACTGAATCTCATTTTAGCAACCCGACCCATTTCCGACATCTATAGGCTCCTCTGATTCTCTCCCCATCCCTGCGGTATTGTAAATGTTTCCCACTTACTACAATTATGTTAAGTGACACCCAAATCCCAATACAGCCTCAGCTCAGTATCTATCTTCTCCAAGTTAAATCACCTCTCCTGTTCATACTTACCTTTAGTTCAATTCCAATTTGTAAGCTGTGTTCTACTTTCAACCAACTTGCTTTAGTTCTCCAAGACAAGTCCTATGGACTTGTACCCATCTTTCTTCCCAAAGGCAAGGGCTCTGGACCCATCTTAACCCTTTATGATCCATCTGAGAGGAAAGTGATGTGGGGGTGGGGCTTCCCAGGAGGAACTATCTTCCTGCTAAAGCTCAACTTAAGCCTTTGGAGAGAGACAAGCTCACTTTTTTCTCTCTCCCATCTGTGCCTGTGAGAGAAGACCACTCAGATAAATCCAACCTCCTTCCCATCCTTCCAAGAGAGACAAGCAATGGGCAAGGTCTTCAGATCCAGCCTGAAAGCAGGCCAATGTAATTTACTCTCAGACACCCCATCCCAGCACGAAGAGGTCAGGCAATGAGGAAGGAGGGTCTTATTTTTTAAATCCTCAGTCAAATACCCTATTCTTTTGTCTTCAGAGGAGGTCCTTATTTTAAAGACTGTAGACTTTCCTTTTGGTGACAAAAAGGTTTCATTGTCAAAGCCCAGTGGCAGATTGATCTAGAAGAGAAAGGTTTACCTTGGTCCAGGTGGAGGGCATGGCTTCCCAGGTGCCAGGGTATGGCTTTCCAGGTGGAGAGTGTGGCTTCCCAGGTGGAGGGAAGTTTCTTGAGGGCTTTGGCTGTCCATGAACCAGCTGTCCAAATAGAGTCTGAGCTCAGCAGACCCAAAATCCCCAGCTAAAGAAGAAACCCTGACATTCATCAGCTCCTTAAGTGCCTGGCTATTTCTCACAGGACTTCAACCTATACTACCTTGAATTTTTTTGTGTTCCTAGGAAAATACCTTCTCCTAGGAAAATGCCTCCTCCTGCCAGGCCAGACTCATTAATCCTTTTGTTCTCTGAGGAGACTTCACCACACCCTGATTGGCATATTTTCCTATGGCATGAATCGTAAAGCCTTATCTCCTAGTACATCTTATTATATATAAATGTCTCATTTTGTGAGACTACCATCCTTGAATCCCCCATAGAGGTCTGTATTTTGCTTCATTCATAAATAAATGTCTTGAATGAGTGAATGTTGGTATAATAATAATAATAGCAATGAGAAATAAGCCCAGTGGCCATTCTTACCAGCACCTGGAGCCAAAAGCTCTGCATGAGTTCTTACAAGGAATGTATTTCCCAGAGTCACTGAGATCACTAAATTCAAAGCCAGATCAATGGGGGATATTGGGGTTTTTTTTTTTTATTGCTTTTTTTGTCTTTAAAAAAATCTCTCTGTAAAGACTGACTCAAACTAACAATTTGAGCAACAGTATGCCCTTCTCTGATAATGAGATTGATGACTAACTTATCCACCATCATAGAGCCCTCATCTAGCAAACACCCACAACTAAACCCTGAGCCGACCTGCAATCCAGATGCAGAGAGGGAGGACAAGACCAGGTTTCAGAAACACATAGAGACAGGGGACCTGAACAAGGAAGAGCTAATGGGCCCCTGTTACGGGCTGGTTTTTCCTGCCGGCTGCCGCTGGTCCTGCCACCAAGGTTCTGCCACCACGTGAGCCCCAAATAACACTCAGAGACTCTGTATTTGATACAATCCTGTTGGCCAATGACTATCATTGTTAATGGGCTAGCTCTGTCTTAATTATTAACCCATTTCTACTTATCTAAGTATTTCCAAGTGGTCATCTTATCCGGGAGCCACCACCGGCATCTTCTTTCTCCCAGGTCTCCATCTTGACTCTCCTAACTACTTCCTCCTTCATCCTCCTAGTCTCCTAGCCCCGCCTATCTAGTTTTCTATTGGCCAACAGGGCTTTATTAATTAAACAGTATGAGAAACATATTTACAGAATAACATCTCCCATCAGGCCCCAGACTGATAGCTGGGAAACCAGCATGGGACTGACTCAGACCCCCTGAACATGGGACTCAGCTAGAAGGACTGAGCAGTCTAAGGGACCTCTGACAGTGGAACCAGGATGTATCCCTGGTGCATGAAAGGACTTTGGGAGCACATTCCCCATGGAGGGATACTCCCTTAACCTAGAGACAGGAGGGAGGACCTAGTCCCTATTCCAAATGACTTGACAGATTTTGTTGACACCTCCTGGAAGGCATCACCCTCCATGTGGAGTAGGAGGGGTATGGGAGGAAGGGAGAGAAGGAGGGAGGGAGGGAGGGAGGGAGGGAGAGAAGGAGGGAGAGGAGAGGAAACTGGTATCGATATGTAAAATAAGAAAAAATAAGTAAAAAAAAAAAAAAAGAAAAGAAAGAAATATCTCAGTTAAAAAAAAAAAAAAAAAAATCCGACTGGTGAGAGCTGTTAAGAACACTTGCTGTTCCTGCGGAGGATCCAGGTTCGATTCACAGCACCCACACTGTGGCTTGCAGCTGTCTCTAGATCTAATTCTCTCTTCTAACCTCTGCAAACACCATCTATGAGTGGTACACATATATGCAGACCAGACAGTCATACACATAAACAAATCAATTTTCAAATTTCCATTTATAATCATGTTGCAAGCTGTTTATTACCTTGGGTCTATCACAGAGAAATGGAAGAGAAGGGTAGAAAAAATGAAGCTTGAAAAAGGTTGTCTTTCCTTCACTAACAACACAGACATAGATACAGACACACAAACACACACAGGGAGAGAGGGAGAGGGAGAGGGTGGGATAAACCCGCTTTTAGACGGTCTTCGCTAGGACACTGAAGCTCTCTAGGCTTCGGTAGCCCAGGACATTGAAGTAGTCTCGTGGTTCAGCATAGTCATCTTCCATTACACAGAAGCCAGCAGGGGCAGCTTCTGTCTGGACAGCTTCTGTCGAGACGATCCTGAGGCTCATTTCCTGTGACTCAGCTGTCATTCTCCCAAGGCCATTTTCCATAGACTGGAGTCTAAGAGACTTCTAGGATTAAACAAAGTAAATACATAGAGATGTTATGCAAAAGCTGCTTTACAAATGGACACATGGCACATAGTTATAATTACTTCTCTTCCTCTCTTACACAAACACACATGCACACACTTACACATATATACACATACATACACACATACACACGCACACATACACATGTACATACACACTCATGCACATACATACACACGTACATACACCCTCACACATACAGACACACACACCTACACTCAGAGAAGCAAACTTGTGTTCTTATCAATACACAATCCTTAGCCTTTAGCCCTTAATTCCCTTACCTTGTTGTAGCTTTTTTTATTATTATTTTTTAAAATTCTCATACACAATATTTTGATCATATTATTTCCCCTCCCCAACCCCTCCAGACCTTCCACATCTCCCTACCCACTCAAATGCATGTTTCTTCTCTCTCTCTCAAAACAAACAAAATCATTAAGACAAAAAAAAAATAACCGAACTCAAACAAAAAGCATGCAAAAACCGTAAAATTCATTTTATGTTGACCAACTATTCCTGGACGTGGGGCCTGCCTTGAAGTGTGGTTGAGCCAGTGTCACTCCACTGGAGAAAACATATTTTCCATTTCCCAGAAGGTATCAATTCCAGCTAGCTTCTTGGTTAGGCATGGGACTTTGTGTCCACTTCCCCTTCTCCTCAGAACTCATTTTCAACCGTAACAGCTCTAAGAAACTAGCCCGCCATCCTGCAAGCCTCATTTCCTGTTCTAACCTGGAGAGCCTTGCATTGCCTCCATCACTTTTTTCCACTCCTGACTGCATGCACACTGTTCATTGCTTCCTTCTCTTTGGTTTCTATGTCACCACTTTCTCCTCCTTCTCCTTTAGGCCCCCACCTTTAAGCAGCCTGGCTTTACAGTAGATTAAGTGACTCAAAGTGTTGAGAGTGAGAGAGTAGAGGGCACCTTCCAGGAGGTGTCAACAAAATCTGTCAAGTCATTTGTACACTGGCTTTCCAAACCAAGGGTTCCTTGGGATTCTTCCCTCTACTCTCTCACTCTCAACACTTTGAGTCACTTAATCCACTGTAAAACTCCAAACAGGACCTGTCTTGTAAAGACTCAAGTAGCCCAAAATCCTAAGTAGCCCAGGCTCTGCCCTGAGCTCCAGCCCACATGCCCACCCACTCAGCATGGCCCATGAGAGAATCACAGCAAGCTTGAACTCAACTTGTCTCCGTGGCCCAGCCCCACATCTCCTGCCCCACGGTCTGCTCCTGCCAATATTATCCCTTCAGAAACAGGGAGGTCAATACCAAGTTCCAATTACCCATAACACCAGTGATGGCTGTTCCTAGTTATCAACTACATCTGGAATTAACTAAAACTCAAGTAGCTGGGTGCACGTGTTAGGGATTTTTCTTAATTAAATCATTTAAAGTGGGAAGACCCACATTTCAATCTAGATATTTTTAGGCGGGAAGTTCCACATTTAATCTGGGCCACACCTTCTGGTGGCAGCCTATATAAAGGATGTGGAAAAAGGAAGCTCGCTCTCTTTGTCTGCTTGCTTTTACTCTTGCTGGAAAGCCCATTCCTTTGTTGGCATGAGAGCTACTTCACTGAGGACCAGCTGAAGCATTTGGCCTTGTGGAGTGTGAACTACATTCTTGGACTTTCCTTGGTAGACCACAATGCCTGGACTAGCTACACCACAGCTTACAAGCCACTCTAATAAATTCCAGGACATATATATGTTATGTATATATGTGTGCATAACACACACACACACACACACACACACACACACACACACACACATGCTATAAGTGTTGTTCCTCTAGAGAATCCTGATTAATACATACCCTACCCAGTTTTACTCCATTCCCCCTTCATGCCATGCTTCTTACCTGCTCGAGGAGAACAAATCCCCTTCATACTGGGCTGGCTCACATTTCCGCTTACTGTTAGGTTTTCCACAAACCTCCACACAAAGATTTTTCAAAAATAAAAATTGAATCTGTCCATACTTCTGCTTAAAATCTTTTGATGGCCTCTACTATACACCAGAGGGATGTTTAACCTGGAGTGAGCTATAATGAACACCCTGGGGGATTTGACTTCAGGTGATTTATGAATAATCTCAAATTACAGAGTTTTATATACAGCTATATTCTTGTGGGGAGAAAATCAGTAATTCATTACATTTCCCAAAAGAATTTGTGATATCCCAAACATTCTGTGTCCTAGCCACACCCATCTCTCTGGCTTCATCTCTGTTTCACAACCGAGATGCTCAATATCTGAGTCACAGAGAATTGCCATTGAAACACTCCTTTGAGATCACACCCAGTGAAATCTTTCATTTCCAAGGCAACTCTGCTGACATATCTGGTTTAGGATGAGCTCACAGGCACACGCAGGAGTCCCTTGACCAAGGACAAAGTTACTGGTTGCTCAGATTGCCTCATTCTGCCTACATTCTCCTTTGACCACAGTTCTCTCCTCTTGCAGCTTCTCTGTGAAGGGCAATAGGTTTATCCTTCCGTCTTCACCAGGATCAGATGTCCAAGTCCTCTAAGGGAAGTGCTATGTTTTCCTCTTTATAACCTCAGAACCCATATCAGATGTTCAATCTATGTATGTCTTAGGATATAAACATGTGTGTTCAGTTGCACACACACACACACACACACACACACAACACTCCTTTTTAATACAGCCCCATATAAAAAATCCAATTTTCCAAGTCAAGGTATAATCCCACAAGCAGAAAACTAAAGTTGCGTTCATTGAGACAAAACAGAGCAGTGAAGTCTGTTCCATGACATCAACCATAGGACTCATGTTAGAATGTCACACTTGAGAGATGTGATGAAACAGGGAAACTGGAGAACAGTAGTGTGGCAAAAGAAGTGCCTGATAACATTTCAAAGTTGGCCTAACTTATGTATCTCAGTGACAAAATCACAAAGATTCAAGGGCTTGGAAAACAGGAGCAACCAAGGCTCATGGAAGAGGGTTTTACTACACCTCTGCCTTCCAAGACAGAAAATGCCACCTGACTGGTACCAAGCCCAAGTATGCACCAATGTAGGCAAGGAGGTAGAGAAGGGAGGTTAGAATGACCCTGTAGATGTATTCAATGGACAGATTCCAAAAGCTAAGGATGGTGCCTCACTATAAGCCTTGAGGGGTTGAGCATTGAGAGACCATAGTCTCAGAATAACGTACACAACTCATTGGTTGCTCTGCTCCTATTCCTTCTCAGTAGAAGTGACTAAACTTTAACATGAGTGTGAAGAAGAGAATGGCTCATGGCTCATGCCACTGCTGTGTTCAAAAGGACTTTGACATCCCTTGATACAATACAATCCATTTTTAATATGGATACTCAATTATTTCTCAAAGAACTAATTATGACTTTTTGTGCTTGTGTGTTCTTAGTCTCATTCTTGATAAGGCTGGCCACCCTTTCTTTTTAATTTTAAGACTATTTTGAGCTCTAAGAGTCCTCTGGGAAATGCAAATATTCCTGAGACGGGTCCCTAAGCTGTTCCATTTCCATTCTACCCTACATGGAGACTATAATTGTAACCAGTGTGAAAAAATAGGTCTGAGATTAATGTACTAACATTGTCCTAGCGAACTAAGTGAAACTACAGAAATTGCAATTGAGTCCTCTTGGGATAAACATTGCTTTCTAGTAGCATGTGAAGAGAATGTACAGTGAATGATGTGGTTGGCAGAGTCATTGTCCAGTATTTGACACATGTGATTTTTCACAATATCTCTTTGGCAAATAACATTTATTCATATAATACATATACATGCACACATATAATAAACACTTGCTTATACTATCTTAAGATATGCTTAAAATATCTCCAGAGGAGATGACATTTACTGCATCTGTCCTACATAATAAGGTGATGGATTTCCAAAATTATTTAGTTCAAGGATTGTCAAAGTCACCCCCATCACAAGCCCTGACCTTATAGGCTGTCTTTTAGCACCCTTCTCAGGAGCCACTGATATAGAGCAAGTCCTCAAAAGAGGCAGGCATGTAAATTCTGGTGTGAGTGGTCTGGCTTCTCAGGGGAAGGCTAGTGAGGGAGGGCAGTGCGAAGGGAGTTCAAGGATAGCACCAGAATCAATGGCTTCCATGATGTCCTTCCTCCATGGAATGATGCTGAAGTAGGAGATCCTTCTGCAGAATGGGATCCCTGGCAAGAACCAGGATAAGGGGATCTTGAAATAGTAGAGAGAAGATGATGGTGTTTAAGACACAAAGTAGATACAGCTACAATGATGGAAACTAAGAACACCTGCCTTGTGGGGACGTTAAGATGGCTCATACAGCACTGTGATCCCAGGATAAATACAGAGATGTAGATAGACAGCCTACAGGAGGACTGTGTTGGGGTGTGTGTATGCTCATATGTACACTTCAAATATTACCAAGAATACATGAAACCATCTGATGAGAAGTCTAGATCTTTTGTGCAGATTCCAAGCATATAAACAGTACTACATAGGTATAGCATATTTATCCCTTGGCTCACGCCCCAACCATCTCTGTTGTCTTCTGTGCCCTAAGAAAACTTTGCCGCATGCACTATAGCAGTGGGCTCACTTAGCCTCCATGCAGAATGACAAGGGAATGAAGGAATAGAGTGAGAAGACAGTATGTATTCCCCCGCAGCCCATGCAGCTGGGCCTTGAACTGATTGTGAAGGGAACAGCACTTCTCAACATGGCCCTTCCACGTGATCCTCTCCTCCCAAGTTCCAACACTCATCCTCACTTCTCTCTCCCTAATACACTGTCTTCCCCTTTATGGTTGCTTTATGTTCTCTCTAGGTCCAGATTAAACTCTGTGACCAACCAAGTTCCAGAGAACTATGTGGTCCATGACCATACCTTGCATAGTGTTTTGAAAAAGAGATAGCCTTGGAGGCTATATCCAAAGTACAAGATGAGAGCAGAAAGGATCTAAACTAGCAAGCAACAAAGAAGATGTCAAAGAGAGGACTGGCGAGTGGCACTGTGTACAACGGGAGCAACAAACAGGATTTAAGACCTGTTACTCTTTTCCTCTTTCTTAGTATGGGTTAGTATGGGTCCCTGACTCAAAAATTAACCATCTTCGCATCCTTAATAGGCAGGTACGTTCTGCTGTGTCTACAGGGTCACTAATCCATTTATTCCAATATGAGGAATGCTGCTGATAGCAAAAGACATCTGTTTGCAGCTCTCTGTTCCAGCTCAAAGGTAAGTTGTTATTCTTGTCAGCTCTTCCCTGTGGTGAATCACCTTCCCTGTCCTCAGCCTGTCTTCTGTCTTCAATGTCTCATTCATGATTATGTCTGTCAGGATAGCAATGATGAAACAGAAAACACTGTGGACAGTCAACTTTGTCCATAGCACAGCCACAGCTTAGTCACTACTGGTCCTTGGCTCCCTATTCAGCCCAATCTGAGTAACAGAGGGTTAGTGGGCACATCTCTGTGAGTCAGGTCGGTCAGCAGCTGTGATGTGCATCTCATAACCAGAAAATGAAAGGATGAATCATAATACAAAAAGATTTTTGCAGATAAGTTGGGCATGGTAATATAAGGCCATAAAAACTTTCCAGAGAAGTCAGAACTTCTTCTAATGTTTGGAACCTGTCTAGTTCCTTTGGCATTGAGTTAGCAAGATCCACAAGGCATCTGGAGAACTGCCTGGGGGAGGCGTGGGTGTCAGACCTGAGTGATCTGTTGTTCTGAGGGGAACATAGCTTTGCTTCTGCTGCCCAGACACCATCCCTACCCTCACTCCAATCTTGTCAGTTAAAGGTTAGGGTGAAGCACTTGGGGCTGGACCCTCCTCATTTGTGGATCAGGTTTGAAGACAAAATGCATGTGAACTCCAACATAACGTGTTTTTGATGCCTGATTCCTTGGTACTAACAAGAAGGAATAGACAGCAGGCTCATCGACACAGAAAAGTGACATAATTTAAGTTGGGAAAGATGAGGTGAAAGTCCAAGTTTTTTAATAAATATGAAGATACATAATTCTAGAAACAGAATCAATAATAGTACAAAACTATGTATAATGGGGTTACAGTAAGACTGTAGAACTAAGACTTTTTAATAATGAAGAGCTGTGAAATCCAAGGAGACCGTTGCAATGGCAGTTTGTACAATTTGTCCCAATTGTGGCATGAAGAAAGATCTTCATAGGATTAAAAAGTCAATGTCAAGTTAGAAAGACAAAAACAAACAAACAAGCAAACAAACAAAAAACCCCCCAAAACAGTGTGCTCTCCCTCTGAGTGAAAGAGAAACAGAGCCTAAGAACTCTCCCCCCTTAACTCAACCCTCTGTAGGCCTGGACCAAACAGACAGAAGATGAGTGCTGGCCAGAACTTGGGGGTGGGAATAAAACTCAGCAGGGTGCAGTGCTTGACTCAACAGAACCAAGAGACCAAGAAGGTAGCCCTGCCAAGTCTGGACTTCACAGTAAATCTTAGAGTGAAGATACAAAATATAACATCAAAAACACAAATTCCTCTGGTGGTTTGAACATCCCCTTCCTTGGAAAACAAGTAAAAATAAAAATATGAGGGCTGGGGAGGTGGCTCAGCAGGTAAAACTCTGATTCCCAGCACAGGTGAGCAGGTGTGTGACCTGCAGAGTCAGCAGGTGCTTGGAGCAAAGTACCCAGCTAGACTAACAGAATCTGTGAAAGACCATGGAGCAATTGAGGAAAATATCTCATGTTACCCTCTGGCTTCTACACACACACACACACATACACACACACACACACACACACACACACACACACACACACACACACACACGCACACATGCATGTACACACGTTCATATGTCCACTTGAACTTGAATATAGTACATATAGATGTACACAGAAAAGAAAGACGAAAAAGAGATGAAATATTAGAAAATGTTTGAAGAAATAAGATGTCTGCCAGTTAAGTAATTTTCAGTCTTTGTACTGGGAGGAAGATCCAGGAGAAAATATTCCATGAAGGGAAAATGAGCTTTTGGGCCAGATGTGGTGGTTCATGCCTGAATTCCAACACTTAGGAAGCTGAGGTGGGAGGGTTAAACATTCCAGGCTTGCCTGAGTTACACAGGAAGATCCTGGGTTTAGAGGGGTGCTGGGTGTGAGGAGGAGGGGTGTTTGTGGTGGAGGTGCTCTGTATTGGTTTTTGTTTGTTGGTTTGTTTGTTTTAAAGCGGCATTTGGGTACAGTCTCTGTGGAGGAAATTGCCTCAAGTTATAGTTCAGAGACTGGTGACCTACACAGAGTTTCTGGATAAAGAGAATAAAATTGGGATTCAGAAACCACAATGGAAGAAAACCTTTAAGGAGACAAAAATAAACAAAACCACTTGAGGCCTTTCCTTCCACTGACAGTCTCAAAGACTACACTCTGGGAGTGAGGAGTAGCCAACGTCTGTGGTAGTTAACCTTCACTGTTAGTTTGATGGACTGTAGGCAGACTTCTGGGTGTGTCCACACAGGCATTCCAGCAAGGTTGCAGTGAGTTAGGAGGACCTTCCCTGAGTGTGGATGGCACAGTTTTGGGAATATATCCTGGAATAGCATCCTGACACCAGTGAGAATGCAAGAGAGGAGATGTCACCAGTGGACTGAAGCCAAGACGGCTCCTAACGGCCTTGGTCCCCGGTCCAGCTTGTATTCTCTTTTTATACTCTAAAAACCCAAGGTGGAGTGGAAAAGCGAGATTTTAAGAAAGATGTAGACAGTAGGTTGTTAAGGACAATGACCCTTGTCCTATTTTAACTAACTATAAAACTATGAAACAGGATCCTTGTCCTGTTTTAACTATTTCTCTAAGCTGTTCGGTTCCAGATAGTCAGTGATGGCATGCTTTGCATTACAAGCAGTGCCTTAAGTAAATCACTAAATAAATCAGTATATCAGTATCTAATAATTGTTCTTTTCTGTTATTCTACTTCAGCACCATCCCTGTGGTCGAGGACCCTGCGTCAAGTGAAAGAAGAAAGGGATAACAGCATTCATCTGGCTTTGCTTCCTGACAGTAATCAGCCACCTCATATTCCTGGTACTGCCCACACCTTGTCCATCATCAAAGACTGCACCTCTGTGGTGGTTTGAAAGAAAATGGCCCCCATAGCCTCATAGGGAGTAGCACTGTTAGGAGGTGTAGCCTTGTTGGAGTAGGTGGGGCTTTGTTAAGGGAAGTGTGTCACTAAGGGTGGGCTTTGAGGTCTTAAATGCTCAAGCCAGGCCCAGTGTGGCACTTTCTTCCTACTGTCTGTGCATCTGATATAGAAATCTCGGCTAAATCTCCTGTATCATGTCTGCCTGCATGCAACCATGCTTCCTGCCATGAGCAAACCTCTGAATTGTAAGTCAGCCCCAGTTACGTGTTTTTCTTTATAAGAGCTGCTATGATCATGGTGTCTCTTCACAGCAATACAAACCCTAACTAAACAACCTCCCTTCCTTAAGCTGCTTCTATGGAGCACTTTATCTCACCAAAAGGAAAGTATTACAACCTGTCATCGCTGATTTAATTCAGGTGACCTAGGATTGCTCACACCTGAAAATAGTCACCTACCGGATACAGAGGGTGGAATGGAAGAATGTTCAGCATGCCATGAAAACTACCAGGCAAGAGAAGAACATATGACTGATAACCAAATGAAAACAGACGACAACAACAAAAAGCCCTGGGGAGGGTGTAACTAGCAGGATTGTCAGGCATGGACCAGAATAACGGATAAATGTGCTGAAAGGTTAGGAGGGTTGACAGACTATAAAGTATTTAAACAAAGGATAGATACATCAAAGGAGATAGTTGGTAACTTGAAAGGTAAGCTAGAAGAAAAGACCCACCACAAAACATGGTGATAGGAATAGGCAGAAAATACAAAGGACATATGGAAGAAAAGGGAAGCGCTGAAAGTCCCCGCAATGAGAGGTCCAGAAGGAGAAGACAGCAAGAATAGAGAAGGAATATATAAAGAGAAATGGCCAGGATTGACCCCAAAACTGAAAAAACCCATCAAACCACAGACTGAAAAAAAACCCACCCTATCCAAATCCCATACAGAATAAATACAAAGATAATGACATCTAATTTTATCATTGTACAAGTTCTGAAAACTGAAGACATAATGTGTTAAAAGAACAAGAAGGAGAAAAGGCATTTTAAAAAAAAAAAAAAAAAAAAGTAAGGATAATACCCAGTTTCCAAAAGAAAAAAAATTTATAAAGTTAGACAATGGGATAATATGTTTCCATGTGCTAAAAAAAAATAATGGCAACACAAGATTCTACACCTAATAAAACAAACATACCATGTTTACAGCCATGGGATAAGTAAGTTTTAGGTGAGCAACAGCAGCAAAGAACAGAAATAATTTTTTGCCTTTGCTGACTTTCACTGTAGAAATAGTGCAGGATGTTCCTCAGGCAGAAGGAAAATGGCGGCCAGAAGCCCGGACAGCAGGGCTAGAGAGAAGAGCAATGGGAGGGGTGGATCTGAAAAGTAAAAAATTTACTAGCTGTCTGTAGGGACATGAACTCGCCACCCTAGGGCCTCTGTCCCCTGCAGGTGGTCGCTCACGGAACTCTCTTGAGAAAAATAGTTCCTGAGATAACTCCAGGATGTCCCAACAACCTCTGTGGAATGTTCCAACGCCTTGTTTAATACAATACATAGCTTAACTGATAAGTAAACATGTAACTCCAGATCTCCCCTACCCCCTCCCTAGTCAGCTGATAAGTGAACGTGTAACTTTGGACTTCCTCTATTTCCTTCCACTCTTTTGATGTTTTTGCCTTATAAGCTTGTCACAAGTTTGGGTCGGGGTCGAACTCTTGTAAGAGTCTCGACCCCAGCATGCTGGCCTGAGATCTCATCCAATTTCGTTTTCAATAAACTTCCTCGTGTGATTGCAGCAAGTCCGGTCTCGGTGCCTCACTGGGTGCGCGCTATTCCCGAGATTTGAGTGAGGGTCTCCCTTCGGGGGGGGGGGCTTTCAGATCTAGGGGCATATGGACTCACAAGATAATCACGTGTGTGGGTTTAAAAAATGGAAAGGACTAAACGGCAAGGTGGTGATGGGGTAAAGGTGAGACAGATAGGAAGACCTGCTACACCTAGGGTTTTTGCATACCAGGAAGTTATAGGACCCTGATTATTATTAATATAGCAGAACTTGAGTAAGTCCAGGTACATTTTATAATGCCCGATATAACCACTAAAATAATAGCAGAAGAATGCATCACTAGCAAGTAGGTCCTTTATATAATAAAATGAACATTACTTCAAAAATCAGCAAACTGGGGTGGGGGAAATATAAATAGGGGAGTACAGCAGTATGGACTTGGGGAGATGGCTCAGCAGTTAAAGACACTTGTTCTTGCAGAGGACCCAGATTCAACTCCCAGCACCCACATGGTACTTCACAGATAGCCGTTCATTAGTTCCAGGGGATCTGACACCCTCCTGAGACTTTCATGGGAAACACCATGCACATAAAATACAGTAAATAATCCTAAACACCAAATGGTCAGCCCTGAGATCACATATACTCAGGTAACATTACACAGATTGAGCAGGTTGTATATACACTCAGGAATACAGGTAGCAACAATTAAAGAAAAAGAGGGAGTCAAGGTGAGATCAAGGTGGTAAGGAAAGCAGGAGAGCTAGAGGGAGGAAAGGAAGGGAGAAATGATGTGATTATATTTTAATTTTAATATTTCATTGTGTGTATTTATACACAAATCCTAAGCACCTAACCTGAAGAGTAACCTTGGGACCAGAAAGATGAGGTATTGGGAAACACAGTAGGAACGTGAAGAAAGTTTTAGAAAAAGTAGAAAATGGTGCGTGATTCTCAGACTACATTCCCTAAAATGTTTTCATAGTAAACTGAAGTAGATGATCTGGGCTGTCTTAAAGGGCCCAGACATCCACACCAAAAAGGATTGAGAACTTCACTACCAGCTAATGACAAAGCAAGAATGCCGATATCTTTCTCCATCGCCTAGAAAAGCCTGATACATGACAACCATGTATCCCAACTTTGTGACAGAGGACCAAACTGTAGCCCTCATCTTACATGCAAACAATGGAGACCTTGAAAAAAAAAATCAAGTAACAAGCTCAAAAGCATACAGTGGACAGAGAGATGGGCAAGGTGAGGGTTGTCCTTCTGGGAACTCCCAGCCTGGAGGAGGGAGCAGAATGAACATAAATAAAAAAAAGTGTGTTCAACTGCAGAACAAGAATTATGGAAAAGGAACAAGGGACTCTCTGAGTAGAGAGGGCATCAGAAGTCACTGAGGTGGCAAAGATGGGGGTAACTATCCCTTACCTTTCTAGCCAGTACAGTCACCCCTGTGACCATCAAGCAGATGACTCCCAGCACAGCAGCCATGGCTCCTCCTAGAAATCCAGTCTGGAACTGAGCCACTGCAGGGAGAACAGCACAGAGGTGAGCGGCAGAGGTCAGGAGCAAAGCTGCCTTCTCTGAGGAAGCCTCCATTGTCTCAAAAACCAATGGCAGTCATGAGTGTGCATGCCTTTGACTTAAGAGTCAAGAGTCCCGATGGGTGATGCACCTTGTGCTCCTCTTGGATCATCTTTTGTAATCCTTTGCCCTAATCAACAATTTGTTTTCAGAACTAACAAAAAGAAGCAAATAATGCTGTCCGAAAGGGAACTTGGGAAGGGCCCGAGAGATGGCTCAGTGGTTAAGGGCACTGGCTGCTCTTCGGGAGGACCCAGGCTTGATACCCAGCACCTACATGGCAGCTTCCAACCATCTGTAACTCCAGACCCAGGGGATCCCAACTCTTTTTCAGGCCTCTACAGATACTAGAACCAGGTGCTGCAAGGTATATATGAGGCCAAGATACCCATACACATAAAATAAACAACAGATCTATATTCAAATAAAAGCAAAGGGAAACACGGGATTTTTTTCTTTCATTGTTCATAAACACACACACACACACACACACACACACACACACACACACACACACACACACAAATCCATAGTAGTAAAAACTAGTTAGTACAAAATTGAAACCAAACTATGGAAAGAAAAAACATATAACTTTTTACCTTAGCCCTATAGCCCAGATTTGAAATCCCAGAAGGACTGAGTCTCTTGCAACCTTACCCTCTGCTGTTTTCTCAGCAGATGCTAAATGAATAGCTGTGATATGTTGAAGAATGGTTTCTAGAACACTTTCTCCCGCCATTCCCTCTTCTCCAGGGACTCAGGCAGGAACTCAGAGTCCTAGGAAGACTTGAAGCAAGAAAAGGCATGGCCCCACTTTCCTGAACTCCTGGTTTCAATTGTAGGAAAGGAGACTACAGTGTCTGATCCCTCAGGATAAAGTCCAAGCCTGCCGTGTCCAAGGTCGCTGCATGTTCCTCCTTCTCTGATGACTTAGTCAGTGTAGGCCAGGCTGGCCCCTTCCTGACTCACTCAGGAAGAAAGGGGATAGAAGACCACGGCGTAGACACTGCAGAGTTGCAGAGGGCTTGGAAGACTCATTATGGAGCAAAGAGAGGACGTGGACAGAAGAGGAGGTCATAACAATCTTACAAGGCTCGGTTAGTACAGGGTTCTTTAAAGCTGAAGGGTGAAACAAGAAGCAGCTAGACTAATGGAATTTTAAAGAAGATTATGATAGTGAGTATGGTCGGGTTTAAGGGTGAGTTAAGGTACAGTTAAAGGTACCTCTAAAGAGGGAATTTGGGATGTTAAAATAGTCAACTTGGCTAGTAATTTTTGGTTTACAATGAAAGCACTAATTCTTCTATCTACAGCCACAGTTTCAGGACAAAGACTCCAAGGTCTTTGAAACTTTAAGAGCCTCAGGGCAGCATGCAGGTGTGGGAGGAATATAATCTGCAGGAGAGATTTGGTATTATTTGTGGCACCAGGGATTGAACCTAGGGCCCTGTGCATGCTAGGCAACCACTCTACAGCTGAGGTTTGGGTCAATAATTGAAATCAGTGTCAGGAGGAGAGCAAGGACAGAGCTGATGTAAGCAATTAGAGGAGCGTTTGCCTTAAGGTAAATAACTGACTCCTTGAGATCAAGAGGGGGATTTCACTGACCCATTGGTGTTCCCTGGTGCTTACAATTACAGAAGCAGCGGAAACACTCAGGGACTTGGGTAGAAGCTGGAGAGGGGCGCATGAAACAGACAAAGTGTTCTGGTCCAGATAGGAGCAAACACACACAGCTTCTGTCTGGCTTCTGGATTGGAGGCCTCAATCTATTGGTCCTTCAGTGTGGTGAGAGGCTCTGAGAAATATGGCATTGGGGTAAAGAACCCACACTTGTCACAGCCACCATGTGCTTAGGCTTACTACGACCTAGATCTCCTGTCCTCTTTATTGTGAAGCCTCCCCTAAATAAGTGTGACACACAACATTGTCCCAAGACCTTATTTGTAATCACTCATGAAATGATTACATACATCATAGGCCCAAAATAAAACAAAACTTTAAATACCACAGATATCCAGGGCTCATGAAAACATTTAGTTCCAGGCTGTGTGATTCTAGAATCTGGGCTCCTGACTTCACATTGTATTTGATCTATGATGGAACCAGCCAAGAAGCAATGTTTAAAAGGAAGCTTTAAGGCAAACTTATATCATTTCGATGTACATGTTCTTAAGATTCATGAAACTTAAACTGCAACATAATTTCATTGTACATATGTTTGCAACCTAAACTCCAACATGACTGATGGTAAATAGTTCATAGTATAGCATGTCATGGAGCCAGACACCTGTGTTAACATCATCTTCCACCATAAACAATCCCAAGCCTTAGTTAGTTAGCTTCTGCCACCATCAATCAAATGGATTTCGTGCTCACCGTCAATACCTAACATGGCACTTGCTATATTCCTGGAGCCATGCTAATGGCTGTGTCTTATAATAGGTTGTTTAACCCCACAGTAGCACCTCATAAAGCCTAAGACCCATGCACAGATGAGAAAAGTGATGCACAGAAATTAAATTTCTGTCTGAGGCCAACAGCAAAGTTTGGACCCAAGTTGTCTGACATCAGAGGCTGAGCACTTTATTACCCTGCTAAACTATCTCTTAGATGTTCTTTTAGTAATCCTTTCCCTCAGTAAAACTGGCTCATATTTGCCCCCAAAAACATCATGATAGTGTTTGGAAGCTTTGAAGCTTCATCATAAAAAATATTATATATTTGGGTGAATATTATATATTTGCATTTGGCATAGGCTATGCCTTGTTTTAAATCAACCCTGAAATCAAGAGCTAATTCTAATCTGCATGACTGATAGTAAACCATGAGATGAGCACCTTTCATGTGTGACCTCATCCCTGGGTCTCTTCAGTTTAGATAAGAAATACTTCCTATGCAAAATCAGTGGTTGTGTTTGAGACTGCAGAATGTTTCCAGAACATATCAGATCCTAGCTCTGCCCCCAAGAGGTTTTGATTCATCAGCTTGAGTTGCTCTTTCTTTACCATGCCCCAAAAGTTTCTCCAGTGAGTTTGATGTGTTCCGGGATTGTGTTTGATTGAGTTTGATTGTGTTCCAGGATGTCTCAGGATGTTGTGTTTTATGTGAGAGAAAGTGGTTTGTCACCTCCCTGCTTCAAAGGACATACCTGAGCTTTCTTGGACCTTCAGGAATATTCTTCCCTTGTAAATCCCATCAGGATAGGTGTGGTAGGTGCAGAAGTACTCCCCTGTGTCATTTCTTGTCAGTGACTGGAAGGTAAGGCCTAGGCTGGGGCCTGTGACCACCCGCTTCTTGAAGACTGAAGGGACATGCCACCCCAAGACAGCACTGTAAACTGCCAGAAGCTGGTCCCGTTGCTCCCAGTTGACTTGGGTCACTTCAGCAGTGTTGGAGAAGTGACACTGTAAGATGACAGAGCCACCTTCCTCTGCAGAGATGTTCCCCTTTGTCTCTATTATGCTTGCTGTGGCTCCTGTGGGAGAGGGAGATGTATACATGAGGCTCTAGCCAGCAGCTGCCCTTCAGCCTTCTGAAGAATCCCAGGGTATACAGGGTCCAGAAATGGCTCCAGGAATGGAGTCCATCTCCATCGTCTGCAGTCTACCCTGGCATTCCCCCATAAAGACTGTCCTCACTTCCTATTTCCTTCATTTCCAGACTTTGCTTACTACACCTGTCATTCAAGGCTCCAAGTCCCACCCCTGGGTGCTTTCCAATTTCCTTGCCCTTTCCCATGTACTCTATCTACTCCATCCCATCACTGCTGCTTCAAAGCATGCTTCTGCCTCACTCTGTCTCACTTTCACTGTCAGATCGGTGGCCCCACCTCCTTGAGGACCCCGACATTATTTGTTTGTTTGTTTATCTTATTTTACATATTGATCCCAGTTCCCTTTCCCTCTCCCTCCCTCTCTCCCTCGCTTGCTCCCCCCCATCACCCTCCCATCCCACCCCCCTCCCCACTCCACAGGGAGGGTGATGCCTTCCAGGTGTCAACAAAATCTGTCAAGTCATTTGAAGTAGGAACTAGGCCCTCCCTCCTGCCTCTAGGTTAAGGGAGTATCCCTCCATGGGGAATGTGCTCCCAAAGTCCTTTCCTGCACCAGGGATACAACCTGGTTCCACCGCCAGAGGTCCCTTATACTGCCCAGACCTTCTAAACTGAGACCCATATTCAGGGGGTCTGAGTCAATCCAATGCTGGTTTCCCAGCTGTCAGTCTGGGGGCCCAGTAGCTCCTCCTTGTTCAGGTCAGCTGTCTCTGTGGAGGACCCCGACTTATAAGACCTCCCTTTCTCACTGCTTGTGTCATAGAACACCTCATTAAATGCCTGGCGTATCACCCCATGGCTCAGCACTTTGTCCACTCAGGTTGATTATTTTCATGATCATTTAATCTTTCCACCTAGGACATCTTTTGCTGCTCCACAGTTTCCAGTAGTCTAGTCTTGTGTCTAATCCCTGCCCTTCGAAATAAAGCTGGGCTATTTGATTGAATTTGGGATGTCAGGGAAAACCTTCAGGAGAGAGAGAGAGAGGGAAAAAGATCCTGGGGGAAACCATGCTGCTTAGCAAGAAGTAGTAGTAGATGCTTTTAATCCTAGTACATGGGAGGTTGAAGCAGGAGGATCATAGGGAGTTCCAGACCCGTCTGGAGAACATAGTGAGTTTGAGACCAGCTTTAGAAATGTAATGAGACCCTGTGGCTGTCAAAGAAACAAAATAAAGTAAAAGAGAAGAAGAGGGGGAGGAAGAGAGGGGATGAGGGACAGGGAAAGAAAGGAAAGGGAAAGGAGGGGAAGGACAGGAGAGGAAGGAGCAGAGGAGAGGGGAGGAGAGGAGGGAAGGGGAGAGGAGAGGAGAAGAGAAGGGAGGGCAAGAGAGGGCAGGGGAGGGGAAGGCAAAGGAGAAGTCAGGAGAAAGGAGAGGAGAGGCAGGGGAGGAGAGGGCAGGTCAGGACAAGACTCTCCCAGCTGAAAGCATCTTCTACCCCCACCCCTACCCCAGCTCCTCTCTGAGCAATATGAGTTAGCCTTTAAACAACTGGGCAGTATAGTCTTTAAATATTTTGTTCTTTTCCATCAGAAATGTTTACCCACAGTCTCTAACACAATAGAAACACAACAAAATTTAGCCAGTGGTATTAGTGGGAAACCCGAAGGTCTGGTATTTCTGATCAACAGAGAACCAGCTAGAATATTTTCCTAGAAGTTCCTCAGAAAGAAAAAGGAAGATGAAGGAGGAGAGGGACGGGCTGGCTTCCATCCCTGGCCGCCTTTCTCGTACAGCTGACCGACCAGTCAGAACCCCCAAGGCAGAGAATCTACGAACACTATCCCCTGCAACCCCAAACACCCCTGCACCTCCTTCTCAGCAACTGTTTGTTTCTTCCCACAAGGTCATAGAAGGTCCCAGAACCATCTGACGTACATGCATGCTGCATGTACTCAGCCTTCTTTACCTGAGCACTGTGGTCTCTGCCAACCCTCCTCCCTGCTCTCCTAGGTCTGCAGGCCTTACCTGAAGTGAGGAAAGTAGCCAGTATCAGCCCCTGGATGCAGATCAGGAGCAGCCAGCCATTCATGCTTCTGACCAGAGGGCCTACAGGAAGTAGACGTGGCCTCTCCTCTGACTGAAAGCTGGCCCACTGCAGGTGTGAGGTGAAACTCAGCCTGTGAGAAGAGGGTCTCGGAAAAACTGAGTTAGGTAAGAGCAGCGTCAAAACAGATAATGCTCTTGGCAAGTACACCAACTGCATAGGCCGAGCCACAAGAAAGGCCATGAACGAAACACAGTGAAAAATAAACAGAATGTGTGGTTAGAGGTGTATGGCTCTCCGGTGACTCGCAGTCAATCTGTTGTTTTTACTTTATCTTGATGCACTTCTTGAGACAGCAGCTTTTATGTAAAGCACTCAAAGGCATCTTGGTGATATACAGGGTTCTGAGGAACTATTTCTGATGAGTCAGGCCCCCTGACATTGCCTTGCTGAAGAATGTGCAGCCACAAGAGAAACTTCAGTGTGGGTGCTTACAGGACCTGACCGTCACTGGATGTAGACTCTAGCGGCTAGGGATAATCCACGGATGAGACAAAGGCCCTGGACAGACAGCTACCCTCTCTTCGAGGAGACCCTCTCCTCAGCTCTTAACCTCCTGTGCTATTATTACCCAGGTTTGTCTTTACTTGTTTTGAGGGTCAGCTCCCCTGATGTGATAGAATCAGCTGAGAGCACAACAGTAAGTTTTCCTGCAAGCCGTTGACCCCAGCAGAGTTGAGGTACAGCAGAGTGAGCCCCAGAAGTGACCAGGAAAGGCATTAGCCACACTTACCTGAGGCTCTTAGCTAATCACTAGGCCCAGCTGTTGACCTATCTATTTGGATTATGTTTAATTGGCAACTTGACCCAATCTAGAATTACCAGGGAAAAGCAGAGCCTCCTAGTGAGGAACTATCTAGATCAGGTTGGCTTGTGGGGAAATATGTTGATTCCCTTAATTGATGGGGGTCGGGGGTGGCCGAGTCTGAAAGTGGTAGCCCTATTCTCTGAGGGCCCTGGACTGTGTAAGAGCACAGAGCGAGATGAGTATTAGACACGCAGGTGTTTGCTTCCCTCTGCTTTTGATTGTGGATATGACGTCAAGGGCTGCTTCAAGTTCCTGCCACCTTGTCTCTGCCATGGTACACCTTATCTCTGCCATGGTAACAAACTGTAACCTGGCATTGCAAGCTAAGATAAACTCTCTCTCCTCTAAGAGGAGAAGCTACTACCACCTGGCTTCTCCACTACTTGCTTTTTGTCAGGGCAGCAGCAACAGAAGCAAAACTAGAACACTATTTCCCTTACTTCCACTTTTTCTCCATTTAAAAGTGCCCAAAGAGCATCAGGCTCTCAAGATACAAGAGTGAGCAAGTATCAGCTAGCACTGGAATAGTTGACATGGCTTGGTCTCTGTAAAGCCACTGGGGAGGGGAGATGGAGGGGACACACTTACCTGTTGCCTTGACTCTTGACAGAGCTATATCAGCCATGGCCCACGGTCTACTGAAAATCTGCACTCTCACCGGGAGACAATCAAAGCCCTGTGTCCTGCCTATTTCACCAAGTGCACAAATCATTCCCAGTGTCTAGGCTTCTATCCTTCTCCTCTGTGTGCAGAGTTCTCTATCTCAGAACAGTTTCTTCCCTTCCCTGGGTTCTGCGAATCTACACTGTGACTCAAGCACACTTCTGCCCCTCCTCCAGCCCCTTAGATAAGTGTTTACCTTACCAGCTTCCCCATACCCACTCAAGTCCAACCTTCAAGGCTTACATAAGTACCTTTCTCCACCACATTTTGTTGTTGTTGTTGTTTTGATCTTTCAAGGCAGGGTTTCTCTGTTCTGGAACTCGCTCTGTAGACCAGGCTGGCCTTGAACTCATAGAGAGCTGCTTGCCTCTGCTTCTGGAGTGCTGGGATTAAAGGACTTGTGCTACTACCACCTGGCTTCTTCACTACTTTTTAACATCCAAATGCCTTTCAGTTGAAGCAATAGTAAGACACAGCATGTGTCCAGAGTAAAATGCTGGAGCTGGACAAGATGCATGTTGCCAAACTTGGTTACCCAGGCAACAACAGCTACAAGGGTGGGTAGTAGAAGTACCAGAAAACGACTACAAAAATGAATAGTCTGCTTTTGTATAAATGATGTGGGCAGAAGCCAAAGAAATTAGACTTGTCCCATTTGAGTTGGTGCTAGAGAAGGATTTCCTATTTGCCTATGAAGGGGCAACAAATACTTGCCTAGCTAGGCAGTGGTGGCTCATTTCTTTAATCCAGCACACCAGAGACAGGCAGATCTCTGAGTTCAAGACCAGCCTGGTCTACACAGTGAGTTCCAAGGTAACTAGAGCTACACAGAGAAACTCTGTTTGGGGGGGAAAAATACCACCTCCCCCAACACACAAAAGAAGTACTTGCCTAGATGTAAAACAATACCCAGACATCTGTTTACAGCCCCTGCCTCTCCCTGAGCGAATTCTGAGCCCCAACCAGTTCCTTAGGATCAGACCTGAAAACCTGAGTCTGAAGATGCCACCTCTGTGAGGCAAAGGGAGCCCAGAGTGGCCATCCTTTCCATAAGACTTGTAACTAACTTGTATGAGGTCCATTCAGCAGTGTCTTTGGGTAGCCCACCTACCTCATCTCACCTCCAGTTTAGAAAAAGTGACAGGAGCTGTCTTGTCCCTCAGGTCCCTGCCCCCAACCAAAGGAAAGAACCCTGCAGATACAGGAGCCAGGGGATCTATTCCTATCATGTGCTTTCCCTCTATGCCCCCAGGACTAGGATCTTCTGGTAGTTTTCCCCTCCCACCCCCACTTTGTGGCAGAGGGTAGCAAGATGTTCTACTTACCCTGCCCTCTGCAAGATGCAAAGAGAGAAGAGATGAGAGTAAGCCACTGCCAACCCTAAGAAGAATGTGCCTTGTCCACCCATCACCATTACAAAATTACCTACAGAAGGAGACGTATGCCCAATGGAATAGACCTGAAGCAGCCTCAGAAAACCAGAGACGCGGTCCAAAAGGAATGTTTAGGATTTGACCCCTGGAGCCAATGGCTAACAGCAACAACTCAAAGGGAATACAACTGAGTATTTCTGACTTGGTTGTTTTTCAAGTGCTCTCAGGAGAGGTGATTCGATCCCAACCAGTCCGACCCATAAGCTGTCAAATTCAGTGGACTCTGAGAGATCTTTCTTTGCCTTCCTGGCTGTGAAAACAGGATATTAGGCCCTAGAATTGATGGGCATGCAGAAACAGAAGGCAAGTGGCCAGGAAGGAACAGCTGGCTTTGCCTCTCAGCCTCCCTCAGCCTCCCTCAGCCTCTTGCCACAGATCTGCTTCTCACCGCTACTTACTGATGCCCTTCCCTTCTCTTCCAGAAATTGCACATCATCATCATCGTAGAGTTCGAAAAGCTATTCAGTGCACTTGCCCAGGCACGGTTGGGTATCTGAACATCGCCATAGATATTGTTACAGATATACAAATGGGATTTTGGCTATGGGGGAAAGAGTTTGGGTCAGCTACTGATACAGCATGTGCAAATGGGAAGGAACAGCCAAAGAAATAGAGGTCACAGTGCCTGGAAAGCTGCAAAGAGATGGCCTCGGATTAAGCGGACTTCTCCTAAACTGGCCTAGCAGGATTGCTGCAGGTGACCTGAGAAGTGGTGGAGGAGACAGGTCAGGTAAGCAGTGTGAGGGAACCCAGAGGGAAGAAGGTTCTTGCTCAAGTGGTTTAGGCAGGGTTCTTGGCAAACACTGGATTTTACAGGAGAGTACAGGGATGGGTTTAGAAGGCTCACAATCTGCCTAGATTTGGTAAATAATCATTGTCAGTGTGCATTCTCATACTAACAAGTGTGTGTTAAAGAATTCTAACCACCCATTACCGCCATGTGCCTTTGAGACTTTTACTCCCGCAATCTCATTCCTACTTCCTACTCGATAGTCATTGAAGTCAGCTAGTTCTGGGATGGAGGCTCAAGTGGCCATGCCTTTCTAACAGCCCTTGAGCACAAGGGACAAGAGGACCGCAAGCCTGGATGATTTTACAGGGGGCAAATTCTTTAAAGGACAGGTATTTTTCTGTTACTTAAAACACACCGTTGTAAACATAGACAAAAATTTCCTAATTAGTTCCATGAACTTGAAATTAATACAAAATAATGAAAATTATAAACAATAAAAGAAAACTAAATTTAAATCTTCAAAATATTGAGAGGAAAATTCTTTTAAAATCTTTTCATAGACTTAGGAACATATTAAACAAAATATACAAAATAAGATTCCCCATTCTAGGATGTCAAAAAAGATTTAAAACTAAGAAATCCATTAATATTAACTAGTGTATCTACATTTGAAAGCATGTGGCCATTTCTCTTTATTATGATAAGAAACCTAAAAAAAAACAATAACCATAACTGATTTAAAAAAAATGACTGCATTCTTTCTTCCTTTGCATAATTATGTACACTCAGTTACCTCCAAAGCTAATATCTCTTTTGATGGCAAAACACTCTAGGTATTTCCACTAAAATCAGGAATGAAATTCTAGGAGTACTAAGCAATCCAATTAAGACCAGCATTTGAAGGTATAATTAGAAACAAGGAAATAGAATTACTTCAGTTACAGCTGATTGTTTATGTTAAAGACTCAGTGGTAAAATCTACCATTACAACAACACTTTGTAAGCTGGCAGTATATAAAATTAGTTTTAATCAACAAATAGTCTCTCTATTAACTATTCACGAGTTAACAGCTAGTTTAAAAGAGAACTCCTACTTACCTTCAATATTAGAGGAAAAGGTCATATAAAGAAAGCTTTGCTCCAATGAAGTTTCTATCCATATATATATATGGATATGTATGTGTATACATATATATGGATATGTATGTGTATATATGTATACACATATATAATGTATATACATACATACATACGTATACACACACACACACACACACACACACACACACACACACACATATATATATGGTGCGCAAAAGCATGGGTGTGGAAGTCAGAGGACACCTTAAGGGAGTCATTTTACTCTTTCCACTATATGGGTCCTGGGGATTGAACTTAAGTCATACGGATTGGTGACAGATGCCTTTACTGACAAAGCCATCTAACCACTCCCAAAGTATGTATTTGAACATATTGAACACACAGGTGAATTCCTTTAGAAATCTGTAGCCACAAAATATAATCACAAAATTTTCAGGAAAAATGGGTGGACTTAGAATGAATAATATTAAGTGAGGTCTTATAATCTCAGAAACACACACACACACATTATATTCGGATTCTAAACAATTGTGTACCATGTAGAATGTTTGGGTGCATCTGAGTGAGTTTCTACATTGGATTAATTGGGATGGAAAAATTTACTGTATCTGTGGGTAACAGCATTCCTTACATTGGGGTGTCGGAGTGAAAAAAAAAAAAGGAGGAAGCAAGCCAAACACCAGCATCCATCTCTCTCTCTGCTTCTACAGATACAGTGTGGCAGCTACCTCCAGCACCTGCCACAGTGCCTTCCTCACCAAGATGGACCTACAGCCTCAACTTGAGCCTAAGGTGCTTTGTCAGGTAGCTTGTCACAACAATGAAAAAAGCTACTGATGTTCCTTAGCATAAGGAATTCCTGGAAGTCAAAACAAAAAGGCCAACAACTCTCATCATATCTAAGCAGTAGACTGACAGTGCATTGAAAAGGAAATGCCAGTGTTTCTTAATCACATGGAAAGGTCTGCAACTTCAGTCTTACAAGGAGAGGTGAGCATCAAAGATACACAGTTTCTCCCCGTCAAACTTATAAAAATCAAAATTTGATAGCAAATTTTATTGGTGAAGAAACATATACCGTGTATGTTGCTATTTCAGGGTGTGTGTGGGGGGGGGTGCAAAAATGATACAACTTCTTCGGAAAGAAATTCATTGGTGTCTTCCAAGACCACGTCTATGTTCACTCTTTAACAAGAAATCCCACTTCTGTAACTTCGATGAAGTGAATGCAAAAATACAAAATGATACACGTCTGAAATTACTTAATAGTATTATTAAGTATACAAGTATACTTATTACTTGTATTAAGTAATAATACAATAAGTATACTTATTACAAGTATTAAGTATACAAGTAACACTTGTATACAAGTGTTAATAACAAGGAAATAGTTTATCTATTAATTGAGGAATGGTTGAATAGACTAGAAACGTCATATAATGGAGAACTAGACAACTATTTTTAAATATTAGGTTGATGAGACTGGACTGATGCTCAGTGGCTAAAGCCCAGAGCATCTGAGTTTGATTCCCAGCATCCACATGGGAGCACATAAGTCCTTAATGGAGTTCCCAGGGATCTGACTCTTTGTCCTGGTCTCTCCTGTCCTGACTCTCTCCACTGGCACCAGGCAAGCAAGTGCTGCATGGACATATACAAAAGCAAAACACCCATACGCATAAAATAAAATAAAAATGAAACAAGGTGTAATGGTATAAACATTTCCTATCAGCACTCAGGAAGCAGAAGCAGTTAGATCTCTGTAAGTTCAAGGCCAGCCTAAGAGAAAGAAGGGGGGGCAAGAAATGAAGGAAGAACAAATGAAGGAATGAAGAAAAAAAGACAAGAAAGAGAGAAAGAAAATGGAAAAATCAGGTTGAATCTAGTGTTTTCTTACACCATGAGTCCTGTAAAGTTTTCTCAAATGAAAAGTGAAGTGAGACCTTTGTAGGAAGAAAGAACAGGGAGTAAATGTTTGTGTATGCATTTGTCTCAGGAAGAAAGAACAGGGAGTAAATGTTTGTGTATGCATTTGTCTCTATGTGTGATCTTATAAAGATTATAAGAAATAAACAGAAATGATTTTTAAACTAACTTAATTGATTATATTAGATAGAGGACAAAAGGATGAGGAAGGAAAAGATTGGGATGAACAGCAACTTTCTTCAAAGCAAATGCAAACATATAACTATTGTACATATTCAAAAACATATGTTGTGGTCTGGATGTTTGTGTCCAGCCAAAGGTCACCAGGAAACCTCAGTGTGTAAGTATAAGGAAGCAGGATCTCTGGGGCAAGTGCCTAAGAGATGAGAATAAAGCCTCAGAAGGCCCAGTACCCCTGCTGAAGTGGCTGAAGTCACCACAAAACAATACTGAAAAGAAACAACTGGCCTGGTTTTACGAACAATAGCAATCATGCAAGAACACATCCTTTCAGATGAGTTTGCTTAGCGTGTGGCTTTCCTTTGGTGGGATATTCAGCCACACTCTTGACTTCTATACCCCATGCCCACCCATTCCCCACCCCATGGTAAACTCATCAAAAGTGAGGAAATGGGACTTTGAGTAGCTGGTGAATTAGAAGCCTCACCACTAAAACTTGATGAAAAACCAAAAACTTAATATACAGTAAGTTTTCACTTCATATTACTGTGTACCCTATACTACAAGAGGTAAGGTCTGTAAATAAATTTATTAATTCAGGAAATCAGAGCCCACTTGCAAGCCTTCAGGAATCCAAACCACAAATTCAAATTAGACTGCATAGAGGAAACCAGTAGGAACCAGGGAGCTATGCACAGCTCCTCCCATATACTGATGCTTACATGGGACCAGAAGAGGCTGGAGCATGCAGAGGTTCAGGAAAACTATCAGGAAAAGACTAACATTCCCACCTTCCCCTTCCCTTCCCACACATGAAAACTTTATAGAATACAGATGTTACAAATGCCAAGGGCTCCCACTTCCCCTGCCCCACAAAGCACCAAGTGCAGCAGGTACAGCCAGAGGATCTGAGAGCCACACCTCTCAACTCAGTATGGTTGTGCCAACAATCCACTCCATAAGTATTTGCTACCACTCACTTACTATTACTTAATTGCCACTCTTGAAGATGTGTGTCTCCAAGTGTTGTGGCTTTTGTTTGTAAGTTGCTATGTTAGGCTTTAGGGCTGCTGTGTTCATCACTTAGTCTACTGTATAACATCCCTTGCCTTACACTTGTATCTCATACACTTCTACTCTCATTCCTACATCTTTTTCTCTTCCATCTTTATCCCTTTCTCCTTTTATTTCTTCATTACTATCTCTCACATCATTAGCGATAGCTAAAATATGAACCCTAATAATAGCCCCCTTTTCTTTCCCAGCTACTTCAATTTCTTTATCTACCTAACATATATCTCTATTGTTACCCTCCTACTTCCTTCCAAATTCTAATATTATTAACTAACATCCAAATATATGCCATATTCTTAGGCTTTTTTGTCCTCCAATAGCTATTGAAGTCAAAGAGGTCACTGTGTTCATTGACTAAACAATATTTGCATGGTAGTAATATCTAACTATGGCAGATCATTGCTGTCACAGTTAAGATCCTGCTCAGAAAATGGCACCCTGAGCTGCCAAAACTGAGGAACTATTTTCCAAACTATGCACCTCAACTCTACCATATCCAAATCTCTCTCAAACATTGCAAATGCTTCAACTGAAGGAATATAGATGATAAAAATATCCCAAGTAACAAAATAATCTCAACTTGCACGTATCTCAACACAGTACATAAGATAGGAAAACTGAGGCACCATACCACCTCCTAAAATTACTAATCCAAGAGTAATGGCATCTGGTGAGAGTGAGTTAGATGAAATCCCATACAGACAGACAACTCAAAAAAATGATTTTAAGTTTGTTAAAAGAATAAGCTCCTGATTGAGAACACAAACAAACAGCTGAATAAAATAATAAAAGTAGTACAAGGTATCAAAAATAAATTCAACATATAGGTAGAAATACTGAAGAAAAACCTATCTGAAATGCTAGAAATGAAAAATGTAATAAGTCAAATAAAATGTTCTATGGAAGTCTTAGCACCAGAATGGATCAACGAAAGGACAGACTACCTGAACAGGGGGAAAAAACATGGAGAAACTAAAAGAATGAAAGAAGGGAAAAGATAAAACAATATGTAGGTAACAGTGGGAATTCCAAGATATATGTGACACTCTGAAAAGAACAGATAATAGGCATCGAAGTGAGAGAAGAATCTTGTCCTATTGGCATCGAAAATATATTCACAAGAAGCATAGCAGAAACTTTCCCAGAGTTAGAATATGTAGATCCAAATATAGGAGGCATATTAAAAATGCCAGAAAAGAATTCCACCTAGCCACGTTATTAAAACACTAAGTATAAAGAACAAAGAAAGTATACTGACAGCAGCAAAAAGAAGCAACACATTACATATTTTCAAATGAACAGCTGATCCTTCCGTTGGAGCTTTAAAGGCAGGAGGGTCTGTAGTGACATTTATAAGTTCTGGAAAACTGCTATTGCCAACTTACATGACTGTATCCAGCAAGCGCTCTGTCATAACTGAAGGAAAACAAAACTTTCCATCATGAAAACAGACTAAAGGAATCTACAACCACCAAGCAAGCTCTACCAAAGATATTTGAAAGAATCCTTCAGGCTAAAGAGGAAAACCAATCTATCTCTAAGGCCACAGAAAAGAATAAAGCATACTCAATAACAGTAAAGCAAGAGGTGAAGAGGCAAAACAAACAAACAAAGAAAAACAAATTAACCAAGTAACAGGAATCAATACAGACATTACAACAATACTTGAGCAAATATTAGAGGTCTTGCTTCTGTCAGAGGATGGGAGTTTGAAATCCTGGTATCCATATTGGATGGTTCACCAACACTTAACATCTCTTGTCTCCAAATGATCTGATGCTCCCTTCTGGCTTAAGTGTACATATGTGTGCACACATGCATGCATATACAAACAAAAATAATACAGTAATTATTCAAAAGGAGAAGTTCCATATGACCCAAGTATTCTAACCCTGAGAATATATATCCAAAGGACTTTATCAAGCTGTAGAAATACATGCTCATCCATGCCTGTTGTTCTATTCATAGGAGCTGGTAAATGGAGTCAACGTAGATCTCCATAAACCAGTGGAGGGATAATGAAATTGCTGTGCATATACATAATAAGATTCTATTCAACCATAAAGGGAAAATGAAAGTATTAACTTGTAGGAAAATGGATGAAACTGGAAAATATGAAATGAGGCTCAAGAAGGACGATCACTTCATGTTCCTGCTCATACAGATTGTGTTTCTAGTTTTATACAGGAGTGTTTTCATGGGAATGAGGGAACTGGAGGCGAGAAACTATCAAGGACTCCTCTGAGGAAGAAACGAAGGTTTAAGGGAAAGCAGTAGGGAAGGTAGTAGAATACAAGTGACATGGACATGAGAGTACACGGGGGTGAAGGGTTTAGGCAGGGATGCTGTTGGGATGCAAGAGAGGAAGGATGGGAGAGAAGGCAACCAAAACCTAGGTACAAAAGCACCCCAAAAAAGCCTACTTCATGTACTAAAACATGCAGTATAGTAAAAAATAATTTTAAATGCTATGTGTTGTTTAGGAGATAAACATTTAAAACTATATCTGTGATTATGTATTTTCCTAGACAAGATATCTCTCATTTTCCTTAATAAAATTTATACAATTACTCATTAAAAACAAACTAATTTTAGGTATAATATTAACTGGTATATATTAATTTGGTGTTCCACCAAAATTCTTTTTTTGTGGAAGGTAGAACTTTAGAATATGAATAAATGGAGCCTTAGGGGATGTAATTAAGATAAAATGAAGCATTTAGGGTGGTCTTAAACTGACCAGACTAGTCCTTTTTAGAAGAGGGAAACTGGGCACAGAGAGACAACAGTGTTATAACCACACCAGAACACAGCAGGAAGGAAATCATCTGTAAGCCACTGGACAAGGCTTCTGTAGAAACCAAGCCTGCATGACCTTTCTCTCATGTTTTCAGCCTCCAGAACCATAAGACATTTTTTGTTGTTTAAGAAAACTAGTCTGTGGTAATTTTCTATGACAACCCCAGCAACCTAATGCAATATAATAACAATGTAGTTACATGGTGTATTAGTCAGTTAGTTCTCCCTATAACAAAATGCAGGAGCTAATCAACTTAAAAGGCAAAGGATGTATATGATCTGAAGAGAACCCAGAGTGTTAGTCAACCTAAAAGGAGGAAGGACTTCTTTGACCTCACAGTTTCAGAGGTATCGCTCCATGGTCACTTGTCCTTATTGCTAATAAATCATGTTGGGATCTCATGACAGAGAAAGCTTGCCACCTCATGGTGTAACCTCAAAGGATAGGTAGGACAAGGCTGAGGATCAGTAGTCTTCAGGCGCATCCATCAAGTGACCTGATTTCCTTTCACTAAACCCTTCTTACCAGTTCCATCACAGTCCAGTAAGTAGTACTACAAGCTAGCAGCCAAGCCTTTATCTACAGGAGATATCCAAGGTTCAAACTATAGCATACAGAAAAATAATGTTTGGGGAATTCTACTGATGTTTTTAAGTGTGAGATATCTTAATATGTATACATTTAAACTCTTTAACAAATGAACTAAGAAAGGAGAACAAATATCGATTGATGTTTCAGGTAACAGTAATGTGGGTATTATCTTATTCTGCGAATTTGAGATTCATAATAAAACACAAAAATGAAGATGTAGGAAATTCTCCATTAGCTGGTAGAAGATCTGGGAGATACACTAAGGGAAGCACAAGGAGAGTCTTGCCTGTTTCAAGGTTGATTTCAAGGTCTCTTTCTTTTAAAGCATACAGACAAGGTGGGGTGGTTAGAGTCAAATTGCACACAGCGTTAGGGGAATTACCAATGGTAAAGCTGACAGGGAAGAAGAATTAAAAATGAATTTGGATACAATGGAATACAGTCTCTGTCCTATCCATGAGCTACTAAACTTTTCAGTATAAATATGGTTTAGGGTACTGATCACACATACTACTAAAAAGCAGACTTAGAAGTATATAGTTATAATAATTAAGAGATCTTTTTATTATATAGCCAAATTCCTTATATTAAATAGGCAGCTATGAGTCTGGGATAAGGCTACTTGATTCTGTGTTAGAATGTAACAGCATAACACATTCTATCATGTTAGTCAATCACCAAAAATTGGAAACTTCTGGTGCGACATTGCATCATGGTTGATACAAAGAACAAGTTCACTTCAGGAATTTATAGCTTGTTAGAAGACTTATACCCAAACCATATATATATATTATAGAAAGGAGCATTTATGGGATAGCCATTTGAATTTGACAAGGAGAGAAATGGCTAATTGTGTGGATGAAACATGTCTATCTAAATTCAGAGTAAGAAGCTAACAGCTAAATAATATGAAAGCATGTGCAGAGGCAGCAACAACAGATGTGTGAAGCCAGTCCCAGTAAAGTCATGATGACAATGCCCATCCCCATTCCTAGTCTTCTTTGCTCCTAAGCAGAACCTCTTGGGATAGAACATCAGGCCACACTAGGATGAATGTTAAAGAACATATATTACATGATAGCCATGGACGTGAGTGGTATTGTGGATTAAGGGAAGGTAAGATAAAAGTCTCACCAGAAAAGAAGCCTGCTTCCTTCCAAGCTTCTGCCTAAAACAAAAAGAAAAGAAAAAAGGATTGATACACTGATACATGTAATCTATTCTCTTGCTCAGGCAGAGATGAGAGATAAACACTCAGGGTGCTTGTCAAAATAATTAAGGAAGCCATGATTCTTGTGAGCTGGAGGATGAGGGCAAGTGTCAGCCTCTTCCTGTACAATGAACTCTTTCAAAATAGTGGAGTAGGGCCAGCAAGATGGTCCAGCAAGTTAGGGTACCTGATGCCAAGCTGACAACCTGAGGTCCATCTCCAGAAATCCACATAGTTGAAAGACAGACCTTTCTCCCACAGGTTGTGCTCTGACCTCCATGCATGCACTGCGACAAGTGTATTCCTACAAACACAACATACAAAATAAATAAATAAATAAATAAATAAATAAATAAATAAATAAAAGTTTTAGTGTGCAGACCTACCTTCTTGTTGCCTTGCTCAATTAGAGCTGCTCTTCCAGAATATCTGAGGAAAGTCTTCAAACAGCAAGAAACAATGAAGACATGGGCAACTACAGATGGGTAAAATTCTTTCAGGGAATGAGAAGCACAGATCATAATATAAATGTGGTCTTAAGAGCTGCAATTGGCTGCAATTAGAACTTATGTCGTCTGTTCTGTGAACTCAATATGCATAAAGGCCAATGCCAACAGGGAGTTTCAGCTGAGCCCAGCATGGTCTCTGCTATAGTTTAGCTCTGTAATATTTCACAAAGGCTCATATGTTGAAGGCTTAATTCCAAGATGATGGTGCTATTGAAAGGGAATGAACAAAGTTTATGAGGTAAGGCCTACTTGGGTTGTTATGGAGGAGGCACCTAATGACTCTACCCTAAAGTGTCACCTGTGGTGATATATTATTTATGATTTATTAAAGCTTGCCCAAGGATTCAGAAAGCAAAGTCAGCCTCAAGCTACAGAAATCAGGCAGTAGTGGTAATACACACCTTTAATCCCAGGACTCAGTATTAAGGGGTAGACAGATCTGTTAGTTCAAGGCCACTATAGCCTACACAAGAGTGAAGAGTAACAGAACTTATGCCTTTGATCCCAGCACCTGGCCCTTAATCCCAGCATTAGGGAGGTATATAAGACAGGACCAAGGTCTAAGAGCTGGAATTCATCCTCCAGCCACATTGAGGATGAGAAGACACTGAAGTCTGAGGATTCTTGAGCCACGTTGAGGAGAGGCAGCAGTCTGATATTTGGTGGAGCCAGGAATGCCTTCAGTCTGAGCTAGAGTGAGAGCTAGTGCCTGGCTACTTTGCTCTTCTAATCTTCAACTTGAAGCTTGAACCCTAATAATTTGTTTCTGGGTGATGGGAGATGTTATTCTGTATATATGTTTCTCATACTGGTTAATTAATAAAGCCTGTGGCCAATAGGAAACAAGATAGGTGGGGCTAGGAGACCAGGAGGCGGAAAGAGGAAGTAGTGGGGAGGAGTCAAGATGTAGACCAGGGAGGAAGGAAGACCCTGGCTGCGGCTCCCCATAAGATGACCACGTGGAAATACTTAGATAAGTAGAAATGGGTTAATAATTAAGACAGAGCTGGCCCATAAACAATAATGGTAATTGGCCAACAGGATTGTATCAAATACAGAGTCTCTGCGTGTTATTTGGGGCTCACGTGGTGGTGGGACCATGGCAACCGGCGGGAAAAATCTGCCATAACATCTGGGTCTTTTATTTTTCATGTTACAATCTCCATCAATCTCTTCAAGGGCTCACCCCCAATGACTTAACTTCCTTCCTCAATGCCCAACTTCCCAAAACTTCAACCACCACTCCACCACGTTCTCAGCACTATGGGCTTCAAAAAAAGGGCCGTTGGAGGAAGCACTACAGCACAGTGGAAAGGGAGGAATGAAAGGTTTATTTTTGGCTCATGGTTTTGTTATCGGGAACACTCTATGTTCTCTTCAGCTTCTTAGTCCCTGCAATCCCCACAAAGAATTCAGAGAAGACAACACATGACATGACTAAGCAGAGTAGGTCACCCGCAAAGAGTTGAGGGGACAATGCCCAAGAGGAACATTGCTCCATTGCCTTAGTCTCTGTTCTATTGTCACGAAGAGACAACACGACCAAGGGAACTCTTATAAAGGAAAGCATTTCATTGGGGACTTGTCACAGCTTCAAAGGTTTGGTCCATGTCCACCGCCAGAAACATGTCAGCCTGCAAGCAGGTGCCAGAGCAGTGGTTAAGAGCTTTACATCATGATCCACAGGAAACAGGAAGAGACACTGGTCTGTCATGGGCTTTGGAAACCTCAAAGTCCACCGCCAATAATACATGTCTCCAACAAGGTCACACCTACCCCAACAAGACCACACCTCCCAATCCTTCTAATACTTTCAGATAGTTCCACTCTCTGGTGACTAAGCATTCAAATACATGAGCCTAGAGGGGCCATTCTTATTTGAAACACCACACCCATCCGCATTCTAGGATGCTTTTCTATCATTTTAAAGACTCTGCAACCAGACAGCTTTATGAGGGGCATTTTCCTGACACACAGGCCCATAGGATCAACTCTTACACAACAGTGCTGTGTTCTTGCTCTTGATCAGAAAGCCTCCTGCTACAATACAATCTGATATCAAGTTTAGGGCTCCAGGAGCAAGATTTAGATGCTTATCAATTAAAGACTTTTAGGGCAATTCGGGAGGATGTCATAGCTCCTGCCAGGGGCAAAGACCAGATTGCTCTGACCACTAATTATAGTCTGTACAGACTTAGCTCTTGACCCTACAAGCTATTGATTATGGCCAGGGGGTTGGGGGTGGTGGCAGCCTAAATGCACTCTAATCCTGCCGGTATCTAAGGAGCTACCCAATAGTTTCAACGGCTTTAGTACATGTGTCCCCTCAGTCTGAGCATATGGTGAGACAAAACAGTGGTGGGAGTATGTGGCAGAGTGATGCTCAGTTTGGGGAAACAAACAACAAACCCAAGCATCTGAGAAAAGGGAGCTGGCACAAACCATCTATAATATTTCACTCTTGTGCACAGAGTTTCTTGGTTATGGTCTATTTTTCAGTTACTCCTCCCCCATTTTTCTAATTAAGCATTACCTACTTTTCTTGCTTGCTTTCCATTTCTCAAAGCCCTTGCTATGGCTGTAGTAGAGCCTCAGCCTCTGGCTTCAGTGGGGTCCTTAGTTTTGATGGAGGAGCCAGCGAGGTCTCGGATTTATCCAACTGAGGGTGAGAGGATGGTAGGCCATGACAGAAGGAGCCAGGCATGCCTTGGAAACTCTCAGCACCTGCTGTGTGCCAAGACACAGACCTCATCCAAGATACAAACTCACTCACCCCACCCACGTAAAGCCAGGTTGGGGTTGAGGTCTCTCCAAACACTGTGTTCTTTAACTCCTACTGAACCTACCTACATCCTTGTCTCCTCCTTTACCCCAAGTTCCAAACCTGATAACCATTAGTGAGTAGAAGTTCTTAAACTTTGAAAACAAAATAACATTTAATTAACGTCTTAAGTTTCATATTGCTGTGATGAAACACCATGACCAAGAGCAACTTAGGGAGAAAACAACTTTTTTAGCTTTTATCTTCATATAACTGTTCATCACTGAAGGAAGTCAGAGAGGAACACAGGCAGGGCAGGAACCTAGAATTAGGAGCTGATACATTGGCCATGGGGAGGGGGGTGCTGCTTACTGGCTTGCTCATTACAGCTCTCTCAGCCTGCATTCTTAGAAGACCCAGGGCCACCAGTCCCGGGATGGCACCACCCACTGTGGACTGGGTCCTCCCAAATCAATCACTACGAAATGCCCTATAAGCTTTCATATATAAAGCTGGTCTTCTAGAGGCATTTTCTCAGTTGAGGCTACCTCTTCTCTGATACTATAGCTTGTGTCAAGTTGACATAAAACTAGCCAATACAATTAACGTAAATATTTGCTAAGGTGAAATGAACACGTCTTAGACTTCAAACATTGATTCAAGCGCTTTGTGAGACAGATCCTATTAATGCTCCACTGGGCAGTTGAGGGACCTGGAGTGGAGAGGCCTAGATCCCAGAGCTGGTAAGGAGTAAAATCTAGATTTGAACCCATCCATAGCCCGCATTCACTCGTGGTACCTCATTTGTTCCATTAGTGTCTTTGGGATATCTGTTCTGAGGGAAGCTCTGCCTAGAAGCAAAAATTGAGATGCATGTCCCTGTCCTCATGATGCTTTCAAAAGTCTTACAGGTTCCTTGAGAAATCAAGACTAATGTAAATGAAGTAATTAGAAACTCTTAGCAGACAGCCGGTAATTAGCTGTAATGCAATATCCCCCATGGCTAAGAAAGAAGCTTTCCTGGTGGAGGCCCCTCGACCTAACCCCACCCCCAGAGCTATAATCACTCTTAAAAATTCAGAATCTGGGTCAGACGGGGCCCTGGGCCTGCAATCTGCTACTGTAATTCTCTCTTCCAAGGAATCCCACCTGACCAAATGGCACATCCACGAAATAGCTCTATAAAGCCGCGTTGAACATAATTTTTCTGCTTTTCTCAAACAACCGAGAGCATCATTTTAAACCTACAGTAGTGGATCTCAAGGGCCAAGAGGAGAAACGGGGGCCCTTGACCTTCAGGCCTGTCTTCTCCACAGGCCCTCTCTCAGTTCTTCAAGTCCCCTGCTGCAGTTCATCTGACACAATGTGGAAGGGAGATTCAACCCATGGAGCAAGTGGACTTCTCAAAGTCCAAACTCATTGCCACGGCAGTGGAACAAAGTGGTTCCAAACTTATGACTTAGAATGACAATGACGTTATCGTTATCACTGTTTGTGCAAATGATGCATCCTCATCCACAGCTACTTTACTCAGGCTGTGTAATGATGTACTCCAAGTTACAACGCAAATGTACAAACCACACAAACATACCCTGTCATAGTCCTAGCAGCTAGAGAGTCAAGACCAGTCAGTGTGCTGGCAGGGCTGATTGCTTCCCAGGACTCTCTCTGACTTGTAGATGATCATATTTTTCTTTGTTTCTCTGCATGACCTGTGTGTGTGTGTGTGTGTGTGTGTGTGTGTGTGTGTGTGTGTGTGTCCATTCTCCTCTTTCAGTGCGAACTCTAATCAGAAGTATAGGATTTCTGTGTGTAAGAATATATGTGTCTCTGTCTATATGTGTTTCTTGTGCTTTTTAATTTTTTCACTTACTTTACATACCAACCACAGTTCCCTCTCCCTCATCTCCTCCCCCCACTCCCTTCCACCTCTACGCCCATCCACTCCTCCTCATCTCCACTCAGAATGGGGGTAGGCTTGCCATGGGAGTCAACAAAAGACATGGCACATCAAGTTGAGGCAGGACCGTGCTCCTCCCCCTCTATCAAGGCTGGTAGAGGCATGCCAGCATGCGGAATAAGTTCTCCAAAGCCAGCTCAAGTACCAGGGACAGGCCCTGATCCCACTGCTAGGAGCCCCACAAACAAACCAAGCTATACAACTGCCACCCACATGCAGAGGGCCCAGGTCAGTCCCATGCAGGCTCCTTAGCTGTCAATCCAGACTCTGTGAGCTCCCACAAACTCAGGCCCTCTGTCTCTATGTATTCCCCTGTCATGACCCTGACCCTCAGGCTTGTACAATGCCACCACCATTTCCTCAACAGGATTCCTGAAGCCCAGCCCAGCGCTTGGCTGTGGGTCTCTGAACTTGCCCCCACCAGGTTCTTTTTTTTTCTTCTTCTTCTATTGTATTTGTTTTGTCTTATTCTGGTCTGTTTGTTTTAATTTATCTTATTAATATTATTTTTTTAGATGGCGACCTATTTTCTAATGAGAGAGGAAGAAGGAGTATGGATTTGGGTGGGTGGATAAATGGGGAGGGTTTGGGGGAGGGAAGCTGTAATCAGAAAAAAAAATAAGTGTGCTCTATCCCATATCCAAGGTTCCATGCATATACAAGCCCTGCCTACTTCTTTAGTCTGGTCTCTCTTCATTTACTTTAAACATTTTTATTTATGTTGTACAAGTATGTATGAAAACCCATGCACATACACTGTGGTTTACATGTTCAGCGGGGAGGACCACTTGCAAGAAGCAACTCTCTCCTTAGGGATTGAACTCAAGTCATCAGGCTTGGTAGCAGCCTCACACAAGCTACTCTTAGGAAGAATTTCAACCTGTGGGGCACAGTGAACACACACACACACACACACACACACACACACACACACACACACTCTCTCACACACCCACACTCACACACACACTCACACACACACTCACACACACATTCACACACATACTCACACACACTCATACACACACTCACACACACTCACACACACACACACACACAGAGTACTGACTTGAAGAGCACACACATACACATACACACACTCACACACACACGCACAGAGTACTGACTTGAAGAGCACACACATACACACACACACACACTCACACACACACACACACACACACACACACACACACACACACACACACTGAGTACTGACTTGAAGAGCAAGAGCATCTGGGTAGGGGGAATGATTTAAAATAAATCAGTCTGTCATGGATCAGGCCCAAAGACCAGCATCCAAGCAGCCAGTTCTATCTTTACTCAAGTCATCTCCAAATGTGCACTGTTTGCTTCTTTATAAGAAGAACCAAAAACTCTCCAAAGGATCCTCATATAATATCATAAAATAAACATGCATGTTCAGGGCAGGCTCTTCTGACAAGTGTGGAACTTTTATACAACCATCGGAACAGCTTTGAATTGAACAAGGAAATAAGAACCTCTGATCAAGGTCTAGGACAGCATGAACCAGAAGGCATAGTTTGGAAAGTCCTCTACTTGGACATTAGTATGAGCTACATTCAGGACTCCTTTATCCCCTCCCTCCCCCTCTTAGCCCAGGATGGATAACTGGAGTGGTTTATTGGAAGGATGGAAATAGGAGTGAGTCACCAAGATCTTAGCAACAGTGTGGTCATCCAGTGTGACCTGCCACTTTGGAGGTAGAATATCCATGGTAGACTAAATTAAAATGGAGCCCAGAGGTCTATACAGCATCTGTCTTTAAACCTCAAATTGAAGTTATGGAGTTGATGTTTCTACAAATTCCACTTCTAATTATGGGTCCTCTTGAAAATTCCCAACCTGCTCTGAGATTTGTTAGATTCCATAATGTTGGGAAATTTAAGTATGTGTCCCTTACAGCTCTCTTCCTCCCCACCCAGCTGTAGAACTTCCGTGCTCTCAAGGTTGATCAAAGTTCTCATAACTTTCCCGTGTGCAGTGCCCATGCCTTGACTCCAGGTGTGGGTGGTGCATGACTTCCTCCCATCCCCTGGCTTGGGTATATAAGCCCATGACTCTCTGTAATAAAAAGCAGCAGCTTCCTCTTCACTTCTCATGGTGGTCTATTAAGTGTTTCGATCCTGACACCCTCCACCAAGCTCGGTACTCTGGCCGCACAGGCACGGCACCATATGACACTGTGGATGTACGGCCTTATTTTGGAAGGGAAGTGTTGAGTCTTTCACATGTAGGACCCTTCTCTCCTCTCTGTGCTTTATACAGGGTAGTAAGGTGATGTCACAAGCAAAGAGCTCTTTGACCTGAATGTTTCTATCACATAAATCTGAGAGTCTCCCAGCATCCAATACAAATGAGTTCATTAAGAGCATAATACTAGGAAGAAAAGAATTTTGCAAGCACTCTGAGATGATAGGGGACATCCCAGATAGAAATGACCTGCTCGAAATCTTCACAGCCACAGACTGGAATCTTTTGTGGTTGTGACTGGATTCAAAGGCCAGATCCTAAAACTAATTAATAATGGGAATTTTCCATTCCTGCTGACTTTCCACAGAACAGCTTTAGAATACAGAGCACACATTTTTATGTTGAATTTATCCGTATGTAATATCTCCTGAGGGACAGCTGTGGTTCTTACAGGACTAGCTTGACCCTATGGCACTCCCAAGAGGTACCTCAGCTCCTACCTTAGCTCTGGGGACCCAGTTTGGAGTGGATTTAAGTGCCAAGAAGATGGCTCAGTGGGCGAAGTGCCTACTGCAGGACTTCATTTCAGACTCCCAGCACACGAGGCAGTGCCCTCCTGAAGCCCCTGCTCTGGGAGGCAGAGACAGGAGGGCCCAGCCAGCCTGGCCAATTTCGTGCCTTCACAGAAATGAACACCACCAAAAACCAATTTTAGAACTTTTTTTTTTTTAAGCTAAAAGAGAAGCCTAAAATATAAGTCACTCTCCATGTGTAAGTCCCTTAAGTCTCTCTGCCATATCAGCACTTTGCAAAGTCTGGTTATAAGTGCTAGGCCTGGTCTAATGTTACAGAAACAGTCTGTGTTTGTGTTCAGTTCTAAATGGAGGCAGAGAAAGGGTAAGGAGCATCCTGACCATGGATGTATCCAACCCTAAACTGCAGATGGCATTTTACAGTTATGGTGGTCAGGTCACTTGTAATGGCTTCAGGAGTGTCAGTAACACAGAAGCCCTGTAGAAGTTTCTTGAAAGTACTCACATAGGAGACTTTGGGTATAGCTATTAATGTGACCTAATTTGTAACAACTTCCTGCTGAGATATTCAGGAGACTTTCAAGCATTGCTACTGGCAGTTAAGATGGCTGAAGATACTTATCAAATCGGAAGCTGCTATTGATCATTTAGAAGCTCTATATTGCAGCAAAAATAAATCTAAAATAACAATCATTTCCAACAAGCAAAGCTAACTCACTTTGTCATTGCTGGTTCTACACAGGTATATAGTTACCTTTCTGTAACTCTTAAAACATGAATGCATTTGAGAGCAGAGACCAACTGTGACCACTCTCCAAGAGAGCTTTTCCTTCCTCTTTGTACCATCCTGAGATGGTGCATCTGTGCACCATCCTGAGAGCGAGCATCTGTGCACCAGCCTGAGATGGGAACAGGAGCACCTGTTCTGATGAAGGCAAACCATCATATGTGAAGCTGCCTACGTCCTTAATGTGCACTGACTCCCATAAAGGTAGGGTCTTGTCTGCCATGCAATGCTGAGCCCTCTGCCTTGTAATCTGACTGCACTGATTTTGGATGGGAATACTCTTTGCTTTCCCACTTTGTCTGCCTGCCTGATGCTTCATTTCTCAAACCCTAATATTTGCATATGTTGTGACAGTGATTGAGCAGGTAATACCAATAAAAATCCCACTGTACATGCTCTCAATTATGAATCATTAGACTAACACTATCTTAAATCCGTAAATAAAATAAAAATTAAGAGGTTATCGGCAGCCTGTCAACACTTCTCAACTTTGGAGATAGAAGTTCAAGCCATCTTGAAAGATGAGATAATTTAAGTATTCACTCCAAGTCAACCTGCCAGCCTGTCTCATTGGGAGCCTTTCAGTGCTAGCAGCCTTATACTGTCTCCTCTTCAGTCAGTCATTGTATTCACCAGGGTTCTCTAGAATAACTGAACTTATAGAATGGATCTGTCTACCTGTATATAGAAAGGAAATCTATCAGAATGACTTACAGGCTGTGAAAATCCAACAGTGATTGCCGATGAATGGAAAGTCCAAAAATCCAGTAGCTTCTCAGTCCATGAGACTGGATGTCTCAGTTGGCCTTCAAGATACGATGGAATCCCAAAGAAGTAGACTCCAAAACCAGTGAAGGAATAGACTTGCTAGCAAGGTGAGATCAAGCAGGCAAAGAACAAAAGCTCCCTTCTACCATATCCTTACACAGGGCAGAAGGCATGGACCAGATTAGATCTGGTTTAAAGGTGTGTCTACCTCGAGATCTGCATTCAAGGTGTGTCTTCTTACCTCAAAATCTGATTAGATATAGAGCTCCCAGATTCAAATTAATCAGAAATTCCTCACATGTGTGCCTTCTATTTTTGGTCAAGTTGACCACCAAGAAGAACCATCGTCATATTCTCAGGGATGAATATTCTAACTAGCTTCTAGGAGCAGCTCCAACCCTTGCTGCCTTTCTCCACATGGTGCCTCCCCTCCTAATCAACTCTAAAGAGCTTGACTACAGTGAGTGCCCTATACATAGGGCTCTTAATTTTAATGCTTCTTTGATTGCCCCAGGGAAAGCAGAAGTCTAATGTATTCCTAGGCAGCTAAATAATGTTGTGTTGTCTAAAGAAGCCATCTTCAGACTTCCTGGTACTCATAGGAAAATGTGGCTCTCAGAAGACTTTCAGGACACAAGGCCAAGCTCTGTCAAAGTGATTTCACTACGTACAGATCCAACAGTCTAAAAGTGGTCCAGAATTTCCATGCCTCCTTCACACTCAGTGTTTAACTGGACTGACTTAAATATCCTGCCCTTTCGTGTAGCTGGCTATGAGTGAGGAGGTAGACTAAAGCCCATCATAGGATCCTTTCTCTCCCCTGTTCCAGGCTTGACTAAATGCTTTGTCTGCATATCCAATGTGCACATTTGATGGCAAAGTTGAAGTTTCTCCCTAATACTGCAGGTGTGAGCTTTCTTCCACAATAACAGATAAAGCAGTCTCCATAAGTGGGAAAAGTGCTTCAAGCTATTCTCTGACCAGGTGCTATGTGGGCTTTTTCTCTTGTTCCATTGCAGAAGCATCAAATGAAACCATGACCCCCATCTAGAAGGACTGGAGGAGGGTATAAAGAACCCTAAACTCTGGGTGTCCAGAGATATATATAGACTTCTAGCCCCCATGGCATGCAAGCATGAGTTAAACCACCAGCAACTAACCCACACTGGTAAAATTCAAAAAGAGATGTTCATTCACTATATCACCTGTCCTGGTGACAAAGTAGAACACAGGTGTGGCCAACCTCATTCTGGAGAGAGTTGGACACCAGGGAGGACAAACTTATGGAGGGTTAGGTCCTCAAGGACGGGGTGATACAAAAACTGAAAAGGGCAGAGGAGGTGTTTAAGATACATTCACAGCAGCTTTCCTTAGGATGGAATGTGTAATATTCCTTTACAATGTGTGAATATATTTCCCTGTGATTAGTCTAATTAATAAGCTGACTAGCTAATAGCTGAACAGGATAAGGTTAGGCAGGAGAGCTAAACGGAGAATACTGGGAGAGAGAAGGGCAGAGCTAGAGAGTAGCCAGCAGATGCAAAGAGAAGCAAGATGGGCATAAGCCACGTGACAAAGCATAGACAAGAATAGGGGTTAACTTAAATATAAGAGTTAGCTAGTAAAAAGCCTGAACTATTGGCCAAGCATTTATAATTAATCTACCCTCGGTGTGTTAAGAGCTGCTGGTGGGACAGAATCTTCCAGCTACAATATGGAGTCCCAGAGCAATGGGCTGGGGACAGATGAAGACATGCTTAAGCGTTAAGGACAGGGTTCTGTCACAGATACTCTCTGAATGTAACTCAAAGACCATGGAGAAGACCCTCCACAGATATGGGGTGTGTGGGGAAAAATTTAGCAACTATCACCAGCTTCACACTGGCCTCAGGCCTGTGGGTGGAAATCAGAACCGTGGAGAAGCCCTTTGAGAAAAGCAGACTGTTTGCACCTGCACCCAGGATTCCAAGGGGAAATCCCCATGAACATGTCATGGCGACAGCGGCGAAGAGCAGTGGAGGGGGAGGAGTGTCTAAAATACAGATCACTTCAGATAACCCGGAGAAGAGCCAACCATGCTACAAATACAGGGAGCCCTTCTGCTACCTCTTTGCTCTGCCCTGACAGTGTGGTCCAGGATGCAGGAAGGGCTTTACCATACCTATTCCCTCACTCGACAGAGCCATGCTGGAGAGAAGCCCTATGAAAACTTATCCAAGCCTTCACTTTTGCCTGGTATGATAATATTTCTACACTTGACGAGGACAGGGGATAAAAATGACATGGGAAATCCTTCTAGAGAACCCTCCTTTGACAGATAAGGATGACTGAAAAGGACATTGGAATGTAAGCGTGGTGCCGAGTAAAATGATGTGATTTCCAAGGAGACAGGAGCCCACACGTGTGCACACACTTTATTGCACTATGTAAGATTACAAAAGGATTGAACGGTAAGGGGGAGAGCTCTTTTCATTCCATGGTTTCGAACACTCAGCGCTCTCATTTTCACTCAACTTTCAAGTCCTTGTTTTCTTCTGACTCATTTTCTCAGGCTGGCGAAAGCAATGGTTCAGCCAGCCCTGTGTCCTTTCCAGGTGAGCAGAGTCTCACTCTGTGGTCTCAGCTTCTTCTGCCTCTGTCAAATCCCCATCATCAGATTCCTAAGTGAGATGAGGCCAAAGAGGAGTTTACAAACAATTTTTATACAAATATAATTTGCAAAGATGTAAGATACACTAATTCCTTGACATGTTAATTAAATCTTTAGGAATCTATCCGAGAAAAGTATTCTCACATGTGTGTGTGTGTGTGTGTGTGTGTGTGTGTGTGTGTGTGTATATATATATATGTATATATATATATATATATATATATTTAAAAAACCAACAACCATCATGTCTGTGCTTACATGTAAGACATTGAAAGTTGGTTAAGTGTTTGTCAGTAAAAGTACACTACAATATACCTGTCCTAGGAGATACTGTATGGTATGCACATTCTGTGTGTAGAGGTATTAAAATAATAAATAAACACATTTGGAAGGATTATTTCATGGGAAATAAGATTCTGGGATACAATATAGGCTGATTGATGTTTATTCTGGGAGAAATACACCAGAAACACATGACCGCCGAGGGTTCCCGCTCCAAGGATGTCCCTGATGCTCTCTGTCTCTGACCAGGAAGTAAGAGAGCAAGCTGAGACCCCAGACCTAGATCCTACAGGTCATATCCGCACCTGTCCCCACACCCCAATGGGCATGGTCAGTGCAACAGGTGCATGAGGGGTAGATTTTTTACTACAAGGATGCCCATGAGGCTATTTATGGGGGTGGGAGGAGTGGAAAGGACCAGAGTATAGGAGCCATCTATATATACTTTATCTAATTCACTATTGTTTGTCACTTAAATAGATAGCATGTATTATTTTTGAAATAAAAGTTTTAAATTTTTTCATAAAGCTGTGGCTTAGAATAAGAATGATTTCTCTGTTTACTATAAAGCATGAATTTTAATGGATTTTGTTAAATTTTAGTCTTATTATGCCCTAAAGAATTAACTAAGACCATGCCTGGTGGTAGTGGTGTTTGCTTTTAATCCCAGCACTCAGGAGGCAGAAACTGGTGGAGCACTTTAAGTTTGAGGCCAGCCTGGTCTACACAGAGAGTTCCAGGACAGGCTTCTACAGAGAAACCCAGCTTGAAAAACCACACACACACACAAAAGCAAACAAACAAAAAAGAATTAACTAAGACCAAAGATCCAGAGCTCCTCGGTCAAAGTCAATAAATGATAAGGTAGTTTTATTTAAAAAAAAAAAAAAATTGGGCCAACACATATAAAGAACAACACTTATTAAAAAATGAGTTTGGAACAGACAACTCATTTCCTTTTAAATACTCATTCATGAATGACCTTTGCAGGTGGTTATGAGTGGCTTAGGTGTCAAGTTTCTGTCTTCTCAGATCACAAGGAGAGTACCGAGTTCCCTGTTAGCGTCAATGCATTTGTGCTCACGTACACACAGTTGTTGGCTCTGAATGAATGTAATTTTGCAATACCAGCTATTTCCTGACTTTGTGCCATATGTTAGCATTCCAAAAGCATAAATTTTTTCCAACATTATTTTCAAGTTAAGCCATCAGACCTATCCTCCAGTAAAGAAAACAAGTTTCATGTCATCAGATCATATCTCATGTTTCTGTGTTCACAAATGATGAGTATTTATCAATGTCATTTCATGGGGAAATCACATACTGTCAGAAATAGTTTTCCTAATTATAAATAAAGGAGTGGGTTTTCACAAGAAATGCATAAAACACCCATAAATGTATTGGGTAAGAATCTTAGTGTACCCAAATGGGTTACTCCACTGAAGATGTATTTATTTGTGAATTTTGCTTTCTTATTTAGCAAAAGAAGTTGGCAGCTGTGTGATGGCACAAGTGCATTCTGCCTATTGGGGGTCATTTCCAGAAAGTGAACTGTGTGAATCAACGAGACAACTACTGGAGAAGACATCACGCATGGCTCCATTGGAAGATCTTCTTCCCGTCAGAGTCATTGATCACTGTACCCGAGCTGTGTAAGAGTCGACTAAGCACATTTCACCACTCTGGGGAAGATGACTACAAGAACATAGGTATTTCCTGTGGTTAAGATCTGCCTGCAACATTAAAAAGGAAGGTGGCACCCTAAGAATTAGGTACAATAATTCTACATCTGAAGGTGGCAGTGGTGATGGGTGTGACCTATTGTTTTAGGAGTTCATGATAGTCATTCAAGAAAGTTGTCACTTTAGAGATCCAAGTTAGAGAGAAAGATCCTCACCATGGTTCTTCAATCATCTGGTGTTGTCACAGAGACACTAGAATAGAAAAATAACCAAGGAATATTTCAAGTCATAATTCACCTCACCAGCCATGTAGACGATAGTAAAAAAGTTAGTTTTCCATGGCCTGAACTGGCCAAACTTCTTGTCTCTCTAGTTATGCTCTTATAAGGGAACCAAAGCACTTTGGGAAGTGACCTAGGTTCTGACCCAATTCTATTAAAGGTGTGAGAACTATCAGAGGAAGACACTGAGCTTCATGGTAATGAGCACAAAGTTCCTACAGAAGAGTAACCAGCGCTCTCAACTGACAAGCCAGCTTTCCAGCAGCCCCTAGCTATGCTCAAGTTTCTAATGTCTGAACTTTTAAACAGACCTAGTTAGTTAGTTAGTTAGTTAGTTAGTTAGTTAGTTAGTTAGTTAGTTAGTTAGTTTTTATTATGTGTATGGGTGTTTCTGCCTGCCTGCAAGTCTGTGTACTACATGTGTGCCTGGTACCTACAAAGGCCAAAAGACGTGTGAGATCCCTTGGAACTGCAGTTAGAAAGAGCTGTTAGCCACCATGTGGGATCTTGGGTTCCAATGTGGAGCTTCTGGGAGAGTGGTCAATGCTCTCTCCAGCTCTGTCTGAACTTTTTACAGTTCCGTTTCTATTTCTTGATTCTTCCTCATTTATTTTGTGATTTTTTTTTTTTTCATTTTGGGCTGCTAATTGGAATTATATTCTGGAAATTCTTGGAGTCCTGAAATCAGTGAGCCTGCCCTCAGGGAGAATTGGTACCTGCTTTATCCAGGCACCGGGAGGTAGCACCCAACAGAGAGTCATTGAAATGCTCAGCTCATATTAGTCATGGGAACGCTAGCCTTCATTTTAGTGAGAGCAGCTCCCTCTCGTGAAGTTCTCAGGGGAATTTTATCTGCGGCAGCACCCCAAGAGTAAGACTGACACTTGCATTTACTGGGATCTCTTTTGGGGGGTTATCTTTCCTCTTCCTCCAATTTCTACCAAATAGGATCACCTACTTAAGGCAAGCCAGTCACCCCCCACACACACACACACACACTCAGAATTTTCTCCTTTCTCCTGAATAAAGCTTTTTCATCAATTTTTGGCCTTTAAGAATTTTTCTTTTTTGACAACAAAACTATACAGTTTTAACTGTTTTCTAATCTCACTTTCTTAAATTCTTTGCACTAGAAATATTTTTAAAAATTATCTATTATCTATTTATATTACCAGAAGTAGAACCTCTGTTTTTAATATATCATTTCCTTTACTGCCTGAATTAAACCAAGCACTAACTTTTTAACACACAAGAAAAATAAATAACTTCTATTGTGTAAAGTAGCAATTCTCCCTTAAACATCAAAAATAATAAGAAGAAAAGGTCTGTTGTAATAATCACTTCTTTCTTCCTTTCTTTCTCTTCTTTTCTCCCTTCCTCCTTTCCTCTCCCCCCTTCGTGCCTTCCTTTCTTCTTTTTTCTTTCTCTCTCTCTTTCTGTTTTTGTTTTCAAGACAGGGTTTCTCTGTGTATTGCTGACTGTCCTGGAACTGGCTCTGTAGACCAGGCTGGCCTCAATCTCACAGATCCACCTGCCTCGGACTCAATAGATCTAGGATTAAAGGCGTGTGCCACCACGCCCTACATACCTACTCATTTCATAATGGAAAGCTGGGGAGGTATTTCAACTTAAATTTACTTTATTCTACATTGTTGAGATTGGTAACAACTTTGAGTCCAATTAGCCATGGATTGCCATTTGAAAAATCTCTAACAGTGTCACAAATCACATTTGTCGTGTACCACAGTTGGTCTATATGAAAACTTGGTCAGAGATTTCCATCCACTAATGTTAAGCAATTGTAAGCAAGGATCACAAAATTTGTATTCTATTGAATGTATGACTCGATGAAGAAATAAGGTATGAGGCATAAGGGCCATTGCAAGAGAGGGTGGCCCCAGACACCAAATTTTCAGCACACCTGGAAGGGTGGGAGTAGGGGGCTGCAAAGGGATACAACAAGTAAGCAAGCAAGCAAGCAGGTTTTTGTTTTTTTTTTTTAACTAGGGGTGGGTTTTTAAGGGAACAGGGGATGTCTGTGCTAGGGTGAGCTTGTAAATCTGATTGGACAGGTTAGTCAAGTAATGAATTTTGATTGTTGGACCTCGGTATTTGGTTTCAGGAATGAGTCAGTGGCCAAATAAGGGAATAAACCTTGGGAATAGCTTTAGAAATATAACCTAATGTTTTTTAGCAAGGGGGAGAAGGGTAAAAGACAAAACCTGTCAGTGCCATGTTTACCATGCTCAGGCCTGCTAGCGAGCACTTGAACTGGATTGTGCTAAAACTCTATACTGGGGGTGGGGTAGGGAGCACTGATTCTCTTAGCCTCGTTTTTCTTTTATGTAGAAACAGCACATGACCTATGCAGACATTCTGAGGGCTTATAGGAGGACTGTCCAATTGTAGTTACTGACTTCTTGCTATCACCCTCCCTGAGAAATGCTCCCAAATGAAAAGTATCCATGTTAGGACTGGAGAGACAACTCAACAACTGAGGGATTAAGTTCACTTCCCAGCACCCACAGCAAGCAATCCGCAACTGCCTATAAGTCTGGCTTTGGGAGATCTGACACTCTCTTCTGACTTTCTCGGGTGCCTGTGGCGTATGTGGTATGTGTATGTGATATACACTCACATAACCACACATACACATAAGTAAAATCAATATTAAAAAACAAACCTGTCGGGGTTTTGTTGTTGTTGTTGTTTTGGGTTTTTTGTTTGTTTGTTTTTGTTATAGCTGTAGGCAAGTGGTGAATACAGATTATCCTCTGGAAGCTGGGACCAGTCACACTAGGCTCTATGTTGATAGTTTTGTGTTTATTGCCTCGTTGGATTCTTAAGGAAGCCTAACAAGTCAGACACTACTGTGCCCTGTTTTCTAGAGGGCAATTCTGTGGATGGGATAGGTGAGGCAGCTTGCCTTAGCTAACACACCTCATTATCCGCAAACCACACTCAGACTCCTTCCGTCTTTGCTGTGGGTAACAATGTAAACACAACCAGACTGTGGTATGGATTTTGCTTTGAAAAACAATTCCAATCGCTTGATTTTTCTCACACTTGGATATAAGTTGGAAAGATTAATACAAAGAAAAAGAATCCAAAGGTGAATCTAGACCTTGAAGCGACAAGAACGCAGAGAAAAGACTCGGCTTCCTTCCCATGGTGACTCAGCCTGACCAGCTCTCTTCTTTACCGCCAACACCACCTTGTGCCTGATTTTTTTTTTTTTTTTTTTTTAAATCATGTATCTTACATGCACTACTGCTGCACTGTCACTAACTCATCTCCCTGAATCCACTACCGTGGACCTCAGTCCTTTGAGGAAGACATAATACAGCATGGGCTATTTTAAATTGCCACCATTTTTCAAGCACTCCCCCCTTTCTATCTGCACCTCGCTGCCACAGACCCTTTGCAGGGGCGGAAGTCCACAGCGGGAACCCACAAGACTCTTCCTGTCCAGCCCCTGCCTGTCTCCCCGGCTGTGCTGTGGCTTGTGGGTATTTTCTCCCACTGTTAGGCTTGTGTACACCCTGTGTTCTCCGCCTGGCCTGTCTTCACTCATCTCTGCCCTTTTGTTCTCCAGACAGGCTTGCATCATGTTGTAATCCTCCGGCATCACTCGCCCTAGTGCTGGGATTGCAGTCCCTTGCCACCACGGCTGGTGGGGTCTCACTGTCTTGCGGGCTGCTGTCACCATGTGAGCTATGTAAATCGTGTGCGGCCTTGCTGCAGCACAAGGGTTCAGTAGATACGGCTACGTGAGTAAAATAACAAGTGCAGAGTGAACCTTACACCAGGGCTGTTGACCTCCAGTTTAGCTAACTACCCTCCTGAATAACAGAGATGGACTTAGGTTATGAGGCTGGCGCACATTTGACTCCCTAGGACCTGGTATGCTGGGCATACAAGAGGTACTCAAGAGTTTTAGAATTTCTGAACAAACATATTTATTCATGTTTCTTGCAAAAAATCCAGAGCTCTTCTGACTAAATCTCAAGACAATCATCAAAACTCGGGAGGCAGAGGCAGGTGGAGCTCTGTGAGTTCAGGGCTAGCCTAGTAGAGTTCCAGGACAGACTCAAAAGCTACAGAGAAACCCTGTCTTGAAAAAAACAAACAAACAAACAAACAAACAAACAAACAATAAATAAATAAATAAATAAATAAATAAACCCTGCTACAGGGAAGCAAGAACTGCCCAGAGTTGTCTACTGCTTAGACAACTACTACATCACACTCACACAAAAACTGCATGATCTCATGCTTTCTCCGGATAACGCTAAAATTCTCTACAGGGAAATTATTGCATAACCTCAAAGCCCTTTCCCCGATGACATTTATTTTCTGGGGCTTAAAATTGAATATATCTCAGTGGTGTCTACTAACATAAAATGATAGTGAGATTTCTGAAATCCTAAGTGAAATCATTGGACCATATCGAGCTCATCTTTGACAGTGTCTTCTCTTGAAGATTGGTGTTCCCAGATCTCCAGTTACACCGGTCTTCCTGCTCATAGCAAACAGCAAATAAATGAATAGCACATAGTGTCAGAAAAACAATCCCGAACACCTGTGTGCCTGTTTGTTTCTGGCATTCCAGTCAACTGCTAGCTATAAATGAATTATCCCAGTCAAAATTATTTCCCTCCTCTGTTGCCCGATGGCATACTATACTCTGCCATTATAACACCTTGAATGTTTTTTCCATGTATTGAAAAAAACAATGTCTGCTCAGAACTTAACAATTTGACAATTGCTTCCATTTATTCCATGTATTTAAGTCACCTGGGTCTCTCTGCATCCTGTTCAACAGGACCAACATTAGTTAGAAACAAGAAAAAGAAACCCACAACTCAGAAACCTGAAATGTTGGCCTACACAAGTAGCTAACGGATAGAGAGCTGGGGTCATGCTCTGGCCCTCTGGTCAAAGCCCATGCATTTCCTACAGCTACTTTGTGAAATGAGTGTTAAGAACAGTGGCTCCTCCTGGAGTCCCAAATGTTTTAAAAGTACTGAACAAAGGAAGTAAGTTTAGCTTTGTTTAACTTAGTGACTCATCTATTAACAGCCTCCTGAATCAAATTTCCCAAAGTGCCAGTTAAGAAGGAGCTGTGCCTCATATTTGAAGATTGATTCATTGATTAAAAAAAAATTGCTTTTGTTTTGTCTTATTACTACTCTTTAGATGCCAGTTTTGCAACAAAAGGGTATGAATGAATGCTAAGAGAGTGGATTATCAGGGAGGATCTAGAAGGAATTGAGGAAGGGAAAAATCAAAATATACTGTATGAAAAAAAATATTGTTAGCAAAAGAAACATAGAAAAACAAAACAAAACACCAGAAGTCTCATTGAGACAAGACAAGGTCCTGTATGGACAGCTACCTTCCCTCACTAGAAAACTGGCTGCTTCCCACACGCCAGGCTCGAAGCTCTTGAATTCAAATTTACACTACAGTGATGTTATAAATATTCACCACATTGGAACAAGCTATAAATCAACTACATGGGTTTCTGAGAAGATTACATTTCTAACTACCCAGACCAAAGATGTTTAGGCCATAATCAAACATAGCATAATCAACCATGCAGATTCCCAGCCTCCTATGTAGAGCTACCAATCCAAGGTCTCCCCTTGAGGAGAAGACACAACAGTGTGAGGTGCCAGGGCCTAGTCTGCTTAACAGCTGTTTTCCCAGCCCTAATCTTGTACATCACAGGCCTTACAGGCTGCCACCATTATTACATTCTTAGACATATATATATATATATATATATATATATATATATATATGTGTGTGTGTGTGTATATATATATATATATGTATATATATATATATATATATATATATCCTAAAAGAGGGAACTAAGTATAGACAGGACAAACAAGATGTTTTTAAAGAGGGTAGGATGCATACGAATAAAGTGTTAGAAAGGACCAACAAGAAGGTAATTTGTATGAAGATCTCCAGAAAGACATTTCAGGGAAATGGGTTGTTCAGATTGCTGTGGAATAAGCCAGTCAGAAAAGTGACACAAAAGTGATGTACATAGGACAACATGAGCTGGCCCAGAGAGAGGCACACATACCTCAGCTGTCAGGTACTAGCATCAGATGTGAGTAAGATCTTCCCTGTAAGCTTGGAGGACAAGGGCAGAGGGCAGAAGGGAGGAGACGAGAAATTGGTAGCATGCTCTGCAGGCTGTAATGACTGCAGCCAGACCGTGAATCATCAGGAATGGTGTCAGTGTGAGCCTGTCTGCACCTGAACTCTCCGAGCTGTATGTGAGCTCCAGAGGCAAACTGGCATAGTGCAGTCTCACCAAGCAAGAGGGAGGGCAGCTGCCAGATGTGCAACATCCATCATGATTGGCTGTTTTTCAGTGTGTTGTCCTTATATGGCCACCAGGTGACCACTGTCAGTTACTTGGGGCCTCTTCTGCTACATTAAACAGTCAAGTCAAAGTGTCTAAACACGCTGAGAACCGAATTGGCCACTGGGACTTTCAGCTACGTCAGGTTGCCCGGCCTGTGATTTATTTGAAAAAAGGATCATAAACGGACCATGAGTCATTTTCAGCAACCACAGCTTCAGAGCCAAACAGTAAATTCTGAGAAACCAATTTCCACTGTGGGCAGAGCCCAGCTCCTAGTGTCTGATCAGCTGGCAAGCATCAGACTAGAGAGACCTGATGAGACAGCAGCAGGTGCAGCCAGGTCACAGTTAGTCAGAAGCTTACAGACCCTGGGGTGGGGGGGAAGAGTGGGGCTGCCTGGGCCCTTCCCTGATAGTGCAGAGGGATGAAGATGGACCCTCTGCTCTACACTCGACTCCAGTTCCAGAAAACCAAGCAGGGTCGAGGAAAAGATTGCTAAACCACATGTGTGGCGGGCACCAAAATAAAGGGCTATAATCCAGGAACAAAAGAGAGTCCTCAGTCAGCTCCTCCTCATCAGTGTGTTCCTGCCTCCCATTGAGTCTTTTAATTTCATAAGAAGACAGGAAATCACAAGCTTCGGTTTACTGCTGTTCATCTACCTGTGTCCTTAACCTTGGTCTTTTCTTCTCATCATAATGGTCAGCACTTCCTAAGCCCTAGACACACCCTTTTTACCGTAAGGTCATACATACCTGACCATGCCAGTCCCCAGAAGTATTACAGACTATATTATTATTGCTATATTACAAAAGGGGACCCCACAGCACACAGAGGTGAAGTCACCCATCCATGCCACCTGTACACTGCACAGGCATGGAGCAAGCATGGACGCCAAGTGTTCTAGCTCCAGAAGTCATAGGACTTGGCCTCTAACTGTGCTGCCTTTTCTAGGCAAAAGTGAAACTTGATCCTAAAAGCAATACAGGCTCTTTACATGAAATTTGGAAAATAAAAGCATTGAAAAAATAAAATCACCCATTATCCCATGTCTGCTTTTGGGGAATGTCTTTAGTATGGTGGTTTGAATGAGAATGGCCCCATAGACTCATGTATTTGAATAATGGGTTCCCAGTTGGTGGAAGTGTTTGGGAGGGATTAGGAAGTATGGTCTTGTGGGAGCAGGTAAGTCATCAGGCAATCAACTTTTAAAAGAGCAGCACCATTCCCAATGTGCCTGTGTGTGTGTGTGTGTGTGTGTGTGTGTGTGTGTGTGTGTGTGTGTTTAGCCTACACTCTCAGAGGAATACTCTGCCTTCCCAGATATGTTTCCTTTAATGCTTACACAAATAAAATGTAGGTATATTCCTGCCTATACACAAATAGAACGACATATTGTAAAACATGATTATTGTTACCTCTCTTTTTATCACTTAGTATTTAAAACTTTAAAAAACGGTTGTAGGTAACCTAGGGTCTGCTAAAATCATAATTTACTCAACCTCTATCATAATAAAAATCTTATCCATATATCTATATGCACCCATGTTAGTAACTCTCTAAGATGCCACAAGTGGCTTGGATAACATGCTCATCATTTTCATCTTCCTAAGTGAAAAAGACCCAGGGTCTATTATAATGCTAATAAAAACTGGGTGCACTGATTATGGATCTACTATCCACAGCTCATTTAAGCATAATGCTCTACCAAACTGAGCAGTAACATGAGCAAGGTTCCTTGCCTATATTTCAAACCATTCCTCCCTTCTCAGCTGGACACAGGTCCTGGTCTGTTCTAAGAAGGCTTGTCTTTGTAAAGGCCTTTCTGGGATTCACCTGTCACATCCTTTCCCTCTCCTGTGAGCACTGCTCTTGTGAGTACCACTTACCATTGTGTATGTGAGGTGTATTGACTTTTTTTGTTTTGTTTTGTTTTTTTGAGACAGGGTTTCTTTACATAGCCATAGCTGTCATTGAACTAGCTCTTGTAGACCAGGCCGGCCTCAAACTCACAGAGATCCATCCACCTGCCTCTGCCTCCTGAGTGCTAAGATTAAAAGTGTGTGCCTCCACTGCCTGGCTGTATATGTGACTCTTGTACTGTTTTCTGAAAATGTATATCTTCAACATTCACACTTTTCTAGAACACCTCAAATCCTAAATCTTGGCTGTCATCACATAAATGCTCCCCTACTACTGCCAGCAGATGCTCTGTCTGCTTAGCTGGCCCTGTATCTTTGTTCCATCACTTGTGACCCTGAGGGCTCTGTGTCCCCTCATCAGCCAAGATGAGGAAATAACATTATTTTTCCCAGAGAAGAATGACTTCCAAAGTGAGCCTCAGAGAAAAACACACCTTTGCTGATTAAACTTCAACTTTTTGCAGAGAAATTCCTCCCCTCCATGGAAGGACACACCCTTAACCAGCTCACACTGTGCCCTATCAGCTGGATGTCCACTTCCTGGGCAAGGGATGGCAGACTTGTCCTTCATCCTCTGGTGTCAATATATGATGGGGGATGTCCTTCTATATATATGTTTCTCTTATTGACTGATGAATAAAATACTGTTTGGCCAATAAAGGCAGAAAGATAGGTGGGACTAGGGGATGAGGAGAATCCTGGGAAAGGTTCCAGCAGAGAGGCACCTGAAGGAGAGATGCCATGTAGAGACTGGAAAGACAGGATGCGCCAGGCATTCCAGTAAGATAAGGCCATGTAGAAATACATAGGTTAGTAGTTATAGGTTAATAATTAAGACAGAGCTAGACAATAAGAAACCTTAGCCAATGGCTAACAGTTTAATAATTAATATGTCTCTATGTCTCATTTGGGATTGAAGAAGTGGTGGGACCTAGCAGGACAAGAAAAACTCCAGCAACAAACCTTTGACATTTATCTTATTAGCATTGTCATATACTAATGTTCTCCAGGCCTAAGGGGTAGTGTAAGAGGACATCAAGCACAGGGAGGCTTCGGGATCAGAAAGCTTGGGGCTCCAATCCTGGTTCTTACTCCTGTTGGCTTTGTGGTTTTAAGTAAACAAGCCATTTGACCCCTCTCACACTTCAAATTCCTCAACTATAAAAATAAAACTATGGGGGAAAAATGCTGTCACAGGACTGTTGACAGCACCTGGTGTGTAGTGTCTGACTCACAAAGACATAATAATTGTAGCTATTCTTAATGTCACTCTCCAGTCAGTGTCTCAGAAAAGATGTTATTGGTAATGTCATATACAGTCCTAAGGCTGTTTCAAATTGGAGAATTCTATCAAGTTTCTATCATGAGTGTTGGAAGTGACTGACTCCTAAGCCCCATTAGCTTTAGAATAAATCTCCTCTGCCGGTGTGGCTCATGATGAGATGGGTCACTGATGCATGGTTAGAGGTGCTGTGACTGATACAGCTTCTTCAGAGAGGGCCACATTCCTGGGGACAGCCTGGGTTTGCCGTCTCCAAACACGTGTATAGTCCTGGGAGATCACTCTGCCAGCCTCTTCCATCTTCAACTAGGGATAGAAAGGTGACCCATAGGACGTGGACCAGCTTGTGTGAAGGTATCTTTGAACAGAGGTGTGTTTTCACTGAGTTCATGCAGGACACCTTATCACATTGAAGTCCTCATCCTCTGGGTATTAGGAAATATGTGTGGCCTTTCGAATCATTACTGTACCTGTGAGGTAGGATAGCAATAGCAATCAGTGGGCAAAAGATGGAAGTGGGAGTCTCTGCACTCTGCAGTGCATGGGAGTCCTCCAGAAATGCCAATAGTGCTCCTTCCCAGAACCACCGGAAGACTTGGACTTCAACAAGGCTTCAGCATCATTTCCCACCTTGGTGACTGGGCTGGAGTGTGGAGTGAGCCATGAAGACTCTCGACTCCTCGGATCAGACACAATCTGCTCACTGCATTGCCTGGGCCCCACTTCTTTCTCACCTGGCTTCCAGGCAGAGGGAGTGGAAGGCAAATTGAAATTGGTTTGTTTATAAAAAGCTTTGCTTTCCAGCTCCAATGTGGAAAGCTCAAGTCCCAGAACCTTGCACCTCCCCAGAGAAATACACTTCCCTACCATCATGATCTAATGACTTTTGATTTTGTTACAAGCCCTCACCTTGTTGCCAGGACTTAGAGTGGGCCCCCAAAGGAAGGTCTTTGCCAGAGGAATCTTCCAATCCAAAACAATAGTGAGTCTTGCTATGTGCCAAGAATTTTACATATGTTTTCATAATACTGAGTGACATAAAGCAAAGTTAACATTATTTTTAAAAATGAAAAGAAAAAAGCAACACCACAGAAGCTAACCCAGTTCCTAGGAACTGACAGGTGAGTTTTAAAAAAAGAATATGGCTGAAGCTGTGTCCAGGTCCCATTGCATCCCCAGAATTCCTCGGGTATCTCAGCTCCCATCGGCTAGGGGAGAGAAAGCTGTCGTGTTCATGAGTCTGCAGCCCGCAGAGGGGGATTTATCTCTCATAGGTCTCCTGCCATTAACAGAGATAAATCTGGGTATTGTCATTACTGTAATGGCCTCTGTGACTTAGAGGAGCTAAAAAGGAAGTCAACTGAATGTCAAATACCTTGAAAAATCTATTCACCATGAAGTCACCTTCTAAGGCATTCTCAGCAAACAATAGCATCCATTTTTACTTCAGACACCACTCTCCATGGTTAATACAATCACTCCGTGACTCTACTCTGTTAGTCTCCAGAAACTGTTTCTAATTGTTGTCAGAGGGACATGAGTTATAAATAAAGCCTCCAAGTAACCATCCTCTGATTAGAAACTTTCTCCACTTCCTTTTCCTCTGTCAGGGTCCTCCACGCTCTGCATAGTTAATGGCTCAGCCTTGGCTGTGGGCCTGCTTCCACACCCTCCTCTCATGGTCAAGGCATCTTCTTCATAGTGCAGCACTGTATCTTGCTTTCCTTAGGAAGCCCCTCAGCACCTGCCAAGGGCTCGCCCATCTCTTCTGCTGACCCTGATAATGGGGGAAAGCTTCAATTATACAGACACATCTCTACTTATACTGACTGGGTATTATGATAGTCACACATCAGACATTATGTCACTGAACCCAGAGAACAAATCTCTGAAAGGAGTATAGCTATAATCTCTGCTTTATGTTTGGGGAAACTGAGGCATAAGATAGTTAAATAATTTCCCCCAGGGACATATTATTAGAAACTTGCACTGCTCATATCTTGACTCCCATCCTCTAGAACCCTTGGGGGTGAGTTGGGCTTCCTCATTTCTATGTCATTTCCTTGCCCGTACCCAAGCACAGTCATCTAACAAACTCTCCTCACCAATGACAACCTGAAGATGCTGGCTTAGTTGTCCTCACAATCCTTAGGGTCTTCACCATCCATCTAGGCTTCCTGGGTAGAACTCCAGGGCCCATTGACCATTTAAAGTACAATACAGATGGTGGATCCAGAAACACATGGGTCCTACAGAGAGATGCTCCTCCTGGGGTGCTTACTAGGTCTCACGATGCGAGACCACCTGCTCTCCTCTGGCGAATTGAATTCTTTTCCTTTATTGGTCATGCCAAGTCCATCCTTGCCCAGTCATCACCAGCTACACATGTACATACAACAATGCTTCACTATCTTTCTCCCACTACTGCTCCTCTTCTCCCCATCTTCCAGTTTCTACAGCTCTTAGACCACAGCAGGACCTGTAAACACTGTTTCTGGCACTGTTTTGTTTCTGCCTCTCCCCCCATCTCCTGTATCTAGTTTCGATCCCATGAGCCACGATGAGTTACCGTATGCACCTTCAACTGCATCAGCCTTCACTCTCTTTATCCTTTTCAGCTGGCAAAATCCTGAACCTCATTAAAGCCAGCACTTCTCCATATCTCCACCAGAGCGTTGAAGCAGGACAAAAGAATGCAAACCCACAGGGTAGTCTCATTTTACAGTCATTGTCAGATATATCAAAGCAGCCGTTGGTACTTCCCATAGGCCTTCTGCTTCTCCCAGTTCAATGTGCTCCCAGAATGGTTCACACCTTCCTCCCTCCTCAAACCTGTGCTATGTTCCTTTCAGGGTGACTGAGTAGATAGCTCTGCTTCCTTCATCCCTGAGAAAATGAGTGATGGGAATTTCCCATCTCGCTATCACAATTCCTCATCTTTCTGCACTCTGCACTCTGCATTCTGCATTCTGCATTCTTTCTGCATTCTGCATTCTTCATTCTGCATTCTGCATTCTGCATTCTGCATTCTGCATTCTGCATCCACCCAGTGTCTGGAAATACCCATCCCTTCACACAAACTGAGGGCGCTGCTCTAGCTTTGGTTCTTTGCCTTCTCGACTAAATCCACATACAAACACGATGCTGTTCCCCCAACTGAAACCACAAACAGCAGTGGTAGAAGTTTCCTTGACTATTACCTATAAATTAAATGATTATAGTTGTCTTCCATTCACAATGTCTTAATATAACTCTACGGAATGCCTTGCGTTTACTTGTTGATTTATATGTGTATACCTGCTCCCAAATCCTCAGCACCTAGGAGAGTATTGGGTTCCTGGTCGGCACTGTTTATAAACATGTGTGGAATGAATAGTTAAGTTCTGGGTTTGAATCCTTGCAAGATGACATAAATGTCCTTTTACTGAGGACATTAATCAGCAGGATAGAGGAGGGGACATTCTCATCACCAGAGCTGACAATTTGAAGGTTTGGGAGATTCACCCAGTAAGACTAGAGCCAGAAAAACAAAAGCTATTTATTATTAGTTTACTTTTTTTTCTCACCACACACATCCTAACATGCAGGGATCAGTGGGAGAACTGAGAAACCCAGGTTACAAGTCCGTGTTACTACAGAGAGCTGAAAAGCACTCCTGTCCCTGACAGGATGCAATTTAACCTGACATGTGGCTGCATCCCCCATCACTGTGAGCTTCTTCTAAGACCTTTCTTTTTCACCCACTAAATTCTACCCCAAGTGCTATGTGCTCTCGCCACTTGCTGCCCCTTGCCAGAAGCCCCCGCCTCCCCGCAGCGTACTTGGTCCCATCCGTGCATCATGGGTAAGTCTCTTGTCTTTTCACTGGACTGAAACACACTACTCAGTGAACAAACACTTCCATGGCACAGCCAACATCACACTGCTTCCCAGCAGAACTGGATTGAGCACACTGCTCACTGATGTATTGAGAGAGCGCTAGGCTTTTCAGCCCCATGATCTCAAGAAAAAGCAAAAAGTTAACCTTACATTCATTTTTTTCTCCGTCGTTTACTTAGTCTATCATGCCAAGACTTGCATGAGAAAAAGAGCTTTTTTTTTTTTTTTTTTTTTTCTGACCCCTGGAGTGATCAACTGATGCCTTCCAGCAGGAAATGCGATTGCCCTGTCTCAGGCTGTCTTTCTGTTTCGTCAATCACAAAATGATTCAGCCCCTTTTAAAGGCCAGCTGTGGCCATTGACTCAGTGACCTCCAGGGGTGGCGAATTCAGTATGAAAAATAATAATGATAAGATAACAGAGGTTATGGAAACTGCTTTGCTACTCAATCTTTGGGATGGGGGGGGGAGGGGGCGCTGTGGGAAATAAAAGCAAGCTGGCCAGACCAGAGGAGCTGGCGGTACACATTGCTCTCACCCCAAAGCATAATACCCTCACCAATAGTGACTTCCCAGTCTGGCTGCTTCCTCCCTGCTGATCCCCATCAGCAAGAGAGCACTCTGCAAGAGTGCTCTGCAAGAGAGCAGGCTGATGAGCAGCATAGGAACTTACCGAGTGTGTCCTTCCTGCCTCCAACCTCCTTGCCTGTCATCCCTATTGTCACCAGGCTCCTGTTCATTTGCTCGCCCGCTCACACTAATTTAGAAGATGATCAAAGAGAAAGGTCTACTGACTCACCCCTGCTTAGCAATTGGTCAAGAATGTGTGTTACATATTACTAGATTCTTATGCATTCTTTTCACCCAGCTTACTAGCCCACTTGTTCTCTCTCTCTCTCTCTCTCCCTCCCTCTCTCTCTCTCTCTCTCCCTCTGTCTCTCTCTCTCTCTCTCTCTCTCTCTCTCTCTCTCTCTCTCTCTCTCTCTCTCTCTCTCTCTCTCATTTTTTTTTTCAAATAAATAAATGAGTTCTGGGTTGGCTGAAGATTCGGCAGTGTGACTGCTGTTCAGATAGTCCTGCTGAAGCTGAGGCTGGCTCTCTAGGGAGTAGCATGAAATGCTGGTTTTCAAAACCTGAGCAGCGTGTAAATGGCAGCTAAAAAGGAAATGCAGATTGGTGCTGAGTGTTAATTGTCTCTTCCTCTCTTCTTCACACACTTCAGAGACCCTTGTGGTGGCAGCAAAGCAGGCCTGCCCCCTCGTGGGATGGGCTTTTTTCTTTCAAGCTGGACTGAGAGAATAACACCTAGAGTCCAAGTCAAAACATGGAATTTTTCTTTCTTTCTTTCTTTCTTTCTTTCTTTTTTTTTTCCTATTTTTTTTTTTCAAGTTCTCGTCTGATGAAAGTCAGGGAGGTGGCACCGAATTGTAATGAAAGTAAGAGTCTGCCGAGAATGAGTCGATGAGATGTGACACAGGAAGGGGAAGCAGGGTGTCTTTGTTTTGAAATGACAGGCGATAAGCTATGGGGTGCCTGGTGAGATTTTAGTCCATAACTAGGTAGCAACCTGTCAAATGCAAGCCCCTTAAATGCATCAGAAGAATTCTCACTTGAGATGATTTCAATTCCAACTCTGTGTGTGTGTGTGTGTGTGTGTGTGTGTGTGTGTGTGTGTGTGTGTGTGTATTCTCCTTAAATGGCTCGAGCGCACACACTCATACAGCAAAATATAATTGAGTGCCAAAAAGCATTGCCATGTCCTATTAAGGGTCCAGTTGTAATCACAGAGGTACAAAAAGCTCAAATTCCTCCTGTCACCTTCCACGCCTAACTGGTGACAAGGTAGGGCTTGGGAGTACAGCCCAGCTATATATTTACATCCCTGAAGTTTCTTGTTCTTTCTCCTAAGATGTTAATCTAGCAGAATTTTGATTGACTGTCATTTCTCTTTATGTTTTTTTTTTTTTGTCTAGATGAAATGGGGTGACTTGAATTTGTGCTGTTTCTCATAAGATGGGGCAGGAGAATAGGAATTGGGAAAACTGGCTGTGCCTGGCACAGAAGAAACAGAATCTGGACTCTTGTTTTAAAAAATCATCAGTTCCCTGTGCCACACCTGAGCCGTCATTCCCTGTACCCACCTACGCCTTCTCCCTTTTCTATACACATTTATGAGAAGGCCATCGCCTGTGCTGTCACTGGAGTGCCAATTCCATTCTATCTCGTCAGTTGGGGACAAAAAAAAATAAGTGATCACAAATGAGAACAAGTCATTGTCTGCATTCATGATTTCCTTTGTGATGGGAAGGTGAGCTGGACCCCATCCTTTAGTTAGCTAGCGTAGCCAGGTGGGGTAGGGTAGATATTCTACAAAGAAGTGACTTCCTATTGCTGTTGCCCTCACCATCACACTCCAGTTTCTCTCAGCATCTTTTCCTAACCGAGAGAGGAAGCACTCAGTCTATAATAGGAAATGCTTGACCCAGATCGTGCAACAACAAAACGGACTCATTGGGGCTATGTGTAAAAAATAGAGTGTCTCAAGGAACTTCCAGAAAGGCAGCTGAGAAAGAAGGTGAGTGGGGTAGACCATCCTAGCTGTTCCCACCTCTGAAATGGGCTCATATCGGGAACAGAGGAGAATTGCCTATTGACTCTGAGTCCAACTATCTGGGCACCCCTGGGAGATAGTTCCATCCCCAAATCTATTTCTTTCCTCAGTGAGGAGGCCCACATGCAAGTCATCTTGGCAGAATCACCACAGAGTACTGGCGACTAATCAATGTGAGCAGTGGCGGAACTTCTGAAAGGGCTGGTGATGCTGAGTAACAGACTTCAGGGCCTGATCATGTTTCCTATCTGTGTGAGAGGAGAGGCTTATTCCTACTCTCCCTAGAACTAGCACACCGTGAAGCTGTTCTTACTCTGTGTCAACATCAACTTGATCCCAGTGTGGCTGTGTGCAAGCCTCAGGCAAGGTCTCAGAACTGCTTAAATATCACTAGCTAGCCACTGAAAGCAGAAGGGAGCTGTTGTCACAGACGCTGCTTCTGTTCAGTGACATCAGTTGGCAGAGCCATCCGTGACGCTCATATGTAGACTGGGTTCAAGCTAACTGTGGCAACTGTTAGTCTGGATTTGAAATGTTTCTCCTCGTATGCTGAAGGAGTGGTCCCAGTCAGTGGTGCTATTGGGAGGCGGTAAAAGTCTGGAGGCAAGAAGAAATGGGTCACAGGGATCATGCCTTTGGAGGGATAGTGAGACCAGTCCCGTACTCTCCCCCACTCCCTGAGAGTTGAACAGTTTACCATGCCATCTCCACCGTGATGTTCAACTTCACCTCAGAGCTAAGTACCATGAAGCCAAGTGATGGCAGACTGAAACTTGTAAATACAGGAACCAAAATAAACCCTCCCTCCTTGAAATGTTTTTCTCAGGTGTCTTGACATAGTGACACAATTTTTACTAACATAGCAAATTTAGGAGTATGGGGTTGAGAGCTGGAGATGTTGCTGGAGATTAATTGCTCAGAGAGTGATTGTTGCTCTTCCAGGGGGCTCGGTGTGGTTTCCAATACCCAGTGGCTCTCAACCTCCTGTAACTCCAAATCCAGGAGAATCCACTGCCCTCTTCTAACTTTTGAGGGTGCTTATATGTATATGGCACACACACAGACATATATATGCATGTATACATACATACACACATACAAACTTAAATGCACACATATATATAAAAGAAATACTTTTATTTTAAAAAAATGACACAGTTACTACTGCCCATCTAACCTTATCTGCACAGGCAACCCAGAAAGAACCATGGGAAACTAGCTCTACAAAACTATAAGGCTTGAGGTCAGAGCAGATGTCTCCTGGGAGAGCAGCAGATAAGAGGACGCTAACTAAAATGGGCCACGAAGTGACTGAAATATTTCTAGAGTGATAGAAATAATCTTAATCAAATGTGGGTTGTGTAAGTGTCTGCATTTTGTCAAAACTCATCAAGTTATACACATAGTGTCTATACACATCACTGTATGTAAATTATACTTTCCTTTTTTGTAATAAGATGGTATTTCTCTTGTAGGAGGTCTTGAGAGGACAATTCCAGCATTGCTTGCCACCAGCCCATCTTTCTGATGGTAGGTGAAAAAAAGACAGTCCCAAAGCTCATTTCTAGGCACCCTACATCCCCACTGTGTGAAGAAGCAGATTACACCAAAACCTGCGTTGGAAACACTATCTACCACTCTCCCAAACTCCAGAAAATCCCTATCTACCAAGCCCAGACCTTCAGAAAGATCTCTAGCCTCTCTGAGGCTGTTCTTTTTTGAGGAGGTAGAGACTAATGATCCCCATACACCCTAAAAGTTCACTGCAGGAAACAAAAAGTAAGTTTTTATAAACTGGAAAGAGTCACAGGAATATAGCTTTCACACCATCTCAAAATGAATATAACTGTTTAGACACATGCCTGAAAGGGATGAGCTCCTTGGTGTAGTGTTAAAACTCTAATTGGAAAATCTGCTATGAGAATATCCATAAACAAGTTATTACTAAATAACCATAAGCAATGGTATGAATTTTACTCTACGGGGCACAGGTATGAAATAATACTGTGTTCCTTTAATTATATAATCTATTCTAAGCCTCCCCTGGTCTGAAAGTTTGGGCGCTCAGATCAATTTGGGTTTATAATGATCAACTCTTAAGTGTAGTGTTACCATCTCATAACCTCTTATTTATCATGGATTAATCATGTTCTATGCAGCTACAAAATAAAAATTCCCTATTTTCCTCCTATCAGCCCCACAACTTGCAAGCATGATGAAGACAGTGGTGTACGTATGTATGTGTGTGTGTGTGGCACAGTCACTGTTGCCACATATGTTCATGTATACCAAAATGAGTATTTTTGTACAACTAATCTGTATACGTATGTGTTAGACATTCCATGGCTGTGAAAACAAACCTAAACAAAAACAAAAATATCTTAAAGAAAGAAAGAAAACTTTTAAGTTTCTTAGGGAAAGAAAGATCACTTTTCCTACAGTTTCAGGGGGATTGAGTCATGGTGGGGAGGACATGGTGGAGGACTCCCCTCATGGAGAGCCAGGAACAGAAAGCTAGAATGAATGCAGGGCTGGAGGTTCTCCTTCCCACTTTGAGACTATCCTAGCCCCCACACTGTAAGATGGTTTACCCACATTGAAAAAAAAGTCTTCTCACAAACACAGACATGGGCTTTATTACTTTTCTGGGCATTTGTAAATAAAATGGATTTGAAAACCAAATTAATGAAGGCTAACATATGACTGATATACATGTCTGTATATTAAATGCAATGCATAAACATTCCAGCAACATCTCCAGCCCCTAAAGATTCTCACTCATAAATTGCAGCTCCACCAAGTGAAGGGAGTAGTCTTAATGGGTGTAGCTCATTTCAAAGTCCTCCTGTGATAAAGAAAAAACATTCTCATGAATTGTAGACAATCAAATACTCGTGGGCTAATAAGAGAGATGACATGAACCACTCTTAAAGTAACTTGAATTGAGAACTATCTAGATAGGCAGAGAAAACTGAAAACAAAATTACGGAATACATTTCCAAAGTGAAAAAAGAAGATATTTCCATCCTAATTGCCCTATAGAGGAATGGATTCTTTCCAAGGATGGCAGAAATACTTCAGTACCTGAGAGACTGGCTGTGACAAGATAATGTAAATATTGGACTAGGAGTCTTCTACATTCAGTGCTAATTGCTCATCATTCTGACATCAAAGAATATATTAATTTGGCAGAATCTCCTCTTGATATTATCAGGTATAAATAAAAGTAAATTATCCTGAATCAGAGAAACAACTCCACAGAAGAGCCCATCATGGGCCTGCAGAAAGACAGATTCTAGTGAATGACCAAGAGGTCTGCCCTCAGCACATAACCTTGAGAGGCTGTAGCTTCCTTGAGCCCAAGGTGATCTACTGTCAGTATGAAAAGGTCCAATCTAGTGATCTGAATATCAGTAAGAGGAGACTCTAGATACCAGAAAATGTCCATTTCTGATCTGAGATTCCAAATTCTTACAACTAAGAGTAGGGAGGCTAACATGAAATGCAATAAGAAATTTGCTAACTACTTCAGGTCCTATTTCCCTTTGACAATCTATAAAACCTACCAACACTTTATGTAGGAACATGCACACTTACAGAAATATAGAATACAATGTTTATACTTGTAGGGGTTTCTTTTGAGCCCCCAGAATCAACTCAAGAACAAGAACAGCAGACACTGTCACTGCTTGCCTCCAATATAATTGGTGAGGCATTGGATATATATATATATATGTATGTATGTATGTATGTATGTATGTATATATACATATATAATTTTTTTCTTATTTTACATATCAATCCCAGTTCCCTCCCTCCCATCCCTCCCATGCCCCCAGACACCCCTCCCATCCCATTCCCTCCCCACTCCACAGGGAGAGTGATACCTTCCAGGAGGGATCATCAAAATCTGTAGTCATTTGGAGTAGGGTATAGACCCTCCCTCCGAGGCACTGACTTTCTTAAAGCCCAATCAAGTTTGCTAAATGAACATTGTTATTTCAATTGAGAAAATTCTAAAGTAGGAAGTAATAAACTGTCTCTCAACTTAATACTGCTTTTTACCTAATGGAAGAGCAAGATGCAGCAAAGATAAGGTTTAGATTACAATTTTTCCTTACTCTTAGAGAGTTTACAAGACATGATGAACTCAGGGATTTGCCATTGCATTCGGAACCCAAGAATCATCCAAAAGAACAATATACATAGATTATTTAGTAAAAATTATAACCATAGAGATATTAATGACTCCTCCCTAACCTAGCTCTCTCTTTAGGCTGGTTCGTGTCTAATGCTCTCAAACAGGTCCAGTGAAAACATTTGATCCACTATTGCTTCTTTAAATGGCTGTGGCTTACATCTAACCTGTTTAATGTTATTATCAAGGGAGAGGTAAATATGGACTATTACTTTCCTGTTTTTTCACATTAAACTTCCCCCAAACTTAGGAGCTTCAATCGGTAGATGTTTAATACCCCAGTTTGTCTGTGCAGCATATTTTATGAAATCTTTTTGCCGCATATTCACTTACAAAGCACTACCAAGGGGCTGTCCAAGGCCGTGGTTTTATGTGAAGGCTCAGGTGAGTGAAGAACCACAGCTAAGTGTTTCATAGAGTTGTTGGCACACTTCCGTTTCCCATAGTCCTCTGAACTGAATCCCTCACTTTCTGACTGTTAGCCATGGCCTTCTTCAGTCACTTGCCACATGGGTCTTTCTATAACATAGCTCCCAGCATGGAATCTAACATATCTGAGAGCAACAGAGCAAGAGAGCGGGAGACAGCAAACAAGAAAGAAGTCACAGGTTTTCACAGCCTAATCTCAGGAGCATCACATCTTTTTTGCAGTAGCCTACTTATTATAGACAAGTCTCTTGTCACTCTGCTTAGGGGGAGAGGATGACATAAGGGCTTGAATAATAGGAGGAGGCACCATGGTGAGCCATTCTAGAAACTGCCTACCATACATTTCATGGTTTAGTATATATCCAAAGTAACTGAAACACTTTGAGTCAAAATGATACTTGCAAGTCAATGTTTATAGCTGTATTATCTACAATAGCTAAAGGTGGAAATGTCAACTGAAAAATAGGTAAGTAAATGTGCATACATATACATAGAGTAGAATATTATTTTAACATTAGAGAGGAATACAGGCTACAGTACAAACAAACCTTGAGACATGCTAAATATAATAAGACAGACACAAAAGAATAAATATTGTATTATTCTCCTTATACGAAATATCTAGAATAGGCAAATTTAAAGACAGTACATGAGCAGTTACTGTTAACTTTGAAAGAGAAAAATAAAGAATTGTCACTGAGAGTGGGAGGCTGGCTTGGTCAGCCTACCTTGCAAGCATGAAGAGCTGAGTTTGAATCCCTAACACCAATGCTATAGAGATCATGTGTGGTCATATATGTCTATCTTCCTAGTTCAGGGGACAGAGCAGAGGAGCAGGGACAGGCAGATCTTCAGAGATCACTGACCAGACAGCCACCCATTAGAGAGTGTAGAGTTCAGTGAGAAATCCTGCCTTAAATGATAAAGTGGAAAGCAATCAAGGAAGATACTTGACGGTGACTGGCTCCCACATGCACCTGCACGCACCATGTACTTGCATTTGTGCACATGTACATACACAAAACTGTTTTCATGATGAAAAGGATCATTGCTTAATGAATACAAAATTTCTGTACAAGATGACGAAAGTGTTTTGGAAATAGCCATAGCCACCTCCAGCCTAGTGAGTGTAATCAGTGCCACCGAAATAAATGCTTAAGATGATTTACATGGCACCTTTTATGTTTCTCCACAATTTCTAACAGATAATGAATACAGTAGGTGCTTGACAATTAGCAGAAATGAGCACGTGGCCATCAGCAGATTCACACAGGTGATAGTTTGTTTGTCTTGGACTATGGCTTTTCCATCTGGGATGCTAACAACATTGTGCATGGGAAGAAAGAGATCAAATTTGCCTCACTATCTGTTCCTTTCTTGGCTGCTATCCTGGGGCATCACATTCCCAGCAAATTCTTCATGCCAGTAGTCTGCCGAGATTGGGCACATTCAGAAGGGTATGGCCATAGGCTCCGTGCCAATAATCTAAAAGGGAGCTAGGGGAAATACTACTGCACTTCTTGTGACAGTTAGGGAGACATGTTTAGGATCATGAGTATAGCACACAAAATCCTCTAAAGTCTCAAGTCCCTCTAAGACTCAAAGCAATGTCACAAAGATTTCTGAAGTTCCGCATCTGTCCACCTATCATGGATCATTTCCTTGTGTAGTCTAAACCACAGTTAAAGACTCTGATCTTGAAGCCAAGAATGCTGGGCTTCGAACCCTGCTCTACTTGTTCTTGAGAGGGTGATTTTACCCAACCTCCCTCTGCTGCAGTTCCTTCTTGGTGAAATTAGGAAAACAGTGGGTGCTTGTAGCACCCTTTAAGTTATAACAAAATAACAGGGAAAGGATTTCAAAAGCAGCCTGGCACATACAAAGGTGTACAGTAAGTGGTAGCTGATGCTATTTTAACACACTGCCACTTTTCTGCCAAAGCTTAGGAACATCATAAACCTCTGCCTGGAACATTAACTGAGGCAAGAATTGTTGCATGATATCTGATGAGGAAACTAGATAATTCCTTTCTCCATTCAGGTGTTTAGATACTCCCCAGAAGGATGCCACTACACCATGATAAAGGCTTAACTTCGTTCAACTGATGAAGTGAGGGAGCGGTAGGAAGGTAAGCACTGGGCAGTAGTCATAGCCAGAGCCATCGTCAGATGTAAAAATTTCTAAAGTAATCAGAATCTTCCACATGGCCTCTAACACGCTGTTCACTTTATGTTGATGAGTAACCACAAAATGATGACTGTGTTAACATTTTTTAAATATAACTTACTACATCCTGAGTATGACTAATTACGAAGACCAGTAAGTACTATTCGAAACCTCCTTGGTAGGAAAAAAAACACTCAGTTTCATACTGCTAATGACTATTTGGTACTGAGACAAGAAAGCAAAGGAACACCTGTTTGAATGTTCTTTCTGTGTGATGCTTGGGAGTTACCAACCATTCTGTATAGGTTTAAAGATGGAACTCATCGCTGGTACCATTAACTGGGCCAAATTCAATGACTGTCCTGGAGAACACCCTAATACTATTATTCTGCTAAATGGATAGAACAATGGCTGCCCCCTAAGTTCTTATCTCTACACCCGTGTTAGTACCTCCATCAGAGATATTTCTTAGTACAGATGTTGATTTATACAGAGACTCACAACTAGTCAATGTGTAGAGAACAAGAGACTGTAGCATGCTCATCTCTGAATGGGACAACTATATCACATCCCCTAACAAAACCCCCAAGGCCTGGGGACCATTGTGGAAGAAGGGGAAGGAAGATTCTAAGAGCCAAAAGGTAGTGAGCAAAGGCAATGGGACAGTGTTTTCCAGGGCTATGACTTCATGCACAAGACTTGCACACAAACAAGCCAATCCAAATACCAGCATGGGTGGGTGCGAAGCACATGAAGTCCCTCCCCTGGCTGAGCTATTGGCAACTGATGGCTGCTGGAGTGAGGGAGAGCTGGTTTTCTTCAAAGATGTGGCACTGAGAGGCTACCCATGTTACCTGGTAGATGTCCCTACACCCGGGTGCCTATAGGCAACACCAAGTAAATGCAATGAGCTTGAAAAAAAGGCACATGAATTTGAAAGGGGAGAGTGGTGGTGGGAGCAGGAATAGGGAAGGAACTTGAAGGCAGGAGTTGGGGAGTGACCAAATTACATTATATTCATGTACTTCAACTAATAAAAACATTTTTTAAAATGTTGTAAGAACTTATTCATACCTTCTCTCAATAAAATCTTCTAAATTAAACAATTAGAAAATATTTACTATAACTCTTCAATTCTTTTTCTTCAGAATGCTAAATGTACCCCTACATACTACAAAGAGGGCTCTTATTTGATTAATTTATACAGTGAATTCAATAAGTATTTGTTTCTGCAATCTATCTTTTTTTAACTCCTTTATTATCTGTTTTTCTTTCTATTTTAATTTTTTTTTAAATTTAGATTTGAAACAAACTTGTTTTACATGTCAATCCCAGTTCCTTCATCTTCCCATCCTTCTCTATTCCCCACCCCCACCCCCATCCCATCCCCTTTTTGCTCCCCAAGGAGGGTGAGGCCTTCCATAGGGAGTCTTCAAAGTCTGTCACATCATTTGGAGCAGGGCCTAGGCCCTCCCCCATGTGTCTAGGCTGGGAGAGTATCCCTCTAAGTGGGATGGGCTCTCAAAGTCCATTTATATACTAGGGATGAATGGTAATCCATTACCAGAGGCCCCATAGACTGCCCAGTCCTCCTAACTAACACCAGGGGATCTGGGGCTGTCCTATGCTGGTTTCCCAGCTATCTGACTGGGGTCCATGAGCTCCCCCTCCCGCCTGATCTTGACCCATTTTTTCATCACTCCTCCCTCTCTGCAACTGGATTCCAGGAATTTGGCTCAGTGTTTAGCTGTGGGTGTCTCTGCAACCTATCTTTAGTCTCTACCACATGCCAAGGAGATATCAATACTATTTTCTCCCAGTAGTCCTTATAGCAAGATGAGAAATAATATAATAATTATATGAATGGCCACCGATCTTCCACATAAACAACCCCAGGAACAAAACCCAGTATTAGAAAACTTTGTTAGAAAGTTATTTCATAGGCTGAGCTAACTACGGGCAAGGCTTAGTTCCAATATAACATCTGGCATAGATTGCCCTGCCAGGCAAAATCAGAGACACTGCCAAGGTAACCCAATTTCAAATACAGAAGAGAAACTTTTTGGCACAGAGATGAAATTCCCTGTGGACTGCACTCCTGTCCTCAGTTGCTTTCCCACTCCCTCAAGACCCCCTGTTTACAAACTAAATAAACTTTTCAATTTACACTTAATATTTTGACTGAAGGATATAGGAGGGGAGTATCCTAGCCTTGTAAAGAACCCAGTCCTGCTGTTTTACTCCATGCTAATGATGGTCCAATATAAAGATGAATAAACTGAAGAAAATCCCCAAGAGCTTTCCTTTCTTTTCCTTCCTTCCTTCCTTCCTTCCTTCCTTCCTTCCTTCCTTCTGTCCTTCCTTCTTTCCTTCCTTTTTGATAACTTTTTTATTTGAATTTGAAACAAGCTTGTTTTACATGTCAATCTCAGTTCCCTCACTCTCCCATCCTCCCCATCCTCCCCCCCCCACCCTCATCCCATCTCCTTTATGTTCCCCAGGGAGAATGAGGTCTTCCATGGGGAATCTTCAAAGTCTGTCACATCATTTGGAGCAGGGCTTAGGCCCTCCCCCATGTGACTAGGCTGAGAGAGTATTCCTACATGAAAGTCCATTCATATCCTAGGGATAAATACTGATCCACTACTAGAAGCCCCATAGACTGCCCAGTCCTCCTAACTAACACCCACATTCAGGGGGTCTGGATCAGTCCTATGCTGGTTTCTTAGTATAGGATTGGGGTCCATGAGCTCCCTCTTTTTCAGGTCAGCAGTTTCTATATGGGTTTCTTCAGCCTGGTCTTGACCCCTTTTTTCATCACTCCTCCCTCTCTGCAACCAGATTCCAGGAGTTTGGCTCAGTGCTTAATTGTGGGTGTCTCTTCTGCTTCCATCAGCTACTGGATGGAGGCTCCAGGATAGCATATAGGTAGTCATCAATCTCATTATTAGGGAAGGGCATTTAAGGTGGCCTCTTCACTATTGCTTAGATTGTTGGTTGGGGTCAGCCTTGTAGATCTCTAGACATTTACTTAGTGCCAGCTTTCTCTTTAAACCTATAATGGCTCCCTCTATTATGCTATTGCTTTTCTTGCTCTCCTATGTTTTTTCCCTGTCTCAACCTTCCTGCTTTCTCATGCCCACCTCTCTCTTCTCCCCTTCTCTTTCTCCTAAATTCCTCTCCCCTCCCTCCATTCTCCCAACTTGTTCTGGAGATCTTGTCCCTTTCTCCTTCTCCATACGACCATGTATGTCTCTCTTAGGGTCCTCCTTGTTTCCTAGCTTTCCTGGCTGTGTAGATTGTAGACTGGTAATCTTTTGCTCTATGTCTGAAATCCATATATAACTGAGTACATGCCGTGTTTGTCTCTTTGTAACTGGGTTACCTCACTCGGGATGGTTTCTTATAGTTTCATCCATTTCTCTGCGAATTTCAGTGTTCCATTGTTTGTTTCCCGATGAGTAGTATTCCATCGTGTAAATGTACCACATTTTCTCCATCCATTCTTCAGTTGAGGGGCATTTAGGTTGCTTTCAGGTTCTGGCTATAATTCCACTCTTAGACATATACCCAAAAGATGCACATTCATACAACAAGGACATCTGTTCAACTATGCTCATAGCAGCATTATTTGTAATAGCCAGAAGCTTGCCTTTCTACAGCTCAAACTCTGATGGCCACTGGGTCTGGTAAAACACACACTCAGGGCTCTGAGGCAGGAAGATGAGGAGTTCAAGGCAAGTCTTGGCTACAAAGGAAGATCCAAGTCAGCCTGGGTTACAATAGTAATAACAATTAAAATTAATGACAAAGTAAGGTCTAATGAGACTGATCAGCCCATGGATGACAGTGATGAGCTTTGCACAAAGTGTAAATAGTAAACTCTTCAGAGACGCTAAAGAATAAACCAAAACAAGCAGATTCTGGGGCTATGCTGGAACCTGCAAAAAGGAATAAGACCTGGGGAGTCTCTCTTATCTTTATATTGTTTACCTTGAAGCTGAGCTGTAGTTACTAAGTGCTCAGAATAGAAAGCTATATGGAGCATTTTCTTAGAACAGAGGAGAACAGCTGCCACTGGAAAATTGAAAATTGAATCCAAAAGAAGAGGCACAATCAAGGAGGGATCCCCCAAGTTCTACATAAATACTGTCCAAAAGCTGGCTGATTCCTAAGTCCTATGAAGTGATACCCAATCAGAGTCAAAAGTCTGTGAGCTTGATTTTAAATTGCTACCTAAAAGATAAAATTGGTATTTTGAACATAGCCAGGGCAACTGTCAAATAAACAGCTCCAAGAAAATAAACCATTGAAATAAAAATATGACAAAATTTGCATCTACTATTCATACTGTCCAGAGTAAAATGAAAAATTACTCATTGGAGAACTAAGAAAACATGACTCATTCTCAATACATAGAGGAGTTAAGGGAGACCCTAAATGATGGAGGAATAGCCATGTAACTATGCTTGATATGATAAAGAAAAGTAGCTTTGCAATGAATTAAACAACAAGAAAACAATAGAAAAGTAAAAACTATGTTTTTAAAATTAAGAGAAAATTCAATGAAAAAAGTTAAGTTTTAAAAAAAAATCCATGGAGCCAGGCACTGGTGTAGCAGACCTTTAATCCTAGCACTGGGGAGGCAGAGACAGGCAGATATTTGTGAGTTCGAGGCCAGCCTGGTCTACAAAGCTAGTTCCAGGACAGACTCCAAAGCAATACAGAGAAACCCTGTCTCGGAAAAAAAAAAAAAAAAAAAAAAAACAAACAAACAAAATCCATGGAATCAGTGGGAGGGAAGTGATAAATGAAAGAATTCATCAGTTTTAAGGAATGCCAAAAGAAATTATCCAAATTGAAGAAGAAAAAGGATAAAACAGAATTAAATAAGTAAAGATCCTGAGGAAAAAAATATATGGTCTAAAATGTATATAATTGGAGACTTTAAAGGAAAGATATAAAAATGAGAGCATCTAAATGTATATTTAAAGTAATGGCCAAAACATTCCCAGGGTTTGTGTGTGTGTGTGTGTGTGTGTGTGTGTGTGTGTGTGTGTGTGTGTGTGTAAAAATATAAACCTGAGACTATTAAACTATAGACAGAGTGAATATAAGAAAGAAAAGCATCCTATCCAAACCCTTAACTACCAGGTATAGGAAGAGACTGCTTTAGAACTCTAAAAGAAAGAAAGAAATGTCCTTTTAAAAAGAGGGCAGGGGGGCTGCAGGATGGCTCAGCGTGCTGTGCAAGCCCAATGACCTGAAGTCCACTCCCAGAACCCAGGTAAAGGTGGAAGGAGAGAAGTAACCACACAAGTTGTCCTCTGCCCTCTATCCATGCATCGTGATGCACAGGACCACCTCCCCCTCCTCACTGCATCATACACAAAGTAGTAATGAATAGAATAAAAGTTTTAGAAAGAGGCAGGGGCTAGGGATGTAGCTCAGTGTTAGAGCACTTGCTTAGCATGAGCTTAGTCCCAGCACAGAAAACAAACAAAAACATTACTGAGGACTGGTACTGTGGTGTGTGCCTGAAGTCAGAGCTAATGTGGGAGAATCCCTTGGGCTCAAGAGTTTGAAACCAGCCTGGGAAACAAAAAGATACTTATTTCATAAAAGGAGGAAGGCAGAGGGCTGGCAGGATGGCTCCACCCTGTGGTGGACACCTGAGTGACTGTGTTCAATGCCCCTGTCCCCTGGAAGGACAGAGCAAACCAGCTCCTGACTCCTGAAAGCTGTCCCTGGTCCCTTCATGCACAGCGCAGCTCCAGCACCCTGTGTCACAAACACATGGTAATGAAATATGAAGGAGAATTTTTGTTTGCTTTGCTTTGTTTGTTTTTGGGTTTTGGGGGGGTTTTTGTTTGGTTGGTTGGTTGGTTCGTTGGGTTTTTGGGGTTTTTTTGTTTTTTGGTTTTTTTTTGGATTTTTGTTTTGTTTTGTTTTGTTTTTTTGTTTGTTTTTTTTTTGAGACAGGTTTTCTCTGTGGCTTTGGAGCCCATCCTAAAACTAGCTCTGTACACCAGGCTGGCCTCGAACTCACAGAGATCTGCCTGCTTCTGCCTCCTGAGTCCTGGGACTAAAGGTGTGTGCCACCAATGCCTGGCAAAATAAAGTATTTTTTAAAATGAGACAGAGAAAGACCAACATAAGGAGGTGAGTCAATTTTTTATTTAATTATAAAGTGAATTTATTGCCAGCTGAGGTAAAATATGCGAGAGTATCTACGAAGTTCTTCTGGCTGAAGGAATATTGAAGCAAATGAAAACAATTTTCAGGGAAGGAATGAAGAGCGTGGGGTGGCAGTAAATATAGAGGACCGTTTATTTATTCTTTATTACTCCTGAACACATCAAACAGCAAACATAGTGGTATTATGTTATCAGAGCTTATGTTGTATTTGGAGGGAACACATCTTCCAAACCGCCATGAAGAAGAGGGATGAGGGCAAATGTGCCCACAGCTAATTTTCCGATTTTCAAGTGAAGTGGGACAAGATTAATTCTAAGTAGACAATAAAAAGTTACACCTGTGTACTGTAAACTCTAGATAAATTAAGATTTTAAAACAAAACCAGTTAATTAATTTAAGTGGGTTTTTAAAATGTAAATAATCCCTAAGAAAGATACCAATCTAACAGGAAAAAAAAAATCTTTGATGAAAAACCAGCCCCCAAAATAAGTTCTTATTTCTGGCATAATTGTCAAGAAAGAACATCATATCTGTGAAAGTAAAAATAATTTTAAAAAGCAATATAAAGGGAGGAAGTTGCTCACAGGGAATTAAAATAAGCAAAGCACTGTGGAAAGAGATAAAAACAATCACAAAGCAAATGAGTTACAGAGCACATACTACAAGAAACTGAAGGATGAGATTAAGAACACCACGCGCAGAAGAAAGATGTGCGGAGTGGACAGCTCGAGCCAGTTGGAGAAGAAGTCTCTCCTGAGGACAAAGGATCTGACAGCAGGAAGGTGAAGGAGCTGGGCTGCATCTCTCTGTCGCCTTCACACAAAATAACTTAACAAACAAAACAAACCTGTCCTGGGGATGAAGATGTGGTTTAGCAATTAAGGTTCAAGCTTCTCTCTGAGTTCCTTGCTTCAATTCCCAGCACCCACAAGGCAGCTCACAACTCCCTGTAATTCCAGCCCCTGGAAAGCTGACTCCCTCTTCTGGCCTCTGGGGCACGGCACACACCTGGTGCACAGACACAGATACAGGCAAATGCTCATCCACATTAAATGAAAATTTAAAAGAAGAAGCAAAACAATTGTGTCTACTCTTTAAAAAGTGTAATTTTAGCCAAAAAATGTTAATCACAATAATTTGTGTATAAAATCTGATTTTCTTTATAATTTTTTGGTCTTCAAAAGGAGATAGGCAGGGAATGATACATTATTTTTTTTAATCAGCACAAAGACCATCAACATTTCTCCTTTTCTCTTTAAATCAAGCTATGAGGCAGATATTTGAACCTGGTAAGAGAAACTAAAGAAAAGGAAACATGAGCCAAACTGCAGAAAACTATATTTTAGAAATATGAGCTATTCTGCTCCAATTGAGGCTAGAAAGAAGGTTAAAAAAAAAAATGTTAAGAGGTTTAAGTGATTATGTGAGAGTTTTTCAACTTAGGCGGCTTAATGAGCAAAAGTTTACATTTGCAAGAAGGAATACTTCATCAACTGTCTGCGACAGTCGACAGACAACCATGGGGAGGAAAAGCAACACCAAGCATTCTTTTTACTTTAGAAGAAAACACAAAGTTGGGAACTCTGGAGGAAATAAGTAAGGTGCACCTATGGGAGGGAACATATTTTTCTTTTTCTTTTTTTAATGATATAATAATTTCAAAGGAGAAAACAGAGCTACGGAGAGCACGTGAGTGTGCAAGTCTGGTGATTGTGACACTGGTAAGGGACGAGAATGTGAATCCAAAGTGTCAGCTGCTACTCTTCATCTTCCCTGGACACCTGAAGTTTTTGGTTCATTATTTCAGAAATACCTGTCCTCTGCCACACCAATTGCTCAGCTCCTATGGTGTTATCTACTTCATTTGCAGAACATGGCTTTCTCTGTGCACCTTTAGTTTTCTCTCAGAGTTTCTAATTTCTTTGTTGTTGTTACTGCTGTTATTTTGTATCAATCGATTATTTTTTTTTTTTACCTTCTTCTCACTAGCAGTGTACTGTGTTTCCAGGTGTGAGGATCAACTCAAAACATGTGGATGGGAGATAAGCCCACGGAAAGATGTTCAATTTCCAGTCATTAGAGAAAGGCAGTGAAACCCACAAGACAGCACTGTTAGCCATTAGCAGAACTAAAATAAAAAGTACTGGCTGCACAAGCGACAGCCATGTGTCAATGCAACAAGCCACAGGAAGAGCTGGGAGCACCCAAATGCTTCGTATACCATGAGCATGATACCCAGCACAGCTGTTTGGTGCTGCTTCAACCTGTCACGTGACCTGGCCCTTTCTCTGCTACCCACAAGGAAGGACATGCATACCCAAGTGAAGACTGCTATGGCTATGTTTATAACCACTTTGCTTATGATCACCAAACACTAGAAATGGACAGTGGGATCTTACCCGGTGTCAAAAGAGATGAACTACCATTAAAATATATTGCATACATATATGACAATATACTGAACCTGTTTTAATTTATAAAATTAATAATACTAGTAGAAAGTACAGATAAAAATGAACTACTTATATAAACAACATATTTGTGTGCAAGTGTGAGTGTGCATGAGCTCATGCTACCCCCCCACACACACACACACACAAACACAGTAACTAAGTTGGTGTGGTAGCACCAACTGTTATTCCAGTAGGGACAAGAGGGCAGAGGTTCAAGGCCAGCTTCAGCTATTTACTATATAGTGAGTTTGAGCTCATTTCAGGCTACATGAGACCCTGTTTCAAAAAACAAATTAAAAAAAAACAAACAAACAAAAACCTAAGCTGAATAAAAACCCCAAAATACAGAATATAGTATTCCATTTCAATAAAATTCTTAACAGTTCAAGATAATCTGTAGCAGCAAAAAGCAGGTGGTTGCCTGGATACTAAAGGGGATTGTTGGGAGGGATTTCCAGTGGGTACAAGGAGGCTTTGGGGGATGATGCCAACTTGACTGGAGTGATGCTTTCAAGTGTAATAAACATATCGAAAGTTATCAGACTGCATACTTTAAACACATGCAGCTCATTGTGTCCTCTCCATATTTCAAAATAATCTAGGAGACAGGTGGTAGAGTAGTTATGGATTGCCAAAATGATCTACTACATAGCATGAGGTATGGTTTGCATCAGGGCCACTGCCTTAGACTTGCATACACCTATGAGTCCCTCGGACATAGCTTTTCTGCTCAAAATGGGCTCTAGTGCAACTGCCCGAAGAAGAATAGGCAGCAGTTCAGGCAGAATGTCCCTTACTTTGAGCACTTTTGCTGAGGGCTCTGAAGCTGTGTGGATTCTTCCTTTGTTTTAATCAGACTGCTAAATCTTTCAGCTCAGACTCTAATCACCCATTCCCTTGAAATCTTTCTCCCACAAGCATTCTTAAGCAAAAATCTCCCCAATTTCTACTTATGTGAATTGGTGTTTTCTACATGAGTAAGATATTTTATAATTTTAACTCTTTTGTGATGCTATAATATAAATGCTTTAAGCTTCATCGTTTTCTACCCAATATTTCTGTCTATTAGCTTTCCCTCTCCTCTTTGACTTCACTTGAAACTTAAAATTAAAACTACCTATATTTTCAATCAGAGCACCAACACTTTCAAAAGTTGGTGTCTTATTGTCTCTGTTATTGCATGAATAATAAAGGCTGCCTTGGAATTTAGTGTCTTTGCTTACTTAACTGATTTGGGAATAATTTCAATGTTGACAAAATCATATACATTTTGTCGACTACGTGATTACAAACATTTACCATTTCCTCATTTTAACATTCATGTTTTTGCTAGGGCATGTCAGCATCCTTGGATGTGGTGGTACGTCAACCCAGCATAAGCTCAGCATCCCTTAATTAGACCAAGGATGAGTATACATAACCTTCATGTTACAGAGATTTCTGAAGGTATCTCCCAATTACTGCAAATAACACACAGGAAATAACATTCTCTCCCTTGAAATTTAAGCACTTCGTCTGCAGGAGAGGTTGTATTGGGGTTTAGTGGCAGTTTTCTAAGCTTGTCCAGAGGCAGCCCCTCCCCTCTGGCTCATCCACCTCTCCTCCATTTCTCTCTGTTTCCCAGAAGGCCTCAAGCTCTTGACAAACCTCTGGCTCTGCATCAAGTGGTTCCTTTAGGGAGAAAACCACTGAGGAGTAGATTAGAGATGATTGGGGATACCTGCCTGAAGGAATTACCTAAGCACTGAGCAGGCAAGCTTCCCCAGCCTTGAGAAAGCAGTCCCGCTTTCAGTGTGATTGGTGACAGGAAGTGGAATTGGCTGGAAATGTGAGTGGTAAATGACGAACTTAAAAGGGGCTTTTTGTTTTACTTAAGAGATTAAAAAAAAAAAAAAAGCCTTTGCTTCAAGATGTCTGTCATTTGTCTGACAGGAGGCGATGGTGGGAAATGGGAATGTATACATGCCTTCAAAGTAACAGACGCAAGCAAGCTCATCGCATGGAAAACTGATGAGGGAACGTAGGTGGCTTTGTGAGATCACTGATCTTTAGAGACGCAGAGGAAAGAAAGGAGAATATAATTGGATGCAGAAGTGCTGGGTAGATATGCCTTCTGAGACAGCTGGATTGGGAAAATACCAGCTGGTGGGAACAAGAGGAAGCTGATTCTGAAACATGGGGGACCATGAAGACCCTGCTGGCTGCGTGCTCTTAGCATATCTACGGGGTGCTAACCTCAGCTTGTGCATAGGTCACAAGACAACTGATGGGAGTTGGCTTTCTCCTTCCACCATGTGGGTCCTGGGTCAAACTCAAATTATCAAGCTTGGCAAAAGCCACCTGTACCTACTGAGCCATCTCATTGGTCCATTTTGACCATATTTCATGAACTGAAAATTGGAATGTTTTACCTGACAAATGTAAATTTACTAAAAGAATGGGATTTTAAAAGTTATCTCTGACCAAAATATACAGTAACAAAAGAACAAGGCACTATAAAGTGAACTTTATATAAAAATGCCACTAGAATCTTCCATACATTCAAGCTATAAGTACGTGCACAGTTATACTAAAAATTCAGTTAATGAAATTAATATATTTAATAACATAAGTATGTAATATATAATTATAGTATGTGTTGTGATAATGTAATATGTAATAATATATAACAATATGATTACTGTAAAGATTTCTTTTAGAATTTATTAATATTCTATGATTTTGTGTGAGAAATAATCTGAGTCCCATTACGGGATACACATGAATACAAGCAGGGGGAAATAAGCTTTGAAGAAAAAGAGTCTTGCTTATTCCCCACCCCCAGACATAAGAGACTTCCCAGGACAGGACAGATGGCTACTGTGCATCTGTCCTGGTGAGATACAGGCCAGTGTGGCATGAGTGATGGCAATCACCTCCGAGAAGAGAAAGTGAGTCACCCGGCCTGGCCAGCAACATCCATTTTTTCTTCAGTCTAGTGAGTCCTGCCTTGTGCCTGGATATACACAGCACAGATACACAGCTCACCTCCGCACTCCCTTCTCACTCCAGAAGGTCTATTACTGCCCACTGTTGGGAATCTAGCGCAGCACTTTCCCAAACCACATTCCGGTTCTTTTGTTGATGTGCCTCTTAAAAACATGGAGAGAAAGGAGGTAAGTGAGTCTGAAATTTAAATTAACTCCCACAGATATCAAAGAGCCCAAAATGTTCATGAATGCTTTATTTTCATTTTCTGTGTTTATCTTGTTCTGGACAAGTTCAAGCTTGACAAAAATTATCATCACTAAAGTTTGCTTACCAGCACCTATTAGTAAGCCATACTTAGAACACTGTTGTGGTAAGGAGAATAAGGTGGAGAGAGACATCACTAAGGACAGAGGAAACAACTGGAAATCCATGCACACTAACAAGGGCTGCCCGGAAGAGACAGACAGAGCAAACAAGGAGAAGAAAGCCTGTGAATTCCAAATGCAAGAGAAAGTGGGTGCTACAAAACCTATCTATAAAAAGTTGTGACCCTCGTGGCCCAGAGCCATTTGAGCCACTGTTTTCTAGCTACTGGTCCCCTTCCATTATCTAGACTTACTTCCTCCCAATAGTGTCTTTTCTAATGCAGCCTTGAATTCTATGCAGTGGAGAATGACCTTAAGTGTATAATTCTCCTGCCATCATCTTCCCAGTGTTGCTCAATTTATGCAGTGCTGGGGATCAAACTGAGGACCTTGTATACTAACTAGGCCAGCACCCTACCAACTGAGCCACATCCCCAGTCTGGCTCTCTTTCTTAATAAACTGTCTCTGTCTCTGTTGTTATCCATGTGTCCCTGTTGTTAACACATGTATCCATGTGTTCAGTTGTAAGTACTGGTACACAAGAGTCTGGAAATTCTAGTGGATGCCCTCTGAACTCCAATCCACAGTGCTAACATTGGAAGATGTGACAAGTGAACTAAGTTGGCATAAATGTCATTAGGGAATCCCAATCCTAGAATTGGAAGCTCTGTCAATATCTGTCATAACAAAAAAGGGCTGTTTTCGTTAGGGTTCCATTGCTGTGAAGAGACACCATGATCACAGCAACTCTTATAAAGGAAAATATTTCATTGTGGTGGCTGGCTTACAGTTCAAAGGTTTAGTCCATTGTCATCATGGTGGGAAGCATGACAGCACACAGACTGATGTAGTGTTGAGAAGGAGATGCTACATGTTGATATGCAAGCAACAGAAAGAAGACTGTCTTGCTGGGAGACCTCAAAACCAGCCTCCACAGTGACACACTTTCCCCAACAAGACTACACCTACTCCAACAAGACCGTGCCTCCTCATAGTGCCACTCCCTTTGGGTGCCATTTTCTTTCAACCACCACACTAACCAGACCAAAAAAAGTCATTTGCGTGAGGTAAGGGCTAATGAACCATTGAAGGAAAGTCTAACAAACAGAAGAAAAAAAGGTTGGAAAAGAAATAAAGACAGGAAAAAAATGCATATTAGAAAAAATGGATTTGCAGAAGCCTAATGGCAGAAATATAAAGAAACAGAATGTTCAGAATAAAACAAACAAAAACAGGCATCATGGGACACTGTATTAATAAAGGGATAATGTATGAAAATAGAACTTTGAGTCACAACCTGTGACAACATGTTTAGGATACTATCTAGGCCAGGGTACCAACTCCTCATCTATCATAAGCAACCTAGAAAACCAACCCAGTACAGCTCAGACTGGCAGGGAAGTGGGTTGTTATCTCTACAGCAGCCCAGGGAGCTAAACAATAATTTATAGAACATCACCCTCAAATGGCCAGGATGTTAATACTGACAGTCTCCCTAAATGTTGTCCCATCTTCCTGTAGGGCAAAATGCCCCTGCTGATAGAAAACACAACTCTCATCTCAAAGCGCATAAGACAAGTTTATTCTCAAACCTCATGAGCAATGGCATTCTGGAAACACAGATTCACATTGCTCCCCAAAGCATGTGACTAGATGGGAACAACTTGCCGATGTTTTGTAGTTAAAGAGTGAAAACAGGTAATGAATAGAGACGTTTCTGAAGCGCTTCGGTAGAAAGCCAAGGTAGGTGGTTCACAGCGAAGCCTCTGAGTCTCCACAGTAGGTCCCAGATGCTATCTGGGGACATTCTTAGCTTTCGAATAGTGCAAGTCAGTGGTCTGCTAATATAGCCCGAAAGGCTTTACTATTAAGTCATGAGGATGTTAAGTCAGACACAAAAGTGGGAGACAAGTGACTATTACGGAAGTTAAAAATAGCTCCAGATAATTTGGCTCTAGATCTGCAACATTCCAACTCTCAGTCTCATAGAATCTTTAACATAGGTGTGGCTTTTTTGCTGGAAACTTCAATCTGTCCACCCTTATTCAAATGTTTAACACAATATTCTGCTTGGAGTTAGTGTCCATATAGCTTCCCCATCCACCAGTCTTTAACCAAGGCACTCAAAATACTTTCACTGTCCTCACCATAAATTTCCCTTCTCCTGTGTGCCTTTGAATCTCTCAAAACCATAGCTAAGGTGGCTGGGTCCCCGGAACCAGCAAGCTCAGAAGAAATAACCTTGCTTTTCCTGCTTGCTTGCCCTTTGTTTATTTCCACAAAAAAAGCCTTACTTTTATTTGCAGACTCAATGCTCTCCTAAAGCTTGCTGCAGCATTTCAGAGAAGCCAGCACATACTTGATAACTGAGTCCAATTCTGGCACTGTTTTGACAAGTCGCTTTCCCTCCTGCCCACGGCCAATCCATCAGCAAATCCCATCAACTCTGAATCCACCTCATAACTCAAATGTATGTTCTCTCCATCTCCAGCAACACCACTGGATGCCAAGCAGGCCCCTGACTCCTCCATCACTGTCTCAGCTGCTTCTCTTGAACTGGCTCCGACCAATTCTCATTCAGCAGAAGGATCAGTGTATGAAAGATATCAGCTCCACAGGGCTTCCATCTCCCTTAGAATAAAAAACAAACCCCTGTGTCCCACCTCACTTGTCCTGCTCTGCTGTCATCTGCCATACTGGACAGCATTAACCTTCTCAAATACGGCAGTGCTGTGCCCACCTCAGGGCCTGTGCTACAGCTGTTCCCTACCCTGCAAGTGCTCTGACCCATGAATTCTGCATGTGTGGCTGCATGTGCTTTGCACTATGAGCTTAACCATCACCTCTTCCAAGAATTGAAGAAAGCTCCCTGTCTACCATAGTCACTAATTTACCATACCCACCACCCAGTCCCAGCTCCCTGGAGAAGGCTCACGGAACTTCCTTGGCAGCTGGTAGTGTTCATCACCCTGTGTCAGAGCAAGGGCCTCTCTGTTACTTGTGCTTAAGACAGTCCTGGCATAAAACCAACCCTCAAGAAGCACGTGCCGGGCGAACAAAAAGACCAACTGTCTAATACTTTGGACTCTGATGAGTGAAACCTTTTTCTGTTAGGCATTCTTTAAACCTAATTTCCAGCCACCGGGAGGCCCAAATCAATTCCTCACTTTTCTACCAACTCTTCCTTTCCCACTTTTTTTCTTCAGTCCACACAGCTCAAAGCATGTGAAGGGTCATTTGGAGTTGATAGTGGCACCTGCCCTTGGGACCTTCCTCACATCGGATGCCTAGATCTGTTAAATTCTTCTCTCAATGTGCACAGACATGTTCTGCCCATCCCAACACTACTTTGTGCCTTCTGTAAAACAATGCAATGAAGTGGGAACTCTCACTAATTTTGGAATAAATTTTAAATGCATTATCATGGAAAATTAGGGTAACATATTGCTAAGTTGAGCAGGACAGAGCCAACAATAACAGGAGCCTTACAAACACAGCTAGAACTCTTCATCCGGTCCACACAGCTTTCTTACTGGTGTCAACTGCCCCTGCTCCCCATTGCCCATATATTGCACTGTACACATTTGACCAGTCTCTTTCCTCTCTAGGGGGCATCCTATGCACTAAAGGCAGTAACTGTGTGGAATGGGGAGATTTTCTATGGGTAGGTTTAAATGCCCCATGGGCAGCCAGCCAGCAACTGCAGCTTGAATGGCATTTTTTAACACTTGGCAGAGTTTAGTTCCTGTACCACCCCAGCACTCAAACACCAGTTTGCCCAGTCAGTGAAGGCTTCTTGCTACTTTATTGAAATTATATGGCTAAAAACGCATACAGTACTCGCTCCCCTAGTGTTTGGTTTGAGATAATGGCTATTTCTAAAGTCTGAAAAGGAGCTAAAATTATGTTTTTATGAGTGAATTTTCAAAAAGGATCAGCAACTCCACAGGTTACTACGGCGTTTTTCCCCATCTGCTGTGACAGCAGGTGTGATTTCACAAGCCCACTCCCATCAATCATTCTCTCCAACCTGTCTCTAGTGCCTGACAAGGTGTTTATATGCATTGCATGGAAACCATCACTAGATCTTGTGAACAAACAAGGCTGCCTTTCAACAACACTCTGAAGAAAGGATTCCATGGAAACCCAGGTGCCAGGTTCAGGTGGGTGAGTGGTTTAACCTTCCAGCTTCACCTTTTCCCCGGAAGGCACAAACTTCAAGCTCCTCTACAGGAGCATGCCCGGTATGACACAGGTGTGGAGCCTCCTGGTAGCAACCGGTAGACAGGTGCAACCACAGTGGATAGCACACACTGGTAAAAACCTATTCCCATTTGCTTTCCATAAATAATGTGATGGCTAAGCACAGCCAAAATGTGGCCACTGGTGTCTAGTCTCTTTATGGGACAGTTGCAGTTGGAAATAATCCTGAAGTTTATTTATTCTAACTTCTTCATTTTCAAGTAAGGAAACTGAGGCTGGGAGGACTGGCAAACTATGCATCAAGATACTGCAACTGTGAGACAGAGAGTGGCAGTCACAAAAGTCCAGGAGGCCTTTCAGCTGCCTCTCACAGTTTCTCTTCATGTGATGGAAGCTCGAGCTAGTAAGGTAGTTTTACACAAACATCCTCCATAAGGGCTTGTAACAGTGGTATTAGTAAGAGTAAAGTTTCAAACAACAGAAGCTAGATCAAAGTGTTACATCGAATTCAATGAGGATGGGGTCATTAAAGATGTCATCGGTGATGTAAGAGGGGTACATTCCTGTTCATGGTTCTTTTACGCCATAAGGAGTGACTGTATAATAAAGGTCTTACCTATTTAAAAAAAAATGTGCATACAAATACTAGGAAGGAACTGTAAGATAAAATTGTGGTGGCATGGTTGTTGTTATTCTTCTAGAATGATTTTAATACTACTACATGACTCAGTGTTCTGAATGATTTTAATTAATAACACTATAATAGGGTTTTTTTTTCAATCTCAAGGTTATTACTTCTACCAGGAAGAGGAATTTTTTTTTTCTATTCTGGTATCTGCTCTTTTCCTATGTAAGTTAGAAGGGTGTGTTGGTCCTTAGGTTGCAGTGTTCTAGTTCCCTTTTCTGGGGATTGGGTAACATGTGTATATATAATACAGATTTGGCATATGAAGTATTGTAGCTAGTATGTTTTCTGCCATCTCGCCTGGTCCCGCCGCCATGCCAGCCCCCAATAATACACAGAGATGCTGTATTTGATATAAGGCTGTTGGCCAGTTACTATCATTTCTTATCGACTAGCTCTGTCTTAATGATTAACCCATTTCTACTTATCTAAGTATTTCCACATGGCTCATCTTACCGGCCAGAGTGGCTGGCGTTCTACCTCTCCGGGCTCTCCATGTTGACTCTCCTTACTACTTCCTCTTTCCTCCTTGTCTCCTAGTCCCACCTATCTTGCTTTCCCATTGGCCACGGTGCTTTATTCATTAACCAGTATGAGAAACATATTTACAGAATAACATCTCCCATCATCTCCTCTTTTCTGTCTAAAATAAAAAGAAGGGTTCTAACCTTAACATAGAAAAATATATCAAGTATAAAGGGCCACATCTTTAAAGAGAACTGACTCTTTCCCAGCAGGTATGAGTCAGTTCTCTTTAAAGATGTGGCCCTGGTAGGTCAACCACACTCCAGCAGTTGGCTCCATACACGGGAGGACATGGGACATGGGCAGCACACATTGGACTCTATGAGTTATTTTTTTTTATAAAAAAAAAAAAAGAAGAAGAAGAAGATAAGAATAAGACATTGAAAAACATGAGAGGTGGGGATGGATCTGAGAGGAGTTAAGGGAGAAGAAAGAGTAAATATGGTCAAAAAAGACATTGTACAAAATTCTCAAAGAATTATTAAAAGTATTTTAAAGCAGAGGATTTCCTTTTATTTGCCAAAGGCCCAGACAAAATCATGACTAGTTGTCCTCTTGCATTTTGGAGGGCACTACTGGATCCCTTTATGGGGAGGGAAGATGGGAAAGCCCCGAATATGCTGCTCCTATCTACTCTTGAAGACCCAGGTTAGCAGCGCTATGTGGATGGAGTTCTATAGTGGCTCATCTCATCTGAGTGAACTAAAGTCCCCAGGAGAAAAGACACATTGTGCTACACAGGCAGACTAGAGTACAGTGACTGGGACTGGTGAGATGGTTTAGTGGCAAAAACACTTGCCTTCTAGCCTGCTGACCTGGGTTCCACCCTAAGAACTCACTCAGTGGAAAGAAAATCAGCTCCTACAGATTGTCCTCACACATGTGCTCGCATACATACTGAATAATTAAATGTTAAAACGTGAAAAAATAATACGAACTTCAATGATTGGAATGATGAAGGTCCAGGGACTAATCACACATTACTTTGGGTTATCTTGACCACTTGGCTGTCCATTGTCCTTCTCTGAGTATCACCTAACATCTGTGACTATTAAGTAGTTCCTTTGGAATGCATTAACAGATTGCCCTAGCTTCCACCAATCAGAAAGCCAAAAATTGCCACCAGATAGTATCTGAGGCCTATAATAGAGGTTTCCTCACTTGGCTGTAACCTACCTACCTAAGGTACCAACAAAGTATCTGAAAAATGTGTTACTATTTGATGTTTTTTGGTTTCTTACTAAAACTTCATGAAATTGTTGCCTCTTTAAAAGACAGCATTTGTGGTGGCATAAATCTATGTGTTCAATACCATTGGCACTCATATTTGGCTCCAAGATGAACCACCTCTTTTTGTCTTTGAGGGGAGAGCTAGGTTTTGGCATGTTAAGGAATATGATGAAGATACATGTGAGGCACGTATCCTGTTGCCTAAGCAGCCAATGGGGGCCTAGCAAGAGCTCTAACATGGCCAACCCTCATCAGCATCAGCACCTAAAACAGCATCTTTAAAATAGAAGTAGGCCGGGAATGATGGTGCATACCTTTCATCCCAGCACTTTGGAGGCAGAGGAGAGAAGATCTCTGTGAATTCCAGAGAAGCCAGACATATAGAGAGACCCTGCCTCAAACAAAAACCAGAAGTAGGAGTTGGAACCAGTCTGAGAGCAGAAAAAGATTTTCTCTTATGATAACTTGGTGGTAGCATGCACTTTTAACACCAGCACTCAGGAAACAGAGGTGGGTAGAGATCTGTGGGTTCAAGGCCAGGCAAGACTACATAATAAGAATAAACAAAACAGATAGGATGGTGAAGAAATGGACATTTTTCCAAGAAGAGTGATGTCATTCAAACTAACCCAATTTTTCTAAGATCCTCCACAATTTCAGTGACACCAAACTCCCCTCTTCGGATAGTCCTATCTGTCCTTTATCAAACCAACTGTTTGCTTCAACATATTATTTTGCTTTAAATGTGACACAATTTCTGACCTAGTAGTGTGGTGGGACATCACAACATCAAGACAACATTGCAAAGGGGCTGCATACTGCCCGAAGTCTACACTGAAGTCAAGATCATTGTCATTAACATACAAAGTACTCTAAGTCCCGTCTGCTGGGAAAACTGAACTTCTGAGTATTAGAAAATGTAACCCCTGGAGAATGGGTTGCAGATATACTTTACACATGCTGAGAATCTTGAAAAACCAAATGGGAAGATAAAACAGCTCTTTGTGCTCCCGGGCAGGGATCAAACCATTATGACAGTACTTACCCAAGAGAGGCCTGGTGTGTGAACACGCAAAGCCTAACTATGGCAAAAGTAATAACAGTCAATTTCCAACCTTAGAGAACATTTCCTCCCCGGAAAACCTAAAGTGCTTTCAATCTGTTTACTTGCAAACTAAACATATATTACCATATATATTTAGCCATTTGGAAAAAAAAAGAACAAACCCCCACACACATAATACCACCTCTTTGATGGTGAGATGTTGTCAGCTATGAAAAAAAAATGTATGTGGACTGGAGCTGTAGCTCTGTAATAGAGTGCTTTCCTGACATGTACAAGACCCTGGGGTTCTATCCTAGCAAAAGAAAGGTAGGGAAGAAAGGAAAGTAGGAGGAAAGGAGGGAGGGAGGGAGGAAGGAAGGGAGAGAGGGAGAGAGGGAGGGAGGGAGGGAGGGAGGGAGGGAGGGAGGGAGGGAGGGAGGGAGGGAGGGAGGGAGGGAGGGAAGGAGGGAGGGAGGAAAAGATTTTACCACTCTTTATTGCTCTTAATACTTACCTGGGATGGGTAACTTTGACTGGCAACAAGATTGGATTAAGAAATATCTAAGGCAATAGGAAAACATCCACATGATTGTGTCTGTGAGGACATTCACAGAATGGAGTAACTGAGGGGAGCCCTGCAATATGGCCCTAGACTAAATAATAAGGGAAAGAAGAAAGCCAGTTGAGCACCCCATTCTCCTTTCCCTTTCCTCTGCTCTGTGACCTGTTGAGATGTGAGGCGACAGCCTCCTGATCCCACTGCAGCTCACAGAAGCCAGTGCGACTGTCAACATAAGCCTCCCCTGCTTAAGTGGCTTATGACAGTGTGTGACAGCAAGAAGACACAATTAGTCCAGACACTTCCCTACCTTCCCACAGCACAACAACTGAATCATAAACACCTGAGCCACCAGACCCTAAAATTCCCAGCCAAGAGCACACCTGTCCTAACACCACTCCTCTGTCTCTCTCTCTGCTCCCACTGCCCCCCAATACCGTGGCTTTTTGGTTATCAGAGAGTATTGATGGAAAAGAGGGGACAATGGGCGTAAGATGATCACTGACTGTTTGCAGGAGCCAGAGTGCCTTGTCCTCTAAGCAGACAGAATCGGTGTTCTGATCACTGGCTGTTCCACTTGTCATCAAAGGGTCAACAAAGCAAACCCACATGGTGGCTCATGCCCATATTGTCAGTACTAGGGAGCCTGAGGTAGGAAGATGACAGTCTTTGGCCCACATGGGCTATATGTCTGCCTCAAGCAGGGATATGTTTCCCATCCCTGCGTGTTGCAAGCTCTGCTTTCTCAGGCCTAAGTGAGTTCTAGGGGATTGAAATGCGCAGACTCCTGTTTTAATGACCTCCATTCTTTCTTCTTTTGGGAGGCACACACTCAGAAACAACTGTGCATGTGGAGAAATTCCTAGTTAGCTTTAACTGGCAACTAGAGCCTAGAGTCACCGGAGAAGGGAGTCTCAACTGAAGGGTTAACTGGGTCACTGTAGGCTGCATCATTCCAAGACTACTTTCATTTGTGTAAGAAAGCTACCTGCAAGAGTAGGTGAGTAAGCCAGCAAACAGCATTCATCCTGCCCTGACGTCCATCAATGATAGACTGCGACCTGTAAAATGATATAAGCCCTTTTCTCCTCGAAATTGCTTTTGGTCAAAGTGTTTCATCACAGCAACAGAAATGAAACTAGAAAAATATCTGAGGCCTGCCTCAAGTTAAAAAGACTGGAGAAGCCTGAAATGTGTGCTATGATCTAACTTGGACACACAGAGAATCCAACTATCATTATTTTAAAATAATAGTATCCACTTGCGGGGCCTCTGCTGTGCAGCCTGCCTGATCTTCCAGTTATTCAGAAAAACATAACTTTCCCTTTCCTCCTTTGTAGCTCCTTTTCTTTGTGATACTGGCCAATGCTTCAGTGTGCTTTCCTTCACAATCAGCTTTCTCTGTCTTTCTCTGAACCTCCCACCTCTCCCACCAAGCCACTACTCACCATTCACCAAGCCACTACTCACCATTCCACCAAGCCACTACTCACTGTCCACCAAGCCACTACTCACCATTCAGCAAGCCACTACTCACCATTCCACCAAGCCACTACTCACCATTCCACCAAACCACTACTCACCATTCCACCAAGCCACTACTCACCATTCACCAAGCCACTACTCACCATTCCACCAAGCCACTACTCACTGTCCACCAAGCCACTACTCACCATTCACCAAGCCACTACTCACCATTCTACCAAGCCACTACTCACTGACCTCTATTGCTGAACCTCCCCATGCTATTGGACCTTGGCTCTCTCTCATTCCTCACTACCACCCCTGGTATCTACTAAGAGTTTTAGCTTGCCTATGCTGCTGTTTTTCTCACAAACTTAAATTAAATTTTCTTTGAACTTCAAAAACCAATTTTTATTTCTAAATAATAGTAATGAATAACAACACTAGTAAAAAGAGACAATGTGAAGAAAGAAGATATTGTGTCTGGTTTCCACACTTATCACAACATTAAATTCAAATTTCCAATATGAGATTAATGGAAATTTTGAACATAAACATCTAAGATTTAAATAAATGCCAAGCAAGATAAACTCAAAGACACAAACAAGATGTTATGATCAAACTGGGTTGGAGTGGTAAAGATTTAATATTTATATTTGTCTGTTTGCTTGATTGTTTGTTTAGACAGTCTTAATAGGCTGACCTAGAACTTACTACATGGACCACGCTGACCTAGAACTTACTACATAGACCATGCTGACCTTGAACTTATCGATGATCCTCCCACCTTTTGAGTGCTAGAATCACATTCAAGTACCACCACACCTAACATAATATTTATCTTTTTCTAAGAAAAATATGAAATTATTTTCTCCTTTCAGTTGACATAATTATAAGATTTGTGGGATAAAACGTAATGATCTGTCACACTATAATTAGCCTTTCCATCTCCTTATGCGTTTATCATTTCTTAGTGTCTAGAACCTTCGAATTCCTCTGTTTTAGTTCTTAATGAAATAGAGTGTTAGTAACCATTGCTGTCTTATGCATATATATATATACATATATATATATATCACAATATCACAGTAAGAAATATATATGTATGTATATATATTTGTATGTACTTATATATGTTTTAAGATATATAGATAGATATAGATATAGATATAGATATAGATATAGATATAGATATAGATATAGATATAGATATAGATATAGATATAGATATAGATATAGATATAGATATAGATATAGATATAGATATAGATATAGATATAGATATAGATATATATCCTTTCACCTTGTCTAGCTATATTTCCATATTTGGGCTGTGTCCAAACTCTGTCTTTCCTAGCTTTTAGTGGTCACTGTTCTACTCTCCTCTTTGAAATCAATGTCTTAGATCTCCCATAAGAATGAGAATAATCAGTGTTTGCTTTTCTGTCCCTGCTTACTCACTCAACACAAAGTCTTGGATCATGTTCATTCTGCCATAAGTGGTGGGATTTGTACTTTTTATTGCTAATACATCATTGTGTCTATATACTACATTTTCCATTCATGTATTTGCCAATGGACAACTTGGTTGATTCTAGATCTTGGCTATTGTGAAAAAGAATGCCATAAACAAGAGTCCTTTGTTATGCTGACTTCATTTGGGGGCTTATATACCAAGCAGTGAGTTGGGTGTATCATATGGTAGTTTAACGTTCAGTTTATTGAGAATCTTTACATCATTCTCCATAATAGCTGCACTAAATTACATTCCCACCAAAAGTATGTGTGTGTTCGTGATCCTCCATGTCTTTCTTGCCATTTAATGATCATACCCATATGATGAAGGGAAGATGGTGCCTCATATGCTTCTAAGTATGGTTCCAATTGGCATTTCCCTGATGGCTAGTGATATGGGGTACATTTTTATAGCATGGATTGGCCATTGTATATATTCTTTTGGAAAAAGTGTCTACTCAGATCATTTGTTTTCTGTAATTGTATTATTTACTTTGCTTTCCACCCTTCAAATTCTTTATATATTCTGAATATAAATCCTTTATCAAGTAAGCAATATGCAAATTTTTCCCCTACACTTTACATTGCCACTTTTTTATTGTTGTCTTTGATATGTAGAAACCTCTCAGTTGTTTATATACCCCTTCTTATCTGTTTTTGCTCTTATTGCCTGTGCTTTTGGATACACACACACACACACACACACACACACACACACACACACACACACACACACACACAATCCCTATGCTAACCTCTTAAAATGCTTTCTTTTGATTCTCTTTTAGTTAGGAGTTTCTTTTGTTACATATCATAGATTTGGGTGTATTGTGTTTCCCATTCTAATTTGCTTTAAGAGTTTTTGAATTTAGTTTTTTCTACTTACCTCCTGCTCACTCAGTAATATAGTATTTAGTTTCCACTTGTATAATTAGTTTGTACTTCTATAATTTCTAAAGTTCCTTTTGTTGGTTTATAGTCTTTATTGTAGTTGTGGGAATTATATCACAGGATTGATTGCAGCCTTTGTTTAATTGGTTGCAACTTGTTTTATAATCTAACATATAGGGTCCTCAACTTGACCCAGCGTGGATTCTCCTTAGGAGAAAGCCTCAGTGAATTATTTGGTAGGAAATGGTCTTAATTAAATCAGTTAATATGGAAATATCAGCATATTGTAGGTGGCCCTATTTCTTAGAAAGGGGGGGTGCTGAACTTTATAAGAATGGAGATATGGAGCTGACCACAAGCAATAAGCAAGTGAACCAAACATGAACGGGTCCGTTTCTTTCTGCCCTTGATTGTGGATGGGATACAACTATCTTTCTAAGCTTCTCCCACTGTGATTTCTCTGCTGTGATGGATGGTAACTTAGAAGTTTTTTCTGCACATTTGTCTGTTTGAGGATGTCAGATCCCCTGAAACTGGACTTACACAGTTATGAGCTGCCATGTGGATGCTGTGAATTGAACCCGGGTCCTGTAAAAGAACAGGCAGTTCTCTTAATCACCGAGCCATTTCTCCAGCCTGTCACCCAGAATTTTGAGCTGAAATAAGCTTTCTCCCCAAGTGGGATTTTGTCAGGGTGTTTTTATCACAGCAACAGAAGTGAAACTAGAATATGCTCCATATGCCAAAGAGGAAAATGTATACTCTGCAGTGACTGGGCAAAATGTTCGTGAAACGTCTGTTGAGTCCGTTTGTTTTGCAGTGTGGCTTTACTCTCAGTCCCTGCACTCATGTTTTGTCTAGACAATCATCCAGTGAAGAGAGCAGATGCTGAAACCCTCAACCAGGATTAGGTTCACACGTGCTTAGAGTTGGTATACCCTGTTGTTGAACTGATCTCTTAATTATTATGTAGTGACTTTATTTGTCTCTTTTGTCCAGCTTTTTCCTTAAAGGTGTTTTAGCTGATGCAAGTGTAGCTAGGGCTGCTCAACATTACTCTCTATCTCTCTATCTGCATGGACTATTTTTTTCAGTCCTCTCTCTCTCTCTCTCTCTCTCTCTCTCTCTCTCTCTCTCTCTCTCTCTCTCTCTCTCTGTGTGTGTGTGTGTGTGTGTGTGTGTGTGTGTGTGTGTGTGTGTGCGCGCGCGGCGTACTAAAAGGGGAATTGTAGTGAGAGATTCACTCAGCTGCACCTGTGACGCTGACCACGCCCAAAGGGCGTGGTCACACATTCATGTAGTATTGTTCTGCGGTCCTGGACAGGCTTGCTCTCTCTTGTCAGAGAGGGCAGCAGGTGTGGATCCTCGGGGCAGGGACTTGTAGCGGTCACCTGCATTGTGTGTAAGTGATTTCTCCCCAAATAAAATTATATTTATCTATATTTGAGCCAGTCCTGTGAATCTTGTGCTGTGCACTAGTTATTTACTTTAGGGGGGGGTCTGTCTGTCTATCTGAATACATCTGTAAAGAGTTTCAGTTTATATCGCTTTCTATATATATATATATATATATATATATATATATATATATATATAATCAGTTTACCTTTCTCTTTCTGAAAGATGTGAAATTTAAGTATTTACTGTCTTAATGGTGTATCCCAAGTCTAAGAGGACTTTTTTAAAAATCAGACAGGATTATAGCCAAGCCTAGACTTTAAGTTGGGAAATTCACCTGCTACACACATTCTGCTATGTCAGTTCCCAGATTTCTCTGACTTTCTGAGTTTCATGGTTACAGTCTTTCTGTGTGGTTCTTTGTTTTTGTCTACTTCTTTGCTGAATTCTCATTCAGATTGCCTTGGCCAAGGTTTTCCAGAAACACATGAGCACTGATTATAAAAATGACTTATTTGGTTGGTTCACACAGTTGGAAGCTGGAGAGCTTGGTAATGGCTGGTTATGTGTAGGAGGGACAGAGAAGCCAGTAGCCATTCAGCCTAAGAACCTGGAATCCTCAGGACAAGGAGAACTGATGGTGCAGTCCTAAGTCAAAATTCCCCGAAGAGTCACTAGCATGAAGTCTGTGGAGGAAGGCTGACAGTGCTGAAATGTGATGCTCCTAGGCCACATTAGACACACTTGCTCAGGAAGAACACAGCTTTCTCTTCCGCTTTTACATCATCTGGGTGCTTATCAAATAGTGATGTTGACATCCAGGTCCTCAGGGGGACCTCAGCTGCTATCCCAGATGACAGTCCTTTCAGGAAATATCCTCATACACATGCTTTACCAATGACCCTAAGCATCTTTCAAAGATCCAATCAAATTGACAATTATGACTAATTAATTTTCTTCTGTATTCTCTGGTACCTTCTGAATTTTCTCAAAACCATTATTTTGAGTTATTTTCAGGCATTTCATTAATTTTCTTCTCTATGTGTTCTATTGGTAGAGAATAAGTATGCTCTTCTGCAGGTAACCTAACAACTTTTCATTGTACTTCTACTATCCCTTTGTTGATATCCATAATTATAGCAGATATTATGCCTCTATTAACTTCATAGAATAGCTTTGGTGATAATGTGTATTAGTATGTTGGTTTGATAGGCTATCTGGACTTTGGTTTTAGTTGGATGCAGTAGTATACCTCTACCTGGTTTCTAAAGCTGTAATTGATGGCTTTGAGTGGAGAGTCTATGGAAAAAAAGGCAACAAATCCACCAACATGCAAGCCATGTGGGACTCAAGGCTACAACACACCAAGTAGGAACAGGTAGGTTACCTATTGTGTCTGAGGGGTGCATAGGTAAGTTGTGGAGACATCATGAGTTGTTACCAGCACTTTCCCACCAGCCTGGTTCCACAAACATGTCAGCCCCAATAACACACAGAGATGCTGTATTAATATATTACTGTTGGCCAGTGTCTAGAACTTCTTATTGGCTATCTCTGTCTTAAATATTAACCCATAATCACTAATATATGTATTTCTATATGGTTTTATCTTACCAAGAATGCCATGTCCTTTCCTCCTGAGATCACATCAAAACTCTATTACATTTCCCAGAATCCTCCACCTCTCTTAGTCCCACCTATCTTGCTTTCCTATTGGCCAACAGTGCTCTATTCATTAACCAATAAGAGAAACATATTTACAGAATGGCATCTCCCATCAGTGAGTTCCAATGCTGACAGTGGATAGGTAGCATTACCCAGATGCTTCCTGGAGGCCTAGGTAGGCCACACGTCTCAGTATAAGCCATTGAACTTTTTTTATGGCCATAAAAAAGGTAGGTGATTCCCTGGAAACTTAGAGCACTGCAGTTCTCAAGAAAGGTTTCCTAGATGCCTTAAGAGGCCAAGGGTAGATGTCAGAGATACCCTTTTGCTTCCTAGGCAACACTGATGGGTCTAATCATCATGAACTGCCTAGCTACCTCTTGAAACTGGGAGTAAATGGGTAGTGTCACCCATCTGGTTCACAGGGCTCCAGGGGACAGTCATCAAATATCACATAATCCCTGCCAGACAGTTTTATCTCAGGATGGTGTTGGGAGGTAGAAATCCAGCTAGAAGGTACAGCATGGGCTGGGCTCCTTTGTCTGTCATAGCTCCTCAAACCAAGCTCTAGTACTGAGAGAGTCACAGGCTTCACTGAAAACAATGTTTTAAGTGTACATAGCTTCCTGCATATGCCTTTTCTGATTAAGTGTTGATATCAACTAGAAAGATGAGATAGTTTATATTATATAAACAACTCCCTTCTTGACACTGCCATCATAAATGCTGTACATCTCTACTAAGTCTCCACTATGCTCCAGCACTGAGCCCCAAACACTGGAGCGAAGGAGTAGTTGTTTTGTTTCTATTTGGATTTCCTTTGTTGAGAAGAAGGGCACCAGGCACTCTAATCAGACATCTGCAGTCAGATTTCAGAATCTGAAAGGGAGAATCCCGAAAATGACAAGTGACTTGGCATACACAAGGGACCTCTGCACGACTGACAGCAAAATTTTTATCAGAGACTTAGGACATGAAAGACAATAGGCCAATACATTCACAGCACACAAACAAGAAGAGAACTATCAGCCGAGAACCCTGTGTCTGCCAAAATTCTCCATCAAACGTGAAGGAGTTAAGACATTGAAAGATAAACAAAAGTTGAAGGAGTTTATTACTATTAGACCTGCCATGCAAGTAATTAGTGACAGTGATGTCCTGCATGGTACAGTGAACAGGTTCCAGACAATAACCTGAAGCTGTATACAGAAATTTAAAAAAAACCTAATTAATGTGACTATAAGGGCAATTATAAAAGCTTGTATCAGTGAAATAAGTTTATTATATCTTTTTGTCTCTATGATTTAGGAAATGATTATAATTTTCTAAAAACAATCATTAGCCTAACAAGTACCATTTCTGTGACTTTAGAACCCCACATTTGGTTTTCTTGATAATTTAAAAGATTAATGCATTTAAAAACTGATTCATCTATGTTTTGGGGAATACATGTAAAGATGTAATTTAATAATGTCAACAGGGTCGGAGCTATAAAGGAAGACAGTGTTTGTGTGCTATTCAAGTTAGACTGCTGAGCACTGAAATTAGAGTTATGTAACTTGGGGATGTTAAATGTAATCCCCATGGTAACTGCAAAGAAAATAGCTGAAGATACACACAAAGGGAAACAAGAAAAAGTTTAAACATTTCACTATATAAATCAACTAAACACCAAAGGAAGATAGTAATGTATAAATGAGGGATTAAAAGCCATGGCTTTTAAAGATAGAAAACACATAGCAAAAGTGACAGAAGTCTTTCCTTATCAGTAATTACTTTAAATAAAAATGGAATAAACAGTTCAATCATAAGACAGCGGTTAACAGGATGGTTAAAAAAAAATAATCCAACTATATGCAATCTACAAAAGATTCATTTTAGACCCGAAGAAACAAATAGGTTAAAATTGAAATGATGGAGAAATGTTTCATATAAATAAAAGTCCAAAGAAAGCAAGGCTAACTATAGGAATATCCGATAAAATAAACATTAGTACTATTTATAAGAGACAAAGGACATTTTATATTAATAAAAGAAAAATACTCAATTGTCTCTTTGGTCACTTGTTAACCATCAACATACATGAAGTAAAAGCTGGAAGATGTGAAGAACACACAGAGGTAGTTGTACATTAGCTGGGGATTTCAGATCCCAAGAATACCCAAGTGGAGCACAAGTAAAGGATTTATTGTAATGGGCTGACTAGATTCAGCAGACAGTGACAGTATTCCCTCTGATGACAATGGGATAGTTAACATCATTAAGGGAATAAAACTGGAAAATTTACAAATGTATGTATATATATTTACATATATACACATATATGCATAAATATGAATTCTTAGCTAACAAATGGAAAACAATCACAGGGGAAATTGGAAACAATTTCAAGGCAAATAAAAACAGGAAAATAATATAACAAATTTATGGGAAACAGTGAGAACCATGCTAAGAGAGAAAATTATAGTTGTAAAAACTTCCATTGAAACAAACAAACAAACAAACAAAAAACAAAAGAAAAAACTAGAAAGGTTCCAAATCAACAAGCTAACTTTACAGCATAATAAACTTATAAAAGTTAGGTTTATTTTAATTTATGTGTATGAATGTTTTGCCTGTATACATGTATGCACACCGCTCATGTGTCTAGCATCCTCCAAGGTCAAGAGACGGTGCTAAATCCCCTGGAACTAGAGCTACAGATGGCCACAGGGCATGACAGGTGCTGGGTCTCAAATTCAAATCCTCCCCAAGGGCAAGAGAGAATAGAAATTAAGGGAATTAAATTGAAATACAATAGAAATTAAGGGAATATTAGAAGAGTCATAGATTACCTCATGGAAATCAAGAGGAACGGGTTGAGAAATGATGACAGAAATAGAAGGCAGAGATGAGATTTAAGTACACAGGAAGTTAAACGTTTCTGTAAGGACAAATGTCATCCACTCTCACTACCTCCCGCTCTATTTAAGGGTGAACGGATACAAAGCAGCTTGACTAATCCATCTGCTATTCAATGCCATTTTCTCACAGGAAAAAGCAAGACTTGGACAATAAAACTCACCTTGGACAATAAAAACGAGCTGAATGGTGTGAGTTACTTTTCTTCCAAAATCTGGAAGTATATAATATTTACAGTCACAGTGAATCCCGTTGTATGACAGAGTTTTCTTAGACAGTTCCTGTCTTAGAGTCTTTATTGCTCTGAAGAGACACCATAACCATGGCAACTCTTACAAAGGAGAACATTTACTTACAGTTCAGAGGTTTAGTCCATTATCATCATGGTGGGTGGCATAGGAGGTATGCAGACAGACATGGTACTAGAGAAGGAGCTGAGAGCTATACATTTTGATCTACAGACAGCAGAAGCAACTGTGTGTCACACTGAGCATAGCTTGAGCAAAGGACACCTCAGAGACCGCCTCCACCGTGACACACTTCCTCCAACAAGGCCACACCTTTTAATAGTACCACTCCCTATGAGGACTATTTTCTTTCAAAACACCACAGTTCCTATCTATCTCAAGGCCTCATCACAGAAGACAAGAGAGCTAAAGTTGGGGAGAAGTCATTGTACTACCTACATCCCTACCTACTTTGGCCAATTTGTCTTCTTAAAACTTCTGAGGCCAGGCATGGTAGCACATGCCTGTATAATCCCAGCATGCCGGAGGTATAAGCTGGAGTACTTTCTTCTCAGAAAACAAAGCAAAGCAAAGCAAACAGTATAGAATGGATGGGATCGTGGGTGAGTTCACTGAAAAACAAAGAGGTCCCTTCAGACGAGGTCTGTACTTTTCCACTTCACATCATTGTGATGATTAAGTGGTGTTCACACTGAGAAATGTGACATATAATGAGATATAGATATAGAATGAGATATATGATGCCCTGTGTTCATATAGGATTCTTACACGGACCCTGCTTCACTGTCCTGGTGAGTGTAAGTTCTGTGGTGGTTTAAAGACCATGTGAAAGTCATGCTGGACACAGTGCCCAAGGCAGTTAGTTCTTGATGGACTATGTTTCATCCTAAGTCTTCCCCTGAACGTGCCCATTCAGCAGAAACACCCTATGTCCACACTCTGCTCTTGAACTCTCAGCTTCCAAAGTTAATGATAAACATTTGCTAGTTCATGAGACTGTTTCCTGAAAGAAAGATGAGAGAAATGAGCTTAGTTTTCCCTGATTTCTGCTCAGGCATATCTGTTCTGTGGGCGTTCTGGAGATCTTCCCAGAATGAAGATCTCAAAGCCCTCAATGCCAATCATGAGTAAGAGTTTTATTTATTGAGAGGGGGTGGGGCGGAGAAAGAGAACATGTTCAATGCAGTGATACTGTAAGACCCTCAGAATGAGGAGTCTCCCCATTTCGGTTGGTACTCCCAAGAACTCAATGTCCAGTCCAGTTGATGCAACAAGCAAGAGGCTTTAATGAACCGGAAACATTTGCGCAAATGGGCTCCCTCAGCACACAGAAGCAACATTTTCTGGGCTTGGGTACTTTTAAAGAAAAAAAACCACAAGCTTAGGTTGGGGCTGTGAACCCCTGTCCATTGAGTACTGTGACCAGTCATGGGTTCTCCCCTTGAGGCCGGATGGTCTCACTGTTGGGATCAGCAGACCTTAGGGCCTGGGGGTGTGCTAATTAATCTAGTCTAAGCAAACTGGAGTTGCAGTTTCTTTGTTTCTTAAGGACTTTATTTACCACCTGCTGACACACTGAAAGGAGGGGCAGTGTAAATTCTTGGTATCCTGCTATCTTAGGGCCTTGTGAGGGAAAGTTGCTGGTGGTTAGCAAATTCCAGGAAACTGATAGTGGTCTGGGTTAGCTTTCCAGGCCAGACTGTCCTTCATTTTAAGTGTGTGTGTGTGTGGGGGGGGGGTCCTTAACTTTACTTTTGGTCTTTCAATATCAAGTTGGTTAATACGGACAATTGTTTATCTTCACCTCCACTGAAGACCTGAGAGAAAGAGCCACATCATTTATTTACTTCCCCTTGAAATACCTGCACCAATTCCTCTCATTCCCCAAGGATTCCCTGACTTGTGCACCTTATAGAATACAATGAGAATATATATCCCTCTTTATCTTCCATTCAACTTTACCAAAGAAAGTTACTATTGTAAGGATGGAAAATTTTATCCTAACTCTCCACTGACCCCAGGAAGCTGGGAATTTAAATCCCAGACCCTGGTCCCATAGCAGTGAGCAGACTAAAGGGCACATTCTTGACTGTTTACGACAGCACCTGTGAGTGAGTGAACACAGGAAATGAGCCTTGTCACCCCACCCAGAAGCCCAGGCAAAAGCAGACTTCCTGGGCTAAGCGCAGGCTTGGATAGTTTAAATTAATTGGTCCACACTGGATGCTATGAAATGATTGGTTTACGATGTGCGGGCTTTGTTGTAACCCTATAAAAGCTGTCTCAAGCCTGTACCCAGGGTCCCAGTCCTCTACCCCCTTGTGGAGTATAGCTGCGGACCCCAGTTCTCTTGGAATATAAAAGACCTCATGCTTTTGCATCAAGACCGCTTCTCATGAGTGATTTGGGGGGTGCTGCCTTCCTGAGTGGGAACATAAGGGCCCATGCTCTCTGGGTCTTTCGCTATGAATGTGCTAAGGAAATTCCCTCCCAGTGAGGATAGTTTGTGTTCTCAATGATGGTCTCAAGATGAGACCTTTTCTTCTACACTCAGACATCATCAGGGCAACACTATTATTAGGCAAAATATGTACAAATGTCAAAAATAAGCATAAGTGCCTTAGTGACCTTTGGAGGAAGACAACCAGTGAGACAGGGTTTCTCTAGCCTTGACTTTCTTGGAAATCATTATGAAGCCCAAGGTGGCTTCAAACCCAGGCAATCCTCATACATCAGCTTCCTAAGAGATAATATAGATGTGAGCCGACATGCCTGGCTTGCTTATTTATTTATTTATTTACTTACTTACTTACTTATTTATTTTCTTTATTTCAGGGTACCTGAAATAAAGGAGGAAAGACTCAGTTGGGCTCATGTTTCAGGCTACACAATTCATTATTCTTGTTGGGAATGATGGTGGGAGCTGCCACGGGCTCAAGCAGCAGGAACCAGAATCAGCGGGCTACAGCCTGTCAGCAATCAGAAAGAAAAGAGTACTCTGTGCAGAACCAGGGATAAGCACGCACACCTAAGTCCTGCCCCTACTAACCTACTTCTTCAACAAGACCCTTCCTCTAAAAGCTGCATAGTCTCCCAAAACATTGCCACAAACTGGGACCAGTGTTGAAACACACAAGACTAGGGGGGGCATTTCACATCCAAACCATAAAAGCAGGACACTGGAAGGCAAACCTATAATGGTAAAAAATGAACACTATGAGACTCTGAATTCTTAAAATGTCTCTGTTTCATTCTTTTGAGCATTATCCTCTTAAACCCCAGCTCTATACATTAGACAGGTAAAGTTTGGGCCCTATCTGTCCTCCTGGTCCCTTAATTTAAGGTAAGAAGAACCTGAAGGTCCACCCTGAAATTAAGAGTTGCAGTCTCAGGGCATGCACAATCTAAGCATGGTATTTCAATGACATGAACATCCTTGCATATAGCAGCTAACTCTCCAAGCCTCTTGTAGGTTTGCTACAGCCACTAGAGCAAAACTCCAAGGACAAGATGGCTTAAACAAGATGAATTCATTTTCTGCCAGTTGGGAGGCTCAAGTCCAAAATAACGTATCATCGGGTTTGGGTCCTCCTGAGGTTTTTTCTTTGGCTTCTAGGCGGCCACCATACCTGTCTCATTCAGCCTTTCCTCCATGAACTGTTGCTGTCACACCAGTCCTACCTGGATAGAGCTTACACTGAAGACCTAATTTTAATTTAGTAAATAATTTGAAAGACCTTGTGCTCAAATTCAGTCACATTCCAAAAGTTAGGGCTTTAACACATGAATGTGGAAGGCACACATTAGCTTATAATAGAATCTGTAAACTCAAGTGGAGGACATAGACAAGAACATCACTTCAACAATGTTTTCTAAATAAGTCATCATACAAAGATCATATTGTCAATATTGGTACTTTTCTGTTGCTACGATAAAACACCACAACTAAAAGATACTTATGGAAGAGTTTATTTATGGTCCCAAAGAGGTAAGAGTTCATCATGGCAGAGAAAATTAGCAGCAAGAGGCAGGCATAGCATCAGCAGAAGAAAGCTGAGAAATTACATACCAAACACAAGCAGAAAGTATAACTGGCCCTGATGGCTCCAGACAGCTCTCAGAAAATAATACATATGTGGTTGTCACTGGCATAGTGATTTCTAAGAATGCCACTGGCTACCCTTTTGTCTTAGGGTTACTCCTGCTGTGATGAAATACCATGCTCAAAGGCAAGTTGGAAAAAGAATGGGTTAATTTGGCTTACTCTTCTAGGAAGTCAGGACAAGGAAGGTTACTGGCTAGCTCAACCTGATTTCTTATAGAACCCAGGACCAATACCCAGGAATGGCACTCTTCTCCATCAATCACTGTGGAAATCCACAGAATTGATTGCATTCCATTTTGACTTAAGGTCAGAAAGTTAGAGCAGAAAGTTAGAGCCTATTATTACTCCTTCAAGGTCCTTCAAGGTCAAACAACAGAAAGTTTGGCCTAAGATGTGGCTATTGTGTGTCTTACATTGACAACAGGATGTCTGTCCTAAAATGTGAATGCAACAGGATGTTTGGCCCAGGATGTGGTCTCTGCATGCCCTGCCCAAACAACAGAATACCTAACTCAGGATATGATTACTTGATGTTTTAGATATTGAGAAGATAATTATGGATTACTACAAATCACTAATTAAGAAAATGTCCTACAGGCTTGCCTACAGATAGATCTTAGGGAGGCTTTTTCTTTATTGAGGTTCCCTCCTCTCAGATAACTTTAGCTTATATCCAACTGGCATAAAACTATCCAGCACAGAAGTGAATTTGCAAGTCAAACATGAAGTCTCAAAGCCTGTCTCCAGTAACATAATTCCTCCATCAAAGCCACACCCCTAAAGCTCCCCGAACAGCTCCACCAACTGGAGCCCAAGTGTTCAAATATCCAAGCCTATGGAGGACATTTCCCTTTCAAAATGGCACAATCATTATTACGGCCATTGTAACTACTTTTTTTTTTTCCTGAAATATTGTCACTCGCTTCAGAAAACTAAATTTTTCATCTATAAAAAAGTCATACCATAGTAGGTTAGAGAATTAAGATGTTTAAATCCATTTGCTAGCTGAGTGACCTTTATAAATTGTGCTTATTTTTGTGTGCTTTGATTTTTTTCAGTCTGTAATGAGGAAGGAGAAAGTAATATCTGCTATGTAAGGTCACTGATTAAAAGAAGCAGCGAATTAAAATGGCCAGCTCAATAAATGATGGTTGTTGTCATAAATGGTGTTTAGATTTGCTGCAGCTCCATCTCTCTCAGCCAGGAGAGGTCCTCATCACATCCAATGGGGACTCATTTCTGCATGAAAGTAGTCACTCAGTTCAGCTTCCAAACTCAGTGGCAGACAAACTAATCAAAGAATCACAGCCCTGTCTGAAGGTAGAAAAGATTGGAAATAAGAGAATAGGAAGCAGTTAAGTTCCCATGGCAAAGAGTTACTTGAACATGTGAACATGAATGAAGATTGTCTAAGGTCTAGTACTTATGGCCACTGACACTAACCTTAATTGTATCTCAATTAGCTCATAAGTCTAGAGTTTAAAAAATAATGGTAAGAAAATAGGAAGGGAGAATAAAACACACACACATGCCATGGACAAGCAGAAAGAATAAATTGACAAGTGTTTGTAAACTTCTGTGGAAATAAGAAACCCTGCTAAGTAAACATTTAATATTGCTCACAATATTAGCTGGCTTCTTCATGGTGAGCTATATCCATGCCTCAATTGCGTCTACTGCAGTATATTCCGTTTAACCTCCTTTTCCCAGACAGGCACACACCTCCAAATTTAATTATTCTGTCCATTGTGTCTTAAATTGTACTGATTTCCATTAAGTGCTTGTGGTATCCATTTGTTGATCTTTTCCTTCTGAACCATATCTTCACACCCACCAAAAGCTGGAAAGGCAATTAACGCGAGGACGGTGAGTTAGTCAAGAGAAATCAAAGCATAAAGGTAAAGGCAGAGGCAGCCCTGGGATTAAAAAGAGCACTGAGGGAAAAATACACGCGCACTAAAAAGTACAGTACCGAAGCAGGTAGAGCCAGGGAGGGAAGAAAGGCAAGCAGGGTAGAAATCCAGCTTGCACTCTTCCATCTCTCTCAGCACCAAGGACAGAGCTTCTGAGCCGCTAACCCAAACAACGTTCGGTGGGGTCCCTCCCAGAGCCTCTAGGGAACACAGGTGCCTTGGAGAGGCAGCTATGAAACATGCAGTGAGGTCTGATAGGAAAGCTGCAAGAGTAGTTCACAAGTAATCTCCACCTCAGAGGCAAAACCAGGTGATTTTCTTTCTGTATGGAAATGATTCCATAGTTTCTGTGTCCTGGGAAAGGCAAAGTTTGCTTTGCTTCAGTGCTTTGCTTCCGTGTATCTGCCGTCAGTAAATGGCTTCAGGAACTGAGGTGCTGAACTCCACAGTCTCCAGACACCAGAAGAAATTTTCAGGGTAAGTAGATTTTTCTTTTCATTCCTAATTTAGTGGCAGATTATTTGATTAGCTTGGAATGCTTTGTTTCTCTACGAATATGCTTTAAATCTCTGAGCTACTCTAGGTTTAAAACATAGAACTCCAAGCAAGCTGTGTTCATTCCGTTAAGGGGTTGGAGCTGCTCTTTTTTTTTTTTTTTTTTTTTTACCCCACCCGCCAACCCCAACTGTGTCCTGATGGGCACTAGAATCTATATCAAGGCATACATAAAAGACAGAAAATAAAAACCGTTAATTATTCCTGGGAGTTGCAGGGAGGTTGACTGTATTCCTCCTAAGGGTTTCACTTAATTGTCAGAGTCTGGTATTTTAAACTCCCCATTTCATCACCCCAGTAATGCAGGGCCGAGGGTTTAGAGCAACTCTGTTTTTAATCTATTTAAAGTCAAGCTGCTTCCAAGTCAGAATCCAATTATCCCAACAGAGATATGTAGTTCTTGAAAGCATGATTGTGTGTGTTTTCTCCAGTGATTGTATATGATTCAGACTGCATCATTGTTTAACTGTGGGACTTCTATTGCTTACTGTGGCTTATTGGGTCAACAGAGTTTGTGTAATTAGGCACTTGTGCCACTTAATGCATCAGTTTAATCTAATACCATCTCAGTACATGCACAAACAATAATGTAGCAATAGAAAAGTGGAACTCAGATTCTAAACACATTCCCCATGTCTGTTTGCACTTTACAGGTAAAGCCCTTTGCTTACTGTTACCACAAGGTCAGTAAACTGTCTGCCCTTGGGCAAGAATGAATGACAGGCATCTGACCTGGCCTTGAGATCCTGTAGTGCCCCAAATGTGAAATTCCTACTCAGACACGTGTTTATTTATAGTTGAGCATTTTCAAGGATCTGCATGGCTAATAGTGGACAAGGGTGTTGAGTAAAGAAAATATTGATAGCATCCTACCAGAAGTCTCCTTATAATCAAACAATCAATATGTCAAATATCAAATAGAATCTACCCAGTATTAGATTTAATTTCTAATGCACTAAGGTTTGCTATAAATTAATATTCACTTATTAGTTATTTGGTCTACTGTATTTATCTCTGGTTAGGATGACAAAATGATCTGTCTGGGAAGATTGTCAAGGATGCTTTATTGGTCAGGTTCAAAGAGAAGAAAAGGACTGTATTAGGTTAGCTATGGATCTCAGTAAAACCAACCATGGCTTTTCCACTGTCTATGTACCAACAATGTAAATACATCCAAATCTATAAATATGCTATATACTTCAATGCACTTGTGACTCTTCATTATGAAATGAATTAGAGAGCAATTTGCAAGAATAAAGAACCATAGAAATGCTAAAGACTACCTCTAATAATAATGACAATATAACTCCCACCAGCTCTGTGAACAGTGCACACCTGCATTGACTTTTAAGGGCTGGGTAAGGAGATGTGAACAAGCTACTCTGAACACACAGAATCTTCACATTATCCCCAACTCCAGGTTTTTCTGCTTCATCTCCATCATGGAGGACTTCCAGGCGGAAGCTCTGGACCCAGGACTTGGGTTGAATTGACCCCACCATTCACTGGTTTATGATGTCAGTTAGAAATTAATTTCTCTGTGACCCAATCTCTTCATCTAAAGAATGGGGATGATAATAGCACCTACTTTATTCTTCATATTGTCTGGGAATTTCAATATGATAAGACTTATAAGTACTAGCTGTTAGAATTAATTTTACCAGGCAATTGGGAAGTCTGGGTTGAAGCAAAGGCTGGAAAAGCTAGACACTGGTGATCAGCATATTTGTTAGTGAAAAGATGACAGATGTCAGGGACCTGGATAATGAAGGAAGATATGTCATGGAGGCCACTGGTTCATTCTGGCTTAAAGAAACTCCACCTCAACCTAGGAATGACTCCCAGAAGCAATCTCTATCACATACACATACTAAGTAAAGTTGTGAGTTTTCAACTTGAGAAGCCCCAATCAGAGGTTGGCTCACACCATACACTGTGCAATTGTTGTCAGGGAGAAGGAATACAAACAAGAACTCATTTTCTCCTGCTTCAGAAGAAATGAACCTCTTTGGTGTGTATCTGCCTATGGCCTTTCCTCAGTGACTGGGTTTTAAAGGTTTTTGGTCCATGGTAGTTCTACCCTATTGCTGTGGGCCTCTAGTAAGACAGTGTCACAGCAGAGAGGATGTGACAGAACAGAGATGTTCTCCATAGAGACCAGACAGTCACACTGTACGATCTTGAGAAAGGTGCTGAACCTCTCTGTGTCTCTGTTATAACACTTAAGGGGAAGATGTCCATATCTCCCCTCAAGGGATACTGTAAATGTTAATAAATGTCACATGGGAAGTATTAGTGTCTGCTTCGCACAAGAAATATCCCAGAAGTGCTTGTCTTTGGAAGGAGGCTAAATACTCAAGGTGTCTGGTTTTGTTGTGTTTGGGGTTTGATTAATTCAATGTCTTTAGGGAAAAGAAACAAATAGTTAAATCATACACATCTTTTTAAAGTATTTCTTTCATTTTTGGGATTATAATATAAATGCATCATTTCCTACTTCCTTTTACTCCATCCAATCCTTTTTACCTTTCTCTCTTTTCTTTCTCTCCAAAATTCCCTGCCTCTCTTTTCACCTGTTATTGTTATATGCATCTATGTACATGTACACATAACCTGCTCAATCTATATAGTGTTATTTGCATGTGTGTTTTCAAGGCTGACCATTTGCTTTTGGATAACCAAATCGGTGTGCTCTTCCCTGCGGAAGACTATTTCTCCAGCTCTCAGCATTCCTTAGTTGCTTAGCGTTCTTTGTGTAATGTTGAGGCCTTGTGGTCTTTCACCATCAACTTTGGCATGTCTGTTGTCCTCACTCAGCTCATGTTAAACAGTCATGTTGGTGAGACGTTATGCATGAGACTTCATCCAGGTGCCCTGAGGAACTGAACATGAGTTAAACAGGATATATGTCTCAGATAATGAAAGCTTGTCCATTCTGTTCTTCTGGCTATTAAACTAGATCACACAAACATCCTAAAAAGGCAAGAATACACCAAAAAGACCAGGATGAATCCATACTTTCTATGAAATTTGGTCTTCTTAAAATTCTTAAGCAATGTTTCATGTAGTATATCTTAAGAGATAGAGGCTTGCAGTAATCTTCTAGCTTTTGTCCTCCCCTACCCCCATGATATCTGTAATATATGAGCACACAAGGGTCGGTATAGAAATCAAAAGGTTCAGATGTTCTACTCTGCCACACTCTGCCTTATTCCCTTGAGTCTCTCATGGGAACCCTAGTACTCTGTCTTAGGCCCACACAGCACTGGAATGATAGGCATTCATCCAGCCATATACAGATTTCTACCTGAGTATTAGAGATTTGAACTGAGGTCCACAAGCCTGCCCAGCCATTGCTCTTCCCCACTGAGCCAACTCCTCAGCCTCCCTTCTTTACTTTCTCACCTTCCCCTAACGTTCTCTGTAGAGGTCACCAGTAATCTCCTAATCACCAAGTCCATCAGATGACTGGCAGTTGTAGCTTATTTCTCTCCTTTGCCTTCTCACACCTTCCTATTATCGTCAAAAGCTGCACACGAGGTCTTACACTGAATCAACACTTCTCCAGTTGGGGAGTAATTTTGCTCCCTCCCCATTTGAGATTGAGTGTCATCCAGTTTTTTTAGTTATTATAACTAGTAGCTAGATCAGGAACACCTTTACCCATCAACAATGCATAAGACATTCTATAAAACAAAGAATTGCCAGGCCACTTGTTCATAATGCCAAGGCTTTAAAAGTATAATTGCATTTGGTCTTCACAATAACCCCATGAAGTGGGCATGATTTATCCTCAGTCTGCTGATGAAACAACTGGTCTATCATTATGAATTATTTGGAGAGTGATTATTAAGTTAATAAATTCTTCAGACTCCCAGCTTCATCCTGAGATGAGTTTACTATCTGTTAGCACATCTATCAGAAGGATAAAGAGGGGAAAAAACAACCCAGCTCACAGTTATATAAGAAATCCTCATTTAAAAAAAAAAAAATCAAAATGGGGGCTGGAAATAATTAGCGGAGAGGTGGGGAACACTGCAGCCTATCTCTCTCATCTCTGCTTCCCAGAACTCTGGAACAACCATGCTCTACTTACCTGCTGCTAGGAAGAATCTCAGACCAGAAGTAATACAATGTGAAAGTACAAACCAGAAACCCATGTAGTTGTACTTCTGACACTAGGTCCAGAGCTGACTTTGGGAAGTGAGGACTGCCATTCTTACAATCAGCTCTTGACATTCCCTGCTCCCATGTTAAATGGCTGTCAACCCTCTGGGCCGAACACAAAAGCAGGCAACATGGTGATAAGAATCCCATGGCTTTATGCTTTCCTTCTCACTTGACAGGTGAGAGAAGCTAAGGTTTCATTAAGCAGCTGCAGACTCCAGGAAAGGAGGAGATCTGGCCCCTCCTTGAATGTGGATGTGGCCCAGCTGTGAAAGGCAAGGAATTCTGGGCCTGAGTCTGCCTCCGAGGGGGAATATCCTTGAACAATCAGAAAGCACTGAGTTTTTCCAAAAGCTCTTGGCAACAGCAATGCTATCTCCAGGGTAGCTGCTGCCCGTCTCCTAATAATAAGGAAATTATAATTATTACCAAGAATTATTATTATGTGTTAAAAAATATATATTGACTGCAAACAATGTGCTGTGATAAAGAACATTTTTAAGTAATTCTCTGAGTGCATTCCAAGTTGGTCACCCTTTTCTAACATTTGTTCATTTTAATACTTGTTTCAGATGGAAATGTTTCGAAATGAGGTGTAAAATGATAGCCATGATTAAGCCAACCACTTAATTCTAGGAGAGCTGTAGGTCACAAGATAGAGAGTAAACTCTGACCACCAGCAACTTCTACTCCCACTACACCCCCACCTCTTGATACCATCACTATGTGGGCAATTATGACTTCAATGGACAGATTTTGGGGACACACAAACATTGAGACTGTGGCAGAAGGCCAGAGTGGCTATAGAGACTGACATAGGAAGCACATTTACCTGGGTGTCAGGATCACAGTCGCAGACTCCCAGTGTCTTTCTAGCATGTGGCCCTGATGCACTGATACCCTCTGCACACAGGCCTAAGCATGAGGTCTTTCAAGTCCCATGAACACATGAAAAAAATACGGCTTTGGGAACCCAGAGTCATTTCTGTAGGGCTGGTTCCTACAAACTGGTATCATGGGTGAAGCTAATGAATTCGGGTGTCTTTGCCACTCTCAATGCAAACCCTCTTGATTTTTTTTTTTTTTTAAGCAGAGTCTCACTGTGTAACTCTGGCTGTCCTGGAACTCACTATATAGATCAAACTGGCCTCAAACTCAGAGATTCACTTGTTTCTGCCTCCCAAGTACTGGGATTAAAGGCGTGCACCACCACTTCTTCTCAACCCTGAATGATTTGAGAGCTTATTTTCCCCAGTGGGATGGTACCAAGGCAGATGCTACAGTTTCCAAATGCTAAAAGGGAAAACCAAAGAGACTGTAGCAAGCATAGGACTTAGTCTATGTTCCTCATGTCTTTGGGGTTGGTCTCCCTTCTTAAAAAGCAAGGCCATCAAGGGGTTATAAAAGATTGAATATCACTCATTATTGGCCCATGGATTTTGGTGGGGACTAGGGGGCTTTAAATAGATTAAACATTTTCAAATGATAACTAATATTTTAAGATTATGAACTTTTAAATAAAATGCTACATGTGGAATTCCCATAAATACAAAAAGCACTCTACTAAGCTCAAATACCCAGTATTTTCTTCTATGGGGAGAGGGATATATCTGTAGAGGTTGGAGGAGGGAAAATAGGTAGTGAGGACTGAAGAGAGGACTCTGTGGGTAAGAGCATTTGCTGCACAAGCATTAGGACCAGAGTTCAGATTCTAGCATCCACATAAAAAGTTTGGTGTGGCCAGATGTGCTGTGAGGATCTCTGAGTGTCTGGCTGCATGCCTAGTTCCAGGTTCAGAGAGAGAAACCCTGCCTCTAAGGAATAAGGTGAAGAGAGATGGAGCAGGAAGTTCAACATTGTCCTTTGGCCTCCACATACATGCGCTCACACATACACACGTTCAAATATCACACACACACACACACACACACACACACACACACACACACACGTTTTATTAAAAATTTGAAAAGAAAGGAAACTAAGATGAACGGACTGATAAGAAAAAAAGTCAACACAGTACTTGCTTAGTCTTTGAGGTATAAGGCATAGTTTCCAAAGTCTAACATAAAAAACAAAAAACAGTTCTTTTATAAGCCAATCATTGTGGTTCATGGAGTCAAACCCAGGGCTGTGATTTGTGTACATTGCCACTGAGCTGTAATCCTGACTTGAGAATTATTCCCACAATGCCTGCAGTAAAAATCTTAGGAAACGGGTTCTATCATTCCTCTATGTTATAGAAGAGAAGTGTGAAGCTCAGAGAGGATAATGTGCCTATGGTCCCAGAGCTAGGAAATGGCCAGGAGAATTCGCACGCACAGCAGCTTCATCCCATACAAGTCCATCACTCCCACAAGCCCTCAAAGCTCACATCCCTCCACTTGATTAGACTCCAGCTATACTGGCCTTCCTGCCACTCACCCCACACCCCAGCCTCCAGAGGCACCCCTGCTCCTTCTGCTTGGACCACACTCTACCAAGTCTGTGTTGTGGCTTTTCTTATCTCTCCCAGCTTTGACTTACTTGCTAATATACCCATGAAGGCTTCCTGATGATGCCAGTTAGAAATCGTTTTCAAATGCTCACCCACATATGCTCTATCCTTAACCACTCCCCAACTCCCGTTTCTGATTTACTTTTCCCCAAAATGCATATTATCACTGAACAGGAATTATCATGATTATTATGTTCCCCTCATAGACACTTCATAAGGGAGGAACTGTTTATCTGTTTTGTTCCTACCTGTACCTAGTTCTTACAGCTCTGCCTGATAATATGTAGGAAATGTTCTACAAATATTTGTAGACACAGAAATGTTAAACTGTATCTACATATCGTATTCCATCCTCAAAGAGTCTCATTTGACCCACGCTGTTTTCTGTCTTTTCCTAGAGACATTTTGGAGTCCCATTCCTCTGTCTGGGCTATGGCACCTCTGAGCCAGATAAGCAACCACATCAACTCCACCTGTGGGGCAGAGAATGCCACAGGTGTCAACCGGGCCCGCCCACATGCCTACTATGCCCTGTCCTACTGTGCACTCATCCTAGCTATCATCTTCGGCAATGCCCTGGTGTGTGCAGCTGTGCTGAGGGAACGTGCCCTGCAGACCACCACCAACTACCTAGTGGTAAGCCTGGCTGTTGCAGACCTGCTGGTGGCCACGTTGGTGATGCCTTGGGTGGTGTACCTGGAGGTAAGTGGCCTCATGGTACATGCTGCTCCAGAGTGGGTAAAGACAGAATACCCCTTGTAGTGCTCAGGGGACTAGGGAGGAATCCTCCCTTTAGTGAGACAGCTAATACTTAAGAAAGCTCATGAGAACCAGAGTCCTGGGAATGTTTCTATGCCTGCAGGTCTGGGACTGGACTTGAGTGATAGGACTATTCCTAAAATTACTCTCTGTGCCAGCCATGTGCTAGTGATGGAGGGGCATTCTGATGAGCATCTTCAGCCAGGTTCAATGTATCTGTGATGAGGAGTACAGGGCAAGAGGGAGAAAAATTCTAATGAATGAGAGAAATGGTAGAATGGTCAGTAGTAAATAGACCAGTCCTTCCTGCCTGTCTCCCTCCCTCCCTCCCATCTCCCTCCTTCTCTTCCTTCCTTTTTGTTTCAGCTGCCCTTCATCTTGGCTCTTTCCTCTTGGGTGCTAGCTCTCTATAGATTCTGCTACCAAAGGATCAGGCCAAACCTTCATATTTAAAATGGCCATGCCTCCATTAATAGTAGAAAGCCCTCACCACTCAGAAAATGCAGCACAGACTCTGGAGAATTAATCTTGGGAGGAACATTTTTTAAATTTGGAAGTATTTTCATTTAAAGGTGCAAAATAGAGTCAGAAGGTGATCAAGACAAAACATCCATTTGCTAACAAGGAAATCAGGGTGCCTACATCTGTTCAAGAAACACACACCCTTACCAAGAAAACATGCAATTATTAAAGAGATGTTTTAAACGCCTTAATATGCTATTAATATTTCTCCTCTGCAGTGAGTGTCACTCTAAAGAGATATCCAATGAAGGATCAAAATGATGCTATGATTAAGAGAAATTAAGATTCATCAAATTAATATTTCAGTTAATATTAATAGTGAAGGTGACAGTTAATTAAGTATGACATATCACGGGAGAGTAGAAGCCTTGAACACAGACTGCCTATGCTAGTACCTGTTTTAAAGGGTGACTAGGTACTAAAATTAGACTTATAAGTGCAAGTGGGGGGCACATGAGAAAATAAATGAATTGGGTATAGAAGAAACAGAAAGGAAAGAAAAACAAGCAGGCTGATTGAAATAGTTCTAAAGGAGGAAATATGTATTTCTTCCTCCCAGTTAGCATAATCTTAATAGTGAGAGATCTTATATTTATCTTGACTTTTCTGTCATTCCAATTATGCTAAGTCATCCTTCACTGAGGCAATGTCTTGCTCTCCTCCTGGAATCATGCTACTTACTGTAAAGGGGATGAACTATTTATTTGATAGCCAATGATAATGAAAAAGGAGTTCAAAACATGTCCTCCTTCACATGCCACAAGCCAGTGACTCCTAGTAGCAGCGGCACCCTACTAACTCACTACAGTTCAGGAACTCTTTGACCCTCTCACAAGATGATTGCCAGAAAGAAACGGAGGCAAAGAAGTTTCTTCCAATAGACCCTTCCGTTTATCTACATCAAAATGAGGCATTTGATGTCTATAATAAAATTGACTAAAGAGAGGGATTCTTGGGCTGGCTGTTTGTGATTGCTTCTGGAAGCCTGGTTGTGCCAAAATGGAAAATGTCTGTACATACTTGTTTATAGAATGGACACTGTGACTTTTTTGCACTGGAAAGCTATCGCAATCCCCTTCTAGCCACAGTTGTCAATATTAGTGATGTCCCCAGTCCATGCTTGAACATAAGAGAGCAACCAGGTCTGTAGAAACCATGAGGTACTATTTGGTCAAGGCCCTAACAGACTCTCTGGGGTGGTATCTATAGGTTGTCTCCCATGAAAAGGGGTTATGGTGGAGCTCTTAGCCACCCTCCTACCCAAAAAGTAAATAATGAAAAACACTAGCAGGGTATATGGAGCAGTTTTCAAAAAGCCAGCACATGATTGATGAAATCTACACTCATCTAAATATATGGAGGAACATGACCCCACTGGAAAATGGGTTAGCTCTGGAAGCCACTTTTCTGTCTTGCCAACTTGCCTCAAGGCTCTAGTGACTAGAGTCTAGCCAATGCAATACGATAGCTCAGAGAATTTCACCAATACCCAAGAGTCTATCTTACTGAAGCACAGGGTAAGACTTAAGGCAGCCATTATTCAATTATGATATGATTGTGTCCCAGGAAAAGCCAACTGCCACGCTTATTAATGAGGACTGAAAATGGTGCAGTTTGTTCTATCCTTCACACCTAAGAGGAAAGGGTGTGGTGTGGCCCAAAGATGCTGCTGTTGGTTTAAGAGCCAATCAATTTGAGAGTCCTCAGAGGACAGAACACACATGAGAAGGAAACTATCCAAGAGTCAGAAGACTCACAAAGTCCATAGTCTGACTTGAATATGTTCATCTTTTCTGAAGAAAAATTAACTGACTTTCCCTTAGTAACATGTGTGAGTTAGAGGAGATGTTTGTGTTGGAAATATCAGAAACCCTGACTTGCTGTGATTTAAACAAAAGAGGTTATTTTTGTCACATGCCAGAATTCTGAAGAAAGGTGACTATTGCTGTTACTTAGCTGCCCTGTGGCATCATCAAGGTCCATGCTCTTTGATCTGTCCTCTTGGCTGTTTTGGCAAGCTACCCAGTTCTTTATAGTATGACAGTGCAGCTGGTGAAATCTCAAGCATCATCAGTGTCCAGATGCAAGATGGATGCGGATAGTGTCAGGGTGGGGGTGGAAGTTTGAATAGGCTTAGCATGAATCATCTCCCAAAGGGTCTCAGTCTAGCTGGCCTGAACTGAGTCACAAGCTGGACAAGGCCAGAAAAAAAAACTTAAAATTGAAGTTTTGTTTTTAAAAAAGAATACACAGAGAGTAAAGAGTTGCTATGAAGAAGGGGACAATAAATTATCATCCAACACGTCCTTTGCTGGAATTCACTGGAATGAGTGTCATTCCCACACAAGGTCACGTTATGAGAATGACTCCAAACAGGGCATCCAAAGACATGAAATTTCATGAACTAAATGGGTACAGCAACACTTTTTATGCTGGGTTGATGTTAGTTTCAATTGTCATCACCTAAGAGGGTACCTTGGTAGCTAAAAGGCATGATCTTTAAGTACATCCATCCAGAAATTTTTAGTTATAAGTCAAAGAAAACTCACCTACTCAGCTTAAATTGTAAGCACAGTGAACTGGCTCCCATTTTAAACAGTCCTGTGGCAGTGCGGGCTGCGGGTGTACTCTGACAAGGGTTCTAACTCTGTTTCTCTGCCATTCTTTCTGCTCTGCCTTCTTCCATGCAGACTTCATGCACAGGCAAAGTGATACATCTAAGCCTCACGCGTGCACGCCATACCATCCACACAAGGAGGAAATTATTTCCCAGGTATTCTGGAAGTATCAAAGGTGTCCATTGGTCAAGCTAACAACACAGGACTTTCCGCCAAACTGATCACCAGACAGAACTGGTTTGGCATAGTTTAAAACTGTGTCAAGGATATCAGTAGCTCAGAGTTCTCACGGGTTCCCTGTGGAATCCAGGGATGGCTGTAAAGAAGCATGGTCAAGGTGAGGCATAGTCAGCTGTCAGAAATGCCATCTTCCTCATGAAGACATGCAGGAGCATGCCCTTGGGAGGTGCATAGCAGGAAACTCATGGGGCCAGTTACAGAACTACCTCAGTGTTCTCTGTCCTCTGTCCGTATGGAGATATTCAGGACAAAAAAAAAAAAAAAATTTAAAGTATGTGGATGACCTTACAAGTTGTATTTCAGAGGGTGCCTAACTTAGCTGTTTCTTTAATACAGCTTTCACATTTTTTTCTGGAACACTCTTTTCTATTAAGTGCTGTGGTATTCTATCTCAGATTAGCTCTCCAGTTTCTAATTTCCTGCTCTGCAGCCTGACAGTCTGGAGCTCTCTCTCTTCAAACACAAACATCCTCCTTGGTTCTACTTGGTTAAGCACCTTTTGTGATACTCAAGGCAGTTATATAAGGATGGAGAGGGAAAGAAAGAATGCAGGAGAATCTTTGAAATACAAACAGTTCCCACTACCGATGGTCCGACATAACTTTTTCATCTTTATGATGGCATGAAAGTAATGCACATTCAATAGAAAGCACACTTCAAATTTTGAATTCCAATCTTCTCCCAAGCTAGCTAGACACACAATATCCCTGAGTGTCCCGAAAAGCATCAAGAATCACAGCTTCTATTCAGTCCCATGACCCCGAGGGGAAACTATTAACTGCACTGGCCATGTGCTGCTAAGCTGTGCTTAGCATTTCCAACACTTTCTGTTAGGTATATTGAGAATTAAATCTCAGTTTGGACAGGAAAAAGATTCAAGGAATAAGAACTGTAGACAAGCAGAAATGTGGCCCACCCCCCTGAAAAGTTACAGTTAATGATTACAGGGCGGGGGAGGGGAAGTAAGACATTTTCTTCAGTGGTATAGCCATTGCAAAAGTGTATATGCTCCTATAATAACCCCTTACCCACACTCTTCTAAGCAAATTTAATAATCTCATTGAATCAAACACACACACACACACACACACACACACACTATGAAAGAAGTATAGACAAGCAAAATAGAAGAGGGTGGGTCCAAGCAGGGACACACCACGGAAAAAAATATGACCCTAAATGAGAGAGCAATGACAGAAAATAGGACTAGGTAGGAAAGGAGTCTTTGGCCCATGAAATAACATCAATTACTAAAAATAAAGCTTTCAGAGAAGAGTTGAACCTTAGTTCAAAACCAGATGATAACAATTTAATACCTCCCACCAGAAAACAAAAATAGGAGATTCTCATGAACTCTGGTAAAAGTGGTAGGTAGACTGTTAGAGTTGGAGGAGCTTGGAGATGATCATCTCTCTGATGTGGGATGGAAGCATAGGAAATCCCCAACCATATCTGAGTGACGGGCTGGCCTTGGAGCCTCCATTCTAAACATACTCCTCCATGATCCTACATGTTTAGCTCCAAGCTAAACTTTTATTGCAGGGAAAGCTTCTTGTCAATGAATTTCACTGTTGGGTTGAATTCAGCTCTGCCATGCAGGAATTACCAGGAGGTCTCCACAAGTCTGTAGTCACTGTAATAAAACTCTGTCCCCAGTCCCACCAACACCGAGTGACTTGTGCAACCACTTAGCATCTTCCAACCAACATCTGAGAATGAGTAATTGTCAATTTCCCATATTACAAATGGAGAAAAACAAATTCAAAGACATGAAAAGTCCTCATTTATAACTTTATTTTGCCCCAATAGAAAATCCACTTAAAAAAAAAAAATTGGTGAGACTGAAGAAATGGCCCAGAGATTAATAGCTCTTTCAGAGGACCTGAGTTTGGCTCCCAGCATCCACATTTGGGAGGCTCACAACCACCAGTAACTCCAGTTCCAGGATGTTGCCCTCCAGTTCCAGATCTGATGCCCTCTTCTAACCACTGTCGGAACTGACTCATGCTAAGGCACACACACACACACACACGTGCACACACACGCACGCACGCACCTACCTACCTTAATTTTTAAAGATTATAATTATAATTATGGCAGTAGAAAAAAAGTGAAGAGAAGTAATTTTACTTTTGCTTTCTGGCTATTTCTCCCAAACAATTAAAAGCACCCTCAACTGAAGCCCATAACCCACTGTCTTAAGTTTCCCTGTATTCCAAAAGAAATTTAAAAACATGGGTCGGTGTAGGGAAGTGGATTTCTTTACAGTCTGGCTGAGCCACTGGCAAAAAGAACCTGATTTCTTTCCAGTGTCTGTGACAGTCTTACAATTTACACAAATCCGTGAGACAAAACCCCCAGAAGATAACAGATTTAGCAGTGAGACAGGTTAATTGGTCCTTTCCTGACAGAGGGGGACTGAGACCCAAGCTTCCTGCGTTGTCTTCAGTCTCAGGGGGCTGCTTGCACTCAGTGTGAGCACCTGCTATATATAATATATATCAGCTATGTGATTAGAGCCCTCTCCCCATCTCTTTCTCTGTCCATTCTCTTCCAGGAGCTGAGATGTTATGGCATCTATTATTGACTGTACAGATACCAAAAAAAAAAAAAAAAAAAAAAAATCCTGAAATATCCCTGTGCTGGAAAGAAATGTAAGGAGTGCAGTACTTGTAGAAATCTAGCCAGTGTCAGGTAATCTCCATGTAGCCCTTTATCGCCTCTTGGCTTTAGTTCCTTTGGAAAAGCTGGTGTATGTGGTGCCAGTCTTTGTTGGTCTCTTTGTTGCCCAGGCTGTTTGTGTCTCCAGTCTTATAGTATTTTGATCCTGACAATTTCTTCCTGGCTTTGGAAAACATCACAGCTTAAAGATCCCTTCACCAGAATGGGATTCATTTCTTGACTAGCCAAGGATGAATCTATATCAGAAAACTCAGAAGTGATATGGCAGGCAACATCCAGTGTCAAAGACCCTTTTCTTGTCAAAATTCAAGCCACAGGGAGCTTGTGAAGGAAGGGCTTTTAGAACAAGGTTACTTGCAATGATTTCTTAAACTTTGAGAAGTTTGAGTCTAGATGGAAAGAATCCTATTAGCTGTGCACAGAACAGTTATCTGCAAGTCCATTTAAGTCTCTCCTTTGAAGATTGTGGGGTGGAAGCTTGGCTTCCTGTGGTGCCTATCCAATGCACTGGCTTTGTAGTGGAAAGAAGTGAGCTTTTGCCAGGCTTGACAATACATGCCTTTAATTCCAGCATTTGGGAAGCAGAGGCAGGCAGGTCTCTAAGTTTGAGGTCCAATAGTGAATTCAGGACAGCCAGGGCTACAAAGGAAAACAAACCCTGTCTCAAAAAACCAAAAAGAAAAAAGGGAGCTTTTGACTCCCCTTTTGCAGAGAAATATCAACAGGCCACAAAACAAAACAGAACAAGGCTTAATGATTTACAGAATACAAGTTCTATCTGTAATACATTGGCTTAAGGTTGGTTAGTCTTCCTTTCTGCCAACTGATGTCTTCATGTGTTCTCATAGTTCTTGTGTAAAGCCTTCCTTACCCCATTCTCCACCTACTCTGCCTCAACTGTGTAACTAACAAGGAAAAGAAACATACAGGGACCCCATTGAGGGTATGTCATTAACAACTAACAAATTCAGATCCGATGACATCAGCTTAATAAGGCATTTTTAAGCTTTACGTTCTAGAAAAAAATGGATCCTGGAGGATCATAGATGTAAAAGGAAATATAATTACACAGAATTTCAAGCTTCTGAAGCATATTATAATCTTTACAATTTTTATGCACCTTACAAGTTTTGGACAATTTTATCAATGACTACAAGTAGACTTATTATCTGATGCATAAGTGCATCTCACATACGTGGCAGCCATATTGATTCAAAACTGTAAAACAGTCATTTTAAAAGGTCCCAACCGAAAGCAAAACTTAAATGAGTGTTGATTCTATGGAAAATCTGACACAATGACCAAGGAGAACCTGTATTTTTCAACATCCCTTTTGTAAAATTTACTAAACATAGGATATTCTAGGGTAATCCGGTTATTTCAGATACAAAGAACTAGAAAATTTTGTAGAGAACCGTTCTGATATTGCTACCCAGGTTACATATAGTATTCTCGAAAAACCTGAAGCAGTTGTGAAGAACTTCATGTAATTCATCTAGGATGTTGTACAAGTCTTCATTTTTGATTAGATGATGATAATTCAGAAATCAGAAAGCATGTGTGTGCCATCTGCATCCTTTCTATCACATGGTTTTACTTTTTAAGTTATTTGGTTTGGGATGAGGGAAAAAACAACCAACATAAAATTGGGCATCTTTTTCTGGTGCTGTGAATTGAACCCTGAACCCCTGAATCCTAGACAAGAATCTACCACTGAACTGCATCCCTAGCTCCAAACTGAGTTTAAGAAGTCTGATATTGTTCCAAACCACTTAATAGTGAAGTACTTTAGAATATTAGTCCATGTGTAGAGTTCATGGGTGAGTTTCTTGATAGCTTTCTAAGTATTGGTTATCTATATGTGTATATGTTCATATCTGTGTTACAGACGTACCAAGGATGCCATTTGTAGCACAAGCATTGTATATTCACAAAAGGCACGATATAATTGGGACATATGCAATGTAAGATGTTTTTATCCCCAAATATTTTTGATGAATGCTCTGTAAAAACAGAGATATTTTTGTCATACACAGAATTAAGTGTGTTTGTATGCAAACATACCTGAAAAACATAAAAAGAGTAAATTTCTAATGGTATTTCTATCATGTTGCAGCTATTAGACACTCGTTTGCACAGCATTACATTCATCATAAGAATATTTTTGTTATTTATAACATAAAAATTGGTGTTGGTGGTACACACCTTCAATCACAGCACTGGGAAGGCAGAGGCAGACAGATCCCTGTGAGTTGGAGGCCAGCTTGGTCTACAGCGCTAGTTCTACAACAAGCTCCAAAGCAACACAGAGAAACCCTGTCTTGGAAAAAAAAACCAATTGAGTCCTATCATGAAATGAAAATAGAGACTAAATCTAATATTGCTTTTTGTAAACAATACCAGCTTTATCTTAACAATCTTATAGTGTACATGTCTATCAAATTAGGTGTTAAAATGTTTAATCTCATAACATTCTTTATAATAAACTGCATTATATTACCTATTAACAATGAATTAGTGGATTATCAGCCTATCATGCCAACTGCACAACCAGCCCATCTCAATGTTAACTACCTATGCACATTTTATGTGCAGAAAGATCCAGAAACCATGCCAAAGTGTTTCCGCACTTAGGGCTATTCCTTCAGTTTTCATACTTTATCCCCAATATCCATGTTTTAAGATTGCCTAGCTAAACTAAGTTTAGAAATTTATCTGAGTATTTAACAAAACCATGTCTTAATGAGTTAATCACTCTCTAAATGCAAGGTCTTTATTACCTCTGTGCCCAGTATGAGGTGAGCACACAATGACTTTGCCTGTTACTATCAGAGTTATAGAAACTCTTACCTGGAAGCTGTCACTGTTCCTAGGGAGTGGCATCTCTGGTAGTCCCATCATGCAAAGCAAATTTAACAGAAATATCTGTGAGAAATACATCCATCCATGATTTTACATATACTTCAGCCTTAGCAAAATCTTATGTTTAACAAGTTTGCACTTAAAAAGTATTCTTGGAAAAAGAAACCCATAGCAATAAAAGAATGAAAGTTTGGGTTTTCTTGTTTTGTTTTGTTTTTAATGTACCTCATTTAATGTACTCAGGCTTGGTCACCTCTATTTATCAAAACAACTTCAAGAAGCAATTGTATTTAGATATTTTACATGTTGACTCCCAAATGTATTTAAAACCATGCATTTTTATTAACATATAATGCCATTTTATGCTTTCATGCCTTCTGTTTTTCTGACACCTTAGGGGAAAAAAAAACAAATGTAAAATTTAAATTTTTAAGAATATCTTTTGGAAGAAAATTCTTATCAAAATCTCTGTAGTCAATACTTAACAAAACTTTCATCTTACGATTTAATGAATGCAATTTTTTATAAACATAACTGTACTTTAAGTATCTTCACCATTCCTCTGAAGAACTTAGACGACTAGATGTCTCTTTTTCCCTTTAATTGAAAATAGATTTTTCTGATTACTGTTTCCCCTCTACTCCTCCCAGTCCCTTCCCACCTACCTCCCTTGCCATCCAGATTCCCTCCCTTTCTGTCTCTCACTAGAGAATACAAGGGAATAATAATATGAAACAAAAACAAATACATCAGAATGGAACAAAACAAGCCACCAGAAGGAAAGCAGCCTAAAAAAAAAAAAAGATATAGACTCAGAGAAATAATTTGCATACTTGGAGAGCTCATAAAAACACTAAACTGGAAGCCATAATATATACTCAAAGGACCTGCAGGGTAAAAAGAGATTCTCTCTATTAAAATAAAAATCAAAGTTAAGATAGAATTAAAACTAATAAAGCTCTGGCATGACATTGTGACCTAGGGTTTTGTCTAATCGGCTATAATTCTATCTAATATACTTCAAGAAATATGCTCTGGTCTCATTCAAGCTCTTTGGCAAACTTTTGAGATGTAACTTCAGAAATTCATTTCTGTGGCTCCGTCAAAAATTCCAGCTTGATCTTAGCAGAGAACTTTGAAAAGAGCTGAGGCTGCCACCAGGGGAGCTACAGCCAATTCCCAGGGTCTCTGGACCCCAAAGAGAGCAGAAGATGTTGCTCAGTCGTGAGGTGCTTGCCTGGCATGTGCAAGGCCCTGGGTTCAATCCACAGTACACACCACACACCACACCCACACACACACACACACACACACACACACACACACACACACACACACACAAAGAAACGAAGAGTGTCATACAAGGCAAGGACAGGACTGCCAGCATTTACCAGGAACCCGTCAAATCACAAAACTTGAGTACTAGGCAAATTCAAAGCCCTTTCCCTTTACCAATGCACCGATATACATGACGAGGCAGCCAATACCTACAACAATGAGAAAGAGAAAAGTCCTCCACACTCCCACTGTGTAGGGGTGAGCATCGGGTTTTCTTCCTTGATGGCAAACCCAAAACTGTTACCAGACATTCACGTCCACAAGTCACCACTGTAGGCCCCCTCTGTTCCAAAGGAAACAGGAAAACAGAAATTATTAAAGGAAGATGAATTGATTTTCAGTTTGACCAGACCAGGGACAAAACGAACCAAATTTCTCTCCACTATGTCTGTGGCAGTCATACATTTTACAGCAAAGGATGAACTAAACTTGAGAAGATACATAGATTTAGCCATGGTGTGTTTTAATTGGCCCTTTTCTGGAGAAAGGGTGACTAAGCCCCACATTGACCCCCTCGTCTTACAGCATGGACTGCTCGTTACATTTTAATAAGTTGTGTGCGCTGCTTCCTGGAGATTTCATCAACACAAATGAAAATAAAATTACTTACTTTCATTAAACTGGTGTTGAACATTTTCCTTCTTGTATGAATATTGGCATCAATCCTTAACAAAAGTCACCAGTAGAAATCACAGATATTTACATTTCCAAATTGCATCATGGTTGTTGCAGACATCTTGAAATACTAAGTGGTAATATTTGTAATCCTCGGTACTTTTTACTTTGTGCATTTAAAAATATTCTGAGAAAGAGAACATGAACTCCCAGAGATCCCTGGAATAAACTATGCCTAAAGAGCCAGGTGTGGTGGTTTATGCCTTAAATTCCAGTACTTGGAAAGCAGAGGGTGGCAGATCTGTGTTCAAGACCAGCCTGGGTAGTCTACATAGTGAGTTGCAGAACAGTCAAGATTACATAGTTAGATCATGTCTCAAAAGACCAACCAACCTAACTAGAGGTAGAATGATCAGGACTATTTTGCATTAAGTTTGTTAAAATATTTACTTCTTTTTTTAAGGATAAGAAACACAAGAGTTACAATAGACCTGATTGACTTGCAACCTTGTACAACATCAAAAACTTAGACTAAGTAATAGCAGTAAACTCTCATTGTGAGGCAGATAGCTCTATTTTGGGCCTGAGTATATAAGAAATGGAACTAATTTTCACAATCAGTAAATGAAGGATCCTATATGTCTATTTATTGCACCCTGAAGTATGGCTTCAAAAGAAAAGGAGGTTTTTTTCTCGTGCAAAACTGGTAACACTTTTTTTTTTTTTTTTTTTTTTTGCTATTTTCCCAATATTCATTAAATAGTCTTAGCCTAGAGTGGCAGCGCATGCCTTTAATCCCAGCACTCAAGAAATATAAGCAGGCTGACCTCCCTGTGTAGTGGAATCTTGCCTGTCCTGTGAACCTCTAACAGAGACCACACCCCCTTTGGGCGTGGCTTCTGGTGCAGCCAACTGCAGAAAGAGGAAAGCAGGAGTGTGTTCTGTATCTCCCAGTCTCTTTCTCTTTGTTTGTGGATCCTGTCAGAAAGGCAGAAAAACGCTACAGCGGTTCTATCGTTCTGTCTAAGTTGTTCCCCAAATAAAACACCCATTTATCATTTATCTTGGGTCTAATGAAATCATTACACCCATGCCTTCATCTGTGATTTCGAGACCAGCCTGATCTATGTAGTTCCAGGCCTGCCAGGGATACACAGTAAGACAGAGTCAAGTGTTTGGTCAATTTTATAACCTTGGTACACTTTTAGTATTTGTTCCCTTCTTTAGCATGCCAGGTGGCCATTAGACAAATACACCTACTTTAAAAACAAACAAACAAACAAACAAACAAAAAACAGTACATACCAAAAACATAAATCTCAGAGAACTTAGTTGTTCTCATGTGATAGGCGTAGATCAAATCCAGAGTGTATCCACTGAGGCTCCTAGGGTCTTGTGTCCTGGGACAATTGGACCAGGGACACGTGGGTAGTGATAGAAATAGAGACGTTTGTTGAGAAAAAGAAAAATACTCCCCAGAATGGGAGTGGATCAAGGGATGAGGAAAGATCTGAGGCACAAAAACCCTGGGCCAAGGAGAGCCTCTGTGATACATTTACACAGCTTCTCTGACAATGCTTTTAACATGGCTGCTGTGTTGTTATGTGTAGAAAGCAGTTGAAGGTGTTTCCAATCTTCCATTTGTCTCTGGAACTTCTCATCCCTCCAACCTCACTTCACCCCCATCCTCAGAGCTTTGGTCCCCAAACTCTTTTTGAAGACCTAAAGGATGTTATCTATTTTCTGTAACTTCCATTCTAATGAGGGATGTAATCCTTGCCAATGGGGGACCACAAAGCTCTCTTCCAGTTCTATCTATTGGTTGGAGAGGAGGCTTTGGAGTTTTTGTTGTAGGAGCTGGCTTGAATCCCTGTATCATATGCATAATGAGTTAAGTTTGAAACTGCCATATCCTAGGAGACACAAATTTTCCTGGCTAAAAAAAAATGCAAGAATCTGGGCTGGAAACAAACAAACAGAAAGAAAGAATAGTGAGACCCTGTTTCAGAAAACAAACAAACAAAAAGGATGCTTAAAGAAAACTGAGGCTGTGACTTCGTAGTTCAGTATCTGCCTAGAGTTCATGAGGACCTGGGCTCACTCCCCAGCCCCCCAAACATGAACAAAGGACGGTATACACCTGTAATCCCAGCACTAGGGAAAGTGAGGCAGAAATCTGTGAAATCCTGTCTCAAAAATTAGTGTTTTTAGAGCCCTGTTGCCGGGACAACTGTTTCTGAAGATAACATTATGCCCCCACCCCCAACCAATCCTTTAGATCCTCCCAGGCCATAAAACTCCCTCGAGGAACTTAGTATTGCAGTGAAGCCTGTGAGTCATTAGTTTAACAGGAGCCTTAGGTGATTTGGGGACTGCCACTTAAAATCAGTAAGTCTGAGAAATGCTGCTTTAGACTGTGTCTGCTGGAAATCAATAGCCAACTTCAGTACCTGAAGACAAGATCTTGCTTCCTCCCACCCTCTCCATATATTGCCACAGGGAATTAGCCATGTTCATTAGCAAGTGAGAGTAACACCACCTGGCTGCCTGCAATTCAGAAGTGAGTTATTCATCAGAATTTAGGTGAAAAAAACAATCTCTAAAGAGCCCTAAATCAATCAGATTTTTAAAAATTCTGCTTTAATTTAAAAAATGACTTCGCCTTTTATGACCTCTCAGCACTTTGTATTTATTTCTCTGTCAACACTTATCACATTGCATCCATTACTTTCTTAGGATCGCTGGTTTCGGTCCTCAACTCCTCCACACCCATTCACACATACTCTCTCAACTCATACAGGAGCTATCTTCAGAGATCCTGGGGGACAAGACCAGGTTAAACTCGTTTCAACACACCCCACCATGCCACCTATCAAGCCTGTAAGCAGTCAAGTAACCAGTGGCTTTGTGGCTACATGGGTGGACAAAGGTCACGCTTCCTCCCTTTAATGCTGAGGGCACACTTGAAGTGTGAGCTTCTTGGAAGTGCTGTGCCAAGGTGGGCATCTTTGAGGACAAGAGTAGTCAATATTGACAGGAAGAGGTTAAAAGTGTAGCTCTTTTAGCTAGCTGTGTATTCTAAAGTAAATACTCCACCCCATGTCTCCATTTACCTCCAGACTAGGCATCATAGTTGCCTGACTGAGTTGTTCTGAAATGATGTGAGCTGCTTACTTATCATGGTTTTAGCGCTTTTGATTTTCATCCTTTACTGTTATTTACATGATGTGGGAGACTGTAGTATAAACACTCACATGTGAAATATATATATATATATATATGTATATATATATATATATACATATATATATATATATATATAGTGTGTGTGTGTGTGTGTGTGTGTCCCCTACCAACTACAGGCTTATTTTAATGAGTAAGCTCCCAGAAAAGTTAAGTGATGGCATCTTAGTGGGAATCATTTCAATCAATCAGCTAATCGGGTTGTTTTCTTCTTGGCTCTTGGCACTTGGCTGAGATCAAGGAGAAAATGGGCTTTCTGATGGCAGGTTCTGGAAAAGGGAAACAGATAGACAGAATGGGAGTCTCAGTCCAGAGGGAAACAGCTTGTGCGTTCAACAAGAAGGCACTGTGTCCTTCCACCCATCAGCAGCCCCAATCAGAAAGGTACCCATGCCCCAGACAAAAGCAGCACCTGATTTTCCTTTCCCTTTGTGTCCATCCACTCCATTCCTTCCCATGAGCTGTTCCTCCCTTCAGGATTCTCTATAGCAACACTGCCTGTCTGCATCCAATGTCCCATCTGCCTCTCCCAACCATGGCTTAAAAAAAATAATAATACAAATCCTTTATTCTGAGGCAAATGTGAGTGACCTTATTCTCAGAGAAGAAAGTCAAAACCAATATAAGGGAGAAATAACTTTGATTGGGACACCAGCCAAGTGAGCTATGAAAGAGGAAGAGCTCTTCCATAGTTTCAGATGTGAAGTTATCACAGTTTTAGCTCTAGGGTTGGTGGACGCTGGATGTCTGCTGACTTTAGAAATACATTCCAAGGGATTTATTTTGAAAACTTCAGGCCAGAGACAATCGTTAAAAGTAAAAGCAAGGGAATGGGGGGGGGGTTGGCGCAGAGAGGGAGGCCTCAGCAGTTAAGAGCACTGGCTGTTCTTCCAAAGGATCCAGGTTCAGTTCTCAGCACCCAGACAGTGGTTGGCAACCATCTGTCACTACAGTTCCAGAGGATCCAATGCCCTCTTCTGGCCTCCATGGGCATCACACACAGGTAGTGCACATATACACAAGCAGGCAAACACTCAGACACATAAAATAACTACTTTTTTTAAAGAAATAAAGTAAGTAGGTATTTTTCTACAGGCATTAAGCCCAGATAACTCTCTGCCTGTGACATTCTGTCCCACAATAATCCCAGTCTTCTACCCCACCAAAGTCAAACAACAGGGTAGAGGCCAAAGAGCTTGAGGGATCTTTTAGACAGGGATCCTGCAGGTAGGTACCTTCTGCTTCACAGTCTTCCCCCAGGGGATTATAATCAGTACTAGGAGGCAAAGTGCTTTGCAGGAAACCAGGCACTTAGGGAGCATTCAATAAATGGCTTTCAGTATGTCAGAGAGCACTCAGTCTTGACAGAGGTATTTGCATGCCTTACCCCTGCTCTAGGAGCTCCAGAGCAGCAGTGGACAAGTAAATATCTCCACCATTATCGAGTTGGTTAAGTAACAGTCATTTAATCTCCTATCAAATTATACACTCTTTAAAAAGCTGTAATAGTACAATAAAAAACAAAGTCAGCTTTCAACATTTGAAGTTTCAAAGTTGTAGAAATTCTTGGAATGGGTCATGTGGATAAGTGATACAAGTAGGAGAAATTTTCATTGTTATTTTGTATTAACTGTACTAGGCACTCATACTGATATCTACTTAGCATATTCAAGAATGCCTTGTACGGGTATGGTGAGATGGCTCATCAGGAAAAAGTTTGCCCCACAAGCCTGGCAGCCCGAGTTCAATCCCTGGAACCTGCATAAAAGTAAAAGGAGAGAAACTGACTCCACTAAATTTTCTTCTGACTTCTATACTCATGCCTTGGAATGTGTGCCAATCTACACCATGAACACATACACACATATATAATGATAGTAATAATAATAATGAAGAATGCCTTCTTCCTCCAGTTTCATGTAAGTGTTCGAGGATATACCCTGTGATACATTTTGCAAAACCTTTTAACACACATAGTGTGCCTTCCCTCTGTGGACTATTACAGTTCCCAAGGGCTTGTTGGGTAAGTACATGAGTGGAAGAATGAGTGAATGAATCACCAGAAAGCACTCAGGTTGAGTGTAGTCCTAACTATCCTCTCTCCTTTAAACTTTGCACAGCACACAGGCCCTCATACTCACTCAGTTACATGAAGAGAAAAAGTAGGTTTTCTCCAACTCAAAACTCCAGTTGCATGGTAGACATGTGTTGGATTAAATTAGGAACACAAAATTCAGTTGGGGGGGGAGATTTCACACCATGCAATTGTCCTGTGTAATCAAAATCATCTTTCACTGCTGTCTCCCTTGCATCACTATGTGATGACTCCGAAGATCAAAATCCATAAACTCCCCTTCTGAGAAGATTTCCGTTCTCAGGATAAGTTTACGTTAGGCCTTTATTTATGCAGAGCCAAGTGATCTAACTGAAAGAAAGCAAATCTAGAACCAAGTGAACACATATGACCACCTCACTTGTTCTAACTTTTCATGGTTGCTTTTGAACAAAGCATCTTCAGCCAGCGCTTTTCAAAACAGCCCGAAGATGACCAAATATAGAGATTAAGTGGGAGACTGAGAGAAAAATAAACTCCAGGAGAAGTTATTGGGGAAGAATAGACAGAAGTAACAAAAAGGATGTCAGATGAGGTCAGACAGAGGACAACACCTCCTTTACTCACAGTCACCAACATCTGTTGGGGCTATTTGTTTCTATCCCTTCTCTTAGATAGCCATCAAGCCTGTTCAGGGGAGACACCAAAAATACATCAACAGCCAGTGGCACAATCTCTCACTGGGAACCATGATCCTCCAGAATGGCAACCCATTCACCCCAGAGCCTAAAAGTGCCAGTGTATGGACATTCAAAAACTAGCATCGTCCCTGATACATCTTGCTTATTTAACTAGGTTATATAAACATGAAAAACCAAAGTAGAAATATGCTCCCGTATGAATGGATTTGCCTTAATCTCTCATGCTTTCTGTGTTACTCACAGGAGCTATGAAGGTTGATTCAATGTGCACAGGCAGTGGGTCACAGAGAGCCTCACCTAGCTGAGGGCCATCCCTGCTTTCCTCTGATCTTCACTTTCTGCTACTTCTTAGTAGTTATGACACAGGGTTGGGGGTCAAAGGCAGTCACACTGATTAGTCTTCTCATAGTTATCTTACGATGTTTCCAAGCTTTACAACCTAAAGTCACGGCAGAAATTTTTGTTTTGGAGTCATGTTTTATGTAAAATGTGTTCTTAGCTTATTTCCTGAGCACATGGTGGGCTCTCTACTGGGCAGAGAGCTTCAGAGAGGCAGTTTTGGCACAAGGCACATATTGGGCAGCTACCCAAACTCTTTCACTAACAGCTGTGCATCTGTGGGCTAAGATGTATCTATACACATACCACTTAACTACAAGGAGCACCCCTGAGATTGAACCTCAAGTTTGACTGCCAAAACCTTGGTACAACTGGGGTGTGCTTATTTTTAAGACGAATGGCCATGAGCTGAGATCCGGGGACTCTGAGTCACTGGGTCTATGGGGTATTCAGAAATTTCCATCTTTAATGAATATCCCACTGTGAGCCACTCTGAGATTCCCTGTACTCATTAATCTTGACGATCTCTCCTAGCAATAGCAGTCTACTATTCTGTCCCTTCCTTTGCAATCAATCCCAGACATCCTGGCACACCCTTTGTGCCTGTCAGCCCTCTGGTACTGATGGCCACCACCATGGGGAGCCAGGAAGGTGCATTGGCATCTATGATGAGCAGCTTAGGGAAGGCAAGAGAGTTGATTGGGTTATTGTCCCTTCCTGGGGGAAACACTAACATCCTTCTTGTCTCTAACGCCCAGGTGACAGGTGGAATCTGGAATTTCAGCCGCATTTGCTGTGATGTTTTTGTCACCCTGGATGTCATGATGTGTACAGCCAGCATCCTGAACCTCTGTGCCATCAGCATAGACAGGTAGGGCTGGAAGTCCCCTTCCAGGCTTAGGAGACAGGTGGCCCTAAAGGGGTACAGAAGATATTCATTTAAGATATTGGGGTCACTTCCAAGGGAACTTGCCACTGCTACTTTCCCTTCCTTGTTTTTTTTTTTTTTTTTTTAAATAAGGCTTGCACATGAGGGGGAAAATTGTGAACAGAAATAATTGTCCTATAAGGTTTATTAGCCTTTTCTCCCTTCCAGCCAACCTACTCCCACCCCACCCTACCCCACCCCAGGTTGCCTTTCCCAGTATCCTTTAGGGCTTTTGTGATTCCTAATTGAAGGAATGGGAAGAGAAGAGAAAAAGACATAAAGTGGGTTGTTGAGTTAGTAGGGAATCCTGTAGTTGGTTTTATTGCTGATGAAGTCTGGGGAGCTCTCACAGAGAGACAGAGCAGATTGAGATCTCTAGCCAATATCTCCAAGTTCTTGTTACCTTCAGAGAAAGAATTCAGAAGAAACAAAGGAAAGAATATGGAGGAAATCTTATTTCAGGCCAAAAGTACACAATCAAGATGGAGTGTTGCACCTGCTATATTGTATAATTAATACACAACAATAGAAAAGAGTGTGGGCTTCTCAAGAGAATCATGCTTCCTAGGGGCTAGGATAGCATCTTATAGGAAAACTCTAGGGGAGGGGGCGAATATTATTGAGTCAAAGTTGAGAATCAGGTGTTCCAAATTGGTGTTTTCCCTTTTCAGTTCTTATGTAGGGCTTTGGAATGTGTTGTGGTATCAGGTGAATGATGGGACCTGGAGACTTTGCAGGGTTAGCAATAAAAAAAGCAAAGTGAAGCCATCTCAGTTGGTCTCAGACAGCTATGAAGTATCTTGTTCTACACTGTTGCTAGGTCCCTCTGTTGTTCTACATCAACCTCCAGCTACTAAGCATTTGGCCTCTTTCTTTTTTGTTTTCACTGAACTATACTCGCCTATCTCAGTGTATTTGTTTGCTTATTTGGTTGGTTGGTTGGTTCGTTTTGGTAAGGAGAGATAGAGAAAAAGGGTAAGAGAAATAAGCATAGGTGTTTTTCCCAGTTGGGAGAGAAGAAGAGATAAAGAAGAAAGACAATTTTAGAAAGCATGTGATCCACACATGTCCCTTACAGAGTTTTTTAAAAGCAAGTAGGGACTAGAGAGATGGCTCAGTTGTTAAGAGCACTCCCTGCCCTTTCAGAGGACAGGAGTTCAGTTCCCGGCACCCACATTGGGCAAACTGCACAGCCTGTAACTTCAGATTCAGGGAAATCTGATGCCTCCTCTGGCTTCCTCAACACACACACACACACACACACACACACACACACACACACACACACACACACACACACACACCTTTTTTAAAGGAAAAAGAAAGTACCTTATATTTCCTAAATTTGCTCTTTCGTTACTGGAGTGAATTTCTGACGTCCTGGCTTTGTTCTGTGTATGTTACACCTATGCCACACCACTTTAAAGAGCCCCTGAACTCACTGCCCTTGTTTGTCCTCTTTTTTTGCCTTTGTGTTACTTGTCACCTGAACAAGACACCCTGAGCTAAGGGGGGTCCCTGCAGGTGTCACAGCAGGCAGAGAAATGAACCACAAAGAGGTGAAAAGGAAAACTCAGCTCAGCTTTACTTCACCAAATTGGATCAAACTTCTAGAGAATCTGATACCAGGCAGTTTATTTAAACACAATTCAGGAAAAACAAACAAACAAAAAACAAACAACAACAACAACAACAAAAAACAAAACGTTCCTGGTGTAACTCAATTCCCAGTGCACAAGGAAGCATAACTACATCAAAACTCAACTCAGGGTACATGTCATTTCTTTCAAGATGAGTTCTAGAAATAGGCTGCCTGTACCAGATGATTAAGGGCTTAGGGAAGGGTCTAGCCTGACCTCAGTCATACAGATAGAATAGAGGTCGTTTGGGCTATTAGCCACCTCTCATCCTGGTTGTGGAAGTTTGGGGAGACCCTGGCTTTGTGGACAGTATACTGTTTACTATAGATGCTGTTTACTAAGAATTTACCATGTGAGCTAAACTTGGCTACACATTAATTCATTTCTTCTTAACTCCAAGGTGGTATTACCTTCACCTCCTCATACCTAGATAACCTATTAGAGTCCTACAGCTAGAATGAGACTGTGCCAGAATTTGAATTCATGTCTATGTGACTCCAAATGAACCACCCTAAGTTTAGTTGTGAAACGCACAGAATTTCCAGCTGTACCCTGCTTTCCTCCCTTAATTCTAAACAGCAAAACATCCTCACTGCCCAACTCAAGACCTTCCAGCATCTCCTTGGTCTATACAAGGATTTGATATGGCCACACTCACTCTCAAGTAATCTGCACTTATTTTTCTTACTTTTATTTTTCCACATTTATTTTTAAGTGGTTTTGGCTTTGCCTGCATTTCTATCTCTGTGCCATGTTCATGAAGTGTCCCAGGAACCCAGAAAAGGGCATCAAATACCCTTGGGACTGGGGTTACAAATGGCTGTGGGCCCCCATGTGGGTGCTGTGAATTGAACATGGTTCTCTGGAAGAATAGCCAGCACTCTTAACCATCTAATCATTTCTCCAGCCTTTGTTTTCTTTCTTTTTCTTTCTTTCTTTTTTAACTAATTTATGTTTCGTCTCAGAATTTTCACACATGTATAAAACATACCTTAATCTTACCTACCCTAACTCTCACCCTCTATTCCCCCCAGGGAATGCCTCCCACATCTTCCCAACTTTATGTCATGCTTTTATACTTAATTATTTCAGCACACTGAGCCCAATTAGTGGTACCCATATGCCTGTGGGCATGAGGTAATCTATTGGGGTATGGAGAACCTACCAGTGGTCACATTCCTAAAGCAGAATTACTTTCCCTCCCTCAACTGCCAATAAGGATGGGGCCTCAGAAGGCCCTTCTCCCTCCATGCTGGAATAACTGACTCGATCATATGCAAATCGAGGGGGGGGGGACTGATACTGCTGTGAGTTCCTGTGTGCAACAGCCACACCAGGTCCGGAGGGAAGCATTTCCCAGCACTCCTTCAGCTCTTACATTCTTTCTCCTCTTCTTCTCCAGTGTTTTCTGAGCCTCAGGGTAAGGATGGGGTTTGATACAGATGTCCCATCTACAGCTGCGCACTCATAGTCATTTGTTTTCAGCACTATACACAGGAGTGGGTCTCTGAATTTACCACCACATCTCTGACCAAGGTTGGAAGCAGCACTGATCTGTGGGTGCAAACACACACCTTTAGAAGGCAGTTTGGCAGCATGACCATTTAGAAAAGCAGTATTAAGGCAGGTTTAGTGATACACACCTTAAATCCCAGCACTTGGGAGTTTTGAGGCTACCCTAGCCTCCATAGTGAAGATGACTATTTGCGGGAGGAACATTGGAAACCCAAAGCTGGTGACCATTGAGTTTGGCTTAGTATTCTTGATTAAAGCTCTGTAATAGGCATGGCAGGGAAAACCAGAGATCATAAGGACCTAGGCCTAATGTTAAGTGTTCAGACTGGGCTGCTAAAGGCAATAGTAAGGCAAACCCACTATTTGTGTAGTATCTATAATATGAACTAAAGGTCCAGAAATTATGCAACAGATGTGCATGTTAGAGCTAAAAATATAAAACTCCTAACACTTTTCTTAACAGATCTATGGAAAAAGAATTCACATAGTATACAATTACTCAACTGAAAGTATACCAAAAAGTATTAAATTGTATACAAATAGTAGGTTTGCCTTACTAAGCTGAACTCAAAGATCCCTGGCTTGGAGTTGCCAATGTTTCTCCCACAAATGGGCATCTTCATGGACATGAGAGGGTGGGAGAGGATTATCTTCAAAGTAAGACAAGACAGAAAGACAGGGGAAATTAAGGGGACACAAAAATGGGAAGTATTCCCTCATTCTTGAATCTGATTGAAGACTCAGCAACTCAGTCAAGAATTTTGGTACCACACCTACATAGAAATAATAATATTCCTTTTTTATAGTGCTATTTCAAGTAAGAATGCTATATAAATAACAAATTATGCTTAAAACCAAAGCATATAAGACCTTTGAGATTAACCTTATCCCTACCCAGGTGTAACTGAGACTCTATAAACAAGATCATAAACCTGCTTGCAGTCAAGATGCATTTCTTAACTCCCTTGTAACTTATTGTTGTAAGAATCCCTTTGACCCTCCTAACCTATTGAATTAGTTACTTCTCTTGTTGCTATGGCAAAATGCCAGACAAGGACAACTTAGGGAAGGGTTTGCTTTGGTTGGCAATCAGTGGGTACGTCTATCATGTCAGAGAAGGCACTACAGCAGGAGCGTGAGGTGTCTAGTCACATTGCTCACACAATTAGGAAGTAAAAAGAGGTGAATACTGGTCCTCGGCTGATTTCCTCTTGTTCCCGGGCTTTATTCAGTCCATTGCCCCAAGTCATGAGAGTAGGGCAGCCCATATTCAAGGAAAGTCTTCCCTCTTCGGTTAGACCTCTCTGGAAACACCTTCACAACCATGCCCAAGGGTGTGTCTCCCACATAACTCTTAAGCCATCTAAGTTGACCATTGTTTTACTGAGGGTTTCTATTGCTGTGAAGAGACACCATGATCATGGCAACTCTTCTAAAGGAAAGCATTTAACTGGGGCTGGCTTACAGTTCGGAGGTTTAGTACATTATGGTGGGAAGCATGGAGATATGTAGGTAGATAGGGCTTTAGAGAGGTAACTGAGAATTTTATATCCTGATCAGCAGGTAGTAGGAAGAGAGAACGACATTGGGCCTGGATTGAACATCTGAAACCTCAGAGCCCACCCCAGTGACACCCTTCCTCCAACAAGACCACACCTACTCCAATAAGACCACTCCTGTGAGGCTATGAGAACTATTTTTTCATTTACCACAACCATGAATATTTTAATACAATGTTTTTATTCCTTCAGAATTTTTTATATTTTGATCATATTAATTCCTATTCCTCCACCTACCTTCTCCCAGATTCATTCCCTACCTCCTCACCCCTTCCCAACTTCATATCCCTTTTTCCCCCTTTTCTTTTTTAATCATCCTGAGTCCAATTTGTGCTGCTTATCTATTAATTGATATAGTCATCCATTGGAGTGTGGTCAACCTACCAGGGGCTATATCTTTTAAAGAAGCTAACTCTCTGTCCTCAGAAACCATCAACTGTCAATAGCTACTCAGTTAGGGGTGGGGGCTCATGAGCCCTTCCATTTCATGCTAGAATATTGATGGGACTCGATCTCGATCTTGTGCCGGTCTTGTGCAGATAACCATAGCTACTTGGAATTCACAAGTCATATAATGTCCAGAAAACAGTTTCCTCTCTGACCTCTGGCTCTTAGAATCTTCCTGCTCTTTCTTCTGCAATGATACTTGAGCCTTAGTGTTGAAATGATATAGATGTCCCATTTGTCATTCTCTGCCCTTTTACCAAATGTGAGTTTCTGAATTGACTATATCCACTGCACAAAGAAACTTCTCTGGTGAGTAATGTGTGAGTACAAAGGCATGAATTTAGAGACTAGTTTGATACTATATCTGTTTAACAGAATAATGGTAGTAAGTTTAGCCCCAGGGCCTGTGAGCTTCCCCAGCTATGGGTCAGATTTACAGTATGGCGCATTCATTTCCTCCTGTGGAGCAGGCCTTAAATCTAATTAGAAAACATTGGTTACCCCTATAACATAAATGCCACTATTTTATCTATGGCTATGGGCATGTCTTGCCACACCAGTCACTGTTGTACTTCACAAATTTAAAAGCTATGTAAGAATGTTGATAACTTCCTACTTGCACTTCCAGAACCCTACATAGCATCTTCCTGTATTATGAAAATTAGTCATCAGGAAGAAAGTTTCTTGGTCAGTAACAACTTGATTTCCCCATGTTCTGTGACCAAAAGTGTATAGTGTCTTCAGCAATAGGGTCTTACCATCAAGGGCACCAGGGCACCCTTAATCAACAACTCAAGGGAGGTATCCCACACCCATGGCTTCTGAGATATCTATGCAAGGTGACTCCAATTAACCATTTTCATATGAATACAGATAGATAGCTATATAGATAGATAGATACATACATACATACATACATACATACATACATGTGTATTAATATGAAGCCTATAAAATAGTAGGTTTACATACAGGTTTTTGTATTGGTCAGGGTTATCTAGATTAACAGAATTTATAAGATGAATCTCAAGATATATGTAGATAGGGGATTTATTAGAATGACTTACAGGCTGTGGTCCAGCTAATCCAACAACGGCAGGCTATAAACAGAAAGTCCAAGAATCCAAAAGTTGCTAAGTCCATGAGGTTAGATGTCTCAACTGGTCTTCTCTAGATGCTGGAATCCCAAAGAAGTAGGCTCTAATGCCAGTGAAGGAATAGACTTGCTAGCAAGGTGAGAGCAATCAGGAAAAGAGCAAAAACTTCCTTCTTCCAAGCCCTTATATGGGCTTCCAGCAGAAGGCGTAGCCCAGATTAAAGGTGTGTCTTTCTGCCTCAAGATCCAGATTAGAAGAGGATCTTCCTACTTCAAATTGGGAAAAACCCTTCACAGGTGTGCCCTCCATTTTTGGATTTTAGTTAATCTCAAACATAGTCAAGTTATCAAGCAAGAATATATATCACACTTTTCAAACATCCTTAGTGTTAGTGATCCCTCCTGTGCCTTATCCTCTCTTCCTCCCTACCTAAACCTCCCTCCCCATTATTCCCCCTTTCTCCTTCATATAGCCCAAAAAAAATAAAAGACCCAGAGACTGATAGTGGTGTTTAAACTTCAAGCTGAAGTTCAGAAAAGCAAAGTATCAGGCCACTAGCTCTTGCTACTGCCTCAGGCTGAATGGGCTGACCTTGCTGCCTCTCCTCAGCATGGCTGGAGAACAATGAACCTGACTTATATACCTCTCTAATGCTGTTACTCTTTTAGACTGATTCAATCTTGTGTATCCCTAAGTGGCCTTGAGCTCAGCGAGATCTTAATCCTGAGTCCTAGAATTAAAGGTGTGTACCACAACCTCCTAGCTTCTGGCTGCTGGGATTAAGGGTGTGTGCCACCACTGCCTGATCTCTATAGCTTGTGGCTAACTTTGCTTTCTGTGTCCTCGGGCAAGCTTTAATAAATCATTAGTAATATATCACCACACCTCCATACCACCTGTTTTACAGGCCGTAGTGATGCATGTTAGTAGGAAAATGCTGAAGAGACAGAGGCAGGTGGATCAAGAGTTTGAGGCTAGCCTGTATGATGAATATTAACCACATCTATGGTTTTATCTTATCAGCTTGTACTCCTCTCTAGTGTAGCCCAGAAACTACTCTATGACTTTATTTACCAAAAGACGGGAAAAGGGGGGTCAGGGGTTGCTTTTAACCCTTTTAAAAATGTAACTTCAGAAGCCATTTAAGTCACAAAAAAGGCATGTAAATGTGACTCTTGAGAAGTTCATTCCTATGTCTTGGGTATACACTGCTCTTTTCCTAAATCTCTCTTTCCCTAGTGCCTGAATTTAAACCTGCTACTACTTTTTCCCTCATAGACTCCTACTCTGCCTCATACTGACCCAGCCTGAGGTTCTTTTCTACCCAGGATGCACCTGGGATGAGGTCTCTGAGAGGTTGCTGCAGGCAACAGGGTGGTGCTAAGTCACCTACCACCATTGACAAAATGAAGAGAGTTCTAGAGAGTCTTGAGCAGCCTCTCCCTCCTTTCCTAGCTTCTGACTCTCCTCTCTATCCCCATGAGTGTACACCTATCTATTCAACACACATGCTTTCACCCAGAGGCTGTTAAGTGACCTATATGTTCAACACACACACACACACACACACACACACACACACACACACACACACACACACAAGAAGTTTGGGCCTTAAAGAAGGGGGTGTGAGAACAGGATGCAGCTAGTGCTTCCTTGGACTAGCTTCCTTGGCCAGAAGAGAGCTTCTCTTTTGCAATTTGCCTACCAGGCAGGCCCACTATTCTCTTATTTGCAGAAAGGCATCATTTTGCTGGCTACAGCCATATTAACACACACTTCACCTTTCACCACTTAAAACCCAACCAATATGAATAAACTTTGAATAATCTTCTGTCTCATATAAGAAAGCTCCCAGGACGCATCGTGCTCCCTTAAAAGCTGAAGGAAGAGCTGTGCCTCCAATTTCAATGGGGCAGGGGCTTACATTTCATAATGGACTGTCCTCAGCAAACCTCAAAACAGAGCTCCCCACCCCCATTCCAGGAATGAAAACGGGCTTCAGAAAAGCTGTCTCCATTCTCCTTCCCAGCAGTGTGAAATACACAGCATTAAAATCTGTTCATGTGATGCCAGATAGCTGGTCAATTCATTAGAAATGCGGTTATTCACACAGACCTTTGGGCTTCACACAATGCCAGTCATCAGCCTGACAAACTTGACCAAATGGATTCAGTACTCTTTTGGTCATGAAGCCCTGGTCCGTAATAGCTGGGTGGTAAGAGATAGGAAAAGAAAAGGAAATGATAAAAGGGATTTTGAAAGCAAGTAATAAATACTATTGTCATTAGATTCTTAGGCTTGGCTCTGGATGCTTGGATTAAAGCCGCCTTTTTCCTTTTTAAAAATCAGAGAGGAGAGCCTCAGATCACAAGCCCCCATCCCACGGCTCCCGCGTCTTCGCAGCATGTCGGTCCCCTCCCACCGAATCCTGGGTCAGTGCTAACTCAAGGAGGCCGCTGAGAACGTGTCAGAAAAGGAGGACACAACCAAAGCGGTGAAAATTAGAGTCCTCGGAGAGGAGCCCCGGAATAATGCAACCAAATTCATTCACCAGAGAGTTCTTTAAGTGGCTCTCAAATGGCACCCATCACACAAGCTAGCCTCCGCGCCTTTGCTGCGAGCACAATAGGTACCAGATGAGTCACAGGCACCTTGGATTTTTAGTTTGCATCTAAATAAGCACTTTATATTTGCAAAGGGCTTTCCAGTCATTTGCAAAAAGCTTTCTCCTTCAACAACTCCACCAGGGGAGTCCATGGAACTAAAGATTTATTGAGCCCCCTGTCTGACCAAATAAAAGGTGGCGAAAAGCAGCCCTCCGAGCTCCGCGCTCATTAAACCCAGGCAGGGAGTTAGAGTCAGGCCCTCCCGCCCAGGCCAGTCGCCTCCTTTCCCCGCAGTCACTGTGAGTACTGAACCCATCAGTCCCTACTGCACCCCTACTTGAAGACAGCGACAGCCTTTAGGGGGACAGGCATGATATTAAGACCTCGATGAACATCCGTCCATAGCGATAGAGAATCATAAGGTGTTCCATGTGTGAGAAGGTCCTGCTCCCCCCTCATCACAAGTCCCTAACTAGACTTCAACTGCTCTCCCAACTACCCCAGAGTACTCTAAAAGTCTAAAAAAAAGAAAAAAAAAAAAAAAAAAAAAAGGCCCGTTGTCGACAAGAGTTAGGAAAGGACACCTAGGAAGGGAACTTTAGGTCACACCGGGTCACAGCAACAGCCCACTTCAGCAACAGCCCACTTCTAGAAGTGTAATTTCCTATGTTCTCAATGCCCTGGTCATCTGCATGAGTCTAGAGGCAAAAAAAAAAAAAAAAAAAAATTAGCTACCGTTTCTAACAGTCCAGCAAAGTAGGGTCATTGTTCCACATTACACATGTGTGCATGAACACGAACACCAGTACATATGCGCGCGCGCGCGAGCACACACACACACTCAGAGGCTAGAATCACAAAGCCTGCTATCAGGTAATAGATGAATGAGAAAGCAACAGTTCACAGCATCTTCTCTTCCCAGCACTGGGAATGGAACCTACCACTTGCAACATGCTGGGCTTGCACTCTACCACACAGGGACACCTCCAGTTTTTGGTTCTTTGAAACAGGGTTATGATACCTAGCAAAGGTGCGGGGGGGGGGTCTCCTGCCTCCCCCTTCACCCCCTGAATGCTGATATTACAGGCTTGTGCCACCAAGCCTGCCCAGTTAAATTTCTCCCACAGCAAATTGCCATGAAGCCTTACCCTGGGCCCCTAGTTCTGATGTCACACTGCTGCAGCTAAGCCACTTTAGGCCAGTCAGTCACCCTTGCAGGCTGAGGTAGTTTCCCCAGCATTTTAGCGGTGGCCCACACAAGAAAGTGCTCACCACTTGTCTGATAGAGAAACAAATTTACTATGCCCTGCCTGACAATCAGGAGAAAGAGAATGACAATTCTAAAACCTAAAACCACACAGACATGAACAATCGCGAATCTCTTAGGCTAGCATAATAATGGTGGCAATAACAATAAGAACAGTAAGAACCGCCTTTTACATTTTAAATTGTACTAAAAAAAACCCAAAAAACAAAAAAACTTCACAAATCTAATCAACAGCTGTGGGTAGTCCTGTTGGGCAGGTTAACTCTCGATTCGAATGAGAAAACTGAGCCAGACCGCTCAGTCCTCCGGACCACTGTCAGCTGTAGAGCTAGTTATCAGACAGCCGCAGGCTTTCCCGCAGTGTGCACGGTCTGCATTTGGGTCAGCTGAGTGTTCCACAGAAAAAGGGGAACACAAAGGAGGGACTGTGACAGGGAATGCCCCAGAGGGAGGAGGCCTGGTCAGGCTTCTTCATTGAAGGCAGGCCATGCCTTTCCCAGGGCTTTGGCCTCGGCTTGCCTGCGGTTGGCCTTCAAGAATCGCTCTAAGTGAAAACCAGAGGCTAAACAGTCTCCCTGGGTGGGAATGCGGGGACCTCGCGGGGCTCCGGGAATGAAGTGGGGGAGGTTTTCCCGCTCTGCCTCCCCACAGAGCCTGGAGAGCCCCCAGGTGAGCCGTGAACTTCTCACCCCGGCGGAGCTGGCGAAGTTCTTGCTGCATTTTGGTGCCCTCCAATGGTGGATTCTGGAACAACCTCGAGCTCTTAGCCACCCACCTATGACATGCTGGGGGGGTCTCATTTATTCTAACGGCTTAATCGTTTAAAAGGAAGGGGAAGGTGTAATGTGACAGTGGAAGACTGTAGTCTTGTCTCTCATTTCTTACCCAAGTGAACAAGAAGCTTTGACAGAATCCTCCCTAATGCAGAGTCGTCTAATAAGATGTTAAAAATACACGTTTCTGGGTTGCACTTTAGAAGTACCTCAGAGAAACCACTAGGGGCATGGCCTGGGAATGTGCATTTTAACAGCACACCCTCTCCCCATACAAACCCTCCACATTTTCCACACCCCGATATACTGAAAATTGGCAGAATCAAGCTACTTGGGGGGCATCCACACTGGTCTCCAAGCACGAATCACTGGGCCATTCTGACTTTTCATACCCCAAACCCTTGCTTCCCTGCAGCACTAATAGGACCTTGTTAAAGACACTGGCCCGGGAGATATGGTATCGGGCTGGTCAAGAACCACTCCATTGCAAAACTTTGGGTCCATCCTGACTTCCCCGAAGCTACGCCCCCTCTCTTATGAACAGAGCCATGCTCTGTATCTCTCTTGCTCACTGAAATAATGGAGCCCCCACGGCTGATGAGCATCACAGAAAGATTGAGACAGCATGCAGTTCCCACTGGTGTGCTAGAACCATGCCAGTGAGAGCTGATTGGCAGGATCCTAGGAATTTTTCGAGTTGGTTATCGAACTTTTGGTGGTGGCTTGACAGGAGCAGTGGCGGGAGTATAAGCATCACAGAAATGGATGAATGTTACAAATTAGAACTGTGTGTGTGTGTGTGTGTGTGTGTGTGTGTGTGTGTGTGTGTGTGTGTGTGTGTGTGTGCATGTATGTGGAAAGAGAGAGGGGGGAGAGAGAGAGGAGAGAGAGGGAGAGAGAGAGAGAGAGAGAGAGAGAGAGAGAGAGAGAGAGAGAGAGAGAGAGAGAGAGCTGTTAGTTGTTTGTTAGCATATCACCAAATATACAGCATGACTGGGTTCTTTTACATCTAAGGATTTGGGCTGGCTAATTTTAGTGTGTGATGTTTTTATTTGCATTTTTAATGATAAAATTTATAAAAATAAAAAATATGTGTATATGTATGTATGTGTACATACATACATATATATGGAGGACATATATATATATGGAGGACTGCAAGTCTGAGCCAAAGAGCATTGGCTGTTTGTCCATGACACTAGCAGGGTTTAAGACTCAGCCCCTCCTCCAAGGGTCACCACTAAGCAAGACCCTAGTGACCACATTTGACTTGGAGCCCCAGCAGAAAAGAAATCCCCAGCCTGAGAGGCCTGGAGGACCACCAGGTGAAATGTGCTGCGTTCCTTGTGTCCATGCACAGCCCAGGCAGGAGCTCGAGAGGCTTGTCATGTGTGTTCCAGAAGAGAGGAATAGGACTGCCATGGCCTCCCTTGGGATTAACAGGAACTTTTAACAGGACTTTACAAAATCAAGAGCTCTCTTTCTCCCTCTTCAGAAGGAAGCTACCTTTGTCACTGATTGTTATGGACCAAAGTCAGAGTTAGCTTTCATCTCAAAACTCACAGTACTCTCTACACTGTTCTGTCAGGAACACAAACGTTAACTCTCAAACACTAGTTACAGAAGAGGCAGAGCTGGAGCACAGGAGATGGACACACAGGAACCATCACCCAACCCCTTCTCACCCAGCATTAATCTTGCTCTTCCTCAGTCCAAACTTTCAGGTGCACAAGACAGATTAAGGAGGCTCCTGCACTAAATCTGGCATCAGTATTCCCCTAAAAGTGAAAAGACAAAAATTATTGATCCACATTGAGACCCATATCTAAAATTCCATGACCCTGGCTAGGATTAAATCATCCTTTTAAGAGAAAGGAACCTTCTCAGAGTCACTGAGACAGACAATAGATTCTATTGTGGAAATATATGACCATTCTCTTTGGCTCAGACTTGCAGTCCTCATATATTTTACCATTCCCTGCCAAAGAACCAACTAGGGCAGTTTGATCTTCGAGGCAGGATAATTTCTCATGTTTTGAAGCTCTTTGAATTTAGGAATAACTCAATCTATATTATGGTTCACCTGAGTAGGTCAGGCTTGCCCAGAACTATTTCCCTTTTGATTAATGCAGAGTCCACTGATTAGTAGTCCAATTGTGGAAGAATGTTACCTTATACCCACAGGTCTATCCCACATGCAATGGGCAGGGATTAGACATGATAGAAATCCTGGAGTTCTTTCGTCTCAGGGTTTTTAGCTATGGAGGTAGAGAAGACATCATGAAATTCGGGTAAGCAACCTGGCAGCAGAAGTTCACCTAGATAGCAGATCATAGAAGGGATTAGGCTAAGCAGAGAAATGATCACAGTGGATGGTTTATTAGCATCTATTGCTTTTCTACCTAGAACAGCCGAGTCCTCTGACACCATGCACTTATGTGGGTTTCCCCCGGCTTATCTCTCCAGCTATTCTCCATCACATCCTCCAACACATCTCTTTAATGGTATTTTTCATTTTGTGTTAGTTAATGTGTTTGTTTGCATTTGTGTTGTTCATCCTCTTCTCTAAACTCTAAGCTCAATGAAGATAGAGTCAGTGTCATCTTCATGGGTCTCTATCCATCCAGAATGGGGCCTGACATATAGAAAGCTGTATATTATATGTAACATGCAGCAGAGGCTGGATAAATACTGAATGAAAAGTGAAATGGGGGAGTAAGCAAGTGATATGGAAAGGCCAAAGGCCAATACTATTGTCTGAAAAACTGTGGGAGAACATGAAGGTACACCCACACCCAGCATCTTTAGAGTGCAGGTCCTGTGAGTAGAAGGCAGGTTATGGGTTGTGCTGGGCATCAAGAAGAAGCCTGCCCACAACTCAGGACTGCTCTGTTAACTCTTCAGTCCTTATCCCTTTCTCTATGGATCCTCAAATGAGTTCTTCATCTCTCTTAGCCTTTCTGCTATTTTCACTCAAACAACATTTTTCCTTCTTTAAAGTATCTTTTATTTATTCTTTGACAATTACATTCATGAATGCATTGTATCTTGATCATACCCACCCTTATATCTTATCTCTCTATCTTTTTATCTACCATCTGTCTTTCTACATATCTATCTCCCCTCTGCCCTGTCCTCTGTCCTGTTTCCCCTCTCCCCACTTTGTAACCCACTGAACCCAGTGATCCTTGATGGAATGTTGACATACTTGTTGGCTTGATCTTATGCAGGTCTGTGCAGGTAACCACAGCTGCAGTAAATTAATGAATGCCATGTCCATGTCATGTCCACATGGCATGCCACAGCACTCCTCCCCATCATCCAGCTCTTACTTACATTGTGTCTGCTTGCTTCCTCTACTGGGATCAAACATTTCTCTTATTTTCTTAACTCTCTTCAACTAAGTAACTTTGCTCTTGTCAGAGGTTTCAGTGAGTCATCATCTTGTAACCTCTTTAAACTGGTGTTCCCATCAAGCCTTTCATGAGTCCTTACTCTATTTCAGGTACACAGCAGTGGTCATGCCAGTCCATTATCAGCATGGAACCGGGCAGAGCTCCTGTCGTCGTGTGGCTCTCATGATTACAGCCGTGTGGGTGCTAGCCTTTGCTGTGTCCTGCCCTCTCCTCTTTGGTTTCAACACAACAGGTAAAACTATGAGGTTCATACCTGAGTGGCTGTGAGTGGTATCCCCCTACTCCACCCCCCGCAAGTATCTCCATCCCTATTCAGTATGGTCAAATGTGTATGCTGTAGAGGCAGAGTGTTGGCCTTTGTCAGGTATAAAGTAAATGTACAGCAGAACCTCACCAGTTACTGTCACAAAACATCTAGTTTGACCCAGCTCATGAAAAGTCTGTCTCATTCCTATTTTGAAAGAAATGTCATTGTGTTCACTGAAAGATATGTAATATAAATGTAAATAAAACACAAAGCTATGTTAATAATTCAAGTGGGATTTGCTAATGAAAAGATAACTATTCAGAACCAATCTACAATGCAAAGTAACATATCACAAAAGCCTGGAATAAGTTATATATTTCTAACTTTTTCTTCAATAAGAACCATTTCTAACATTTGAGAACTGGTTCTGAATACATATTTTTATTTTTAATATGAAAATTTGTGGCTATGAAGTTGGCAGATGGCTCAACTCCTGGATGGACAGATGCACAGTCAGACGGATGGATGAATGGATGGATGAAAGAATGGATGGATGGATGGATAGATAGATGATAAATCTAAGTCTGTGATGATTTGGATTTTAACCATAAGACATCAATGCACATTTGCATTTCCCATAATCTTTCTTTTGGGCTCAGGAAATCCATATGTTGAACAAAAACCATTAAAAATGTATGATTAGAGGAAAGGAAAGGGAGAAATGGTATAATTTAATCTCAGAAATAAAAAATATTTTAAAAGAAATGTACAATGAGAGGAAAGGGAAGGGGAGATTTTTGTAATTATGATCTCAAATTAAAAAAAATAATTTTTAAAAATTTTAAAGGAAAATATATAATGAATTAGCATACTTGGTAAGAAAAAAAACCTGAATGAATAGTGCTCTGTAATCATATAGAATTCTTATTTTGTCCATCTGGATTGGCTTGTTCAGTTCCTACTAGAATCCAGATTTGTGAATTCCTGATCTAGTCACAAAGCCATATGTTTTATGTACATGCAAATATTGTTGAGACATTGTTATATGTAAATCTAGGAAAATTCCAACCTATAAACAGTCTTCCAGGCATCGTGTCATGGACAATGATTTTAGTAGTCAAAGCACACTGAGGAAGGTAGACAGTGGCTCTAGAATCAGAAAGCTCTAGGTGAACCCCAGCTGTCCTATTTACCAGCAGTCTTCCTTGAACAGCTACTGGACTCTTCTGAGCTCAACTTCCACACTGATGAATTTAAGACAGTAATATAGTGGTTCCTAAAGGAACAGCTTCAAATGTATATTCAGTCCACATATCTAGTTACAAAGTTTTCAATATTTATTTTTATAAATGGCATTTTATAAATGGCATCCTACATAAAATTATTTCATCTCCTACATAAAAAAGTTCAATGATTTCATCTCTGAAGCTACATGTTCCATGTGAGCTTTATAATACATGACATAGTTATATGTATGTATATATATATATGTATATATATATATATATCCTTCTTCTTACTGTTCAGAATTATAACAAAACTGCATGTAACTTTATATGTGGTGTAGGGGATTTTTTCCAAATTTTAGAGCAATGAAGTAATTCAAACGGACAACATACGAAATCTAGACTTGATTACTTTTAGTAAATAATCTTTTTATTTTATGGACGTGAGTGTTTTGCCTGTATGTATGTCTGGTCTTTGAACCATGTATGTGACTGATACCCACAAAAGCTAGAAGAGGGCACAGGACAGCCTGGAACTGGGATTAAAGACAGTTGTGAGCCCCCTGTGGACCGTGGGAAAGGAATCTGAGTCCTCCGGAAGAGCTGAACCATCTCTCCAGTCCACAGATACTTCCCTTACCCTACATATTATGTAACTCCTCTATAAAGGCCTCAAATTGGGATAATATGAATAGATGTGTCGAGCACATACTGTCTTCTCAGGGTCAGTCTTGTTTCTCTGATACATTAAAAGTTAATCAACCAAATTATCAACAAATGTTTTCCTAGTTAACCAAAAATGTTCATAATGTTTGATGTAATGGCCCCCATAAGCTCATAAGGAAGTGGCATTATTAGGAGGTGTGGCTTTGTTGAAGTAGTTGTGGCCGTGTTGGAGGAAGTGTGTCACTGTGGGGATGGGCTTTGAGGTTTCTTTTGCTCAAGCTTTGCTCAGTGTAACCCTCAGACCATTTCTGGTTGCCTGGAAGATGTAGGACTCTCTGCTACTTTTCCAGCACCATGTCTGTCTGCAAACTAGCGTCCCTCCCCCCACAATGATAATGGACTGAACCTCTGAACTGTAAGAGAGCCACCTCAATTAAATGTTTTCCTTATAAGAGTTGCTATGGTCATTGTGTATCTTCACAACAATAGAAACCCTAAGACAGTCCATTACCAATTTATTCTTCATTACTACTCTTGTTTTGTTTGTTTGCTTTTTGCTTCGTTTCTACTGAATGACACTTTATACCCAGGAGCACATGTACACATACACACCGCAAAGTACTGTCCATTGCAATAGCTATGGCAATTCTGTGAAAGTAAAATACCTTTTGTGATCAGTGTTTAATGTGCCCTATGGGCTAGTCAGATAGCTATGGCACCACATTACCTTGTTTCTGTGCATGGGATTCTCGTGGGGGAACTGTGTGCCACTGTAGGACTCTCATATAAAAAGTATGTACTACCACTTGACCAAGGCACTGCTTATATGCTGGTCTCCAGCACATATCTCCATTTGCTGGAAGGAGCCTGGTTCCCCTCCATATTCTGGGATGCTGGTGGAGGAGGTCCTACTCCCTCTCACAGACACACACACATCCTGAGAATAGCTGAAACCATCTCCAGATCTGACAGTAGACAGAGTTCCCAGCTAATGTCAACATCGTGAGTGAAGAATGATGAACTAATTGCAGCATGTTGGCACCGGTGACATCATTATTGTTCTAGAAACAAAGCCCAGAAAAATCGTCCCAGGATTTTCAAATTGAGAAACAAAAGAAGACTTGTGACCTAGCATGTGTGTAGTAGTAGAAGACCCTACTGCTTCTTTTGGGGGTCTCTCTTACTTAGTGTTTTATGTTTCTATGTGCTTGAAGGTTGGTTTGTTTTACATTTGGAGGTCATGTTGTTTGTTTGTGAAACAGCAGCTCACTAAGTTGCCCGGGAAGGCCTTGAATTCATAATCCATCTGCTTTAGCCTCCAGAGGAGCTGAGATTATATGCTTCTGCCACCAAGCCAGGCTTTCTCATATGTTTAAGTTTCTTAGCAACACTGTACTGAACCCTCAGCTTGTTCTCATATTGGGTCAAATGCATGGTCCATTATAAGGACCCAGTTGGTATTAGCTGGTGTTATTGTCATGATTATGTGACAGAAAGGTTTCTGTGCCTTAAACAGCAACTAAACATCTGCTCCAAGGGAGATATAGTGATGTTTCTCTGGGTGGTCACAGGGAAGCCTAGCTGTCCCTTCCTAGAACACGGTTCAGGGAATTCATGACCAGAGCTCAGACATGAAGAATCCAGCCTTGGTCTCTGACACAGTCTGACCCTCATATGTACTTTAATTATCCTGATAGATGTGGCCTGCCTTGGTCAGTGTTCTATTGCTGTGAAGAGACACCATGTCCATGACAGCTATTATAAAAGAAAGCATTTAATTGGGGCTGGCTTACAATTTCAGCCATTTAGTCCATTATCCTAATGGCAGGAAGTGCAGCACCAAGCAGGTGTGGTGCTGGACAAGGAGCTAAGAGCTATGTCCTGATCTACAGGAAGAGAGTGAGATGCTGGGCCTCCCACGGGCATTTGAAACCTCAAAACCTACCCCCCAGAAACACACTTCCCCCAACAAGAGCACACCTCCTAATCATTTCAAATAGTGCCACTTCCGGTGACCAAGCACTCAAATAAGAGCCTGTTGTCTGACTCAGATCACCATGGGCCCCTCCAGCAACTCTCCCATTGACAAGTTCATCCAAAAGCCCAGTACAAACGACTCTTCTCTACCTTTTGTTGATAGTCCTTCTCTGACCAATACAGGTGGAAAGGGCCTCAGGTGTTCAGTTCCACCCGATTTAGAGCAAGCTTGACTTTAAGAAATATAACAAGGGCTTTTCATTTAAGGCTATGGCCTGGCTCTTGCAGTACTGAGCTAGAGACCACAGGGGAAGCTGAACTTCAGCCACTTTGAATTTAGTGTTGCTTGTTTTCTTTGAAAAGGGGTAGCAGGAGGCAGGATCTTGGGTGGCAGAGAGTTCCAGAGCTGCAGGGCCTGGCTGACTGGTATTGCCCCAGCTCCACCAGAGGCCTAGAAGTTCAGTCAACCATCAAATCAACAGCCCCTAACGATGCAGAGGAAGGTGTATGCTCAAGCAAAAGGGCAATCCTAAAGACGCCCGAACGAGCTCAAGTCCTTTCATTTCACAGATAAGAGAAATAGTATTTGAATTTCTGTCAAATCAGATACCCATTGTGTGATTTTTAAAAGAGAGTTCTAGAATGAATAAGCAATAGCTGGTGATCAGATTTAAAAATTCTTCTGGGTAGGGGACTTAAAGTTAAGAGAATGTTATCAGCTGGCTTGATTTTCCTTTAGAAAAAAAAATGAAATTGTTATTTATTTGATTTTAGTGATAGAAATGTCACCTAGCTTTCAGAACACTGGAGACAGAAGGAACGTGGCTGCTCAAAAGTTAAAAAAGAATAAAAGCACACTGTTTGAAAGATAGTGACTCATCCTAAAATCAGACTCATCAGCATCTCCTGTCTTTGGAACTGAAGTGAGGTCAAGTTCTTCAACAAGTCTAAAGTTCACCAGTCTTTCAAGTCAACCTTCTGTTGACCTTGCTGTTCACATCGCTATGGAGCTCAAGTTCTCAGCCTAGCTCAAGACACCTCCAAGGCCCTCCCTGTTGCAGCTATTGTTGCCGCTTGTTGTTGTTGTGGTGTGTGTGTGTGTGTGTGTGTGTGTGTGTGTGTGTGTGTGTGTTATGTGTGATCTTTGTATGGTATGGGGTACGTGTGTGTATGTGGTGTGTGTGTGTGTTATATGTGATCTGTGTATGGTGTATTGTATGTGTGGGTATGTGGTGTGTGTGTGTGTGTGTGTTATGTGTGATCTGTGTATGGTGTATTGTATGTGTGTATATGTGGTGTGTGTGTGTGTTATGTGTGATCTGTGTATGGTGTATTGTATGTGTGTATATGTGGTGTGTGTGTGTGTTATGTGTGATCTGTGTATGGTGTATTTTATGTGTGTGGGGTATGTGTGTGTGTGTGTGTGTGTGTGTGTGTGTTATGTGTGATCTGTGAATGGTGTATTGTATGTGTGTGTATGTGGTGTGTGTGTATGTGGTGGTGGTGGTGGTGGTGGTGTGTGTGTGTGTGTGTGTGTGTGTGTGTGTGTGTGTGTGTGTATGTTGTACATGTGTATAAAGGGCAGAAATTTAATTCAGGGTCTTCCTATGTTGCCTTTTGAGACAGGATCTCTCACTAAATCTAGAGCTCACTGATTTAGCTAGACTGACCAGACAATAAGCCTCAGGAATTCTTCTATCTCTGTCTCCCAACTCCCACCCCCACCCCAAGTACTGGGGTTACAGACATGCCTGTCTTTGTGCATGCAAGCTGGGGATCCAAATTCGCATCCATGTGCTTGTACAGCAAGCGCTTCACCCACTGAGCCATCTTCCCGCGCCCTCTTTAGTATCTTATTGCCCAGCATAGGAACTCTGTACCTAGAATATCCTCCATAAAGCTCAGTAAGTAGATGTGTCTTTGACCCACCCCTTTTCTTTCTCTAATTTCAGAAAGTGATATGATAGACTCTCCATGCCTATCTGGCCTTCCTACAGCCAGTGGGTGCTTATGTGCCTAGATAAAATGCTCATTTGTACATTTTCTTCATTGGTTTTCTTTCCTATATCCATTGAGTAACTACCACACTCTCACACAGTGTTGTTTAGATCAATCATCAGACAAAGGCACCGTGTCTCCCAAGGGTCTCAGCTGTCCAAACCACCTCTAGAGCAGAGAAGCATTCAAGACTTCTGTTACGTGAGGTCTTCCACTGTCCTAATGACTGGATGCCCACCCATAGCACTCATCAGCCCCTGACTCCAGTGTGTGCAAACTGTGTCCCCACCAGCTGTGCAAACCTAAGGCCACATAACACTAAGGGAGGGATTCTGGAAGAGGCTGCAAATCTTGATCAGAGCGTGGTCAGCAGCGGTCTTCAGTGGAGGAAGTGGGAAGGAATGACAAAGCCAGTTCAGTGATTGTAAATGAGGCCCACCATGGTCAATGACCCTGAAATAGCTACTGGCTCCAACTTCATTCTCTCTTTCCTTTATACACATATTTGCAATGTTTTTAATGGAAAAATAAATGCTTGCACATGATAAAACATTCATAAGGTGTAATGAGATACACACAGACTTCTATCTATGTCAGTCTGCCTCCTACCCTGGATCGCCAAGACCCCCCATCCCTCCCCTGCAGCCAACACTAATATTTCTAAAAGACATTGCTGTAACAAGTACATCAGTGTGTGTGTGTGTGTGTGTGTGTGTGTGTGTGTGTGCATGCGTGACAGAGAAACATACTATACCCACTTTAGACTATTTTCCAGAATAGTTCATTTATGGAAATCAGCAAGGAGAGCAGAGAAAGAGAGAGACTGTGCACAAGGACAATGAGGAACACTCAGCTCATGAAGGCAGGCAGGATGGAGCTAAATCTTGGGAAAGCAAGTCCTCTGGCCCTGCTTACTAACACATGCTGAGACTCCTCACCACAGGTGGCACTGAGATCTGGGCCAGCCAGTAACAGCAGGAAAGCTGACTTCAATGGCAGGGCTGATCATGACTACATGGCTCCCTAGAGACTGAGAAGGCCCACCAGCTGCCAGCCTATGCCTGCCCCAACCTCATTGTCTCCAAAACAGAAGATGTCTGGTGAGATGGCATCCATTTCACCCCATCTCCAACAGAATGAGAGGATTTGGGAGCAGCCTGTAAGGATTGTGGGCTGTGCTGTCACTGAAATGCATCCCCGAGTACTGGACACACTCTCTCTTTTCATTTTTGTTCTTAACTTTCTCTCTTCCCTTCCCCACAAATATTGTTCTCTGTGAGTCTCTCCAAACTTTTATTTCAATGGCTACTTCCCAGCTTAAGTCCAAAAAACTTGGAAGAGGTAAACAACAATGACATAGTAAACAAAAAATAACAGTAATCACAGAAATCATTTACCCTCACTCATTACTTCTCATAGTTGGTATGCAGGAAATTATTTTTATCCTTTTGTGGATAATGAAACTAAAGCTGGGTACCTCAGCAGGTCCCTGTGTCACACCCAGCGCTGTCTGTCCTCAACCCATTTCAGAAGACCAAGATGCAGAACTAGACAACCAAGTGGCCACTGCCTTCTCTGCTGCATCACATCCCAAGGCTAATAGATTAGGGCCTGAGCTGCCACTGTGAAGACGGGAACAGGCATGCTGCTAGCTGTTGCTGATAATGCAGGATGAGACACAGAGGTGCCCTGTCCTGGGAGTAGAAGGAGGCAGAAAGTTGAAATTAAAGAAGGAAGTTTGGTTTGAGGTCAGACTGCTTAGGGAAAGGGATCTTTCAGGTTGTGTTGCCTTGGGCCACTTAGTCCTTTCTGAACTCACCCTGTTTATCTAAGGATAGAGACAGCAATGCCCCCTCCCATTCTGACTGGGTAAGATAATGTATATGAAGCCTTTGGCCTCTTATCTGGCAGATGTTAGCTTGCTTCCTTTCCCCATTTCAAGATGGAGTGAGTCTCTAGCCTGATTCTGGGTACTGAATGAATCCCCACATTTAGTGAAGAAGGCAAAACCAGAGGGTTTCCCAAAGAGAAGTTGAAGTGGCATTCTGGGCCATAAATTAGGGGCAAGAACTCTGTTTTAGACATTTCTTTTTTTTATGTTTATGTATATGTGTGAGCACTAGCATGTATGTGTTTGCATAGTATGTGTCTGGTGCCCACAGAGGTCAGAGAGAAAACTGTTGTATCCTCTGGAACTGGGGTTACAGGTGGCTTCGAGCTACCACGCAGGGACTAGAAAATGAACCTGAGCCCTTTGCAAAAGCAGCAAATGCTGCTAACCACAGAGCCATCTCTATAGCTCACGGGATAGGGACCTTTTTGAGTTGACAGTTTCCTTCCCAGTTCTCTTTCCATCCTATCCAGTGCTGGGATCCCCTGATTCCTGCTTTCTATTCCATCACCGCCCACCCCACACCCTGAATTCTGGAGAAGCCTTTCCCTTTCATGGCATTCAGCCATCTACTCATGCCTCCACAATAGCAGACTCTTTCCTAGGTGTGTCATCCTCCCAGAAGCCTCTGCTCTCCTGTTCTGTGGTCCTCATTAGCCTCCCAAGCTACATTCCTGTGGGTTACAAATGACCATTTGCATGGAAGAGATCATCTGTCTAGCTAGACTGTTTGCTCCTCCAAGGGCAGACACTGTATCTTATTCATCTTCACGGCTTCCGCTCACATCAGTGTCTGGGATATAATCACTGCTGAATTTTCTTTCGAAACCAACCATATGAAGTAAAAAAGTGAATTAGCTTTCTCTCTCCAGAGCACTGACAACATGGGAGGCTATAACCACGCATTCCTTTCCTTGCCATGACATCACGTCAGGTGAACTCATGCTCAGAGCTCCACACTGAGCACGAACACCTGGACAATGGCGTTACCACCTTCTTGCCTTCTCTCACCCACAGGAGACCCCAACATCTGCTCCATCTCCAACCCTGATTTTGTCATCTACTCTTCAGTGGTGTCCTTCTATGTTCCCTTTGGAGTGACTGTCATGGTCTACGCCAGGATCTACATGGTGCTGAGACAAAGGAGACGGAAACGGGTCCTCACTAGACAGAACAGCCAGTGCATCAGCATCAGACCTGGGTTCCCACAGCAGGTGAGAGAGTGCCTGGCAGGAACTAGAAGAAGATACCAGCCCCCACCCTCCAGTCACATGATCATCCGTGCCGATGGTACCAGTGTCAACACCCAGGAGACAGATTTCACATCACTTTCTACTCAGGTGGCTTTGTCTGTGCTATACGGGTAGGAAATCCAATATTGAGAATATACTGGGTATTTCTAGATCTCGCCTTACTTGGTAAGCTGATAGCATACTTTCTAGATTGTTCTACTTCTCTTCAGAGCCTTCCACCAGCAGCAGTTCAGATGTCCCACAAGGTTTGATTTCATTGAACTGGGATGGGGGCAGGGTAGTAGTTCACTGTGCCATCCACTACTTTCCCAGGGCTTTTTTTTTTTTTTTTTTTTTTTTTTTGGTCTCTTCAAACCTCTAATTCCGAAACTCATCCACTGACTACTGTCTACCTGATCTGTCTGTTCCTATGTCAAGGCACTGAGCAGCTGCTGAGTCTTTCTAGGCTCTACAAAGGATGTCTAGAACCTCAGTACAGATCTCTAAGTCCACTGAGCTTCTGATTTTGCTCACATTACTGCCCGGCATATGGTGGCTTCCCTGCCATGAATAGTAATCACTTCCAACCAACTAGAGTAAGGACCATTATATCAAACAGCCACTGTCTAGGAGCTTGGAATCTGGGCATGAAAATAAATGTCACCTCCACTCAAAAAGCAATGAAAAACTCAGAACTGACTGGTTATTTGCCAAATACAAAGAGAAAGCAATGAAGAGCCTAATATAAAGTGCAATAGACATTAAGAAAATGACCAATACGATCAAGACAGGGTTTCTGGGGGTGATAAAGAACTGAGTTTTTAGTTCTAAAGACAGAACCAGTTTGGATGTCTAGCCTAATTTCTGGTGACCTTTGAAAGTCACCAGACTCTCAAAGTTCTAGGACTTGCATAGAAAAAAGATTTTTGATCCCCATGAAAAGGGAGACCATGACCTAAGGCTTAAGATACAAACATAGTGCCTTCCAAGTACTGTCATGTTACATAATTACATATGACATGGTTCAGTTTTGTAGCGATTATCCCATAACTGGTTATTTCTCTTTCAAATACTCAGTCTTCCTGTCTACGGCTGCATCCCATTCGGCAGTTTTCAATAAGGGCCAGGTTTCTATCAGATGCCACGGGACAAATGGTAAGTAGGCTGTGTCTTGGATCAAGGGAAAAGAGTGAGAGATCTTTCTCTGAGATGCTTTGTCTTGATTTCATTCCTACCACAACATGGGATTCCTTACTGATCCCACTCATGTATTTGTGGTGTATGCCAAGTTCCCAGAGTCTGCATGACTGAAGTCTAGGAATGGGTTTTATCCAATGACATTCAGAAATCATGGGACTAGTGGGATAGATCCAATGACTGGAGTCAATGACTTCCAGATGTGGTGTAAGGATGCCATCCAGAGCTACCCACAGCACAAGGAATAGGATGTCAGTGAAATGGGCACACAGAAAGAGCTATAAATGTCCTTTCAATGTCCTGTTTGTTACTGACTCTGTACAAAACCATGACAATTTCATGGTTCCCCTAAGCCTTGCTCTTCCAATTCAAGGCAGCCCTTGGCATGCCTCAACAGCATAGTGTAGAAAAGAGCCTAGAGAGGTCAAACATGAGACCATGGTTTCTCTTCCCAAACTCACATTAGAATTTAAACTTCAAAAACGGATAATGATGAAGAGTTGAGTCTTGTCCAGTCTCTCTATAATTAATTAACAACTCTGTATACAGGCATGATGTAGCAATTAGAGACTCTTATTGTAAATGAGAACAAATAGATAAGCATGTTAAAATCAACATGACAGATCCATGGTCTGGGTGGATGCCTAGGCTGAAGGAGAAGTACTGACTTCACAAGAAGTCACTAGAGAGCCATGAGGCTGCAGTGCCAGGAGTGTAGAGGATTAGGTTCTGTCCTACCATCTGGGAATAGAAGTCTCTCTATTCCATGGAGGAATCAGTGTTTCCTACATCAGCTATGGAGGAAGGGCTAAGGATTTACAAAGCTAACAGAAGAACACAGCCACCAACATGGAATCTCGGAAGGGTCATTTTCTCCCTGTAGGGCAGAATATTCACATTTGGTGACATGGAGGCAGGATGTTCTTCAGCCTCATAGACACTCCCAAGAACTAGTCCCCAGCCCCAACTAGAACCCCAACAAGTACCTTTCAGAAGTAACACTAGAAGTTAAATATTGTGATTTTCAGATAATAGGTGCCAGCTTAGTTGTAAATGTTGTCTTGATCATAGGTTAACATGACATAATATATTTATGTTAATTAGTAAATTAGTTAAGAAATCACATCAAAACAAAACCTAACAGTTCTGTAATCTCCAACCCAAAGCTTCATATGTGAATCTCCCCTTGTCTGCACTCTGTTCAGGTACCAAAGCTTCTACTTTACCTGAAGAGAAAGGAGAGGAAGGGGGAAGAAGAAATAGCTGGCTTTTATGGCTTTGGTAGTAGGGATTACAGAATCATACTTCCTACTCAAGATTGACACAAGCATCTAATCTTTCAAAAATGGGTAGTTGTGGCGAATGCTTTAGTTCCAGCAGAGGCAGGTGGATCTCTATGAGTTCAAGGACAACCTGGCCTACAAAGCTACACAGAAAAACCCTGTGTCAAAAAAAAAAAAATGGAAAGTTCAAATGTCAAGCACATATATATTGACCCCCTTCCCCAGGCAAAAATACCAGAAAAAAAATCACATTCTATTTTTCCTAGTTTTTTTTCCATCTTACAGTTGAAACTTAGAGACAGTTCATTAACTTCCTAAAGAATAACATCTACTAAGAAGAAAAGTTATGATGCAAATATTAGTTTTCTTTTTTCTACCTTTTAAATGTTGATATTTAAATTTTAAAAAACAAAGGTGTGGTACATACCTATAACCCAGGTATTTGGGAGGTGGAGGTGGGAGAAACTGTGCCAAATTCAAGGCCAGTCTGGGCTATATGACATCCAATCTTAAAACAAAGTGAAATTAAATATAATTTTTTTAAATGAAAAGGAAAAACAAATCCAGAGTCACCACCAGCTAGCATAATCTGTTATCAATTTGTGACCAATTTTATTTCATCTATACTCAAACCTACAAATACACACACACATACCCTTAAGAGCCAAATCCCTGGGCTGAAGAGGTAGCTCACTGGCTGTTCTTCCAAAGAACCCTAGTTCAATTCCTATCACCTACATAGCAGCTCACAACTGTCTCTAATTCCAGTTCCAGGGGATCCGACACACTCACACAGAGTATGCACAGGCAAACACCAGTGCACATAAAAATAAATGAATAAATAAATAAATAGGTAGATAGATAAATAAATCTTGGGGGGGGGGAGAAAAGAATCAAATCCTAAGTATCTAAGGCGCATACCTTTACATCTCATATGTGTCTGTTACTGTAATTTGTGTGTTTAAGAACTCAAAGCAATTATCTTTTGTAGGGTTTCCCACATTCCAGATTTTGCTGACTACATCCCAGCAATGGCACTTAATATGTTAATTGCTATAGCCTGGTCTTTTTAGTTCAGAAAGGTCAGACTACAATGCTAAGGAGCCTTCCTCATGGGTTGCTATGATGATGGAATGTTCTGTGGGGTGTGGGGGGTGGCTGTTTTTCAATTGTAAAGTCAGAGTGGATTTCATTTCCATTACTTCCCATGGTCCCACCATGCCCCCTGCAGGTTGTACACAAAGCAGGTTTCCTCCTTCTTTTTTTTTTTTTTTTTTTTTTTTAATTATCTTTCCATTTCAGGAGCACATAGAAGACAAAAACTATCCCCAGAAATGCCAGGACCCTCTTTTGTCACACCTGCAGCCCCTCTCTCCTGGCCAGACACACAGGGAGCTGAAGCGCTACTACAGCATCTGCCAAGACACTGCCTTGAGGCACCCAAGAGAAGGAGGAGAAGGGATGAACCCGGTGGAGAGGACTCGGAACTCCTTGAGCCCCACCATGGCACCCAAGCTCAGCTTAGAGGTTCGAAAACTCAGCAATGGCAGGCTATCCACCTCCCTGAAGCTGGGGTCCCTGCAGCCTAGGGGAGTACCACTTCGAGAGAAGAAGGCCACCCAGATGGTGGTCATTGTGCTTGGTAAGTGTGAGTTTGATCTGGGTTGGATAAGATGGTTAGTTGAAGCTAGCGCTGGGTGCTACAGTGGGGGCTCATCACAGCCGCATTTAAAGAACATTGAAAATTCAATTATACAATCTCTATAATACAACTGGGAAGGTTTCTATATGAATATTAACCCTTACGAAAACTCAAAAGACCTACATGAAAGTTATGAACCCACTTAATTTGGGTTATCATATGGAATGATAATGGGTCGGTCAAGCAATAATGAGTCAACAAAAGCATCTGGCACACACACTGGGTATTTAATAAATATTTACTTATTTTAAAATATGAGTGAGAAAATAGGAAGGCAAAACTCTACTGTTGTATGATATGATGATACCGAGGTCACTTTAAGTAAGAAAACAGGACAAAATAAATTCAAGATGTCAAAAGTGACTGTCTTGAGTAATGTGTGGTTCTTTTCTTTCTGTGTTCCTGTATTTATCTAGTTTTCCAGTATGTATATGGCCAATTTTCAATTTTATACTTAAAAAAACCTAAATTCTAACATCTAATTAATTAAAGTTTGGTAAATCACAGATGCCACATAACATTAATGAAAGAAAAGGCAAATCAATGAAGGGAAGCCAAGCAAAGCAAACAGAAAGTAAATGGCATGTAAAACCCCAGCATGGGGCCCGGTATAGAGATGTTTTCATGTGTAAGGAAAGTGGTGAGCAGACTCCTTATCCACATTCTCTCTTTCTTTGCAACCCAGGAGCCTTCATTGTCTGCTGGCTGCCTTTCTTCCTGACTCATGTTCTTAACACTCACTGTCAGGCATGCCATGTGTCCCCAGAGCTTTACAGAGCCACAACTTGGCTAGGCTATGTGAACAGTGCCCTTAACCCTGTGATCTACACCACCTTCAACGTGGAGTTCCGCAAAGCCTTCCTCAAGATCCTGTCCTGCTGAGGGAGGGGAAGAGGCCACACCCCCTTTACCCACTTGAAGATGCCAGGGCAGTTTGGACCCCTGCGCACCAGGATCTGTGTGGAATGACTGCACTATGTTCCGCCCTGTGTGGTATGAAGATTCGTGAAGCAGTACTAACAGCCCTGGTTAGGAATAACCATCTGTTTACTCCACAATAGAACGGTCTACCTCCCCAGCTTACATCTGACTTCATTCTGCCAGTCATTAAATTGTTAAGTGCTAGGCAGTAACTCAGAAAAGTTGATTTAAAAAAAAAAAAAATCGTACGGGACACACACAGAGAATTGTCATTGGAGACATGATGCATTGGAGTGAAAGAAAAATGAACAGGTCTCAGCAGTCTCGCCCTGCCAGGGGTCCTTGAAATCACAGCCAGGAAGCCGTCTTGTAGACAGTCAGTTTCTCTTCTTTAGGACCTGTAATTAACTGTCAACGCAGTTAACCTTGAGCATCCGTGGGGCCATTTGCTTGTTTTCCTTCACTCCATCCTGCACCACGAAAGGCAAGGCCAATGTTTATACCTTTCTGTGGGACGGTACCCAGCTACATTTGGTGAGGGTCTGCTCACCCCAGAGCAGACACTGTCCCACATTGGGACTTGGGTTTTGTTTCTACCCTTACTGCCTTTACATGTTAGCTCTGGTTGTGCGGGGGTGAGGGGAGGTGGGCTCCTTAGCTTTATTCTCTTATTTTCTCAAGACAATCATTCAAGACAAGATGGTTAAGTGAAGAAGATTGAGTCAGTTTCCTCTGCATTGTCATGGCTGAACTTTGTGGTGTAGAAAGTGCCTTCCATATGCTATCATTAGAAGGTTTTCCTAGCTAGGAATTTCCATCTGCTTAACCAAGGCCCAAAAACTTTCAGGCATTGCTATCCACCAACCATTTGGTGCTAGTCGCCTCCCAGGTTCTGAATAGAGAACAGTGACTGAGGCAGCAGCTGTCCTAAAAGACTTATTCTCCCCTTGCCCTTGTTTGCCTGCATGGGTGGTAGGGACTTGCTTCGACTTAGAAAGGGCTTCAGAACGGATGGTATTGGGGGAGGGCCACTCCAAGTCATCACATGATAATCTTTATAAAAGCCTAGTCAGATCCTAAACATCACCATTGTAACGACTGTGTTCAGAACACAACAAAAACTGGGTATGGCGACTCAAGAGAGAAAAAAAACCATCAGAAATAATCTGTAAATGTCATTCAAAATTGCATTTAGAAGGAGCTACCACCTACACGTCATTTACCTTCTTACCTACGGAAGCTATTCTTTTTATTGATTTTAGGATCAAGATCAAATTTATGGATAATTTATGAAATGCTGTCAGCCTGAACTTCAATAAATTTCCCATTTAAGAGCATTAGTATATAGCATGGCAGAAAGTGGCTGGTACACTGTTTAAACTTAAAAGGAGCCCAAGAACTTCACAAGGAACCCTAGGCCTCACTCACCCCATCCTTATTCGTCTGACCCTGTGTTGGTTGTCTGATAGTCCTGATTGCTTTGGTCCCAGCACTTAACAATGTCATTATCTGTAATAATTGGTATTGTAACACTGTGTGAAAACCCAAATCCTCTCTGCCCACTGCCTCCTCAATTTAGTGCCATAAACTATGATAGGTTTTTGTTACAAGCAAAGCTGAGTCAGTCCTGGACACTTAAATCCTCAGAAGTAGAAGTTTATGATTTCTAAACTTTCCCCATTCAAAACAAATAAAAACAGATGAGCCTGTGGGGTAAAATATTATAGAATTCTATGTAAAGACAACTAGAATCTGGGGGCAGAAGTATAAACTTTAGTATCAATCCCTTTGTGAGGATGAATGACAGCAAATATTTGTATTCCATTTTATTTTATGCATATGAGAATTTTGCCTGCATGTATGTATGTGTACCACGTGTATGCCTGGTGTCTGCAGAGGTCAGAGGAGGTCCTTGGATCACCTGGAACTGGAGCTGCAATGTTGGAACCAGGAACTGAACCCAGGTCCTCTGGAAGAGGAGCAAGTGTTCTCAATCACTGAGCCATCCCTCCAGCCCCTTTGTATCTTTTCTTGGTATCAAGTAACCAACCTTTACAAAAACCAGAGGAAGACACTGAGACAGAGAAAGGTTAAACATGTGCCTGTGGGTCAAACACTGTCAGTAAGTTTCAGAAAATTTAAATGTACTTGCAGCTGATTTCGATGCTGGAACATGGCTTCCTGCCAAAGAGGGGGTGGTGGAGATCCTAAGATAAGTCTAACCCTACCCCACCAACCATCCACTATCTCCAGATAACTTTCCTACATTTTTAAATGATGTCTCAACTCTGACAGTATTTGTCTACAAAGCCATCCCAAAGCTAAACACTATGAATCCTATTTTTTATAGACAACAAGCAGGTAAGCGCTGTGCGCATAAATTGTGTCCTGAATAGACTATAAGCTTCTGTCAGGGCAGAGAGCACTTACCCAAGTATCTAAACTTCCTGGAACCCAGCCTGAGATACTGGCCTCATTCTCCTGCCATGTTCAAGTCTTAAGCAGTAACATAGGAAATCCAATCTCTAGAGAGTGATTTGTTCTACATTCTCCTTCATTTACATAAAAGAGAACCAAGCCTCAGAACTGTGGCCCCCAGTTGGTTAATGAGAGCCAGTTGTACCGAATTCCAGCTCCTTGTCCTTTCCACTTTGCCATATTCCCCTGGGACTTGTAAAAACATTTAGCTCTATATAGATACAATGTTAAGTTATACCGTCACTTCTGCCATTAAACTGTAAGTGTCTATTAGACTGCATATATCTCCTTCCCAGAATATTTTGGTCTGGTCCAGGAAGAACTTCCAAAAAAAACCTCAAACATGTCTCCAAAGTCCTCATTACATGCTATTCGTCCTAAGACCCTCATGTCACCCCTTACTTCCTCCCCAGTTCCCACCATGAGCCAACACCTTCGATCTTAGGCTCATTCTTTTCTTGCCAACGTGACCACAAGTTTCAGAAGAAATGTTGGGCTGAATAAATCAGGGCATAGTTCTTGGGGAAGCCTCTTCCAGAACCCAAAGAAATATCAAACTTTGCTACACTGTTGGAGTAAGCTGCAAATAGTACAGAAACCTTAATATATTCCAATCAATATTCAACTCAGGGCCATAAGCAAACATTTCCCTCTTCTGGAGCATCAGCCTTGAATACTTCATTATTCATTTTCTTAAATCACCTACTTATTCACTAAATACAAGTTTATAACCTTCTTGGATCAGGTACTGTTCTGAGCACTGAGAACACTGTCCAGGAAGACAATCATTGCCCTGCCCTCCTCAAGAAGCCTATAGTCTAGTAAGGAGATAGTTTATGTACATAATGCTTACCTGCTTGATGTCTATTTTAAAAACACATGTGTTTTTCTATGTGTTTAGTAGCTCCAAATTGAGTTTTGAGATGACTTTCTGAACAAATACTATTAGAGTTGAGATGACTTTAAAATGTCGAAAAGTAATCCCCCAAAACACTAAAAATCAGAACAAGCAAAGATTATGGAAGCAATCACAAATAATCATGTCTGACTATAGAAATGACACTGTAAGGATGGGATGTTTCCATCCATCATTTCTCAAGATCTCTTGTAGCTCTGGATCGGGTGGTAGCCAAGTCTATGGTAACACTTGTCACATGATACATGTAGAACTTGGAACCTAGACCCCCATGTGTGCTGCACATCGTGGAGTATCCACCACTGGTTTATGTACCTGTTCTCTCTGTGCTACCCTGGGTTGCAACAAACACAGGTTTTAGTCTGATTTCCTTTATCTTCATTCTGAAGAAGAGGGGATGCCTACGTGAATGGACATGATATCAGATATGGTTATTAGGCAGCTCAGAGACTTTGGCTCAGAAATCAAAGGAGGTAGGTCAAAGAGATTTGTTTTGTGAATGCTGGGGTCAGAAACACACAGAGAGGCAGAGGGGTTAAGAGTAGCATTTACAAATAGTTATTTGCTGAAGATCCTGGCTCCCAGGTCTGTGCTTTTCATTCTGTATCTGCTGACATTAGATGACTGGAAAGACTTAATTTGAATCAATACACAGGGAGCAGAAAAGAGATGACAGGCAATTAACTTGATTCCTCCATTCTACCTAATTGTCTACTCATCAGCTGAGGAAGCAAGTGAGTTGCCATGACTACCTCCTGACACAAAGACTCAGTGCAGGTGATGCCACTGTCAGTTCATCTCTGTGGCACATGTTGGCAGAGGCAGAACCCGAGAGTCCAGGCCAAGCTCAAGACCTGGGACCACTTGTTTCCTCAGCCCTCACCTCAATTAATCATCTGTCTCTACCATTGTGCAATGAGTTTCTGCTTTGTGTGGAGTCTGGTTCCTGGGAGGAGGAGCTGCAGAATTGTAAGCTCCGTGCCCTCAGGTGGAAGCAAAGATGACTCCATGCTGGCTCTAACCTTCTAATGGGCAGCACAGTGTTCAGACATGAGTCAGGGGCTGAAGTACTAGTGCTAGTATGGACATGTGGCTTTAGGCAAGCGATTTAACCTCTCTGAGCTTCACTTTACTCATGAGAAAAAATGAAGAACTAATGTCCTTGTCCTTTTTGTTTGTTTGTTTGTTGAGAGCAGGTTTCTCTGTATTGTTTTGGAGACTGTCCTGAAACTAGCTCTGTAGACCAGGCTGGCCTTGAACTCACAGAGATCCACCTGCCTCTGCCTCCCAAGTGCTGGGATTAAAGGTGTATACCACCAATGCCCAGCTCTTGTCCTGGGCTTTCTTAAGAGACTGTTTGAAGATTTGATAAAATCACCAGTTGGTAGTTTTCTTTGTCTAGTCCTGTTGCTATAGCAAAAGACAGTAGACTGGGTAATGTATTTTCTCATAGTTCTTGAAGATGGAATATCTAAGATCAAGGCACTAGCAAGTTTGTTGTCTGGGTGTACTCAATATCTGTGTCTAAGACAGTGTCTTGTTTCACCCTCCTAATGGGACAAATGTTGTGTCTTTACACTGCAAAGGTCTGGTGGGAAGGAGGGCCACTCTAGTTCCCTCTGGCCCTTTTGTAAGATATTAATTCCATTTGTAGGGGCAGAACCCACATGGCCCAGTTACCTTTTTAAAGACGTTACTACTACTGCATTAGTAATTATATCTCAGCTTGGATTTTTTTTTTCAGGAGACACAAATGGTAATAGCAGACGGGCTTCATCAACTGAAAAGCCCTAACAAATGCAAAACAAACAAACAAACAAACAAACAAACAAAGTCATTATCATCCTTGGTCTTGTTCTTACCATTTACTCCTTGACTGTCATACCTACTTGATCGGTCTCCTATCCAGATCCTCTTCCTCAAGTTATTTGGCACAATCTTTCCAACCTCACTTGACCACCACCACACAAGCTGATTTTTATTTGTCTTCCATTCCCTCAACACACCCAGGATACCTGGCTGTTGGTGTAGTCTAACTGCTGGACAAATGTGTAGCACCTAAGAGGGCCCCTCTCCTGCTCAGATGGCCACCTGCTTAAGCAGGCTGTGACCTAACGCTCAAGCTGATGATGTCAGGAACTTACTTGCTGAAGTCTGCTTTGTGTCCCCTGTTCCTCTTCTAATCATATGAGGAGCAGACACATCTAACCTCAAAACTGCCTGGCTTTTTCCTTCACGATGCCCAATTGTGCTAACACGTCTTCTCACCCCATGGCTTCCAGCCTGGCAGAAGTGCCCTGTAGGGAACACTGACATTCATGGCTGCTATAACAAGGGGTCTACATGCTGGATGATTTAAAACAAGAACTGTATTCATTCCTGGATCAGAAGTATGAAGAGGAGACATTGATAGGGTTGTGCTTTCTCTGAGGGCTCCAGGGAAAGGTCCCCTTCGCTTCTTCCTAGTCTTTGCTGGCAACCCCCTAAACTTGCTCCTTAGCTTTTGGCAACATAACTCCAGTTTCCATCCGCAATTTCTTGTAGCATTGTGTCTGGCGCTAAATTTTCCTTTTGTGAATCATTGGATTAGGGTTGCCCTCATCCAATACGACCTTCTCTTGACTACATCTACAAAGACCCTAATCTAAATCAAATCATTTATAGGTCCTAGGTTTAGACTTTACCTTTGGTGTGTGTGTGTGTATAATACCATTCAACCCATAAACTATGATAAGAGTGGTCAGGAAGGAAGAAGATTTGGGATGTAGATAAATTTGAGTATGGGTATAAAAGTCCTATCATCCATTATATGAGAGGTCAGACTTTATCCCTGGCACAAAATCCCTTCGTGGTCTAGGTCAACTCTGTAAATTCCCTGGAGCTCCAATTTATTTTTAGCAAAGGTGTCTCGCCTGAATTCCTAAGGCTATGCTAATACAAGCTAAAGCTATTTGTAGCAGGATATAAATTATCTGCTGAGCCTTTAAAACTTGTAAACATGCTTATTAATAAAAGTCGGAGCTACTTCAAAATTAACCATTTGCTTCTCTGTGTCTTAAAAGGGGGAACTGAACAGCAAACTCCTGGTTTGTGGGGATGATACATGAGCATATCCTGTATGAATCCTATGCCATGCCAAGTCACTATAGGCAGATTGAAAGTGGTGAAGAGTATTTTTTTTCCCCTTTAAGAAACACTGAGTCTTGCATTGCAGTTGAGCAGAATCCACAGGTCTCCATATCCAGACCCTTAAAAAGCTTATAATTTATCACAAGCTATAATCATAAGATTTGAACATTGAAGAGGCCTGGATCCCAGTTCTTAGTGTAGAAATCCAGGCTTCAACATTTCTGATCCTTCATCATCCATCTATATTAAGGAGCTGACTCACTATTTCCAAAGACATGTGACAAGTGGTCCTTTAAAAAATTCCTGCCAGGTCTGGAGAGATGGCTCAGCAGATAAGAGCCCTTGCTGTGTCTCCAGAGGACAAGAGTTGACTCTCAGCATCCACATAGAGGCTCATTACCATCTGTACCTCTAGTTCCCAGGGATCTGACACCCTCCTTTGACTTCCACAGACACTAGGCATGCAAGTTGTGCACAGACATACATGCAGGCAAAACATCCAAACACAGAAAATAAAATAATTCCATTTTTTAATTTAAAAAGAAAAGTTGATATCATTCAGCCAAAATCTGCCTCCTTTTAAAACCAGTCTTTAGGTTCCATCTTCCATATGTGAGATTAAGACAGTCCTCAAAGTTTCAATTTCTCTATCTCTAATTCAAGAAGCATTCTCTTGCACCACCTATCTTGGTTTATTTCCTCTGAATATAGCCATTTTATTAGTTTCTCTTAAACAATAAGACCTCAACAGGTTATGATCCTTTAAATGTTGTTGAATCAGCTCAGAGTGCCATAGATTCATTATTTCTCATGATTGGAATATTCAATTTTTAATGACCCAACTCAAATTGCATTGACTTTGTAGGGCTCATATTGAAATTCTAAAAAGGAAATTTGCATAGAGAATGGAGATGTTTAATGGGCTATGACTTAGGGATCAACACATACAAGGGAGACAGAGAAAGGAGCAGTAAGCTCAGAGTATGAGAAGAATCCCACCGGAGTTGTGAAGGAGGTAGACCATTTTGATCCCAGCCAGCCACTGGGTAAGAACTACCTCCTGGGAGGAGGCATGATTTAGGCAAAGGCTCTCTTCAGTTGAAAGCCTTTATTCCATTCTTAACAACTAGAGGAATAAATCCCCAATTGAGATCTAGGAGGCACATCCTAGCATCTACTATAATCTACCCTTTGTGGCACTCTTTTCTACTTTCTTCATGTAATAGATTCCAGAAACAGCAACATCAGAATCTAGTAGGTGTCTTTTCCTACGGACGTTTAGGAGGATGGCCTATAATCCCTAGCTGCTCTCAAAGCAATTTTCATCTTTTCAATGTGAAGGAATAAACTATTGGTTCATGATACAAAATGGATGAACACATTACACTAATGCAAGCCAGACACACAAATCACATCTATTATGATTTCATTTTCATGAAATATTCAGAATAGATAAACTCACAGAGATAAAAAGAAAACTTTATTTCCAAGAATGAAAAATGGGGAATGGGGGCTAACTGCTTGATGGGTGACAGATTTTCCTCCTATGATAATAAAAATGGAACCACATAGAGGGAGTGATTGCAAATATTGTAAGTTACTAAATGCCATTGAATTACTCACTTTAAAGTGACTAATGTTATATCAATTAAAACCTTTAATTATGAAAAATTAACCAATCAGAAAGGATGGGGACCTCTACCATGTCATATCCTCAGATTGGAAGACTCAATATGTTAAGATGACAAATTTCTCCAAGTTGATATGTATACTTATGCAATATCTCTCAAAATTCCAGGAGGCTTTTTCTTCCTTTATAAAAAAAAAAAATCTCACGAGCAGATTGTAAATTTATATAGAAATGCAAAATCCCCAGACTAGTCAAAACACATTTTAAAAAGAAGAAATATCCAGAATAGGTAAATCCATAAAGACAGAAAGAAATCAATCATTTCCCCAAAATGGGAGAGGGGTGAGGATTGAAGAATTCTCACTCCCTAAATTACTGTAAGTAATTAACCAGATTTGGGGTACATGCCTGGAATCCCAGTACTCAGGAGTCCAAGGCAAGGTTTGAGGACAGTTCAGACTAACGAGATCCTTCCTCAAAAAACTGAAGGCTGAGGATATATGCTATGTGATCACAGAATAGTCTTTCTAGTGGGCACAAGGCCCTGGGTTCAATCTGAACACTATCAAAAATAAAATAATATCAAACAGTATAGTATTTTCACACAGACTGAAAAAAGTAAAAATCCAAAATACACACACACACACACACACAGACACACACACACACACAGACACACAGACACACACACACACACACACACACACACACACACACACATATATATATATATCAAGATAATAAACACACTAATTGGAAGATGCAAGATGCACAGGTGCTAGATATGGCAGAAAAAAAAACTTGGAATCCCAGCTCTCAGGACACCAAGACAGAAGACCATGTGTTTGAGAATAGCATGGGCTACATAATAAGCTCAAGCCTAGCCTTGGCTACGTAACAAGACCTTGTCACAGAACAACAAGAGAAGAAAAGGAAAAAGAAAACACAAGAGCTGGAGAACAGTTCAGTGGTAGAGTGCTTGCCTGCTATGCATGAGGTAATGACTTCCATCTCTAGCAGAAGCTGGAGAGTCAATCCTATTTGTACGGTATGTACCAAAACCAAAAGTCCATAGAGACAAACAATACAGTACTAGTCGACTTGGGCGTGAAGGAGAAACTGAATGAACAATTGATGACTATAGAGGAGTATGCTAGCAACTCCATGTGTCTCCTCGAAATTCATGTTGAGTCATAACCAACAATCTAGCCACACCTGGATATAGGACCCATGGGGACATAATTAGGGATGTTAGGTCATAATAATGAGGTTCAGACATGATGACATTAATGTCCTTAAAAGAAGAGATTGCTTTTGAGTCCAAGAAGTGAGTAGCAGGGTCAGGTTCCCTGCTGGAAGCCCCTGAGAAGCTGGCACATAAAGTTATTAGTGTAAAGCTTAAGGCGTAATGAAAATTGGAGGATTTTAGAGATGCTAAAAATCACATGATATTTGCTAAAGAAATCTATAGGTGATGAAAGAAGCCAGCCTAGGTGAAAAGTTATGTATGTTACAAGTAAGAGGGCCATAGAAAAAAGGATATCCAAGTCTATTGGAATCCACTTATTGACATCCTGTTCCCTGGATACTAGACATGGAGACACAGCAGCTGATATTTGCTCTCCGAGGTTTCAGTCTTGCTTTGGTCCAATTTCCCTCCATTTTAGGATGGGAACGTTAGTTTCATTTGTACACCATTGTATACTGGAATTACATAAGCCTTGTTGGGGCTGGAGAGATGGGCTCAGCAGTTAAAGGCACTGTTGCTCTTACAGACGACCTGGATTGGACTCCCAGCACCCATATGTTGGCTCACAACCAACCATAACTTCACTTCCAAGGGATCTGATGTCCTCTTCTGACCTCCATGGATACCAGGCATATGTGTGGTGCACATATATATGGGCAGGCAAGACACACACATTTAAAAAAATAACTTTGCCTTAAGTGTTAGAAGAGATTGAATTTGGGGCTTTTAGGTGTCTCTAAGACCATTTAGATGCTGAAACTCCTGAAGTTGGATAAATGCATGGTATGTTATGGGATGGACACCATCTTTGGTAACCACAAGTGAACAGCTATGGTTTGAAACTTAGATGACCTCCACAAGCCCATGATGTGAATGCCCCCATTCAGCAGCTGGCGGTGCTAGTTTAGAAGGCTGTAGGATTTTTCGGATGTGGGCCTATTTGCTATAGGTCGACACTGGGGGCAGACCTTTGAAGGTTATCGCCTCCCACCTGGTTCCAGTCCTCTCTTTCTCCATGGTCCACTGTAACCGGAAAAACCTGTGCTACAGGCTCCCGTTAGCACAGACTCTGCCACACTTTCTCCACTAAGACATTCTGAAACCGTGAACTAAAATAAATCGTTCCTTGTTTGCATCTGCAAGCTATGAGAATTACAGTAACTAAGAGGGTGCATCTCTCGGTGACTTCCTTTAAAATTTGAACGTGCTGAGTCCTTGTGTCTCTTCCCTTTGGCTACTGCCTCAGAGACTTGGTTTTCATCTTTCCCAGGTTCCTCGGGGAGCTGAGCTGAGTTCCTTCCATGCCCACAAGAAATCCGCTTGCACCGAGCAGCTGAAGATTTAGTGGAATCATCTAAGCTGTGAGCAGAGGGACAAATAGGGAAGTTTCAGGTCACCGTATCCCACAGTCTTGCTCTTGTCTGTGTCTGCCCTTCATCTGGAATTTGGCCTGATAATACCCAAGCTTTTATTCGTTTTCCAACTGAATTCATATCAACGTGTGCCTTCTATACAAATACACTGTCTCTAAGAGAAATCCCATTTTCTCCATTTTGTTAAAACCATCTTTTGCACCTTAAAGTACTCATAAGCAAAATAAACAAATGAAAATGTACAAACTCTTCTAGTCTGTTGACATTACACTATTTACTCAAAATATGAGTCGCTCCATATTTGTGCCTCTCCTTTTCCCTAAGGGAAGCAGCTCTGCACTTAAGGCCCCCTGACTTTACCTTCTTTCATTCTTTTCTTGAAGGTGCATGAAGGTTTTTGTGTTGAAGGTTATCTATATCCCCACACACACACCTTTTGTTCCTGTCCCTTTCAAAGCCTGTGCTCTGCAGAGAACTCCTTGTGCTACCACCCCTCTCTTTATGAATGCTCCCCCTTTATCACTGGAATTACTTCCTATTATATTATAACCAGGAGTTTATTATTTAAATCTCCCACCTCTCCCAACTCATATTCTTTTCTAAATGTCTCACATCACAGAGTCACACCTGTGGTAAATACTCTTTTGAAGTGAAAAGTTAATTTGTAATGCAAATAATTACTTCTTTAGTTATCTCATTTTCAAGTGGGTATTTTTCACATAGCAAATTTTCATAAAGATAAATTGGGGGCAAATGATTTCACACTTTTTCCTTCTCTGACACTCCCTCCTTCTCCCTCCCATCTCCTTGCTGTCCTTCCTTCTCATCTCTGGTTGTCTCCAGCCTCTCCTAGGATTGGTGAAAACCCCTGGCTTTCTCTCCCAGGTTCTGCTTTTCTTAAGTGAGAAACTTTCTGCTCACGTGTCTTAGCTAGGGTTTCTTTTGCTGCAACACCATGAAACACTATGACCAAAAGGCAAGTTGGAGAGGAAAGAGTTTATTTGGCTTACACTTTCATATCACTGTTCATCATTAAAGAAAGTTGAGGCAGGAACTCAAATAGGGCAGGAACTAGGAGGTAGAAGTTCATACAGAGGCCATGGAAGAGTACTGCTTACTAGCTTGCTCCCCATGGCTTGCTCAGCCTGCTTTCTTATAGAACCCTGAACCAGCAGTCCAGGGATGGTACCACCCAGGATGGACTGGAACCTCCCCCATCAAACTGATTAAGAAAATGCTCTACAGGCTTGCCTACGGTCCCATCTTAGGGAGGCATTTTCTGAACTGAGGCTCTCTCCTCTAGATACCTTAGCTTGTGTCAAGTTGACATAAAACTTTCCAGCACATCGTGTATTGGAGCAAATTGTTGTTGTACAAGGAAACCTCACTGAAACCCACATGTTTCCAGGGGATTCCTGAGCAGAGCCAGGTGAAGAAGGTTCTTTTGCATGGTATTTTCTGAGACCATGATTGCTTGGAACTTCCCTTTGCTGACTGTTCTGTTTCTATTAACTTCAATGAAAGTCTTCCTTCTGCAGTAAGTGGATGTCTTTATACCTTGGTCTCTGCAGGAGTGAGGACAATCATTTCTGTTCCATTGTATAGCTACTGGGGGAATATGTGGAAAAGAATGTAGATTGCAAAGCATGACTCACATATAATAAAAAAAATATACCCTCCTTATATTTAACCATAGGCCTATTTGCTGGAAATATCAAGGGCAGAACTTTTGAGCATGGAACCAGGCAGAAATTGAAGGTACTTAGAGAAGACGGTGAGCTGGGAACACTGGGTCTTTTAAATCAAGAATTGCCCTGTTCTACCCACGTGAAAGTGAGAGTGCTTCAGACACAATGCTACTGTGAGCCAAGCAGAATTATTCCTTGTTTGAAAATATGAAAAGAAGGAAGCTTCTTAGAAGATTGGGGTAGAGAAGGGTGAGAACCAGGGCAGGCCTTGCTTAGAATTGTCAGGTGAAGGTGAAGCAAGGGAGTGAACACCCTGTTCTCATTCTGAGTAAAGGACTACACAAAGTTCTACACATACAATGGAAGTGGGGACCAGGGAGGTGGGAGGTATCAGTATTTCCTCACTAATGTGAGAAAAACATTTGAAAGAATATTTTCAATCAAATGAACAGAAGTTTAGTCAGTTACTCCATCCTACCCATCTTTTCATTCTCTATGTCTCCCTATCAACTCTGCCATAGAAAACATGTCTTAACTTTTGTCATTAAAGCAGCCTAAACAGCTTGGCTGTGGTGGTGCACACCTTTAATCCCAGCACTCAGTAGGCAGAGACAGGCAGATCTTTGTAAGTTCGAGGCCAGCCTGGTCTAGAGGGTAACAGCCATAGCTGTTACACAGAGAAACCCTATCTCAAAAGAAAAAAAAAAGGTGGGGGGTTGGGGGAGTTTGGGGAATATAGTGTATTCTGATAAATTTCTGTGAAACAAACTAGAGGGCTCCTCACATGAGGAATTCCATTAAATTAGTCTGTAGGCATCTCTGTGTGGCATTTTCTTGACTGAAGTGGAAGAACACAGCCCAGTATGGTTTGTGTCACCCTGGAAGGTGGTCCTGGGTTGTTCAAGGAAGTTCCTGCCTTGAGTTCCTCTCTGGCTTCCTTCAATGATGGACTATAACCTGCAAGCCAAATAATCCCTGTTCTCCTCAATCACAACAAACTGATACTCTGTTACTAATGCAGCTGTGGCCTCAACTTTACTCCTAAGGAAGAGATAACAACTAAGCAAGACACCCAGCTGTCACATCGGCTGGTTTCTGTAAGCCTGAATGTGACCTATAGGATTTTAAAACTTAGCCTTTCTAGATGATTCCTTTCACCTTGAAAATATTATGAGATATATCAAACACTCAGAATACTTAAAAAATAATATAACTGTGTAACAGCTTTATCAAACAATGGCATTTTCTCATGCTCATTCAAATCATGTACAAGATCTCTTTGTGTAATTTTCCTCCCCTGTGCCTGGAAGGAATCAGTAGATGGCATCCAGTGTTTATCACTTCCCTATGTAATGCTTTGTTATATATGTAAGTATATATACAGCACTGGATTACAGGCTTTCAAGATGTGCATTAAACCTCATTCTCTGATACTTTCTTTCCTACAAAAATTGATGCTTGTAGATTTAGTTCATTCATTCGTTGTAATTGCTATGTAAACATACCATTCTCCTGCTGATAATCATTTACTTTGTTCTCAAATCTTTATTGCTTTAAAAAGGCACAGCAGTGAATACTTTTGTGCATGTATCCTTGAACATGTCTACTAAATTTCCTCTTGAAAGTAAACCTCCAAGAGAAATTACTGGTAGTGACATTTGCACACCTTCCTCTGTAGTAAATATCATCAAATTGTTTTCCAAAGCAGTTGTATTCATTTATTTCCCCATCTCTAGTTTATGCAAGTTCCTTCTTAGGTGCATTTTCAATTCCTTTGAGCTATTAACTACTGACAGCTGGCTCCCAACTTACAATCTTTCTAGTTAAGATTTTCCAGCTTCACAGTGGTGCAAAAGCAACCTGTCTTTAGTAGGAGCCATACTTATGCATTTTGATCTTTACCTGGAGTAACACTGTGCAATATGCAGGACAGCACTCTGATGGGAGATGTCATTTTGTAAATATGTTTCTTGTATTGGTTAATGAATAAAGGTCCTGTTGGCCAATAGGAAGGTAAGATGGGCAGAACTAGGAGATAAGAAGGATTTGATGAGAGGTAGGAGAAGATTCAACATGTAGAGACTTGAGGGAGAAAAAAGTCCAGACCCTCTCTCAGGTAAGATAAGACTATGTGGAAACACTTAGATTAATAGAAATGGGTTAATATTTAAGACAGAGCTAGCCAATAAAAAACACTAGTAACAGGCCAACAACTTTATATCTAAATCAGCATCTCTGTGTGTTATTTGGGGCTGATGCATCTTTGGGACCAAGCTGGTGGGAAAACTGCTCTCAACAACACTCTCTTGAGGTGCTGGTAGCAAGCAAGAAGCCATGCATGTAGGATCCATATTACTGAGAGAGTAAGCAACTAGTGTTCTACAGTGTACTGTGTTGCTAAGCCATGACATTTGATGTGTGGAATGTATTTTCAGCCTACAGTATTTCATCTTAACAATGGTTGATTGGAAGATAAGCCTCATAATAGGTTGAGGAATATCAGTATTAAATTTGCTGGCCTAATGGGTATTATTTGTTCCTCAACTCTTTATAATTTTATATTCATTGTTTTATCAGGATCTTTTCCAATTGCCTATTTCTTGAATGTAAAGATAGAATTGAGTTTTTTAATATTGATCTTGTGTCTAGCAGCACTGAAGTCCTCCAATGAAGTATGCCTGTGGTTTCTAGATTCTTTTAGATTTCCCATGTACCCAAATATGTAGACTAAAAATAAGATTCATTTTGAAAATTCTTCCTTATGCTTCTAACTTTTTTCATCTTATTGTACTGTCTAGGATGTTCAATAGATGATAGTATGAAATAGCAATGTAGTTTAATAAAAATTCATCATTATGGGAGGGTTTGAGGGAAAGGGAGAAAGGATGTAATTATAATAAACTCAAAAAGAGAAAAAAACCATCACTAATTTTCTATGATTTTTAGTAGATACATCCTCTCAGCAATTTAGAGTATTTCCTTCTGTCCACAGATACTATGAGCTTTATTTTTGTTACTTTTTATGAATTAAAAATCACCACACATACTCCTATCTCAACACACTCCCCAAATATCAGCATGGCTGAGTTCTTCACTTCCTTTCCTGCCTTTATTCAAATGTTTTAGATAACAAGTACAAGTTTTGTATATAAACAGCAGCTTTCTCTGCCTAAAACATATTCTGCAAATTCCATTTCCTTAAATGAATGATTATAATAATGTGTGAATGTTTATCACATGTGCCTTTTTCTGAATCTAAATTGATCACTTTCACCTTTTATTTGATTGTTTATATCTTGCAATATGAACTCATTTTGTATTCTTGAAGCAATTAATATTTTAATCTTGACTGGTAATAAAGAGGGAGGGATGGAGGAAGAGAGGAAAGGAGGGAGGAAGAAGAGAGGTAGGGAAAGAAAAGACTTCCTTGGAAAAAACTAAATATCTATTTTGCAAGTGGTTATCAATTGGAGATAGTTTCTGGCATGTGCCTACTTCTCTCAGCTCTAGGACCCCATCTGGTGCATACTCGTGCAGGCCTGTGTATGCTGCCTCAGTCTCTGTGAGTTCAAATGTGCTCTAGTCCTGATATGTTTAGAAGGTTTTGTTTCTTTGGTATGCTCCATCCCTTCTGGCTCTTACACTCTTCTACCTTCTCTTCTATAGGGTTTTCTGAGCCCCGAGGGAAGGGATTCATATATATATATGAAATATCTACTGTGTTAGGTTTCCATATGACCCCCAAAACGACCCTTAATTTTAGCTATCCCTCTCTGTATTTCCTCCCTCACCCTCACTCCCCTCTCCACTGCCATTTGATCCTGCCACACCAGCCCTTCTCCATCCATTCATAACTATCTATTTTAATTTCCTTTCCTGGGGAGATCTGTTCCTCCTCCCTAGTTCCGTATACCTAATCACTGTGGTTCTACAGATTGTAGCTTGGTTATCTTTTACTTAACAACTAACATCCACATATAAACAAATACCACATTTGTCTTTCTGGGTCTGGGTTACCTCACTCAGGATGATTTTTCTCCTAGATCCATCCATTTACCTGCTAATTTCATGATATCATTTTTTAATGAGTAGTATTACACGGTGTAATATAAGAGTAATGTTACACTGTGTAAATATGTACCACATTTATCTACACACCCACTGGCAGACACTAGGCTGTTTTCAGTTTCTGGCAATTATGAAAATAGTGGCTTCTTTATGAAGAGCCAAGTGTCCATAGGTGTGTGGATTTATGTCTAGATCTCCAGTTTGATTCCATTCCTCAGTCTGTCTATTTTTGTGCCAATTACTATGCTGTTTTGATTACTATAGTTCTGTAGTATGATTTGAAATCAGGGATGGTGACACCTTCAGTAGTTCTTTGCCAGTGGCGGCTCCCCATAAGATGACCACGTGGAAATACTTAGATAAGTAGAAATGGGTTAACAAATAAGACAGAGCTAGCCTACAAACAATAATGGTAACTGGCCAACAGGATTGTATCAAATACAGAGTCTCAGCTTGTTATTTGGGGCCTGAGCGCCAGACCAGCGGCGGGCGGGCTGGCGGAAAAACAAAATGCTACAGATGGCGCCCAACAGTTCTTTGATTACTCAGGACTGTTTAGCTAGCCTGGGTTTTTGTGTGCTTTCATGTGAAGCTGAAAATTGTGACAAATTGTGATGTGATTTTTATGGAGACAGCATTGAATCTGTAGATTGTTTTTGGTTGGAAAGCCATGTTTACTAAATTAATCCTACTGATCCATGAGTAGGAGGATCTTTCCATCTTCTGATATCTTCTTCAGTCCCTCCCCCACCCCACTCTACGGTGTCTTAAAGGTTTTATTGTTTTGTTTTTCATACAAGTCTTTTATTTACTTTGTTACAGTTAACCCAAAATATTTTTTCAATTTTTGAGGCTATTGTAAAAATCACAGCTGACATCAACTTGCCTGGAACAGAGGTGGCTGGATCCATAAATTGGTGAACACCCTCAAGTGTTAATTTTAACAACTGGAGGCTGAAAAATGGGCTAGTATGAGTGTGTATCTTAGAGTCAGTCCCTTGGTGTTTGAGGGGGAGTTGGGGGCTAACCCAGAAGCTTCTTGTGGTAAAGAGCCAGGAAAATGTCCCTCTGTCAGAGGGAGAGAAAATATAACCATCGTATTATATTCAAAGAGTTCTTTCTCCATTGTAGAGACTGCCTCATGCTTCACCATGAGGAAGGACTGTTACCCAGATCCAATTTTGTATTTCTCTTCTGTCTGATCTCAGAGCAAGTAAGAAACACTTGCAAAGGTTATGATTCAGAAACAGTCACACTGAAAGGCTAAGGTTTAACAATATTGCAGGACACACACACACACACACACACACACACACACACACACACACACACACACACACTTAAACACCACGTTAACAGAGCTGCAGTATGACTATTGTGGACTATAGTAGAAAGGTGCAGACTCCACTCAAAAAGAAAATTTTAGGAAAATCCAGAACACTCCTAGCACTGCAGGAATTTGAAGACTCCAACAGCTGGGCTAAAGCTCAACTACCAGATTAGGATACAATTTCACAATAAACACATGATACATCATGTCCAACTTTCAACAAATGTCATAAAACACACTAAAATGCAAGGGAAAAGAAACAGTCTGAAGTTCCAAAACAAAGAGAACATAGGTTCTGGGAAAAGTACATAATATCCAAGAATGGATGAATTGTGTAATAAGAGACGCAGAATGAAAGGAAATGCTGGAAATAAAAAACAGAAATGAAGAATGCCTTTGTGATGGGTTTACTAGTGTGCTGGACATAGCCAAGGAAAGAATTAACGGAGGTTGAAGATGTCAGTAAAAGCACCCAAGCTGTAATACTTAGAAAAAAAAAGTGGAGAGGATGGGAAGAGAGATCAGTATTTAAGAGTGTTTATGTCTCTTGCAGAGGTTCCTGGTTCAGTTCTGAGCACCAACATGATGGCTCACATCATCTATAACTCTAGTTTCAGGCTACAAGACACCCTCTTCTGACCTCTATGGGCACTAGGCAGGCACATGGTGTACACACATATATACAAGCATTCGTACACAAAGTACACAAAATAAAAGAAAATAGAACAGAATAGCTACAATGTATAGGACAAAAATGTGTTTAAAAAAAAAAAAAGCAGTAACTGTGAGTGACTGGAAGACAGGGGGAAAAGGAAGAGAAAATGTAGAGAGAAATATTTGACATAATAATGACCATGCTTTTTCCAAAGTAAAGATAGCACCTAAACCAGAGACCCAGGAAGTTCAAAGAACATCAAGCATTCTATTTATCTGTATCTATAAATATATTAATTCTATAAATATACATATGTAAAACACCAAAATTTCCATATATAAGCATATCATTCGAACTGCAGAAAATCAAAGAAATGTAAAACGGGTGGGGGGAGCCCTCCATAGAGAGGACAAAGATATATATGAATGACATCACACTTCCCTTGAGGAGCCACACAAACAAGAAGAAAAAAGTGAAATATTTAAAGTACTGAAGTAAATACCACTCACCCTTATCTGAATTAAATATTCATGATAATAAGCAACCCTTAAAAATCAGAAGCAAAATGAAATGAATGAGTCTTGTGAATAGAGTTGATGGCTTAATCACACAGCAAGAAATCATTTCAAGTGATATTAAAAACACAGTAATTTCCACATCATCTCTGAGATGTGCACATCTCCCCCCCCCCCAAAAAAATGAAGGATTATAAAGAACCTCCAAACTGTTATGAGATATTGCACCATTACTCACAAAATTGGCTTTGTTACTGGAACACTACTACATATGTCTTTGTGTATGGGAGAAACAATATAAGCAATGATGCTGATATCATTAGGAAGAAAGGTTTTCGGTTAAAAGTAAGATACAAATGTGAAACTAAAAAAGCCATTAAAAAAAAAAAACCTCCATATAAACTCTATTTTGAATTTACAATGTACTTTCTTTTTTCAGGATGTGCAAATTTTTTTTTGTCCTGTTCACTAAAAAGAAAAAAGAAAGAAAAAGAGAAAACCTGTAGGCAATGACAGTAAATACAGTAACAAGTGCTATTAGAACCAAGCATGCCATCTCTAAAAGACAGTTCCCAATTGAAAATAAAATGTGAATTTCTTAGGAAAATGGTTGGTTCCCAGATTGGAAACAGAGATATAAAATATGACCCTGGAACACAGTATTCTAGAAAGAAAGCAACAACAAAAACCTCATCTTCCCTGGGGAGCAGCAAGGGGATGGGATGGAGGTTGGTGGAGGGAACAGAGGAGGATGGGAGGGTGCAGGAACTGGGATTGACATGTAAAACAAGCTTGTTTCAAATTCAAATTTAAAACATTAGATTTAAAAAATCATTGGGATTACATAAAAGGGACTCAAAAGTCCGCAATGGGATCCATTACTGAACAAAGTTGAACAATACTAGGATCACAAAAGTTAACTAGAATGGATACTAGGATCACAAAAGTTAACTAGAATGGATTTTAAATGACAAATAGGGGGCTGGAGAGATGGCTCAACCACTGTCAAGAGTATTTACTTCTCTTGCAAATGACCCAAGTTCAGTTCCCATTGCCCACCGCATTAAGCAGCCTGTAATGGCCAGTAATTCCAGCTCCAGCAGATCTGATGCCCTCCTTTGGCCTCCACAGGTACTGCTTTTACACCTTCCTCCCCCCCCCCCACGCCTCATAGATATAATTTAAAATTAAATACCCTTAAAATACCAACTAGCTTAAAATACTTAAAATGCAATGTACAAATTCAATTACTTTTAGAGAACACTAAGGAACCAATTTATTCATTTGAGAACTGGTAAATATAAGAATCAGGCATCCATCCTGTACAAGTTGAGCCTCAGTACACAAAGATCATCCACAAGAGAACATTTTCTTCTTTCCTTAAGAACTATCCCAACTAAAGAATTCAGAAGGAAGAGTATGGTACTACCCAGAAGACCCATCAGAGTCCTTGTGGGCTGCTGTGACAGAGCACTATAGATAGTGGCTTGAACATTCCTATTTCACACTTCTGGAAAGGTACGAGAACCACCATCAAGATCAGAACGTTGTCTTGCAGAGAGGCACTGCATCCGTTACTTCTCCCCTTACTTATTTATGCACAGGAATTTTGCCTGCATGTGTATGTGTGTGTGTGCACCACTTCCATAGCTGGTGCCCACAAAGGTCAGAAGGGAGCATTAGATACACTGGAACTCGAGTTATAAATAATATGAGTCATCAAGTGGGTGCTGGGAACTGAAGCAGGGCCTCACAAGAGCAACAAGTACTCTTCACTGCAGAGCCTTCTCTCCAGCCCCCCTTACTGCTCTTCTTGCTATGATAAAATACTCAACAATAGCAAGTTTGTTTGTTTGTTTGTTTGTTTGTTTTTAAGTAACTTTTCTTTTTAGGAAGGAAGGGCTTCTTTTGCAACTCAAATTCAAAAGGTCATCAAGGTGAGGAAATTATTGCAGCAGGAACTGAGGATGGCTGGAGACTTTACATCCAAAGCCAGAAAGTAGCTAGATACAAATGAAGTACTTTGCTCCCTTTCTCTTCTCCATTCAGTGACAGGTCCTGGACCATGTAATGGTGCTGTACATATTCAGGGTAATCTTTCTGCCTCAATTAACCCTATCTAGAAACTATCTCACTGACACCTAGGGAGATACTTGTTTCCATGGTGACTAGAATGCCTATCAAGTTGACGATGAGATTAAACATAGCGGCCACCTTCTTGCTAGACCCTCCTAAGACAGAGAGCAAAAAGCTAGCACTGTGATCTCTCATAAACACATCAGTCCCATCAGGAGGGCTCTGTCCTCACAAACTCACCAATATCCACTTACCCTTGTAGTGGCATCTTGCCTTGCCAGTGAACTTACAGTGGTGGCCACACTCTCTGGGCATGGCTTCAGGAGCAGACCTGAAGTAGAGGAGGGGCTGGCTCACTCTCTCTTGGGTTGCAGGAGAGCAATGGAAGGGCAGAGATTGCATCTTCTGGAGCAGGAAGACCACAGTGGTTATTTACTCTTGTCTGTGTAAGTGCTTCCCTAATAAATACCTAATTATCATGCATCTTAGGTCTGGTGGACTCATTTAAACCCCACTTCACACCCTCTGAAAGTTCTATCCCTTAATACCACAGTACTGGTGTTAGAGTTTCATTTTCGTTCCGATTATCCTCTCTCATCCTTCACCACTACTGCTAAACCCTTTCTTCTTTCTAACAAGTACCTTCTTATTTCCGTGTTTTTTCTTGTTTGTGACCCACCTAGTTTATTAAGGGTTGTGTGTATGACTGTAAGTGGGAGTTAGTTACCTGAGTTTGGGCAACTTATCAATGGCTATGCTACTGAGGGAAATGGACAACACCCATTAAGTTCTAACAGCATGTCAGGGAATAGGACCTCATGAACCCCTCCCCTACCAACAAGAGAATGTTATTTTGTGCAAGTAGCTATGTGGTCATGAGTACAACTGCCATCTGATTCCGGAAGACAGCATTTCACACCAATCCTCCCTATCTTCTGACTCTTTCTTATTCTATTCCTTTCTATCCCTCCTTCACAATGCTATATATAGATGTCCAGTTCAGACATGAGCACTCAATTAGTCACTTATTCTCATCACTTTGACCAGCTATGCAACCACTACCCACTACCCACTACAAACAGAAGTGTTTCTAACCAAGGTTGAGAGCAACACTAATGTATGGGTATAGGCATACGTATTTAGAAAACAGTTTGAAAACATGCCCATTTAGCAAAACAACAGTAGTCAGCTTCCCCTGGGGCCTATGACCTCCCTAGTCATGTACTTTTGACAAGTTTTTCAGTAGCAGGCATGAATTCCCACCTGTGGAATGGGTCTCAAATCCAATCAGAAAGTAGTTGGTTACTACCATAACAGTCATGCCACCATTATACCAGTAGATGCATCTTATCTGACAGGTTGTGTTGTAGTTTTCAGAGTTCCAAGCTGAGTAAGATTATTGATGATTTCTCCATCTATTGCTATGAAAACCAGCCAGCAACAAGGAAGCTTTCAGCTCAGTTCCAGCCTGATGTCACCATATCCTACAGTTGAAGGTGTTGGTGTCTTTAGCAATAGACTTTATATCTCTTCTGGTGGGTAATCAAGAGCAACAACATAGGTTCATGTATAATTTTTTAATCACCACTTAGCTGTGATACCAAAAGCAAAAACCTTGACAGTGTTACCTTTGAATTTTATATAGGACATTCAGAAAAATATAAGACACAGTAAGAGACAATGTTTACAGAATAAAAGTCAACAAATGTTATTGAGAAAGTTAACATCAAATAACAACTTTTAAAAATCATTTTTGTTTCCAAATGAACACTATAAATATGACTTCTTAGCTAGTATCTTGTCCTTGACTTTAAAAATGTCACAACAAAAACTAAATAAAACAAACAAAAACAATAAATTAGGAGCTAGAGACATGGCTCAGTGGTTAAGAGCACTGGGCCACTCTTCCAGAGGACCCAGGTTCAATACCCAGCACCAATATGATGCTCACTATTATCTATAACTCCAATTCTGGTGGATATGATTCCTTCCTTCTGCAGGTCCAGACACACATACAGTACACAGGCATATATGTAGGCAAAACACCCATATATGTAAAAAATTAAATAAATTATATTACATTAACTCTAATCTATGCCTGTGTCTCTGAAAATTTTATTCACAGTACTAATTAGCTCAACCATCCTTAGACATTGACTTCTATTTGATGTTTGGAATTAAACCCAAGGCCTTGTCATTGTTATGTATGCATCCTACTACTGAGTTAAAACTTCTAGTCTAAGGCAGATTGTCTGTCTGTCTGTCTGTCTGTCTGTCTGTCTGTCTGTCTGTGTGTCTATTTATCTACCTGTATATGAGAGTGTGCGTTTTTATGTGCTCATCTCTCTCTCTCTGTCTCTCTCTGTCTCTCTCTGTCTCTCTCTGTCTCTCTCTGTCTCTCTCTCTCTCTCTCTCTCTCTCTCTCTCTGTCTGTGTGTGTGTGTGGGTGTGCGTGTGTGCAAGCACGTGCATTCCACAGTGCATGTGTGGAGGTCAGAGGACAACTTTCAGGAATCTGTTCTCACTTTCTATCTCCTTATTTCCACTGTGTAGCACTCTGACCACTTAGGAGCTTCTTACTCATTCTCTTGTCGTTGCCTCCCATCTCACAGTAGAAGTGCTGGGACCGCAGATGAGCTCTGTGGCCTCTGGCTTTTAAACATAAGTTCTGTGGATTAAACTTGGGTCTTTAGGATTAGGTAGCAAGTGTTTTTATTCATTGATCTGTCTCTCTGGTCCTAGAATATCTTGAAGATTTTAATTGTCACATATTAACTATATGTGATGAATGGTTTTATTATGAGATTTTTTGCACGTGTATAATGTGTTTTGATCATATTCTCTCCCTTTACCCTCCCTTGTTCTCTATTACTCCTACTGAGTCCCTCTCTCTCCCCAACAACTGCCTCTTCTACTCTCATGTCTTTAAAATGTCCACAGTGCAGTTCTTTCTATTCCCTGATTACAAAGAGATAGCTAAACAACACTAAGAGAAATGTTTTGATCTTCTTTATCTATAGCTAATTGGCATCTAGATATCTCATTTGTAGTTAGGATATGATTTGTTAGGTTAGATGAGTGAATTGAAGCTTTCTGACTCTAGGCAAATTACATGTAATTTTCGAGTTTACTTCTGGTCTGTAAATTCTAGAAAGGTAAATGTGTTTTGTACAGTTTTTATAATTTAATCCAGAGTGTTTAGACAAGGCCTCACACTTAGTTGGAAGTTGTCACCACTTGAATATGGAAATGCCACTCCTTACCCCATCAGGCTCAGTCGTTTGAATCCTCAGTTACCAGCTGGGTGGTGCTATTTTGGGAGGTTGTGGAAATTCTAGGAAGATGCAGGCCTTTGAAAGGAACACTTGGCTCCTGGTTCCTCCCGGCACTCTGGTTCCTGTCTACCATGAGGTAAGGCAGAGGACCTCCACCACAAGATACTGTTGCATGATATCCTGCCTCTCAACACTCTTAGAAATGTGAAACCAAGTGACCAGGAATTGAATCCCCTGAAATCTTGAGCCCCAAAACATCTCTTTGCCTTTTCATTGTCTGTGTCAGGACTTTTGATCATAGTGACGCAAAAGCTAACACAAAGTGACTAAATTTCTCAGGACTGGACAAACGAAAGAATGAGAGGTATCGGAGAGCAGTAAGAGTGTGCATGACTAAGCAATAAACCTGTGGAAAGGTAGTGGAATGTCCCTGGTCAAAGAGTTGGGACAAAACCAAAAGACCATCAAGACTCCATGGAAGATTTTAAAAAAGAAAGCAAAGGATCATCTGATGAGATCTTAGAGGATGAACTCTGATGTGTACTCATTCCTGTCTCCTGATATAAACCAGAAACTCATACAAAGTATGCAGAGTTTATCATCAGAAGTGGGGAAGGGCTGGGCCAGGGAAGAGTTTATAAGCGGTATGATGCTCAGGAAAGGGATTGGTCTACAAGAGCTTTTTAGGCTAGACTTTGAGAGACATGTCTTGTCAAATCACATAATGCCCATAGCCTTGCTAGTGAGACTTCCTAAAATGTATCTACAGTAGAAAGGTTCCTGCATTTAAAAATCACTATGCTCCTGGGAGCTGGATAGGTTAAGAAACTGCTAAGGCAGGAACAGGAATGCATGTAAACCACCTGGTGTGTGACAAGGGGGCTGTTGCTTTAAAGAACCTGGGCTGTACAGAGGCACAAGAGGTGGCATTTGCAGAAGGGTTGAGGGAGAGAAAGAAACCCGGGCTCTCCTCTCTTGTCCTTGTCTGTCATCTCCTGTTGGGCCTTGTGTTAGTCACACTCTCTGGGCCTGCTTCTGCCTCAGTAAAATAAGGGGATCATATTTGATAATCTGTAACATTCCTTCTGCCTCTAAAGGTCACATTCTGTGTGTCACCAAGAAGCCTTATTCTGACAAGGAGGAAAACTCTTATTTCCCTCCCTTTCTAAAATTTCAATGTCCCTTTGCCATTCATTTAAATGTAAATATATGAGCTTTTGACCAAAATGAAATGATCATCTCTGGGTCATTTGAAGTCCTTTTATTATCAAAATGCAGTGCAGTTTTCTGAGACTAAAATAGGATGCAGGGACAGTTAATAAATCACCATGACCTCTTCACTGTCTCTGGCCTTTGTTCTTAAGAGAGAATGTTCAGTCTGAGTAACAAAAACACAATTTAGGGATGCCAAAGAATGAAAATCCGAGCTTCCTCATTATGGTGTTGAGTTTGAATTCTCAATTCTGTTTTGTATCCTGGAGCAAGTCTGTGAGCTTCAACTCCTCCTCCACAGCTGGAAATGATACTATTAGTCTAGAGTAGTGGTTCTCCACCTTCCTAATGCTGTGACCCTTTCATATGATTCTGCACATCGTGGTGACCCCCAACCATAAAATTATTTTTGTTACTACTTCATACCTGGACTATGCTACTGTTATGAACCATAATGTAAATATCTATGTTTTTTTCAATGGCCTTAGGCAACTCCTGTGAAAGGGTGGTTCAACCCCCAAAGAGGTCATGACCCACGGATTGAAAACCACTGATCTAGATGGTTCCAATGAGCAACAGAGTAAGCGGTGTGCTAATGCTTAGGAAGTATTGAAGCAGTTATAATGAAAGGGAAATGTGCCAAGCAATGAGTCAAGAATGGAGAACATCTTATAGACAAGAAAATTAGCCAGATATGCACTGATTTCTGTGGACAGTGGGGAGCTGGGAAGTAGTGCTGCCATGAAAATCTCCAGGAATTCTTTCTTCATAAAGCTGACAGTCAGTGGGGGACACCAGGCACAGAACTGAGGCCCTGAACATGTGGCGTGTGACATGTGGCTAGTGCCCATAACACACAAGGAAAGCCAGAGAAGCCTCCCTTTCTGAAAGTATGGGCTCCCCAAAAATCAGGGTTCTGTGGGAGGTGTGGTTCTTAGGCTGGGCACTGAAGAAGGGGGAGGGGTAGGATAAAGAAGGAGAGAAGGAAAGCCTATGGCAAGTGGGTGTAGCCAGATTATGGGAGGTCCAGAAATTCAGCTGCCAGTCTGGATGGTACTGGGAACCATTGACAGCTTTTACTGGGGAACAGCTGAGTGAAGGTAACTGTGAGAGCCTAGACTAGCAGCAGTGACTAGTAAAAACCATAGGAGGGAGAGAATGGAGATGGCAGGGAAGAGAATGAGGGCAGAACTGATGGAACCCTAATTACACTTCCTCTCATAACACACCCTGATTGAAAAAGCAACGTAAAGGAGAAAGGTTTTCTTTTGGCTCACGGTTCAAGCTTATAGAGTCCCTCACGGTGGAGAAGTCATAGCATGAGGAGTTGCATCAGCTGGCCACACTGCATCCAGTCAAGTTGTCAGGAGCTATGAATGCTTGTGCTTGGCCCATTTTCCCCCCATTTTTATACAGCCAAGCACCTGAGCCCAAGGATTGCTGCTACCCACAGTGGATAGGCCTTCTCAACTCAGTTAATTTAATCATGATAATCCACCGCAGGCATGCCCAGAAGCCCATCATCCAGGTGGCCCAGTGCTCATGAACTAAGAGTTGAGATTAGCATTCACGGATGCCGCAATCTTTGAGTCACACTTTAACTCTGAGCTCGTCATTAAATCGTATCCTCTCCCTGTAAGGTCTCGTACCTATCCTTTCTGGATCTTGCATTATTCATCTAAGGAATAAACTTTCCCATCTGGATTTGACTGGAAGACAAGAACTATGCACATGGGTAAGTAGCTGAAGTGAGGAACTCATGTGAGCAAAGGAAAACAGACACCAAGTCTGGCTTTGGACATATTGGATCTGTGGAACAGTGGCTGAATATTCAAGTGCAAAAATAAAGTAGAACCGATCTTTTTCTACACTACTGGAAGAGACTTAAAAAAACAAAAAACATGAAATTGGAGAGTCTAACCAAAATCAGATAAAGAGTTTTAGTAAAGACAAAAATTGAGCACACTGCCACTCTCTTCCTGTTGGGTGTCTAATTACTATGTGGGAACAGAGTTTATTTGCATCGTTTGTATTTTCTTCAGCTGGCATCACAGGGAACAATAAATGGAATTGTGATGGAAATGTTATTTAAGTTTGCTAAATGAAAATAAAAATAAATGAGTAGGGAATAGAAAATGCTAGGAAATATGGGTAAATATTTTAGCTTGGGTGGGGGGATGTGATTTGCAAAACTCTAATCTATCATGTAATTAGATTCTGTGAAAGGATTTATGGCCAACATGGATGATACTGGGAGAATTCTAAGACAGTGTTTTAATTATTTGGAAAAAAAAAAACGGGTCCTCGGAGGAGAGACCACCTTCCTATCCACCCATAAAAGTTAAAGGGAAGCTTCACCAGACCACCAAGATTGCAGTTCACAGGCCCGAGGACTCAGGTCCCCTGGAATCCTTCGCGGGGGCGTCCAGAAGATGCTGGCCTGGTTTCTCAATTACTGGAGTAGCCTTCACCCCTTCACCTTTTATTTTATTTTTTTCCTCCCTTTGCTTCTTTTATCTCCTCCTCTTGTGCTTTTTGGATAGCAACTATAAAGCCATGGTTATGAAATGGCCATAAAACTTTATTTGAAGCAGAGATGATTATGTGGTTTGGGAGGGAAGGGGGGAAAAAGGACTAAATATAAAGAAATGACTCTAAGCTGTTAAAAAAGAGAAGACCGTTAATAGCAACATCTTGATTCTGTTAAGAGATGAGCTGAAGCCATCCGAAGCGGGCAGGGAACAAGGTGATAATAAGAGAAAATGTGTTTCACAGACAAAGGAACAGACAGCAGGGGAGAAGTGCTCAGGCAAAGAGGCGAGCATTTGGAAGACAGTGCAGAGAGGGTGGTTAATCCCTCTGAATCATACAGAGCACGGGGCCATTTGAACTCCTTGGCAACTTCAGCTGGGCTTCAAACGTGGACCGTGAGGAAGGCGAACAAAAGAAAAGTTCACTGCGCGCTCCTTGCCAGAGCAGGGGAAATTGCTTTGAGGTCGGCTCTAAAAGGTGGTAATGATAGGAAGTGGAACTGAGTAACAGTAAAAAAAAAAAAAAAAAAATTAGTAATGTACCAGGTCACTGGGAGCGTGCCTAGCATAAAGCAAGATAAAACTACCACTGTGCTCAGGTCCTAGCTTACAAGTTACTCCTAACCAGCATAGTGGGCTAACCTCTCAAGATAAGGCCTGAACTATTCTGAGGATGTTTGCTCACTTGACAAATAGTAATTGTTCTCAATGTGCCTGCTGGGGCACATTGTGACGCTGAAAGGTGTAGCTGGATGCCTAATGCTCTTGGGACAGCTGGTTTTGTAAGGATCCTTGGGAAATGAGTCCTAGGAAATGGATGCTGACCTGGAAGGGCACAGGCCCAACCAAAAACAGTTTTGATGCAAGAAAGCCAACATGGTAACTAGAAAGAATGTGTACAATCTTATGTCCTCACGGGCAGGATGTTCAAATCACCCCTAATGCCATGTGTTGGAGTCCCAGCTGCAAATGAGGCTGGAATGTTGGAAGGTAATTTAGGTCACTAGGATACAATGGAGCAGTCTCAATGAATGGGATTAGTGCTCTTATAAAAGAGACCCCAGAGAGCTTTCTAGTCTTTATTCTATGAAGATGTAAGACGATCCCTTTGGAGGAGGATCCTCACTAGAACCCAACTGTTACCACATTGATCTTTTGGCCTCCAGACCATGGGAAAGCAACTCAGTCTCTGGTTCTTTGTTAGAGCTGCCTGAATAGACTAAGATGCCCTTCAAAGGAAAGGACACCAGCTGCTAGACTTTCATTCCTAAGACCTAAAACTCACCATCCATAAATTTGTTTGAGCAAGATGATGTGTACCTTTCTGGTGAAGATCATCACCCGAGGAGCCTTGTGAGTACCCTTCTGTACTCTGAGAAGACAGGGTTCTGTGTACTCCAGATTGGCCTAGAATTCATTATGTAGCTGAAGACGACCTTGAACTGCTGATACTCCTGACAAGACTGCAATTACAGGTGTGCCATCATGACCCAATTTATGTGCTGCTGGGGTCATGCATGATGGGCAAGCACTCTATCAAGTGAACTCTATCTCCAGCCCTTCACACAAAGGTTAATCTTTTTTTTTTCAAGCTTGTGTGTGTGTGTGTGTGTGTGTGTGTGTGTGCTTTCTGTACATTGTTGGGTAGCAGAATGCTAGTGTGTGGAGGTCAGAGGGCAATACTGTGGAATTGGTCCTCTCCTTCCACCTTTGCACAAGTTCTGGGGATTGAATTCAGGTTGCCAAGCTCTGTGCAGCAAGTACAACCACTAAGCCATCTTGCCAGACGTGTACACACACATGGCAGATACCAAAACGACCTTTCTAGATTTTTAAGCCACAGCTTGCAAATTAGGCATTCCAAAATTAAGTTCAAAGAGCAGACTATTCTTTTTAAATTGCTGCAACATTAAAAAAGTGCGAGGACCCAGATTTTTTGGCTTCTCTTGAAAGACCGGGATGTATGACGGCACTGGACCCAGCAGCAATTAGTAAGAAGTGGGTAGCAGCTGCGTAGCTTAGCTGGCCACCTGCTCTCCAGCTTGGTCACCTCTACCACTCTCATTTCGGTGAGCATATAACTTGTCCAAACAGGGCACTTCTGAGGGTGAAGGAAGTGCCATTAGGAATTCCCTGAACCACAGGCATAAACCGGGACTGTTATATCCAACAAGGACATATTATTTCCTGCCAGATTTGCTTCATCTTTCTTTGTGCTGTTATTTGGGATTTGTCTCCTAAAATCTGGTAACCTCATGAAGAAGACAGAAGTATAAAATGGGGAAGTGAAGATTGAAAAAGAAACCAAAGTGATTCCAAACACTATCTCAAATAAGCTGCAGGGCTAGTGAGATGGCTCAGGGGCTGCAGGTGCTTGTTACCAAACCTGCTGGTGTGAGTTCGAGCCCTGGAACCCATGTGGTGGAAGGGAGAGAGCAAACTCCTACAAGCTGTCCTCTGTGACCTGCACACTCACACTGTGTGAGCATGTGTATGTGCAACACACACACACAAATGAATATTAAAATAACCAAATAAAATGAACATAAATTCCACCAAGCCTATAAAGCATAGCCTTTCTTGCTCAGAGCTGTTCCATGGGTCAAATGTGACCTTCTAGGCTCCCTGTGTATAGGTCAGGGACACACAGCACCACCAGTTTTAATAAGCAGAAAGACCATAGTGACAAGCATGACTAATAAAACTGCCTGTTTCTAATCAGGGAGGTACAGGATGGCCACTTAACTGCATTTCCCAGTTAGCTTCATGCTGCTTCATGGGGGTAAAAAAATCTCTGACAAGATAGTTGCTTCACATCCTAGCCTAGACCCTTTGATGGTCTTTGTTTGAACTTTTTATTAAATAGCTTTAATTACATATAGTGTTGGCTTAAAAATGTTTTCTCTTTACTTTGCTGCAGAGAGTGACAAAATACCCCTGTCCCCAAATGTATAAGAAGCCTCAGCTCCCATTGACCATTTGTCTTAGTTAGGGTTATTGTTGCTGTGATGAAACACTATGACCAAAAAGCAAGTTGGGAAAGAAGGGTTTATTAGGCTAACACTTCCACAGCACTGTTCATCACAGAAGGAAGTCAGGACAGGAACTCAAAGCAGGATCCTAGAAGGGGGGGGGGGTTTACACAGGCCATGGAGGGCTACCATTTACTAGCTCGCTCAGCCTGCTTTCTTATAGAACCCAGGACTACCAGCCCTGAGGTGGCCCCACCCACAATATGGGCTGACAATGGGCTAAGCTCTCCCCATCAATAATTAAGACAGTGCCTTACAGCGGGATCTTATGGATGCATTTTCTCAATTAAGGTTCCCTCCTTTCAGATAACTCTAGTTTATATGTCAAGTTGACATAAGACTAGCCAACACACCACTGCATTAATTTGAGCTAATCAAAGCTTCAAACCCTTTTAGCCATCTTCAGCGTGTTGACTAGCCTCAAGTTGTGGCAGGGCTGTGGGGTTAGTGGCTACTGATTGACAATTGATGTTAAACACCTGTAGGCATCAGTATGGTGCCATGGACACAAATGTCAGACCACCTCTTCCCACTGCGATAGTCTCGTTTCAGCCTTTCTCTCAGTACCCAGGAGCAAGTCAAAATAAGATGGAGGGAGTGAGGGAGGGATGGCGGATGGAGATTCTTGCCATGTGGCCCAGGCTGGTCCTGAACTCACAATCTTCCTTCCCTGTCTCTAAAGTGCTGGGATCACAGGCAGGTGCCAAAATACCTACTCATAACTAACAATTTGCTAGGAAGGTGAACAGTTGTGCTTTACTTAGGGGACGCTAGAAATAAACATGGGAGTTGAGAAGTGACATAATTGCTGGCAAACTTTCAGGCAGGGTCAAACAACCTTCTACTGAACCTTAGTTCAAAACATGGGGCAACAGCCCCTCACAGACATACCTCTAGGGTCAATGAACTATGAAAGCATTTGCTAAGTTGTCTGCCAAAACGCTCCAAAGGGGGCTACTGAGGTGACTCAAGGAGTAAAGGCACTTGCCCTCAAGCCTGACAGCCTGAGATTGATCCCTAGAGCCTAGATGGTAGAAGGAGAGAACCAGCCCTGAAAGCTGTCCTCTGTCACATGAGAATCATGACATATTTGTAAGCACACACACGGATGTTAAAAACTGCCCCAAAGACAGCACTGGACTTACTTTTACTGTATATTAGCATGGCCTTAGTGCTACTAATTATATAATGTAGAGAGGCAGGTGATGTATATTATTAACATTCTTTTAAATCTAACATGAAAACTCCTGTAGATAATAAACAAATGAGAAAATCTGGAGCAAGCTTTTTCTCATGAGAAACCTTTAGAACAGTCCCTGTACCATGGAAATTTAATACTTTAGTAAATTTACTACCACCAACAAAAGTCAACACAGTAGAGGGGTTTTGTTTGTTTTTTTAATTAAAGATGTTTATTGGCTATTGCTCTTAAAACACATTTAAAACATAAAAGAAATTTTCAAATGTGCTAATAAGAAAAAGACCTAGGGACCTGAACAATGTTTAACAGAATTTTCAGTGTTTTGGACATAAATAAAACTCATAAATTTATATGGATCCTTACTACTCTTTCAATAATAGGTTTGTACTGACCAAGAATACAAACATAAACAAGTACAAAGTACATTCAATACAAATCACTGAGAACAGAAACCCTGTTTCTGCAAGTATCCTTTGTATCCGTGAAAAGCCATTATACCACTAAATGGAAAAACAAAGTTGGGTTTCGAAAACATAAAAGTGCAATAACTACACAATTACTATATACAATGTTCAGTAATGCCCGCTATAAATTGAAGCCAATAAAATAAGAAATGTATTTTTTGTACCTACAAAAAAATGAGTACTTTAAATTGTGTTTTTATAAAAACTACATATATACATATATGTTTTGTGTATTCCTTAGAAAAATGGATAAATATAGAAAAGCACACATACAAAAAACAAAATGAAACAAAACAAAAAACTACCTGCCATGCCAACAAAAATATAGAATCACAAAGAACCCAGGATGGACAACCAACCTCAGGGCCTGCAGATGCCAATCACCAAACACTTCAAACTATAGAACAAACTTATTGATGCACTAAAAAAAGTGAATCACCTCCCGCCCAGCACACCTTGGCACAGGAGTTCCAAGACTGCCTGTTGGCTGGTCTGTGCGTACTGCCAGCCTGAGGAAAGGGTTTCACCTGGGAAACACAGCGAGGACTTAGAAAATGAGCATCAGCGTTGATCAGGAGATGGACTATGCAGAACTATTTCTATCTGTAGGAGAAATCACAGTGGGAGAGAAGAGTAGGGAATCAGTCAATGCAAGATCCTCAGCTGAGGAGGTGAGGGGCCCAGATACCTCACAGGCCGAACTGAAAGTCCCTGAGGCAGTGCTGTTCCTCAAAGTCATGAAGGGTTCTGAACCAAGACCATCTTCATGGCAATGTTTGCCTGGATTATTTGACTAATGAATTTCCACCAGAATGTCTTGCCATGCTTATTTTGTTTGTTTTTCAAGACAGGCTACCTTTGGAGCCTGTCCTGTAACTGGCTGTGTACACCAGGCTGGCCTCAAACTCAGAGATCCACCTGCCTCTGCCTCCTGAGTGTTGGGATTAAAGGCGTTGCCACTGCCACCTGGTACTTGCCTTTTTTTTAAAACAAGGACAAGTTGGACCCTGGGAGAGATATTCTGTTTTACTAAATCAAAACATGCTGACATTAAATTGTCCTCTAAAAAGATCTGAGAGATTCTCCATAAACCTGTTTCTACATTTGCCCAAAAGCCCCTAAGAGCATGAGAAGAAACAAACAAAAAAACCCTTCTTCAAATTAGATTTCTTCCCCAGGCAACAGCTGTGCCTCCAGATGACAAGCTACCCACACAGTCATCCCCACTCACCCATCTAAGTAGTTCCTAGAACCTCATCATCCTTTCAAAACTTTCACATCTAACGCTCTGTCTTCAACTAAATGAATCTACTAGTGGAATAGCCTGCAGAATTGTAAAAATCATTCTGATCAGTCTGGTCCACTGCAATCTCTAGAAGGCCTTCCTTCTTCCACACTCCCATGGGACTTTGAGGCAGATGATCTTCATTCCCCATCATAAATGCTAAAAGCTCAGCTCTCTGGTCTTTACTGTTTTTGGAGACAGGGCCGGTTTGCATTTTCCAGTTCTCAAGACATTTGTCTGTGGATGAGTTCTTTCAACTGTGCCAGCGTGTCGCTTTTCAGTGCTTCCCGAATGGAGCAGAAAAATCTGAAGTAGTGTTCAAAGTTGTGCATCATCAGCAGGACACCGGCCAGGAGCTCATTGGTCACCAGCAGATGGTGGATATATGCTCTCGTGTGATTCTTACAGCAGTAACAGGAGCACCCGCTCACGAGCGGTCTAAAATCTGCCTGGTACCTGAGAGAGAGAGAGAGAGAGAGAGAGAGAGAGAGAGAGAGAGAGGGCCCAGGAAGTTAAAACTAAGAAATGGAAAACCAAGGCTAGGTGGCTAGGGATACACAGAGAAAACATGTCTTAAAAAAACAAACAAAAAAGGAAATCTATAATAGGCTACTTACTCCACTGGAGAAGTGGCCAAGGGTGCTAACAGCCTTGCTGGGTACCTGCTTAAGATGTGCTGATGGACACAACCTTATAAATCTGGGGCCTGAGACATTCACAATAGTCATTCATCCATCGTGAGCATTACCAGTGCCAAGGCACACAGTGTTAGGAAATGCTCTTCTGGCAAACGACACTCCTCCACTCCCCAGTAGTGTCTGCAGCCACCGTACAGCCTTCATAACTTACCGATGCTTACAAAGCCACACACATCATCTCCCACTTTAGCCAATGTCTGCATCTTCTCTTGGAAATGACCATTTTGACTATCCTTTTACAGATGTAGACTGCTACTGCATATTTAGAAGGAGGGCTCTGGACAGATGCTTTGCTTTGGGGCTTGAGTCTGGGCTCTACAACTCAACTGGGCATGCCGTTTAAAATCCAGCTGTGCATGTGTTTCTTATTCATTAACAAAGATATTAACAGCCCACATCCCTAGAATTGTGAAGGTTATTAAAGGAGCTAATACAGCAAAAAATTTTTTAAAAATACAGTAAAAAGGACTTAACCCTGATATTAGACTTGTGTTACCTAGATACTATATTTATATTTAGATAACAACAATATTATACTTAGGTAATACTAATTATTATACTTATCTTTTATTGCCTACTAAGGTACATGACTTTTCCAAGGTCACATAATTAAATGCAGTAGTAGAATTTGTCCCCAAAACTTCAACCTAGCACTAAGAATAATAAGCATACTACAATTTCCAATTATATCTACAATGCAAAGGCTATTTCAGTAGTAAGCATTTATATTACCCTAATATTTTTTTTGAAAGGAAATAATAGTTTTGGCTACTTTAAAGAAAGTATTAAAAGATGTAGATGTTATCACTTCAGACCCACAATTAAGAAACTACAATACAATATAAATAGGAAGTCGGAGTTTTATAGTCTTTCATAAATTCTCAGGTCTCTACTTACGATAGCCATGGTAAGTCAGAACCCCTAAAACATCTCCTTGTATAAACCAAATACACCAGGTGCTACACTCACAGAGAAACCATACACTGAGACTGGTGATTACCACTTTTCGTCAAGCGCAAAGTTACAAGACAACTCAATACATTCTTCTTTTTGTTTTTGCTTTGAGACAAGATTTCCTATGTAGCTCCAGCTGGCCTGGAACTTGCTAGATAGATCAAGGCTGGTCTCAGACTTCCAGAGCTCCACCTGCCTCTTCCTAAGTGCTAGGATTAATGGTGAACCCAACGTGACTCCCTCAGCCCATCCTTCATTGATAGTGCATTTAGAACCTGAATATAGTAAGTGGACTTAGCTCTTTTCATTGTACAAAGAGCTCTACTATGTTTGACTTTGCAATCCTTATTTTGCTGTTGTTATTAAAAGTAATCAGGAAAAAGGAAAAAAAGAAAAAGAAAAAGAAATCAAGCAATGGATTCAGCCTCTTTCTGAGAGCTTTTCTAAAGCAATAGTTATCTAGCTTAGTGTTCCGACAAGACAAAGTACCCAAAGTCATCTGAAGCAGAAAAAAGGTTTTCTGGAACCATATTTGAGAAGGCCTAAGTAATGTCCAACTATAAATATTTTACGAAATCATAAACTGAAAAGGGAACAGTTACATAAACTGCAGACTGAAATTAAAAAGTCAGAATTCAAAACCTAAACTTCAAAACCAAATTTCTTACTTTTTCTCCTTTAGATTAATTTCAAATGATGTCATTTCTTGGTTGTACCCAGTTGCTTCAATTTTCTTTATTTGGTCCAAGCATTTTATTTCTTCTTGGATTCCATTTTGTTGCAATACTGAAGGGAAACCAATAAAAAGTCTTGAATAATCAGATAAGGAGTACACACTGGAAAAATTTTATTCTAGTTATAATTTTACAACCTTTGACCCTATAATTCCATTCTTAAGAATTATCCTAAGGAAATCACCTAAGAAAAAACAAATAACAGTACATTCCTGGCAGGCTGAAGACTATTATCTATACCATTAAGACAACTGAAGATATCTAACCAAGTCCAAGGTAATCATGGATCTAAGTACATGATATATAATCTTGTCATAAAGGAATGATTAAAAACAACAAAACAGGGGAGGTTATCCCTATGACTTATTAGAATGGACATGTAAATAAAGTAGACTTTGTGATAGCACATATTCCAAGTAGATTAATGTAGAACATGCATTTAATATCGGTCTTCTGTTTGGAGACTCTGGCTCACCAAGGAACCCACAGTATCCTTGAGCTCCTTGCTTAACAGAGGAATATTTCCTTGAACTGCAAGACAAAGACCAGCTACCCTAGAGGAATCCATCTCCCTTGAACACAGCAAGTCGAGAAGAGGCATTCAGGACAGGAATGATAGCAATCTGTGTGGCTCCAAGATAGCCAGATGGTTCTAGATGGGTAATTTTAGAAGGCAACAAAAGTACTACATACAAAAAAGCTATGGAATTGTTCACACGAATTGTGTGCTGAGATGGGAACACAATACAGCTTTGGAATTTTAGAAAATCCTTGTCATTTAGGAGAAGAGCTGACACCTTTCTTTAAAATTCCAGGTCTTATAGTACACACAGACAAGAATATGATTGAAGAATTGAAAGGGAAGCCCTTCTCTACAAGCCCGACGATCTTATGATCTTGTGTGGGCCACTCACCCCTGAAGACACACTTCAAGGGAGTGAGTAGCCCGTGGCCTGTGACCCAGGTCCCCTTCCACCATCACATGTGGCAGAATCTGAAATTGCTTGTCCTGACTTTGAAATGAACAAACAATAAAAGAAAACGGCATCACTTCAAAGTAATATTAGCAGAAGAAAGTAGCTTTCATATCTCAGTGCGTAAAAAAACAACCCAGAAAAGCAAAGGTGACACAAGGATCCAATGGCAGTGAGATTCCCTCTAAGTTAATTGCATGGGGCTTGCAAAAGGGAGACAAGAAATCTTTTGTGGATAAAAAAAACAAATTAACTTTCACTAAGCTGTTCAAAGGTTTCCTTCCCTTAGATTTTCATCATGACTTACTCTGAATTTTCTTTTATTCTGGCTGTGAACAAAGGAGACTTTGTTTTTGTTCACCACAAAAACCAGATCCTAATATTGACGTCCTACACATATAGTATTAAGTGCCTTGCCCTAGGTGCCAACATCCCAGGGAACACAAAGAGAAATCAAGATGGACCTTTAATGAAAACCTGGTGCTACGTGAACTTATTTGTGCCTTATGACTTGGGCCAAAGAGTCACAGGAAATAGGAGAAACTGAAAACTAAGAGTGAGGTGAACGGCAAAAACTCACATGTGTCTTCAGGATTCAGCTGGCAATCAAAGGTGAAAGTCAGGGCACAGCCCCGCTCGGTCACTTGATATGGGAAAAAACTCTCAAACAAGTCCACTCCTCTTTCCACGCACTCAAGCACTTCATCTGGCCGGCTGACACCACAGATGAGCCTGGAAAGACAGTCATGAGAACACTGATGTGAGCAATGGCTGGAAAGAAATCAGAGAATGCTTCCAAATCCACGGGGCAAGAAATATAACCAGAGGAAAAACAGTCCCTGAGCTCAAGCTCAGGGTGGCAGGCATGGGCCGTAATGTGAGGCAGGACTTGGAACTCTGAAGGAAAGGGACATGTTCTTGACACCCAGTGCCTCTGGCTGTTTAATGGCTGTGTCGTTTTGGGTAGTTCCTTTACATCCCTGTTCTGGTTATCTTACTTCAAACCAAGAGCAATTATAAAGATTCCCACACATCATCATGAGGCCAGAGGAGGCAGCTAAAGGCAAATAGTATCATTTCTAACATTTTCCATTCCCATCTTTCTGATCTACCTCCCTGGTCACAAACTGAACTTTACACCCTGTCTAAACACTGCATAGATGTTTGGAAAGAAATATAATTTGCTTTAGTTCTCCATTTTTGATTATACTTTACAGGTTCATTCAATAGTTCTTCTTGCTCTCAGAACTTTAGCACTGACTCCAGGGTCCAAGACTCTAGCTGGCTTTCCTTATATTTTCTTTGCTAATGAAAGTCTGCACTGGGAAATAAAATGCTGTCTTCCAAGGGAAGGGCTAAGGCTGTCTGGGAGCATTAATAATTTTCCAGCAGATTTTGACAGGAAGGCAAGATGCGGAGATGTATGTGATTAGGACTGGCTAGCTGCAACTATTTCTTTTTTTACTGTTTATTTTTTTTTACCCATAGCCCTTTACATGAATTAGAGGAGAAAAGTTTTCATACTTTCTGATTTCTTAAGAGTTTTTAAAATGGGCTTATATAATATTAAACAAGCAGAACCCTTATATGTATGCCAACTTTCCTGACTACAGCCTCCTTCAAGTCCTGTGAGTTTCAGAACTCCACTCCAACTGAAGCTGGCATTTCTACACACTTAGAGAAAAACAATCCCAGCTTTCAAATTCAGAAAGAGACATCTGTGAACACTTAGCACAAAAAGTCCAGAAAATGACTAGAAAAGCTCATGCTGAGCTGTTCGTCTGTGGCACAGTGAAGGGGGTGATGTTAAAAATTGGGGTGTGTGTGCACATGCGCAGGATAGCTGTGAGACCCTGTTCTGGGGGATCTTCATATCCATGTACACAGGTGTGACTCACTTAGCTGTTTCTAAGATACATGCCTGTGATTATATCTGGCTTTCAAAAAGTACTAGGATTCACACATCCTGTCCTATAGTCCTCGAGAACAAAATCGCATCTCAGAGCCAAATTTTCCAATATATCACAGGTTAAAAGGCAAGAATATTCACATTAAGGATAAAAGACTACTAAACAAACAAACAAGAAACCTTTTTTTAAAATTGACATACAAGATTGTATGTATTTTTCAATTTATTTTGGAATTTGTAGAAATGGGTCATTCTAGCCAAAGGACAAATGCATTATCTCACACAATTACCAGTTTTCTGGTGACAACACTTCATTTAATTCCCATTCTGTTCCGTTCTCAATAACTATTATCACTATGAGCCATAGCCATCAGGCTACACATCAAACCCACTGAACTTACTCCTCTGATTTAATGTAAGTATCCATCCTTTGCCCACCACCCTCCTTGCTCCTGCTCTCCCCAACCTTTGATAAGCACCATTGTCGCTTGACTTCAAGGAGAGGGACAATTTTCAGATTCGACAAGAGTGAGATCGCATGTAGAAGCCCTCTTTCTGTGCCTGCTTTATTTTTCATTCAATGTAAGGACCTTTAGGGTCACCAACGGTCTTTTGTTTTGGCGTCTGTATTTTTTAATAAAGCAAGAAAATGCAGGATATAGTTCAGTTTGTAAAGTGCTTGCCTAGTAGGCACAAAGCTCTGGCCTCCATCCCCAGCACTGTATAAACCAGGAGCCAATGGCACATGCCTGTCATCCCAGCACCTGGGAAGCAGAGGCTGGAGATCCATAGCAAGTATGAAGCCAGAATAGAATACATAAGACTCCACAGAAGTAAAAATAAATACATCAAGAAAAGAAAACTTAGGTACTAGTGTGATACCAGTTGGTCTGAATTTAGAATATAGGGATCCTCTCATCTCTGTCACCACTGCAGTACTGAGATATATGTAAACAAAAGAACCAACCCTACTAGTTATATCAATTCAAGAAACAAAACCATGCCACTCACTGCTTGTCACAAAAGCAGAAACTTCCTGAAGGTCCTTATTAACAGAGCATACTCTCATGCCTCTAGACACTGCAGATTTCAACATGCCTTGATTTAAACTAGAATGGCACGTGACTTTACACTTGTCTCCAGGTACCGTGTCACAACAAATAAAAAGAAGTGTCTGCATTTGGCTCAACAGTGAGAGGATACAGGATAACATTTGTCCTCATTTATGAGAATCAAATCAACCAATCTCGTGCCAACTCTCCCCCTCTACATTCTGAAGCCAGAGAGGAACCTCAACGGAAACTGCCCAGATGACGGAGAATAAGACAGGAAGGACATAATCAAGACATGGAAAGTACACCCTGTGTAGACAGCATCACACTGTCACCAGCACCCCCGCCACCTCCCATGAGGGTGGTCTGCATCCTAATCCAGCACTGGCCTTGGTTTATCTTCTGGCAGCTCTGTGGTGACTGATGACAGCAAGTGCAGTCTGGTTTCTGTGAGTGTGGGATTCCCTTGAAAGCCGTCCAGAAGGAAGCCCCCCACGGGCCGCTTGGCTGTCTCTCTTGCGGACCTCAACCTCTCTTCCATGACATCTCCACCTTCAATCACTCCAATAACCACACTTTTCTGAAGGACCTGAGAGAAGAAAGAGTCAAATGCTTTTAAAACCACTATAAGAACCTCAGACTTATGTTTGCATGGAAGTCCAACAAGTCAGAAAGAGCTCACTGAAATGTTTGAGGGTGATGGTGTACCCCAAGAACCTTCAGAGCTCTAAAGAATACACTATAAAAACAACATGTTTTGGCCAGCAGCAAGGCAGCAGGTAAGAGTCCTGTGGGCAGGCCGCTCCACCACTGCCACTGTGACCTACAAGACCCACTCCACGGCCCAAACCCACCAAACCCCATCATCATTTTTTGGCCAACCACCCCAAGATGAGCCTAGAGGCACAAGCACAACTCACACCAGCTGGAAGAACATGGCACAAGTAAAGTGTATACCAGCCAGAAGAACTGGACAACCCCACAAACCTCAGCTGAGACAACCCTACCAGATCTGACAACCAGTCAATTACTAGAACTCTTGACCATTCAGGCTAAAAGACAATAAAGGAAACAGACATGAAAGGAACAAAAGACCCATCCAACAGAGACATCCCAAGAATCAACACCCCTACCTATCATTATCCCAAACCCATGAGCAAACGACAGTGTAGAAATACATTAAACAATGTCAAGAGCAATGTGGCACCAGAACCTAGTGGTTCTACAACAGTAAGACCTGAACATCCCCATGCAGGTGAAGCAGAAGAAAACGACCTTAAAAACAGCCTTATGACGATAACAGAGGCCCTTGAAGAGGAAAGGAAAAATTCCCTTAAAGAAACTAAGGCAAAGACAGACCAAAAATTGGAAGAAGTAAATAAATCCCCTAAAGAAAGCCAAGAAAAACAATCAGACAGGTGAAGGAAACAGTTCAGGACTTGAAAACTGAAGTAGAGGCAATCAAGAAAACAAAAGGAAAATCTCAGTAAATGATCAGGACTCACAAATGCAAACATGAACAACAGAGTAAAAGAGATAGAAGAGAGAATCTCAGGTGTTGAAGATGCACTACAAGAAATAGATTCATCAGTCAAAGAAAAAGTTAAATACAACAAATTCTTAACACAAAACATCCAGGAAATCTGGGACACTATGAAATGACTAAATCTAAGAATAAAAGGGATGGAAGAAGACAAATTCCAGCTTAAAGGCACAAGAAATATATTCAACAAAATCATAAAAGAAAACTTTCACAACCTAAAGGACATGCCTCTGAAGGTACAAGAAGCTTACAGAATACCAAATAGACTGGACCCCCCCCCCAAAAAAAAACATCCTTACCAAATAATAATCAAAACACTAAACATACATAATAAAAAAAGAATATTAAGAGCTGCAAAAGAAAAAGGCCAAGTAACACATAAAGGCAGACCTATCAGTATAACACCTGACTTCTCAATGGGAGACTCTGAAAGACAGAAGGTCCTGGACAGATGTTTTGTAGACACTAAGAGACAACAGAAGCCAACCCAGGCTACTATACCCAGTAGAACTTTCAATCACTATAGTTTGAGAAAACAAGATATTCCACGACAAAACCAGATTTAAACAATACCTATCCACAAATCCAGCCCTACAGAAAGTACTAGAAGGAAAACTCTGACCCAAGGAAGTTAGCTGCACCCACAATGATACAAGCAATAGACAATCTCACCCAAAGAAGGGAAACACACACATACACACACACTACCACCACCAACAAAACCAAAAACTTACAGTAATTAACAATCATTGGTCATTAGTATCTCTTAATATCAGTGAACTCAGTTCACCTATAAAAAGACACAAGCTATCAGAATGGATACAAAAACAGCACTGTCCTTCTGCTGCATAAAAGAAACACACCTCAGAGTAATGGGTTGGAAAAAATTTTTTCCAATCAAATGGACCTCAGAAACAAGCTGGTGTAACTATCCTAGTATCTAACAAAATAGACTTCAAGCTAAAATTAATCAAAAAAGATGGAGAAGAACATTTCATATTCATCACAGGAAAAATTCATCAAGATGAAATCTCAATTCTGAATATTTATGCCCCAAATACAAGGGCATCAACATTTGCAAAAGAAACATTACTAAAACTCAAATCACACATAAAACCCCACACAAATAGTGGGAGACTTCAACACCCCATTCTCACCAATGGACAGGTCTGCCAGACAGAAAATTAACAGAGAAATAAGGAAACTAACAGATGTCACAACTCAAATGGACTTAATAAACATCTACAGAATATTTCACCCAAACACAAGAGTTCACCTTTTTTCAGCACCTCATGGAACTATCTCTAAAACTGAGCACATACTCAGTCACAAAGCAAATCACAACACATACAGAAAAACATGGAATAAATCACTGTATCTTAACAAATTAACCCTGGCTTAAAGTTAGAATTCAACACCACCACAAATTACAGAAAGTCTACAAACTCATGGAAACTGGACAATGCTCAATTGAATCACTAAGGGAGAAATAAAGAAATTAAAGACTATCTAGAATTCAATGAAAATGAATGCACAACATACCCAAATCTGTGGGCCACTATGAAAACAGTGCTAAGAGGAAAGCTCATAAAACTAAATGCCTACATAAGGAATTTGGTGAAATCCACACAAGCAACTTATTAGCACACCTGAAAGCTCTAGAACAAAAAGAGGCAAACTCACCACGGAGAAGTATATGACAGGAAATAAAATTGAGAGCTGAAATCAATAAAATAGAAACAAAAAGAACAATACAAAGAATCAATGAGACCAAGAGTTGGTTCTTTGAGAAAAAAAACAAGATAGACAAATCCTTATCCAAACTAACCAAAAAGGCAGAGAATATCCAAATTAACAAAATCAGAAATGAAAAGGGGGACATAACAGAAAGTGAGGAAATCCAGAGAATTATTAAGTCATACTTCAAAAACCTATACCCACAAAATTGGAAAATCCTAAAAGAAATGGACAATTTTCTTGGTATCACATACCAAATTTAAATCAAGACCAGATAAACAATTTAAATCGACCTAAGGAAATAGTCTCCAAACCAAACAAAAGCCCGACTGCTTCAGTAGATGCCCGGCAGGATGGCACCATGTCCTTTTCCTGCTTCCACTGCAAATACAACGAGCACTGGCACAATTCCAACCACTTGGATGAAACCACTTATTATACCCAACCTAGAGATTATCTGAGGGGAAAAAAGACCAAAACAGAACGTTGCAGAGCTTCAGTACTGAATGGTACTAAAATCCATAGCCAGGCACTGGTGGCGCATACCTTTAATCACAGCACTTGGGAGGCAGAGGCAGGTGGATCTGAGTTCAAGGCCAGCCTGGTTTACAGAGCAAGTTCCAGGACAGCCAGGACTACACAGAGAAATCCTGTCACGAAAAACAAGAACAAGAAAACAAGCAAACAAACCATAAAGAGTAAGGTCCAGTAACCAAGAGGAAGGAATCACAGAAAAAGGTAAAGATGTATACATGCACAGAGCAGGGCTGGCTAGGCCTGCCCCTTCCCTCCATTAGAGCTTTGTGTAGGAAACTCTGTTCATGGATATAAGAAGGATGCTTGTGTACTGTACTATTTAAAATGGAACACTTAAGAAAGGAGGCACTATTAATATCAAGATATAAGCACTCCGGATACAGAAAGGGGCCCCAACACTTACTAAGGCTGACTGCAGGAACTCAGAAGCGGGGCTCAAGACTCATTTGGACTTTTTAATCATCTTTGCCACATTCCTTTAGCAAATGTTACAAATACAACTAACTTGGTTAGTAAGTCAATACCAACCACCCAGGTCCGTAACAAAATCACTATGCTGGATTCCTGCAAACCAAGTTCTATTCCAGTTAGCAGTGAAGTTTCCCTTAATTAAACTTATTAGCCAAAATAAATTTTACTGCTAAAGTCCAAATTTGGCCCCAATGATCACCATTATTTTTCCAGACAAGGCCTCTCTGGATAGCCTAGGCTGGCCTTGAATTCACGACCCCTTTGCCTCAGCATCCCACTCACTTCCTTTGCTTCCTTGCCTCTTCTGCTCTCAAATGCTGTGATTTACTGATACAGCTTCATCTCCATCAGCTCATAATACTTCACTATTGGCTTACTCTATGTCAGACATTCTGTTATAGGAAAAAGATACAAAATTGGCATGTAAAAACTGAGTTATGAAGTCCATAGCTTAATAAAAGCAAATGCATAAAGAAATCAGTGTTGTATAGTGTAGCTGGGGCGACAGCATAGCACATGCAAATTAAAGGAGTAACAAAGAAGGACTGGAACTTCCTGGAAGTGTCAGGGACAGTTTCATAAATTGATGAATATGTATTTTTTTTTAATCACTCTTTGGCTCTTTACTCTCTTGGGCTCTTTGGGGAAGAAGGAACAACACCCAGCTCCCAAAACACCCCGACCGTTTCTTACTTATAAATGCACCTTAGCTTAGCTTATTTCTAGTTAGTTTTTATCTTAAATTATCCCATCTTTTGCCTCTGGGCTTTTATCTTCCTCTTTTTCTGTATATCTATCTTACTTTCACTCTTACTCTGTGGCTAGCTGGGTGGGTGTCCCCCAGTGTCCTCCTCTCCTTGTCCTCTCATCCCTTCTCCTCTTCCCAGATTTCTCCTATTTATTCCTTCTGCCTGCCAATCCTTTCTCCTGCCTTGCTCACTATTGGCCAGTCTGCTTTTTATTAGACTAATCATGTATTTTAGGCAGGCAAAGAATCATAGCTTCACAGAGTTAAACAAATGCAACATAAAAAAATGCAACACATCTTTGCATCATTAAACAAATGTTCCACCTTAAAATAATGTAACACACCTTAAAATAATATTCCACAACAGGAAACTTCCCCTTTTCAGCAAAGGAAAACAGGTACAGGTAGAAACAAAGAATCGAGGAGCAGGGAAGCAGGGGGAGGAACAGCTAAGGTGCATCCTCACCTCAGACTCTTCCTGTAGTCGCAAACAGCTGTCCAGGAACAGAAGGGACCGATCCACAGACTTCCTGGCCCTTTTTATGGAAGTTGTTTCTGCATAAGACGCCTCCCCATCTGAGAGACACTGGAACCAGTCTGGCTGTAGGGCCTCCTGAATTGCCATGAACTTGGAAATAGTCATTTCCACTCGACCTCCAAAACCCCACACAGACACAGACTGTGTGGAGCAAGAGATGAGGAATTAATAAGAATAACATGAAAATAAAGAGGAAATAAAACGGTGAGATGTGGAGATTCCTAATGGCTGGAGAGACGAGTTCCTATGCTGTGGTGACCCCCCCACCATAAAATTATTTTTGTTGCTACTTCATAAGTGTAAATTTGCTATTGCTATGAATCATAATGTAAATATCTGATATGTGATCCCTATGAAAGGGTTGTTCGAACTCCCAAAGGGTCGAGACCCATAGTTTGAGGACCACAGCTCTAAGTTTTTCCAACAACATAAAAACACTGAGGATCTGTTCTGAACTTAACTTGTCTTCAAGCAGCCCTCAACTTCATGAATCATCACAGTCTGCTCACATCATGAACATAGAGGGCTTGAAGAGATCATGCTAGCATTGAGGGCCACCATAACTGGACTTCCTGGGGACAAGGCTGAGAACACACCTTATTTGTTACATAGCCAGCTGGGCCGGGGCTGACTGGATCATGCAAGGAGCAGTAGAAGAGCGATTCTGGCATGCCTGTATAGACACAAATACAACTGTTCATGGTGCTATGGGAAAAAGCTTCCCAGCATGCCCACATGTATAGATGAAGCAACCCTAATCCCTGTGAACAGCTGGAACCTGATGGAGGATTCAGAGAGGGCCTGTGAAAAGGAAGAAAATGGTTTGAGACCCTCTACCCTAAAAGAATTAAATGTAAAAGCTCACACTGTGCCGACATGACACAAACCTGGACACATAGATCTGAGAAGAGGAAATGCAATTGAGAAACTGCTTGCATGACACTGTGGGGCACTTTCTTGATCATGATTGATGATGAAGGACCCCGCTCACCGTGGCAGTGCCATTCCTGGGCTGGTGATCCCGGGTTCTATACTAAAGCAGCTGAGCAGGTCATGCAGAGCGCAGAGTTCCGCTGAGGCCTCTGCTTCGGTTTTTGCCAGGATACATAAGCCTTTAAATAAAGCCTTTTCAATTCTACATTGCTTTTGGTCTCAGTGTCTTTATCAGGGCAGTAGAAATCCAAACTATGACAGAAACTGGTATCAGGGTAGGGGATACTGCTGTGACAGACCTGGACATGTTGTTTTGGGCAGCACTGTGCAAAGAAAGACTTTGGAACTTTGGGCTTGAAAGCCATCACTGTGTGCTTGGAGCTTAACGAGCCGTTGTGGGAGCCTGGAAGACAATGCTGAGACAGCTGCAGACGGTGGGGGCCTGGCCTGTGAAGTTCCTCAAAGGCTCTATCAGGCCATTCTTACCATACTTTGACTTGAGAATCTGTGGTTCTGGTCAGATGGAGCTGAAGAATGGGCTGTGATTAATAAGACATCTGAACCACTAATGAAAACTTTACTACTGGGAAATCTATGCTGGTCAACAGAAAATGAAAAATTAGCAGTGATTTCTTAAATCAGCATCAGAGGTGAAGTCACCAGGGTGTCAGCACGTAGACGCAGTGGTCCAGGCAGGGCCAAGGCAGCATCTCATGCTAGCAGCTGAACTTTGTAAGAATCTCCCACATTTTGAAGAGCTTGCCACTATGAGAGCCCAGGAGAGGAACTGTGTAGAAACCCCAGCTCCCAAAGTTATCAAACACAATGCCTGGCCTTAACTTGGCTTATTTCTAGCCTGCTTTTCTTACCTTAAATTATCCCCTACCTTTTGCCTCTAGGCTTTTATCTTTCTCTATCTCTATATACCTTACTTTCACTTCTACTCCATGGCTGGCTGGGTTGTTAGCTCCTTACATCCTCCTCTCCTTGTTTTCTTGCTCCTTCTTCCAGATTTCTCCTTCTATTTATTCTCTCTGCCTGCCAGTCCTGCCTATCCTTTCTCCTGCCTCTCTATTGGCTGTTCAGCTCTTTATTAGACCACCAGGTGTTTTAGACAGGCAAAGAATCACAGCTTCAAACAGTTAAACAAATGCAGTGTAAGCAAAAGCAACACATCTTTACATGATTAAACAAGTGTTCTACAGCATGACAAATGTAACACACCTTATAATATTTTACAACAAAAGCTAATGATTACAACTGCTCTCAGCTTATGGAGACTTAGACTTCATAACTCTTTCTTCTGATCTAGAGAGGTATCATGCCGTTTTCTTCTAAAGCAGAAGAACAGATGACCAAGGATACAGGAGTCCATTACTTAATGAGGCCTAGATGTTGGAGGAATTGAGGAGAAAGTGGTCCACAGAAGACCTGGTTCTGCAGCTGCCACAACTACGGTATCTCTCCAACTAAATGGGCACATTATCTGTACCTAAAGTCCTACTTCCAGAACAAAAGATAATACTAACCTACCAGAGCACAACTGCAACCCTCTTCTTTATGAATGAGGCTCATGTGTGAGGAGACAGTTCTGGAGTGCATATACTCTATGGCCTCTGATCTAGTCTTTGCTCACAATAGGGTGTGTGTTGGCCCCACACCTGTTTACCACAACCGCAGGGTCCACCCTAACCTGGCTAACACCCATTCTCCCCGAATCCAGCCAAGATGCCCCTCATCATCTTCATCAAGAATTCTTCTCTATTCTGACCCCCTTTCACATGTACCCAGAGCAGGGGTTCCTGTGGTCTGTCATAATATATGTACATAACCCTGACTCTACAAATCAGCAAGAATGTGTTTCCCACTGAGCCTTCAATCCCCAATGCCTCATTCTTAGATGCCCCTTAGATGATTCTTTTTTTAAGAAAAATAAGAGAAATAAATGTATGAGGGAGTCACAGTAAGTCGGCAGGACCAACAAACTCAAAATGAACACATCACAAATCACACATAGCTGTAATTTAAATAGTCCTTACCTATAAAGCTTCCAACCCCTTTCTTATACTCCGCCAAAACTTCATGATGTTCTGCTCTGTAAGAAAAACAGAAATAGCAATGAATTGTTCTTTAGCTACTCTGTGTGACACGGGAAGTCCTCTTCTCCTCACCCAAATAAGCCACACCACAGTGAATGTCTCCTTAACAGCAAAGCACACTGCTTTTCAAGATGTTCCACCAGCAAGGGAGTGGGAGGGGGGGGTCATTAGTTAAAATGAAGGTATACTATTTGCCAGTGGTACATGGAAAGAAAAACCAACAGAACTGCTTCAGAACACTTGGACTTTCTTCCTTTTCCTTGTTCCTTTGAAATCACTATTACCACATAACTCAGTTACTTGATCATACAACAGTTTTCATTAAACACAGTTAGTTTGTAGTTAACAAAGTGAGTTGACTGGATTTATCTCATTTCAATAAAGTTGTACCAGCATCTATGGGTGCAGAGGGCAGAGGTGTAGTGAGATTTTCACTTTGTCTGCACCTGTGGCACACACCACACCCATTGGGGTGGGGACAGGGGCACATGTTACCTGGAGGAAACTAAGTCTGAGGAGGGGGCTCCAGGAGCTCTCTTGCTTGCAGCACAGGGACAGGAGAACATAAGGAGGCATCCTTGGGACCAGGAACCTGCTGGTGTTCATCTGTCTATGTTGTAAGTTATTTCTCCCTGAATAAACATCTATTCGGCCTATTTGTTCCTCCTGATCCTTATTAAACATCAATATAGAGGTACCTTTGAACTCCATTTGTTCTTACACACAGGGAGCAATAGAAAGGGCCTGAAATTTTGAAGGAAATGCAAAGCATCGCTAACAGACAGGTCGACTTGTGGTTCCGGGTTAGGATCAAATGTTGTATCAATATCTAATACTTCTTTTCCTGATTTCATTTTTAAAGTCTGTAAATTATGCATATGAAAAAAAGAAAAGAAACCTTCCTCTCTGCTGCACATAAGGGCTGGATACCTGAATGGTTAGGTTCAGCACTCACAAGGTTGACAGTGTGAGCTGGACCATGGCTGGGACCCCATGGATATTATGCAGTGTGTGATTCGTCAGGTGCGGGGCAGAGCCAGTCCTGGTGTACAGAAGACAGCCTGGAATGTCCACTGTGCTGTCGCCTGCTTTACCCAGGTTTTGTATTTTTCCTAGACGACAGCCATTAACGACTTTGATGAGACTCAGCTTCATTATGAGGGACTCTTCCAGGTTCTGAGAAGAAAACAGCATTAAATTTAGAGGCCATTCATGACATGTAAAGGCTAAGTACTTTGCAAAGAAAACAACGTGAACAAAAATGAATGGCTACATGTCTATTACCTCCAGTTCAAATCTCTCTTGGGGATCAGGATAAGGGCAAGGAAAAAAAAAAAAAAAAAAATAGCAAAAACCAAGATTCTTCCTCCAAAGTCCCAGAGGAAAATGATAACACCAATCACTTTGAAATATTGTCTGTGTGTGTGTGTGTTTGCACACGTGCACATGCTTTTGTAGATGCTGATAAAGAAAACAAAGCAAAAGAAAGGACTGAAATAGAATGGTTAATTGTCAAAGAATGGCACACAAGGTCACTCAGCCTTGGAAACATACAGGGGAGAGTCATACCGCTTAAGGCGCGTTACTAATTTGAACTACATTTCTTTCTCCAACTTAAGAGAATAGTAAGCAATATTGTTTCTTTTTTTTTTTTTCTTCTTCTAAGTGCTGTTCAACAAAGAAAAGATTCCAAAATAGTATGATGAATATACATCAAAGACTGCCAGATAACAGATTATCTGCAAGGTAGGATTATATCCTGGTTTATTCACATAGTGATGAGAAACTACAGGAGTGTATAAATGACCTATGGGCGATTTCATAATGGGAAAGGTAAAACTTTTCTATGAAAAAATACAGATATTCTTTCTACCCTCTATAGATACACCAAGAGGGTTTGGAAAATAATAATAATAATAATAAACCAACAACAACAAAACAGTGTAGGATGTTGTCAAAGAATTAGAACTCAGTGTGAACAATTATGAGTTTTTAAGATGCACAACAGAGTTTGACAACCCAGCAGGGTTGATCATTTATAAAAGTCATTGGAGGACCAGGGAGATGGCTCAGTGGGTAAAGGTGCTTGCTGCCAAGTCTGCCAACCTAGGTTTGATCTTTCTCCCTTAGAAAGGGGGGAAAAAAAGAACTCTGCAGAGTTGGCCTTTGACCTACACATATACAAGCACACACTTTTTAAAATTAAATGTCACTGGACATATCAACATTTCATAAATACTATATTACATCACTATAGCAAGGACTCTTGGGAACTCTTGCCAATTGAACCAAGCTAAGGTTTTGCGTGCATGTGATTGCGTGGGTGCTCACTTCCATGAATGCATATATGTGGAGGCCAGCAAGTAACCCCAACTCCCCAGGATCCACCTGTTTTGGCACCCCAACATTGACTTACGGGTGCATAACAGCCATGCCAGGCATTTACATGGGTGCTGGGGATCCAAACCCAGGTCCTCATGCTTGCAGAGCAAGCGCTTTACACGCGGATTCATCCCTTCAGCCCCACCCTGAGTTTTATTAGTAAATGATTTACTAAAGTTATTATGTGATAAAACTGCAACTGGAGAGCCTATCTTCTAAAGCATCACTTTCGAAGACGATCCCTGTGAAGATAACCCAACAGAGCTCGAGAGACAGCTCAGTAGGTAAAGGGACTGCCCTGCAAGTACCTGCGTTCAATCACCAGCATCCACATGTTTTCAAAGCTGGGCTTTGTGGATGGGGTACATGCTTGTTATCCTAGGTCTGAGGAGGTGGAAACAGATGCCTGTGGGCTAAGTAACCAGCCAGCCCAGCCCAATCTGCTAGTCCCTGACCAATGAGAAACCCTGTCTCAAGAAACGTGGTCCAGGCATGAAGAACGAGACTAGATATTGTCCTGTGAACTCCATTAGCATGCATACACATGTACCCACCCTCCACATACACAAAGACATAACAAATAAACAGGCAGTCAATTAGGTTAAAAAAAAAAAAAAGAATTAAAAAACACAAACATTATGATTTAAGACTAAGTTCTTACATTTAAAAAAGATGATTATTACAGTCATAATATTAGACACCAGGATAATTACCTTCTGTATATTCTAACGAGACTTCATATAAGTCATAAATTATAAAACCTAGTATGTTTGTAAAAAGTCAATTTCCTTTGACTATAACATCATCTCAAGTTGACAAAATGAAAATCAAAGATACTTCATACCCCAAGTGCTTTCCATGTAACATAAAGACCTAAGTTCAGATTCTCAGGACCCAAGTAAAAGCCAGGCAGGCATATCAGCAAGAATCCATAACCCCAGAGCTGGAGGTAGTGTGGGGGTGGGGGTGGGGGCTGACGTGGAGGCTGCCCAAGGCTTGGATCTGATTGGCCTGCTTGTCTAGACAAATCAGTGAATTCCATATTCAGAGAACGACCCTGCCTTAAAAACTAGAAGAGAAAGACAGGAAGTGGGGAGAGGAGAGGAAGGAGGAAGAAGTGACCTGGGAGGGGGAGTAGGGGGAGACCTGTGAATATGATTAAGACACATTGTATGACATTCTAGAAGACTTAAAAGTATTACTTTAAAAAGAAAGAGCATAAAACACTTCCTGTTTTCTAAACTCAATCAACTTTATTCCCAATGGTCTCAACTCCATCTAGTTTCTCATCATCAATAAGTATATGTTATATCAAAAAACTACAGCTATAAGAAATAATTGTTTAGGGGGGAAAATAATGTATTAATTGTAAATAGTGTAAGAGCTATTTTTTCTTTTTTTATTATTGTTATTTTATATTTTACATATTGACCCCAGTTCCCTCTCCCTCCCATGACCCCTAACCCCCCCCCTCCCATCCCATTCCCCAGGGAGGGTGAGGACTTCCAGAAGGAATAATCAAAATTTGCCAAGTCATTTGAAGTAGGGCCTACCCCCCCACACACACTCCATCTGAGACCCACATTCAGGGAGTCTGGGTCAGTCCAATGGTGGTTTCCCAGCTATCAGTCTGGGGTCCATGGAGTTACCCACCTATTCAGGTCAGCTGTCTCTGTGGGTTTCTGCAGCCTGGTCTTGATCCCCTTGCTTATCACTCTTCCCTCTCTGCAACCGGATTCCAGGAGTTCGGCTCAGTGGAAGGGGGATTAGGGGGTATGGGAGGATGGTAGGGAGGAGGAACTAGGATCGATATGTAAAATAAGAAAATAATAATAAATTCATACAATTGTTATACATACAGATCACTTTTACTGTTGCAGTACTTTTTCATATGACACCTACCCCGCCCCACCCCATTTGGACAAACAGGGTTGAGATGCAGTTTAAAACACTAGCCCTCTGAAGACACCAGTCACTAGTTCTTAGATCCAGAGATTGGCTTCTGTGTGATACAGTCCTTTAGTTGGGATGGTTAATCCCCAGAAATTTAAAGACCAAATTCAAACCCTCAGCTTAGCTACTGAATCCTCTCTGTGAGCCAAAGGGAGATGCTCACACTGTAAGATTTTGATGCTGCGAATCCATTCTGCTGCTCTGAGCTTCCTGAGTTTCATCCAAGTTATGGTAATTCAAAGTGTTAAAGGGCAAACTTATAAAAAAAAAAAATGGAAGATGATTTCCGAAAAGGGAACTGCATACTGTCAGTGACCCTGTTTCATGATGATGGAGTGAATATTGAGAAACCTATGGACAAACGAGTTGTGGTGGTGAATACTACTACTAGTCCCAGATGCAGGCAGGGGATAGTGCCTCCATGGCTAACCTGGGGTCCATAATGAGGGCCTGTCTCAAAAAATAAAAAACGAAGAATAGCACTATTTTATTTCGTGTGTGTGTGTGTGTGTGTGTGTGTGTGTGTGTGTGTGTGTGTGTGTGTGTGCACGTGCGTGCGTGTGCGCGCGCACACGCACAAATATATACTACAGTTCAGTGTGGAGATTAGAGCACAGCTTGTAGGATTCAGTTCCTCCTTCTACCATGTAGGGCCTCAGGAATCAAACTCAGGTCATAAGGTTTTGTGGCCCTAGAAAATGCACCCTAGCTGGAAAAATGCACCAGCATTCAAAAACATAAACAGAACTTTTTTTAAGAGCTATAAGAACCAATACTTCCTATCTTCATTCATTGTCCAATGCTAGATATGTTTTTCTAATTGTAACATTTATATACATAAGTCTTTATTATGAATTAATGTATAAATGTACACTGATGTACATAGGCTTTGTTTATTGTCTTTTTTTTTTTTTTTTTTTTTAAATAATGTACCAATGACCGGGCTATGGCAGCTGCTGAGAAGAAACAGCTCCCATGCATAAATCACAGGATTTCTCTGGCCCATTGTATCCACTAGAAAGCTGTACCTACACAACAGCCTCCAGCAACCACAGGGCATGGTTTTTAAAACACAATTTGGAAGTGACATAATCACTAGCCCAAGATATCAAATGGTTTTATTTGTGTTGTCACCATCCCTCCCTTTTCACTTATTGAGTCTCTTCTTCTGCCAGTTTTGTCTTCTTCATTTTACTTCCATAAATAAAGCTTTTGGAGGTCTTAAGGAGGGACCCTGAGGGTGTAGGGAAAACTGGCAGGCTGTGAGCAAATCCGTGTGTTTCTGACAACACACTGCCCTAGCATTGCTGGGGCCACTCTGGCCTTGTCAGGAGAGAAAGAATTTTTCAATGCTTCTTGAATGGACTGTCTTTATGGAAAGATGGCTCAATTGGTAACCAAATGCAGCAAGCTTAGATGGTCGTTTTTGGGGGAAAAGGAAAACTACAAATATTTGTAAATAAAAATCCATATACCCTCCATCTTCTCCAAACCCAATCAACGAAACTATAAAGGACTTCTGAACAATATGATGAACTGAGCTTAAAACCAGCTAAAAGGTAGGCCTGAGTTTCAGTTCCTGGCAGGCAGCACCAGGTTCCAAGAAAAACCATAAGCTGACACCACTCAGAGAGGGCCAGCATCTAAGAGGAAGTACCTGATACTCCAAACATCCCAACCATTAGATACGATGAGGTAAGACCATTAGATGCCCTTGAGCCCAGCATAGCACCTATTCCCCTTTCACCAAGACACCCTTAGACAAATGTCAGCCATCAGAGTCTTGAACCATGAAAATCTACTCACCCCCAACCTCTACTATGATAAAAAAAAAAAAAAAAAACCCTACCGTGTTGAGCGTTCTCTGCTCTCAACTACTATGTCAGATAGGCAGAGAGTCCAAGCACAAGCTTGAATAAAAAGGCTGTTTGCTTTTTCATATGATTTCATCTCCTTAGTGGCCTTGGGGGAGGGGTGTCCCTGAGATCTGGGCATGTTAGTTTCAGGGTCCTAACAGGGTACACCCTCTGCTTCAGCAACTAAGAGCACCACCTGTGAATATTCACTATGTTCCCTTTTAAAATGGCCCTGCCCACCATCCATCTTTCTTGTTTTCTCTCTGTATGTTCCCCCTTCTCTTTACTCTCTCTCCTACTGCTCCCATCCCCGGAGGCCAGTCTCCTACCTCCCTTTTCCCCAATCGAATTCCCTAATACCACCCCCACACCACGCCGCGCTTGAATCCTGTTGCATGGCGTTTTTCTCTCAAACGATGCTTTTCTTAAATTACAATGATAACACACTTCTCTGAACTCTCCCAGTGAACAGACATGAAACTAACTCTTCCAAATGAACTACTGTTGTGACAGTGTAAGGTCTGAATGTAAGACAACCTGTCCAACCATCTTTCTGGTTCATAGTCATGTTAGACTGTAGGTGCTAGGACAATGAGGGTACAATGTTCATTATCATATTTCCGCCAGTGTAATGTTTGGTTTGCAATTCCTGGCGGGATGTTTTACATACAGTGATTTTCAATCATTACAATACTCCCAGGGTGTAGGTACCGTCCCATTTTGTCAATAGTAAACTGAATTGCCAACAAGTAGCTGGGTCCAAACCTCCATCTCTACATTTCTTCCCTACCTTGAAAGAACATCCATCTTCAGTGGAGTGTTCTTCACATCATCCAGAATTGGCTATTGAGGCTCAATTTTCTTTTAGTTCTGTTAGCCATCCCTGGAGATGTAGAGCTTACTATTTTTATACTTTCCCAAGTACCTGGTAAATTCAGAAAAACTTCCGGCTGAGCAGCTCACCACCGGGCAGAGGCCGGAAGAAAGGAAGTGAAGTCCTTTTCTCTCTCAGATATATGTGTCCGGCAATCTCACTGGGGAAAGTGAGCTGGCAGAAAGAAACCAGGAATGTCAAGATGGGAGTAAGACGCAAATGCAATCAAAAGAGTGGGCGCGACTCACCCGCCCTCATCAAAGAAAAGAGACACTCACCCGCAGGTCACAACTCTCGGTACCGCCAGGACCCTTAAACTCCTTGCGGGAAACAACACGTGTTCAGCTCGCGGAACTCGCGGCCCACTGAACCACCGCCTCTGCGGCAGAGCCAATCAGAAAGTTCTGCGTCATCGCCAAGCGCCAGACAGAGGCAAAAGCCCTGCTAAAGCAAACCCGGCAAGATCCGCCGATGCCATGGTAACTGGGCAACGCGAGCTTCCCGCGCGATGCCTCCTGGGAGGAGTAGTTCCAGAATGTCCGATCCCTGTCTAACTGGTAGGTGGTGGAACTACAACTCCCAGCACCACCTGAATGCAGCCTGGGAGGAGGAGCGGTTGTCACTGTTGTGGACCAAGTCTAGGCCTGAGTTTGGAAAATGCTGCTGGCGTCCCAGGAAAAGTCCCCAAAGAAGAGAATGGAGCCGAGTCGCTGGAAACGGATCTCAAGCAAGCTGAATCCCAAGGTGATCCCAGTCGGAAGCTTTGAGGAATATGGGCCGGCCCTAGGCGCCACAGTCCTGAAGCCAGCCTCTTCCCACCCTGCGCTTCCTCCCTCTTCCCCCGGGGGCATCCTTACCTGGCCTTGACTGCCCCCCGAGCCAACACAGCCCCAAGAGGTGTGGTTCTAGGAGCCTTAGGGTCTGTAAGGATTGTTACCTGTTATCTAAGCGGAGGCCTACTAGTGCCTATTAGGTTAAGGGTACTTTGCCCCTAATCCTTACCTCTGACACCAATTTTAGGAAACTTCCCACACATTTCTCCCCTTCCCTTTCAAATCTTAGGTAAGGGACCTTTGAAAGGGAAAAAGAAAAAAAAAATCACATTAAATCCTCTGCTGTTATCCCTTATATCCCCAGCTTCCAGTTTTACATCAGCTATCTAAAATGAACCCAGAAGTCCAAGTGGTTACATCTCAATACTTCATCCATATGGTTATTTCTAAATTCCACCAGCATTCAAAGATGAATCCTTGATCTATTACCACTTCTGTGCACTAGCTCCTAAAGGCATGAAAGAAAAAAATAAAAACTGACGATGCCGTTTTAAAATTGGAACAGACAAAAGTGTCATGTGCAAAGTCCCCATCATACCAAGTGTGCCTTCCAGAATACCTCTTTTACAGCCACAAAAATGAATGCTGTAAATGTAAATGAGAGTATTGACATGGAGGGGATTCAAATTTCAGCTGCAAAGTGGTTTCACCAATTGTTTTCACCCCTCGGTTACACTTTGCTTTAAAAAGAAAAGCAGTCGTCTAGATGTGCGGCTTTTGAGGGGGCCCCTGGGCAATCATTCTTGTGGGGGTATTCTAAATATAGGAGCTACGCACACAGGGCACATTCCACTTAGTGGAAATCATGCTCCTGATTCTAGAGGGCATAGGCCAGCGCATTAAAGTGGAAACTGAGGTTGCTCCACTGCAAAGTATCAGTTGCATAATAGATGGGGCCCAAAATAGCTTACGAATATAGATTTGATGATGAAAGGTAAAAAATTTGGGACAACTTAGAACTACAAAAAAAAAAAAAAAAAAAAAGAGGTTTTTTTTTTTTTTTGCTGATAATGCTCATTATTTCTGTCTAGCGGATAAAGAAAGTAAAGACACAAGAGCGCCTTGAAATTGCACTGTTTGAATAGGATCAGCTCTTTCTTTGTTGCACTGACAGAGTTATTGAACAGAGCAGCTGCGTTAATTGTGTGTAAGGTGGGCTGAAGGTGAAGTGGTAGGGGAAGTGAGGGAGAAGGTTATGCCTTTCCTACCAGCTTCCCTGTGCCAGTCAGTTTGCTGTCCCATCATTTTTATATTAATTACCTGAATTTTTTTGTTCAGAGTAAATACCCCTGTTTGCTCGGTGATTATTGGAGAGAGTTCTGTAAGTTTCTGGGAGTCACAGAAACTTACTTTCTTGAGGTCTGATTTCTTGTTTCTGAATAATATTGCATCTCGGTAGAGACACCAGGTGGTGTCGAATGACTTTAATCCCAGCACTTGGGAAGCAGATCTGTCTGAGTTCAAGGCCAGCCTTGTCTACAAAGAGAGTTCCAGAACAACCAGAGTTGTTAAACAGATAAACCCTGTCTTAAAAAAAAAAAAAAAAAAAAAAAAAAAAGCAGAATCTTCTGGATAGAGATTAATTTTCTTCATAGATGCTTGTTGCAATAGTAGATAGAAGCTGAGTAGTATAATTCTGTTCTACACCCCCACTCTTGTTGGACCACACATCATCTCAGGTGTAGGAAGGACAGGAAGACATCTGGCTGTTTGTGCAAACAGGAAATATAAAGAACCATAACAATCTTTAAGCAGAATATTACAGAGAGAGGTGAATTAACCAGTAGTAGTCTGGGTTTTCACAAGGAGTTTCACATCTGCTATTTCTGTACCTTGACTCTTAGCCCTGGAGAACTTAAGAAAAAACATTGATGCTTAGACTGCTTACAGCCTCAAAGCAGGTTAGACAAGAAGGAAGAAGGATGTCCCAGGCAAGGCTTCCTGTTCCTTCTACTGTGGTTTAGTGTGCTTTCATCGATAGTTGGTGCTGAACTTGCATATGAACTTTCCATATACGTTAGTGGGAAGAATGGCTTAAATTGGCAATGTTGATAAAATGATTATTGTGCATTAATACTTTGTATCTATTTTCTATAGTCTGCATTTGACCCTGACAATGTGGGGCACTGGATTAAGGTAAGGCATTTCAAAATCAGGATAGAAAGAGATGTGAATGTCAGACATAATGACTGAATCTAATGTGCATATGCATGGCTGTTGCTATTCCCATGTGATTGTGTATCTTGCCTCAATTTTATACTTTTTAAAAAAAGATTTATGTATTATGTAAAAAAATGTTCTGCCTGCATGTGTGCCTGCAGGGCAGAAGAGGGCACTAGCTCTCATTACAGATGGTTGTGAGCCACCATATGGTGGCTAGGGATTGGACTCAGGACCTCTGGAAGAGCAGCGAGTGCTCTTTTAAGCACTGAGCCATCTCTCCAGCCCCCAGTTTTATACTTTTTAACATCTTTTATTATTCTATTGGTTTTCACGAGAGAGTTTAAGTATACATGATGAGAAAACATGTGGACAGATATGCTTTCATCTGGCATGGGCATCACATGAAGAGGCATTGGAAGAGACTACTGTAGCCTTCTTCAGACGCAAGGAAGACTATTCTGTAGCTACTTCAAATATGGGGACTCATTGGCAAAAGCTGCATGGATATCACCAGAATTCTCTATCTAGAGCAAAGCACCTTTAAAACACTTCAGGAATGTACCTCTGAGTGTCACCTTAGCGATTTGTTGCTTTAATCAGTTTATTTGTGTAGCACATAGTTCAAAATCATGTAGTATTTTCATGAGAGAATATTCTAATAATATTTTGAACAAATGTTATCTAAGTTGATAGGTATTGTGGGCACCTGACCAGTTAGATCCCAGGCTGGCTGTAATATTTTCTTTAGCTATTTATTCATTTTGAAATTATTTAGTAAGTGCCTACCAAATACATTGAGTACCAGAACTAAAGTGAGACACGGGCCAGAGTCTATAATGGAGCATACATAAACTACTTCAAGCTGATGAGAGGATTAAAGGGATAAGGGAAGCATATGGTGGGAGGTGTGTATGTAGATGGGGCTAGAGAAGACTCCCTGGCCACTGCAGAAGCCCTATCTCAAAAGATGGCTAAAGTAGATCACATCATGAATGCCAGCTCCTGGAAGACCACTTAGCCTCTAATAAACCTGGCTTGCACAGCAGTCAGTGTCCAAAGTCCCATACTGATTTCCTGCAAGGTTTAATCACACACCTCTTTACCACCTTCTTCAGGAAGTCAAGGATAAAATTCCATTTTGCCTTGTTTCTGTGATTTTCCTCCTTCATACAGCTAGACTCAGATTTTTATCATTCCTCTAAATCTTCTGCACTGGCCTTTTCTCCATCGTGCCTTCATATCTCTCATCTTGAAAAAAATCAGTAAGTTCTTATATGACCCTGCAGTCTTTTTACTGATTATAGAATGATTCATTTTCTTATCTAATATATACCACTATATATAGTATGGACTCTTGGCTTTTATATTTCATTATTCTCTCTTGTCATAATTATTATTGCTTAGTTTCTTTTTCTTACTCAGTCAACAGCAGTAACACACACACACACACACAATCCATTTATTTCACTTTCCATTCCACAGAAACTGTTTCTAAAAATGACTTCCTGACCAGATCTAGTCACCTTTTGATAGCCATCAAACATCCAGTTTAATTGGATAGCTTTGATGTCTGTATTTTAGACACCCTCTACCCTATTGAACTGTTTTCTCTTGCTTCTGCTATTACCTCTCTATTCTGCCTTTTTTCTTTCTTTCTGGTTTTATTCCATAAAATATCACAACTCTGAGTATACCCTGAATAGATGTAGTCTTTCCTTCTAAAACTTTCAAATCCCTTGAGTGGCCCACCCTTTTAAAAACAGCTGAGAATATTTTCGGTGTGGGGGTGGTGGTGAAGATAGGTAAAGGCCTCTCCAGAAGAGAAAAGGAAGGTTGCCCATTACATCATGTATTTAGCTGAAGTAAGTAACCATCATATTTTATGGTACAAAGAAAATCAGTGTATTAAATGGATCCAAGCTTGGGGATTATCACTGCAGAAGTGAAGGGATGGGGACTTGGGAATAAGACAGTAGCTGAATATTCACATGAGTAGGAAAGAACAGAAGGTGCTCCTTCAAGGTCTTATAGATATGAAAGAGAGAATGGCTAGCAATGACTAAAAGACTTAATTGGGTCCAATTCAGTGATATGGGGTAAGATGAATGAAACATGGAAACTGGATGATGATGTTGGAGAGGTGGTTAACAGGGTTTGGTTCAAGTAATGAAACGTTCTGTACAACATTGTTCAGGGTAAGTGAGCTGCTAAAGTAGAATTGTGTGGAGTGCTGTGGTTAAACAGGAGGTTGAGCAAACCTTGTTGTGCACCCACAAAGATGGAGAAATCTCTTAGAGTCAGTCAGGCACTTGGCTGGCACCAAATGCAGTGCTCTGTGATCTACAATCCATCTCTATTCTGTCTGACTCATCTTACTCCAGTACATCCTCCCACTTGATTGAGCTTTCTAAACACGTGTTCTGTGTGCTATCGGAAGAAACTGTCTCCTATGGGAAGGCATCTGAGGTCCTCTGTCAATGAGACTATATCAGTTTATCTGAAACAGCCTGTTTACTAACTTTTTGTATGCTTTGTCTCCCCCAAGTCTTTCTCCTTCCCCTCTATCAAGTGGGTACTCCTGCTTTGTTCCTTGCTGACACCTCAGCCTGGAATATCTGCCATCTCTGAGACGTGATCTAGATCCTTTCCATACAGCTTAGCTTTAGATGCCCCACATCCACTTCAGCAGCCTAACCCTATCCCCAAATAGTTTCCTTTAGGAAACTATTATGCACACATTTAGTAATAAAACATCAAACACTCAATTTTATAAAGAGTGGCTTTTAAAAGATTTGGCACTTTCAAAACTACATAAAACATATCAATATGCGGATATGTTAAGCTCCTGTTTGTGTCATCTGGTCTTAAGGAAATGAAGGGTCATTCTGTAGCCACCATTTCTGCTATCTGTTAGTAAAGGAACTTTCATAGAACATAGCTACAAGCTAATAAGCTTCTTTTTAGGGCTAGAAAGATGGCTCAGTTGTTAAAGTGTTTGCCTTGTAAGCATGAGAACCAGAGTTAGATTGTCTGAATCTATGTAAAAGGCCACACATGGTGGTGTTGTAGGGAAGCAGAGACAGGTTGACCCCAGGCCCCTTTGGCCATCCAGCAGAGCCTAATTGGTGGCTTCAAGCCAGTGAAAGAACAAATCCCAAGGTTGTCCTCTGTCCTTCACACAGCACACCTATACTTATATACAGAGAGAGAGAGAGAGAGAGAGAGAGGGAGGGAGGGAGGGAGGGAGGGAGGGAGGGAGGGAGGGAGGGAGGGAGAGAGAGAGAGAGAGAGAGAGAGAGAGAGAGAGAGAGAGAGAGAGAGAGAGAGAGAGAAGAGGGGAGGGAGGGAGGGAGGGCCTATTTTTAAATCTCTGTCATCAGAACAGCTCTTGAATGGATTACTATGCAGATGGCATATGAAAGCAAAAGCAAAACCTTGAACTTTCTAAGAATGGAACGTTTATGTTTGCTTTGCTGTCATGTTCACTAGGGTGCTGGGAACAGAGCTAGTTTCCCACCCAGACTTATTGAAAGAACAAGATGATAAATGGACAGGAGTTACTACGATGTAGATCAGACCCTTCTTAGCTCTTATGTATTTATTTTTTTGGGGAAAAGATAGTATTTTAAAACAGAGTACTTAAGACATTATTCTAATCCTTAATGTTGTCTAGTGGGTACTTTAAACATGTGCTTTGTTAGAACTGAGCAAACATTTCTTTTAACTCGGTTGTCATGTTCAGACTTAGTGTCAAGACCAGTTTTTCTCCTGTTTCCCAAGCTCTCTGCCATCTTACATTATGAATCTATACAAGGGATGGAGAGATGACTCATGGGGTGAAGGCACTTTCGGCCCAGCCTTAACCACCTGTGTTTGATTCCTGGAACCCCATTGTGAAAAGAGAAAACTGACTCCTGCAAGTTATCCTTTGACATCCATCCATACACATAAATAAAACTTAAATGTATGTGATAAAAAGTGGTTTTTTGTTTTTTTTTTTTAAATCTACTCAAATTTTCAATGGAATGACATATGGTTATCTCTTGTATTCATAGTCTAAAGAATTAAATCAAGTTTACAAATCTCTTATTTCTTTTTCTTTTATGGATGTTAGTTTAAAAATTGAAGTTGATAACTTTATCTGCATTTTTTTGCAGTGTGTATATACAAGCATAAGCAGTATATATAAAGTCATTTTTCTTTGAACATAAGAACTTAAAGGGTAGGCCTATGCCAACACAATCAATGCATTCACCAGTTCATGCCATAACATAAATCCAGACAACCTATGGGGTCTAAGATATACCATGGGAAACAGTATTTATAAAGTGACCTGGTGTCTTATAACATAACTCTGATGAGATCAGGTTTTGTTTTTCTGTTTTATAACACTCTCATTCCCCACTCTGGGCCCTCCTATGCCCAGATTTGATCCTTGACTTTTAAACTTCGCTCCTCTGCTGACATCTGAAACCTAACACGGGCAACATGAGAGTTAGAAAGCTCATCCTAGTTTTTGTAAAGTTATTACCAAGCTTTTTGTTTGTTTGTTTGTTTTTGTTTGTTTTGTTTTTTGAGACAGGGTTTCTTTGTATTGCTTTGGAGCCTGTCCTGGAACTAGCTTTGTAGACCGGGCTGGCCTCAAACTCACAGAGATTCACCTGCCCCTGCCTCCCAAGCGCTGGGATTAAAGGCATGTGCCACCAACGCTTGGCTATTACCAAGCTTTCTACCAAGGGCAAGAGGCAAAGCCATTTCTAAAATAACTCAGGAACTCTATGAACATGGTAGTGTAGCATCTTTGAATAAATCAAGAGGAGGAGGTTAGAGTGTTGTAGAGAAGTCCTCCTAGGAAGGTGCATTTTGAGCAAAGATTGGGGGTGAGACAAGGGATGTGATCTGGGCATTGGTGGGAGAGGTATGCAGACAGAGGGGTGGTAATTACTGAGGCCCTGACGTAGTAACACTGTTCAAGTATAGTATTGGAGGATGAACTGCAAAGGAGTCAATGTGGAAGACAAAGTGAGATGGGCAGCTCACAAAGGGGTAAGGGACCTAGGACCTTGAAGCACACTGTAAGGACTTATCTTAATTCTAATGGAAATATTTAAGTGTTTTATGATAGGGTTTTCACATGAAAGTGACCAATTGCTGCTCTAAAGGCGGTTCCAGAAAGGCTGTTAGGAAACTGTCATTTCTTGGACTGAGGTGATAGCTGTGGAGATGATGTGGTCAGTTTATGAATATAGTTTGAAAATAGAGTCAAAATGTTTTCTAACCTGTATGAGGAAGGATGGGAGGAGGGAGAGAGGAACAGAGCAAGGAAGAGAGAGAGATGGAGAGAGAGGAAGGGAGAGACTTATTTTTAGGTTAAGGAAACTCCAGAGTTTTCACCTGAAGAACCGAGTCGTGAGTAGTCATTTGTCAGTGCCAGTCTGAAGAGTGAGTGCCCAGTAAGAACCAGGGAATGCAGGTTTGTGGGGACACAGATGCAGGGGTTCACATATGAAGGAGAATGTTCCCTACTCTGTCTAAAGTCCAAGATAATTTGCTCAATTTTGTCATTCCCTTCCCCAGGCCTCTGAATTTGGTCATGTTTTTATTAAACTCCTGTTGAGTTAAAACACTCTAGATTACTACAATGGTGGCTATCTCAATTTTATTGAACCTGTGGCTTCCCTAACACACAGCAGTGGTCCTTTTTGGCTATAGTAATTTGAGGACTCGGCCTGTGCTTCCTGTTTACTTACAAGTCCCAGTGGCACAGAAATTGATATCAGATGTTTGTTTAGAATAAAGTATTCAGGTTGCAGGACCCATTGCTAATGCCCTAAACAAAAGTTGCCCAAAGGGGGACAAAAGAGGTAGAAGGAATGTGATCAGAGTATGTAGGTTACATATGTATCAACGTTTCATAATGAAACTACTATTTTGGTCAATTAATACATGTTAATAAAAATAAGTATTTTATTTATTGTACTTGTATGTATTGTGTGCAGACAGATGTACATGTATGTGTGTAGGTGTATACATGCTATGGAACACATGTGGAGGTCAGTTTTCTCCTGCCACCTTGTGGGGCTGTGGGAGAAGCTCAGGTTGTTAGGCCAGCACATCTCATCAGTCCTAGAAACACCAGAAATGCCGGTTAGAACTTGGTAAACTGCTCAGTTAATTCAACATTACATAAAAAACTAAAATATTGCTTAGAGTTCCAATAAAAATAAGAAAATTAAAGAATCATACTAGCTGCTAGAAAAGCAGCTTCTGGAATTCTCTAACTTTGAATAAAGTTACTATCATCCCATGGATTTCTTCTTTTTTCTTTTTTCTTTTTTTTTTTTTTTTTCCTGTTATTTTGAAGAGTGTGGAGAAAGCTTCAGAGTTTGCCATTTCAAATACATATTCTACCAGAAATGCAGATTTACCTGGAAGGCTCTGGCAACATGCAGTAGATCTGGGAACATGTGAGCAAACGGAGTATCATGATGATGTCTATGAAGAAGGTGAGAAGATGCATTTGTTCACATGATGTTAGCAGTTCTTAAAGCATAGCCCAGCATTAACTGCAAAGCACTGAATGAAAGCTGCTCTTCCCCTCGCTCTTAATCTTTGCTTCTCTACTATCCTGAAGCTGCTTGTTCTGCTTATTCTGGAGCTAACTCCATCACTACATGTAAGGCCGTCTGTAAATTGTGTGTGTGTGTGTGTGTGTGTGTGTGTGTGTGTGTGTGTGTGTGTGTGTGTGTGTTCATACTGGTGTCTTCGTGTTTATGAAGATGCCGGAGGAGGCCAGGGGTATCAGTTCCCTGGAGCTGGAGACACATGACCCAAACAGAAGCAGGCTTGCAGGGCACGGTACTGACTTCCCCCACTCCTGGAGACTCTCCTTCCCAGGCTCCTTTGCGTGTTCCATCCAATCCCTTGACTCTTAGGTGGTACAGTTCTTCATTCAGTAATCAAGATGGTGAATTCCAAATGAAGGGAACTTTGAGGAGACAAGGAGGTTAAATGGTTTTGGAGTCTCTTTACAAGGAACTAAAACAATTTATAAACTCGAGGTCTATTCATCAGTAGAATACCAGATCAAGTGAGCATGTCACCATCTGTGCCAAAGGACCAGACATTACACCACTACCAGTTAACTATTCTATTAAATTGCTTCTGCCAGCGGCTTCTTCAAATTTAGGAAACAGCAGCGTGGGCTTTAAATACAGCCTTGTGGGGCTGGGGAGATGGCTCAGAGTTAGAAGTGTAGACTGTTCTTGCAAGGAACCCAAGGTCAGTGTATTGTTTGGAGGTGGGGCATGAGGGAAAGTAAGCCGTGGGGAGCGGCCAGAGGGCTTCAGGTGAGAAGTGATAATGGTTCATTTATCTCAGGTGGTTAGTAGTTCATTCACAGTATACAAGAGCCCTCAGAAACCCTACATGTGGAAGAAACGTTGTCTTACTCCATTTGTTGACTCTTCTGGTGGGGAGAGGTTTTTATCCCCACCTATTGTCCTGAGAAACTACTAGTCCATACCAGCCTGTGTTGTTGTATGGGCAGAGCATGCTTTACAAAGATCTGTTTTTGTTCCTTTTTCATCCACTCCATTAATATTCTGTCATAACTAGTGCCACGGGGAGCATACCATGAAAAGCTCTGCTCTTCTGCTTACTCTCCCCATCCAGCATGAGGAGCTGTATATTAAACTTCAAAGGAAGTGCTCTTTCTTGGTTCTTGTAGTACTTCCTAGTAAGCCCTTACTGTGAGTGGCATTTAGTAGACCCAGATTGTTTTACATACAAATTATACACATAAAGGCGAACTTGTTGTACATGGGGTAATAATTGTCATCTCCCTTTCTCTGCCCTCTTCTAGCATATTTGTTATACTTAGTTTCTACTGTAGTCCTCCTGAGGTACCTTCCAGGACCCCTAGTGGATGCCTGAAACTGGAAATAATGGCAAGCCCTACAGTATTATTCCGTATACTTTATACATATATTTTAATACATGATAAAATGTATATCATAAATTAGTCACAGTAAGAGATTGATAATAAAATAATAAAACTGAACAATTATATAAGTACTATAACTTATGTGACTATCAATTTCCTTAAAGTATCTTCTTATACTGTACTCACCATTATTCTTGCGATGATGTGTGATGACAAGGTACCTGGGTGATATGACAAAGTGAGGTGAATGACAAAAGCATGGAGACAGCATTAGGCTGTTATTTGAGGGTCCCTTGAACACTGTCACTACATTATTATGGCAGGCTGTCAATCTAACAAATGAGATGACAACTATTCTATTAACTAACAGCAGATAGTGTAACTGGTGTGAATGGGCTGGACAAAGAAATGACTCATATCTCAGGTGGAATGGCATAAAACATAACATGATTTTATTATGCTATTTAAACAGAATGCAATTCAGAACTTGATTATTTCTGGGATTTTTCCATGTGATGTTTTTGGACTTCAGTTGACTTAGGTAACTAAAACTGGAAAATGAAACTACAGATAAGGGGCCACTATTATCATTTGTTTTCTGCTTTTATTTATACTAAACATTTCTTGACTTCAATATACAGAAATACCTAGTTACATCAGAACCATGAAATAGTAGTAACAGTGGTAGAGGTAATGCTAAAGTAGTTATTTTTCTTTGAAATTTCCATGCCTTAGACTGAGGAAGGGCTCTTTATGATAATACAGATGATAAAAATAATGCTAATGTAAACATTTTCTTCTATATTTATGTGTAATTTTCTTTCATTTATTTCTTGGTTTGTTTATTCTTTCATAAGCAGAGGCCAGATAAGGATGTTGATCTCCTGGAACTGGAGTTACAAATGGTTATGAGCTGGCATGTGGGTCCTGAGAATTGACCCAGGCCCTCTGCAACAGAAGCAAGTTCTCTTAATCATGGAGCCATCTCTGCAGCCCCTGAGATTTCATAATTGCATTTTCATAATGCCACTGAAATGGAAGCTGGCTTCCAACACACTATACTCTGACTTTTCTTTCAACTCAGGTCTCTCCTTGCTATTCAGCTTTTCTGGTTCTGCCTTACCACTTCAACACCTAAAAGGTGGATTTCCTCAAGTTTTAAGTTTTTAACTCATCTTTACCTACTTTCTTCATCTGGTAATGTCACCCTGCTCTAAGGCTTCAGACACCATCTATATGCTGACAACCCTCACCTAGTTCTTCAGTTTGGACCCATCCCATGAAATCCCGAGTATTGCCACCAATATCAACTTGACCTTCCTGTTTAGTCATCTCCTGCACATCTCAAACCTAATATGCCTAAGTCTTCCCCTAAACCTGATGCTTCTCTGCCCTACTACTCCCTTCTCAGTAAATGCATCGCTATTGTTTGAGTTAAGTTTTGCACTCTAAAGATTTTCTTTCCCCCCATTCCCTGTTTATCAGCAAATCATGTCAACTTCATCTCAACATTTTCTAGACTGTAACCATTTTAAATTCTCAACTCTGATATCAAACCATTGTCACCTCTTTACCAGTCTATCATATACATCTCCCAGGTAACAACTTTGCTTATCCTGTATAGTCTATTTTAACAGAAGTCAAAGTGAGCCTCTTAAATATATGTTACCTCTTGCCTTGGAAAGATGGCTCAGCGTTTAAGGGCATGTGTTCTTCTAGAGAACTCATGTTCAATTCCCAGCACCCACATGGCAGCTGACAACTGTCTGTAACTCCAGTTCCAGGATATCTGATGCCTTCTTCTCGCCTCTGTAGATATCAGTCACTTACATAATGCACAGACATACGTGCTGGCAAGACACCCATACATAGAACTTAAATAAAATAAAAATGAAAGAAAATTTAAAAATAAATAAAAAACTAAATAAAAGTCAGGCATGGTAGTACATTCCCTTAATCCCAATACTACAGAGGCAGGTAGGTCTTTGTGAGTTCAAGGCCAACCTGGTCTACATGTCTACATAGTGAATTTCAGATGAACCAGAGCTACACAATGAGATCCTGTCTCAAAGCATGGCAGGGTGAGGTGGGGGGGGGTGATTACTCACAACCCTTCTGCGGCTAGCTTCTCATGCTTGGAGTAGAAGACAGAGTGTCAAACTCTAAACAGAAGGGTTTCAGCTTCAGGACTTCTGACATTTGGGGCCAGAGTAATTTTGTTGTGTGGAATATACCTTGTGAATAGGGTGTTCAACAGCATTCTAATGTTGGATACTGTTGTCACTTGCCCTTCTTGTAACAACCAAAAATAACTATTTCAAATGAGGGGTTGATAACCACTGTGCTCAGTCTGACCTATATATCACCTCTTCCATCTCATCTGTCTGCCCCTCATTTCTCCAGCCACACTGCCCTCCTAGTTACTTTTCCAGCCCTCTAGAAACGCATGCAGCAGGGCCTTTGACCTTGCCCTCCCCCTGCGTTGTATAATATTGCCTTATATATTAGTATAATGCATTCATTTCCCTCCTTTGCCCCAATATCTTCTATTTGAAAACCTAATTTAAAACTACAACACTTCTTATAGTTTTTAAATACTCAGTCTCCTCTTGGTTCCCTCCTTTGTTTTTATTTGTTTATTTGTTTTGACATTTTCCCTTGATTAGACTGTTAGCTTCATGGTGGTAACAGTTCTCTTTCCAGTTTTGTTCCCTATTATATTCCTAATAAAATAGTATTTGTCACATAATGGATGTTCAAGTAATACTGAATGAATAAATGAATGAATGAGTGAATGAATGAATGAATGAATGAAAACAACAAATAAGGAAGCCTGTAAGTCACTGAAATACTAAAAGATGTCTTTGTTCTACTGATAGCTCAGGAGCTAGTCAATGACTGGTTAGACAACAAACTTAGACAAGAATTAACAAGTGACGAAGAAGGGGAAAACACTATGCCGAGCAGCCCTCCTGTGCCGGATGCCCACAGCCACTTGAAATATGACAAGTTTGATGGTAAGAACTTATCTGGTTCTTCTAAGCTTCAACATCTAATGAATGTTTCTAAGAAGTGGTTTTTATTGTTTTAAATAATAAATGATACATTTGGCTTATGTATGTTTGGGTTATCTTTGTGAGTTAAATTTTTCTTGATTGAGTATAAATCTCCTTTGCTTTATCCTTAGTTAGTAAGTTCCTATTGCTTTTTAAAATTAAAGTTTTCCATTATTTATAATTTTGCCTATGAATTTATGTAACAATTAAAAGTATCTCTTGCCCATTTATCATTAGATAACTATTACTTTGACAGAGAACACACTTAAACATTCACATATCATTTTATAATTATAAAATGCTTTTTATTCTTTGATTCATTTTCACACATAAAAGAGGCTATTTCCCTTGTAAGGATTTTTCCTTTCTTTTCCTCTTTCACGCAAATTGTTAGACAAATTAAATATCAGACTTATAAGGGTCCTTTATTGTGCCTTGAGTGTTTGGGGTTTTTCTGATTTTGTTTTCTCTGAGGATAAGATAACATGCTTAGGGCAGCTTTCCACACCTGATTCAGACCGCCTTGGTGAAAGCAGCTGAGGGCAGTCCTCTTGTTAAGACTCTACAAAAATCCCCAGCTAGGGAATCACAGTCGTGAGCTCTGAATGCTAAAGACTATTTAATATCACCTAATGTAACGGGTCAGTGTCCACAGTCATTAGGCAAACACACACTAAACCTATAAAGATTTACTATTCATTACTGTTCAAATAGCTTAAAATTAAAAGATTGGCCATGCCCAGCCTGGTAAGAATGTAGAGGAGTTGGGACACTCACGCAGGACTGTTGGGTGTAAAGTTGCTATACCACTGAGCTATATCCTGGTGGAAATTGAGGGTCATTTTTAAGCAAGAGAGTTTATTAGGTTGTTTCAATTTTAGATCTGACTGTGCAGAGGTTCTTAGAGATTTGGTGAGAGCCTTTCCTGATGAATGGAGCTTTGCCCTTTTATCTGAAGGTGTTGCTGAGGGCCACACTCATCCAACAGGCATTACTGGTTCCTACTTGTCCAACCATCTCAGCTTTGTACTTTTCGGAATTTTCATGTGAATACAAATATTATTTTTTTTAAGTTCCCCTTTTGTTGTTTTTCACTCACAGATTTATGTGGCTATTTGGAGGAAGAAGAGGAGAGTGCCACTACTCAGAAATTTATAGAGCATCTGCTCCATAAAGAAGTGGTGGGCCCTGGGATGGTGGAAGAGCTTGAGAGGAAGGAAAACCAAGGCAAGAGGCAGCAGAAGGATCCTCGGCTTACCATGGAGATGAGACATAAGCAGGTGGGAGGGAAAACAAAATTAAAATGGATAACAGGAAACAGTCTTTGTGTAACACATTTAATAAGCTTAAATAAAGACTTAGGCTTTATTATGAAAAGGGTGCCATCTGTGGTTTGGTAAGGAAGAATAAAAATAAAATATAAGAACTTCAGAAGAAAAATAATTCTCATAAACTGAGAGTAGGAAACAATTTATTTAAGAAATAACCAAAATTAGAGTAATTGATTTTGACCAGTTGAGTACTGAACTAAACTTTATTAGTGTGAACGTGGCACTTCCGATTATAAATATGTAGATTGCATTTGCTCCAATTTGGTCTTTGAATGGTGACATTAATATATTATCATGAATATTCTGCTGGATATTATAAGGATAATTCTTTTCTAGACAACTAAAATTCACTCATTTTGTGATTATAATTTGAAAAGGAGGACAGATCTGAATTAAATCTAGTTCAGCTGTTTGAATTGGAAAGACATATGGGAACTTTCCTTCCTCCAAAAGGAATAGTAGGTAATAGAGGAAAAGGCGATCTCCATGCCTTGCAAAGGAGTTTTAGGAGCTCAGAATGACCGTGTCTTTGCCATGTATATGACCAGGACTAAGACTGAATTGGCACTACTATCTACATATGTGTGGGCTGTCTTTTTACAATACTATATTTCTAATTACACGTCTTGAAAATGCACTGTTTTAAACCAATAAAGTATGGGAATGTTGGAAAATGGAGAAAAGTAGGATCCTGGTTTGACAGAAGGGAGGAGAGAAGGTTCGGTAAGACATATTCCTATTTATTGCCTGTAAGTCTCAGCACAACTAGAGGACAAAAAAGGGTAAAGTCAAGAGGGGAGCAAACTGGTGTTGCAAAAAAAAGAGTGACCATAATTACTGGCATACTTAAATAGAGATGGAAATGAGTAGAGCCTTGCAGTGTTCTTTAAGGTAGTGGATTACTGTCCTATCCTGCAGAGTATAGCCACCATAATGTATCATGTTCTTTCCTAAATGATTGTTAAAGTACAGATCCTAGGGGGGAAGTCATCTTACATATACACAGTACAAGCTGGAGAATGGGAGATCATTTCTAAATAAGATGGAAGCTTGGGCTCTGACCCCTTCACTGCACTCAGCTTGCCCATCACACAGGCCATCCATTCTCAGATGCTGAGAGTCCTCTTCATCTGTTTGTAGAACTTTGTATTGGTTTTCCCCAGGAAGCAAATGAAACAGTGGGGTTCTGGGTGAGAATATTTCAAACTGGTTGGATTCTGAACTTCAGACTGTCCTAAGTGTTTGCCTATTCATTCTTCTTGTGATTTTTCTAAGGTAAAAGAAAATCGTTTAAGACGTGAGAAACAACTGGAGTTGCAGAGAATAGACAATGCCATGAAGAAAGCGGCCTTCTTGGAGGCTCAGTGTCTAGTGCAAGAAGAGAAGAGAAGGAAGGCTGTGCTAGCCAAGAAAGAGAAGGAGGGAATTCAGAGAGAGATGGTAAAGCTGAGGAGGGAGATCCTGGAGAGAAGGCACACCGTGGAAGAAGCTTGGAAAATGTAAGCCAGTGTGATGAGCAGTGTAGAGGATGTCTAGTTAAGCAAATGTCAGAAGTACTCACAAATAATAGAAATGTTCAAACATGATAAACACTAAACACAAAAGAGGAAAACACCCACTGTTCCACCACCTTAACAAATGACTTATTTTTCTATGCTTTCTCCTGGTCATGATCCCCTTACAGACCCAATTACAGCCATCAAGTGCATTTAATTTGTCATTCTGCTGTGCCAAACATGCCTGGAGTCCTGAAATGTATTACCCCACTGTGTTGCTGTACCCTAGCATATGATGGCCTTGTCCTATATTGCCAAGCACTTTGGCTATTTAAAATGTCTTGCCAGTAGGGCTAGAGAGATGGCTCAGTGGTTAAGAGCAGTTGATGTTTTTCTGGAGGGCCTGAGGTAGCCCTTAGGTGGCTCCCAACCACCTGTTAACATCAGCACCAGGAACTCTGATGCCCTCTTCTGACCTTCACAAGCACTGCACTCACACACATAAACCCACACAGACTCACATGCATACCCATAATTAAAAATAAATTTGTTTTAAAAATTACCAATATAATAATGCAATGAGCATATTTATTCCTAGAGCATTGTCATTCCTTTGAATTACATATATGATATATTTAATATACATGTGCATATACATATGTGTATACACACACACACACATTATATGTTTTGTTTTTTCGAGACATGGTTTTTCTGAATAGTTTCGGCTGTCCTGGAACTCACCAGGCTGACCTCAAACTCATAGAGATCCACCTGCCTCTGCCTCCCAAGGGCTGGGATTAAAGGTGTGTGCCACCATTGTCTGGCTTGAATTATAATTTTAGGATAAATTCTTATCAGTATAATTAGTGGGTTAAATATATAGATCTTTTATATCTATATATATTTCAAATTACTTTAAAAATTAGTTGTACTTGCTACAGTGTCAGCAGCTGTGGACCAGTTTACCACTCTCTTCTCTGTACTGGGAAGTATCATTTTTCAGGGTTTATTTTTGGGGAGGTTGTTATTGTTCATGTTTAATGGGCATCGCAGTAACTGGTTTGTATTTCTTTGGTTGCGTAAGATTTTTAAAGGTGGAACATATTTCCTTATTCCTTTTGTGTGGTTAGTAATTGCTTCCTGTCCTACTGTGCATTGCGCTGGGGTCTTATTTTCTGATGATCGTACAGTAAGTCATTGCCTTACTGATAAAGGAAAATAATGCCTGACATAAGAGGAAAATGACAATAACCCTCACAGGATGTAGTATATTATCCTTTCTCATGAAGAAAATGAGCTTTGCAGGTGAAATAACTAATGTATTTATTCTGAGAAATAGCACTGTTGCATGAACTGCAGAAATCTTCCAGCAACGTGACTCAAGTGTCTGAACACTCCGACAGAGAGCCAGAAAGGCCTATTAGGTAATCCGTCCACCCCCATCAGCCTACACAGTTCCCCCCTGTGTTCTTGATTGCTCTCATTCTGCCCAGTTTCAAACAGCTCAGCAGTGGACGTGTGCTCCACTCCCTCAAGTGCCAGGCTCAGGCCTCCTCCAAATGCTGCTCTTCGGAGAGAGCAATCACAGTGTGTTAGTGAGTTCTCACTAAGGTCAACCCTGCTCTTCAGATTGCTCCCAAGCCTGGAAAAAAATAGGCTGAGCTAAAATAAATTCTGAAAACAAGTCACATTTGATGGTAGCAGGGTGCTCTGTTTAGTTCACAGTGGGCTCTCAACACATGTGCAGTGGTGAGTCGTTTCCTATCAAAGTTAAGTCTTACCCGTGGTTATAGTGACACAGATAACATACTCTGCTTCTAGGCGGATGAACTGATTTGAACTTTCCGGACAGCAATTTGGCAATAAATAACAAGAGTCATCAAGTGGCATTTTTCTTTGACCTGGGAATCCTAGTTCTAGGAAAACTGCTCTAAGAACTGATCAGAAATGCAAAGATTTCTATACGGTAGTAACTAAAATAGTATTATTTATAATAATAAACAATAGTGATACAAAATTATTAGAAACGATTGTACAATGAAGCAGAGTTATTATTTCTGTGTGGAAATATGAATGGCTCTTCTACCTCTCCAATTTTGACAATTAAGCGATATTATTTTCATGATGGATATATATGCTGATGTTATTTTAAAACTCAGACCCCTGAGTTTTAAATTCTATCATGTATTATTTATTGACTTGTGGTACTTGCAGTCTCACCAAAGGCCTTAAATTTGCAATCTGCCACTGTATATATTAGCCCTCCTTGACATGACTAGGCCCATCCAATATAATATTATTACAGGACTAGTATTTTGGGAAGATCCAGTAAGATTTTCTTGTGGATAGGTTTTTTTCCTTTCTTCTTATTTGTAAGTTATCCTGAATCTGATTTATTGCATAAAGTATTTCCTTAAAGAGATTTATTAATTACAAAAGAAAAAACAACAATAGCTTTGGCAATAGATAGCTCAGCAGTCAAGTGTGCCTCTTGGTCTTCCAGAAGACTGGAGTTCAGTTCCTGATCCCCACATTGGAGAGCTTCGTAACCACTATAACTCCAGCTCAGAGGAGCCGGGTCCTTCATTGGCTTTTGAGGGCACCTGCACGCATAAATAAAAATAATTTTGAGACTAAAATAGGCTTACACTAGGTAATCAACCTCAAATAACCAGTGAAAAAGGCTAGCATCAGCAATAATAAGACATAATATTATGTGCCCCCTAAATGATACAGGGGAAAATGAATGGCACAGTGTCTGTGTACTGGGCTCTTCTCAACTTGAATTTCTGTAACTGTAAAGTTTCTGAAAGTCTGGGTGATTGCCTGAGTTTTCACAGCTGACTGGGGTCCTCAATTTGTTCCACATCATCACTGGTATGTGCTTTGTGTGTATACATCTGTAATTAGCTCCAACAAAAAAGCAATATTGGGAGCTGGGGGTAGCTCAGTTGGTAGAATGCTGCTGGCCTAACATGCACAAAGCCCTGGGTTTGAGCCCCACCTCCATATTTGGGAAGTGGAGGCAGAAGGATCAGGAGTTCAAGGACAACCTGGGCTACGTGAGACAGTCTCAAAAAATAAATAAATAAAAATAAAAGGGTATGCCTCCAAGGACACTTGAGTTGGTAAGTGAAGGAGGACGGTCAACAGGAGAAAAGGAATGGAGGTTAGGAAGATTCTCTAGATTCTGTTCTGTACTCAGTAATTTTTGATTCTGTTTTTTTTTTTGTTTGTTTGTTTTTTCTTTCTTTCGAGAAAACCTGTAAAAGCCCATGATAGGAATCTCATTCCTTTTTTACTTATGGATTTATTTAGACCTCTAATAAGAAGAGATACAGAAGCCTGGCAGGGGTGGAACACGCTTTAATCCCAGCACCTGGGAGGCAGAGGCAGGTGGATCTCTGTGAGTTTGAGGCCAGCCTGGTCTACAGAGTGAGTTCCAGGACAGGCTCCAAAGCTACAGAGAAACCCTGTCTCGAGAGAGAAAAAAAAAAAGAGAGAGAGATAGACCAAGTTCAATCCCCAGAACCAGCTAAATATCCTGGTGCTGTTAGAAGAGTCAACACACCAAACAGGAACAGGAAGTACATTTGTTTTTTATTCTAACTCAGGTGTGGCTGTGCCTTTTCCCCATTGGCTGGAGTCTGGCCTCACAATCATACTCAACTGGCTAGTTCTGAAGAGAGGAAAGGGAGAGGGGTTGCTGCTCAGAGGAGAAAGGGTCACTGCCTCAGGCCTTCAAATTCCTAGAACAGAGCATCAAACCCTTGTATAAACAAAGGCTTTACTGGTTGGGGAGGATTAAAATACCTGCACAAAAGTCTTAAAGAGATGGATGGAGATAAAAGTATTTTAATTCCTTGTTCTAACAAAAGTTTATAGTATTTTATAGGAAAGATTCATACTTGATATTTCTAATCTCAGCACTCCTACAGGAAGATGGGTGGGTAGCAGAGACAGGACAGATACCCTGAATAAGAAATGCAGTGAAACAAGAGAGACCCCGCCTCAAAACAAAGTGGGAGAGAACCAACCCTCACAAAGTTGTTCTCTGTCTCTGACTGTCTGTCTGTAATACACACACACACACACACACACACACACACACACACACACACACACACACACACTAAATTTTTAAGAAGGAAAAAGAAAACATATCTGCATTATAGAGTACTTTGTAGATATTGACAAACTTTGATAGATGTATAGCTCAGTAGTAAAGTCAATAGAAGTGATTCATTAAAGCATCTTCTGGGCTGTTTGTCAAAGTACTTAACAATTATTTTGTTTATATATTACAAAATAACAAACTAAGATTTTTTTTTTCTAATTCACCTTGCTCTGGAATACTCAGTGTTCATTCCAATACAGTAGGCTATAATTACTCATTATTAAGTGTAGTAACTATTTTAAAAATTGTTACTCTTAATAGAGAAAAAAAAAGGCAAGAATATTCTCAGAGGAATCCAGAAGGAAAAATGGTGGAAAGCACTCACGTTCATCTTGGCGAGGAAAAAGTTACAAAAGAAAGAAAAAGAAAACTGAGAGAGCTACTAATCCGGACTTTCAAGGAAGATCATCAGGTGAGAATCACAGTGCCTCTCTGTTCAGCATCCTGTAGCATAAATGACAAGAAGCCCCAGCAGAAATGGAATAAAGTATGCTGGGAATTGAAGGTCGTGCCTGTCGTCCCATCTCTTCTGAGGCAGAAGGATTACTACAAGTTCAGGGCTACATAGTGAATTCAAGAGTAGTCCCACCCAGTTCTGCAGCTTTTTAGTCCCAAATACACATGGAGGTTTATATTAATTATAAACTGATTGACCCATGGCCAGCTCTCTCTTAATTATTAAGTCATATCTATTAATCTATATATGTCCACATAGTCTTGGCTTGCTGGAGAATGCCCAAGTCTCTTGCTTCCTTGGCAAGTATATGGTGTCTGCTTGGCGACTCACTCTCTGTGTTCCTCTTCCCAGAATTCTCCTAGGCTGGTAGCTCCACCCATACTTCCTGCCTGACTACATCCTGCCTATCCATTGGCCGAAACAGCTTTATTCTTCAACTAATAGTACGCATATATTCACAGCGTACAGAAGGATATCCCCCATCAACACACAGAGAGAGGGAGGAAGAGAGAATACTAAATCCATGAGAGAGAGAGAGAGAGAGAGAGAGAGAGAGAGAATACTAAGTCCATGAGAGAGAAAGAGAGAGAGAGAGAGAGAGAGAGAGAATACTAAGTCCATGAGAGAGAAAGAGAGAGAGAGAGAGAGAGAGAGAGAGAGAGAGAGAGAATACTAAGTCCATGAGAGAGAGAGGAGAGAGAGAGAGAATACTAAGTCCATGAGAGAGAGAGAGGAGAGAGAGAGAGAGAGAGACAGAGAGAGGGAGGGAGAGAGAGAGGGAGAGAGAGAGAGAGAGAGAGAGAGAGAGAGAGAGAGAGAGAGAGAGAGAGAGAGAGAGAGAGAGAGAGAGAGAATAAATCTCTGAAAGCTCTTAACAAATCAGCTCCACCATTTGCTCCCTTTTGCCTGCTGACTGACCTGGCCCACAGGTCAATATATCGGGTCCCTGTTCCAAGATGTTCTTTCAAGCTGTAGAGGTGTTATGTGAGATCCCAGAGAACTGAGCGCTATGCTTAGGATTCCTTCTGAATAACATCTTATCTTGATTTTGAGACAGGGTTTCTCTGTGTAACAACCCTGGCTATCCTGGAGCTCCCTCTGCAGACCAGGATGGCCTTGAACTCACAGAGATGTGACTGCCTCTGTCTCCTCATTGCTGGGATAAAAACCCTTTGGCTGTTTTTGAGCACTGGGATTCTACTTTGACAATCTTAAGGACATTTATGTCTGGGTTATGCAGATGGCACAAGAACAAGTCGGTTACTTGCTGTTTTGTATCTGAAATCCAAACATGATGATAACGTGTCTCTTCTCTCACTAATGACCGATCTACCTTTATTTTTCCTTTCTTTTACCTTATTTAGAATAATTTTTACTGAAAAAAACCCTGATTTTTCAAAGCTTTTAAATTTTTATTTTTATTCCCAAAGAACTAGTATAGTAGATGGTTGAATAATTTGGTCAAGAAAGTTTACTTAGTGCCACTTAATGAGGCCTATGTTCTTTGCACCCATAACTAACTTTATATTGACAAATACATATGTTCTGTATCAGTTAATTTGAATTGTGGAGCCAAAATGCCTGAAGGAAAGTTTTTCTTCGGATGATGGCTTCAGAGGGCTCAGTTCATGATCCCAAGCACTACAGTAGAATGTCATGGCAACAGAAACATTTGGTAGAGGACAGTTATTTACATCATAGAAGACAGGAAACAGAGAGCCAACTGGAAAGTGGCTAGAGATGTACCTTCAACATATTGCCCTTACTGATTTATTTCTCCATCTAGGTCCCCCACTCCCAAAAATTCCAGAATCTCCCTCCCAAAATAGCACCACCAGCTGTGGACCAAACATTCAAGCCATAGGCTCTGGGACATCAGATTCAAACTGTAACAACTTCTCTGGTTATCTAGGCAGCTTTTTCAATGAAGGGTAATTGATTAAAATATGAATTAGAGATTATAACATTTCATATAAAATGAATTACTTGGCAGATTTGTAAATGAGATGTTTGGATGAGAAAAGATAAATATGTATATTTTCTAACCCCCACAACACCTACACTAGGGCCTTAGGCATTGCTAAAATTCATGAAAGTTAATAGGATGAATATATAAATGAGTGGATTTAACAAGGGAAAAAAGTGTAGGAAGATGCTGAGGGAGCTTGATAAATGTAGGAATAGACTTATAAAGGTCCTGAAAATTAAAAGATGGACATATTTTATGGTGACATCCTTGATGGATGGGAAGTTGTCATTATTCCAATATTAAAAATTTAATCAGAGTTTTAATTTCAGAGCTAAAAGAGGATGGTAAGAGTTAGGACTAGGGAGCTGGAGAGATAGCTCAGTGGTTATGAGCACTGACTGCTTTTTCAGAGGACCTGTGTTCAATTCCTAGCACCCACATGGCAGCTCACAACTGTCTGTAATTTCAGTTCCATGGGACCTGACACCCATGACAAAGCACCAATGCATATAAAATAAAAATTAATAAATTTTAAAAAAAGAGTTAGGACTAGTATTTGAGAAAGACTGACAAGTATTCTTAGATTCTGCATCCTTCAAGAGACAGGTGTAATTAGTGTATGCTTCTAGAACAACAGTGAAGATTGCAAAAGAAAAATAGGAAATGGGCTAAGCATGGTGCCTCACACTTGTCCAGCACTTGGGAAGCAAGGGCAGGTTGACCCCTGAATGTGAGGCCAGCCTGGTGTACACACACACACACACACACACACACACACACACACAGAGTCTGGAGAGAACAGCCAGGGCTACACACACACACACACACACACACACACACACATACATCTACATCTACATACACATCTACATCTACATATACATATACATATACATATATATACACATATACACATACATATACACACACATATACACATACATGGAAAGAGGGGTCTGGAGAGATAGCTCAGTGTTTAAGAGCATGGACTGCTATACCAGAGGACCCAGCTTCAATTCTCACACCCACATGGTGGTACACAACTGTCTGTAACTCCAGTCCCAGGGGTTCCCACACCCTCTTCTGGCCTCCACAGGCAAAGGCTTGTAAGTGTTGTATAGACATGTACTCATACACATAAAATAATACAAGAAAAGAAGAAAAGAGCTGATGTTCAAGGGCATCTTGAAAAACACAAGGAAACCATACTGTGCTAAGACTCATTCTTTACAAACCTAACTTAAAGAAAAAATTTTATTTGGTTTTTGGAAACAGGGTTTCTCTATGTAGCCTTGGCTGTGTTAGAACTCACTCTGTAGACCAGACTGGCCTCGAACTCACAGAAATTTGACTGCCTCTGCTTCCCAAGTGCTGGGATTAGAGGCATGCACCACCACTGGCCGGCATATATTATTGTTTAAGGTTCTATTTTGGTATACAGAAAATTTACAAAAATTACCTGCACAGTTTGAATCCCTGTCACCTTTCCAGTGTTGAGCAAGTCTACTGATCAGTGTAGGAAATTGTTAGCACTGAGAGAGACCCTGTTAGACCATCACCCACTTGGTGTATGTAATTATTGATTTTTTTCAGCATGAGCTCTCCGACATTTATTTTTCTCTGGGCAATGCTACTGCTTATCTTGTAGCTTAAAGTGTCCCATCTTTGGCCTTTGAAATAGCTTTCAGGTGTCCATCTCTGCCCTTTCAGCACACTTCCATTCTTTTTCAAGCATTTTTTAATGACACCTCAAGATTCTCCAGGTTTATCTTATACTTTTTCTACCATTGTGCTGAAATCATCACTTGTACATAGAATCCCGGCTCGTATTGTGAGAGAATGATCTTTAGAAACCAACCCTACAGTGTGCATGTGCACAGTGCTTCCAGGGGTGGGGGCGGGGTTGCTTCTGTCCCTTCTTAGCACATATAAGTAGGAAATGTATCTGTGTCTACTAATCTAACCCGTGCATGCTCATAATTGCTGTTTGTGTCTACATACATATGAAATACATAATCCAATACCTCTAATTCCAGTATAACAGTATAGGGATGGAATCCCATTATTCCTCCCCTTCCCCCTTATTTGTAATTTATAATCTGGACTGTCTAAATTTGTATTAATCATTGGGAATTCATAATGATATTTTTAATGTAACCCAGGTGCCTCTCCCCACATTGTAACAGTTTCCCCTGATATTAAGAAAGGTGGCTCATTATATGCATTCTATTGACTTGTAGTTCAGACCTCCTTTGCTGTCATATAGGTTGAGAATTGCTAAGCCAAGAGCTGGGTGGGATGGGACACACATGTTCAGCACTGGTAAGGTGAGGTAGGAGAATCAGGAAGTCAAAGCCATTTCCTGTTATGTGGTATGTTAGAGGCCAGCCTGGGTCATGTAAACTCTGCCTCCCAAACAACTATGGGAGCAAATCTAACTACAATATAATATTTGTGTATTTTTTACTTTTAGCTTGACAGTTTTCAGTCAAAATATTATTTTCCAACACTGTTTAAATTCTTCTCTTCCCCTTCAGTGTGGCTGCATTATTTATTATGATAGAGGTCTTGAACCACTAATTTAGTATTTCTGCAGTGTATTCTGAAACACAGTAAAAATCTGTCTACCTGACTCCTCATCCTTTTCATAGACATAGCTGGAAATAGGATATTCTCTTGTTAAATTCCATTACAGGTCTGGTTCTCAAGTAGCCACAAGCTACCTTCACCAGCCACAAGGTGAACGAGGAAAATGTCCTTTGACTCACATCAGGTTGAGATAACAGTCTGTGTACTCAGAAAGTTGACAAGCACAAACCTGATAGAAATACACAGAATATTATCAGGGGTGGGGGTGGGGGCTGGAGAGACGGCTCAGTGATTAAGAACATTGGCTGCTCTTCCAGAGGACCTGGGTTCAATTCCCAGCACCCACATGGCAGCTCACAACTGTCTGTAACTCCTGCTCCAGAGGATCTGACACCTACACACTAATGCACATAAATAAAGACTTTAAGGAGTTGCTTTCTAGGAGTTGCTCCAGTGTAGGTGTCTACCATGTTTTATGCTTTGATTCTGGATTTTAGTTGTACCTTTAAATTCTTAACATTTCATTTCAGCTGTTTATTTACTTAGTCTTGGGATTTTTTTGTTTTTTAAGCAGATTTTCACACCATACCCAGACTGGCCGTCAGCTTGTTATGTAACCCAAGCTGGGCTCACACTCAAAGCGGTCCACTTGCCTCGGCTGCCCCGGTGCTGGTGGGCCATGTAATTAATAGACTTCTGAGAGACTCTGGCCTCTCTTATCAGCGCACACATCCAGGTGCAGCGCTCATCCAGCATCATTCCTGCCAGTTTCCTCGGCTTCCCCTTGAGTGCATCAGGAACTTGTTTTTGGATAGCGACTTTCCCGTAGAGCCTATCCTATTTTCTCTTTGATCTGGCAGTGAAATCTCTTAGGGAGATTCAGCAATTCACGTGTCATAGCTAATTAGCAGAAACAACATGGGATTAACTATGAAATTCTTAACACTGTTTGGAAAGTGCCTTCTTAATTCTCTATTCTGAAATGCATTTTTGTGTAATAAGATTAGAAACTCTTGTGATCCCTTCTGCTTGGGAAAGTGGCAGAGAACAATGGAACACAGGGTAATATTAGACTAAATCTGAATTCTCTGGGGAGAAGGTTTTGATTTGCGTATTTGGTTAGGTTTTTCTGCTAGAGGGTAAGATAATAATGACCCACAGGAATCATTGTTAATATTATGCCTGTGGCGTAGAGCCTTTCAAAAATCCATCCTAAAGTAGACCAAGAAAACATGGTGATATGGGGGTGGGTGGGGGCCCTGCATTTTTTCCCCCTTGGCAGGATGCTGGAAACTGTAGTTAAGTACCTTATTTCTACAGCAGGGTTCCTTTCCAAAGATCTTACTATTAGCAGAATTCCTGCAGAGCTCTGAAGCAAAATCATTTGAGGTGACCAGCCACTGTCCTCTGCAGTGTCTGGGAGGGAGCCTCTTTGTGAATCAAACTGGAGAGAGAGAGATGCCAAGACATATGTGAAACGTGCGCAGTTTGGTGAACACCACCCCTCCACCCCCACCCCCTAGTTTCATTGCCAAAGGAACTATGTGGAATATAGTTCCTAAATGAGACTGTATTCATTACTCTTATATAGTCAACTTTATAGAAAATTTCCCATTACCAGTTTTGACATGGAGTTTTCTTTCCTGTCATTTTTCCTCACATCACCCTGTGAGTAAACCAAATTGCTCATTCTCATGAGGGGACCAGAACCTAGAGCCAATGTTTGGCCTTTACAGGTGCCATAGGCCCAGAGGTTCCTATTCTCCAGCAATGTTTGTTCCCGGGGCTAGATTGCAAGCCCAAGGCCTCATACATTCCTGGCAGGGTACTCTACTAATACCTATTCTTCAATATGTTTGGTTTAGTTGTTGTTTGTTTTGTTTTTTGAAGAAAAAAAAGATACTGATTAAATCTTGCTTTTAAAAATGAAAGGGAAAGCCTATGTCATAAGTCCAGACCACTCTATAAAAATTTACAGAGTAGAATAAATGTTTCTCTTAAACACTAAACATTTCTGGTGAGTATTTATAAAAAATCTTCTGTGGGTGGCATCACTCGTCGTCTTATTGTTGGACCACCCTGGAGCATGTGCCTGATGTACTCTTGAGATAAGATGTGTTCTTACATAGTTTATGTGTGTGAGTGCCCAGGTCTGGAGAACGTGAAGCAGAAAGTAGGGACTGATGGAAGGATGAGGGCATCTCAAAGGGAATGAGAAGGCTACGAGGAGCAGCCTGTCTTCCCTAAAGACATGGTGCTATCCTGAGATGCAGGGAAAGGAGCCCTGTCCTATAGTGATCAGTCTGTAAGCTACATTGTGGTCAGACTAACCAATTGCTTTAATAACTATTCAATAAATATAATGTTGTTGACAGGACTTCTTAACAGCATGAAGAACTTACCAAACATCCTGTGTCTCCTATACATATCGACACATTTGTGGGTAAAATGTCCCAGTATCTGATGTCTGATATTTATTTTTAAACTCTGCAGTTGGGGGAAAGGTGCAGGAAGGCAGATTGAACCCTTGATTGGCAAAAGTGTTGATAAGTTGTAAAGCTGAATGAAGGGTTACTCTTTGATTGTACTTTTGGATATGCTTGTTAAATTTCTGAAACTAAGGATTATAAAAAATACATTTCAAAGGTGAAAGAATGAAATTGAATATAGAAATGTCTCCTGGTAGAGGTGTTCAGATTTTAGGCCTCTGGGGTTTTCCATGGCACCTGACAGCTTTCTTTTCTTTGAAGGGTGGGGACAAAACGATGAAATGTAGGAGTAGGACAGGTCATAGGGCACTTCTTTTTTTTTTTTTTTATTTTTTTTGTTTTTTGTTTTTTTGTTTTTTCAAGACAGGGTTTCTCTGTGGCTTTGGAGCCTGTCCTGGAACCAGCTCTTGTCGACCAGGCTGATTTCGAACTCACAGAGATCTGCCTGCCTCTGCCTCCTGAGTGCTGGGATTAAAGGCGTGCACCACCACCCCAGCAATAGGGCACTTCTTTTCCATTATGGAATTCAGGGTGGTCCCTCCCACCGCAGACTCATGGTGTTGTGGGTAAAGATCCTTTCCAAGCCCCAGGTTCTTTGTAGTACCTGCATGCCTTTTTCTTATTAACAATGGGCCCTGAAAAAAACAAGGCATTGAAGATTTCTTCCAGTTGCAGCATGGAATGTCTGTTCCTTTCACAATGGGAGCAGAAAGGAGTCCCTAGGGCATTCCTGTGAGGGCAACCTTCTTCCTGACATTTGAACCTCAGCCAAGTCCCCTAGACTACTGGTTGCACCACTGTTAGTCCCATTCAGCAAAAATAAATTGTAAACTTGTTGACATTTTTGTCCTCTTTACAATTCATTGTTTATTTTTCCATGACAGAGAATTTTGATGCAATTATCACTGAGCTTTCTGACAAAAGGGAAATAGCAGAAGAATTTTGATGAGTTACCCACTTCATTAATCAGAACAAGCATCTCTAGTGACAGGGTTAGAATTACAATGAAGATTAGATAGCAAATTGCTGTTCCACCTAGTGTCAATCATCTGCAGTGACAGCAGTGTGATTACACTTCAGGGAAGAGCTTTTCTTGCCAACAGAACGAGGGCAACTCCAGTGCAGGTAATAAATTTAGCAGGGTGGGCTGTCATTTCTCCTCTTGAGTGGAACCCTTAAAATCCAAATGCTGTCGTGTGGAAGATTTTAAGGGGAAGACAGCATTTCACTTTAAAACTTCCTCTCACATTGTAGTATTGAATCTGAAAAATTATCATAGATTCATACTTAGGTACAGCTCATCCCCACAGTGATTTTTCCCTGGTTCATTTACCATACCAAGCCTATCATTGCAGCTTGATAAAGAGATGGTAGAAGCTAGGGGAGGATGTGTGACTATATTTGCAAACCATCAGCAAGAAAAAACAGATACAGAGATGAATACATTAAGAAAGAAATAGAGAGAGACCATGTTGGTTATATGTATGGTTAAAAGTTTGAATTCTCTTGGCTTAAACATAATACACTCCTCTTCCAACTTGAGTGTGCTTTTAAATAACTTGTTACAAAGAGCAAAGGGCTAGAGCACCATTGTAGTTCTAGACCAGTGTTTCTCAACCTATTCCTTTGAGGGTAGCATATCCAATATTTACATTACAATCCATAACAGTACCAAAATTAGTTATGAAGTAGCAACAAAATAATTTTATAGTTGGGGTCACCACAACATGAGGAACTGTGTTAAAGGGTCTCAGCGTTAGGAAGATCCAGAACTCCTGTTCTAGATTGTGAACTGATTCCCAGAAGCAGGCAATTTACTTGGGCTGCAGAGGGTTACCTTTAATCCTCATTGTCACCTTGTCTGGATTTAGAATCACCTAGGAGACACAACTGGAAGGGGGTTTGTGGAGAGGTTTACCAGAAGAGGGAAGAGCCATTGTGGGCTGTCTCAACCAAATCAAAAGGAGAAAGCCAGCTCAGATAGCATCCACCCCTTCCTCCCTCCTGTCTGTAAGCATTCCTGCTAGACCATTGTAGCTGACATCCTTTCCCTGCCATGATAGACTATACCTTTGAACCTAGGACCTAAATGAACCCTTCCTTAAATTGCTTTTGCCAAGAATATTGTCACAGCAATAAGAAAAGTGACTCATATCAGAGTGAAGGGAACAAATAGATGCTATCTGTGGAAGTGTGCTCCTTGTCCCTTCTAAGTTAAATGAGAGGACTAAAGTATATTCCTTTCGCCAGTGTTTCCAAAGCACATTTATCAGACTCATGTTTACCTAAATAATGTTCACTCTAGATCAAGAATAACTAAACAGCTATCCTTGATTCATTCTTTATTTTTAATCTAAATTTTAATGAGATTGCTTTTGAGCAAGCAGGAAAAAAAAAAAACAGTAGCAAGTTTAAAGTTTATTTCATTAAAGCAGTATTCCCAGAGCCTGTTGATGGGCTGCTGTTAGCTTCTGCACGGTGGGGCCCACTCCAGACCCTTGGAAGCCACCCTTTACTCCAGGGTCCTAACCTGGGACTTTAAAGGAACATACTGACTATAGAGTTTATAAACTCCAGCGTTGCGCTCCTAAATTCAGGTAAGATTTTAACAGATGCTGTTCTGCTGTGGTAAGCAATAGATATGCAGTTTGCTTTCAATTTCAAAGCAGAGAAGGTGCCCTCCATGGTTAGGGTAGACTTAATTACCTAATAGATTAGAGTCACCAGGATGCCAGACTGTTTGAGTTTTGGCCTTGGGATTAACATTAATGCTTTACTTTTCGAATTTAATCATTCAGCATTAGTCTACTTAAAGTTTTAATTCAACGAGGTGAATCATAAGAATACTTAATGTTTTGATTTATCATAATGATCGGACTAGTGGTGTAGCCTAGCTGTATATTATATGCTTATGTGCATAGCCCTGGATTTGATCTCTAGCATCAGTAAATACACGAATAAATGAACAGTTTAAAGTGTAATAGTACATAGAAGTTACTTTGAACTTTATGACAAGAAAGGCAAAAAAAAAAGTACAAGCTGGAAAGATGATCAGTAGTCAAGAGCACAGGCTGCTCTTCCACAGAACCCAAGTTACACTGTAGAACACAACCATCTGTAACTCCCATTCCAGGAGATTCAATGCCCTCTTCTGGCCTCCATGAACAGCAGGAACAAGTGGTACAAAGACAGAGACATACAGGCAGGCAAAACATCCATGCACATAAAACTTACACTTTCCGAGGATCTTAGTTTGGTTCCCAGTATCCACATGGTAGCTTCTCCATGATCCTTAATTCCTGTTCCAGGGGGTCCAGATTCTATTTCTGAACTCGTTGGGCACCAGGCATACTCGTGTGCATACATACATGCAGGCAAAACACTCACACACAGAAATAAATAAATCTAAAAAGTATTTTAAGTTTTTTAACTTTAAGCTATATTCTTTGTGTCCCCTTGTCATAGGTGAAGACAAATCCTGTATCTAGCAAGCCCTTTCTTTTTCCTCTTCTACCTCCTTCCTTTCCTGTTCTTATGCTCCCCCTGCCAATATATTTTAGTTGAGATTCCAGAAAATGTGCCCTCATTTGAAGTGATATAAAGGGGATAAGGGTTTTGTTTAGGTTGTTCGTGGTTTCTCTTGAGATATTATAATAGTGTATGCTTATCTAAATGGGAACATAGCTGATATCCTGTATAGAAAAAAATGATTCTGGTCAAGTAGTATACTTCCAAGAAGTCTAGCATATGTTTCTTTGTATTTTTATTGGCTTTTAATTAATTAATTATTGTGTGTGTGCATGATGCCTTTAGGTGGGCATACGTAGAAGTCAGAACAAGTCCTGGTTAGCTTTGTTGTCAGCCTGACACACCTTGAAGAATGGGCTCCATCAGATGGCCAGTGGGTGTGTCTGTGAGACATTTTCTTAATTGCTGGCTCATGCAGTAGGCACACTACCATCCTAGGTAAGTGTGCCTGGGCAGCATAAGAAGGGTAGCCTTCTTATGTGAACCTGGATGGAAGCCAGGAAGGTAGCATCCCTCTGTATTCTCAGCTTCAGTTCCTGCCTCCCAAGATCTTGCCTCAAGCTTCTGCCTTGACTTCCCTCAGTGATGCATTGTAACTCGTAAACCATGTAAATCCTTCCTTCCCTAGAGCAGCTTTCAGTCATGGCATTTATGACAGCAACAGAACACAAAGTCGCACTGAGAACAATTTTGGGAAGTCAGTTCTCTCCTCTCGGGGGTTCTAGACTGGAACTCAGGTTGTCAGGCTCCAAGGATAAGTGCCTTCACCAACTGAGGCATCTCACTGGCCCCAGCCTTTTATTTCTGTTTCCTGTTTTCCTATAACCTTCCAAAAGTAGAGATTGTTTCCTCAACAACTTTGTTTAGACTTCCCAAACTCAAACACTGGCAGGTGTTTAGTAAATGTTGAAATAGCATCCTGTAAGTATTTTTACAAAGAAGAACGCAGTGAATTGGGCTAAAGTCTTTGAAACCCATCCTTCCCATAAAAGCCACTTGCTGTGATGTTGCTTTGTTTGATCTCATACTTGGAGCTCCTGTTGGGTTTGCTGTCCCCATTTAAAGGTCCTATTCCCTTCTCTTGGGAGTGCCACAGTCTCGTGGAAGTCCTTAAACTTGAGATTCTGATGAAGTAGTAACTGCCTTAGTGCAAGAATGCAGAGCTCCCTCTGAAATGGTGGAGGCACCTTACAGTTGGGGGAGCAGTCAGCCACAGGGCTCCCTGTGGGAAATAGGTACTGATGGGCAGAGAAGGGGCGGGAAAGAAAGACAGGAGTTAGTGTGAAGAGAGGGGAAAGTGGGACATCGTGTGTTTGGTGTTGAGGCTAAGGATGATAGTAGATCTAGAAAGAAAGAACAGCATGTTTTTTTTATGAGGCTAGAGTATATAGTCAAGGGCTGAATAGCAGTGTTTTTCTCCTTAGACCTGGATCATGAGTAAAATACGCCATGGGGACTTCGTTAGGGATGGTAAACCTTCTCTGGTTTGCTGTTGGCTGCATAGGCACATGATGGCCTGGATATCTCTAGGCTTGTTCCTCAAAACCTTGGTAACATGATTAGTGGTAGCCTAGCCAGCTTGTCATTTTTAGTTGTCTTGTTTTCAAAGAATAGGGGCCCCATTCTGTTCCCCTGAGTATTCCCGTGTTCTCTCATGAAGGACAGGAGTGGTGCTCAAGACAGGAGTGAGCTAAAAGCAAGTCCTGTTGGAAGCAGCTCTCTGCAGGTCTCTAGTTCACGTCTATGATATGACCTGCTACCCCAGTTACCATGGGTATTTTAATTTAAGTCATGAAGCTGTGATTTGCCTCTGGTGTCTGACTTAAATGTTTCTCAACACTATAAGCATGAACGAATTAAGCTTTGTTCCATTCAATCAGAATCACAGGTAATAGATTGCTCAAAAAAAGTGTGATAGGAAAATCTGAGAACAGGGCTGTCAGTGTTGCATATTTGAAACACGAAAACTGACTGGTGGTGATTTTCCAAATGTTTCCACTTCAGTGTCAAAAACGGTATTTCTCTGCCTGGCATAAGCTGATTCTGGACCATAGGATTAAGCTGGGGAAAGCTGGGACCCTGTCTGACTGGAAGCTTCAACTGAGGGTCCTGCGAGCCTGGAGAGACTATACACGATCCCAGAAGTTGGAGCGGGAGATCCGAGCCTTGGAAAATGACCTTAGGGAAGAGAACAGGTACATTACTTACACCCTGAAAATCCTTCTGTTGTGCTTATTATCTAGGACATCTTCCCTCTGAAGAGTTCAGAAATCAACTCCATAAAAGCTATCCACTAGAATCAGCTATGATAACAGTGATCTGTTCTCCTGTGTTACCCCCAGCTAGAAAAATGTAACTGAAAATTAGAAGCAATGTGATTTTCTGATTAAAATGTACTGATGAAGTCCATTCTCTTTCTGTAAAGGGAAGATTGGGCTTCAATTGCTAAAGAGCAGCACTGCACCTTGTACCATCTCACAGTTCTGAAGAGGGAGTTTGGTTTATATGCCAATAATTCTCATTGATAGAATCGCTGTCTGCACATAGAATGTTAATTAAGGACGCAGGGAACATCCATCTGGGAGGACCAACCTGCCAAGAGTGATTCCTCCCACCCTGCTGTCTTTTGTTCCACACCTCATTTAGAGGTTTCTGACGCCTTTATATCAAATCCCTCTTTTCTGCTGCTGTGTCATACAAAATTTATTGTCAAATAAAGCTTGTTTTATTTCATTATCTTAAAATTAAATACATTTTCTCTCTTCACTTCCAAGTTTAACTTTGCATGGTGTGTGTGTGTGTGTGTGTGTGTGTGTGTGTGTGTGTGTGTGTGCGCGCGCGCCGCGCTATTTTTGCTTTGTTGCTTCGTAGTGCTGGCTCTGGAACCCAAGGCTTTGCATATTTTACTGCCAGGCTACACTCCCTCAGCCCATCACCTTTTTATTCTAGAATCAATGTCACTGAAAGAAGGAACCATTATGTTCTTGTGTGTAATCATTACTGACAATACTGCCATTCATTCAGGATAAAAAAAAAAAAAATGAAGTGAGTGGTATGTAGAAGAGTTGTTGCATCGAAAGGCACAGCTGTGCAACACTATGATGGCATCAGACCTTGTAGGTTATATAGGCATTGGGTAAATGAGGTTATATAGGTGTTAGGCACATGGTCTATTGTCCTCAACTATGTGAGAAAAACAGTATCTAGAGACATTGCAGCTGTTCCATATAGTACAGTGAGGAATATGTTCCCTTTGCTGATTGCGTAGAGCAGACTTCATCAGTGTGGAAGTGTAGCCTTCTGGTTTGGATGGAGATAAACATGTGGCCTTCAAGTCCATCAGCTTTTGAGAAGCTAGCCAGCTTGCTTGCTTATTTTCTCTCTTTACTTCTTTGTTTTTAATTTGTGTGTTTGTGTGTGGGCCCACATGAGTATTTGTGTACCACATGTATGTAGAAGCCTGTAGAAATCATTAGAGGTCATCAGATCCCCTGGAACTGGAGCTATGTGGTTGTGAGCCCCCATGTCAGTTCCAGGAACTAAACTTGGATCCTTTGTTAAGAGCAGCAAGTGCTCTTCTCCCTCGAGCCTCTCCAGCTTTGTGTCCCAGGACAAGGAGTTTAGGTGTGTTTCTAAAGCTTCTCAAGCAGGAGGATGACTCTTTTGGACTGTACAATGGGATGCATCTTTAGTGGAAAGAGCCAATGGAGAGAAGTCTCCTTTAATCTGTTTCCCCCAGTCCTGGGACCTTATGATTGGTGTAATGAACTGGGATGACAGCCTCCTGGAAAAGTGAATGATGAGGAGTTTTCTGGGTAAAGAATGTAAACTGGAGATCGTGCAAGGGCATAGAGTAGAAAGAGAAATGTTAAAGTTATAAGCCGCCTGTAAGACTTGCATGCCAGAAGAAACTTGTAGAAGAAAAATCTGGAGAACTCAGGATTCCATTCCAATTAAACAGTTTAAATATAAAGGCACTAAATGGAGATTTCATAATAGTATAATGTGCCAATTTTTTTTTTAAGAGCTCAGAACTTTTAGTCTGGTATCTGAATTATTTTCAGGTGTCTATTTTTAAATGTTCAGAATGGGTACTAAGATTGTTTTAACAGTTAAAGTTAGAAAATATTTAACTTATAATACTTTTTTTTTTTTACTATAAAGCTTTAGAACAAAAAATATCCTAGAGCAGGATGACACCTTAGAATTGTCAGATCCAGCCTCACATTTCACAAATGAGGAAAAGAAAGCCCTGAGAGTGGAAGTTTAGTGGAGAGAGTGTGGGATGACAGCCTTGTCTCTGGAAGCCTTTACCAGACAGTACTACCTCCCAGTTCAGAAAAACAGCATCTTAGTCATGGTTTCCCAGGCTGCCCATGAGTTTCTGCTGTGTTGCAATTTGCTTTAGATTGTGATGTGAGAACCAAGAGTGGTGGTTAAGGAGTGTCAGGTTATCTGAGAAAGGTGGAGGAGCTGTTCCTGCTGCCCCTTCTGAGTCCCCAGCTCTCTGTATGTTGAATATTGTCTTAGAATCTGTTTTAGAAAACTCAGCCTCGGACCTTCTTTATCGTGCCCAGCGAGGTTTCTCCACATGCCTCGGTGGACACTGGCTGCAGGAAGGCTCATTGCTTCCTTCCCTGCAGTTTCCCCAGATGGAGTGTTCCTGCTCCAGTGAACCCCATGGGTAGGTGAGAGGCAATGGTAGAGTGATCACTCCCATGGGACTTACTGCTCACCCAGTGGCAGGATACAGGTGACTCTGTGGCTTATCGCAGGATGCTGTTGAAAACACTCGTCTGTGATTCAGATGTCAGATGAATCCACATCCCTGATTTCTGCGCTCACAATGGTTTTGTTCCCTGAGGTTTTTCCTCATGGTCTGCTCCCCTGCAGGGCCCAGCTTTGTGAGCTCTCTTCTGTTCTTCCCACTCCTCTCTAGAGCAACATCAAATCCCTGTGTTCTCATTCATAATGTAGTATCCTCCTTGGCTTTCGGAGCCTGTGCACAGTCTCACCTCCACTTCAAGAGTTCATCCACTTATCCTACAAATGCATCTTGCTTTCCCTGTTAGGAATTGTGGTTGTTCTATTTCCATCCATCTCTTTTCTTCCAGAAGTAGTGAGTGTGCTGGGTGTGATGGTGCATGCCTGTAATCTTAGCTTGTGGGAGGAGAGGGCAGGGTGATCAGGGACTGGAGGTCGACCTGAGTCTTAAAACATAGAATAAAATAGACTGGAAAGAAAGGGTTATTGTGGCTAACGGTTTCACTGAATTTCAGTATAATATCATACTATAATTTCAATATGACATTTCTAGATTCATTTGCTTAGGTAATGTCATGAAACTCCGTTACTCGCACCTTTGATGTGGTGGTATTGAAATTTTAACAGTGTCAATTTCCTTAGCATAATCACTTTCACAGGTTGGCTGTCTGTCTATGACTCCTCCCTCCCTTCTTCCTTGATTTATAGGCAGCTCTACAAGAAGATGGGAATAAGCAGGGTTTGATTTTAGTATCATCTGCTGGCTCTTCTTGAGTCTTATTCTCCTGCTTTCTCTGGACTTTACGAAGCAACACCTATCCTAGGCTGTACCAACCCCCCTCCCACATTCCCTGTCCTTTGGCCCTGCCTAGAAAATGCCTTAATCTCTCTGTCATTTCTCAAGCCCCCCCCCACCACCAACTTCTTTGTTCCTAGAGTCCTTGATTGTCCACATTCCTAACACTCCTGTGCTCAGCCTTCTTTGGGGAATCATATACAGAACTCTTTTGTTAATCGTTTTCAGTTGCCTCCCCCCCACTGCACTCATGGGGGTTCCCAGGTGAGTGGCCAGAAGCCATGTAGCATATGCATCTGGTGAAGCTCCTAATAAGACCAGGCTTGCACTGCCTGGCTCACCTCAAAACCTCTTTTAAACACAATTGTCTTATATTCCCTATTTCCCTGGGGGCTACCTAGTGCATTATCGAATGCATTAGCTTGCTCTTTCATGTTCCTGCTGAAGCTGCTCATCCCAAATGCAGCTGCTCTTGTCACTGCTGCTGTTGTGTTCTGCATCCGATTTCGGCACTTAGTCAGATCACCGGCATGTGGTTATCTATCCTCTCCCATTCCCTCCTGGAAAAATTCAAGACATGGGACCAGGGAAGTGGCTCAGGCGGCAAAGGCACTTGCCATCAAGCCTGATGACCCGACTTCCAGCCCCAGAGCCTACACTGTGGAAGGAGAGAACTGAGCCCTGCAAGTTTTCCTCTGACCTCCACATGCCCGCTGTGTAACCCCACCCAAAAAGAATGCGAACATTAAGACATGGTTTAGATATCCAACAGTCTTGCTGTAAGATGGCGTTATTACTTTATGTATGGATTTCATTCTGTGTTTTTAGATTTTGTTTTATTTATTTAAGGTAACAAAAGAAAACAAATCGTTTGAATACTAGACAGTGTAGAGTTCTCAGCACCATTTCTGGGGAAGAATCTTAGAGTCCATCAGCCACTTGCCCACTATCCCAGATCTGCTCGCAGGTCTCCTGACTTGGAGGTTCTACATTACACTCCTCCACTAAAGCACTGTTAGAGGTGTTGATCCTGGGCAGCATGGTTCACACTTGGATTCCTGTTTAAATCGTTCCTGTTTTGTACTCTTAGGCCTGCGGAGACAGCCTTTCTTTGCAGGCAGTTATGTAATTATGATGATCAATTTATACGCTCTTGCTAGAAATGTTCTGATTTAGCTCACAAGCATATTGGGACAGGCTGTTTTCCATAAGGCACCCTGTCCTTCTGTATAGTTCCTGGGAACTGTGTCTGAAGCCTTTTCTTCAGGTGAATTTACCTAAGTGATGGCATCTCACTATGGTTTCATGAAATTGAGGTGATTTTAAGCCCCCCCTTTAGAACTAGCTATATTTTTAGTGCAGTCTTTTTAAAAAGTATGGAAGTTGGTTCAAATGGGACACTGTCGCTGTGCCAGAATGAAGTGCAGAGCAGCAGGCGTGGAAAGAGGCTCTCTTGTTCTAATGTCTGTCCTCTGCCATTTCACCTTAGCTGACAAACACCAAGTCCTGTCTGCATTCCAGGTCTCCTGTGCAGCCATCATAGAGGGATCTCAGCAGTGGAACAAGCACACCTTTCTCCTCACTGTCCTACCTTCTTAGTCTTGATGGCGTCATAGAGATGGTTTTCTCTTTGTCTTGCATAGTATCTAAAGAATTGAACTGAAGATCAAAAGCCCAGTGCTGCTTTCGGCTGTTTATGCTTTAAAAATGATATTAGCTCACCGTGCCTCTCTCACCCATGTCTCTTGAAAAGATCGATGTAAATTGGATTTCACCTTAATCAGACTCAGCAACAAGCATCTTCTGTCCTAAAATTTATGAATTTTACTCACTGGAAAAAAAACTATAGAGTTTTTGTTTGTCTCCCTACTTAGCCTTTAGAGTTTTCCCTGCTACTTAACTTACTGCCTGGTCTGAAAATTGTATCAAGGCAGTCTCGTTAGACAATTTGTCTTCATTACAGTAAAATACATGTCTATTTATTATGACTTACAGTAAACTTTTAGTATGGAAACTACCTGACAGTCACCAAGTGTTTGTCAGCCATCATCCACTCTATAATCAACCATTATAAAGATCAATTAAATATAATGATATATGTTGTTGGAAAATGCACTGGTCATTTTTCTGCTGCTGTAGCAGAGTAGTATAGGCCGAATAATTTATGAACAATAGGAGTGTATTTGGGGACGTAGAACTCAGAGCATAGTACTGGCATGACAAGGACAAGTAAGCACACACTGGACAGACAGGATCGGGACGCTCCGTTTTCATAGGTAAGCCAGCTCCAAGACAAAGCATCAGTCTGTTCCTGGGGCAGAGCCTTCATGGCCTAATTAGCCATTTTCATGGTTTGGCTGGTAGGTAAGCACTATAGCTCTGAGCTATGATTCCCAGCTTCTCAATTACCTTGCCAGGGTCCTGCTTCTTCATATTGTTACAGTAGGAGTTCAGTCTCCACATTTTTACAAGGTATGTTGAAACCATGGCAGCTGGCTGGATTGGAAATAGCAGTGCATTTCCTGTAGCAAGGGGAACTATTCGATGAAACTGTTGTTTCAGATATATATACAGTTTTGTTTCATTTAAGTTTACATATAAACTGTATTAAGTTACAGTGTAACATTTTTCACTGTAGATAACCATCAGGAGTCCTGTAAACATTTTTTAAAAACTAGAAATGGGTGCTGGATAGATGACTCAGCAGTTAAAAGTACTGGATGTTCTTGCAAAGCACCTGGATTCAGTTTGGGGCACCCTCATGTGGGGTGTCACAGCCTTCTGAAACTGCAGTTCCAGAGGGATCTGACATCCTCTTCTGGCCTCTGTGGGTACTGCATGCATGCATGTGGTTTGTGCACTCAAAACAATCATATACAAAAGTAAACAAGTCTTTTTTTAAATCTCAAGAAACATTCTCCTTATCCACTGATTTAAATGGTTACGATTTTCCTCATAGGACCTCCGAGTGTGTGTATAATGTTTAATAGGAAGAGTTATGGAAACAGTGCTGTAGGGAACTTAGTTATGTTTACCAGATAAAACCACAAAGGCAAATAAACAATATTGGATTTTAAGTCTCCAAATGGACACCTGATGCCACATAATAAGTCTCAAGATTACAGAGATAACCATTCCCCAGCAGATAGATACAAGAGACCTCTAGGCTTGAATCCTCTCGGCTTGGATCGTGTGTGTGTGTGTGTGTGTGTGTGTGTGTGTGTGTGTGTGTGTGTGTGTGTGTGTATGTGTGTTATCTGTATAGATGTGATGTTCACATTTGTGTGCAGATGGAGGCCCAAGGTTGTATCAGGTGCTCCTTCCCTTATGTATTGAGTCAAGGTCTCTTGCTGAAGCTGGCAGGCTTCTAGTCTGGCTAGCCAGCTTGATCTAAAGATTCCCCTTTCAATTTCCAGTGTTTTGAGATTACAGACAGGCTATCATACCTATCTGGTGTTTACTTGGCCTCTGGAGATCTGAACTCCAGTCCACACAGTTCCAAGACTTGAATTCTTGGCCAGCTTCCACCATGATGTGTCCTGGGGATGATTTCCAAGGGGAAATCAATGATGTCAATTCCCAATTCCAACCAACCAGGTCACTGATTATGCAGGTTCCAGGAGCCCATAGGAGCTCTTTCTTAGGTGATGGCTGAGCTCCCTGAGAGCAGGAGCCTGGACAGTGCTCTTCACATGTGTGTAATGTTTAGCTAATGTCACAACAGTCTCATTCAGTTCAAGGCTTTGGTCCTCTTCAGTGACCTTCTCCCTGGGCCAGTCTTTACCATGATCACCTTCAGGGTTTGACTTAGACTTTAATAAGTCTTTTTGTTGTTTGTTTGCTTTTTTCTGGAACAGGGTTTCTCTGTGTAACAGCCCTGGCTGTCCTGGAACTTGCATTGTAGACCAGGCTGTCCTCAAACTCATAGAGATTCACCTGCCTCTGCCCCTCAAGTGCTGGGATTGAAGGCATGTACTACAACCGCCTAGTGATGAGTTATAATTATTGGCATCACAGGATGATATGACTAAGTTATTGAGTTTTCTCCTACCCTACCTGCCTTAGATTTCCACCCCTGTCTGAATCCCTCTTTCCCTAATGCATTGTTCTTTTCAAATAGTTGCATATATAATGTAAACTAACATGTCTTACTGGGAAGATAGAACAGTACAATTGCTTTTTCTTCTTAAAGGCAGTGCCGAGATGTAAGCCATTCCATTTAGTTTACTGTAACGTGATAAGATGGAGCATTTCAGGAACTTCTTTGACCTTATGTTTCATTTGTATTATCCACTAACACTATAAATGGCTTCTTCTTCTTCTTCTTTTTTAAGTGGATGTACTTTGTCTCTTAGAAAACAACAGCTGGCTACTGAGTTTAACCGGAAACAAGTTCTTCGATACTGCTTTGCCGAATGGCAGCGTTGGCATGGTTCAGAAGTTATAAAGAGGGAGCTGGCTCGAGCAAAGGAACAAACTAGGAAGAAAATGGATGAGCTACTGAAGGCAGCCTCTCTTGGGAAACTCAATTCCAATGGGTCACCGGGTGTCTGTCTTTTTGCAGAGGCAACCGCTGTGGTGGACCAGCCTGTAGGAAGTGGAGAGGTACAGTGTTCCCGTTGTTTGGGCTTCCTGTTTATTATGGATTTGCTTCTGAGTGTTGCACTCTTACAGCCGCTAAAGTCAGCATGCCTTGTCTAAACTATGCAAAGGCTATTTATTGCTGCTACAGAACACAGGGGTTACCACTCAGGCTGTTACTATTTCCTTGACTAGAATTGTTTTCAATAGTCGTACATCAGTGTTGGGCTAGCTGAAAGTTGGTAAGGACATGACACAGAATGTATTCATAACGTAACAGCTAAGTGAAAGGCCTTTGGGAACAGATGCATAAAGAAAGTTTGCCACAACTCTTGAGCCCCAATTTGATCTTCATACGTTTTTGGATAAACTTGTGATATAACATATTCTTAATTTTTTTCTAATATGAAAAGTAGTTTATACTAATTGTGACAATTTGGTAGGAGAAAAATCAGCAAGAATTAAAAAGACAAATCCAGTGGTGATGGAATATACCAGTGATTGCAATCTCCATGTCAGCCTGGGCTGTTTAGTGAGTTCAAGGCCAGTCTCAGTGAACAGCCAAGTCTGTAATTATATTACATGGAGGTAACATGGAAATAGAGTTATCTATTCTTTTCTTTGTTGAAGCATATATAAATTTGTTATTGTTAATATTTTATTTAGCTTTAAATTTCCCCCAACCAGGTCACTGAAGAAAAGTAGCCTGCCATAATCAGGAAAAGGAAGGCTTGTTGTTTTATTTCTCTTCCCTCTTTCCCTCCCTCCCTCCCTCCCTCCCTCCCTCCCTCCCTCCCTCCCTTTCTTCCCTCTTTTCTCTCCCTTCCTTCCTTTCTTTCTTCCTGTCTTTCTTTCTTTCTTTGTTTTTGAGACCTGGTCTCATATAGTTTAGTCTGGTCTAAAATACACTCAGTAGCAAAGGTTGGCCTTGAACTACCAATCCTCTTGCCTTCACTTCCTAAGTGTTGGTATTAATGCAAGGCTGTTCTGTGGGGTTTGTTTGTTTGGATTTTTTAAATTATGAATACAACTATTTAATTTCCTATAAACAGCTTTTGAATTTTCTAAATAGAACATGGCCACTTTTATGTTATTAAATATAACTTAGCCAAAGTTCTTCATTAAAAGTATTTCTCAGAACTAGACCTACTAATCAGAATTTCTGAGGATAGGTAATTTTAGTTCTGCAGGTGAACTTGGTAGCTACCTGGTTATGGATAACAGTTCTCTGCCATCAGTTTGTAATGCCTCCATGACATTCTGTGAAAAACCTAAACTACAAGTTGTTTAACTCATGGATGGATGAAATTTAAGTTTCGGTTTGTTACTATTTCAACTAAACATCCCAGTAGTAACCAAGTCTTTGCATATATGCATAATGCTTTACTTGGGGTAAATATTTTAAGACAAAATGCATATTCTATTTTTATCTTATTTTACCTTGCTTCTTTATCATTTACATTTTTATTGCTAGTGAAGTTAAGCATTTTTATATTGCATATATATATACATACATGTATATATATGTATATATATGGATATAAGAAGATAGGCAAAGTAAGTCACCTCTTAGTACCTTTGTTCATTTTTTCTACTCTTGTATATATCTACTATATTTACAGGAGTTCTTTATACTTTTAGGATTATGGACACTTACATTATTATGTGTGCTACAGACCTTTTGTCCACTTGGTCATCTGCCTTTATGGTTTGGTTTGGGGTTTGGTGCTGTGCCCAGCTGTTCATTTTTTATGAGGCCACGCCTCACAATCTTTCCTCCTTTATTCACTTGTCTTGCTGGAAAGCCTTAGGAGACCCTTTGCCTCCATCCTGCTCTAAGTGCTGTTAAGTACATTAAATTGGGCACCTGACGGCCTCAGCCTTGCTTTATACCGTGATCACTGTGAGCAAGCAGGCTGGCCTTCATTTATGCAGACTCTCAGCAAAGAAGGGTAGTAAGAATGCTTATGGGGTTTATGTAACATTCTGGGCCCTTCCCCCAGGCATTTCATCTACCTTTATATTAGCTGGATAATTTCATATTCATTGAGACCCAGGAAAGATTTATATCTTAAGAAATAGATGAATGAAAAATTTTTATTTTTCTTAGCAAGTTCTACTGTTGTTGCCTTTAAGTGAAAAAAGTCATCAAAAGTACTTTTCCTGCGTAAAACAAAATATTACTGTATGATATACATATGTACACACATCAAATATATATATATAAGAAAAAAGCTTCCAGGTATATAAAGTGAAGAAGAAAAAGTTTTATCAAGCAAATAAGTTTTTGGGAAATATATAGAACAAGAGAAAACAAGGGACTAAAGTAGACCTTCTGGTTCATGAAACAAACTCCATCTTTTCTGGGATGTACAGTAAAACCTGAGCAAATAAAATGCCTTGAAAGATTTCAAAGTTATCCATTAACTAGTAGGTAATTTCCCCTGAATAGACCAGGCTGTGCAGGTCTCTTCCAATGAGTACAAACTGTACTACTAAGCTTTTGTTTCATTCTCGTGTTTATAGTTTCAGAAGTTACCATGATCCAAAAGAAGCCTGTTGCTGTACTCAAGGCTTTTATGCAGTCTTGCTGGGCTAATAAGGGGTCATTACCACAAGGTTTAAAAGCGCCTAAAATATCCACCCTGCTTGATGCTAAATTACATAAAAGCAGGTGTTCTCATGAATAAATGTCCACTGACATTTTAAAATAAAAGGTTGTTTTTAAAAGTCTTTAACATGTCAGAGTTTCCATGTACCACATCTCCCACTTTAGCTAAGTCTTAAAAAGCATTTCCATCATCATGGACAATACTTTTGAGTCCTGAAGATGGTACCCCATTAGTGCTGAAGGCTCATAACATGGAACCTCTCATGGCTTTTTCTGCTTATGCCATTGCACATGGCAGAATTAGTAGCCAATCAGATCATGGACTCAAACATTCCAACTTGACACAGATTTTGGCCAGACTAAGTTTTGCTGTTAGGAATGCTTCTTTCCTTCCCCCAGATAATGTCATGGGGTATGAATCCTGTATATAAAGGAAGTTTACATCTTTGAAACATGTTATGTTGTATGCTAATGCAAGGTACTTAGACAAAGTTATTTTTATGTAGTACAGATATCTGCATAGCCCTGGCTTTCCAAAAACTTCCCCAAACAGATAGTTGGGAAGAGTGGAGATTGGTCTCAAAATCAGATGTGGGTTTGAAGTCTGTACTTTTTCTAAGGATGAATTTGGTAAAACAGACCTTGAAAGGACAGATCTGTTGCATCTTAAGAAATAGCTGAAAAGAACATTTTTTTCTTACCAAGTTCTTACTGTTGTTACCTTTAAATGAAAAAGGTCAGCAAAAAGTATTTTTCCTGTGCAAAACAAAAAAAAAAAGTTGCTATACAATAGGCTTTCACACACACACACACACACACACACACACACACACACACACACACACACAGAGAGAGAGAGAGAGAGAGAGAGAGAGAGAGAGAGAGAGAGAGAGAGAGAGAGGTTTAGAATTAAGAAAAGGCCTCCAAGTGTTGTTTTGTTCAGTGACACAAGTATGCTGTACCTCAGCTAGAATTTCAAACATTCTTGAGGAAAAAAATGTATCCCGCAACACAAAATGTTCAGATTTCTGTCAATTTTATATTAAATTTATTTAAAAATTCATGAAATAAACTTGAGGAAATCCTAAGAGAAGGTTGGGCATGGTGGTGCATGCCTGTAGTCGCAGCACTTTTGGCAAGGGGAAGCAGGAGGATCTTTAGTTGAAGGCCAGCTTGAGCTACATGAAATACTCTCCCATAAAACCAGAAGTGGTTCCTTCAAGCTCATTGCAGATGCCTCGGCCCAGGACAGCAGCTCTCCCAGCTCTGGCCACGTTCCCACTCACTCTTGATGGAGAGCAGAGTGCACACCCTGAATGGCTCACAGTGCTAAGCTGGTGGTGTCTGAGGTACCCTCACCTGGAGAGCAGGGCACTGCTAACTGAGGCACAGCATATTTGTGTCATTGAAGAGAATAACACTAATGAGAACAAGCCAGGATCTCAGCTCATCAGGATTGAATTAGAATATTATCTTTTTTTCCCAGGTCATCATCATACCCACTGCCTGGGAAAAAGCACCCGTAAGGAGCAGTGATTGTGTGCTCAGCCATTCCCCAGGAAGAACAACCAAGGGAAATCTTCAGGGCCCCCTCCCAGATGTCTCTGGGAGCACTCCTGACACAAAGCAGCCCAAAATTCCAGATCCTGAGACCTCTGAACAGCCTGGTAGCCATGAAAAGCCTGGGACCACTAGCCAGGAAGCAGATCCTGTTTGTGTGGGGCATTTCCTCCATCGTCACGTCTACCAGCAACAGCTGATTGAGAGGCAAAAGAAGAAGCTCAAGGAACAGAAGAAAACCATTCAGAAGCTGAAGGAAAACCAGCGCTTGGCTGAGGCCCGGTGGGCAGCTGAGCGAGCAGCAGCAGTCTCAGAAGCACAGAGTGGCCTTCTGTCTAATCCCAGGGGAGCAGAGGAGCCACAGGGAACCTGCCAGAAGCTTCTGAAGTATGTCAGCAGGGCCAGAGCTCTCTGACCTTGTTTGGAGGGGGTTTGCCTTTGAGGAAGAGGCTGCTGAATATCTTAGCTTGGCTTCTACACTCCATGGTCTTTATGTGGTGTGTACACTCATAGCTGAGAAGCCTCATGAATTCTGCCTTGCCCTTTCGAGGTGCACATAGATATTTAAAGCAGAGGCTGCCTAGATAGATTCCATCATATAGTAAGCACTGGGTGGTAGCTGCCATTGTGAGAGGAACTTTATAATTCTGTAGGGAAAGAGGAAAATCCTTGTTCTAACTACATTTCTGCTTTTTTTTTTTTTTTATCATGTGTAATGCTGAGAAGCCTGGGCAGACAACATGGACCCCATGGACCAGCCCCAGGGCTGAGTAATTACCTTGCTTATTCTTTGAAGTAAAATTATGTACCTTCAGGCTTGGAATAGGAGTTCAAAATTCCACAAAAGTCTCTCAAGACAGTTTCAGCTATGCCTGAGACATAGTTGGTGTGTGGTGAAGGTCATTAGGAGAATAGATCAGAAGACAAGTATGGGGTCCTCCCTGTGCCAACGTTCATCTGGGTATAACTATTCATCATTAACTCAGAGTTAAACTGAACCTTGTTTAGTGTTTTGAGGTCCTCGGGTGTGAAGACTTTGAAGGAAGCTAATTATTGATTTAGCATTGTTTTGGTTTGTTTTCTTTTTTCTCCTTATTTTCTCCTAGGTCGTTTGTTACTTCCCCAAGATGTGAAGATAGTAGAACTGATTCCAGAAATTGTCTTTCTGCATCCAAAAGGAACCCAACAGCACCCCATCCCTTCCTGAAAGGCAAGGCTGTGCAGATGGCTCTCATGATGGTTGCTTTTTCTACTACAGTAGCACTTGTCTGGGACTGCGTGCTTAGTGCTCTTAGGCTTTGAGATGTGGTAAAGCCTGGTGAAAATCTAAAGATTCATGACATGGGAGGAATGGGATGCTCAGGGAGCCTCCATACTCTCTCTCCTTTCACTTTGCCAGCCCTGGTGGCTTTCCCAGATAACACACGCATGTATATATATATGTGCACATGCCTGTGCGGTTACACACATGCACAGAGTTATGAAAGGTGCATCATTTTCCTCTAATTAGAGATTGGTATTGTGGAAAAATGGGGGGGTTACACAATTGAGACCCCTGAGTAGCCACTAAACCTAAACATTGATACAGTTCATCTGCCATTCATCAGTGCCAAAACACTGAGGAGTGCATAGCAATTCAAGTCAAGTTATTCTGTCATTTTATGATGCAGTGTCTTAATAGTACCATTTTGGTAATGAGATGTATAAACCAGATAGTTTAATTTGATAGCATTTTAGATACACATGGAACTCTTTATTTTAAAACTAAATAATGCTTTGAGAGTAGAGGCATTCCTCAAGACGCACCTAGTGATTCTGCTAATTGATTTTATCACAGAACTGCTCTGCGTGTGTGTGTGTGTGTGTGTGTGTGTGTGTGTGTGTGTGTGTGTGTGTACAGTGGAGAGTATTTTTGACAATTACGTTGAGTTTTGTAAATCTGAGTTTTTTAAAGCTATGGCAAAATTGCCACCCTAGCAAGAAGTAATGACATCCAAAGGACACTGTGGTCAGTTCCATCAATGAAGAGATTGGCTGTCTTTATCAGCCGTTTGGCAGGGCAGCAGCTGGTGCTGGCTTTGCCCACTACTGAGGCTGATCAGGAAATGTCCAGTTCATTGTGATAAGTTTGTGATAAGTGAAATTATTGTTTGATCAATTACTTCTCTATTTTAGAATCCCTTCCTGTTTTTCGAGTAGCCTTTAATGGTTCAATCTAGGAATGATGGGGGAGATGTATTGCTGAGACTCTGTTTCTCTGCTCTTTACTTTAATCCTCTAGTCTATTTCTGCCTCCTTAAGGACAGTCTCACTCTGCCATCTGTGCCACCACCACTAATCTTTTGTGGCAAAGCAGACACTTAATATCCGTAAGAAATAGCTTGGTGAGTTTTTTGTTTATTAATTCTTAAAACTTGGACTTAAATGTTCTTCTCTATAGCACGATGGCCCAAGGAACTGAAAGTTACCATCACTGGCTTTGTGAGCAGAATGCGGTGCTCCTGCTGCCCATGCCCCCCTTCCTGTGCCAGCCCTGACTGATCACAGTCATATTATCAGACCATCTTGCACATTTGTTTCTTTTGGATCGATATTTAATAAACTGTCAAGAACAGGAGTCTGACACTCAAATTCATTCTGATGCCAGTTCTCCAAATGCCTGGTTCACTTCCATTTCCTGCCCATCTGGGTGCCTGGGTCTTAAAACTACACGGAAATGTATTCACCATGACCCCAACTTTAGCTTTTGTTATTGTACAGACCATGGACAGTGGTGGCTTCACAAAAACACATAGCCTCACTTAATGTGAGGTTTAAGAAATTTTTCTATTCTCCAAATACTTGTTAGCTGTAGTTACATTCTCTGTGTTCATCAACAATATATTAAAATCCTTACTTCTCAGTTTCATATACTAAAAGTCCACCATCCAAGAACATTGTCTTATTTAAACCAATAGAAATACATTCCAAAGATTTTAAACAAAAACATAATGAATGTGTAAATTGTTCATTATTGCTAATGTTAGATCTTTAACCTGTTGAATTAAATAAGCTTCATATTTCAAAGTGTCCAATTTACAACAAAACTCTAATGATAACTCTATATGTGACTATAATATGGATAAATTTTTTTACAGAGTGCCTCATAATTTTTTTTTATATTGGGACTATGTTACTATTTTTTAGCCATGGAAGAGAGAGCAATTCAACGAGCTGAACGTAGGCGGATCTTGGCAGAAAGGAAGAAAAAACAAGAAGAAGACAAATTGGTAATAAATTCGGAATGCAAACTAAAGCAAGAAAAGCAACTTGTTCAGATTTCAAAAACTGGAACCTTGTTTGTTCATGCCTCCTGTAATAGTAGAGTTAGAACAACTTTGGAAAGGCTTGTAGCCTACCCCTCTGTATTCAGCTTTAGAAAAATAAGGGAGGTTGTACTTGACCTCATTAGCAGAGCAGTAAGGAAATGTTACAAAAGTGAATGACAGCTAGCATATTGGAAGGTTCACAGATAACCACATTAGTATGCTGTAGATGATGGATGTCTGACCCAATGATTTTGCAAACAATGTATCTTCCAAAGTTTGACCTACCATCAGAAGTAAATTTTGCACTTACAAGAAAACATTAACAATTCTGTTTAGGGGTGGGCTAACCAGATTTCACCACACAAGATTTCCTGTTTCCCAGATGAAAATAAGAACTGAGAATAGTCATTTTATTGTGAAAACAGAGTGGCCATATGCATGTGCTGTGTCCCCTTCCCAGGCAGGAGAAGGTTCATTTGGAGAGATCCCTAAGTTACAGCATGTTGCTCCAGTCTTCCTCTCCTGTCACAAGATGCATTGATAGTCCTGGGGCAGGGCTGGCACTTGGTAGATACCTGACTGTCTCACCACAAAAGATCTCCTTTCCCACCCAGGAAAAGGGTTCTGAGTTTTCTGTCTTCTAACTTCATTCAGGCTCAGTTAAAGGCCCAAGAGGAAGAACGCCAAAAGAAAGAAGCCAAAGAAAAGGAAGCTCAGCTTGAGAGAAAGAGAGAGGAAAAGAGGCTGAAGAAGATGGTTAGTAGCGGCTATTTTAGTAGTCTTTACTCAGTTGCCTCTCTGTTGAGACCCACTGTAGTGATCTAATGGCTCTCTTCTCATTGTGTTGGTCATCTATGTATCTAGAGCATAGGATGCTCTAGGCAATTGTGGTGAATGAGTAAATAGAGCAATGAACAGTTAGAAGAAAATATGCTTCCAAGTGCTTGGAAAACAAATTGTTAAATGCTAGTTGACAAGACATGACCTTATCTATTGGAGGAAATACAGTAGAATATTTGCTGTGTCAGATGATACGCAGGACAAAAGGAGTCAAGAAGTCATCTGAGGCAAAATCCACATAGATTTTGGAGACAGTAGAAGCATTTTCATCCTTTGCTAAATCAACATAAGAAATCTCTAAAAGCAGCTGTTTCTTCCCTTAAAAACTGGTGAGATATTCTAAAACACATTTCCCCAACATGTGTTATATTCCATGTCGCCCCAGTCGCTCCTGAAATAGTAAGCTGTTTTGAGAAAGTGTAAATTCGGTAGTCAAATGGTTTTGGAAAATGCTGTTTAAGATAAACAAAGTTCCTTAATTAGTTGACTTCCCAAAACTTTTGACATCCTACCAGACATTATGAGTCTCCAGAAAAGAGACACAATATGCCAAAGTCGACATACATATCTAACTACGAGACCAGTTTTTATAAAGCATCTGTAACATATTATGGAATGATTTGAGGTCATACTACTGTAAAGCAACAAAATAATTTTTAAAACATACAGTGTAACAAGTGTTTCTCTCTTATCTGCTCACTGTAGAAAATTTGAGAACTACAAAGAAGAGAAAAGTTACCTGAGCTCAGCACTAAGAATTAATCTGTATTACAGTATCTTAGCATCTTTCCTTTGGGCCTTTTTCTCAGTGCATCAATCTGTTAACAGATTGATCATTGCCTGCAGGTATAGATAGCTGTCTTTTTCTTTTCTAGACTCTATCATGAGTATATTCAGAATTCTTCAGGGCTGCTTAATTTATATATACAATGATTTATTTTTTATAAATCTTTGTTTTGGATTAATACAGATTTACAGAAAGATTGTAAGGTATGCTTAAGAAAAATAGTAATGTGCTGTATGTCTTTCCCATCTAATGCCACCCAGAGCATTCATTGGAAGTCATCCTGAACACATTACTGCAGACATTGTTTTTCCAAGAATATTCGAGACCTAGTTTGGGATGTCACATCCCTGAAGTTGCTTTGTCCCCTTAGTGCCTTCTGGGTTGTGACAGATTCTGTATTTCCTCATTTGTCCTGACTTTTTTGCTTTTGTGTTCTTCTGACAATTACTCTACAGTAGAGGTTTTTGTGCTGACATTCTGTCCCTCTTAAATGCATGGCAGCATTGTACATGAGACCCAGATGTCATGTCTATGTGATAACTTGAGTTAGCCAGTGTCTAACAGGTTTTATCACTGTAGTTCCCAGTTTTCCTTTTCACACTTTATTCAGAGAGAGAGATTTGTTAAGTCCAGTCTTCTCTCAAGACAGGGAGAAGGAACAGTTCAGCTCCATACCCTCCTTGAAAGAGTATCTACAGTCAAAACTAGGAATTCTGTAAAGAAAGTTGGGTGCTTCCTTCATTTATTCAGTTATCATTTATTTAACTATGTAACTATGGATTCATGTATATTTATTTTGTACTTGGATGATGAAGAATACTGTTATTAACTTTATTATTTAAATTGTGGTTTTGGCTGGCTTTGGGAGCTCTTTGAGGCTGATTAGGTGTGCCCCTAATCTTCTGTCCTTTCTGAACAACTTATTCTCTGGAGTTTTTTTAAATTTCATATTTTCACTGCCAAGCCCTAGAATCAGACATTTTTTTTCAAGATGTCTTAGTTCTATATGTTATCTGGAAAAGAAGGTCTTGGCATGCAGCATTAAGTTACTACTGGAATATTCCTGATTCTGGGATGTTGGAAGACAGGGGTAGATGATATATATATATATATATATATATATATATATATATATATATATATGGATATATATACATATATATATGGATATATATACATATATATATACACACACACATATACATACACACACATATATATATAGATAGATGTAGCCATGTATATGTGTATATATATATGTGTGTGTGTGTGTGTGTGTGTGTGTGTGTATAGCCATGCATACACATCTGATTATAACTATTCCTTCTTATACAATTAAAGTGAACTCACACTGATGTCTCCAGCTCTAATCCAGGACCAGAGGGTTTATTATAGCCATCCATCTTCTTTGCTTACAAATGTCCTCTCTGATAATTTGAACCTTAACTTCCATCAATCAAACATATATGATTTGTTATAAGGAGTTCAAAGTTAGCCTGGACTCTGTCTCAAAATCTGTTTCAGATCTATTCATTTATTTGGGAACTCTTAAGCTGTTGGATGTTGTTTCCTGTGGTTCATCATATTTGTCATACTTGTGTATTCCTTATATGTTCAATTCATTGAGAATTTTTATTATAAAAGGATACTGAATTTTCTGTTTTACTTCTATTGAGATGAACATGAAATAATTATTAATTATTATTATTATTACTATAAAATGGTCTATCACATCTACAGATGTGTGTACATTAAACTGTCCTTACATTCCTGGAATAAATTTCACTTGATTGTGGCATATGATACTTCTAATGTAATCTTGAACTTGGCTTTCACTACTTTGTTGAGGATCTAAAAATTATATTCATCAGGAACATTGAACTGTATTTTCTGCTCTTTCATCATCTTTATTTGACTCTGGCTCACAAAATGAGTCTGGTGTTTAATCATCTCATATCCATCCACCTTCAGATCACATACTTGCCATGTCATCCAACAGCCTTACATCCCTGGATTTCTTTTTTTCTTTCCCTTGAGGTTACTCCTGTCTGTATTATGTGATGGTCAGTGCCTTGCTGAACTGACTTACACACTTGCCTCTAGTGGTGTTAATGATAGGATTGTTGGATTTTTCCTTCCATTCCGGATGTTCATTATTTCCTTGTATATATCTTTTTTTTCAGATGTAAATTTTTAATCTGTGTCATGTATTTATGAACTTTAACAGTTCTGTGGGGCAGGGTTTCTGGCAGCAGAGTCCTTCAGTGTCTAACCTGCTTTCTTCCTTTCAAACAGCCTTAGTCCCTCGTGTCCCCACAGCACCTTCTTTGGTACAGGTTCAGGAGGAGGAAGAGAGAGCAGAAGCTGTCTGGAATATCTTATGAGGACACAAATCCTGTCGAGTTCTCTACTCTTCGCTGTTTCTTACATAGGTCATGTACTGAAACATTAGTTAGGGTTTCAATGTGAGGACTTCTGTCTGTAGCAGTTAGCTGGAAGAGTTTCTTCCCTCTCCTGCTGACCACACTGCCTCAGGGTCTCTCTCTTGACTACCATTTCCCTAGACAGGGTTTGTTTGTTGGATTGCTTGCCTTGCTTAGTTTATAGCTTCTTTGATATATAGTTTTGTGTTTTACCACAAAATTTAAAAATACTTTATCCATTGTTCTTCAAATGTTTCAGCTGCCTCTTTTTATTCTGCTTCCAGGTTCCAAGTCACGCAAGTGTTGTTTCTTAGCTGGACCGGTGTCCCACTCTCTTGTTACTTTGCAGTCACTGTGACGTCCCTGCTTTTATTTTCAAGTTGTCTGGTTCTTTCTTCAGCTATTTCACCTAGTAAAAACTACATTGAAGGCCCTTTTCATGTCTGTTACCTCGTTTTTAATGTCTAGCACTTTTGTTTCGAACCTCGTGGTTTTCATGTCTCCTGCATTTATCTATCTGCCACTGAATGATGTCAACTTTTTCCACTGTAGTCTCTGACACTGTCATACATTATTTAAAGTTCTGACAGCTTCACAATCTTTGTCATATCTGCGTCTTGTTCTGATGATTATTGTATCGTTCTGGAAATTATCCTTACCCTTTGGCATATCATATATATTGTTGTTGAAAGCCAGACATTTGCTTAGAGCAATAGAAATTTGAGTATGTAGGACTTTAGTGTGGAGATTTGTGTTAATCTAGGCAGGATATGGGCTTTGTTTGATGTTTATTGTTGCTGTGGTTACTACCATTGGCTTTTGTTGTTGCTATGGACACCAGAGGCTTTACTTTTTTAGTGACTTTGGCTTTGGGTCTTCTCTTTGTGTGGCTCCGCAGAGGCCATGTCCTCTCCAGTTCCTCCTGTTTTGTAACACAGTGTTTGTAAGTAGGTGATAGGTGGGGGTGAAGGGACACAGTCCCTGCTCTGATTACATTTCAGTCTTGGGCATGCCCAGCTCTAGCTCCAGAGTTTCTGTTCCTGTGTAGAGGTTGAACTATCATTGTTACCTCACTTCCCTCCTTGCTCTGTGACTGCAAGCCCTTCCCTGCAGCAGTTGGTGGGCAGGGATCTCATCTGGCAGACTTCCCAAAGTGCTCTCCCTAGCCACAGTATGGCACCCCACTGTTCTCAGGTGGTAGCTACAGACAGAGCTTTCATTCTCAGAGGAAAAATGCTATGGGCTGGGCTGAAGAGATGGCTCAGTAGTTACAAGCACCAACTGCTTTTCTAGAGGACCCAGGTTCAATTCTCAGCACCCATGTGGCAGCTCACAACTGTCTAACTTCAGTTCCAAGAAATCCAACACTCGCACAGACATACAGGCAAAATACCAATGCACATAAAAACAAAAGCAAATAAAGTAAAAACAACAACAACAAAGAATGCTCTGGCAGATTTTGGGCTGTCGCTCCTCTCTTTTCCCTCTCCCAGCCAGACTATTAGGAAACGTCCTCTTGTGTGTCCTCATCATCTTTGTGAAAACATTCGGTGTTCATAGAGGAAAAGTCTACAGAGGAGTGGGACCACTCTCATGAGCTTTACCCTTGTCATGGCGCTGTACTTCCGCCACCTACCCACACACCAAGCACTTCATCAAAATGACTATATAGCAGTTCCGTCTCTGGTAGTTTGTGCATTCTCAGGTAAGTAGATGCTTCGGTGCCCCCCTAATAGGACCTGTCTCTCCAGTTTCAGGGATGATTACATGCCTCAGGTCAGTTCACAAAAAGACATTACTTCTCTTCTCTGTCGCTTTTTCTTCTTGTTGGAAGCAAAATGCTTGAACAGACCAAAAGCGATTGAAAAAATTGGCCAGGAGAGTGTTTTATCTCACTTTATCCAGCCCAAATCTTTCCTTTTTAGAAATGCCAGTCCAAGCAACAGACAAAAGCTTTTTCATGTAGACCAGCTTCCATTTGGTCTGTAACATTTGAGATCAGTGCATTTGTAGACTGGCTGTGATTGAGCCTTCCTTGAGAGTGATTTCAGCTCTAGAGAGGATGTGTCAGTTGTGTCCTCTTCCTTCTGTGTGAACATGCTGTTCGCAGTGTGCTTGCTACTCTGTCACATGGCCTCAATACTTTTGAGACCTCATACTGTGTGCAGGCAGTTCCTGCCTTCCTTGTAGACTTCATATAGCTGAGCCAGATACACAACCTCCATGGCCATGGTGATGTTATTCCTATGGACGACAAAAACTTGGTGGCACTCCTGAACCAGTGCCCGCTGTGACTTCTCTGTCAGTTGTACATGTCTGGCTGTCCTTGAGAGAAATCTGGTTTAACTTCTTCTAGTTGGCAGGGTTTTTGCTCATTGAATTTATCAGCAGACTGTCTAGTAGAGGCACCATATTTTCTAATTAGATAGATGAGTGAGCCTACTATTGCTATGACAGCGTGTCTCAGGAACAATCACACATACTTCTGTGCATACAAAATAATAAGGTAAGCCCAGGTATGTGTGTGGAGAAGGACATGAGTCTTAGTTTGGTTTTCTTTGGCTATGATAAAGGACCAGGACCAAAAGCAGCTTGGGGAAGAAGAGTTTGTTTGACTCATGGGCTATAAACCATTATTAGGGAAACAGAGATGATGGAGGGCTACTGCTTACTGGCTTGCTCCCCATAGCTTGTTCAGCCTGCTTTCATATACACCACCCAGGACCACCTGCCCAGGGATGGCACTGCCCACAGAGAGCCGGGCCCTCCCACATCTAATGGAGACAGTGCCCTACTGACTTGTCTACAGCCGCAGTTGGGGTTCTCTTCCTAGATAACTCTTGTTTGTCAAGTTGACAAAAGACTAATTAAGACGACATATAATATTAAGTTTTAGGACAAAGGAAGTATTCAGGGAAAAGACCATGATAAAGTGGCCCTCTGTTTTCAGAAGGGGTACAAAGTTGGGCATGGCTGCAGCTTCTGTTTCTGTGACCCTCATGGGAAAGCATGTCAGATATGGCAGTAATGGTGCATTCATAGTAGGTCTTACAACATGACCTCAGAATAAAACCTCTTAAAGTCCCACTTTTTATTATTAGATACATATTTTCTAGTACTATTTATCAAACTGTTTTTTTATGGCCATATAAATATACCTTTTTTTCCCCTGGGTTGGGGGGGGGTGTTGATTTCTGCTTTGGAACCTGCTTTGTAGACCAGGCTGGCCTTGAACTCAGAGATCCACCTGCCTCCGCCTCTGCCTCTGCCTCCCAAGTGTGGGGATTAAAGGTGGGCACCACCGCACCCAGTTTATAAATGTGCTTTTAACTACTGTAAAATTAACATCTGTTATTGAAAAAGATAATTTTATCAGAGAAAATGAAGTTTTTGATCTTTAGTGAACATATTGGCTCATGGGGTAATTTCCCTAGTCTTTACTCTGGTGTTGGAACAGAGCTGTCAGGACAGACATCATCCCTGCTTTCAGAAACCACCTGTGCCAGTTTGGAAAAGAGATAAGGGGTCAACATCTAAAGAAGCAGGCAGGGGAGAATAATGCAGGAAACAAGATGGGAAAACTGCCCTGAGCAGATGGTATTTCAGCTGCCGGATCCAGAGAAGACTCCCGTGTGACACCATACACATGTCAGACGCCTGTCAGGCACACACAGCTGGACAGAGAAGCTTGTACATCAAGGTGAGAATATGGAATCCAGACATTTCAAATATGTCAGTGTTTTTAATGCTCTATAAGTGACTAGAATCAACCTGGCAGGGTTGTGTGGACAAAGGTGAAAGTTCAGGGCCATAGCCTAGGATGCATGAATATTTTCCCAGAGGATCCAGGAGAACAGTGAGCAAAGTGTTTGCCTTAGGGGAGGAGTGATTATGACACCTCCACCCCCCCACCCCCCCCACCCCCGCACAGTGTGACTGAGCTCAGTTCTGATGGAGACAAGTGACTCCTTAGTTTGGAAACATTGGCATCATTCATGACCTGGACAAGAGTGCCTTCTGTTGCGACTTAGGAAAGGTTCCACTTCTAGTGGATGGAGACCAGGTAAGGAACAAAGTATACATTGAAGTCCATGGATGAAAGGTACTTTTTTGTTGGTGATTGTATTTTGGTTTTATTTGCTTTTCATTTATTTTAAATTTGCAAATACCAGTATGTTTCTATTTTGATTTCCATGATGCAGTGTGAAGAAATTAGTGTTAAAACAGTATTGAATGTCCTATACTTCCCTTAACATACGTGTAATCTTTGATCTTTCACTCAAGACAAAGTGGCTGATACCGATAAACATTGGGAAGAGACATTGTTTTTGTATATCATTTGTAATTATGCAAAATATAATTTAATTCAGAGAGAAACTCATATTTAATATTGCTTTTTAACCCGAGGGAACTATGTGCTCTTTAAAACCCCACTGTGTAGATCCCCAATATAAATGCTTTCTCAAAACAGAATCATAATATGTCGTTGTCTCAGCAGAGTGGATGCAGCTGTCATTCACTCCCTGTACAAAGAAGTGAAAAATAAATCGTGGGTACATGCAAGTGGGTTCTTTAGATTGGGCCCCTGGGCTTCTCTGAAGGATGGAAATGAGGCTTTGATGTCTGTCTGTAAGCCACCCTTGATGCAGGGATAAATCTCTGCATGTGGAAACAACCCATTTCTGTTTCATTTATTCTTACCCTCATGAAGAAATGCTTGTCTACAGTTGTTATATCTGCCTCCCACTCAAGAGTGTCTGAAATAAAGCTTATAAAGGTTATTTTGATGTCATTTCTCAAATAATGTGGACATTTTGTTTTCAGGAACTTGCAGATAGGTAATGGAATTAAAAGATGAGAATGCTGTCCCTTACCTGTTAGAAATATTCTGTTCTCTTTCTCTTTCCTTCCCTCTTCCTTCCTCCCCCCCTTTCTTCTTGCAGAAGGCTCATGCACAAAAAGTAGCTTGTTGAAGCAACCTTTTTACCACTGTCCTTTTCACGACATGAAACTAGAGAATGAAAAGGAACTTGAATGTCGCCATATTTCTGCCCCTCAAGTGACCACCTTGAGGGCAGTGTGCAGTCCGCTTTTAAAGTGGTACCTTGCTGCTGCTCACTGTAGTTTTCTCTCCCACCTTTATTACAGGCTGCTTTTATTAAAAGACAGAAAGTAAATAGATAATGGTGTCTCTGGGGTAAACTGTTACATTTCTGTCATCTTTCCTAGGCACACCACTCATGAGTGTACACCCTCTGTGAGGAGCACAAGGCATCTTTTTCTCAGGGAACCACCAGGGGGGAGTTACTCTTTCTGCTCAGGGCAGAGGGTGGCTTGATGATAAACTCTTTTAGCTTGTATATGGACGTACTGTTAACTTAGGAAAGAAAAACACCTCACTTGTAAGAATAATTCTTCTAGACTTTCAACAGAGTTATCATTTGACCATCATTATTTAAGGCTCAACGTCATAACTAGTGAAGGTTTGCATTGCTAGGTTTTCTATAATAATAAGGAAAACTTCCTGATTTCGGTCTTGAGTAGATGTTTTAACTTTTTAATAATGAAGGGAGTAGAGTTCATTTCTATGAACAATGTAAAATAAACAATATGTATAAGAATACATAGCTCAAATTGATGCAGAGCTCATGACCAACTTTCACATATATATATATATATACATGTATATATGAACTATATATATATATATATATGTATATTTCAGGGTTCTATTATAATAATTGACACACTATTTAGTGGTTACATGTTAAATTCATTGGCTTTTTTCTAAATTGAGTTCTTAAGGTTTTTTTTTTTAATGATGGATTTTTTCCTTCTTTCCCTGCCCCCAGAAAGAACTAGAGAAACAGAAGAGAATTAAGAGAAATCAAGAGTTGGAAGCAGTAGCCAAGGATCATTATGAAAAGGTCTTGCTAAGGAAAAAAGGCCTGGAGCCCTGGAAGAGACTGAGACTGCAAAGCAAGCAAAGCATTAAGGTGCGCCATCGTGATAGCAACCCAAATTAGAAAGTAGGCCTTCCACGGACAGCACGGACATGGTGAAAGTCAGGCTGTGGGGTGGAGGGAGTGTAGTGCTTTTAAAAGCCTTAAGAGAACTGCCTTGAGGGTGTGAATTTCTCTGTTTTGAATAAGAGTTTAGATTTGGTTATCTAAATACTTGCAATTTAACATTGCAATTGGACATTAGAATCATTTTATTAGAGATCAGCACTGTAGGAGGAATAGAGGTAACTCTCGGTTTTAGCATGGGTTACAACAGAGAGAAATGAGGTGGCTGGATCTCTGTTATGATAAAGTCACAGACAACTCCCAAATTCCAGGGCATTACAACTCATTCTCAGGAATCTGGAGGCGGTAGGTGTAGCTTCAGTCCCAGGTTCTCCCCAGCCCTAGTCACTAGATCCAGAGCTACTTCCACCTAACAATTAACCGATGTGAACTCTGCTGCCCATCACCAGGACCTTGCGCTGGAGTCCTTGACTCCAAGGTTCTTGTGATCTTCATCGGAATAGTGTACAGTAGAACATGGGTAAAGTTTACTGCAGAATGGCATAGAGGACACCCACCCCCAAGGGGTGAGAGTGTAGAGAGTGTAGACTAACAAGAGACTATACCCACACACACACACACTTCACTTTTTTTTTTTTTTTTTTTTTTTTTTTAAGGTTTGAGACAAGGTTTCTTTGTATAGCTTTGGAGACTGCCCTGGAACTTGCTCTGTAGACCAGGCTGCCCTTGAACTCAGAGATCTGCCTCCTGGGTGCTGGGATTAAAGGTGTGCACCACCACCTCCCAGCCCCACTTCACATTTTAAGGCAGGAATTCTATTTCTAAAGTGTCTAAAAGAGGCAGCCTTTCCTAAGGGATTCGTTCTGTCCAGTTGAGTGACACACCCAGTTGTATGACTCAGCTTCCAGAAGGCAATGGTATATCTTTGTTGTTTGTTAGACAGCCTCCAAGGAGATGGTAATCTTGGAGAGTTAGAAGATAGGTATCAGGCCTGGAGAGGCGGCTCACTAGTCGAGTGCTTGCTGCCCTTGCAGAGAACCAGAATGTATTTCCTAGCACTCTTGGGTGCTCTCAACTGGCTGTTTTTTTTCAGGCTCCAAGAAATCAATACCTTCTTCTGGCCTCTGTGGACCTCTACATACATAGACACATAATGAAAGTAAATCATAGACAACTTTTTTTATTAGTGACTTTCTGTTCCTTTGGAATGTCTTGTCTCTTTCCAGGGCAGATAATCAGCCCCATAGCTCTAGGCCATGGTTTTATAAGCTGCGCCTTGTGAGGTGGAAGTCCATTCCCAGTGTCCTCCAGGCTGCTAATCTAACTACCGAATACTGCCCACCAGTATTTCATTGAACAGAGCAATCATAAGGCCAGGGTCAAGGTCACTATGGGATGAAGCTCCATGTACTCCATTGGGAGGTGCTGTGAAATCACATTGTGAGTACTTAATGCTGTCATAGAGAACAGCAATCTGCTCTGCCACAGGGATCCTTGAGATCCAACACCAATAAAATGTCTCAAATCCCGACAAACTTACCCATCACATGAACAGGGGGCATTTAGTAAGTGAGCAAGAAGTTCGAAACAGATGGAGTGTTGTTCTGCCTTTGGCTGTCAGGTTTGGTGTGTCACAGAGCCCCTGTGATGGCCGTTCTGGCCGGTAAATATGACTTCCAGGAGATCTGCTTGGATGAAACATGTTTATAGTACTGGGTGGCTAGATGAGACCTAGGGAAATGTGTCACTGTCTAGAGAGGTTTGCAAAGAGAAAGGTCTTTTCTCCTGTCAAAGGAACATGACAGCCTCTTTTTCATACATAAAAGCTGAGTTGTGTTTATTTGGGATGAGACTCTTAGCCATTTAAATTGGTAAGACATTAAAATATTCATCATGCTATTTTTGAGTCAATGGTTTTGTGGTTTATTGATAATGTCTAAATTTCAATCCTGGTGACAGTTCATTCTACAAAACTAATTGAAAGTATTGGCATTTCCTCAATTAGAGAGTGGTTAAGTACATAATAAAGAGCCATCTGTTATGGAAATGCTGTCCAGGTTCCAGAAGAGCAAAATAAGAGCACTGCCAGCCACCCAGTCCGAAGGTTGGTGGGCATGAAGTGATGTCGCAGAAGCTGCTTATTCCATTTCCATAACCAGCCAGTGTCTGTGACCTCTGGGAGTCAGTGCTGAAAGAGCTTGTATGTGAATCTTCGAGCTCCACAGAACAAGGCCAGTAGCCAGTCTTTTAGGACATAGACTACAGGCAACTCAAAATTATTATCTAGTAACTATCTAAACCTGCTACGTGGATTCAGTCATCCCCCTAGTTATATATGTTTTTCTTAAGTGATTTAAAATTTAAGGAATAACTTCCTCTTTTCATTAAAACATTTTCCAGGTGGCAGAAGAACATTACTCTTCAGCACTACGAAGAAAATGCCTGCTCAGTTGGTTCCAGTATAACCAGGAAACCCTGGCTATGAGGACAGCCCAGGCTGATCAGTTGTATTCCCGACTGTTGTGTAGAAGAGTCTTCCGAAGCTGGCTCCAGGTAAGGCCACACAGAAAGGACTTAAGTGCATCTCCTTGAGCCATGTGTAATGATACACACTTATGAACCTCAGCACTTGGGAAGCTGAGGCAAGAAGACTGCCATATAAGTATATAGTGAGACCTTGCCTTAGAAAACCAAAATTAAATACATCTTCCTGCTCAACTCCCCATAAACAACATCAACCAAAAACTAAATGGCCTTCATAATGCCATACTCATTGGTTTTTCAAAAACATAGAGCCATGAATCCATTTCGTTCCTTTGAAATGTTAACTTTGGTTAGTATAAAATCTCAAGCACAAGTCACTTTCCCCACAAAGTAATGTGCTTATATTGTAATGAGTCCTTACTTCAGCTTTTGTTTTTTATAGTCCTTGGTTTTTTTTTGTCAAAAGGTACTTGATTTTGGAAACCGCTCCTGTCAGTCTTATACCTAACTGCGCTCCTGAATTGCTGCTATTGATATAGTATGTTGCAGAAGATATTATTTTGACTGCCTTGTTAGCTTCTGACCTTTTGCATCTTTTATGATTTTGTTATGTATGTCTGTTTTGGTTCTCTCTCATTTGTTTTTTGTTTTTTTTTTTATTTACTCTATTGTCTGCTGACATTATTTCTCATTTCTACCTGTATCTTTACCCACTAGTATGTCAGTGATCTGGAGGAAGAAGTAAGAAAACTCTGTGCCCACTTACTGAGGAAGAAGGTTTTCAGGGCTTGGCTTACCATGGTCAGGGATCTGAAGATGGAATCACAGAGAAAACTTGTGATTGCAGCAGAACATTGTGACAGGTAAGGCTCAGCACTGTCAAGCTTGCTGACTCCCCAGTTGCCTGTAACATATTCTACTGCTGCACTATGAGAAGATGAGGTGAAGGCTGCTGGGAGAACAGGGCTCTCCCCATTTCCCCATTCATGCAGCTGAGAGCAGCACAGGAAGCCAACTTTAAAATGATGAGGAAGCCTGTCCTCTCCACCTAGGGGTTAGCAGGGACCAAATGTGAACTTCATGGGACATACTGAGCAAATGTGTTCCTTATTAGTCACCGGGTTTTTAAGATTGTATGTGTGTGTGTGTGTGTGTGTGTGTGTGTGTGTGTGTGTGTGTGTGTGTGACTGGATTGGGGTTGGGGGGAAAGGGAGACACGGACAGAGAGAGACAGAGACTGTGCAAATGTGTATGTACCACATGCATGCCTGGTGTTCATGGAGGTCAGAAGATGGCATAGGATCCCCTGGAAATGGAGTTAGAGGTGGTTATGAGCCACCATGTGGGCACTAGAAACCAAACACAGGTCCTCTGCAAAAGTAACAAGTACCCTTAACACAGAGTTTTATTTTTAAATTTGACTTTTTAAACAATGTGAACTATACCACAAAAATTTAAAGTGTATAAACCATACAAAGACAGTAATTTCTAGACACCATGTCACCACAACTAAGGTCAAAGTTTTACATCACTGTCCTACAGGCCCCTTCCTAATCAAAGTCCCCCCTACAGCTAAAGAACTCTACTGATGCGTACAGTGACCATGTCCTTGCTCCCCTCCTATACATGGAGCCTTCAACACTTCAGAGTAGCTTTTCCTTGTTTTGAATTCTATGTATAGATGTTGTATTGCTAGTTAATGTTTAAAATAAAATTAGGTCTTCTTTGTGGAGAGGTAATATAATCTTTCACACAAATACAAATGAGTGTGTGTTTGTTGCCACTTTAGAATCCCTAAGCATTTGTAGAGAAATTCGCCAAGAGTAGACAGGAAAACCCTTTTTGATGGTCACGTGTCACTCCCGGGAAGCACAGCTAATGTAGTGGCATTTGCAGTGACACCTGAGACACGGAGGCTAGTGAGGTATGGAGTTGCCCTCTCCTCCCTCCCCGCCTCACACTTAGTTTTCACTGTGTATATGCACATCTCTTACATTCACTCCTAGCAGAAACTGTTCTTAATGTATAGTTATTGGAATCAGTGGCCTGGGAATAGACCAACAAGTGTATTATACTTTGGTTTAAATAAAAATAAATAGATAATAAATAGCTGGTGTGATCTGAGTTTCCTGCTACTGTAACAAGCATTCAGCCTCCTTTTATTGACCTCATTTTCTGTCTTTCTCAGCCTGAAGATTCACTTGGGGCTTTCACACAAACTGTGCCTTGTGCTCACTGTAATGACCCCAGGGGACCAATAATCATGATTTCATTTCTAACAAGGGAACAGTGCACACCCCCATGTAGAAAAACACACCGCAGGCAGCTCACTGGACTCTGCACAGGGTTTTCTTGCTCTAAGTCATCCTCCTCTTGACACATCTGCCTTCTCATTTTCTGTACTGTCACCTGAAAGCTGTGAGATATGATAACAAGACTGTTCCTTTTCAGGTTCTGAAGTGTGAAATTAGTATAGGAAGACTATGCAATCAACATAAAGTCCATTTAATGTAGAGGCACTGCTATGACTTTCCCATGTTGTCGCTTGTTCCTGGCTCCTCTGTTCCTGTCCCACTAGCCTCTTATTCTGCCCCCCCCAGAGACACAAAGTCTACCTCAGCCCAAGAGCAAACACACACTGTCTCATCCTTCCTGTCTTTCAGCTCTGCTCAGATGTCATCCGCTGACCAGCAGCTGTCTCAGTGTGTCTGTCCATTTCTTTGCTCTTTATTTCCCTAGAGCAAACAGAGATTTCAAGGGGGTACAATAGGAGGAGCCACAGTGTAAAAGTCAGAAAGCCTGGAGTATAGTCGGAGAGGAGATGTAAATAGCCGGTGAGAGAGTGAGGCAAAGGCACGTCAAGCCTGGGATGGGCCCTAGAGACAACCACAGAAATCTCAGTGGTAGGGTGGATAGAGACTGACTGCAGTCAAGAAGTTCTGCTCACTGGGACCTTCTTATGTTTTCACTAACAAAAGTCAACCATTATCCAAAACATCAACCAACCAACAGCCACAAAATTAATGACTGAGGCACATCTTGGGGCTTCCTTAGCTGGCTAAGAGGCCAGAACAAACATCATCACTGCCTTGGCAACCCTGTACATGTGTTCCAACCTATAACTGTGTGACTTCACCTTTATTGAAGGCCTGCCCTCTTCAGGAGTAGTTGCTTCAGTTCAGCTGCACCTTTCAATACCTCCAATGTTCCTCACCCAGACTGCACAGCTTCTCCACCACCATCCCTTCCCACAGCACTGACTCTGATAGGCTAGCTGCCTAATTGGCCAGAGAATATTAGGGCCTCACCTCAGCACCCCAGGGCTCAGCTGGTATAAGCACTGGTCAGTCCTCAAAAGGCATACATGCTTCCCAAATACAGCATTCTATGTCAACATGTGAATCCCACCCACCCCGAACACCATCTTTCCACACTTGATATTAGCATATCTTTTCTCATATGAATTCTAGATGATTTCTGTTGTAGTTGGTGATGTGCTTAACAGTCAAGCTTCAAATTATGTGAGCAATGAGGCCTGGGTGCCCTAAGTGAGTGCTTCTGGATACAGTCTTCACCTTGGCAGCTGTCTGTCCAAGCCCGTCAGAATTCCTGGTCCTACTGGTCAGTGTACAGGCTGTGACCAGATCAACTGAGGAGTATCAAAGCCTGCATTGCCAGTGCAGGGTTCTCTGTGCAAATGTCAGCTTCTTGCAGACTTCCCCGTCTATTTTTTTTTCTTTTAATAGCATTGTATACTGTCAGATTCCCATTGATTTCCACCTCTCCCGTTTGCCTTAAAGGAGGATTCTCAGTGTCACGCTTCAGACATGGAAGGCATTTGTAAAACTCACAAAACAAGAAAAGGTGAAAGAGGAACGGCGAGAGCAACTCCGCCGGAAGGTCGCCGACATCCTTCCAGACTTCCAGATGCTGACATCATTGTGACAGCTGCGGCCTGCATACCAGCAGCTACATGCTTGTCCTCAAGGAAGACTTTGGGGCCAGGATCTATGCAGGTTATCTCCCCCACACCTACCTGAACCTGGTTTACTTTCTAGATTCATCATTGGCCAGTAAATTATCCTGGGAATTTGTTCTTCCTGCTCTCTCCTGGGTTGCTAGGCATCTGTTGTAATGTCTGTCACAATGGGTCATTCAAAGGAGCAGTCTAGAGCACCACTGTTTGGTGTATTTTATATAATTTTAACATAATAAACTTCAAACAGGACGAGTGCTTGCTTGCCTGGGCTTGCGAAGGAAGATGTGTCCTTATCTCTTACTGTGAAATGCTGGTAAGTGTGACACTGGATGAAAACAGAAAGCAGTGAGTACCTACAAAAGAAGGTATGGGTGGGCCTGTGTTCTACGACCACAGCATGAATGACAGGTGCTCAGTAGGGCCCATCCCACCCAATGGCAAGCATGATTAAAAGGTACTCTATACAGCTGCAGTGGAGTTCAGAAACTCATCCTGATTTCAGAGCACCTAGGATGCCCAAGACCTTGAAGAGCATGAAGGAAACACCAAATGCTAATAACAGCTCCAGCAAGGACCATTCAGCCCCTCATCAAAATGCCTAGCCATGCTCCCGACTGTAGCTTCTAAGTAATCCATCTGCCTTGTCTGCTTGGTCTGGCAACTTACACTGAATTCAAAGAACATTCTAATATGTGGGATTCTATAAAGATTGATCAAATGTTTCCTTCTGTGAACTTTTACACAAAATCATCTGCTGGGAATTTTTTTCATTATAAAACATATCTTTATTGTGACAAATCCAAATAGTCTGCAAATGCACACAGTAAAATGAGAACAATCATGATAGCATTGGAATTGGTAAACTGTCTGAGTGAATGTGCTTCATCCAGCATAGTTCTTAAGCTACCTGGTTGTACTCTGTGCGGTGATGCTGGCCCTTTTCTCATGCAAGATGTGGCGTAATGGGCTGAGAGACAACAGAACACCAGAATTGAACTGCAGCCCAGCCACACTTTTTTCTTTAACATCATCATACGGTTGTTATCTGAAAACACAAGTGTTTTGAAGAGCAGTGGCCACAAGAAAAATGGGACTAAAATCATATTTGGTCTCATCCCATTTAAATCACTGTTTATAGTTAATTGTAGCACACTTAAATACTGGCCATTAACAACTAAAAACAAATCAAAACCACACATAAATATTAGTGATAAGACTGCAGGAAAGGGTAAATTCCTTCAGTAAGCATGTCCTAAATAAATGATATTAAAAATTAAATTTTGTCTTAAACTTTACCTTTGCTTCACCTGAGTACCAACTAGAAATTGCTTCTCTGGGACACATATTTGGATGGGGCCACAGTGCCAGCTTGTAGACCCTTTGCATGATCAGACTCTTGATGGGCTATGGAGAAGATGTGGTCTGAAACATGACTGCTAACTAGTGCCTGAGTAAACAGGATCTTATCTACAAAACCAGGGAGGAAGGGTGGAAGATGAAGTTTAGGGTCAGCGCAGGGTTACAGAATGGGGATGAAGAAGACAGTCAGGAGGCCACACAGATTAGGGTTTTCTTAAGGTGAAACACTTTCAGGACATACCAAGAATCACCCACAACTGTTTCTGTAAAGAAAGCACTTTATTTTCCTCTTAGACAGCTTGTCACAGGACATTATTTTGCACAAATGGCAGTAGTTTGTAAACTCTCCATTTAAAAGGCCTTGCATCTAAGTCTGGGGTGATAGGATGTGGATACAGTTACAAAAAGAGTGCAAACTGTCCAGCCCTCAGCCTCCAGCTTGGCTTGAGGAATCCCACTTCATGTTTCTGGGCCATCCATATTAAATATTGAATATATAAATTCATTCCTGGGTTTCACTTAGTCTAACATCAGACCCCTAAGCCCCAACATCATCAATCACCCAGACCCTGGCACCACGAATAGAGCTGGCTGCTCTGACATGGCATCTTGTCAATGGCTTTACTTGAAAAAAAAAAAAAAAAATTGAAATTTTACCATTAGAATAGACTACCTCTGGTTTTTAAAGCTTTGCCTTTCAAATATGAATTTCTAAAGGTGAAAAGTGCCCCAGGAAGGCTCCAGTATTAATAAAATCATCAGCCCACCGTGGAACAAATGGTGCGTTCTGCTCACCATTCAGCCCACTGCCCTACAGTGAACTGTGTAGGGCCAGTTCAAGCAGCCGGACTCAGTTCAGCTGCTTCTTCAGAACAGTTACATGAATCTCAGCAGACATTAACAAGAACACTGTTTCACTGTACCTCAGTTCAGTTAACATGGTTTTCATTCTTGCCCCCACAACCTCTGATGTTTAACAGGAAACAGTTCACCTGCCAAACTGCTGCCAAGCGAACCAGGTTCCAAGCAAGCACCTCCAGCGCGCAGTTCACATCCACTACTGGTTTGGAAAAGTTTCCTTTTTGAAAGGCAGGGTACCAAAATATGGCTAGCAGAAAGTGAAGTCATAGAAACCTACTTAGCTAGTTTAAAGAGATAAGTGAGTGTGCAGAGCATTACTTCGTCAACTTCGTGGGTGAAGCTGTGCATCTGTAAGCTTTTGCTTTTGTCTATGGAGCTTTATGTCAAAAGCTGAAGTCCTACCAAAGGTACTAAGTCTGTCGGGCATATGTCAATATCACACAGACTCTTACTGGCATTGTGTTTCCGGGCAGTGGAAGGTTCTAGTATACAAAGGTTGCTCTTGCTAAAAATATTAGAAGTACCAAGGACTATTGTGTAAGAGAAAGTTTACGGCAATCTTCCTTCTAGGCAGACGACACAGTAGACGACAATCCATGCATTCACCAAAGGAGACCACCACTTGGAGAGCAGAGATTTGCAATATCCTCGACAGCTGTGGCTGAAGAAACAGGCAGCACTATCCCCAAAGCACATTGAAGAGTTCATTTTAGCAGCATCCAGAGTAGTGGTGACCTGCCAGCAAGGCAGTGAGGATGGCTACACAGCATTTTGCAATTCCTAAGAAACATTTCTACTAGTGAAGGAATTTCTCCCTTCCCTCAGTCTTGATCCTCAGTGCTTTCCCCTTGACTCAAGCAGGTACAATGCTCTTTGCTGGGAATGTACACGATGGTGTGGGAGTAATGTAAGGAATCAGGACAGAATAGATCTTTATGAAGCTCGGATGTAGGCCAAGAGAGAACCTGCTTATCTGAAGTCACATTTCTGGGGAGCACTTGCTCCCATGAGCAAAGGCCTGGTGGCTTAGCCACTCTGGATTATTTGGGACAGCCCTTTCACAAAGGCCTGGCTCTTTTTTATATATGTTTGTTTTTTTGTTTTTGTTTTTACAAGACAGGCCTTCTCTGTGTAGCTCTAACTGTCCTGGAACTCTGTAGACCAGGCTGGCCTTGAACTCAGATCCACCTGCCTCTGCCTCCAGAGTGCTGGGATTAAAGCATGTGCCACCACCACCACTGGCAAGGCCTTGACCTTTTAAAAGACTCCAGTTAAAACTTTTTACCACCTGAAGGATATCAAGGCCTACAACAAAATCCCACAAACAAATGGAGATCATAGAAAACTCAAAAGTCTAGGAATATATGCCAAAGATATCCCGGGGCCCAGCGGAGCCTGCTTGTAGACGGCCCTGATTTACTATCTCTTAGAAACATGCCCTTCAAAGGCTGAGTGTGTATTTCCCGTTTCCCCTTTATGAAGCAAGAAGACCAAGGCAAATTTATCTTTGCCAAGGTCTCACAAATTATCTTTGATCTTTGGGATCCCAGAACAGTACAGGTGTAAAAAACCAAACCTGTCAAAAAGGAGTTTTCATCATATGAATCTCCCACCTCTAGGGCAGGGCAGGAAGTTCTGCAGAACTACACAATCTTTTCCTAAGCTACAGTTCAGAGACACAGGGAACAAGTCAGTACTGGGAAGAGCTAGAAAGCAGTAATGTATGCATTACTGGAAAGCTATGTACCCTGTCCTTCTCTCCTGGACAGACACTTTTAGTAGGGAAGGGGTAAATGGGAAGACTGAAAAATTCACCAAACAGGGATCTTCTTACAGGTTTGCCTCTCCCCTGTAAACCAGCAATCAGTTCTCCAAACTTAAGCTTCAGGGCTGGAGAGATGACTCAGCAGTTAAGAGTACAATGCTGCTGTTCCATAGGACCCAAGTTCAGTTCTCAGCACCCATGGCAGGTGGCTCATGGATGCCTGTACCTCCAGCTTCACGAGAGCTCTTCTGTCCTCCACACACATATACAAACACACACTCTCACACACACTCTCACATACATTTTTTAAAAAAATCTAAAAAGGACAAACTTAAGGTTCTTCATTCCAGTGAGCCACAGAGCCGACAAGGAGTCCTCCCATCCACGTGAGGGGAACTGACCCTTGAGTGGCAAACTCTGAGAATGGTAGTAGTCATTCCTAATTCTCTCAGTGAGAGGTCTCAGTGTATCACTCATCATCATGTCACATATGCACTGCTGCTGAAGACGAGGGAGACTACAAGTACTGACTACACAATTTCTATAAATGTTAGCAGCAGCTAGACATTCAGAGTTGGCTACATACCTGGCACTCAAGAGATATGAAAACTACCAATTTCTGCCCACATATGCTGACATTACTACCATCTCTCTTACCTAAAGCCCACACAGAAATTAGTCGTATCCAAGCCAACTTTCATTCTAAATGAATATTTGACTCTAGGACAGGGACAGGCATGGTTGTAGAAACTGCAAACACTTCCCCTACCCCCAGGCTCTCTCAGGCTAACCCCGGTAGAATATGGAGTGCAGTATTCGTTAAACAATACATCCCTGGGGAGGGCAATGACAAACCTGTATGAAAACGTGGCACCTGTTCTCAGGAGAGCTAATGGCAAGTTTAAGGGTATCACTCTATGTAAAGGGCAGGCACGACTAACTGCAGAGGCGGTATTTCCTCTCCACACTTACAAGCAGGCACAAGAGGGTAGAAAATACAACACTATTTCTCCTCTACGAAGCAAGAAGGTCAAGGCAAATTTAAGGTCTCACAAATTATCTTTGATCTTTGGGATCCCAGAACAGTACAGGTGTAAAATCCAAACCTGTCAAAAAGGAGTTTTCCTTATATGAATCTCCCACCTCCAGGGCAGGGCAGGAAGTGCTGCAGAACTACACAATCTTTCCTAAGCTACAGTTCAGAGACACAGGGAACAAGTCAGTATTGGGAAGAGCTAGAAAGTAGTAATGTGTGCATTACTGGAAAGTCATGTACCCTGTCCTACTCTCCTAGACAGACACTTTTAGTAGGGAAGGGGTGAATGGGAAGCAAAGTGGATGTGGGGAGGTCAGCCACCCAGAGAGAGTTCATGCCAGACACATGTTCCCATTTTGTGCTATAAACCTACAGCACTAGAAATACATGAACAATAATAAAAAAGCAAGCCCTTGATATTCCTCAGCCTCCCTAGTCAGGAAAGAGGGTAAAATGTTCTCACAGGACAGTCTCCTCCCCTTCTAGCCGCCATCACACCAGTGTGCTAGCTAGCACCTTACCAGTTGAAATGTGAAAGGAGAAAAACAAACATTAATGTTAGAAGTATAGTAAATCTAAAATGATACATTAACAAATAGTCATCTCTTAAATTTCTGCCCACTACACATGACATGGATAGCAATCATCACTTTTATCAGCTGTCTTTCTCAAGGTGAGATGGCCAGCAGCGATCCTCTTGTCACCTCTGATCTGTGAGATCAAGGTCTAACGTGTAAGAAGTTCTATAATTGTACAAACTGATTGTCTTAGCGTTGGCTTCAACATTCTGATCTACAAGCAGTCTTCCCTAAGAATACTTGAGACCTCCAAGTGCTTGAGTTGGACCGGAGTGCTTCCACGGTCTTCCTCAGGTGGCCCTGGTGGCTGCTCTGTGAGGTAGCCAGGCAGCAGAAGCCCCCATACAGATGAACCTGAGACTTGGAAAGTGACTCTACCACGGGTCATATGGCTATTAAGAATTGAAAGGAGGACTAGGAACTATCCTGACTCACACTCTTCCTCACATGCATGGGCAGAGACTCCTTCTGCTGGCCTGTCCAGGAGCAATCCCCACTCCTTACAGCTTCTCGTGACTGAGTCAGCAAGGTGGCTGGAAAGGAATGGCTCTACTCTTGCAACCTATAGAGAAGAAAAATTCCCTTTTCTTCAGTCCTTCCTTCAAACCTGAGCATGGCCCTACAGCACTTCTGAGAAGAGGGTGATGAAGATGAATTCTGCCTGCATGGACACTGAAGTGTGAAATGGGAAGGACAGAGAAAGGCGCATCCCTTAGAGTGGCGTGGAAGGCACTTCAGACAATGTCCTCAGCAGGGACGTGGGCAGTGTGGGTGCCCAGGGAGGAGAACTGGTGCCAGTTGCGCAGGAAGCCTCTGTTGTACTGGCCTGTGTCTATGATGAGCCCACAGAGGAGCCGGCGGCCCGTCTTCTGCCGCAGGGCCTGCTGGACTTCCCTCTCGGTCACGTTGTAGCTGATGTTTATCAGCTGGATGAGGAAGATGTAGGCCATGCCCGCTGTGATGATCACGGAGTACCACACACAAGTGAAGGACAGGGCCGAGCTGCTTGGGAGAAAGGAGCTTTTCTTAAACATGTGTCCTTCTTCGTAAGGACCTGAGTGTCCTCTCCAATCCTCAGCTAGAGGGTACCGTCATAGCCTCTGAATGCCATGCCCAGTTGAACCTTTTTAATTTCCCTTTGGATTACTAGTTTATATTTTTCTAGCATGCTCTATTTAGCTATTGTACTTTATAGCACCTGACATCAAGCACTTAGCGCCTGTTGAATGAATAAGCAAGTCCTAAATTGTGTCTAAGTCAGGAGGAAACAGAGGTTCCAGGATATCATTATTGTTGTCCTCTAGGAAGCTGGAGATGGAAGTCTACAAACAAGGCTAGTGTTCTGTCTGCAGTCTAATGCTGAGTGAGCACTACAAGACAACTCTCAGAATTAACAGCCCTTTACTAATTTGTACAAGCCAGGCTGGAGCAATGGAGAGGGGTTTAAGCGTGCTTGCTGCTCTCTCAGAAAAAGGTGAGGTCAGTTCCCAGCACCCTGGTGAGTAAGCTTACAACCACCTATAACTCCAGTTCCAGGGGCTCAGATGCCCCCTTCTGGCTTCTGTGAGCATCCACACATACTTAACACATTCATACATATGTAAATTAAATAAAAAATTCAAAACTAAAAAAGAGCTGTAGGAACCTAACATTTCAAACCAAATCACACAGAGCAGGAAAACGTCCACACAGAGCAGGAAAATGTTGTCCAGGCTCCTTCAAAAAGTGTGGGCTGAGGTTGCTGCTAGAATAATCAAAGATCAGGTAATATTCATTCACACATGCACAAGTAAAGGGTTAGCTTGGCAGAAATCACACGGACTCCTCATTTGTAAAGTTATTACAAATCCAAAACCCCACCGTAAGCTGAGATGACATCAATCACTACATAGAGTGGGGTGAGGAGTGACGGTGGGACCGGGCCCCTCATTCACCCCATGAAGCACACAGACACTTTACATTTATCACCCTTTTGTTGGCCAAGAATTTCAGTGACCGTCCACGTGTCTAGAGGAGAAAGTCACCACAAGAAGAGAAGGCTAATAATGTCTAAAATTTCTGACATGTCTAAACCTAGAGTGGGGAGCTCTGTCACAGACTAAGAACTAATGACACATAGGGGTGCCTGGAAGCAAAAGCAGAAACTGCTCTGAGAACAAGAAGCAAGAAGGAAGAAAGAACCAAACAGAGACCATAGAGCACCCATGCTGAAGGAAGGAAGCACCCTGGGGTGTGTGGGGGGGGTGGACAAGTGCACCCTTAGTGTGTGGAGGTACGAGGGGCAAGACCACCATATTAGAATCTCAATGACACCACTGCATGGAAATCTGTACAGTTTATAAATGGGTCCCCACCTAATCATGCCTGCCTAAGGAATCTTGACCTAGATAAAAAAAATTGGAGCAGCACAAACCATAGAGGTTGGAGAGAAAAGAAAGGCTATAGAGAAATGAGCTCCTTTCAGAAGGAAGCTGCTACGACCTCAAACACACAGGAACTTCTCAGCTGTGGGAGTTCCTGATAAAGCCAGGGCCTGTATTTGTTGAGACAGGGTCTCTATGTAGCCCTGGGTATGTTCAAACTTGATTTGTAGAGCAAGCTGTCCTTGAACCTAGAGAAATACACCTGCTTCTGCAATCCAAGTGCTAGGATCAAAGGTGTGCACCATCAGAGATGCTTCTGACATCACCCTAGAGCCCACCCATAACCACTGAATAGCTTTGTAGCCAATTTTCTAGATGCCCAGTGTCTCCAAAATCATCCCTATGCTTTGATTAAGAACAGCTAACTTAGGGGCAAATAACCAACTGCCTGTTTCTGGCAACAATTATTACTTCCTCGCTGACCCTCTTGACAGAGGGTTGCACAACTTACCTGTAATTTGCGTAAACTCCGGGACAGTAGAAGAGGGCTGTGAAGAGGCTCCTATCCCTACAAATGGTGTTCAAGGTCAGCGATATCCCGTACACCGAAGTGAGCAAGAAGATCAAAAGGGCAAGTATGAATGCTTGATGATTTGATTCTCCAACGCAGCTATTTATCCTCAAAACAGCAGAGGGGGAAAACACATTTGAAAATGTCTCATATAATCCACACGATATACAAGAAAGCCTTTAAACTAGGGACAGTAGGATCTTCAGTTATGAAACACTAAGTCATCTTAGTTTTCAATTTTAGAGAAACAAAACCATTCTACGGTATGACAAAGTCTTATATTCTCTACGGAAGAGTAGAACCATTGTCACTTAGTTTAAAGCAATGACTAAAAAAAGCAGAACCCAGCTAACAAATCTATTCATCTGGATATAGAGCTTATACATATATAAACATATATAATATCATGTAATACATATGCATATGTACATTTTTTATGTAGTGATGGGGACTGAACCTGGTTCGTTGTGCATGTTAGGCTAACACTATACCATTGGACTACACCCCAGTCCCTGTCCCTAAATATTAATAAGTGAGATCTATTATCTAGCTACAAGGAAAGTTGATATTAAGCAGTTACGGAAACTTTAAAAGCGCCATCAGAAATACTGCACAAAATTGGGAAATGCGTTGAGTATGTACGGGAGCAAGAGAAGGATTCAGAGCAGTTCAAACTGTAGTGCAGCATGCAGAAAAGATGTTCATGGAGCAGGTCAGGTGAAAAATGGTCCTGTCATGGTCTCTATGAAGGCAGGCTATGCATGGGATCTCTCCTGCCCAAGCATCCCAGGATGCCCAGTGACCAGAGGTTTCCTACAGGACAAACTGTCAGATCCTGCACGCATGCATTTGGAAATGGGCCAACACACTCATGTGTGCTAAAAACTGCCCTTCACACCTAAAAGCAAGTCTCAGAAAAGAGGTGTCCCTATCCTAGGGCCATGCACTCAGTCATTTCAATATCCTCTAAGGATTTCCTATGCTCTCCCTTTCCCCTGTTCTCTGTAGGCCTAAAGTGTAGTTCATTAGCCAGAACTGCCCTAAGAGCAACACAACCTCAAACCTGCTACTTACAGTATTCACAGCTGAGGGATAATGGTTCCTTCAGGTCAGTGTCACTCAGTGGAATCTTAGATGCTGCACTTTATGTTAGGGGCCTGATGTGACTTTCTGTAATAACGAGGCAGCTTGGGTACAAAACAAAGCCCATCTCCTGGCACATAACCAATAAAGGGGTATCTAATAGTACCTCAACTACAATGGAGAGTGGAAGTTCCTGTTTGTATAAAATGATTAAGGATGTAAAACAAGAAAATAGTCTCTGGAAACAGGGACCATGTATGCTTACACATGAGCATGCATCACCTTATTCAATCATTCTCCACCTTATTTTTTGAGTCAGGGTCTCTCATTGAACCAGGAACTTGCTAATTCAGCTACATGGGATGACCAGTAAGCCTCAGTGATCCCCCTGTCTCTGCCTTCTCAGTGCTGGGGTCACACACATGCCACTGCTTGTGGCCTTTGTAGATGGGTATTGAGAGAACTCAGGTCCTTATGCTTGCACAGCAAGCATTTTACCAACTGAGCCATCTCCATAGTCCCTGATAAATTCTTTTTTTTTTTTTTAACCAACGAAAAGAAAATTGGAAGGAGAAAGAGAGGGGGAAAACAACCTCCACAGTTTTTCGGCTAGTCTCCTTGAGCAAATGACTGAAGGCACTACATCTGTGAAACTCAAAAACCTGATGACTAAGCGGGAACATCCTCACAGCCTACAAATATCCACAAGGTGTAAAACTGGGAAAGAGACGTTTTAGGACAGCACAAAGGGAAATCGAATATGGCTAGGCTACGAATTGAGTTTCTGGGCTTCCAGAATTTTCCAACATACCAGACACAATGATGATCCATTCTCCTTACACAGATACCACATATCCGGCAATGCCATGCCCGGGCGGGTCGTACTAGCTGGCACTTGGCACACCAGTCCTCCTTCACTTTGGCCGGGCTGTCAAGTCCCACCCTGGAGGAGCCCTTAATATCATCCTTCAGCGTGCGGTTGTTGAGGCTCCCCAATGTATCTGTTCCGGGGAACCCTTTGGTCTTCTCCTGCCCTTTTTTGATGGGGCATTCGATTTGGCTGTTGTTTGAGGCTTTGTCATTGCACACAGGATTGCTGAGGTAGCCTGGATCCTTCTTGGCTCGGTACAAGGCTAAGAGTATCAGGAATAACCCGAAGGTAAGGAGAGCCAGCTGAGCGGACCCTACGTGGCCTTTGGGGACCACTTCCCGCAGGAACACATAGTACATGTAACCCAGTGAGAACAGTCCAAGGCTCAGGAAAAACAGTGTCTGCTCTTTCCTTCTGTGAGTGAGGTAGTAGTACCGGAGTGCCAGCACAGGGAGGGAGATCAGAACCACCACCCCCAGCAGGAAATGCCAGGAAGCCACGTGAAGGAAAACTGGCAGAAGCACGAGAGGAGGGACGATGCTAATATTAACTTTTTTAGCCCCTCTAAGCCAAGGAATTCGGAGGCGATCAGAAATTGTGTCTGTGATTCTTTCGCAAGTCTCTGGCCGCACTGATTTACAGGAAAGCCATCTATTCAAAGAGATAAGAATGTGCTTCACATGGAGTTGGTGAATTAAAAAAAAAAAAAAAAAAAACTACAGGGCCCCAGATGTCAAACAGCAGCAGAACGATAAAACACCAAGAGCCAACATTTTATTCCCTCACTACTAAACACAAGCTGTGTTTCAGATTCATATACCGCTGTTTTAAAATAGGGAGATGTTTATAAATGGAACAATCAGCATTCTTCCTTAAATACACAGGTATATACATATATTTCACACAAATGTCTAGACCTGGTGTGTGTACACTGAAATGTATCTTTTTTTTTTTTTAAGATGTATTTGGTTATTTATTATATATACAACATTTTGCCTCCATGCCACAAGAGGGCACTGGAACTCATTATAGATGGTTGTGAGCCACCATGTGGTTGCTGGGAATCGAACTCACTTCCTCTGGAAGAGCAAATGATTAATGATTTTTTTTGGGGGGGGGCAGTTTCAAGACAGGGTTTCTCTGTGTAGCTTTGGAGCCTCCTGTCCTGGAACTTGGTCTATAGACCAGGCTAGCCTCGAACTCCGAGAGATCCACCTGCTTCTGCCTCACGAGTGGTGGGATGAAAGGCATGCACCAGCACAAATGAGTATTTTAAAAAATTAAAATTGACAGTGAGAATTAGAAAAGCATTAGGTAGTATTAGTATCAGATCTTCCAATGTACTCTTAAAATCTCAGGGAACAGAGATCAAAGGGGGTTTAGTGGAAAGGTGTGGCTGTATTTAACCTTGATGGTCAGCTAGCAAAGAGAAAGGGGATGTTTCAGCCAGGGGAAATGGGAGCAGTGTAAAGCCTGTCCTGGGCCCTGGGAGTGTTCACTCTTTGTTCAGGGCTGTCACAGGCAGGAGTCTACATAAGCAAAAATGAAGAACAAGCTAAAGTCAGTCCAGTGACTAAAAAGAATAGTGTCTGCTGACGTTGCACAGTTCAGCACGCTGCTATTTGAATGTCCCAATTTTAAAACCTATTCCTTAACACATGAGTATTAGTGATAGTCTATTGGACATGGTGGCCACGCCTTTATTTACAGTTGCATGAAGGCCTGAGGCAGGAGGATTACTGATCCCAGAAATTCAAGACCACAGTCAACAATGTAGTGAGTGAGACCTTCAGGAGGGTGAATTTGTAAGAGGTTATTTGGTTGTAACAGGAGACCAAAGAAGCTTATTAATTCTTCCACATGAAGATGAGGCACAAAAGCAGCATTTATGAAGCAGATGGCCAAACTGTGTTCATGTCCTCTTGCTTTTTTAGAAGGTAGGATTGAAGATCAAAGGGACTGAATTTTTATAGAAGTCTCTACTCAAAGTGTTCAGGGTACTGCATAGTTTCTCTTCAGTTCTTATGCTCAAATGGTAGTAAGACATGAGAGTCTGGGGAGATGGGGGGGTGTGGAGAGGCAAAGCGCTTGTGTACAAACATGAGGACAAGAGCTTAGATTCCCAGTGCCGGTGTAAAAAGCCAGGGATGATGATATGCATTTGTAACCCCAGCACTAGGGAGGTGGCAGGAGATCTCCAGAGCTGTCAATAAGCTGAGTGAAGGGATCCCATCTCAAAAATTAAGGTTAAGATATCTTATGCAATAGATATCTGACATGCCTGCACATAAATACATATGCAAACAATAATAATAAATAATGATAACTTTAGGGGCTAGGATGTGGCTCTGTTGGCAAAGTATTTGCATGACAGCAAGAGGACCAAGTTTGCATCCCCAGCACCCATGTGAAAATCTGGACATGGGGCTAGCAAGATGACTCAGTGGGTAAGGGTGCTTGCCACCAAGGCTGCCAACTTGAGTTCAATCCTCAGGGTCCACATGGTAGAAGAGGAGAACCAACTCTGGAAGGTTGTCCTCTGACCTCCACATGACAGCCATGGGACATTCCTGTATATAAAGATACATACATTATAAAAATAGAGAGCCATGGTGGTAATCCTAGTGAGCTTGTAATCCTAATGTTGCCGGGGCAAGCAGCAGACAGGAAGACTCCTGGAGACTGCTGGCCAGCTAGTCTGGCCAACTGAGGAGCTCCAGGTTCAGTGAGAGGCACTGTTTAAAAAAAAATAATAATAATAATATAAATAAATAAATAAATAAATAAATAAATAAATAAATAAATAAATAAATAAATAAGGCAGAGAAACTATTCAGAAAGACACCTGGCATCTAAGGGGAGCACACATGTGCACATGCACGCGCGCACACACACACACACACACACACACACACACACACACACACACACACACACACGCACACTATACATATAATACACAACTCACTTTAAAGACATAATGTATACAGTCAGGAGGTAAGGGCACATGCCTTCAATCCCAGCACACAGGAGGCAGAGGCAGGAAGATCCCTGAGAGTTTGAGGCCAGCCTGGTCGTCATAGCAAGTTCTAGGATACCTAAGGCTACACAGAGAAACCCTGTCTCAGAAAGCAAAAAAAACAACAAAGCAATAACAAAAACAAACAAAACAAAAACATAATGTGTAACTAGAGGAAACAATAACTCTCAACGCCTATGGGGGAGAGTCCATAAGCTCACTATGGCTCAACCCTGCTCTATGCATCAAGATTTGGGAGGTTGACCCCAAAGCAGTTTTGAGACTGAGGCTGCACTCCTGTCATAAACCTAGAATGCTTGGGCCTTGATGGCACCACAGTTTCATGGCTCAGAACACCCTTGAAGCCTCAGGGCTCACTGCCAAGTACATCAAGGCTCTGCTTCCTACACTGTGGTATAGTGTCTCACAGAAACCCCAGATGTGGCTCCTGAAAGGCCAGGTGCAATGTAGGTTGCAGGGGCCACTACTCCCAAGGACATCAGTAGTTAACTTGAGTGGCATCATATGTTCCCAATTCTATAGAGTTGTGAGGGGCGTGGCTAGATCCATGTAGATGTCAAAGACTGTCAGAAAATATCAAGGCTAGGGCCAAGATGCACCATAGAGTGGAGTGTCACACCATAGAGCTCTCACAGAGGGTCTTGTGTACCCATAGGTATATGGGAGCACTGCAGAGAACCTCATTGGGCAATGCCTGGTAAAGCTGTAGGGGAAAAAACTGACCAAGACCCCAGAATAGTGGACCTAGCAGCACACAACCTCTGTTGTAGGCACAAGACTCCAACCAATGACAGCTGCGTGTGAGCTGCAGCCTTAGGGGCCCAGCTTCCAGCTCAGCATGTCTGGAAGGAATGCTATGTAGTCAATATTGTCTTTAAGACATGCCCTTACACATGAGAAACTCTGTCCCAAAAAAAACAAACAAAAAGTACTTGAATCATAAACATGTCGTTTGCCCTGTGGGAATGGGACCTGTTATCCCCCCTTCCTTTCCCATTCCTCATTTTTGCCATGGGAATGTCTTTTCAATGAATGTCCCACTACTGTGTTTTGGAAGTATGCGGTTGCTATTTCTTTTATTTTTAATTATTGTATGTGTACTTGTGTTTTACCTGCATGTATGTATGTGCATTCATGCACATGCCTCATGCCCACCAAGGTTAGAGGAAGCTGTCAGATCCCCTGGGACCAGAATCACAGGCAGTTGTAAGCTGCCATGTGGATGTTAGTCATGTTCTTAGCTTCTCTTCTGCCCACAGTCTGTTATCCATAGGCCTGAATCTGAAGGACACTACACAAGTCCTTTGTGAGTTCTACCTGTTTCTGACTGAGACAATGCCAACCAGACCACTGTCCACCCAGACATAATATGTCTGTGCTGACACTTGCACAATTAAATATTTGAGGTAGCTGGGATGTAAGGAATGCATCTGATTGTGAAGACAGTCATCTGGAGGGGGCAGAGGTAGACTGCTACGATGTGAATATTGTGGCCCACTAAAATTAACTGAGTTCAAACCTACTCCACAATACAATCATACTAAGAGGTTGGGCTTTGAGGAAGTGATGAAGTCAGCAGGGCAGAGCATGAATGAACTTAATATCCACACAAAAGAAGACCAGGAAAGGCGGGTCATTCATCCCCTTTGCCATCTGGGGATGGAGCAAGGTGGTGCCATCTACGAGGGAGATCTAAATCTGCCAGCACTTCTGACTTTGGGTTTCTCCACCTCCACAACTGTAGGCCATCCACTTCTATCATTTCTACCCACTGTGAAGTATTTTGCAGCAGAGCCTAAGTAGACTAAGACAGGCAAGAAAGTTAAGGTAGGTTAGGCAAAAGTAATGTTAGTTGTTTTGAGCAAGACTAAACCTTGAAGTGAGTGGGAGACAATCACCTGGAATCACAGAGCAGCTGGGGCCGTGGGAACAGGGAAGCCTGTCTTGGGGCATGGGGAGGTAGAGACAGGGGAGAGGGGAGAACTCAGGGGAGAGCCCAGGCATCAAGGGCTAGGAGAGACGAAGAGTCAGCAAAGTTAACTGAAAAGCAGCAGTCCTGAGTGACAGCCATTATGGAAACAGCATTGTTTCTCCATTCATTAGTGCAAAGTGCTCTATTTTCTCAGTATGGATTTTAGACTAAGTCTAAAGAAGCTATATTTAAGGCTACCAATTAAAAAAAAATAAAAGACTATAGAAAAAGGCAAGAAACAATTATAAAGACATTATGGGCTTTAAGAGTGAAGCCTAACCGAAGACTGCAGTGGTCTCCAGGGAAAACTTTTTCATGGCTAAGTTAACAATCTACAGTAACAGTGACTTTGGAACCAGAAGGGACTGCTTCTGGGAAGTCTGTCCTCCACATACCTCTTCCTCTCACATTATGCTTTCCATAAGAAGGTGCTTAAAATATATATATTTACAAAAAAAAAAAAAAAAGCTAAAACCAGTTCATTGCCGCTTGATACAAAATGGTTTCCATTGATGCTAAAACGTCTCTTCTTTGATAGCAATTTTCATCACTGAGATAGTGGTGAAAGTAAGGGCCAAAGAGAAGACATTACAATCACATTGGTATTGTTGCTCACATAAAAACAGTCACTCTCTGTAGGGTATATAGGACCTTTCCCCCTGGAAACAAGGGGTGAACCAAGAGCAGAAAACCATCTTCCAACCTCCAAGACCCATGTGACCAAGTGAGAACGATCCCTTGCATGGACTCCACTACGATCACTGGGAATATAACAACTTTCTGGAATGTTCATTTAAACTTGCAGTGTGGGATGGTTTATGGTCTTTAATACATTTAATTTGCCTAGTATCTTATGTTCTTCGTGTTCTCCCCATCCCATCCTTTAAAAAAGAAAACCGTTCAAATCTTCATGAATTGAACTGGACAACTGTGGACTGCTAACTACCTCATTTTCATAAAATCTTCACCCGACATCAAAAACAATTCTCTATTTTAGATCCTTTGGAATAGAATCAAGAGCAAATCCTAGCATTCTAGGTGGTCTCACCCGAGCCGGGGGGGGGGTCAGCATCTGGAAACTGTATGCTTACCTGTCACAGCCTTCATCGAGGTCTTGACAGTCACACAAACAAGCAGCCACGTGGTTCTTTTCCCCATTTCGATCTATATACTCACAGCAGCATAGGGGCTCCAACTCAGGTTCTTCGGTTTTCTTTTTCTTTACTGGCTTCATAGTGCCCTTCAGTGCTTACACCTGTCACCATGAGGCATAAGAAGCTCCGGAAGGTAAAGGTGGCAAGAACTCAACTCACATCCTGTAAACACGTCCTTGCTTGTGATTAACGCCAACGCCTGAGCAATATGAAAAAAAAAAAAAAAAAAAAATGAAAAGAAAGGGGGGAGGGGTCCTGTTTCCATCAGGTTTTTCTGGCTCCGCATGGCCTGAAAGGGGGCTCCTTGACTCCTGGAGCTCCTAATATCTTCACCTCCCCTTCCCAGCAAGTCTAGCAGCATCTGAGTACCAGCCGTTCCCATGGCGACAACCGACCACGCGGCCCGGGACAGCCGGGCAAGGGCGGCCCAGTTCACCTGCGGGTGCCAGCTAGGAAGAGCCAGGCGGTCCCCACCCCGAGGCTGAGCGCGGTGGAACTCACCCTTGTAGGTGGAAGCAGCGACGCCCCGGCGTTGCAACCATCCAACCTCCCCGGGCTGCCAGGAGTCCCCGGCAGCCCCGAGGTCGCCGTCCAGCCCAGTGCGAGCCAGCCACTCCGAGGGCGTGGGCGGGCCTGGAGAATGACCTTGGCTGAGAAGTTACCTGCCCTCCGACGGAGGCGGGGACGGGGAGGAGGACAGGCTCCTCTGGGCGCGGCTGCGTCCGGGACTCAGCAAGGCGGGCTCGGGCGAGCAGGGCGGAGTCGCCCACCTGTGCGCACCGCCGGTGTGCGCGCGCCTGCCTTGCGATCCTGTCGCCCCCGGCCGCCGCTCCGCAGGTCGGCGCGCGCTTCCGGGTGCCCCGCCCCCGGCGCCGGGATCCCGCCGCCCGCACGTGCGCCGCCTGCCCACGAGGCCCCTCCCACGCTGCGCTCCCGGCCACCCGCACCTGCGCCGGGCCCTCGGGGCGCTGGCTAGGTAAGGGACCCGACCCAGACATTCGCGCGCCGCGGGAGTTCTCCGGCCACCAGCCGTCCTCCTGCGCCCGCAACAGGCGTTGGGTTCCATCTGCACCACCGTGTTCTGGGTGCCACCCCACAAGTCGCCCACCTTCCCATTAGGCCAGCTGCTGCTCGCAAGTCCCCGCTTATCCAACTTGTTCAAGCTCTTGAGTCTTGGGGGGTTGGGTCTGCTTTCCAGCCAGGCCTCTGGTACTTTTGCTTGTATTTGCAGTGAAATTGCCCAGAGAGTCCTCTCTGGGTTTTATAGCTGCACAAGTGTATGAGAACTGTGGGCCTACCTACAGGTTTGCACTAGCCCAGACTTTCTAGATTTGGTTTTGGTTTTTAGGCAGAAACAGAAGAAAAATTACAACTTAAGATATTTTGGGTTTTATTGAAGTCACTACATAACAGATTCTGACTATTAATTCTGCATACATATTTAGTCTTTTATTTACTTAGCAACGTTGGTAATCTTTGAGGTATATTATAAAGTACTTTGAGAGAAACCACAAAAAAACATTCACGTTGACAGTTAACAATTTCAAGTTTCTAATCCAGTCACTCTTGCTTACAGCCAGAAACTTCCTTAACAAAAGCAAACAAAACAAACGGAGTTGTTACTCTGCACCCCGCCCCTCTCCAGGTTGATTAGTTGGGAGTCATCCAGAGAAAACCCCTTCCCTATAGCCAGTATTTTCATTCCTTACAGGCATTTCAAAAATGTTGTTAGCAATGCCATTTGGTTTTGGTGACACTAAAAGGAAATGCCTCACTAAAGGAAACGGTTGTTCAAAGATATGCCAAGATATGCCAAGCAGTGGTGGCTCACAAGTTTAATCACAGCAGTCAGGGAGACAGAGGCAGGCAGATCTCTGTGAGTTCGAGGCCAGCCTGGTCTACAGAGCAAGTTCCAGGACAGCCAGAGCTACACAGAGAAATCCTGTCCTGTAGAGAACAAAACAATATATATGCTCTTTACCTGTCCTAAATCCTAGGGGTCAGAGCAGATTTCAAGTCAGGTTACAAAGTCCTTTTTTTCACAAACCACTTGTGTTGAGGCAAATGGCTGAGTAGCTTTCCTGAAAGCCCAATCTTGCACCTCTTCTGTCAGTGTGCATGTCCCCACAGTGTTTATTGTGGAGCTCAGGACCCCACAGTCTTTATTGTGAGGCCCAACTTATAATTTTCCAACAGAAAAAGCTACACACCTGTGTAAGGAATGAAACTATCTACAGCAGCTACTGAGAATGATAGATTAGCTTCAATCAGATGGGTTACTTCTGTCATAGGCACCGCTAAGCTGAACCCAAGCACAGTTCATGAATTCATCTGATCCTTCATGCAATGCCTAGATTTTATCATAATCTTCTGACTTCTAAAACTAAAATTATTTCATTCTGAGCATTGGTATCCTACATACTTCCTTCTAAATTACTTCCCTGTCTTTTTGATATATTAAGGATAAATCTTTAGTATATATAAGATCTCTCTCTCTCCTCTCTCTCCTTCTCCCTCCCTCTCTCCCTCCCTCCCTCCCTCCCTCCCTCCCTCCCTCCCTCCCTCCCTCCCTCTCTCTCTCTCTCTCTCTCTCTCTCTCTGTGTGTGTGTGTGTGTGTGTGTGTGTGTGTGTATTCCTTCATTAAGATACAACACAACCAATGAATCTTTCTAACAACACTGAGATTCAAACACTGCCCTTGCATGCCAACTCAATGAAGAGACTGTAGTGTTTAAAGATACAAACCTGGAATCTATGTTCCTAGAAAATGATCCTTTCAAGTGAGAAATGATGGAGGGGCTTCTTCTTTAGCTTTTTAGGCTCTTCAACTCAGTGGTGAACACAGCCCACTGGGCACCAGGGACTGTGTGCTAACAGATAGATTTAAAGGGTCAAGTTACAAGCTTCAGCACAGGAAAAAAGGCCACTATGTTCAGGTGCCTCCCTTCGTTTTTTTTGTGTCACAGAATTTCAATGCCAAAATATATTTCATGGTTCACTGGAGAAATTCACAGTTTAGAAATATCTATACAAAGTGAAAAGACAGAGTCTTAAGGCTGTTGGAGAGTAATCACCAAGTAAATGTTATTTAAATAAGGTTTTCCTAGTAGAAGCTCAGTAATAAAAATATCAGAAATGTTCCTATGACGGCGGTGACAGTCTTCATCCTCGGTTTCCTTCCAGATGTTGTCTTCTAGGTCCAGGTGTCTCTTTGATTTCTACATCCCAGCACTAGCTCTCCACAGCCACCCCAGTCCTGTTCTTACTTAGTAAATCAAAGGTTTTCTGAAGCATAATGAGTGAGCTCTTCAGCTGCAAACAAATTGATCAAAAATCAGACTTTATTTGACTCCAAAAGATATTTTTTTTTGGTTTGGGTTTTGTTTTTGCTTTTTGTTTTTTGTTTTTTTTAACGTTAATGCTCAAATACAACATTGATCACCGAATACCTGGTTCTCCTGTTACCTGCTGTATGACTTCTAGCGCATGATCACCAGGTGGTAGGAGGCTGCACTTTTCCAAGAAGCCTGTCTAATTATCCAGAGGGAAAGGCTATTTGCTTAGATGTTCCTCAAGACTCAGTGGTCTTCTCAATCTCCCCTGAACACCTCCAGCCTGGCTAAGCCATCCAGCATCCTCTTCACAGTACTAAAACTTCCCTATACCTTCCGACCCCATAGAACCTTCCCTGAAGACCCTGCCTCTCAACTCCTACTTCACACTTCTATCCTACTTAATTTTGTACTTTCAAAAACAGATTTGAAAACCTACCAGACAATTGACGCCTCTGGTAAAATTGGAAGCAATGTGAGAGCAAGGAATATACCTTATTCCTTACCATATCCGTTCATCCATTCATTCAACAAACCTCGTGTATGTTTCATGCTGGGTACTATGCTAAACATGGAATACATAATGCTGAGCCAAAACGTTCCCAGCACTAGCCACAAAGGACAAGGGGTTCAAGGACAGGATGATTTATAGGTATGGTTATAGAAGAAAGGGGGGGCAGTTTCTCTTGTCTATAAGGCATGGTCATCCACTGAGAAGAAAACATGAGAGCAAACTGAGACTGATAAAGTGGATGGAGAGAGTTACTAAGCAACTGTAGAGAAGATACATCTAAAGACTGCCCAGCTGATGACCTGCCCCTTCACACTCCCGAGGAACAGACTGACCTACCTGTTCCAACATCACTATGGAATCTTGGAGCACTCCTTTTAAATGGTGGGCCTGATCTTTGTTCTTTTGAATATGTTCTGTTCTTGAGAACCTATCAGAGGCTAAACTGGAAGAAAAGAACATCATGAAAATAGCTGCCGACCTTATTGTTTACAGAAATTAATGTGTCCCATGGATTGGAAACAAAACATAAAATCAAACCCCGCCACCACCATCTCTGAGGGGAGGGAGGAGGGACAAAAAAACAAAGCATGTATGACTAAAGATATGGAGATCAGGATTTCTAAAATTAAACTTTCTATGACAAAGAAACAGGTGGTAAAACAGACAGGGCTGGGGTGGAACTTACTTAAAAGATTTCTCTTCTTGGAGGTGAAGCCGGTAGAAGGACTGAGCGGCGTGTTCTATCTTTGACAACTTCAGAAACAACGTCACATTCAGCACAACTAGCAACAGCAAACTGTACAGAACAAATGACAGCTGGTTAACCAGCACAGACCTGCATTGCAGGCTGCAAAGGTAGCCTAGCACCCAGATGGTGGAAGCAGGAGGATCTAAGACCATGGGGCCTGCACTGCAAAGCCAGACCCACCCCAGCACTCCCCTCCACCACCCAGAATGAAGAAAGTAAAATAGTATCTATGTAAAAGCTTCCAACTGTATATGATCTAGACTGTTTTCTCGTGACTTAAATAAATTATCCCCATTTCATCATATAAAATAATTACCTTCAAGTATTACATGGATGCCAAAGAAAATGATGAGAAATGACTAGTGTGATAAGAAAAGGACTTCAACAACCTCAACTCACAGGCTGCCTCTGACCCCTGTCCTCTCTTCTCTGCTGTAATACCAGCGAATGCCAGGCAGATACCGGTTTAGAAATCTACCAGGTAAGCTTTCTGGGTCTATTTTTGGGTTATGTTTGCTTTAGCAATTACACGCCTATAATACTGAATTTCAAAAATGAAACGAAGATCAATATGAATTTGATTTTAGGAACATCACGATGTAATCTTTTATTCCCAAGGGAAGAAAAACATGTACATATGTGTGTGTGTGTGTGTGTGTGTGTGTGTGTATGTGTGTGTGTGTGTTTTGAATATATATGTGTGTGTGTGTGTGTCTGTGTGTGTGTGTGTGTATTTTTTTTTTTTTACCAAAACTATCTTCTTGTTAATCTTGAACAAAGGAAGTACCAGATAAATTCAAACATATTAATGATGGTAAATGTAAAATTTTACATGCAAACCTAATGTTTTGTTTTTAACAGCAACTTTCAAATTAATACAGACCTCTTTACACATGTATACAAACTGGTAAGTAGTAGCATATGTCTTTACTTATTTGTTTTGTTAAAAGATTTATGTGCCTCAAATTAGACCTATTGGGACTGAGGGCTCACTTAGCACAAACAGAAAAAGTATATAGATACATATCTTGTGTGAAAAAGCTAAAAAATATCAAATCTGTGAAATTATCATGGTACTGAAGCAATACATGTATACACACATATGTATATATTCCCATATTTGAATATAAATGTAATATAATACTTGTCTTTCAAAAATAAACTGGTTTACAGGCAGTGGTGTCGCATGCCTCTAATCCTAGCACCTAGGAGCGGTGGTGTATGCAGGCTATTCCAGCATAAAGGAGGCTGAGGCAGGAGGGCCATAAGATAGTTCAAAGCTAGCCTAGACTTTATAATTAGCCCCCATTTCAAAAAACAACAAACAATAATAAGGATAGCAAGTATTTACTGCTTGTTCTGAAATCTGTATTAAGGAAAACCAGCTAAGAGCTCTATCCCAAACATTAGCACCCAGTCTAATACTGAATAAGAACCATTCATATAATCAAGGGGCTTCCTCAAGGTTCACACATAGCCATGTAGAATTAGAGATCTTAGGTATAACTTGCAAGATAAGTTCCTGTAGTGTACCCTAGGCTTCAGACTAATTGCCTAGTATTTTTCAAAATGTGATGCTTAGATCACTCATATCAGAATAATCTAGAGTATGTGTTTTACAATTCATCACTGGCTGCTCTTCCAGAGGACCCAGGTTTGATGTCCAGCACCCACATGGCTGCTCACAACTGTCTGTAACTCCAGTCCCAGGGGCTCCCACACCCTCTTCTGGCCTTCACAGTTGCCAGGCAAGCATGTGGCGCACAGAAAAACATTCAGGTAAAACACCCATACACATGAAAATAAATTTAAGACTTTTTTAAATGTTTTAAAAATTCCTAATCACTATTCAAAGTCTACTGCATCAACCTTTGAGACCGGAGCTGAAAAATCTGCATTTTGGCAAACTCCTAAATAATTCTTATTCACATAAACATGAGAACCACTGATCTATTTAAGCAAAGTAGAATAATTTTACTGGAATTTTACCAATATGTATTTTCTTTAAATTTATGGGACTTCCTATTTAAAAAAAAAAAAAACCCACAGAGTTCACAGAAATAAGTCAAATTGGTTTTTTTAAGCGTAGTATATATTTTATATTCCTCCAAATTTTACAATTCTGAAAAATCATACATCAAAAGCTACCCCACCAAAACCTATAAGACTGCTTTTATAGGTCAACAATAGTCAATAGTGACCACTTCTATCTGGTAAAACACAGATGCAGGAGCTGTTGGGATAGCTGAGTGGTTAAAGGACACTGGCTGTTCTTCCGAGCAGCAGGGTTTGCTTCCCAGCACCCACATAGCAGCTCACAACCTCCTGCAACTCCAGTTCTGAGGGATCCATGCCCCTTCGGTCCCCCATGGGTACTGCACACACAGGGAAAGCACTAATACACATAAAATAAGAAGAAATCCTTTTTTAAAGAAAAATCACAAAAGATTTTCAATTCTTTTAGGATCCATTTAAAAACAAATGAAGATATAAACCAAATAAGAACAACAAATACTCACAAAACACTCATCACCACAATCAGAGCAGTGTCACAGCTGTCCACAGTCTTTCTCTTTCCTGCAGGTAAAAAATGAGAGTGAGGACTGTGGACACTGTTGGAAGTTAATAATCATCTGAAGTTAACTTGAAAAAATATGTCATTTGTAAAGACAAAATGATTTAGGGTGAAGTCTCTGTGCTTTTATTTTATTATTATTATTATTTTTTAACTCATGATACCTTGGGTAAAATGTGAAACAAACCTAAGAGGAGATAACCCGTGGCAATTCTTCAAATTGGAGATGTGTTACAAATTAACTTACTATGAAATTAAATAATTCAATACATAGCACATGATATACTGCTAAGTACTATTTCTTCTAAGAACAGTTGAGTTGATCTAATATATATCTCTCTCCTTAAAAATACAATGATCAATCACTGATCATTAAGATCAAGCCATTGATCTTAATCAGTGGCTAGACATAGTTACACAGAACTGAAAGTCTAATGGGGGCTTGATAATGTGAAGGGATAGGAAGAGTTGACAACTATGGGGAACAGTGACAGCAATAGCAAGGAGTCTGCAAAACTGAATGTCAAGTTCCATCTCTGTAGTTTGCCTAGGCTAGCCCCCAATAGTAACTTGGAGTTAAACATCAGGCATCTATATGTGTTAAGCAGGAAATAAACAAGTGAGCTGCCCAGAAGCATGGGTTTAGTGACTCACATGGGGACAGTAGCCAGCTGGACAGCTGAAGGGGCAGCTCTAAGCAGCCCCAACCAACTGCTACCATGAAGCGATTTGGTACAGGGCCAGCAGACTTGAGATTTTATTTAAATATCCTTTTTTTTTTTCTTTTTCTTTTTGAGGCAGTATCTCAGTATGTAATTCTGTCTGCCCTGGAACTCAAGAGGTAGACCAGCTGGCCTCACACTCACGGAGATCTGCCTGCCTGTGTCTGAGTGCTAGGACTAAAGGCACATACCAGTATAACCACCTAAACCTTTTAAATGCTCTGTGGACCAAATAAAATACTCTACTGGCCATATACTGCCATGTCCCAGATGCTCCTTTTAGGCTTCTATAGTAGCTGTCATTAACAAACTCAGAGTATAATAAATATCATCAAAAAGGAGAGAAGACTTCCTTAAATGGCATTCTTCATCAACAAGAGGCACTGCATGCATTCTAAGGCTAAAACCTTTTGTCTGTTTAACAGGGAAAGCTACCTGTAATATCCCCTTTGGCCTCAAAGCCCACGTCCATAGAAGAATGCTGAGAGGGCAGCTTGGGCACTGTTTCTGCTGTTCGGTTCAAGGTCCGCCTTCTCCGTCGTAGGTTACTGAGTTTTCCAGGGTCTTCAATGGATTGATTTAACACAGACTCTTCCATTAATAAATCTGATTCTAGGATGAAAAATTTAAAACAATAGGCTAAGAAGGAAACCTTCTCAACTATAAGACCCAAGTAGTGTGTGTGTGTGTGTGTGTGTGTGTGTGTGTGTGCACTTATGTACAAGCATAGGTGTGCTTGTTTGAGCCTTGGCAATCTTTGCTAACCATATCTTAGGTTTTACAGACTCTATTCAAACTTTATTCTTAATTAAAAGCTTTAGATACTACAATGACCCTATAATGGAGCTTCATTATTCTAGGAAGAATGCGTATCAATAAATGATGGGATCATCAGTGGAAACTTGCTATGTACTATATTAAATATTAACGTAATGGCTTCAGTTATGGAAACAACTGCTCTACACACTTCCATGAGATCATTAGAAAGAGTGCCAAGATAGGGTCTAGTGCTTCCTAACCCTAAAGCAAAGAACAGCATGTAGAAGCTCTAAGGTTTGAACAGAAACACTCTGGCACAGAGAATCTTCAAACAACCTAAAAAGTCCCATTTTTATCATTTATTTCAATCCTTTCTATTCTCAGCAGAAGCTCGTTACCCAGTGACCAAGCTAATGTTTAGGCTTCATTTTCTCTGTTGCTGATTAGAAGTTTAATAATGAAACAGCCAAAGGGGAAAGAGCCAGAGGACAAATGACCAGCAAAATAACATGCAGCCAAAGTCACTCAAGCTGATTGGGCCACCAGCTTTTCCTTTAGTAAAACTACATTCACTTATGTGTGGTGTTCCCTCATTTATACAGTATGAGATATCCCAGCACAACAGCTGCATTGCTTCTCAGGGTCAGCTACCAGTACCCACCTCCACCAAATCCATATACAAACACAGCACCATTGCCAAGTGGGCCTATATAAGCCCAGGAAAGCTGCAGCCAGGAAGGCATGTGTGCACCTGTGGCTCTACACATGTGAGAGAGGACAAGTGGATCTGTAACCTAGTTTTGTAATCCCTTGCTGTCAGCCTCCCACCTCCTGCAAAGACAAGCAGTGTGTGACCTTGGACAAGTCACTTAACCATACTGTTTTGATTTCCCTCTGTAGTAAAATGTGAACAACCAATCATAGCTATACTTCACAGGGCTGTTACAAACGTGAAATGTTAACACTATTATGTGATGGGCATATATTAATCATTAAGTAAGTGTTGTTAGCACAACAATAACTGAATTCTAAAATCCTGCAATTGACAGAGCAAGTGAGACACTGAAGCCACCTGAGTGAGAGCCATTCTTCCAGCATCATCACCAGGCCCCTCTACATGTCCTAATGAAGAACAGCCCATTGCCTTCCAGCATCATTATTTGGCCTCTCTTCATGTCCTAGTAAAGAACAGCCCATTACCAGCAAATGTAACCTTGGTTTAAAAAAAAAAAAAAAAAAAAAAAGATGCATCTAAACTTTACAGACCAAGCTGCTTGAAATAGTTCTCCAGTGAACTCCAGGAATTCTTCTCAATTAAAGACTTGATAATGCCCCATGGTTGTTTCCTGTACTTCAAGTCTGTGGAAACTCTAATAGAATGAGAAGGAAACAATATTTCTTTAGAGTCAGACTTCAGCCAGTAGAAAAGATCAGGCAATTTCAGGGGCATATAGCCATAGACTACTTTGGCTATCCCACTGCAATGAAACCTAGGATTTCATTCTGTGGAAAGCCAAAAGAATTAAACGTCATTACTGTTATAAAATGAAATTTCTTCTTCCTTAAAAACCATTGTGAACTGCCAATTACCGCATCAAATTATAAAACTCTACTCCCACCTAAATTGCAATGAAGGCGTCAATAAATGCTAAGAAATTAAGCTGGTGGTAGTGATTCACTCTTTTAATCCTAGCACCCAGGAGGCAGAGGCAGGTGGATCTCTATGAGTTCGAGACCAGCCTATTATATAGAGTGAGTTCCAGGATAGCCAGGGCTACACATTGAAACCCTGTCTTTGAAAAACAAAAACGGAAAAAAAAAAAAAAAAAAAAAAAAAGGAAGGGAAGGAGGCAGGGAGGGGAGGAGTGAGAGAGAGAGAAATTAAATGAATTTCTAAATGCAGCAGATCTCTAGTGATCACACACTAATTGAAAGTAACCCTGGTAGTTAGTGCCAAAGCCTGTGATGGCCATCGTTTGCTTCCTACTCCTGCAGAGTCCCTTTGAAACTCCTGGCCCCTGTGGACCTTAGACTAGGTCATGTGACTGGTTGTGACCAGTTCTACAGCTTTTTCTTCCCATGGCAACTGGAGGACACTGTCATTTTTGACTTTGTACCCCCAGAACTTCAAAACCTTTATCAGTTTCAGTCTTGAGTTAGGAAGTCCCACCGTTCTCCCGGCCATTGCTGTACACCTAATTTAGGCAAGACACTAAAGATGTAGGGCTAATGCTACACAGCATACTGCAGCCTGCTTTAAACCATGCACTTGCAATAGCTCACCTCAGCCTGCATCTCTGCTTTGCAGATCGGACAATACAGTATCTATTCAAAGTATAGAAGTAGTCGTGGTAGGGAACATCGTGTGTCAGTACTTCTGAATCTACTAAATAAAAGTGTGCTTCCCGACTTTCTTTATACAGAGTCTGCCAAAACAAGATAAAAATGCTTACATACATATTTTCAATATTTCTATGTTCTCAACAATTTAGAACATATATATTTTGAAGTTCCTTCTCACAAATACAAAAGACATCAAAAATCTTATGACAAGCTGGGACAGAATGAGAAATAAATTGCAGAATATTTCTGTGTTTATTGGCTATAGTGAGTTTTAAGTTAAAAATTAAATTGACAATTCAAAAATCAATTGAATAATACAAGGGCCACAACTCCCACATATATCAAAGCTTAACAAAGCCAAATGTAATCAAAAAACAAAAACAAAAAACAAGAAAATGGGGCAACTAGACAAAACACTGCTTTCCTTACACAGGACTTGGGAGAGCTGTCAGCTAGAACTTCCTCATTTTAACCACTCTTCTACCCATCCTTGAGGGAGGAAGGACTGGCTTCTGAGTTTACGGAAGATTCTCCTATGCCAAAACACCATCTCTTCCTGTATATGTGGCAGTCTTAAAATGTGATGAAAGATAAAGGAGTCACATTTTCTTTGACACTGGCAGAGAAAACTCCAACAGCACACGGCCTTCAGGTGTTTACTGTGGCTTGCAACGAGCGTCTTTATCACAACCCTGCTGCTCAGATTGGCCAAACCCTCCACCCTGAGCCAGTGACTATCTCACTAGTCATGGAGAAGAGTCCCAGCTTGTATCTCATTTTTAAAACTCCTGTGCTTTCCCATATGTTACAGCAGCCATCTAGTTCTTTGGCTTTCTCCCTGGCATGATCCTATACATTAGATTTTAGAGGGCACAAGGATACGGGAACTCCAGGAACTCTCATGAGCTCATCAGCTACGTTCAACCATGCTAGCTAGCTTTTGCCCTATCCGCTTTCATCTGAGCCCATCTCTGCCTCCACCAGCCTCCCTCCTCAGTGCTAGATTAGTGTGCAAAGACATCTGAGGCATTCATATAAGTTTAGACAATACTTCAGTTTACATTGTTTAAAATTGAGTATCTGTGGCCTGGCAGTGGTGGTAGCACACACCTTTAATCCCAGCAATCAGGAGGCAGAGGCACGTGGATCTCTGTGAGTTCAAGGCCAGCCTGGTCTACAGAGTGAGTTCTAGGACAGTCAGGGTGACAAAGAAAAAGCTTGTCTCATAAATAAATAATATAAATAAATAAACATTCTGTCTTTAAAATATAACTGCAGGCTGGAGAACACAACTCAGTGGTAGGGTGCTTGTCTAGCAAGCTTGAGACTCCACAACCCAATGACATAAAAGTTCCTCAGGTGTCACAAATTCTCTCCAGCAGGTGGTCTATTTGACCAGGTGTGGGAGGGTGTGCATTCTAGGCTTTGGAGCCCCTTCTGACCTTGACGGTTTAACATCCCTTGCCAGATATTGGATGAAACTGTCTCACACATTGTTGCCTGTGACAGGCATCATCTCTCGGGCTACAGACATGACTCCTCCGGAACCCTGACAGTCACATACCTGCTTTTCTGTAGCAGCAGTGCATTTCCCCGTGAGTGGGTTACTGAGGACTATAGTATAGGTCATGGTTCTCAGCTGATCACCTCCAGATTCAACTGACCAAGGGGTAGATACCACATCTAATTAGAGAAAACACAGACTTGAAGTTGAATCAAAGGTGTAGTTTGAGAATTATATAAACATTTACAAACAGTCCTTTGAGTGTCCATCAAAGTTTTACAACTCCATTATAAAAAGAAAACAACACATGCCATAGAGTCTCCCATTCAGGACAAGCTATAAATATAACACGTTTAGGCATTCATTAAAAAAAGATGTACACGTAATTTCAAAGTGCCTTTTCAGATTATTTGGTCATAATTCAGCCTACTCCAAGGAAGGACAAATAATGCACTGTTACTCAGAAACAGGATCAACAGTTATCATTGAATCCTGTTATGGAAATTCCATATTATTAAAATAAAGCAACAACCAAGATCTATTTTCCCATGCATGCTACACTTGGAATTTTAGCATGCTACCAACAAGGCCTACTTAATTATTATTTTGCCAGAACATCCTCTGATTAGCATCATACTGGAAGAGTCAGTCCTTGATACTGAAATAAAGGTCTTTATCAATAAAACATCAAGAATGAAATTCTAAGAAAATAGCAACAGACAAAAGGATACATTGTCAGTTTTTATGAAGCTAATGAGAAAATGAAAAAGAGAGGAACTGCATAATACTTTAAGAATCTTTGTTTTTGATAAACAATTTAAATTGGTAAAACTTCACACACATTAGGGTAGCTATTATATAACACTAAAAGTAATGAGTGTTGATCATTCTATGGCAAATTAGTGTCTCTATGCATTGCTAGTAGGACTATAAAATGGTACAATTTTAGAATACAGGATGGATGAGCCTCAAAGAAAATAAAGTTTCCCTTTGATGCAACAATCTGCTTCTAAACAAATAATATACAGTAAACAGAAGTCAAAGTGAAGACTTAAGTAGATATTTGCATATTAATGGCCAGAGCAGTTAGTAGCTAACAGTTATGAACAAGCCAAGTGTCAGTAATGGATGAATGAATATGCAGAATATGGTATTATATATACACACATGAAATATAATTCTGCCCTTAAAAGAGGTGGAATTCTGCTACATGTCTTCTCAAGAATGAATGGATTTAAAGACATTATGTTATGTGTAAAATTCTCAGTAAAAGACAAATGTTATATATGTTCATTTTTATGAAGTAGCCTGAGTTGTTAAATTCACAAATATAAAAGATGGAATGGTGGTCCCTCAGGAACTGGTGAGGGACAAATGGAGAGTTGTTCAGAGTTTCTGTTTGGGTTGATGAGGAAGGTCTAGAGCTGAACATGGTAATAGCCACACAATGATGAATGCAGGTAATACCTCTGGAACTGCAAACTTCATATCATGTGCATTTATTTCATTGCAACTTTAAAATCTGAGAAGCCAGATAAAGTAAATATGGGTGTTATTTTACTAGTCATGTAGCTTCTCTGAAGGTTTGCATTTATCTAAATGAAAAATACTTTAAATTGACTTTTTAATTAGAAATGATGCTGTGCAACTGTAAATAGAAATTAAAGAGACTGCCAATTTAAAGGTTCCTTATTAAAATAAATTAGTTCTATGGAGCTGGTGAGATGGCTCAGGAGATATCTCAGTTATTTTGTTGCCAGGATAAAATAGTGTGACCCAAAGCCCCCAGTGATATACTTCCTCCAACAAGAAGACTACACCTCTTAAAAATTCCACAGCCTCTGCAAACAGTGCCACCAACTGGGGACCTGATATTCAAATGCCAATGGGGAACATTTTTCATTCAAACCATTACAGCATGTAAAGATGCTTGTCACCAACCCTGCTAACCCAAAGTTTAATTTTCTGAGCCCACATGTTGGAAGAAGAAAATCATCTATAAGTTGTCCAATGACCTCCATACACACACACACACACACACACACACACAGTGAAAAAAGAGAAGGAAAAGAAAGAAAGGCACTTTGATTACTAGGTAGCAGGTTCTAAGAATAATACCATGGATTATAGTCATGAGGAAACTATCCTTTGGAGGAAAGCCTTGTGACTCATTCCAGGACTACCCTGTAATGTACCTATAACTGTCCAGACTTTAAGCGGGAAGCCTTTGATTCCTAAAGCTATTTATGACACCATAGAGTGGATACAATCAGCCATCTTGAAGCCAGATAGATACTATATAACAAATGCAGTTTTGCTCCAAAAAGCAAACTTTACTTCATACCAGCTTTCATGAACTGTGATGCTTCGTGGACATAAAAAGGGCAGTATGGCATCAACAGCCACTGCTTAGCAAATATGGGATGAACCATGCCTAACTCTTCCTAATTATCAAGTCTTCCAGACAGAAATGAATAACAAAGTACAAAATGGATTCAAAACAGATACAGGTAAGTTAAATGTGAGTCACTGGGTAGAGGATGACTTCCATATCCTAGATACTCCATACTTTTAATGGGAAATAGAAAAATGATTCTTAAAGCCATGAAACTCAGGATAAAATCACCAAAATTCCATTACAACGGAATCCCTTTGCTATCCTACTGTGAATAAGAACACTTATTTTTGGTCCTGGATTCATTTGGTCCTGGATGAGATATCATTGATCTCATCCATGGATATGTATTGTCTTTGTGAAAGCCTCAAATAACCTAGTGGTTAACAAAAATCCTTATGTTATAGAATTGATTCGCTGACCATGTCAAATGTCTACTGCTATTGTGTTCTAATTTTATATGACTGACTCCTAAAGTTAAAAAAAAAAATCTGGAACATTTGATATAAATTCATTTTTTAAATTACTATAGACTTGAGATATTTAACAAAGTAGAACTTTGATTACATGAACAGTGAAATTCTTCTGAGAGTGTAATCAGCTCCATAAAACTATATGATTTCGTTATATTATAGGTACCATAGCCAAAAGGGCACAGCTCTGTTATTTTCACAAAGAAAACACACACGGACACTACTGTTTCAACTAATATATAAAACTTCTTATCTGCATCTAAAAGCAGCCCCCCAGGCTTTACCCACCTACCCCTCCACAAGAGCAATGGCAACACTGACTTCCATGTCTGTGTAAAGAATTTACACAGCATGGGTGGTTTGTATTTGGCTTCTTTTGCTTAACACTGTGTCTATGAGTTTCACAATCATAAGTGGGAGTTCACTGTTGTTTGTATTGGTATATGGAATTCTTTAGTGGAAACTTTAATATAATTTGTTATTCTATTACTGATGGGTGCTTGAGATCCTAAATGATGCTGCCGTAATCCGTGCATGTGTCTGTCAGAGTGCACATACCCATTTCTGGTGAATGTGCACCTCGAAAGGACTGAGTCCAGATAATATCTGTAATATTAATCCAGTTGTCACATATGGAACTCTTTCAAATAGGGTTCAACTCAAACTGAGTAGGTACATTGACAAATAACTGCCATTTTTTAAAAAGGGTATACATTTAACTTTAAGTAGCACATATCTAATTAAACAATTATAGTGTTCATATGTGTGATGTCAGAAAATGCTATTGAACACTGTAAAGATTTGTCACTCATACTGGTTTAATAAAACACTGACTAGCCAGTAGCAGTATAGATGGGGCAACCAGGCTAGAAGAATTCTGGGAAGAGCAAATGCAGAAAGTGAGTTGCCAGCCAGATGTAGAAGAAGCAAGATGAGAATACCTTACTAAGAAAAGGTACCAAGCCACGTGGCTAAACAGATAAGAATTATGGGTTAATTTAAGTTTTAAGAGTTGGTTAGTAATAAGTCTGAGCAATAGGCCATACAGTTTATAATTAATTAATATAAGCTTCTGTGTGTTTATTTGAGACTGAATGGCTGGAGGACCAGGTAGGATAGAAACTTCCATTTACACCTGTGAGTTTAACCAACCATTGAAATTCCAGTTTTAAAATCAACACCTTAAAATCAAAGTATGTCTAATGCCCTCCCCCTGCCCCTGACAACATCAGTTTCAACCTTCTAAGGATAATCCTTCCAAATTCATTATTAGGTAAGAACAGAAGACCAACCTATTATATTTCTAGAATTAGTAAATCTCTGCATAAAGTGTGAGCTAGTGAAGAGCAATTCAAACATTCTCTCAGCGCTGATGTGAAAAACACGATTGATATAAAGTCTTCCTTGAAGATCTTTCTCAGGAATATTTTCTAGAAAAACAAAACACAAACCAGAGGAGAAGAAATTAAGAAAAGATAATTTCAATATTTTGGGGAAGGGGTATGTTTTATTTTGGTCTTGATACAAAACAGTTTTTTTTTTAAATATGATTATCCTACTTCAAGATACTAAAAAATACTATGAATTAGAAATATATATATATTAAGCATAAGCAAATACACTTGACTAAATAAGATCATCATCTTCAATTGTTAAAACCCCACATGCACAGAAATACTTAACTGGAATAATATCAAACTCCTTCTATAAGATAACACATAAATGAATGTTTCATATGTGATAAAAGAGATAGTATCTACCATAGCCATTTCAACTCATACCACAGAATACAGTCAATCAATATTAAGTCATTGATGGTTCTATTTGCTGCTTGCACTAACACTGAACAAAAGGATCTCACTTGGTTTACTGCTAGCTGCCCCAGACAGGGATTATATATTCCTAGTATGTTCTCAATACCCTACGTTAAAGTGTGAGTGACAATTCCTCTGGAAAAGCATTCTCCAAAGCCAAATAATGTCCACTGGGACATACTTGCTCCCACTGGGAACTTGATAGTTATCTGCTGAAAATTACCGCAGCAAATAAAGTGATGCATGTTCACCTCTTCTGATGTTCCCATAGTCATCTGTACATCAGTGCTCACATAGTCATCTCTGTGTCAGAATCTGTGCTAACCACCTTCCAGCATGGACAGTCATACACAGTCCTCTGGATGAAGTGACATCATCATCCCCCTCTACAGAGGAGGAAAGTGTGATGGAGAGACAATTGCCAAGACGCCAAGGTCAGGAGTGACTGCTCCAGAATTTTAATCCACTCCAGCACACACACACAAAAACACCCTATGTTTTACATTGCTAAAAAGAGTCTAATTGAAAAGACTATTAAAAATTTTTTTTTTTAAAAAAAAAAAGAAAAATAGAAAGGAAAAAGGCAGGAATAGAAGCTGCTATGTAATGGAAATAGTGCAAACAACAGAACACAAATTTTCAATGATTTGAGGACAGTGACTAGTTATTATCTCAAGCCTTATCCTTCACCAATACACAATAAAAAAAAAAAAAAAAACATGACAAGAGCTTCAAATATCAGAAACCAAGCTCCAAGGGTTACCTGTGTGAAGCATCTGTCAATATTAACCTACTGGAACCAGGGTGGTTAAACAAAAGGCATTGTCTACAAACCAGCAAAGCATCTAACCCTGCCCTCACCAATGCTCGCTCCCTCACTATTGATTTGTGTGTAGAGAATTTTCAAATGCCATGTAGATACCGATTTACCCTCTTCTTGTAAAAACACTATTTATAGGCAGAGAGATTCGCTGATATTTCAAAGAGCTCCTTGTGTGAAGAAATCATCACTAAAATTAGGCAATTTGCTCAAGTTCTGTAAGGTAGCCTTCCTGCTAGGCTCAGTTAAAGGCTTTCACTAACACAGAAGTATTATATGTTCATGATAAAAATAACACAAATACTCACAATGAAAGCAAACAGGTATAGGTGATTCAATAGAATTTCTTCAGGAAATTCTTTCCATACAACCCAAAATGCTACATTGCACTTAGTTACAATATCTCCTTAGTCGTCTCTAATTGGGTTCTAATCATGCCTTCTCATAATTTATGCTTCTCAGTTATGCCCTTGAGCCCTGAAAGAGCACTAGTCAGTTGTTTTACATAATAATCTTCAATCTGGGTTTGCCTGGTGTTTTCATGAATACACTAGAATAGTGGGTTGGGGGAAGAACGTTGTAAGGGTGTAATGTTCTTGCCTGTTGAGAATAATGAGATGATAAACATGAGCAGGTAAGGGATGCTATAAGCAAATCTGGCTTTTATCTGAGGGGGCATATACCCTGATAAAGACTAATTATATATGCATAAGAGTTCTGTATCTCCTATATCCCCATTAATAGCTGTTGTAGTTTTGTTTGCTTGTTTTCTTGATAGCCATTATAACTGGGGTGAGATGGAACCTCAATGTTAATTATTTGGGGTTGGTTGGGTTTGGGATAGGGTGGGGTTTGTCTGATTTTTTATTTATTGGTTCTTTGAGGCAGAGTTTCATATAACACATGCTGGCCTCAAACTTACTATGTGGCTGAGGATGACCTCCAACTTCTGATCCTTCTGTGTCTTACTCCCTGTTACTAGGATTGCAGGCCTGTGTCACAGCATCCTATTTTATACAAGGCTGGGAACCAAATCCCGGGCTTGAGGAATACCCTAGGCAAGCACTCTAGCAGATAAGCGCCGCTTGCTAACCCATCAACATAGTCTTCCCTAAGAGCAAAGAAGATTTTCATGTGTATTTATTGGACTTTTTTATTTGAAAAGTGGTTTTCAGCTCATTTGTCCGTTCATTAATTGAATCACTTGCTCTTTGGCTATTTAATTTTTAAATATTTTCTGGATATTAATCGCTGTTGGGTATGAAAAAGACTTCCTCCTAAGATGTCTTATCACTCTATTGAATTTCTTTTGCTATGAAAATTTTTTGAAGTTGAATGCAATATAAGCCAAGCACATCTGATATTTTCTCTACACCTAGAAGCATTTCTCTTAAGGGGCCCTATTTTATAACTTTTCAAGAATGAACTTCTTATTCATATTGAAAGTGGAAAGATTACACTTATATACATCCTTCTATACAGTACTTTCATGTTTCTCCTAAGCTCCATTAGGTGATAGATTCTGAATTATCAAAGTACAATTTACTATATCGGTATCAGAAATTAATACTATATTCTGCATGGAAATTTGCTCAAGGAAATAAGTGAAATAAATTGTTCCTGTATTGGTTTACTCATTTATAAGATTCTTGACATTTCAATATTCTCCAAAGAGCAATACCAATAATACTGCTGTAGCATAGTCAGTTGACAGATGTTCTTTTTAAATGAAGAAAGGACACTGCTCAGGAGCAGGGAACTTTTGTCAATATGGGAAACAAAATATTGCTTCAAAAATACCAGCTAAGGGACTGGAGAGGTGGTTGCTCATCCAGAGGACCCAAGTTTGGATCCCAGCACCCACTTTGGGTAGCTCACAACCACCTGGAACTCTAACTCCAGGAGATCCAAGGAACTGCTAACTTTGTGGATGCCAGCAGTTATATGCACACACACACACATATACATACACATATCTGAAAACATTTTCTTAAAGTATCAGTTTGAAGGTAGCCTGTAGAAATCATTTGGAATGAGGCAGATGACTACAGGGGGAATATAGTAACATGAAACTCACAACATACACTGCATTGTTTTGAGAATGCAGAACAGTGTCCCACACCGGTAAGGATTGAGTGGGGAGGGCACATGGAGTCTCTCCACAAGACAGTAGCACAATATTCTTCATTAATTGGTTTTGTCAGGGACTTGTGAATCTCTATGTCAAAATAACCCAGTGTTCCTTCCCCAGAATTGAAGCATAAATATGATATGAAAGGCAGGGCGGGATTTTCTCATTTGTCTATTGTGGTAGTGCAAACATAATCCCAGCACTCAGGGGTTAAGCCTGGAAGCCCAAGGCCAGCCTGAGCAATATGACCAGTTTCAGGACAGCCAGGACTATACAGTAAGACCCTGTGCGTCAACAAACGACAGAAAACCTAACCAATGCTTGATTTAAAATGAGCTCCACCCAGCCATCTCCCTCTAACTTCCCACATCGTGCCCCAATCTCCTAGCTTGGTCTACTTTGCTTGATCTTTCCCACTTTCTCCCTAGTTCATTTTCTGGCGACAGCTTCATCATTTTACAACTTCAAGAAAAGAGAAAAACATAGAGTCATTTTCATACTCCTTTGAAAGTTCTGATGAGCCTGAGATTTAAAACTCATTTAGGGAAAACAGTGAGATCACCCAAATTATTATCTAATGGTAATCTATTAAGAAAAACTCACTCTTACATCTTAAGGACACTTTAGGGAAAACACCACTTGAGTGCTCACTGCCAAAGCAGCAGTTTTTAAAGAGGCACCAATGGGGAGCACAGAGTGACCTGGGCCCATGTACAGTAACTACAATTCTAATCTTTCCCTTATTCCTAGATGTGTGCAACTTTGGAGTTTTAATGTTGCAGTTCCAGGACATCAATAATGAAATGACTTTCTAACGACAATTCTTAAGAGTAGGTTTAATGAAAGAGAAAATGGTTCCTTGTTTTGGTGTCACTTGCCTATTTGGCCACTGGGTGCCAGAATAGATCTTCCTAGAGTCCCAAGTTCAGTCAGCCAGCCCATGCTTACTTCACACCCTTGCATCCTAAAGCGTAGTAGCACAAGACCTAGTAAGGCTTTACTACTCATCATCCTGTCATGACTACTGTACTGACTTCGATGCCAGTGATCTTCATATTTCCAGGAAAGACTTCTTATAAAACCTAACTGTGTAATTCAACACATAACAGGTCACAGAGAAAGTAGGGAGCTGGGTTTGCTGATAAGTTTCCCATAGACATCTTTGTTGTTATACTCTCAACTATTCCCTGCTTCCCTCTTCCTCATGCCCTACCTACTGGGCATGTACTGAGGACAGAGCATAAAGGTAGCTAGCTCTCCACAGCCAGCAAGAGTAGCCTCACCAGAAAGCAATGTCGCTGGGCCTGACCTGTGACCTTTGCGCTATAGCACTATAAGGAATTACACTGTTCTCGCCTGAACCACATGAATGGAAATATCTGTTATGGCAGCCCATGCTACCTAATATAAGGAGTAAGCATGAAAAGAGCATACCAGGCAGGCTCAGCACGTGGCTGTCCTGTTTCATGAAGCCTAGGTACCCTCAGCAGCTGCTGCTGCTCCATGGCTAATCTCCCCTCCTCCTCTGGGGAGAGCAGCTGACCTGACTAATGAGTATGTCCTATACATTTTCGGCCCAGTCAGCAGCCTTGTTACCTCTGGCATACGAAAGTCCATTATTCTCTAACTTGGCCACCATCACTGTTAAGGGTACTATTTAGGTCCCTCTGACTCCCTCTTTGTTTCTTTTCCCAGTTTTATTACAGTAGGGATGTCAGGAAGGATGTGATTTGTTGAGCCCACACAACAATGTAAAGCATACAATAAAAGTACAAGCCAGAGTACAACACATTTGATACCCAGAAGGCCTTCCTTTCAGTAAAGAGTCCAGTTATTCATCATTAGAATCTAGCTAAATCTATTGGTCTTCTAAATTCAAATGCCATTTTACTTTTTACATTTCCTTTATTTATTGTGGGGAGGGTACATGGGCTATTGTACACATGTAGGGCCAAAGGAAGGCTTTCAGGAGTCCATTTTCTCCTTCCATTATGTGGATCCCAAGGACTGAGTTCAAGTTATTGGGCTCAATGGCAAGTCCCTTTACCCACAGAGACACATCACTGGCTCCGTAAGTTATTTTCAAATACTATGTAGAATAGTATTTGAATTAGCAGTTTTCTTTGTAAAAATATTTCAACTACAGAATGTTCTTTAAAAATGACTTGAACGGGGCAGTGGTTAAGCACACCTTTAGTCCCAGCACCGGGGAGGCAGAGGCAGGTGGATCTCTGACTTCGAGGCCAACCTGGCCTACAAAGTGAGTTCCAGGGCAGTCAGGGCTACTCAGAGAATCCCTGTCTCAAAAACAAAAACAAAAACAAAAACAAAAACAAAAACAAAAACCAACAAAACAACAACAACAAAAAAATAAAAACAGGAAGGAGAGAAGGATAGAAGGGAGGAAGAAAAGGAAGAAGAGAGGAGGAAGAGAGGAAAAGAGGAGAGAGAAAGAAAGATTTGAAAAAAATTTAAATTTAAAAAATTTGCCAGGCAGTGGTGGCACACACCTTTAATACCAGCATTTGGAAGGCAGAGATAGGAAGATCTCTGTGATTTATTGGCCAGCCTGGTCCACAGAGCTAGGTCAAGGACAATTAGGGCTATACAGAGGAACCCTGTCTCAAGAAGCAAAAAGAACAAAAATAAAAATTCAATGGATACTGATTCTAATAAGAAACAGTTCAGAAGTAATTGTGAGGATGTGACCATGTGTCTGCCTTTAAAGTTATTTTTAAATAGTTCTCAAAACTAATCTAAACCTTAACAATAGTCAAAAGCATGCAACTTCACCCATACAGAGTAGAATATAATCTTCTAAGTAATCTTTTTAAAAGAGTTGCTTTCTAGACAATTTATTTCCTATTGGAAGCCACACTGTAATTTAAATTAATATCCATTTCAGAATGTGCACCTGCCATGACTCTGTGTGTGTGTGTGTGTGTGTGTGTGTGTGTGTGTGTGTGTGTACATAAAATCAAGCTTGCAGAGCCTTTGTTAAGAAGTTTGTTTGAGGCAGGGTGTCACTAAGAGCCTTGGCTAGCCTGGGATTCATTACATAGATCCTCCTGCCTCTGTTTTCTAAATGCTGGGATACAATTGCACACCACCACACCCAGCAGATGTCCTTTTTTACGAAAGAAGAGAAAGAAGAGTTTGGGAAGTGCTGGATATAGTTCCAGTACCTTTAATTGGCAGCGGCAGAGGAGGAGCAGTGACAGAGGCAGGAGCATCTAAGTTCTACAACACTAAAAAGTCAATTACAGGCCAGTTACCAGACCACTAGCTCCAATAACAACAATAATAGTAGTAGTAACTTGGGAACTACTTTAGTTAAGTGAAAAGAACACAGGTCTCAAAGGTCTTGTCCTCAGTTCAATCTCTATGCAGTTAACTACCCACATGTGTTTAAACCAAACCCCTCGATTTCATTTTTTTCTCTAGCTAAAGCAGAAGTAGACTGAATACACTAACAATGGGAACATCTTACCCTACTTAGTCTGCAGGAGCAGCATACAGACTTCTAGTAACAGACTTGCTTTTCACTGTGTCCACTGCATGAAAGCTTAGTTTGTGTGTGTGTGTGTGTGTGTGTGTGTGTGTGTGTGTGTGTGTGTGTGTGTGTGTGTGTGTGTGTGTGTAGGCACATGTGTCCATGAGTCTGTAGAGTCCAGAGGACAACTTTGGTATGAATCCTCAGGAGGTTCCATCTTTATTTTTTGAGACATGGTCTCATCTCTCAATCAGACCCTTGCTGATTAGGCTAGGCTGCCTGGCCAGCGAGACCAAGGATCTATTTGTCCCCACCTTGTTGTTGTTGGAAGTACAGACCTACACCACCATGGCCACCAAAGCTGGGTCCATCATGTGGGTGCTGGGAGTTGAACTCCAGATTGCTTGCACTGAGATATCTCACTGTGCCCAGAGTTGCTATTCCTGAAAGCTTGGAATTCTAAGCCAATCTGATGGAGACTTCAAATTCCAGGCTTTGAGAGACATGCAGATGAGCCAGACTGACAAGCTGTTCTCCTGTGTTCTATACACAATCATTTCTTTTCTGGTTCCCTGAAGTGTGAGGCTGCCACAATCAAACCTCACTCTGCACACACCTAACACAAGGGTAAACATTAGGAGACATGCCTGGAATGTTGTTAAGATTTAAATTCTTTACCTTCATCAACAGAATCTGAAGTGCTGCTTTTGTCCAGAGAAAGGTACTCATTTTTATTCAAGTCCAGCGACTTGGACGGCACTCTACTTAACCTCTTTTCTGAAACTAGTGAAGGACTTTTTTTCAAATGTTTCTCACTCTGAGCATCTTCTTTCCCTAATCCCTAAAAGACAAACAATTTGGTTAAAAAGTAAAAAAAAAACATATTTAAGCTTAGGTCTCACAGTAAGAACTTTAATAGTAAATATTAGAGTAAAGGCAAGAAATGCTGCTTTTTGGAAAATATTTACAGCATTCTGTTAAGACTGACTGCTACTCTTGACATGGTAGTAGATAATAAAGGTCTCCCTGAAGTGTTCTCATGCAGTGTGAATGAAAAATTTGTGAAGAATACCATGTAAAAAGGATTCAAAGAAAGTTAGTAGCATATGAGCAGCTAAAGCAGAAGGGAAGGGGAGGGAAGGGGAGGGTGAGAGAGGAGGAAAGGAGAGGGGAGGGAAGGAAAAGGAAGGGACGGGAAGAGAGGGGAGGGAGTGGGGAGGGAAGGGGAGGGGAGGGGATGGGAGGGGAGGGAAGGGGAGGAGAGGGGAGGGGAGGAAAGAGACAAGGCAAAAATAAGGAACAATCAGGCCTTTGGGGTAGGCAAGGGAGAGAGGCCAAACCCAGTTTGTGTCTTTATCTGGTGTCCACTTCTCACCCATCTCTCAAAATCAATAAGTAAAATAGAAATGGAAAGAAAATAGAGCGATAGAAGTCACCTCGGGGTGTGGTGAGGAGAGGAGAGAGAGAGTTCATAGCAGACTGGTCCTAGAGATAAGTCATTAAAATATACCAAATTGTTGCATGTATACTTTCTGGACATGTTCAATGGGACATGTCACTTTGATAGTTAATTAAATGATAGACATTAAATATAAATGCTATTGTTACATTATAACTCAAATAGAACTAACTATAATTAGTAAGATAAGTAAAGAATGTGTATTAACTATACAGAAAAATTTTGTTTTGCACTATGTATACACAGATGAAAGACAGCACAAAACACACACCGAGCCCTTCTCCTTTCTTCCCTAGAAGATGCTTGCCTAGCCCAGGACAGACACTCAGTTCCAGGGAGGACACAGGTTTCCATTGGCCAGTGAGGAAGCTGGGTGGTACATGGAACCCAGGACACATCTTACTAATGAGTTAGACTACCCTACCCACAGAACCGACTCTCAAGCAGAAAAGACTACAGCTAAAATCAAAAGGCGTTCCACAGGAGAAAGCAATGTGGTTATTTAGCAGACCCAGGGCCTCTCCAACAGCTGAGCAGAGCTCCACACATGTATTTCTCCTCCCATTAACTAAATTATATTTCCTATTATAGGAATACAGACAAATGTGACAAATGTTGGCGTTTGTATTATTTTTATCTCCAAATATTTTCCTGGGTTTTACAAGGAATATTAATTTTATAACAAGTATGTTTTCATTTGGAAAACAGCTGTTTTTTATTTTGTTGTTGTTGTTGTTATTTTCAGTTTAATGAAAGTAAAACATCAAACAAAGTGAAAGACGGACAACATTTGCTGACCTCTGAGATCCGAGAATCTCACCATAGTGCTGCTTGGGAAAAGACCCAGATTCCAAATCTGAAAACCTCTGTCCTAAACATCAGCAAGTAAAGGATTGGTCTATTCCACTATTTTACATCCCATTCACTACAAAGAGAATAAGCAACTTCTTTTAGGGACAGAACTAGAGGTAAGAACCAACAGGCTAAGTATCCCAAGAGGGCCACAGAAGACAAGAAGTGAGGACTAAGAGACAGACTAGAGTCCCGAGGACCCACTCCTCAAAGTAGGACTTTGATAAATGGATAACGAAACTGCAAGAAGTCCCCCATCTTGTTACCTCCCCTAACTGAGTGTTTCACATACAAAGATTAACTTCCAGAGTGACATTCCTTATACAGTACTAGATCCCTAGTGTCTACTGCTGGATACATTTCATATAAAAGTAGGCTGATGAAGGATGGTTGTCTAAAACAAGTGTAGAACTCAGAGGCTTTTCACACGAATGAATTCTATGTCAGTGTTTTCTCATGTGAGATGCTAGGTGCACCCTGAAGGGTCTAAAAAAAGAACCATTGTTAACTACATGCAGGCTTGCTTTCATTTACAACAGCCTATGACTTTAGGACACTCAATGAATGCTAGGAATTGTTCTCAGTCCTTCACAATTACCACAATTACCAATTCTTATTTTTTTTTTTTTTTTTTGGTTTTTTTTTTTGTTTCTTGAGACAGGGTTTCTTTGTGTAGCCTTGGCTATTATAGAACTAGCTCTGTAGACCACTTACACTTAACGATACTTGAAAAAAAAGGAAGCTCACTAGCTAACTGAAAAGACAGTTGCTAGCTGGACTGTCATCTTTAATGTGTTATCTAAGGAGTTTCTACTAAAAAGGAAAGGATGTGTCCTCTGTGACCCAGCTGTGCTCAAAGGCCCGGTCTCTCCCAATTCGAAGCTGACTCTCTCACCATGTACATTCCTTCATGTGGGGAAATTCTGCTGACTACAGAATTATATTTGAAGTAGTAGTGTCTTAACATGTTGTTCAGGGGCCCTTGCCTCAGCCTTCTTTGAAGAATACCACATACTTTCCGCACATAACCTATGCTTCTTAGAGACATATACTCTCTTTCTAAAATAAAACAGTAGCCGGACATCCCAAGCTTTTCAACATTTTGAACACATTGCATTGTTTACTTGATCTCAAGTAGGTGTAGGTTTTAGGGAACAGCATATACTAACTCTTTTCGGTGAGTTTCCATCCAGGGACTCAGTTTCTGAAACTCGGCTAGTTGACTCCTGTGTAAAGCTGATGGCCTTGGAGAACTTTTCATCTCTTTCCCCGGAGTCATCCACACTGCTTCTTCTTGGACTTCTGTAGGAAACACGGCATTAGGGAAGCAGAAGAAGGTCACCCCTCCAGGCACACAGTCCTTGGTGCTCCTCTCTGAGGGCTTTGCTAGTCTAATAAATCATCTCAACAAAGAATAGATTGTTATGCTGTAACCAGGTCCAGTTACAACAAGCTGTCATCTTAGAGACACCAGCTGACTTCATTCTTGAAAAGAATGCAAATCCATACGTTTCAGAAATTACGAAAAGTATAATGAAGGACAAGTGGCCCCAGCAGTAGCCAAGTCGGATGCCTGCTTAAGGTCGAGGTATAAAACCACAGAGCTTCAAAGGGTTAGGGAGATGTCTAGGTCAGATGCCACTTGACACCTTACAGTCTTACACGTCTTGCTTCTGACAAAATCTCAGGGGCAGTAGTCAGGCCCTCTAGGAGGTGGAAGCTTCCCGTATCTGAATACATCAGTCAGACTAAGGCTGAACACAAAGACAGGAAAATTGATGGAAAGTGGGAAGGGAAATAGGCCCTCCACTCTGAGATCTAGTTTGTATTTCCTTCTAGCTGAGTGTCAAGAAACTTCAACACAAATGGGCAGAACCAAAACTGTTGGCAAAGAGCCAGGTGTAGGGGTGCACACCTTTAATTCCAGCACTCAGGAGGTAGAGGGAGGCAGATCTCTATGAGTTCAGGGCCCCTATGGTCCACAGAGCTAGCTGAATTCCAGGACAGCCAGTGCTACACAAATCCTGTCTCAAAAAACAAACAAAGACTGCCTGCAAAGAAAAGTCTAGTTTTCCTAAAGACATCTCAAACAAGGCCGTTCCAACAAACACCATCTATGTTTAGTCAGGATGAGAATGTTTATGGCCCAAGGCTTAATTGCGCCAACATTCCTCTCATCCCTAAGTCTATATAGTTTAACAAAAGAAAATTCCTCAACTTTTACACTTTGTCCATCTTTAGGCTTTGTAATGAATTATATATACCCTTTAAACAATATAACTTTTTTTAATGACAGTAAGACTACACATAGCCACTGTAAAAAAAAAAAACAAAACAAACAAAAAAAAAAAAACCAAAAAAAAAAAAAAAAACTAAGCATGGCTCTCTTGAGAAGCTCCACACCCATGTCTTAGATGTGTTATTTTTCCTAAAAGGTAGGTCTCTCTTTTTACCCCCCTTCCCCCAACCCCATCCCCCGTGCTTATATCTAAGCATGTACTTGCTCCTCTCATCTTATCTACTTAACAAACTTGTTTTGCTCTGGTTTGTCCTGAAATCTTCTCTATGATGAGGATCCAGCTTGACCTGAATTGATGCCTAAGGGTACTGTGGGCTCCTCAGGCTGCTGAGTGCCCCCATTGCTGCTGGCAAGGCTATTTAACCCCAAGGATAAGCAACACAGCTTTCCAATGGTTGTAGAGCCAAGACTACAGCAACTGTTCTAAGACCTGATTTTGTTTTTTCAGGGTCAACTATTATATAGAAGGACTGTAAGAATCTAACTTCAAGTAATCTATCATCATTCCTATGTACTAATTGTTGTGTACACAGAGATTTAAATAAAAGCATCAGCCTAATGTCACATAGAATATCATCCCAAGGGATTAATTTAAAAAGCTAAAAGGTATGACATTTCTGTCCTAATTAGGGTTTCTGTTGCTGTGATGAAACATTATGACCAAAGCAACTTGGAAAGGGTTTATTTGGCTTACATTTCTACATCATAGTTTATTACTGAAGGAAATCAAGACAGGAACTCAAAAAAAAAAAAAAAAAAAAAAAAAAAGGGCAGGAACCTGATGCAGAGGCCATGGAGAGATGCTGCTTACTACACATGGCTCTATATGGCTCAACCTATTTTCTTCTAGAATCCAGGATTACCAATCCAGGCATGGTACCAGCCACAAAGGGCTGGGCCCTCCTCCATCAATCACTATTAAGAAAAAATCCTACAGCACTATCTTATGGAGGCATTTTCTTCTTTCTTTCTTTTTTTTCAAGACAGGGTTTCTCTGTGTAGCTTTGTAGACCAAGCTGGCCTGGAACTCAGATCCACCTGCCTCTGCCTCCCAAGTGCTGGGATTAAAGGTGAGAGCCACCACTATCTGTCTTGGAGGCATTTTCTTAATTGAAGTTCGCTCCTATAGTGGTTTGAAAGGAAATGTCTCCCAAAGGGAGTGGCACTGTTAGGAGTAGAGGCTTTGTTGGAGGAAGAGTGTGTTACAGTCAGTCCACTTCCTATTGCCTACATGTAGCACTCTCATCTGCTCCTGGACCACATCTGCAGGCCACCATGATCCCCATCATAATGATAATGAATTAAACCTCTAAGCCAGCCCATGGTGGCCCATGCCTTTAATCTCAGCACTCGAGAGGCAGAGACAGGCAGATCTCTGTAAATTCAAGGCCAGCCTGGGCTATAGAGCTAGTTCCAGGACAACCAGAGGTACACAGAGATACCCTGTCTTGAGGGAAAAAATTTTTTTTTCTTTATAAGAGTTGCTGTGGTAGCCAGGTGGTGTTGGTATATGCCTTTAAGTCCAGCACTCAGGAGTGAGACCCAGCTGTGAGTTGGAGGCCAGCCTGGTCTACAAAGTAAGTTGCAGGATAGCTAGGACTGTTTTACAAAGAAACCCTGTCTGGACTTTGAAGACTCCCCATGGAAGGCCTCACCCTCCCTGGGGAGCAGAAAGGGAATAAGATGAGGATTAGTGGGGGGAACAGGGGAGGACAGCAGGGTGCAGGGATTGGGATTGATATATAAATCAAGCTTGTTTCAAATTAGAATTAAATTAAAGAAAGAAAGAAGGACAGAAGAAAGGAAAGAAGGAAGGAAGGAAGGAAGGAAGGAAGGAAGGAAGGAAGGAAGGAAGGAAGGAAGGAAGAAGGAAGGAAGGAAGAAACCCTGTCTTAAAATACAAACAAACAACAAAAAGGAGTTGCTGTGGTCATGGTGTCTCTTCACAGCAACAAACACCTTCGCTAAGACACCCCCTCTCAGATGACTTTAGCTTGTGTCAAGTTGACATAAAACTAACCAGCACAAGCCCTATTTAACTCTGCCCAAACAATGGTTCATAGTAGACCTGCAGCCAGCTCACTCCTGCATAGGCAGAACAGTGGGGACAGAGAAAAAAGAAATAGATAGCTCACCATGTGAGTATGGCGAGCTCAAGAGTTTAAGGAGGATGAGAATAAGGAGATGAGGATAAGTTTAAGGAGAGAGGAAAGGAACAGGGGGGAAGCAAGAATGAGCCTAGAGAAAAATAATATAGAGAGCTGAGGAAATAAGGGCTTGAAACAGGTGTGCTATTTTCAGACAAAGAGCAAACAAGAGAGAACAGAGCATGAGGGATCTGCTATATGTTCTCTTAGGAAACAGTCACCAGGAGACGAGAATGCAGCTTTACTCTTGGTCAATATGTTTATTCTTTCCTGATTCAGAGGCTAGAAAGGTCACAAGGTGTCCAGACCATAAAGCCAGTGAATCTAACTGCCTCGTGTTCATAGATGATTAAACTGAGCATCAGAAGTGTCCAAAGATTTGCATGAGATATCTCAACTACAAACCACAGCCCAGATCTTATTGACTACCATCCAAGGTTCTTTGCACTAGGAAGATGATTTTCATACAGTTTTGATGCCCAAGACTAGTTAACTTTATGATGTCAGTGCAATGAAAAAATTGAACTTTAGGGAAAAGTGATGAAATATGCATGTGCAATCATGTGAAAAAAATAAGACTATAAAATATTGATGTAAGCTTAGACAATATGGGTTGGAGCATCAGAGTAGAAGGCTGCCCAGAGGAGGAAACACCTGTGTATGTATTAAGACTTTCGACATATTTACATGAGATTTGGAGGGCTGGAGAGATGGCTCAGCCAATGAAGGCTAGACTCACAACCCATCAATATATGGTGTTTGGGTGTTGGCTTCTCTAACTCAGCAGAATGTTTGCTATAGAATTTTAATGTATTACCTTTGTTTTTGTTGCTATGGCCTCAATTAGCATTGAATAAGGCACATTTTTACTTTCGCAGTTTATAAAATGTTCACACATCTTAATGAACGTATGTCAACATGATCTTTCTCTACTAATTTCTTCCTCACACTGTCGTACCACATGACCTGTGTGTGATCATTGCTGTCATCTCCCTTCACTAATGTGGTCAATGCTTCCTGAGTGCCAAGCACGGCCACCTCGAGGAGTCATGAAACCACCCATCCTTTGCACTTACGGTGTCTCCTATAGCTCAGAGACCTCACCAGTTCCTACTCCAGATCCATAATGAAAAGGATTTCCAAAATTAAGCAAACCTTAAGAGTCATAGCTTTGTCAATATGCCTTCAGGCTTACCAATTTCTTACCAATTTAGTAAATGATTCTCCTCTCTCCCAACGTATACCCTGCCTACGAACAAGGCAAACTGCACCAAATGATAAGTTAACAGAAACTCAAAGCTAGAAGAACCTAAAATACTTCCATTTGAATGGTTCATAATGCACCTTGACATTTTAAGTCACCTCACTGTACCTTGGCTGCACATTTTCTTCTATTGATAATGACAAGTTTTCCATTTCTTCAGCATTTAAACCCAGCTCCGTGCCATAGTTCTGCTGGAGCAGTTGCCAGAACTCCTGTCTGGTCAGGCTCTAAGATAACAGAAACATTGCATGGGTATTGGAAAATACAACAGATAACATATAGCAATTCAAAGCTCAAAGGTCAAAGTCAACGTAAGCATGGCATGAGCATTCAAGGTGTGGCTGTGTTAAATTTTTGGCATATTTGTCCCCTTATTTTCTGTTTTCTGTAAAAGTGGGTTGATGAGGGCAGGGCATATAGCTTAATAGTAGAGAGTTGTGTAGCATCCACAAGGCTCTGAGTTCAATCCCCAGCACTGCAAGAGAAAAGTTAATTATGCCCATCTAATAAGAGTTAAAACAGGCCACGCAGTGGTGGTGCACACCTTTGATCCCAGCACCCGGGAGGCAGAGACAGGCAGATCTCTGTGAGTTCAAAGCCAGCCTTGTCTACAGAGCTAGTTCCAGGACAGCTAGATCTGTTACACACAGAAACCCTATCTCAAAAAACAAAACAGAAAAAGTTGATACAGGAAAGCTGGAGAAATGGCTCCATGAATAAGAGCACTGGTTGCTCTTCTGGAGAACCTGGGTTTGACTCCCAGCTCCCACATGGTGGCTCACACCCATCTATAACTCCAATCCCAGGGAATCTTCCAGCCATCTCAGGCAAACAAGTGGTGCACAGGCAGGCAAAAATATAGTAAGTAAAGAGTTGATACAAGAGATGGACAAGCAGATATAATATTCCCCCTGAGATGGGCCTGAGATGGGGTTTAACTGTGCTGTCTAGACTGATCCTAGGCTCAAGCTATTCTCCAAACCAGCTGGGACCTAAAAAGTGGTGCATTTTCAAAGTATGAAATAAAGTAGCTATTATAAACATGAAGTAAAATGCTTAAAGTGCCCTTTTTATAAAAGTAAGCTATTTAACATTCCTGGAAATTACTGATCTAAAATCCACACAACCTATGATCACCATTCAAGAGTCCTAATGTCAGCTCAGAATCAAAACTTTTAATTCAATATTGTATCTGAATATTTTAAGCATTTTTAGAACTTTGTACACTAGTGGATTCTATATTTTTCTAAAATAGAGAATTCAAGAAAACCACCCTCAGGGTACTAATTTACTTTTAATAAGGCCCAGCTTGCATATAGATAGCATATCAGAGTTAAAATTACCAGATATAGCAGAGAAATGGCTATGTGGTTCCCAGTGCTGACTGCTCTATCAGAGAACCAACGTCAGAACCTAGCTCCAAATTAGGTGGTTCACAAACACCTGGAAGTCCAGATCCAAAGGATCTGACTCCCTTGTGGACTCCACAGGCATCTCACACGCACGCACGCACGCACAAAATTTTAAAAAAATCTTAGTCATGACAAGCTATGGTGGCACACACCTTTAATTACAGCACTCAGGAGGCAGAAACAGGTGGACCTCTGTGAGTTCGAGGCCACCCTTGTCTACAGAGTGAGATCCAGGACAGCTGGATCTACAAAGAGAAACCCTGTCTCAAGAAAAAGCAAAGCAAAACAAAACAAAACAAAAACAACTTAATCACCAAATGTAGCAAGCTGTAAACTGTATAGCAAAACAAAAACATCACATTCTAGTAACTAACAGACTGGATTCTAGAAGCATTACAGTTAATTATATGATTAAGCAAGACAAGAGAGAGACAGCATGGTACTTGAAGCAACTGTCAACAAGATCTTTCATCCATTCCACAGCTATTTACAGGGAATGAAATGCATGGCACCACACTAGATTTTAAGGGTATAAAACAATCTTTGCATCAAGTACTTCTAATATATTTGAAGAGATACGGGGCACTATTAAATAGGACACATATGCTCTGTGCTAGTGGGCTGACAGATTCAATGGCATAGGGAAGAGAGAAAATGTTGCTGAGGTCCAGGGTGGCCAGATGAAGCTCCACAGTGGAAAAGGGCTTCTGGGAAAAGGAAGGAAAGAAGGATGTGGGCAAGGAGAAATGAAAAGAGATGGGGGAGAAGGCAACTAACACACAACAGAGAGGGGATGCATGACTGTAGTAATATTTGTTACAAAGAAAGTGTATCATTTGTTAGCTCAACTGAAGAAGTGTTTTAAAGTTAGGAAGCAGACTTCCTATATAAATATAAAAATATTTAATGAGGTCAAATGTATGAATAAATGCCCTGATATTCCCTCCAACAAATACCACTTCCTTCCATCTCGAACCTCTGCCAGTAGCTGCGCACCCTTGATTTACTAGATGAGCTTCATTATATTTCATGGAACCAGGAGGTGAAAAGGAAAACTATTCTTTCCACCACTATTTGCCAAGCCCAGATGACCAGAAGACCACAAGAATGCTTTATGACAATTCAGATGCCATTATCCACAATTCAATATATCAAAAAATATCCATCCAAATAAATACAATAAAGGAGTTGATCTAATTTAAAAAACGACAAGTCTCTTTGCTAAGAGCTGATCCTTTAACTCAACAGTGGAAATCTCAGGTTGGCCAGCTCAAACTGAAAATAACACATCAAGAAAATGGAACACTTATAATGTTCACTGTTTACTAGCGCCGTCTTCTTGGTGGATGCAGTCTTCTGAAGCAGAGCATCCAAGGAAGAAAAATACAAAGGAACTACTGTCCTTGGTCCTAAAGGAACTTGACTTCTATCCCAGAGATTCTGGGTGGACTCTTGTTTTCATAGCAATAATTCATACTGTGAATCAACTAAGTCTTCCAAAGATATCATCTTTGAAACCATTTTCATGTCATAAAAGGTGGTTAGCGTTACTAAAAGAAGACTTTTTTTAAGCACACTTGTGTTCAAGTATTAACCGTCACAAAAAAAAAACTTTTTTAAAAAATAATTTCTAAAGATAAAAACTAAATCAAACAACAAATCAGTGGTGAACACTCGGCTTCCTAATGATGAAAGAAAGACAACTTGTGAGTAAAATACTAAGAATAAAATGCTCTTTCTGTTAATTAAAAAAGGTAATTTCAACATATATTTTAATCCATTAGTTAAATGTAAATACATACTTGGTTATTGGAGAACAAAACAAGACTCATTTAATTCATAGTGTTGTAGATTTGCTGGCTTTAAAAAAGAAAAACGACTATTTTTGCAAGGTTGTCCAACTGTCACAAAAGTGTGGCTATTGACAGTCACACTGTTTAAACATAGCCTGATAGTCACAACTTTTTTAGTATTTAGCAGCCAAACCTTACGGGGGAAAAAAAGACCCAAATATTACATGAAAGCTGACCACCTACCAGCAAGGATGCGGATCCGGGCTCAGCCTGCAGATACTTGAGCAAAATAAAGATGAACCAAGCAGTAATCCGATAGGACTCAAAGTCTGCGGATCAATTTCTGGCCCAGAAAGCTTTGTCTTCTAAGTATTCTACGAAATTTTTATTCACAGTAGAGCTTCCAAATTTGATCACTGCTAAGCAAAATCGCTACTTTAATTTTCTATTCTGCTGTGAGTTACTTTGCCATATAAAAGCCAAGTTCGAGTACAGTTGGAAACCTCAGCTGTGGCTTCCGGATTAAGAGCACCAGCCCTCTTTCCCAGGGGCTGGTCGGAATGCTCCGCTGAAGTCACACCTCACTCGACAGGTTCCTAAGCCACGCCTACTAGAGAAGGCTAGGTAAACAGTGTTTTATTAAAGGGGCAGTTCCTGATTTCTTCTGTTCTACACATAGATTGGAGACCGGTTGCTAATGAAAAGATCTCTCGTGTGCTCCAATGGGAAATACCTACTGCAAAATTAGTTTAACCCCACTTGAAAACAAACTGTGTTAAAACGTAAACATCCCCATGACAACACTTTTCAATTCAACTCAAGCAAGTCACTGACCAGTATTCCCACCAGACTCTGCCTTTACAACCAGAGCAGATCCTATGCTCCAGAGTACATAGATGGAATTTCAGGGAGGAACAGGAAGGGCCAGCTATTCAGGTAAAGCCTTCAGCATGTCTTTCATCACTGAGAAGTTTAAGATGACATCTTGCTTACTCAATAATTCTTACCCTTGAAAATATGTCTGGCTGTAGTTCACTCAGAATAACTTCCTGGCAGAGTCCTGGAACAAAGAGTCTCATCTACCAATTCTAATTTCTACCAAGAAGATATGTTTTAAATGAACAATCACAACTTGCCCTAATTTCTACCAACTCACTTCATTTATTTAGTCACCTGTACAGACAGGTCAAATGTCACTTGATTAACTATAAAGACCAGCTTTTCAGAGTACTAAAGTCTTACGGCTTTACCAGAATGACACTGAAGAATTCTATCCACTCCCATCAGTCGGCCTGGTGTGGTGGTACATACACACCTTTAATCCCAGCATTCGAGAAGCAGAGGCAGGTGGATCTCCCAGTCTACACAGGACACGGTGAGTTCCAGGGCAGCCAGAGCTACGTATTAGAAAGGCCTTATCTAAAAACAAAATCAAATAATAATTCCTATCCTCCTGTGAAGGAGGCACACTGGGAACAAGCTTTCACTGAGATACCTGGCTGTATTTGTATTAGGCTCTCATTGCTTGAAACTGTAGGTATACACACTTCCTCTGCTGATCAAATACGGGTGAGAGAGTGTATCTGTAATTGGTATCTGTGTACCTCTTTCACTAACTACAAAACTCCTTAGAGAAAAACAAACTTACTGGTAGATTGAACATATCTAAATTTAATATGCTTAAAAGAGAAAATAGAACATCCCCCCAAAAATAAAGTTGGACCCTTAAAGAAGCCCAGGATGCAACAGGTAAGTAGAAGAGGAGTGGACATCAAAAAGGTTCAGGGAAATAATAGAGTTAAGAGAAAACTCCAGAAAGACTGACATCCTGGTGTTTCCTCACAGGAAGAAGTAAGTAGACAAAGGTGCCAAACACCATTGGAAGTCAAGTAAGATGAGCATGTGACAAATGCCAGCATGCTGAGAGTGGGGCCACCTGGCAGTCAGGTCACTGTGACAAAAGTGTGTGCGCTCTGAGGCTGGAGAAACAGCCAGGTCATGGAGAGCTCCATGTGCTAGGCTGAATCACAGGGCTTTTCCACTGTGGAACATAACCCCGTGCCTTGGTGTAGAAAAGAAAGGGTAGGGCGTTAGAGCTGTGCTCCCGAAAAGACACTTCTACAACTTTACTCAGCAACCAAAACCAAACCAAATCAAAACAAACCAAACCAAACAAACAAACAAAAACAAACAAACAAACAAAAAACAAGGGTAGGTATAAATGCTGCATTTATAGTATTTAGACTATCACCAGTACCACCAGAAAAGTAACCAAAGTACCATATAACTACCTGCCAAACAGCTTCAGCTCTGCCAACGTGCTGGGCTTGGGCTCAGGTGGGCTGACCACGGAGAGACATGCTCACGCCCTGCAGATGTTCTTTCAGCTGGAAATGCACTCCTGTATCCTGGGGACTCATTCCCTTCTAGAGATTAGAAATCGCCCAACCTGTCCCTCAGAGGGAGGCCTGCAGTCCTCAGAAAGTCCACGATAAGCATGACTGAGCAAGGGGAGCTGCAGCTCTGAGGAGCAACTTGCTGACTGTTCATCTCTGTCTCGCCTCCTTACCGTTTGTATGTACCGATTGGATTGCTCTCCTGTCCTATGTGCTTGGCCTTTGTCTGATGAGGCATCCATCAGGCTCATGTGTTCTGTCTTTGTTTTTCATTATATTTTTTAATCTTACTTCTTCATTTATTTAGTGTTTTATTTTATTTTGGTTTATCAAGACAGGGGTTCTCTGTGTGGCCCTGGCTGTCCTGGAACTCACTCTGTAGACCAGGCTGGCATCAAACTCAGAAATCTGCCTGCTTCTGCTTCCCAAGTGCTAAGAAATTGTAAAGATTTAGCATCTAAACAAGAAGTATCATTAATTAATAAAATATTAGAATTCTTTTTGTTCAAGAATAGAGAAAACAAAAACAAAACAAAACAAAAAAGCTGTTTCAGGACCATTCAGGGTTCAACCAAAATTAGGTATACAACTTATTACCCAATCTGGCATTACTGTAGAGAGGAAGGAGATACCATTGCTATTGATTCTGACATATATGTAGGGCCTGACAGGTGGAGACTGTGTGGAGTAAATAGAGATGGATGTCACTAGCTATGTGGTAATACTGAGCTTTGTCACTGAATATATGACAGTGAATAAGACAGACAAGGCCTTTGCCCTCTAAATGTTTATAGCCCACACAAGAGTTGTAATTGCAGTGAGTGTTATAAAGGAGAAATGGAAAATGGGGGGGAAAAAAAAGACGAAGGCTACATCAGATTTATTAAGGACAGAAAGTGCAAGTTGCAGGCAGAACGTGTTTGAAGACTACTGCACGCTTAAAAAAAGTAGGACATTTAAGAGGAGACATTGAAACATTTGAACCATAGCCAGAGAGGTGTGCTGGACCCAGATTATGCAGTCTTTATGTAAAGTTTTGGGTATGCCAGGCAGTGGTGGTGCATGACTTTAATCCCAGCACTCAGGAGGCAGAGACAGGCAGATCTCTGTGAGTTTGAGACCAGCCTGGTCTACAGAGCAAGTTCCAGGACAGGCTCCAAAAGCTACAGAGAAACCCTATCTTGAAAAACAAAAACAAAAAAACAAACAAAACTTTAGGGGCAACAATTTATTAAATAAGAAGCTAAAACTAGTCCCTGTTACCTCAAAATAACATAAAATAAAAAGTAATAAGAAAAGCCAGTCTCAGGCACATATTTACAAGTACAGTTTTGGCTGTGGTATTGCTGAAGGTTGGACAAACTGTCTGGAAAGGGCCATATAGTAAATATACGCTTGGTGAGCCATATGGTTTCTGTTGCAAATGCTCAGCTGCTGGTGTCATGTGAAAACATAAACAAATGAGAATGGCTGCATTCCAATAAAACTTTATTTATGGGCACTGAACTTAGAATTTCATGTAATTGACAAGTTTCAGGAAGAGTTATTCTTTTGTGTGTGTGTGTGTGTGTGTGTGTGTGTGTGTGTGTGTGTGTGTGTGTGTGTGTTTGGCTATTTAAAAATGTAAATCAGCTGGGCACCGTGGCATTTGGAAGGCAAAGGCAGGAGGACTACAAGTTCAAGGTCACCCTGGTCTGCAAAGTGAGCAGATGTCTCAGAAACTAAACCAAAAGGCACAAGAGACAGGACTGGCTGGCTGGCTCTGGTATGGGAGATGAGCTGGTTTAAACAGGCAAACGAGCTGAAGAGAGGGTGGAGAACTATGTTTGCATGGTTCATGACAAAAGTCTGAGACAGCACTGATTGTGTCACAGATTGGTGCTGCTACCATCATCTGGTCCCAGAGTCCCAGGAACTCAGTGTGCTGTTTAGCCATGCTAAGCGGGGCTAGGTGCAAAGGCTGTAGAAACTGAAGGGCCATAAATCACTTCCAAAAATGAGCAGGTTGACAGATAAACATGCATATATATTAAAGACTCCTATCATGAGTTAATACTGGAAATATACCATCATTGCGGATAGAGTGTAACATGTCTTGAATTGGAAAAAATCGTTCTATTAAAAACATTTTTCTTCTTTCTTTCAATAAGATCTCATGTAACCCACCCAGGTTGGTCTAGAATTTCCTATGCAGCTTAAGATGACCAAAAATTTCTGATCCTCCTATTTATGTGTTCCAGTGCTGGGATTACAGGGGCTCAGTACACTGTGCATATCAGGCAAGCCTTCTGCTGAGTTACACCTTCACGCTACAAACATTTTTGTTCAAAGGCACTAGTATGAGTCTAGCTCTTTCCCTCTTCTGTGGATTTTACTGAAAAAATAAATGAAACAAATGCAAAATCATGCTGCTTAAAATATAATTTGGTCAAAAAAAAATTTTTTTTAAATCAGGAAAAGTGGTGCACACCTTTAATCCTAGCACTCAGGAGGCAGAGATTGGTGGATCTCTGTGAGTTCGAGGCCAGCCTGGTCTATATAGTGAGTTCCAGGATAGCCAGGGCTATGTAGAGAGACCCCATCTCAAAACACAAAACAAAAACAAACAAATGAAAAACCAAAATCTTTCTTCTAAATCAATTTGTTTTTAGAGTTTTTATTCAAAAAGAAAACAAAATTTATGTATTTATATTTAGGAATTTTTCTTTGTTTTTAGAGCATCACACAAAAATCAAGAAATCGAGAGCCAGGTGTCATAGCACACATCTTTATTATTATCAACACTTGGGAGGCAGAGGTAGGAGGGTCTCTGAGTTCTAGGCCAGCCTGGTCTATAGTGAGTCAAGCCAGACAAGGCTACATAGTAAGTCCCTACATCAATAAGAAGAAACTAAATTTAACTAATGTGCCTTTTATCAATCTAAAAACAAAAATAAACAAAAAACTGAAAGCAAGTTCCAGTGATTTAGTTAGGGTTCCTATTGCTGTGATAATGACCGTGGCCAAGTCAACTTGGGGAGGAAAGAGTTGATTTCATCACAGAGCTCTCAGGTCACACTTAGTGACGTCAGTCAGGGACAGAGGAACCTGGAAGAAGGACCTGAAGCAGAGACCCTGGAGGAACTGTGCTTCATGGCTTGCTCCCACCGGCCTGCTTAGTTTCCTCTCTTACACACCCAAGAGCCACCTGCCCAGTGATGGCACTGCCCTCCGGAAGCTAGACCCTCCCAAATCAATCCTTAATCAAGAAAATCCACACACACACTTGCCTGTAGGACAATCTGATGGAGGCATTTTCTCAATTAAGATTCCCTCTTCCAAGATATGTCTAGGTTTGTCAAGTTGACAGTAACCAACCAACCACTCCTAGCATGACGATAGGTGACCATAATTCTGTACGATTCCAGCACTCGAGGAGACAGAGACAGAAGGGTGGCAATTTCAAGGTTTGTCTGGGCTACATAGAAGTGTCCAGTCTAAAAGCAGGAAGGAATGCAGGGAAGGTTCTAGAAGTCAAGTGGGGCCTGTAAAATTACAGAATATCAACACTATACCTGTTACCCAGCATTGTACCTAGCATCTATTAACTTCATGGTCCTTATCATTATTGTATTAGTATGTTTTTTTTTACTGATGTTCTTCAAAATTCACTAAAGAAACACAGAAACGTAGGTTTCTGTTTTTCTAGTTTGTTCTCTCCGTTTCTCTATGCTTCACTCTCCCAGTGCCCAAATCAAACCTAGGGCCCTGTAAAATCTAGGTACTCTAGCACTGAGCTATGTCTTCTGCCCCACCTTTTTAGTTTTGTGTGTGTGTGGGAGCGTGGGGCTGTGTGTATGTGACATGCACACATACACATGAGCTTGCCTGTGCAGGCATGTCTGCAGGATAGTTGTTGATATTAGAATGTCTTTCTCAACTACTTACTCACCATTTACATACATACATACATACATACATACATACATACATACATACATACATATTTTTTTTTGAGCCAGAGTCTCTCAGTGAACCTGGAGCTCACTGGTTCAGCAAGACTGGCTCTGACTAGCAAGTCCCAGGGTGCCCCTCAGCAGTCTCTGCCTCCTCAGCAATGGGATTCTAGGTGAGTACTGTACACCTGTTTTTATCTGGGTGCTGAAGGTCCAAACATGTGTCCTCATGCTTGCCTAGCGAGTACTTTACTCATTGAACCCTCTCCTTGGCCCTACTTCTAGTTTCTATTCTAGGGAACTTCTACAGTTGAAAAGATGCCTCAGTGTTTAGGTGCACTTAACTGCTCTTGCAGACTAACTAGATTTAGTTTCCATCACCCAAGGTAGTTCACAACTGCCTGTACCTCCATTTCCAGGGAATCTGATATCCTCTTCCGGCCCCCACGTTCCTGCACACTCATGGTGTAAGTACATTCATGCAGACTCAAATAAATTTTAAGAAAACAACCCTTTAAAAAAAGAGAGATTCTACAGGCTAGAGAGATGGCTCAGCAGTTAAGAACATTGGCTGTTTTTACAGAGGAGGCAGGTTTGATTCCCAACACCTACATGGTAACTCACAACCACCTGTAACTCCAGTTCCAAGGGGTTTGGTACCCTATTCTAGTCCCCAAGGACACCAGGCATGCATGTGGTGCACACAGACATATGTTCAGGCAAAACACACACACACTTAAAACAAAATAATATTTTTGAGAGATTCTAGTTAGGACAGTTTCAAGTAGTACTTAAAATATATGTTTAAGCATTGTTTCTTGTCTCGTTACAGAGCAGAGATGGCCACCATTGTTATTAAATAAGAGCTAATGCCTACTTGAAATAGTGTTATATGTCTAGTGCTAAAGACAATGGTTTGACAAGCTCATGTAATATGAAGATAGTCCTTCACACATGTGAACCAAGAACACATTAGTCATCATACACACACACACACACACACACACACACACACACACACACATACACATACACACATGTGCACAATAAGCAAACAATACATGTTTAGCTTTTAAAATGCTCTTTTTTTCACTTATACATTCAGTCACTTTAGTCTTAGCTCCAGGTTTGTTTTGCTTCCTATTTCTTTGCTTTGTTGAGTCAGTGTGTTCATAACATACCCCAGGCTGGCCTTGAACTCTGGAATCTCCAGCTCCAGCACCCTTAGTATCAGAATCATAGGCATGCAGCACTGCTCTATCTCCTCTCCTCTCCTCTTGATAGATCGAGTAAAGTTTGTTGATTTTTAAAATATTTTCCCCAGAAAACTTTTCATTCTATGGATGGCCATTTCGCTATTCTCTATTTCATTCATTTCTGCTCCCATGTTTATATTTCTTTGATTCTGCTCTTATGAAGTTTATATGCTCTCCTTTTTCTAATTTCATAAAGCTTAAAGTAGGTTATTGATTCAAGATCAGCCTTTTTAAATTTATAACAAGTGTTCACAGTTATAATTTCCCTTCTAAATGCTGCTTTAGCTGTGTCCCATGAGATTCGGTGTAGTTTTGTTTTCATTTAGCTTGTGAAAGGATTTTTTTCTTAATTTCCCTTGTGATTTCTTCTTTTCCCCAGTGGCTCTTTAGGAATGTTCTATTTAACTTTCACTTTCTAGTTAACCTCTGGTTCCTAATTTCATCCCACTGTGATCAGAGACTACATTTTCCATTACTTTAGTCCTTTTGACTGTATTGAGGCTTGTTTTATAATCCAGTATTATGGTCTGTTCTGGAGAATATTCATCAGCCCTTGAGAAAAATTTATATCTGCTGTTGTTGGGTAGTTCCATAGATGTCCTTTGGTCCTAGTTAGTTTGTAGTGTTCTTCTGTTTACTATGGAATTCTGCCCAGTTGTTCCCATCATTGAACGTGGACTTTTTGAATTCAGCTGTGATTGCTAAATTGTTTATTTCTTCCATCAATTCTATAAATTTTTTCTTTATATACTTTAGGGCTCTGTTACTAGGTACATATGCCTGTGTGATTTTTATGAATTCCAGATAGTTTGGCCCTTCTACCAATACAAAGGCACTACTGTCTCTCCACTTTAGTTTTAAAGTCTACCTTGGTGGGGGATGTCCTTCTGTATATATGTTTCTCTTATTGGTTGATGAATAAAACACTGATTGGCCAATAGTCAGACAGGAAGTATAGGTAAGGCTATGAGAGGAGGAGAATTCTGGGGAGAGGAGGTAGAAAGAGGCTGCCTGAAAGAGATTCTATTTAGAGACTGGGAAGATAGGATGTGCCAGGCATTCTCTGGTAAGATAAGGCCATGTAGAAATACATAGATTAGTAGTTATTGGTTAATAATTAAGAGAAAGCTAGCCTGTAAGAAGACATAGCCTTCGGCCAACAGTTTTAATATAGTGTCATGTGTTTATTTGGGGCAAGGCGGCTGTGGGACCAGGAACAGAAACCTCCATCTTCACTACATTGTCAGGTATTACTTGTCAACACTGTTCTCTGTTTGCATGTAATATTATTTCGTTCGTTCACTTTCAAAGTATTTGTTCTTTGAATTTAATTAACACGTAGTTAAGTTGTGTATTTTTTTTTTTATTCCATTAGTCTTTGGATCTTGATTGCGCTGTTTCCTTTATAGGTATATGAGGATTTATGTAATATCTAGTAAAAAATCATTTTAGGAAATGTACTGGCCAGTTTTGTGTCAATTTAACACAAGCTAGAGTCATCGAGAGAAAGGAGCCTAAGTTGAGAGAATGCTTGCCTAAGATCCAGATGTAGATAAACCTGTAGGGCATTTTCTTAATTAGTGATCAATGGGCAAAGGCCCAGCCTGCTGTGGGTGGTACCATCTCTGGACTGGTGATCCTGGTTTCTACAAGAAAGCAGGCTGAGCAAGCCATGAAGAGCAAGTCAATAAGCAACATCCCTACACAGCCTCTGTATCAATTCTACCTCTAAGTTCCTGCCCAGCTTGAGTCCCAGTCCTGACTTTCTTTGATAATGAACTGTGATGTGGAAGTGTAAGCTGACTAAATCCTTTCCCCGCCCAAGTTGCTTTGGTCATGGTGTTTCATCACAGGGATTGAAACTCTGAGATACTAAGTATATTTTGTTTATCAAATGTGTGTGTACCTTTATGCTCCAATATTGACCTCTGTGTTAAAAACGTATTTTCTAGCTATCATTTTACTTCCATTAGTGCTTCTTTAACTAATTTTTTTTTTCTTGGTCCCTATCCTAGGGATTTCAATTAGCACGGTAACACAACTATAGGGATGAGGATGGAGCTCACTGGTACATAGGGGAAGCTCTGGATTCAACCACAAGAACAACAATTAAGGGTCTGGGAAGACGGCTCAGTAGATAAAAAATGCTTGCTGGACAAGTATGAGAACCAAGTTTGAATCCCAAGCACCCCCATAAAATGGCAGAAATGGCTGCACATACCTACAGCTCCAGCCCTGGGAGATGGAGACAGACATCTCCTAACCACAACAGTCAACTTCTGGAGCAGTGAAAGCAGTTAGGTAGCTAAGGAAGGTATCAGACATCCCCCTCAGGCCTCTCCATACATGTGCATCACCATATATTATTATGCATTCACCCACTTCAAAAACCCTTTTTAATAAAAATCTGTTAATTTTCATTTTTATTACACTTATTTTTTTTTTTAATTCAGGGCAACAGGCTTAGCAGCAAGTGCCCAATTTTGTTTTTGTTTTTGTTTTGTTGTTTTGTTTTTTTATTATTTTTTTATTTTACATGTCAATCCCAATTTCCTCACCCTCCCTCTTACCTTCTCTTCCCTCCTCACATGCACCCTGACCACCCTCCCCTCCCATCCCCCCACCCCCATTCCACTTGTAGGGCTATGCTATCCAGGTGGGGTCATGTAAATTTGTCAAGTCATTTGAAGTAGGGACTAGGACTTCTCTCCTGTCTCTAGGTTAAGGGAGTATCCCTCCATGGGGGATGTATCCACAAGGTCGTTTTATGCACCAGGAATACATCCTGGTTCCACTGTCTGAGGTCCCTTAGACTGCTTAGGCCTTCTAGCTGAGACCCATATTCAGGGGGTCTGAGTCAGTCACAAACTGGATTCCCAGCCATCAGTCTGGGGGGCCCATTAGCTCCTCGTTCAGGTCAGCTGTCTTTATGTGTTTCTGCAACCTGGTCTTGTCCTCTCTCTCTGCATCTGGATTCTAGTTCGACTCAGTGTTTAGTTATGGGTGTTTGTTTCTGTTTCCAACAAGTACTAGATGAGGGCTCCATGATGGTGAATAAGTTAGTTGTTGATTTCACTATCAGGAAAGAGCATTTATGGTAGCCTTTCCACAGTTGCTCAGATTGTTAGTTGGAGTCAGTCTCTAGACCTTTCTTTAGGTTCAGTTTTTAAATTTTTTTCCTTCCTTCCTTTCTATCCTTTTCTTTTTATTGGCTGTTGGATAGTGTCTTTTTGATCAAGTGTCACTATGTAGCTCTAGCTGTCCTGGAACTTGATCTGTAGACCAGGCTGGCTTTGAACTCACAGAGATCCTCTTGCCTCTGTCCATTGAGTGCTGGGATTAAAAGTGTGTGCCTTCATTTTTTTTTTTAAGTTTAAGAAATAACCCCAAAATAACTACAGATCTTTTCCTTTAAGAACCTGAATAGTTAGCTGGGCGGTGGTAGCACACAGCTTTTATCTCAGTGTCCAGGAGGCAGAGGCAGGCAGATCTCTATAAATTCAAGGCCAACCTATTCCATAGAGCTAATTCCAGGAAAACCAGGGCTAATTACATAGAGAAACCCTGTGTAGAACAAACACAAAACAAAAAAAAAAAAAAAAAAATGAATTGTCATCAGAGTTAGATTCATGGAAATAAGAAAGGCTCTACACAAATTCTACTTAGGTACACATTAGCCACTAATGTGCCTTCTTACAACATACCTCTGGAATGAACACTTACCTTATCTAATAATACATTCTGCCACAACCTAAATATGCTTAGATAACTTCTGTCTCTGGCACCGAAAGACGTAAAGAAAAACTGTAAAGAAAAATACAGAGACGAATTAAGCACTGTGAAAATTACAGAAACACACACACACATTTGATAAACAAAATACATTTAGCATGTGAGGTTTCCTATTGTTGTGATGAAACACCATGATAAAAGCAACTTATCATCGAGGAAAGGGTTTATTCAGCTTGTGCTTTCCACGTCAAAGTTCTGTTGGGAAGGGTGTGGGGTCCTGTTGACTAAAGCTAACCACTACCCACTCACCATGCTGTTTTCACTTACCTCTGTGTTAAAGGGAAAACAAAGAATTGTTACATAAATGAGATTTCTTCATAAACCCTACTCTGTAAAATAGTATAAATCACAATGTTGTTCCTCTTTTCTAGGGAAATGAGATAAAACTAGGCTGCTGTTTGTGTTTATCCTAACTTTCTCAAATTAATCTAAGTAAATTTATAGAAAAAAAATGAAAGCTTTTTATTCTGAACTTTGCAATATGAGCCTGTCAATTGGGCCACATATAAACCAAGAATACAAGTGGATTTCAGAACTGTATATATTAACAATATGAACTTAAGTTATGCAATGTTGGATCACCAAACATAAAACACTCAAGTTAAATTCCAAGGCCTCTGATATTATAGAAAACAATAGACTGTTCCATCTGTAATTCTACATCTGTTTTCAGCCCTATAGGTTTCTCTACATGTAGCTATTTTTGTAAAGCCATATGTTTAAAGTTGACTTCAATGAGAAAATGCAACAAGAGGAATCCTTGAATGGAGTATCCCATTGGGTCATCTCTTCCATTGACCTAGTCAGTGACCACCTATCACAGAGTGGTGGTGGTCTTATCTATGGGGAGGAGAAAGCTAGTTCTATGCTGGAGTGATTAAGGAAATTTCACACAATGAGTTGGGCATTAATATTTTCACAGACAGATTTTTCAATGTATTAAGCTGAGACCTCTCAATATACATATTTTTTGGAGGTGCACGTCAAGACATGTTTTCTCTGTGTTGGTCCTGACTATCCTGGGACTCACACTGTAGACCAGACTGGACTTGAACTCAGAGATCCTCCCACCTCTACCCCCTGAGGATTAAAGGCATGGCCCACCATGCTCAGTTAATCAATAGATATTCTTTGGAGAGGATACCTGATAGCAATCTCCAGACAGTGTTGTATACACAACCTGTCTTTTGAATTTCTTTATTTTAATTAGCATGCAAAGAAATGGATTTAATTGTGACAACTTCGTACATGAATAATTATCTTTTGTCTTAGTCGCCTCCCACTGTCCATTCCTACCTTCCTCCTGCCCTCTTTCGACTATGCAAATAGTAATCATTTAAACATACAGGAGCCTGTTATTGAATATCCCATGTCTCCACAAGACCCTATAGCTTCAGTGACTATCAGTGTGAGACAGGCTCTCCCTGATATTAATACAGCAAAGACAGAGAAGTCTCTCACCTTTTCGCCCTCTGTGATGATCTGGATAGCATTTGGGATGAGTCGAGCAGTTTTCTCCTTAGTCATAAAAGTTATATTCTTTAAAGCAATGGAAATCTAAACATACACACACATACAAAAATACTTTTTAAGAACTGAAATGTGTATTTTCAGAAGCATATACAACCCTAAATACCAAGTGTTACCTCACTCTCATCCAGAGTATGAGCAGGCTGAAAGGCCTACTTTAAGAGTTTACAAGCCCATATTGTGTTCTCTATGAAAATCAAGGACAGCATTAGGACACACTCCCTTCAGCATTCTGCCCATAGAGCCCAGGATCTAATGTTAGGGCTGGGTGTGAAAGACACGTGGGAGTTCAGGCTCCACATCTATGCTCTACACAATGTAGACAGTCTGTCAAGTAACCACGACTTTGGCAGTCAAGCCCTTCCAACCAAACTAGTAAGTACAAATGGGGCCTGATGTATTGAAATTAGAAAAATACATTACACATTTACACATGTGTAAACACATTGTGCTTACATAAATATACACAAATACATATGATTTCACTTTGGAATCATCCTCAATACACTGCTTTTAAGAGTACGGTGTATATTTCTGACTATGCAATTATTTCTATGAACAAATCAAATGCAAACATATCTTACTGTAGTTTCCCATCTGAAGATGTTGCTATAGAAACACAGCCAGTTTTCTGAAAGGTACAGCCTCCCCTGAAGCAAAATATCCCTCTGAAGGGCACAAGCATAATCTATTCAAACAAAAATGAGAAGGTTATTCACAAAAATCTGACAACTGAATAAACCTTATACTACTTTAGCCCCTGCCCCCCCATTCTGTCTTTTGAGGCTGGCCTTGTTCTTATCTGGCTCACACTTCCACATCACAGTCTACCGTCATGGCAGGACCTGGAGCAGAAACCATACAAGATCACTGTTTCCTGGCTCACTCTCCATGGCATGCTCAGCTTGCTTCCTTATCCAACCCAAACCCCCTACCTAGAGTCAGCATTACCCACAGTGAGCTAAGCTCTTTTGCATCAACTATGAATCAAGAAAATGCCCACAGACATTTCTACAGGCCAGTTTGATGGAGACCATTCTTCAATAAAGAGTCCCCTTCCCAGATGACTCTTTGTAAAGTTGGCAAAAACTAACCAGCACAAGTATCAGGCCTCTGCGATTGAGATCCGGCCCGGTGCCTAATTTGAGCCACGGGGCCAAACTACTGACAACACAAGATAGGAAGAGTTTCTGGAAGGTGATTCCATTAACTACTAAATTTTAAAACTGCATCAGGTAATTTTTTTGTTTTAAAATAAAAGCTGGCAGGCACGGTGTTTTACACCTTTAATCCCAGCACTCAGGAGGAAGAGGCAGGTGGAACTCCGTGAGTCCAAGGCCAGCTTGACTTAGGGAGTTCTAGGATAGTCAGGGCTCCATAATGAGAGCCTGCCTCAAACAAAACAAACAAAATTCAACAAAAATATTGAATAAGCCTAAAAATATTTAACCATAGTTATGTTAAAGTTCTAAGCAAACACTAAAAACTGAGCAAGGTAGTCAACCTTTCACATTGCTTCCTTCAGGGAAATGTAAACAAACAAAAAACTGAGATACCACCAAACAAAAATTCCCAGTAAATAACTGGGCAAATTGGGTTGTTCGTTCACTGGCATCTGTCTCTCAGACAGATTGGGTTAAAGGTCATCTTCATGTGCCATGACGTTTTTATCTTAACCACGGAGACATTTTTTATCATCCAGTGCTTCTCAGACTTCAGAAATACCTGTGATAACACAGAGTGCCAATCGTTCCCCACAGTTCTGATTAAATAGGTCTGGGGCAAGGTCAAGGGGAGAGTGTCACGGGCTGTCGGATGATGCCCGCCTTGCTATGCTGTTCATCGCCTGCACTGTTTTATACTAGCTATACTGAAAGCTACAACACACACCTGCAATGTTTTACTAGAAGAATATTTGGTATACGTTGACAGACTTTTCAGTAACCTCTAAATGTGGCTTCCCTGAAATGTGCTCTATCATGATAAACATAGACCACAGTAAAATTACCTAAAATTGTGGTAAAGAAAAATAAATAAATAAGCACATAGCAAAGGCATTATATTATATCACACACAAGAGATAAAGCATTTTCTTCTGCCTTTGTGCAGAGGTAGTCTAGGTTGGCAAGAGATTTTGTAGTGGATTATATGCCCTCAATACAGCATTATCCCATTTGTACCTTGTTCACTTAGATAATCAGAAAACTCAAAAATAAATTTTGAGCAATAACATCACCAAGAAAAAGAACAGTCTCCCAAACAATTCTTTCAAAGGGGTAAAAGAAAGAAGGAAAGAAGGAAAGGAAGAAAGAAAAGGAGAAAGAAAGAAAGAAAGAAAGGAAGGAAGGAAGGAAGGAAGGAAGGAAGGAAGAAAGAAAGAAAGAACGAAAACGAAAGAAAAGAGAAAAGCAGTGTGTAGAACTGGTGTAAGTTGAAAGGGTTATAGCTAGAGAAACTTCCCCTTCCACAAGCTTCTTTTGAGATGACAAAGAAGACATTTAATCACTCAAATTCAAAACAGTGCTGAGGGTGGGGAGGTACCTTAGCGGACTGAAAGATTGTATATGGTTTTAGACAAAAGGAAGCAGATGCTGATGAATAAACCCTCAAATAAAATAAATGAATAAAAGCAATGAACGGAGCCTTGCCTCCAAAGCCCACAGGAGAAGGCTGCAGCAGAGGGTGTGTTTCATTCCCTATGTCTGCACAGAGGTAAGTTTACAGCAGAGACAGACACACAGTAACAGACTGACAGGCTTAACAGCAGACCTTAGCCACACTCATCTCTCCAAACACCGGCAACACCAGTTGCCCAAATTTTATATAAGAAAAACAGAAATTGTGGGACCACATGAAGAGAGCTCAGCCTCTGGTGTAAATGTTAGTGTCACAGAGTAGAAATCTTTTGACATGCAAAGAATGGGAGGATAGTGCATTTGAAATCTCACAGGTCACTACTTGGAGGTGACTGAACCCATGAACTAGGGGGTTCTACTGGGAGGAGATTGGGTCACTGGGAAGTGGTAGCTTCTGCTCTACCACACAGTCTCTTAATGCAGCTCTAAAGCAATGGTGACACGGACCACCGATGGGACCATGTGAAACCATGAGTCAAAGTGATTGGGATGTCCTCCTGTATATATGTTTCTCTTATTGGTTGATGAATAAAACACTGATTGACCAGGCAGGAAGTATAGGCGGGGCGACAAGAGGAAGGGGGAGGAGGCAGAGAGATGCAGCAAGGAGACACCATGTAGCCGCCAAAGGAGTAACAGGTCCGGGCATTCTCCAATAAGCCAAGGCCATGTGGAAATACATAGATTTATAGAAATGGGTTAATAGTTAAGACAAAGCTAGCCAATAAGAAGCCCTAGCCATCGACCAACGCTTTTATAATTAATATAGCATCCGTGTGTTTATTTGGGGCTGAAGATAGGCAGGACCTGGAGGACATAAACTCCAGCAACACCAAAGTAAGTCTTCCTTTCTCTTCCAAGTTGATTATCTCGGTGTTTTGTCACTGCATAGAAAATGGCCCATGAGATGGGTCCATCAGCATGTAGAGGTATACGTCATTCCCACTGTTTAAAGTGTAGTCTTTCATTCACAACCATAGACCACATAGTACATATTCTTCCCATATACAGTCTTACCCATACCAGCCTATCCTGCCACTCAGACCCAAAGCATTCCAAGGCTAAAATAACTTTAAAAAGGTGCAGAGGGAGGAAAAAAAAAAGGAAAGAAAATTTAAGTTTTTCCATTGTGTAATTTGAGCCATCTGTTACTTCAAAGTTGACTACAACAACTATCTGTGAAAACATCTGGGCAGACTGGAGAGACTCTGTCTACTAAAACCTAAAGAGTGTGGGCTGGAGAGAAGGCTCAGTGGTTAAGAGTACTTATTGCCCTTGCAGAGGTTCTGGGTTCTGTTCCCAGCATACACAGAACAATTCACAACCATCTGTAACCCCAGTTGAGGGGACTTGATGCCCTTTTCTGACCTCTGCTGGCACCAAGCACACACATGATGACATACATACAAGTAAAACCCACATATACATAAAACATAGATCCTCCTGCCTCTGCCTGTCCCCAGTGTTGGCACTAAAGGTGTGCGCCACCAATGACCTGCTTTAATACATTTCAATACCTACCCAATTCTTTTCTTTTTTTCTTTCTACTTTTTTGAGACAGTGTCTGTGTACCTCTGGCTGGCCTCAAACTCAGAGGAATACACCTGCCTCTGCCTCCTGAGTGCTAGGATTAAAGGTACATGCTGCCATCTGTCAGTCTTTTAATCATATCAATTAAGGCTCACCTCCCCATGCCTTAGCCCCGCTCCACTCTTGCTATACTAATGGTGAGCAGGAAGCAGAGAGAGAGAATTGATATACCCCATAGTATCACTTTTTACAAGTAGAATTACTTGCTCAAATGTAGTTATAGAATTTAACAAAGATTTCTTTGATCAAGATTAATAAAGAAAAAAGAAAAGGCCCAAATGAGTATTAAGAGTAAAAACATCTCCAGGTGATGGTGGAGATGCCTTTAATGTGCATGCCTTTAATCCCAGCATGCAGTAGAAGAGACAGACGGATCTCTGTGAGTTCTAGGCCAGCCTAGTCTACAGAGAGAGTTCCACAATAGGTAGGCCTGTTACACAGAAAAACCCTGTCTCAAAAAACCAAAACCAAAACAAACAAACAAAAAAAAAAGTAAAAAAAGCCAGGCTAATGCAGACATTTGAAAGTTTCAAAGACATCTATGGCTATACCACCACAAAAGCACTTGATTTTCCAACTAAGTGGGGCTGGGCCTAGTTAATACTTAGATGGGGAAATTTTTCTATTGGATAGTTAGAAATAGCTGTAATTTTGCACTTATGCTTGAGATGAATAGACTAACAATCTAGTCACAAGGACTACATCAGAGGAGGCCATAAGCCCTTAAAATGTGGTTGTCAGCATTCAGCTCCAAATGTTGGTTAATCAGCATGCACACATTTGAGAAAGATTTACATTGGTGACACTAGTACTTTATCCATCGGTATATCAGACGCTGCTAGGCAGGGATTAGCATTATTAGTGTTCAGGGATCTATTAAAGTACATAAGAGACCCTCCTAGGCCACAGGCCTGGAGAATAGGGGCAGGGTAGACATTAACTGTTGCTGTGCACTTAGTGCCTTGATCACAGCCCCTGTCACTGCTGCCACTGCCGCCCCTTCCTCGGGCGCTAATGACCTCTCGTTTGCCAAATCCAAATGATTAATCTTCAGCCACTGTGTTTTATTCTTTTTTTATGTATATTGGTTTTTTACCTGAATACATGTCTGGGTGAGGGTATTGGGTCTCCCAGATCTGGAGTTACAGACAGTTGCAAGCTGCTATGTGGCTGCTGGGAATTGAACCTGGGCCCTCTGGGAGAGGAGCCAGTGCTCTTAAACGCTGATCCATCTCAGTTTTTGAGACAGGGTCTCTCACTGAACCTGAAGTTCATTGGGTTATCTCAGATCGCTGGCCACCAGCTTCACTGTTTTGCCAGTCCCTGCCTGTCCCCACACTGGGGTCACAGGGAAGCAGTCACTGCACATGGCTTTTTTTTTTTTTTTTTTTTTTTTTTTTTTTTTAACAGGTTCTAGGTTCCAGGCTCAGGTCCTTGTGTTTTTCCAGCAGACACTTCACCAGCAGAGCCATGTCTCCAGTCCCTAAATTTCTGAAACTTAAAATTTTAGCAAGCATATAAACTACCTAAATATACTTGGGATTCTGGAAGACTGTTGCTCCTCCACAATTATTTAATTATTCAAGCATTTATTTATAGCAACATGGACTCATGGATATTTATTTGATTTTTCAGGTTGTTAGCCCAAATCATTGTTATTTTGTTGCATAAGATATTATAACTTTGAACATCAGCAGATATTTCAACTTATTGCCTATTTTTATTTTCTTAACTCTCTGTTGGTACTGTAACAATGACTTGCTCCATCTGCACTAGTTGTTACTATTTGTCTTAGTTAGAGTTTTATTGCTGTGAAGAGTCACCATGACCACTGCAACTCTTATAAAGGAAAACATTTAATTGGAGCAGGCTTACAGTTCAGAGGTTTAGTCCATTATCATCATAGGGAGGAACACGGCAGCATGCAGACAGACATGGTGCTAGAGAAGAAGCTGAGAGGTCTACATCTTGATCTGAAGACAGCAGAAGGAGTCTGTGTACTCGATGTAGCTCGATGGAGCATATGAGACCCCAAAGCCTGCCCCCACAGTGACACACTTCCTCCAACAAGGTCACACCTACTCCAAAAAGGCCACACTTCCTAACAGTGCCACTCCCTATGGGCTAAGCATTCAAACATAAGAGTCTAAGAAAGCCATCCCTATTCAAACCACCACACTGCCCCAGCAGTTTCTTCAGGAAGAGTGGACTGTACATATGTTTCTTGCTGCTAGAGTCTCAGCAGACAGAGATAGGGAATAGACAGTTGGAGTTAGCCCTCCACAGCCATGGGTTCTACCTCCTCAGTTTAAATCACAAAGGTATGTTTAAATGCTTCTTTTTTAAAGAACTGCATCTGTACTGAACAAGCACAATTTTTTTCAGGCCACTATTCCCTAAATAATACATATAACAACCAGTTGCATGTCATTTACATTGTGTGAGCCAATAGTAATCTAAAGATGACTTAAAGCACACAAAAGAATGTGCTTGGGTTCCATGTAAACAATATACTATTTTACATAAGGGCTTGAGTGCTGTGAACACTGAAAATATGTATTGCTGTTATTGTTAATAAAAAGCTGATTGGCCAATGGCTAGGAAGGATGTTTGGGGCAGGGAGAATGCTGGGAAGAAGGAGGGTGGAGTCAGAGGAGTCAACAGCCAGATGGCAAGGAAGCAGGTCATGTAGGAGAGGTAAAAGCCATGAGACTTGGGCAGCACAAAGATTAATAGAAATGGGTTAATTTAAGATGTAAGAGTTAGTTTGTAATAAACCTGAGCTATTGGCCAATAATTTATACTTAACAATAGTCTCTGAGTGGTTACTTGGGAAGCAGCTGGTGGAACAGAGCTGACTATGGTCCTGATGAGAAACTTGGCCTACACTTGAGTATCCATGGACCTTGGTATCTGAGGGGACTTCCTGGACCCAACCTCCTGACATACCAAAGGGCAACTATAAATACTAAACCACTCTTGATGGAATCATTGCACTCATTTATGACACAATTAGTTTCATCGTTACAATTAGCATTCTATCCTGGAATGTCCTGATACATTGGTTATTATATTTTTTAAACAACCAAGTATCCCAGAAAAGATGTGGCCAATGAACAGTCATGTAACCACCACCCAAAAAGCATGTGACCAATGAACAGTCATGTAACTACAACCCAAACATGACAAAGATCCATCCCAACACCCCCAAAAGTTGCCTGTGTAGCCACTCTCCCCTTTATATCAGTTTCTAGAATATCTACATTAAACATTTTTACTGTACCAGTCAGAAAAAAATCCAAATATATAACTTTTTAAAAATAAACACACTGAAAAAAAAAATGTATGAAAGATAAATTACTAGCAACGAGGAAGAAGACAGAAGGAATGTAGCCAACTGATGAACTTCAGGTTCAAAGAGAGACCTGATCTCAAAACAGGATGAATTCATTTGAAGACTTTCAACATTGACCCCTGGCCTCCACACACATGTGATGGGGATGTCCTTCTGTATACGTTTCTCTTCTTGGTTGATGAATAAAATACTGATCGTCCAGTAGCCAGGCAGAAGTTATAGGCAGGGATACCAGACAAAGGGAATGTTGGGGAGAGGAAGGCAGAGAAAAGCCACCAGAATAATTAAGAGAGCTATCCAGTAAGAAGCCTGAGCCATTGGCCAAACAGTTTATACTTAACATAAGTCTCTGTGTATTTATTTTCCACTAAATGGCTATAGGACCAGGTGGGGTAGAAATGCTGCCTACATACATGTACACCTAAATGCCAGTGCACCTACATATATGTATGTACATTCAAAAATATACACAACAAAGCATTTCTGTTATGAAAATGACTAAGTTTGCTCCCCAAAGCCTACATACTACATACAAAAACTCTACATGAACTATAACACGAATAATGGCTTATTCCTAAACGTATCCCTAGAACATTCTTATTAAACCAATCTCCCAATACACTTGTTGAAAAGTATATTTTTCTCAACAGAGTTACTAGATGATGAATATCAAATCTAAATATTCCTTTCAAAGCCATATATGGAAGTACTGGGAGAAACTACAAGGGCACATTTCTTATTAGTACGTAGCATCTCACAGGTAGGAAATCACTGTTGCCCTGGCTATCCAGCTTAAGTTTGTCTGACTGTAAAAGATGACACTACTTTCCTTACAGTGTTGTAAGTAATAGTAGCACTAACTACATCTCCTTAACATAGTCCCTCTCTGGCACGAAGCTCTAGTTGTCTCTCCATCTGTAGTTCTTTTCCACGATCGTCTGCATGTGGACGGCTCTGAGTACCTGCTATCAGCTTCTCCGAGTCCGGCAGGTGTGCAAACTGCTGTTTGTATTCCTCATTCCTGTCTTTGTAGGTGGAACTGGAGATCTGAAACAATACAAAGTTTACATTTCTGTTCACTCCCTCTTGTAATAGCTTAGAAACAAATCTTAAAAAGCGCACACTTTCTGTCAACATTGTGTCCTTGAATGAAAGAAGCCCATTGGTGTGACAGTTTTGTGGGTGCATGGCAGGCTGTGCAAGCCACGAGGCTGGGCCGATGTGGAGAAAGCAGAAAAGTTGTGTTAAAAGTAAAAGAGAAAACTCTAGCATCATCTGAGCAGACTGAGGGTCTGATCCCACCTGGAACGGGCCAAGTGCAGATTAGCAAGAACCTTGGCAGACAGACTTAGAAGGAAATGAGGCCATGTGGGCGTGACACTGTCCATTTACTCCTGACCAAACAGAGCTGCAGATATGTGGAGGAGACACTAGAGAGAGCCTGAGGTACCTACGCATTCCTGCCTAGCAACACAAGAGATGTGAGAATCCATAGAAACAGGGACAAAGGAAAAGAGCTTGAACTTTGCCCACATTACCTAGTGTACACACAGGTCTGTGAGTAAGAAGAAAAGGCTTTCTGGATCTTTGTATTTGAGCATATCACTTAGTAAACAATGGCCAATGTATAGGGTGACTCCTAGAAAGTCAGCTTTAAAAAGAAAAGAAAATCAAGAATAAATACAGCAGAGATATTCGTTCCCACACATCATAGAACAAACCCAGATTTACTCTAGGCAAGTTCTTAAGCAAACAAACAAAATCAACAATGACAAGTCTTTGGGCAAGGAGAATTCAATCAGAATCCAGAGACGCTAATGTGGCAGCCAGTCGGGTGGAGAGCAAGGCCCAGACAGCCTTATGCAAAGCCGTACAAAACTGACATATGGAAAAAGCACTCTGGCAAAGAGAAGGCTGGACTCCCCAGCTGAACTGCTCCCACCACTGACACAGGTGCAGAGGCACTCCAGAGTGTCTGAAAACAATCTCACCCCAAACAGGGGGCTAAGATAATAATATGGCATTTACCACATGAAGTTCTACGTGTTGTACTACCTACAGCAGACAAATTATGCACAGAAAAGCCTGGATCCTTTGTACAATGACACCCTTGAGCCTGATCCAGCCTGCCTCCCCCTTTGGAAGTCCATCCTTCTTTAGATTCTCGTGGTTTGCTTGCTACTGTCAAAATGTCTCTGGTGAATTCTTTGTAGCAGGACTCAAGAACCCAGACCCTACTGGACATACCCTCTAATTTCCGGTATTACTAACACTGTTAGAATTATCTGACAGTGAAAATTATAAAACATTGGGATTAACAGGAAAGAAAAAGTCAGCAGGCAATAAAAACAGTCTTTGATGGTTCCAGGCATTGGATTTAAGAGTCTAGGACATCAAAGAAATTATCAGCCAGCTGTTCAAAGAACTAAAGAAAACCATGCTTGACGAACTTAGTGGTTTCCCTAGTTTCAATTGCCAACTTGACAGCTTAAAGCAACCTGAGATAAAAACCTCCTTGAGGAATTGCTGAGTTCAGATTGGCCTGTGGGCACGTCTGTGGAGGATCATCATGATTATGAATTGATGCAGGAAGGCCCAGCCCACTTGGGCAGCACCACTCCCCATCAGGTGGCCCGGATGGTTCTAAGAAAGCCAGCTGAGCCTGAGCCAGTGAGCAAGACAGCACACTGCTTTTTCGTGGTTTCTGCTTCGAGTTCCTACTTGAGTTCCTGACCTGACTTCCCACAATGATGAACTCTTACCTGGAAGTATAAGCCAAATAAAGCCTCCTCTCCCTAAGTTGTGTTTGGTCCTAGTGTTTGTCACAGCAACAGAGTGACACTAGAACAGGGGGTAAAGGTATTTGCTTCTAAGCCTAGTGACCTGAGCTTAATATCCAGGACCCAAATGGTAGAAGAAAAGAGACTCCCACAGACTGTCCTTTGGCCTCCAAACACAACTTAGAAACACACACACACACACACACACACACACACACACACACACACACACACAACACACAACACACACACACAACACACACACACAACACACACTTATACATGCACATGTATACCTAAAATATTTTTAAAATCAAAATTAAAATAATAGTCTAAAATACATGACACACAAATAAATAGATGGAAACTAGAGGAGCAAATATAAGAAATGAGCAACGGACAACAAAATGTCTATTTTTAAGTCCAACCATACCCTATGTATTAGTGTAATCACACTACATGACAGAGGTTAGGATGAAAAAGGATGAGGGGAAAGTCTGAAATGATCTAAATGCCATGCTCAAGAACTCAGAAAAGGAAAACTACAATTAAAAAAAAAAAGATAATAAAGAAAAGAATAAATTGGTTCTTTAATTGAAACACACACACAAAAAATAAGACATATAAATGAGAGATCATTCTTTTAAAACATCCAAGTGGGCAAACTTCTATCAAGACTAATGAAGAAAAGTAAAAAGAGGATATATGAATTAATAATATTAAAAAGAGGATAACACTATAGACACTACACACTCTTAAACATATAAATGTATCACCTTGTAGGAACACCCTGGTTCCTCAAAATATACCAACTACTACAGCTCACTCAGTAAGAAATAGTTCATTTAAGTTGGCCCACAACCTAAAAGGAAATTGAATATACAATTTCAAATTTCCCAAGACAGAAATCTCTAGGCCTAGATGGTTTCACTGGAGAAATCTTGAATGTTTAAAAACTCAATTCAGTTCTGAACAATCCTTTTCAACTATTAAATTAGATAAGAGCAAATATCAATTCCTTGTGTGAAGCAAGTATTACTCTAATATCAAAACTAGATAAGAGATATTACAAAGACAGAGAATGATAGAAAAATATCCTCAGGAGTACAGATGCAAAACTCCTTAAAGTGTGAATAAATACCCTTCAGCGATATGAAAAATGAATAATATAGCATGACCCGGGGACCCATGGCTAGCTTAATAAGCAAAAGTTAATCAATGTGATCCATTATTATTAACCAGATGAAAAAAGAAAAACCACAGCTTTCACTTGATATGGAGCTAATATTTGACATAACATTGTCCACTTGTCATTAAAACAAACAAACCTCCCCAAAGCAGAAACACAAAGCAACTTCCTCAACTTGAGAAGGAATATCTACAAATCCCCTGTAGTGTGTAAAACACTGTAATGGTGAAAGACTTGATTCACACAATGAATTGAGATTTGCTCTTTTTAAATCTAAATGTTGGGAATGATTATGAAGAACTAGAATTTAATTTTTAAATATTTTAAGATTTCTCAGTGAAACCGTCAGAACTTGAGAGATTTCTTCAGGTGTTTTGGGGTAACTTGGTACCCTCAAGTTACATAATTTAGGAGCTTAATCTGCAGCCTGGGTGGAGCCTCTCACCTGTATTTCCAGTACTTGAAAGGTTGAGGCAGGAGGATCACCACAACTTTGAGTCTTGAGATATCTAGTGGGTTCCAGGCCAGATACAACTTCACACACACACACACACACACACACACACACACACACACACACACACACACAGAGGCAAGTTAATTTCCAGGACAGGACTGGGGATATAGTTTCATGGTACAGCATTTGTGATGATCTGGGTTCAATTCCTAGTATTAAACAAACAAACAAACAAACAAACAAACAACTTTTACTCTCCAGTGCAATAGTGTGTGAGAGATGGTGACATTGGTACTCTTGTCATTGAAATAGGTTAATTACAAGATGGTTGACTTCTTATGAACAAGTTTGGCATCATTTGCCCTCCGGTCCTTCTGCTTGGTCACAGGCTGACTTAGCAACAAGTAAGATGCAAAATAAACAAGTGGAACTCTACACTGCATCCTCACCAGCCACACACCCACAGCCTGCAGACCCTACAGACCTCTGGAACTGAGAGGTACTTTTCTCTTCCTTCTTTTGAAAAATTAGCTTGTCAATGGTCTCATTACAGCTACACAAAGTAAGCTAACAGATGATGTATTAGCCATGTTTTTATCCAAAAGATTTCCCTATAAATATTTTCATACAATATATTCCGATCTTATTGTTTCCCTTCCCAACTCCTTTCCTACCCACCCAACTTCATGTTTTCTCTCTCAAAATAAGTCCAAAAGAAAATCAAAACAAAGAAACAAGAAACCCAATAAGACAAAAGAAATGTACCAAAACAAAATAAAATGAAACAAAAAGTGCCCAAAGAAACATGGAGTCTCTTTTTTGTTTTTTTGTTTTGTTTTGTTTTCTGTTTTTTGAACAAGTCCCAAACCTTAGCACAACTGACTCCTTGATAGAAGTACCATTCAGGCTGTAAAACTCAACTACAGACTGTCACCACCTGTCAAGATTAAAACAAAGGCCCAGTTCATCAAAGTTCATAGTTCTGGGGAAGTTCCTAAGTACACTAAGCTTGCTTTTTGGCTTCTGTAGTTATGTTGCTGGCTAACTATTCTTGTCAACCCAGAACATGATTTCTTTGTGCTTAAAAGCTCACCCTGAGAAAAGCTCAGGGATACACTGGGATACTGGATACCCATTGTAGTCTACAGCTTGCTAATAAAGACTATTGGCTTAAACCCTTGTCCAAATAGTCTTCTCTGGTGGATACGCACAACAGTTTTGTGTTGGCCAACTCCTACTGGGCATGGGCCTGCTCTGGAGCGTGGTTGATATGCCCAGTGACACCCCATTGGAGACAACTGATTTTCCTTTTTGAGCCCCCAAAAGGTATTTTTAGTGGTAATGTGGTCATCCTTAGAGAGGTGAGACTTTAATAAGTTATGAATTTTCCTCCTCCAGTCCTTTATTTCTTTGAAAGACTACATATCACATTTTACACAGGAAGATCAGAACCACCAGTGTGCCAGTCAGGTTTCTGCCATCAAACTGTACTTCTGCAGGGGAGAGAAAAAGACAGGGTTTCTACATAGCCCTGGTTATACTGGAACTGACTATATAGACCAGGTTGATGTTGAATTCACAGAGATCCACCTGCCTCTTGAATACTTGGATTAAAGGCATGAGCCTCCATGACTAGTCAAATTCTACTTTTCAAAAAAGACTTATTTTTAATTTTAGGAAGGAGAGTTGTACACATGAGTCAATTTGCTGAAGCTAGAGTTACAGGTGGTCATGAACTGCTACGAGGATGCTGGGAACTGAACTTTGGAGCCTCTACAAGAGCAATACACTCAGTGCTGAGCCATCTCTCCAGCCCCAAACTACTCTTTAATGTCCTTAGCAACTCCATCTCCAAGACCACTAGCTAGCTCTCCAGTCTTCACTAATGGAAAGCAGTGTGCTGCTCATCCTTAACAAACTTCCTGCCCATACCTTTGTGAGCACTCGGTTTCCTCTTTTTTTTTTTTTTTCCTTTCTCATTAGCTAAGTATCAGTTTCTTTTACTAATTTCTGTTCTTCCAAATCTGAGATTCTGAACATCTAAGTTCATTGTTTCCTTTCTGTCATATTGTGCCTGGAATGTCCTCATCCAGTCTACAAACCTCCTCTTCACTATCATTTTTGAAGTCTCACAAATTAATTTCAGTTTTAGCCTTTCCCAAGATTTAAGTCATTCATCCCATAGCTTACTGCATCTTTCCACTCAAGTGGTAAATATGCATCCCTGCTGCCGACAAAATAAACTTTTGATTTTGCCTCCCAAATCTACTGCTCTAGTCTTTTCCCTTTCCTAAGGGTGCTCTCATTTACCCAGTTGCACTGAAAAACCCTAGGACCAGTTTCCTCAATCTTTCTCTTTTCCTCACTCACTATACCCACCTCCTCACCAGGCTTCAAGTGACCTTCTGCATCAGGACCCTTCCACAGCCTGAAAACCACCCCCCTTTCCCCTGCAAATGATTCAGTTCTCCCTGCCTTGTTGGGAACCTGCTTTCTCCAGACCCTGTTGGGCCACGCCCAACCCCCACCTTTTTTAATAACAATAGGTGGAAATGTTGGGAGCCTGCAGTCTCCTGACTCTATCTCTGACGATGGGTGGGACACCCATGGCAATGTCATCACTAGTCAGGCTTTACCTGGCTGCGCAGGGGACCCAGTTATGCATGGGCAAGTCCCCCTTTTAAAGCAAGCGCGCCAAGTGCACCTCGCTCTTGCTGTTTGCTCTCTCCTTTCTCTCTCTCTCTCTCTCTCTCTCTCTCTCTCTCTCTCTCTCTCTCTCTCTCTCTCTCTCTCTCTCTCTCTCTCTCTCTCTCTCTCTCTTTCCTCTCTCTCAATAAACTCCACGTTGGGCGCTGAGTCTCGTGTTTGTGTTTCTTAGGCAATAGCTGCAGCAAAAGAACAACACTGCCGGCCTCCAGCACTGGGGCCTTCCCAGTGCAGCTTTGCCTGGGCCTCCTAGCAAACATTCCTTATCCTTCCCGTTGATATTCTGTGTTTGTTCATGTTTCTTTTATCGTTTTCATAGCCCTGGCATAAGGCGACACATTCACTTACCTGTAAAATATCTACCTTGCACTCAGACTGTAACCTCTAGGGTGACTGTCTCGTTCACTTAGAACTTGATGCTATAAATCAAAGACACAGATGATCTCCATCTTCATTTGTTTGCTGTGTGCATTTACCACTTCTAGCTCTGTTCACATGTCCTTTAAGTTGTCCTGTGGGAGGGTCACCGAGCCTGCTGATTCTCAAGTCCCTTGCCCATTTTCCATGTCCATCTTCTGAAACTCCCTTTGCTGCCTGTAGATGCTCCCCTGTCCCCTTACGTCTAGGTCTGCTCTCTTTCACACTTTTTCTCGGTGAACAATCCAGAGTATTATGTATACACAGATCTGCTTTCTTCCGCTCCCACTTCCCACTTCACCATTTAGTTATTATTTCAGTGAACATTAATTTCCATATAGCCTGAGATTTGTTTTTCAAATCTGCCTGGTGCTTGAAAATTTGATTTGTTACCCATTTATATATTTTTATTTCTGTGAAGTCTCTCTCTCAGCAGGTCTGTGTAGCAAATCTGAGGCCTTGGCATACAAGCTGCTGCTCTCCACCGAGCTACTCCATAGCTGTAGTCTATAAGTTTTGGAACCCCAGTATGTCACTTATCAATGTTCCTTCTTCTCACTAATATAGTGTTATATGTAATTCCCAAACTCTTGGGAGAAACTCACTCCACCTGCACCAAAGCCCAGACTTAGCTAGACAAGTGTCTTTGTCTTGAGTTTGAAGACACAGGCAGTTTTCTTTCCTTGCCAACATTTCTCAGAAGGTACAGTCCTTTAGGAGTCATGGCCTCAGAAGCATTCTTGTGAGGTCAAGGCATCATCTCCTATCCTGTTTCACCATTAAATCAGAAAACTGCTCAGGGCTGCCTTGGCATTAGCCCACATGCCTGTAACTCCATTATCATTTCATTCTTCATTTTAGCCTTTAAGTGCTCTCTTTGTTAGTTTGTAATCCCAGGTCAGCATTATAAGTATGTTGCAACAGGGATGGGGAGATAGCTCGGAGGGAAAGTGTGCTATACAAAAATACTTCAGATCACCTGCATCCAGATGTAAGAAGCCAGGCACAACAGCACACACGTGTAACCCCAACTCTGGGGTTAGGGGAACTGCAGATCCTGGGGCAGTCTAGCATAAACTGTGAGCTCCAGGTTCAAAGAGAAACCCTGTCTCAAAAAAATAAGGTAGAGGGCCAGCAAGATGGCTCAGGGGGTAAAGGCACTTGCTGTCAAGTCTAGTGATTTGAGTTTGATCCCTGAGTCCCACAAAGATAGAACAAATTCACGCAAATTGTCCTCTGACTACACATACCATGGCACACATGCACATGTACATGCAAAATAAATGAAATTTTAAAAATTAAATCTGGCCTAGAAAGATGGCTCAGCAGTTAAGAGCGCTGGCTGGTTTCCTTTCCTTTCTTTTTTGGGGGGTGGGTCATTTTTTACAGTCCAATCCCAGTTCCCCCTCACTCCTTTCCTGCTGCTCCCCCCACTCCCCACTCCTCCCATCTGCTCCATGGAGAGGGTAAGGCCTCCCTTAGGAAGGCTACTAAATCAGTCCCATCAACTCATTGAGGCAGGACCGAGGCACCTTTCCACCCCCAAATCCCTGTGGGCAAGGTATCTCTCCATATAGAATGGGCTACATTAAGTCAGTTTGTTCACTAGGTTAGATCTTAGACCCACTGCCAGTGGCCTCATATATTGTCCCAGCCACATCATTGTCACTTGTATTAAGGGACTCTAGTTGTCTTATGCAGGTTCCCCATTTGTCAGACCTGAGTCAGTGATCTCTCACTAGCTCGGGTCAGCTGATTCTGTGGGTTTCCCCACATGGTCTTGACTCCTTTGTTCATATTATCACTCCTCCCTCACTTGGATTGTACTCCAGGAGCTTGACCCATTGGTTAGTTGTGGATCTCTGCATCTGCTTCCATCTGTTTCTGGAAGAGGGTTCTAGCTTCTCTGGGGTTATGGATTATAGACTGGGTATCTGATGGGAGATGTTATTCTGTATATATGTTTCTCATACTGGTTAATAAAGCACTGTGGCCAATGAGATAGCAAGATAGGCAGGGCTAGGAGACAAGGAGGAAAGAGGAAGTAGGAGGGAGGAGTCGAGATGTAGCCCGGGGAAGAAGCAGGATGCCTGCCGCGGTTCCCTGATAAGATGACCACATGGAAATACTTAGATAAGTAGAAATGGGTTAATAATTAAGGCAGAGCTAGCCCATTAACAATAATGGTAACTGGCCAACAGGATTGTATCAAATACAGAGTCTCTGAGTGTTATTTGGGGCTGGCTCGGCTGTGGGCCCAGACCAATGGCGGGTAGGCTGGCGGCGGGCTGGCGGAAACATACATGCTACAGGTATCTTTTGCTTTATGTCTGGTATCCACTTATGAGTGAGTACATACTATATTTGTCTTTCTGGTTTTGGGTTACCCCACATAGGATGTTTTGTTGTTGTTGGTTTGTTTGTTTGTTTTCTAGTTCTATTCATTTGCCTGCGAATTTTAGGATGTCATTGTTTCTTACAGCTAAGTAGTACTTCACTGTGTAAATATACCACATTTTCTTTAGCCATTCTTCAGTTGAGGGGCATCTAGGCTGTTTCCAAGATCTGGCTATTACAAATAATGTTGCTATGAACACAGTTGAGCAAATGTCCTCGTGATGTGAATGTGCCCTCTTTTTGGCATATGCCCAACAATAGTATTGCAGGGTCTTGAGGTAGGTTGATCCCTAGTTTCCTGAGAAATCACCATTCTGATTTCCACAATGGCTGTACAAGTTTGCACTCCCACCAGCAGTGGAGGAGTGTTCCCTTTTCTCCACATCCTCTCCAGCATAAGCTGTCGTTGGTGTTTTTGATCTTAGCCATTCTGACCAGTGTAAGATGGAATCTCAGAGTGGTTTTGATTTGCATTTCCCAGATGACTAAGGATGCTGAGCATTTCCTTAAGTGTCTTTCTGCCATTTGAGATTGTTGTATTGAGAACTCTCTGTTTAGATCTGTACCCCATTTTTTTAATTATATTATTTGGTAGTTTGGTGTCTAGTTTCTTGAGTTCTTTGTATATTTTGGAGATCAGTCCTATGTCAGATGTGGAGTTGGTGAAGTTATTTTCCCATTCTGTAGGGAGCAGCTTTGTCTTGTTGACCCTGTACTTTGCTTTACAGAATCTTCTCAGCTTCGGGAGGTCCCATTTATTAATTGCTGCTCTCAGAGTCTGTGCTACTGGTGTTCTATTTAGGAAATGGTCTCCTGTGCCTATGTGTTCAAATGTATTTCCCACTTTCTCTTCTGTGAGGTTCCGTGTGGAGGGATTTATATTGAGGTCTTTGATCCAATCCACATGGACTTGAATTTTGTGCATGGCGATAGATATGGATCTATTTGCATTCTTCTACATGTTGACAGCCAGTTATACCAGTACTATTTGTTGAATGTTTTCCTTTTTCCAGTTTATATTTTTAGCTGTTTTGTCAAAAATTAGGTGTTCATGGGTATGTGAGTTCATATTAGGGTCTTCGATTGGATTCCATTGGTTCACCTGTCTGTTTTTATGACTGTCTGGTTTTCTATAGAATTAGGGTTTAATTCCCAGTACCCACATGGTGGCTCACAGCCTTCTACAACTCTAGTTCTAAGGGTCTGATTTCCTCTTCTGGCCTCCTTGGGCATTGCATAAACATGGCACATGAATGCAGGCAAAAAACCCATACACATAAAATAAAAACAGTAAGTAAACCTCAAAATGTATAATTTCAATCTAAAAATACATACTAACATGGAAAACAGCTGAGGAAGCCACCCAATATCACCCCCTGATCTTCATACCTGTATATACATACCCAGGTGTGTGCAACCACAAACAAAAGCTCACACAGGGTTTTCAACATTGGATCTAGCATTTCTAGATAGTTTTACTAAAATGTCATTTCAGTTAAACAGCCCCTCCTCCTATTGCCAGAAACAGTAACTTATGTTTCTTATAGTTAAATATAAAAATACTATAAGATACCTCAATTTATAAAATAGTACTTAATATACATTCCTAGTGATTTTTAAATACAATTAAGTTTCTTTGGGGGAGGGGGTTCGAGACAGGGTTTCTCTGTGTAACTGTCCTGGCTGTTCTGGAACTGGCTCTGTAAACCAGGCTGGCCTCCAACTCATTGAGATCCACCTGCCTCAGCCTCCCAAGCGCTGGGACTAAAGGCGTGCACCACCACTGCCCAGCTTAGAATCAAGTTTCTTAGAAAACAATATGAAACTGAAAAGCAACTTCATTCTTTCTTTAGATCATTGTAGTAAAACATAGTGTAAACTTTGTAGGTCTGAATAAAGATGGGTTGTGCTTGCTCTAGAAGACACTATGACTTCCAGACTGTAGGGCACCTTTTCTCCAAACTTGCCAAACTACATCATAAACATACTAATTAATCCTCTGGGGCCTTCTTTGACAAAATATATAGCACAGCGTTAATAATTAATCCTACGTGTGCCACTACATTGGGGCTGCGTTGAATTTTATCCCCGCTTGTTAGTAGAAAAACTTAGCTGTGAGTACTGTGAACACAACCACCAGTCAAGGAGAAGGACAGAACTACGACGTGGTTCCTTGGACAATCAAAACTACACTGGGCTGCGACCTAGAAGCTGGCTTCAAGCCTTTTCTATGCCAGTGAACATAGTGTTTCAAAATGCAAATGTTTTCATTCTTAAATGTTTTAGAACAAAAAGATATGATTAATTGAATTCTAAGCACTTTAAAAATTCTTCTGCTCTATCTTCTTTCCTGTTTCTCTTTCTAAATCAAGTATCTAGGATTTACATCACCTCTATTCTATGTACATTAATTAGGATTATTAAAAAATCACAATTATTTAAAAAATATAGACTTTAATTCTAATTACAAATTTCAGGGAACTATAATTTTTTCACTTTTAATATAAAATCATCAAGTAAACCAGCTAATAAGGAAATGAATCCACACAGTTGACAAACATTTTCAAAGAGGAACTTAATGAAATAAGAAATGGAGGCCAATTGTCAACACCGTATCCAAAGCACTATCGCATCTAACAATCCAGCAAAGCTATGTCATCTTCTAAACACACACAATACGAAATCCCAGAGGTCCTCTCCCTACTCCTACTAGTCGCTAACTGCACATCACTAAGGGAACTAACTAAACAAACAGACCCGTGCAGATCAGTCTGCTTGTCCACTGGGATTTTTAATTCACATAGGATATATCAATATCTTAGCTGGTAAGGAAAAATAAAACTATTTTAATCCTTTTGCCATATACTTTCTACTAATAGGTAAAAGACAAAAATCATAAATATTGGTTTGCCATTGGCTTTATTTTCTGTCTCATTTGTTAACATTTTTGGCTTCATTGGGGAATAAAAGTCAACAATAAAAGACATTTCTCATGTTCTAGGATTAAGCATTGTCATGTCTAAAAATAAATACATACATGTAAGAGTCCTAGCTTTGATAACTAGAGTTAAGTAGAAAATCTGGAGCTATTTGGCTCTCGCTATTGACTATGGAGACTTAATCACACTGGTTACCCTTGACTTACAAGAAGAAAAACAAATATCAATCCCTCTGTTTAACCACATGCCATTCTGACTGACCTAAGACACATCGATGTTGTCAGATTCTGACTCAATCTCTATTTTACAAGTGATGCAACTGAGGTCAGGTGGGTGGTGGGATATCCTAGGTCACCATACCTAGTAAAGCCACCAACTAGGACAGAGCAGGCACTATTTCCCATGTTCTATTTTCAATCTAATTCATACACGTTTTTATCACACTGCCCTCTAAGTTCGGTACTGTAGAACAATTGCCTGTATGAATTATTATTCTACAGTACTGATTTCCCTTAGCTCTTAAAATATCAAGCTTAAGTTTGTGACCTGTTTACCAGACAGTTTCTTAGAGCTGTGCCACTGCTTTGGTAATGACTGCAGCTCCTCCCCGCCCATGGGCATGAAGGGTGCCAACTAGCCGACCCCCCTGGAGACCAGCTCTAATGGTACATCCCCATGGAACTGAAGGATGGGATCAGAACTGCAGATGATGGGAAGATACACAGCAGGGCTGGAGACACATTCATAGACACTGAGAGCACGGTGGGACAGAATTTACTTAGCGTTTAAAAGTCCATACCTCACGGACTTTCAAACTCGAGGGGGCTGGAGAAATGGCTCTGGTTAAGAGTGTCTGAGTTCGATTCCCAGTCAACTGCATAGTGGCTCACAACCATCTATAATGGGATCTGATGCCCTCTTCTGGCATGCAGGCATACATGTGACAAGTACAGCCCCACCTGGCACTGCATTCTGAGAAGAAATTTTGGTAGCTATGTGCCACATGAAACCAGACCCTTTATCGACTTTTGCCTGAGCCAACTCAGAACAAAGGAATACAGCCTCAATTCTAGATAAATTACAAGAGACCAAAAAAAAAAAAAAAAAAAAAAAAAAATATCTCAGTCTTTCTGTGGGGAGGCCTCCATTTGCATTTTCTATCCCATACTTCTCGGCCCCATGCTTTGTTCCTTCACAAGCAAACCTGTTGGACCAAGGTGTGGAGCCCAATGGCAAATCACTGACCTAACATGCCCTAGGGCCTGGGTTTTACTTCCATTTGAAAAATAAATAAATAAAATGAACTTTTTAGAGTTGTATTGTTAAAGGGACAGACATCTGTAACTTTTGTAAAGTGAAGCGACATAGCTCCGGATCCTTTGAGCCTGAAATGGCTGACATTCTTGATTTTGGTTAAATCAGGTCATGTGCCTCAGGGGGCCATTCCTAATAGGCTACCAGGTCTTTCCCATGCTGAGTTTGAATTCTGTGGACTCAGCCTCCTGAATGTACTGTACTAATTTTGGCTTTATCAGCAGAAGAATGAAGAAAAGAAAAAAACAATATGGTAGAGTCCGTGGTAGAAACAGATGGATTTAAGATGGCTGTAAATAAACTTTCTTCCTGGCCTCCTGCAAGCCATTTCTCTTGATAACAGTGCAGTTGTGTGCTGCACAACAAGCTTCCTCACCAGTGGACCATGTAAGACTATGCACATTGCAGTGGTTCCATGCGATTATAGGGAGCTGAAAAGCACCTATCCTAGTAAGATTACAGCAGTCTTAATGTCACAGAGCAACACATTTGTGGCAATGTCCCTGCACACAAACCTGCTGAGCTGCCCACTGTATTAAGATATAACATGCATATCTATGGACGGTGTATCATAACTGATTGGGATAAAAAGATGCTACCTCATGTGGGTCTGTGCTAGTTCACATCATGCTGGTCGCACAATGATGAAGTCAGCCCGAAATGCTGTTCACCGAAAGAGCTACACAGGCCTGGACCTTCATGTTAGGCAGCCGTGCTACTTGTGTGTTTGCTGACATTCCTTGTTGCTTCCCACATATTATTATCACATCTTCAGTGATCTAGCCAACATATTTAAGCTTATTAAAATGTGGCAAGAGCATACTGAAGAAACTCCAGGTGAAGATGTGAAGAATGATCATATTCCTAGCTATGGCAACCCAAACTCCGGTTGATCTGTTAGGGTCTTTATTGTTTGCTTCTCTGTTCTGGAAAGTTCTGGTATCTGGATAAGGAATCTAGGGAAAAGTCTCTAAAATTCTCGAGATGTTATTTTGACCTTTAAGTTCATTCTACATGAATTTATACAAAAATTCCTAAAACTGTGTGTAACTAGCCTGGAGGATTAAACTGAGTCAATGAAGACCTTTGATACTTTAAGCCTACGCTTTTCAAACTTTAGAATATGTAAATCATCTGGACATTTTGTGAAAATATAGTTCTCAATCCAGTAATTGGACCCAAGATGTTGCATTTTACTCGTATAGTTGATGGTGCTGGTTCTGCTGGCCCTCCATACACTTTCAGTAGCAAGCATCTTCTGCACACGTTTTCCCCCTTTATTTCTAAATTCTCTTATTTAAATAGTTTATTCTTATTTCGTGTGCATTTGTGTTTTGCCTGCGTGTATGTCTGTGTGAGGGTGTCAAACCCATGGAACTGGAGTTACAGACAGTGGTGAGCCACCATGCATGTCAGGAATTGAACCCAAGTCTTTTGGAAGAGTAGCCAGAAAATTTAACCACTGAGCCTCAAGCCCCTGTTTCTAAATTCTTATTCTGTTGCTCTCTTGAGTTTCTTTTGTTTCTCTTTTTCTTGCTTTAAGTCATCCAAGAGTCACCATGGCTGCTTAACCATGGAGATGGCTATGAAGGCTCCTCAGTTCATAACATAAGCTATAAAAGCTGCAAATGGCATGTCTCCCTCAGACCCCTCCCCTCAGAGCTCAGGGGAGAGCTTTGAACTCTGCAGAAAGAATGTAAGAGCCAGGGAGAATGGAGGACACCAAGAGAACGAGGCCCCCTGAATCATGAACAAAGCTAATATGAACTCACAGAGACTGAGGCAGATGCACAGGGCCTGCACAGGTCTGTACCATGTCCCCTGTGCATATATTGTGGCTTCCAGTTTAGTGTTTTTCTGGGACTCCTGAGTGTGTGAACAAGTGTGTCTCTGATTCTTGTGCCTTCTCTTGGGCTCTTTTCCTACTGTTGGTTTTTCTTGTCCAAATTTGATGTGACAGTTTTTATCTTATTATATTTTATTTTAATATTATCCCTTAGAAGCCTGTTCTTTTCTCATAAGAGAAAGTAAGTGGATCTGAATGGGGGGAGAGATGGGGAGGAATTAGGAAGAGTAGAGGAAAGAAAAACCATAATCAGAATACATTAAATAAGAAAAAAAATCTTTTCAATAAAAGGGAGAAGAAAAAAAATAAAAACAACCAAGAGTCCAAGGCTAGCCCTCACTGCATAGCAAATAGAAGGCCAGCCTGGGCTACACAGGATGCTATCTCCCCCCCAAAAATTTTTCTAAAAGATATACAGATTTCTAAGTGAGCAAGAATGATATAGTTGATATAAATAGCATGACTTTTTAAGTTGCTATTATGTTAGTATATTTCTTAGCAATTACATATTTTCCTTAGGTTATGGCTCAACAAAAACTAAAAATAACCTTATGATGTTAAGTGTCTTAATAGAAAGTAAGAGCTTGCCAGCTGTGTGAAGAGTCAACAACGCCTATGCACTGGCCTTAATTACAGAGGACTACAGCCTGTGACCTAACCTTTATAACTTGTTAACACCATGTCTTTTTAAAGTCTAGTCTCAAGGATACAGAATACCCAAGAAATCGGGATAAACCAGCACTGGAACTACAGATGCTATGCAGTGCTCTTTAAACCCACTTCTGGGTGTAAGGCATTATACTTCTACCAAATACCAAAATTCCTCACAGGAATTGCTGGCTTTAGAACGAGCCCATTAAAATAACAAATGTTAGTATTCACACAGTGACAGGCATGTTCTCCTAGAAGACTACAATCGCAATGTGTCTACCGGGAAGTCATAGTCTCTTTTTATGTGGGGAAACTGGAAGGATAACAGTTACACTTAAAATGGATCTGAAGCTCCTAACTTAAAAATCCATCTTCTAGCCATTACACACTGCAGAGCATTCATTGTTAAGCCGCATTTGCCACAGGAACTGATTCCTTAAATGAAAATTGCATAAAATAGCTTGTTTCTCAGTAAGACTTAGAAACATAGTTTATGCAATGTTAGCTTCTTGCCAGTACGGCTGATAACACTAAGTACAATCCAACTGTGCAGCAGTGTTTTTGCAAGAAAGAAGCTGAATCTGACCATTACACGCCATCAACCAGGCAACAGCGCCGTCTAGTGGCCATATGAAAACTAATAAGAACTATCTTTGGGTCTCTAAAGTCACAACATCTAAAATGTAGAAACTAATCACGAAGGGTTATATAAACTGGTAGAGAATTAAAGAGAATTTCTATTCAAGATTAAAAGATACTACCCAGAAGCTCCAGTCACCGCTCCAATTGTGTGTGCTTGGCCCTTGTTTTTTGGCCGATACTATATTATTCTCATCCACAACAGGGCTAGGATTTTCCTCAGCCTCTTCCTGTAGCTCCGTGGCAACGCTTGAGTCCCCTTCATTTACTACCTGCAAATAAACGCCAACAATTTATTTATTGGCAAATGACACTTTGAAAGAAAAACATGTTCCAAATGTATAAATTACTTTCAAAATTCATTTGTTGTTGTTGTTTCGAGACGGGGGTTTAATCTATATAACTGTTCTGGCTGTCTTGGAACCTGATTTGTAGACCAGGATGGACTCAAACTCACAAAGATCGGTCTGCCTCTGCCTCTGCCTCTGCCTCTGCCTCTGCCTCTGCCTCTGCCTCCCAAGTGCTGGAATTAAAGGTATCTGACACCACTGCCTGGCTAATATTCATATAATTTAAGCTTTCTATTTTAAAACATTTTAAATGGTGTATATGAGAGAGCACATGTGCACACGCACCATGAGTAAAAGTGGGGGTCAGAAGACAACTTCATTTTTCTCCTTCCATCATGTGTGTCCCAGGGATCAAACTCACATGGTCAGACTTGGGGGTAGGCACCTTTCTTTATGCACTAAACGATTCCACCAGTCTCATAAGTTAATTTCTTTTTTGGTTTTTGTTTTGTTTTGTTTTTGAAACAGGGTTTTAAGTGTACCTTTGGAACCTGTCCTGGAACTCACTGTAGAACAGGCTGGCCTCTGACTCACAGAGATCTACCTGCCTCTGCCTCCTAGTGAGTGCCACCATTGCCATGCCCCATGAGTTAATTTCTAAAGAAAAATATCTAAACACTTAAAAGATGAAAATTAAGACTGAAGAGATGGCTCAGTTGACAACGTGCTTCCTGAACAAGTTCCCCCCTTAAGTCCCAGCACCCACATATAAGTTGGCCATGTGCCTGGTGCTGGGAGCTGGGACAGAGTGCAACCTCTGGGGTTCAGTGGCCAGGAAATCTTTTTGAATTGGTGATCACTGTGTTCAGTGAGAGACCTGTATCAAAAAATAAGGAGGTGAGTGATTGAGGCAGACACTCCACATGACCCGTACATGTATGCACACACCTCAAACACATGTATGCATACAAAAGACAGAAACTGATGTTTTGCTTTTACCGTTCATCATTCATACATGTAGCAAATATCTCCCAACCACTACCATTTTCTAGGTAGCTTACTTGGTACTAGAAACACAAAAATAAGAAAAACAAAGTTTTAAAGACCTCTAGAGGTTCATGGTCTGGGGAACAAATAATCAAACAATTTAAAAATACAATGTAATGGGAGTATGACCACTTTGGAGAAATATCTGTAATGCCCAGTAGGGTCTAATTTTAGGAATATACTATAATCCAGCAACTTAACACACACAAGAAACCAAGGATGCCTTTAATGATGATAGAGTAGAAATTAGTGAATAAGCTAGAGTTATAAAAACATTGGTGTTAGCCAGGTGGTGGTGGCACAGCACTCAGGAGGCACAGGTCTCTGTGAGTTCAAGGCCAGCCTGGTCTACAAAGATAGTTCCAAGACAGGCGGTTCTACACATAAAAACCCTGTCTCAAAAAAACAAAACGAATGAGGGGTTGGGGATAAACAAACACTTGATGGTAAAACTAATGAATACTATGTCTTGAGCAGGTCCAAGACTTCAGTCTAGAGGACTCAGAGAAATTATTTATGCTTTTTGAAGGAAATGGGACCACTGGGTCGTTGTTCTCGAAAGGGCTGTAATTGGAGGGGGCGGGGAATGATTGGGAGCAGGCATTCTAAGAAGAGATCATGATACAACAGGTCCCGTGAACATCCTCACTGCTTGCTGTAACCTTTGCCTCTGCTATAACAAGACTGTTCCTGGGGGTTACAGGGAAAGGCACACAGAGCAACAGGCAGTGGATCAAAGGAAGACATGAACTCAATTTAAATAAACTCGGAAGTTTTAACCCTATGATGTCACCATGGAAAGCCCTCACCCTGGTTATACTGATCTGGAGAAGAGATTTATGAACGATAATAGGTAAGAGAGATATCTTCTGCATGAAATACATCCACCACAAAAAGAAGGGATGGATAAACCTGGATACAGAGAGAAAAAAAAAACAAGTGAAAGTACATCATTTGACCCAGTTAGAAATACAGTATTTATTAAAATACCTTTTTATATGACTCCTTCTCCCAAACCCTCAGAATTACTTGTCCAGTTTCTTTTTTAAAAAAGGTATTTATCTATGTATTTGTTTATTTATTTATTGTGTATGGTGTTTTGTCTGCATGTATAATCAGTGCACTGTGTGTTATACATGCCTGGTGCTCTCAAATGTCCTAGGACTGGGTTATAGGTGGTTGTGAGCCATCTTTTTGGCTCTGTCCTTAAAATAACAACAAAAAGGTGGACTTTTGTGTCTCTATAACATAGAATTTGAAGTTCTGAATTAACTTCACCAGCTACTGAAATACGCCCACCAGCAAATCTTGGTAGCTGATCACTGGTAGGTATTACTCTTACTGTTTCGGAAGTTACTCAACACAAGACAAACAACAAAGGTTACTGGGCATGCTTCACTTTGACTTTGGTTGTCAAAATCACTGCCCTGGGTTGGTGAATGGTTCAGTGGGTGATGGCATTTCAGTGCTAAGCCTAAAGACTTCAGTCCAATACCCAGAGTCTACATGGTGGAAGAAGAGAATCAACTGTCCTCTCACACCTACAATGCAACACACACACACACACACACACACACACACACACACACACACACACACAAATATAAATAATATAAATAAGTAAATCATGCCCTATTAAATTCTTCATGGTTATCTGGGCCCATGAAATGTTACCGCCCACACTCTAGGTGGGTCTGTCCAGTCTAGCCTTTAACAGACATGCCCAGAGCCTTGTCTCTGGTATTTTAGATCTGTCAAGTTGACAATCAAATCAGCCATAACACCATCAAGTGCAGAACTTTAAAGGCAAGATCTCAACTGATCCAAATCTAGGCTTTGTGGCTCAACTAGTGCAAGAGGGCATGGCCTCCCCTGCCCTCATTGCTTACACAGAGGTACTAGAAAAAGGTCATTCCTCTTTTAGACTTTATCTTCCAGAGAAGCAACTTGGCTTCAACAGAGCAAGCAACAGCAGGCATTTGGACACTTTCTGAACAGCATTTGGCAACACTGCCACAGCTATCGATGCTCTGTGGAGGACTATGGCTCTCTCCCTTAACCAGACATCCCCCTGGGAAAGGGCAGACCCTAAGGGTTTGCCCAACGAACTGAAACCTCAGGAAGTCCTCTTAACACTAACATGGAAATGCTCTGGCTAACAGCTGGCTGCATCTGTACATTGTACAGATTCTCAGGTCACTGTCTGAGTGGTGCCCCTCTGGAGTGAGCACTCACACTAATCCCTAAAGGATGAAGCAAGGTCACACATATGAATGCACATGCTAAGTCTATAAAGACAAGGCCTCACCAGTCACTCTTGACCTCTTCGGAGTTCTAGATATATCCACCATGCCCAAGGCTTGGTTTATCAAAATAGGACTCTGAGCTCTTGAACGAGGTTTTCCATGGAGCTTTCACCTTCCTCTCTGGTTCCATGCTTCAGGTCACAGAAGGAGCATGGGGGCTTTCTTAAGAGATAGCATACTAGGTAAGATGCTTGCCATCAAGCATGAGGGCCTGAATTCATGCCCCCAGATGCCACCTACCCCCAAACACACACACACACACACACACACACACACACACACACACACACACACACACACGCACACAGCCCAGTGTGGTGGCTTGCATGGTGAAGACAAGCAGATCTCTGGGCTCCTTGGTCTCCAGACCAGCCACGCTGGCCTAATCTATGAGCTCCAGGCCAGTCAGAGGCCCTAGCTCAAAATGTCAAGGTGGTATCACCTGGGGAATGGCATGTGAGGTTCACTTATGACTCCCATAGTGATGGAACACTTGTACAGTACATACAAGCATCTGCATACATGTATTTGCATACACACACAACAAAAGTTTAATTTTAAAAAATGGTATGTTTCAGTCACCCTCGAAGTGATTTTCTTTTTGTTTTCCTAGAAGCTAGTTTTAAACCTCACCTCTTGCTCTTCCTTTTCTGGACCACTGGATAAAGAAAGCCTGTGTCCTTTTCTGTGGTGTGGGAGCCACGGTCACACTAAGCATCCTGTTCAACTGCAGAGACTGTCGCTGAGATCTCTTTCTGCAGTCTCGGTAGTGGAGCCTCTCTTTACCTTGTAAGCCTTTCCTGCCCTTCCCACCTGCCCCCTCCCCACTCGTCACTCCACACCCCTGAGGCTTGAACAGCATCCATTCTGTATGAGCTGTCATTCCCTCAAGCTCAACCTGTCTCCTTAACTCCACAGAAGGGATAACATCCCCCCACCGAACTCACTTGGCCAACAGGTTCACCATGTTATTCCACAGTTGCTGGATAGAGTTCACCTGTATCCTATTTCATAGTAATGTTTGTGAATCTATTGAATAATGCATCTGTTCATTTGCTCATCCAACAATTGTTTGAACTGTACTTTTCGTTACGCTAAAATACTTCTCTAAAAGAAAATATTTACACACAACCAACTTAACGCCGTGAGGACAGTGGTGAGCAAGTATCCGGCAAAAAAAAAGGGGGGGAGGGGTTTCACCTCAAAGACCAATCACCAACTTCTCCCATGTGTCAGATAAGGTGGTAAATGAAACCCAAAAAAAAAAAAAAAAAAAAAACCGCGGCTGAGATCCTGGGGATTTAAAGTTTGTGGGTCTTTTTAACCGAGGGTTGATAGTGAAGGGAGGCCGGCAAGAGAGATCCCACGTCAAAAATCACAACAATGGAACCAGACTCACTGGGGTCTGGGACTGAGACATCTGGACTGGGGCATTTCGGGGACCAAACTCAAGCCCTTCACACGTGGTCCCCTCCGTCGCCCCGCCGGGAACAGGTTCGCTGGAGACACCGAAAACCGTTTCCTTAGTAACAACTTTCCGAATTGCGCCCGAGAGTACAGGGGAAAGGGATGGAGGAATTCATTATCTCAATCGGAGCGGGTTCAAATAGCTACGCCGGGGAAACTGCCGGCGGAGCCACCTCGGGGACCTGCCTGCCCCTCGAGGCCGCTTACCTGGCGGGCCGTCAGAGCGCCCTCCATCGCCGCACGCTCCCGCGGAACCCCGCACGCGCGTGCCTGAGAGCCCCCGCCGCCAGAGGGCCGGCCAGGCGCGTGCCCGCTGCGCGCTCCCGGCTCCGGCCCTCCGAATCCCACCTCCAAGTTCAGCCCGGGAGCTTTGCGTCCTCTGGCGGCAAGTAGTGACTATTGCTTTTTGGCCAAGTCCTTAAAAGCTAGTTGTTAGCCAGGATGTCAACCACACTTTTGTAGGGATCAGTGATGAGTCTTAATCCTGACACAGAGTCCCGTGTCTGCTCTGAAAGGCAGAGGGGTGTTATTCTTTACTGGGACTGGATTGAGAAGCTATTATCTTGCATATAGAACGGCTGTTCTCCTATATGGATGTACTCGACGTCACCGAACAGTATGTTTAAAAACTAATAAAACAGGCAGGACAGGATAACACATGCCCATAAACCAAGCAGTTGGGAGACAGGAAAACCATGAATTGGCCAGCAGCTTGGGCCACATTGTAGTTCAAGGCCACATGAGACCCTGGCTCCCAAGAAAAAAGTAAAACAAACAAAAACCTAAAAAGCCTCTGGTAAAATTTTATGTTTCTCTTGTATACCTATAAAAGTCACCAAGCACGCACCAATAAGTACTAGAAGAACCAGAACTATATACATTGCACAACGTGGAGAGGCACAGCCTGGCCTCTAGCATTGCCACACTATATTAAAAATACTAGGAGATTGGAGCCATAGTCCAGTCCTTGAGAGGCTCAGCTTTCATTTCCCAGAATCCTCATCAGGCGACTCATAGCCTCCTGTAACTCAAGCTCTGTGGCATCCTCTGGCTTCCAGCAGCACTAACTCAAGTGCACAGCCCTGCATTCTCTGTTCTCTCTCTCTCTCTCTCTCTCTCTCTCTCTCTCTCTCTCTCTCTCTCTCTCTCTCTCTCTCTTCTCTCTCTCTCTCTGTCTCTCTAAAAAAATCAACATAAAAACAATGGGAAGTGTTAGGATGAACAATGTAACATCTAATTGGTGGAGGGTGGGTGGTAACAGAGGTGATTATTGGAAAAGGAAAAAGAACTGGGGTTGTGGATAGCTTGCAGTTACAATGTTAAGAGAAAAAGAAAGAGTGTGTGATTGACTGTTAAAGATGACCAAAGGAGGGGTAAGAAAAGCAGCAGCTTAGAACTGAATGACAGTCTTCTTAGTTATTGAAACAACTCTTACAAAGAGTAAAAAACAAGTAGCAAAGAGGGAAAACACCATAAGCAAGGAGCAGAGTTTTTCAATATGAAAAGAAACCTCAGCCCAGCATGGTGGCAACCATAGCACTAAGGAGGTGAAGGTAGCAAGATTGGGAGTTCAAGGCCAGCCTTGACTGGACCTCCTTACATAACGAACTTGAGGTCAGTCCAGCTACATGAGACCCTGACTCAAAACCAGCACCCCTCAAAAAACAAACAAACAAACAAAAACTAGGAACATGAACTGTGAGCTGGTAGATGACTTAATAGAGGCAGTCACAGGTACATTTTCAGGCATGAATTTCAAAGCTGGGGTTTTAAGAAAGAATAAAGGAAAGAGAACTTCTCTTTCCACGGGTTTGGTGTATAATTGAGCGACTACCAAAACCTTAGAATCTGGAAGTGAGAAAAGGCATTTACTATCTCTCATGGTTTCCATTGGTCAGAGATATAGAAACAGCACAGGTAGAAAGTTCTGGCTTATGGTCTTTCACAAGACTGCCCTCGGTGATCACATGCCAGTCCTCAGACTCCCTGGCTGAGCTTGGAGCATTCACTTCCAAAGAGCCTTACTTACAGTGCTGGTAGCCTGGTACTGGCTATTGGTCTGGGGCCTGGGTTCCTCTCCATTAGGGTTTCTCCACAGGACAGCTTGAGTCCTCATGTTGTAGATGTGGCTTTCCTCAGAATGTATGATCTGAGAGACATGGGTGAAAGCTGCAGTGCTTTCTATGACCTAACTTTAGAAGCTACACAGTTGCATTGCATTCTACTGGGGCCAGATTGCTTTGTGTCACCCACAGGATAACTAACTATACTGGGTGTGAGCACAGCTACCTCGGGTGACACTGGGGAGGAAACAACCTGAATGACCTGAGTGGCCTGCAGAGAAAAGAAGATCCTCAGAAGAATGCCAGGCTGATGGAGTTTAGAGAACTTTCATAGGAAATACAGAGAACCTGGAATTAAGGGGATTGTGTAAATGTTTCATCTTGAATTCCATAGAACACTAAGGAAAGAGGTTGGGCAGGAATGGTCGGAAAGATACGAGTTGAAAGAACATGTGTGCACTGTAGTGAGAAATCCACTCAGCCACACCTGTGGCACTGACTGTTTGGGTTTGTAGGTAACCGTGTGGTATTTGGTCTGGGGTCGGGGACAGGCTTGCTCTCTCTTGGTTCCAGTCAGGTCACGGATAACAGCCTGGGTGTGGATCCTTGGAGAGGGAACATGGGGTCATTGGTTTCTCATGTAAGTGACTTCTCCCAGAATAAAACATATAACCCATATTTTTATCCTTGTCCTGTGTATCTTAATCTGTACATCATTAGTTCACTGCCAGGACTGTATACAATCATGGGACTTCCCACTTAGCCTATCCTGGAGGTTCACAGGCCCAGGTGGTATCCTATATGACATAATTTTACTCTTTACTAAGTGACAGATCCCTGAAGTATGGCACTCTAGCTGACAATTAATTTTGAGAATAGTTTTAAGGAGTTTAGAAGCTTCACACTTTTTTTAGAATTTACCTTTATGAGACAGGTCATCATTATGTAGCTCAGGGTAGCCCCAAAAGACCTGGGATTCTTGCTGCCGCTACCACCCGAGTGTTGGGATTACAAGGGTTCCCCACTAAACCTGTGATTAGCTTTGGTCCAAAGTTCTCAAGAAATGTCACCAATAATTTTTAATCATGTATTTCTAGTTTTGCTACTGCGTCAAAAGTGAGCAAATGCACGGGGCTGGAGGGATAATTAAGAGCACCAATATATCAGCTTCCAATGGTCTCTTATCCCAATTCCAGGACTTCCAACCCTCGTCTGGCCTCTGTGGGCACCAGGCACACGTGTGCATATATTCACATAGGCAAAACATTCACATACATAAAAATAAATCATTTTTAAAGTGAGAGAATACAATCTGTAGATTAATTTTATTCCTAAAACATACCAAAACTAAAAAATTGTACACAGACAGAAAGGACAAGGAAAGGTAAAGCAAGGGAATTTTGTAAACTATAAAGAAATGAAATGAGTAGCAATGGATTCATACAACTGAGAAAGTCAAGTCCCAGACTGAGCTGGGGGGAAGCTGAGGGCCCAGCTGACTTGTACCAGAGTGCTCAAAAGCCTGAGAAATGGCTGCATTAATATGCCTCTGAAGCTGGAGGCAAATGAAAAGAGTATTCCAGGTCATTTGCTCACACCAAGCTCCCAGCAAACTATACTTTTCATATGGACAGTGTCTCCTTAAAACCACTGAGTATCCTCTTTGAGAAATAAAGCACTGGAGAAGCTGTTTATTGAGAAATAAATGAAAATAAAATGTGGAATGCAAACAATGGAAAATTTCAGCAGAGTGATGAAGATAGTTGCCAAGAGGATGCTGAAGCCAGTCCCCAGAATGGCCAATGTGGACTGGCCATGGAAGGTGACCAGTTCAGACTGGAGCAGGCCTACCCAAGAAAGAATCCAGATGAGTAGATCTTCTCCTCAATACTGTTTGTCTTTTCCCTTCCTTTCACAGAGGACAGAATCCTCCACAAGCCAGGATGGGGCCCTTCCTTTCTATGTCCTTCACCCCACAGATTGCTTTCTGATTGCTTTTGAAAGCAGGAGGTAGCTGTAGGAGACTTACAAGTAGAAAACACAAGACAATCCATTCTCGGGCCATATTTTGGCAAGTATGTATGTTTTGATCAGTTGCTCCAAATACCAGGACCTTGTGCCTCCCAGGACAACCTCAGGCCCTGCACACTGCCTTCCTTGGAAAGACACTCGTGAACCCTCAAGCAACTGAAGTCAAGTCAAGAGCACAGGCACTGGTTGGCGTTATTTTCTCTAAATGTCTCTAATGTTGGTGGCAACATCAGCCTTTTTTATATAGTAAGATCGGTGCTTGCTCTTAACCATGAGTATATTTAGAGATGCATGTGTGGATAATCTAGCTTTAAAACAACTACTGGTGAATACTAAAGTAATGTTTATCTTTGGGTGGAAGAAAATGGAAGCAATTGGGTAGGAACATAAAGAGGGTTTCTATGTTATACCAATGTTTTATTTCTCAAGCTGAGTAATGGGTACATATACTATCTTTAAATTGTTTCTATAAATACATTCTCTACTTTTTATGATATATCTCATATAGTAAACAATTAATAAAAGCAATTGTCTTTTAATTTAGATATTGATTGAACCTATTTTTTTTGTTTGTTTGGTTTTGTTTTTTTGTTTTATTTTCAGGCGGTTTCACGTAACTGGCCTAGAGCTTTCTATGTAGTCCAGGTTGTCATCCAGCTCAGAGATTCACAGACCTCTGTCTCCCAAGTGCTATGATCAAAGGATGCATCATCATGCTTGGCCTAGATATTGCTTGCTGGGAGTTGATTGACAAAGTATTTTTATGATTTGGATAGATTTTGTAAAATGAAATTAGCCAAAACTTATTCATAACCTGATAGAAAAGGGCCAAGAAAGAACAGAGGTTTAAGGGAAACCGAGTGGGCAGAGGTAAGATTTCCTGGGTTAGAGGTAAGATTTCCTGGGTTAGAGGCATGAGCACCACTGGGCAGAATTTAGAATGCTGGAATAAGGTATGTGTGGAGCTGAAGTTAGCATTCAAGTAAGAAGAAAAGGAAAAAACGCAAGCCGTAGAGTTCCCAGGTTACTTGCTGCAGGTTCCTCGATTCATGTTTCATTAAATTGTGAATTATTTAAATCCATCCCAAGCCAGTTTCTAAAATGAGATGCCTTATGCCATCTAATGCACACTATGACATCTGCTTCTAAATAAACAGGGACAGCTATCCTGACCTGCCGTTTCTTTCAGCCCTCTCCGATCCTATTACCTCAAAAGTTTCTATGAACCTTTTAAGAACTGCTTTGCAAAGATATGAGCTAATGCTTCCCAATAAACTATCAACGGTATAATTACAGAGATCACTAAATGTGTGGAAAACATTCTTTTTTTCTAATTTTATTCATTCTTTGAAAATTTCATACATGCATACAATGTACCATGGTCATATCCACCCCTCATTCCAGCTTCCGATGTCCTCCAAAACACCCTTCCTCATCTACCTTCTAACTTCATGTTCTATTTATTTTAGCTCACTGAGCTCCATTAGTGCCGCCCATATTCACAGGATGTGGGGTCACCCACTGGAGAATGGGGAACCTATGAGTGGCCGCATTCCCAAAGACAAGTGACTCTCCCTCCCCCAGAAGCCATCAGCTGCAAATAGCTCCTTTAATTCAAGATTCTTCCTAGAGAGTAGCTGTCTTCCCAAACATGTGATCTGTTTCATTAGCTCTATCACGTCATTGGAGTACTGTTCAATAAAAACCTCTAGAGAGACCATTAGTGATTTAGCAGTTAAAATTCATGGGTCAATGCTAATTCTGCCTAAGGAAGAATAGAAATTGTGTCCACAAGAGGAGGAAGACAGCTCTGTGGGTAAAGAGCTTGTTGTACAAGCTTGAGGACCTGAACCCATTCATAGAGTGGGTTCGGTCACCAATCAGTGGACCCCTCCTCTCTCTTTTGTTGTTAACCAAGAAAGAAAAACTTAAGGCAGATGACAAGATATGGAGACCGAGGTCTGTCTGTCCCCATTTCCCCTCTCCCTCCTGCTTTCTTTCCTGGGGTCCATGGATTTATTACCTACCTGCCCCCAACCTCCCCCACTACATTCTAAAGCAGAAATGTGCAGGTATTTGACAGAATTTGGGGAAACTAGAGAAAGAGGAAGATATCTGCACTTCCCTATCTCAGAAAACTGTGATTAAAATGTCTTGGGCTATCTGATCTTCCTCCGAAGCCAGTTATCTGAGGGGCACCCTACTTGCACCTGGAGGAAAAGAACACGTTTATCTTTTGAAGGCAGACTGTCACAGAGAAAGCCTGAACAGATTGCAGAGCCTCCTCCGTTCAGAACAACTGGACCATCCTTAGGTCCACTTGTTTCTTCAGATCCTCATGTACTTTTGAAGCCTCTTGCATTACCTAAGACTTAAATATCCTTGCTCCCCCCCATCAATCCACATTTTGCTTCCCTACTACTTAACGTACACAATGAACAGACTACTTTGCAAACAATTTTTCTTTTAAAAAAAATTCAGTTTTGTTTGTACTTGTGTTTGTAAGTAGGTTTGTACACAGGCATGCAGTACCCATGGAGACCAGAAGAAGGCACCAGATTCCCTGGAGCTGGTGATAGAAGCCACCAGACATGGGTGCTGAGAAAGGAACCATGAGAGAGCAAAGTGTACTCTTAACCACTGAGCCACTTTCAGCCTCTCCTGAAAGTGCATGTTGGAATACAGTACAGCTGATTCCCGCTCACAGCACAGGCAATTTTCTTTCTTTTATCTGTTCTTCCCTCCCTCCCTTCTTGTTTTTCTATTGTCATGATAAGACACCATGACCAAGGCGACTTATAAACCAAAATGTTTATTGGGGCTCACTGTTCAAGGGTTGGAATCAGTGATCACCATGGTAAGGAGCATGACAGCAGGCAGACAAGCATGCCTCAGAAGCATGAGCTGAGAGCTTACATCCTAATCTAAAGGCACTATGCAGAGAGAGCTAACGGAGAAAGGCATGGACTTTGGAAAACTCAAAACTGCTCCTGGTAACACATCTCCAATGAGGCCATCCCCCCACCCCAGCCCCAATCCATCCTTCCCAAGCAGTGCCAACTGGGAATGAGGTATTCCTTTTTGACAAGGTCTCAGATAGTGCAGGCTGGCTTGAACTACCTCTATAGCTGAGTCCAACTTTGAATACCACCTCCTGCCTTCACCTCCCAAGTGCTGGAAGAGCAGACATGTCACAATGCCTTGCTACAGGCCATTTTCTTCATGAGGTTAGGCCAATCTGGACTGAGTATGATATGACTTAATGCAGGTGATATGGTTCATGTAACATTTCATCTGGGAAGTTTAAGGTCCCTCAAACGGCAAAGCCAGAGGAGCAGGGACAAGGGTGCATTTGAAGTTGTACTAGCTCTTACCCGAGGACTGCTACATAATGGGAGTTTAAGTCTAATTTAAAATTCTTCTGAGCTTATGTGAGTGAATGGTCAAAGCTTACTTAGTAACAGTTTAACCAAAGTATTAGTAACAACCACAGGTACTCCTACAAGGAGGAAATGGACCTGAAATGGTATCTGTTTATTTTTACTTTTAAAATTTTATCCCTTTGACTAACAATTACATGATTCAAATACTAAAAAAAATATCCTTAGTTTTGAAGTACCCTGTGTTAGAGTTACTATTTCTACAATGAAACACCATGACCAAAAAGCAAGTTGGGGAGCACAGGGTTTATTGGGCTTACACTTCCATATTGTAGTCCATCACAGAAGGCAGGCAGGACAGGAACTCAAGCAGGGCAAGCACGTGGAGTCAGGAGCTGACGCAGAGGCCATAGAGGGGTGCTGCTTACCGACTTGCTGCCCATGGCTTGCTGAGTCTGCTTTCTTACAGAACCCAGAGCCATCAGCCCAAGGATGGCACCACTCACAGTGGGATGGGCTCTCCCCATTGACCATTAATTAAGAAAACATCTTATGCTGGATCTTATGCAGGCATTTTCTCATTTGAGGTTCCTGCCTTCCAGATGATGCTAGCTCGTGTCACGTTGACATAAAACCAGCCAGGACATAGGCACATCTGAAGTTTTTAAGATTTTTATTTGTGTGCATGCATACACTGGTCCTACGGAAGCCAGAAGAGGGCAATAAATCCCTGGAGCTGGATTCACAGGCGGCTGTGAGCTGCTGGACCTGGGTGCTTAGGATTAAATTCTGGTCCCCTGCAAGAGCAGCAACTACTCTTCACTGTTGAGACATTTCTCTAACTCCACATTTGAAACACTATTCACCTGACAGCCTTCTAAATATATATTCAGTGAGCTCTTACATGTTAGCACTATTGCTGAAATTCTTGCTTGTGGCCTTTCATGACTCTGGTCCTCTCCTCTTATGATTTCTGTAACATGGGAATGAAAAGATAGGAAAAACAGACCTGGCCTCTTCAGGATGAGTCTCAACTCGGCAATACTTATCCCAGAGCTTGCACTGAAAGTGGCCACATATAAGTCAAGCTGTATGTACACTGACTTCTCTTCTGCCTCTGCTCCCTCCCCTTCCTTCCTGAATTGTTGATTCCTATTGAGCAAGTTGTATCCCAATTTCCATTATAGTATTTGCTTCCAAAGAGCCAGCCTGCAATGTAATTCATGGGAAATACAGCACTAAATCACTTTTTAAGGGATTGCGACAAAGGGGGGTCCATAACGACTTTAAAATAAAGTGTGCGATTTGAAAATAAAGGCTGTGAGTATGGTTTTATGTGATTGAAGGCAATTTAGGGCTTTTACACAAGGTGTCCCAAAACTCTTACAGCAATTTTAAGTCATCAAGTAAATGCTAAATGTACTAGTTATTTGGGAGTCATAAAAATAGAAGAGCTATTCAGATGATGGTTAAAATCTGAACTAAAAATCATCATGATAGAGTAAAGAAAAAGGAATTTTAAATCCCGGACAAATTTTTAAAATGGGATTAAATTATACTCCGTGTAATTATATTCATGAACTAAGCCTTCAGAATTGTATCCTTTTGATCCCTTTTAAAATCTCCTGCTTCTAGAGACGTGTGTGGAAGAGGAACTGCTAACCCATTAAGTGTATTCCCGAAACAATCACGGAATCATCTGAAATCCATAGGTATAAAAACACTGTTCAACTTTCATGATTTCAGAAAACCGTGTCCTGTTGCCAGACTGTTTTGAGTCTGAGCCAACACATGTGACTCAGCACAGAACTGTGGAGTGCTCGTACCAACAAATGTCAAGATAAATGGTAAAAGCGGTGCAATACTGAGATTGTGATAAAACTAGCAAATGTTTCAGAGCATACTTATTTCAATTCAAGTCTCTTGTGTTACGCTTTATAGCTAAGTATGGAAGCTATGCACCTTCCCCTGTCTTGCCCCCATTGTAAGAATTCCCTGAGGAATGTATTAACGTTGATTTTCCTACCCCTTCCAAAATTGAAAGACACCCCACCTCCTCCAGTTGGTTTAGGGTAGGGCCTAGGTTATTAACACAAAACTGTATGCCTCTTATCTTTGGACAAGTAGGAAAACATCTAATTAAAGCATATACTTAACACATTAACCCTGTTTTTAACAACCCATTGTTACTTTAAGTGCTGAAGGACACATTCACAGCATGCCATGACTGTGTGGCCTGGCTAGCTTCACTCTGTCCCAAGAACAGATGAGTTCTCAAAGCCTGAACAGTTACCTGACATAAGAAGCTCCTGGTTGCAAACAAAACAGAAGGCTCCTCAACGGTGAGGTTTAGGGGTCTAGAGGGCAGCCCGGTGGGTAGAACACTTGCCCAATATGCCAGGGTACTAAGTTTGATCCCCACCACCAAAATAAATGAGTGGATAAATAATTCAAACTTAATAAAGTTAAATTCCACTTCTGGTAGAAAAGAGCAAGGTAACTGGGCAGTGGTGGCGCATGCAGAGGCAGGCAGATCTCTGAGAGTTTGAGGCCAGCCTGGTCTACAGAGCTAGTTCCAGGACAGCTAAGGTTGTTACACAAAAAAACCCTGTCTCAAAAAAAACAAAAAAAAAGAAAAGAAAAAAAAGAAAGAAAGAAAGAAAGAAAGAAGGAAAGAAAGAAAGAAAGGAAAGAGCAAGGTAAAAAGCCAATCAAAAGTAAAACCATTTTATTAGGTAAACAATAGTATTTTTAAATGATTATAAGTTTGTGTGGGTGAGGGCATGCCACATTGAGTATATGAGGTCAATGTAGTCAGTTTTCTTCCCACCTTTATGTGGCTCTGTCAATCAAACTCAGACTGTCAGGTCTTCATGAGAAGGACCTTTTAACCTGCCAGACCATTTCACTGGCCTCTGATAATATTTTTTTTTTTTAATTCCTTTTAGACCTATTTCTGTGTCTGATTTCACCTGCATGCGCGATTGTGTACCACATGCGTGGCTGGCTGGTGCTTTCGGGGGGGGGGGGAAAGAGGGGGCTGGATTTCCTGGAACTGGAGTTGCAGATGTTTACAAACCACCATCTATGTGGACGCTGGCTGGCAACCCCAGGCCCCCTACAAAAGCAGAAGATACTCTTAACTGCTAAGCCATCTAGTAAGGACTTTTAAACCATGATGTTTCACAGGGGAAAATTAATGTAAAGATTTGAAATTCTTTAGTTATAATTATGACTTTTTACTGTAAACTTACTGAAGTATAACATACATACATGAAGACTTGAGTCATGTAATGCTTTAAAAATCTGTTTCTAAAATTATTTATTTTTTGAGATAATAATTACATCATTTCTCTTTTCCCTTTCATTCCCCCAAATACCCTTCTTGCTCTTTCAAATTCATGGCCTCTTTTTTTCATTAATTATTCTATACACATATGTATATACATATATATATTTGCCGCTGACTGCTCAGTGGGTAGCAGGTCTGCGTGGAGACCAAGACTCGGATGACCAGGTCAGGAGTGGCTTCGGCTTGACAGACAGACACAAACACTTGAGGAGGTCTGCGAACTGCTGTAAAGTTTACTTCAAAGTATCAGGTTTTTATGCAGAAAGAACTGATCTTTGGCTACCGTTTAAAGATAAACATTCTATAAAAATGTCAGCAATTCCTTTTGAAGTATGAGATAGTAAATACATCTAAGCAAGTGCATAACTGAGAGCCTCTGTCTATTTTGGCCTGCTTGTGGTCAGCGTATCAGAGATTTGATTTACTGAGTAAAGAGAAGAATCATTGTCTTTGAACACTAAACTTTTAATAGCAATGATTCAAGGGCCCTAAGATACCAAGTTAGAGTTTTGTAGTAACTCCCACAGTAGCCTAGCTGCGGGTAGGCTGATTACAGGCAAGGTCACATTGTGGGCTGCTTCCTTACAGCTTTAGCCCTAATTGCTTATTAGGCCTTGGGCTGACATCTGGCACTGTGGGTTTTATGACCGGGGGCACAGAGGTCCACATCCATCCGCTGAATGTTGGTCTGTATCTCTTTCAGTTCCTGAATCTATATCTAAGTGTTTTCTAGGCTTCTCTGAATTAACAGTGGAGCTACAGGCTAAAATGCCCATAATTAAAAAGCCTTATTGTTATAGCACAAAACACATCTAGCACCCATTCCAAGCAGCCAGCCAAGCAAGCACCTGCAGGGACCTGGACCACTTTTCCCCAGGAGGCGTAACCACGTGTGGTGCGAACCTCTGGACAGGTAGCCATTGAGATTTCTCTCAGCCATTGCTACACTGCCTCCACTGGGGCTGTTGTGGCATATATTCCTAATTTTCATAAACACAACCTTCTCAGTCTATGTTACTTGTATGTATGTTAATTGGTGCATAATCATAAAAACTACCCATATTAATGGGGTACTCTGTTAAGTCTTGGTACATGCAATACGCGACTATTTACTAAGTAAACACTCATTCGATGGCAGGGCCTGGAATATCACTAACACCCTGAAACCGTCTTTGAGACATTTCTGTCTTTTTCCCCTGCTTTTCTCAGTGTGTGCAGCTGCTATCCTGACTTCAAATTTTGATTTTGAATTTTATACCAACTGGGTGTTTTGCCCCACCTCTTCAACTACTGTGGTTCTAAGAGTCATGCCCGTCATTTATCTCTGTGTGACTATACGAAACTGTGTGTTCTAGGCAGAGATAGAGTCTGTGGGAACAGCTTTCATGGAAGATTGGCAGAGGCTGGCTGTCACCTCTGACTGATGTGCTTGGTGGATACCTGAGCTGTGTATCCTCCTCTAGTTCTCAGAATCCCCCAGCAGCTCTGTATCAGCTTAGGCTGAGTGAGGTTTATTACTTGTTTGACAATGACCTTTTATTGGTTTCTTTCTATTCTGTTCTCATTTTGGGCCCTCCCCCCACTGGAGAAGCTAAAGTCAAATACTCTTTTCAGAGCCAACTTCCAATGGAAATGAACTCTCAGGCCAACTTCAGTATCATTTACCACTCACTTGAGAAAACTGGTTCCTTCACTTGTACGCTGACAACTGTTGCAATGCATTAACATTAATACGCTGAAGACATTGAGATATTACCTAACTGACTGAAAACCCATTCTAATGAATAGGCCTACCCATGGATTTCTAAGCATTTCTCTGTAAACTTGACAGTCAGTAGAAATTCTGTGTTGTCCAGTCCATGTTGCTTCACTCCTTCGGAAACTGTTTAAAACTGCCATATTCAAGAAATAAAATATATCCCAATTTAATGGCTATTCTTGATTATCAACTTGACTACATCTGGAATTAACTAAAACTCAAGTGGCTGGGCACACCTGTGAGGGAGTTTTCTTGATGGGATCATTTGAGGTGGGCAGACCGACTTCAATCTGGGCCACAACTGGTGGCAGCCTATTTAATAAAGGGCATGGCGGAAGGAAGCACTTACTCTTTGCTTGCTTGCTCTCTTCTCATGCCCATTCCTTCACATATGTTCTGGTATATTCTTAACACAGCTGAGGCATCCGGCCCTGTGGACTGACTGGAATCTTTGGACTTTCCACTGGGAAACAGCCATGTTGATAGTTGAACCATAACCTGTAAGCCACAAGTCATGCGTGCACACACACACACACACACACACACACACACACACACACACACACACACGCACGCGCGCGCTATCAGGTGTTTCCCCAGAGAACTCTAACTAATAACACCTTGTGTGATGGTTAAGCTTGGATGTCAGTTTGACTGCCATTAGGATCCACAAGAGTCAGGTATGTTAACGTACTGGACGAGAGGTTCTCCGGATTAAATTAACTCATCTGCGTAGTAAGTTCTAGAGGCGACCCAGGAATGAGGGGAGGCCCAAGGGGAAAGAGGTTTGCTTTTTTTTCCATGCAAGTAATCTGTAAAGTAGAACTTTCATGTTGTGCAGGCAAATTCATCTCTCTGCTGCTACTGCCATTGTCACTGTTGCTACCACTCTTCACGGTCATGAGCATTCCATCTCCTTGCCTTCCAACATGACCGAAGACTAGTGCACTCTTGAGCAATCCTCTGCACCTTCAGCACCAGACTGTGATGCTAAAGCTACAGCCTGTGGCATCCATTTTTGGACTACTCAGTGCATATTGTATAAGCTAAACCAACTCCCCCCCCCCCGACCCCCAAGACAGGATTTCACTGTGTACTTTGGAGCCTGAAACTAGCTCTGGTAGACCAGGCTGGTTTCTAACTCACAGAGATCCACCTGCCTCTGCTTCTCAAGTGCTGGGATTAAAGGCATGTGCCACCACAGCCTGGTTTCAATAATCTCCCTTTATGTACATTGTTCCCCTGGAGAACCCTGACTAACACACAAGTTGAGAGATGCCTATACTATTAAGCACATTTCTTGGTGTGACTGTGTGGCCATTTCCAGAGATGATTAGTATACCAACTAAGAGGGAAAGGCTAGCCCTAAATGTGGTTGGCATCATCCAATAGGCTGGGTGATGGGAGATGTCATTCTGTAAATATGTTTTTCTTATTGGTTAATGAATAAAGCACTGTTGGCCAATAGGAAAGCAAGATAGGTGGAACTAGGAGACTAGGAGGAGAGAGGAAGTAGTAGGGAGGAGATCCAAGATGGAGGACGGAGAGAGAAGAACACCAGCCCCTCTCTCTGGTAAGATAAGACCATGTGGAAGTACTTAGATGAATAGAAATGGGTTGATATTTAAGACAGAGCTAGCCGATAAGAAACTAGTAACTGGCCAACAGAATTATATCAAGTACAGCGTCTCTGTGTATTAATTGGGGCTGGCAGGGCTGTGGGACCAGACCAGCAGGGAAAAAAGACTCATAACAGCTGGGGGTCTCGGTGGAACAAAGGCAGGAGGAAGCCAACTAGTGCAAAGTCCTCTCTTCCTGAATATCTGTTGCTGTTGCCATCACCCACGAATGCCAGACTCCAGCGTCTCCAGCCTTTCCACATGGACTCCCAAAGAAACTTCCCAGCTGTCAGCCTTGGCCGGGGGTGTGGTTCCATCAGTCCCTCTTGGACTGAGGCTCCCAGCTTCCTGGGCATTGACTGTTGAGCATGCAGATGGCCACTGTGGGACTATGCCGTGCCAACCATGAAAGCCAATCTAATAACTCCCACATATACACATCTAGATAACATACTGGAGAGCTACAATGGATGCTGGTAAAGTGCCACATGGGCTGTAAAATTATTTGCATTGCAAATTACAAGACTTAGTTCAAACTGAACAAAAACTGAAATGAACACCATGGATCACCTCTAATTTTGAAAAGAAAGAAAGAAAGGAAGGAAGGAAGGAAGATAGAAAGAAAGAAAGGCAGGTCAGAAGGGGTAAATTTCTGCAAACCTTACTCCCCACCCACTGTGTGATAGATTGTAGGATATTGTGTAGACTGTTATCATTGCCACACTCCAACTTCACTATGCAAGTAGTCTATAAAGTAAAACATTTTCAAAAGGACATATTGTAACATTAAGTCAAAATAAAGGGTAAAATGTTTTCTAAGAGAGCTTGTCCCTCTTCATCCCTGCCCCCGAAAAAAAGGAAAGTAAAGTTAATTTAAATCCACTTTTTATTTTTCATAGATCTTAATAATTATACATTACTCTTGACATAAAGATGGTGAAATCTTAAGGATAAGGAGGCAATTTATTTGGCCTCTTCTGTTTGTTGTTCAGGATGGAAGTTTCCAAAGGGTGTAGGTGTGAGATTTAACACTGGAAAAATACTTATGAAACTAGTTTAACTGGCTGCACTCAGGTCCAGGCACAGCATAATAAATAGAACTGCATAATCTTTTAAAAAGATCACTGTATTTTTAACATATCCTTACTAAAGAAACACTATCAGTGAACGATCTAAAACTCTACAATGTGGATAAAAGGAAAGTTACAGTGGAAATCTGAGCAACATTTCTCTAGCTTCTTCACACTCATACATCAACATTCTTAAGAGGAGGAATAATGCACATCCCAAATCCAGGACAACAAAAAACAAACTTGGTCAAGTAGTTTCTTTGGATCATTCACTCTCATCACAAGTCTAGTTTGCTGGTAGGTCTAAGTAGAAAGGTTTCGAAATCTTTTATTTCCACTAGTCAGGGCCTCTGGATACGAAGCCACATTGGAAGCAAACTGATTAAGCAGCACCATTAATCCATATCTCAACGAGTCATTGCATAATCCGTATCTGTCAACATTGTTCAATAGTTTTTAAAACGTTACATGGAAGAACACTCTTCCTGAACAGCAGCCCACTGTGTAAAGACATGACTGTGCAAGGATTTACACATTATGTCTGAACTGTATACTATGTCTACCCAAAAGAAAGGTACCACCTAATAATTTAAATAACATACCAAGGCTTAAATAAATATTTTGTTATCACACTTGTATACTTGAGAGTGTCAGACATGTTCAATACCCTTCCCTGTCCTGAAGAGGAAGTATGGTGCCAGAGTTATCAGCTCAGAGAGTGAGCAGAGGGCTAGCTCTCTAAGCTCTCAGAAATGGGCCTCACTATGCAAACATGGGAATTATTATTTAAACAGAAATTGAGTTTTTCCTTTTTTATGACCCAGTTTTTGTTACCAGTCAAATACAAGAATAAGTTCGTCTCTGTCAACAGAATGGAAAGTGTATGATGCTATGACCACGGACCCTTTGAGAAGCTTTCTGAGCCAATGAAAAAAAATGTATTTTCTGCAATTGGTAGACTCAATGTTTTCAGAATTTCAACAAGCAAACAAACAAATGACACATGTACCTTGTAAAAATAATGCCACTCTGGCCCCAAGAAATTCTACAGCACAGCTGGTTCTTACAGGGGCAAACTGCCTGTAAACCATACTACGTTTCTTTGTGGCGTGCCAAGTCCCACTGCCACTCTGAGAAGCTTGTCCACCTAAGTTTGAGGAAAAGAACAGCTATGACGTGGATCACATTTTCAATGATTTTTAAATTGTACTTAAAAAAAGATTTCTTGGTAATTGAGTATATACAAGTCCTTGATATTGAATTTCTCTCAGTGAAATAAAATATACTTTAACAAGATGGTGTTAATTTAAGTTTGACCACCTGGCTCTTCTTTTTACTTTCTTTCACACTTTCAGAGGGAACTGATTTATCTATTATGCTCAGCCTTGCAAATGCCTGTTATAAAGATGAAATAGTCCCCAAGTACCCCATAATCTCTCCTGATTGATAATGGGGAAGCTATGCATAATTAGAACACTAATCTTTTATGCTTCTAAAGGGAAATATTTCTTGCAGAATGGTTACTCAACAAAACACAAATGACTCCAAATGCAGAGTCATTTCCTAAGTACCTACCCATAGGTACAGAGACCTGGCCTTCCATTCCCAATAGAGTCATGCAGTAGTCCTGTTTACAGTTTAATGGAGATGAGGGAAGGAGTAGTCACCTTACAAATACAGGTTTACAGTAGCGTAGCCATTGTGTATCATATGCACTACGTTCACCACTCCAAACGAGGGTCAGGGGACTCCTTCAAACACTGGCACAAAGGAATGTATGTTTTACAGACCCATCAAAGAAACAGCAAAACAAATAGTAATACATACACACTAGTCTCAAAGCTGCACAATATGGAAGCAAAGGGTTTGAGATGAGAGATTCAGGGAAATATACACATGAGCCTGCCGAGGAGGAGAAAAGAGACACAATACAGTCTAATCTTCAAGGCTACGGAATGCATTCTGCATATCTTCAAGAAGTTGTGCGTACTCCGCCTTGATCTTGGCCTCGCCATCTTTCACTGGATCCTGAAAATTAACGCAGATTTAATTTAGCTATGGGAAATAATTTTCAAGCTGTATGATAAGTGACTTATTAATATACACTACCAGGTTAGGTTGAGGTACACTGGTAAATCACAGGCAGGAGCCAAAACTACCCTATTTTCTTTTACAGTGGAAATGTGTAAACAAACTAAAACAAAACCAAATCCATTATTTCATTGTTGAATTTTGCCTGCAGTTGAAGCTCAATGATTAAACCTCAGGATTGTGTATATTACTGGGAATCTTGTAGTATCATGTATTAGATGCACATGTATATACAAGAACTGGAAGTTAAAATTTAGTGAATTTCCTGTTGAAGGCCTGGAGTATCACATGCAGATGGAGGAATAAGACTGATACAGCGCATTTAACTGAATCCAGGTCATCAGGTTTAGCAGCAAGAACCATTACCCACTAAGCCATTCTGTGGCCTCCAGGTCTGTGCTTCTATAGTATAAATATGCCCAAAGCATCATTTTCAGTGGGTGATTATTATATATGCCTATGCATGACTTAGAAATAACAAAGTATAATCCAATTCATCAAATATTTTAAAATTAAAACTCATGTCTGGGTTCTACTGTTAAGTTCTCCTAACTGGTTAAACTTTGTTTACGAGAAAGTAGAGACTAGATGAAATAATAGGCCCTTTAGTAAAGTAACTGCCATCCAGCCAGGAATTCACTCTAATCTGCCTAGTAGCTTAGACTGAGAGAAAACACACTAGAATTTATTTTAGACATGAAATACTGTTTTTTTTTTTTAATGTGCATGTATGTGTGCCTGAGTATTTATCTATATATTCTTTGTGTGCAAGAGCCCTTGGGTGTCAGAAAACTCAGATCCTCAGAGTTTCAGTTGTAACCACCATATATGTGCTGGGAGTTGAATCCAGGCTCTCTGCAAGAGCAGTAAGTGCTCTTAACAGCTGAGCCATCTCTCCAATACCACAAACATGACAGTACAGTCTTTACCACTGAAATCCCTGCTTGAACATAACTTGGAAGATTGTTCTGGTTTTATACAACCTAAGCATTGTAAAATGAAAAATGTAAATTTCAGGAACATAGAGATGGCTCAGCAGTTAGACTTGCTGCTTTTTCAGAGGACCCAAGCTTAGTTCCCAGCACCCACACTGTGTGCATGCACCAGCTCCAGGTAACCCAACAGCTACTTCTGGCCTCCACAGGTACCCACACACGTGGCACAATATGTATAGCAAATGCATATATACACATAAATAAAATAAAAATAAATATTCAAAAAGAAAAATGCAAATTTAATACCTCAGGTTTGGAACTCAAATAGGACAGGAAGGAAGGGAAATTAAGGGAGGGAGAAAAGAAGAGCGGGAGGAAGGCCTCTCACCAACAAAGGCCAGAGTAGAAAGAAACTATACCTTAAATTTCATGGAGGAAAGTTTATAGAGGATCTCCCCCATGTGCTCACGGATAATGGACCATGTGATTTTATTGTCACTCTGGGCAGTGGTCTCAACAGCTCTACGGGCCATATCATAAAATGAAATCATGTTGGACAGCATCCCCACTGTCTTATAGAACGGACAGAACCTAGGGAAAATGAACAACAGGGCAATTAGCAAAACAACCTAAAAAGCAAATGCACACTTTTATTATGAGAAACTTCATGAATTACAGCCATTAGTTTCTTTAAACAGATATTCTGCTTCTAGTTCTTTAACAGAAAACAATAAAGCAATACTGTCACTCTAATGACTTGTCAGCAGTCTGCTTTGGTACAGCAGTTAAATATGTAACTCAAGTGGTAAAACAACTGAGTTGTAAAGACTCCCTGGGATCAGAGACAAGGTTTAATGAATAATAGGAAAACAGAGAGTTGCAAAGTTGCTAAATTTTTTCCCTCTCCCCTCCCTCTTTTCTCATTGTGGTGAACCCCGGGCCTTGGGTATGCCAGATAAGCTATCACCCGCCTCCCTGGCTCCAGCCTTCAGTTCCCTTTAGTATACTCACTTTTATCTATCCATATCTTTAAAAAGCATAGGTAGGCGCGCGCACACACACACACACACACACACACACACACACACACACACACACACACACGAGCAAATACTCAATTCCATGTATCTTATAGTTTTTCTGAAGAATTCTGCCGTTTTCTTTAAGTGGTGGTTCAGTCCAGGGCAGATCAGACTTCTGAGGCTGACTGACATGTTGGCTTGGTTTTTACATGCACTGCATTCTGGTTAATCTGTTGGTTCAGTTTTCACTTGGGTACCAGTCCTTGCTTCCTCCTTCTCTGAGACAGTCTCTGCTGTCCACTGCTATGTATGCCATACTAGCTTCCTTGGAGTCCTGTCTCCAGCATCCATGGACACAGATGTGTGCTCCCGTGCTTGGCTTTGCGTGGATTTGGGGGGCTTGAAATCAGGCACATTGAGCCAGATCCCTAGCTCTTTTTAAGTCTTGTATGGAGTCCAATAGGATTTAAGAGAGAGGAGGCTAGCTTAAGACAAAAGGCTCGAATTCTCAATGTTCCAAAGAAACAGGTTTTCTAAACAAGCAGAGAAAATGAAAATAGGCAAGCACTGGGCATCGATGGAAGAAGGTAGGAGAGGCTTTCCACAGTTCTTTTGTATCAAGAAACCTGAGACCCTTGTGAAACAAGGCAGGGGACACACAGAAATATTTAAATACTTAGGCAAGGACAGTAGAAAGCAGCAGGGAAGAAAGATGAGGCAGGAGATGTCTCCTAGGTCTGAGAACAAAGCCATAATTCACTCTAATTATAGATGTCTGTGTGAGTGAAAACACTGTCAGATTAGATGTCTGCTATAAACATACAAAACAGGCAATGTACTTGTATAGGTCAGAATTTACTTGTATGAGAAAGTTTTCAATGTGCAGGCAGCTTCTTTGCCAAAACACAACAGAAAGTCTTCAAATGTCTGTAACTCTTAGATTTGACCTCCTCACACAGACAAACGCCAATCAATGCACATAAACCACCCAAACAAAAAATACATTAAAAAAGATAAAGCTGATTGGGCCTGTCGTGGTGGCTCACACCTTCATCCCAGGCACTCTGGAGACAGAGGTGGGCAGTTCTCTGAGAGTTATAGGCCAGCCTGGTCTACAGAGTGAGTTCCAGGACAGTTATGGCTACAAAGAGAAACCCTGTCTTGGGAGGGGGAGTTAGCACAGCTTACCTGTCATAAGGAGTGTATCCATTTTGCTGTAGGAAGTCATCTTTGATAAGTTTTGCTACCTCCAGAGTGATTTTATCTGTCTCTGCTAAAGAAGCCTAGGAAACAAAAGGATACTTTAAGAAATTTTATTCCATTGTGTGGGATCAATAGCAACAAATGAAATAGCAAGCAGACATCAACACACAATCACTTATCACTGATAAATGCATGATTTTTGATTGTGTTTTAATAGTGGTAAAACAACATGATACAAAATTTAGCACCTTGAAGTTATGCATGCTGACCCCTGAATCCTATCTCAGCACTTAGCCAGCTGAGCAGGACTGCAATGAGTTCCAGGCTAGGCTGGATGGCACAGTGAGTTTTGGGCAGGACTGAATTGTACCTGTCAAGGCTCTTCTCTAATATAAAGCACGATCACATTGTTGTGACACATTTTATCTTGTACACCTGAAATTCGAAGCCCACAAAGTGCATCGCTCTTTTCACTACTATAGTTATCTGATGTAAGTAGAATCATACACTATTTGCTTCGTGACTAGCTTATCTCACTTAAAATGTCCTCATGTTGTAGTAGGTGACTAATGTATTTATTTACTCATTCACTAAAAGGTGGACATTTGAATCACTTTCACTCTTGGCTATATGGACAATACTGCTATGAACGTGAGTATGCAAGATAATTAATTTTTGCAGGACATTGGTTGTATATGCCTTTAATCCCAGCACTCCGGAAGTAGATGGATCTCTGTGAGTTCGAGGACAGCCTTGTCTACAAAGCTAGTTCCAAAGCAATGCAGAGAAACCCTGTCTCCAAAAAAGAAAAAAAGGATAATTTTTAAAAAATCATTACTTCTGTGTAAGTGTCTTACCTTGCCTGCATGTATGTATGTTATGTATGTATATTATGTGTGTGCCTGACTCCTGCGGTCAGAAGGAGGCACTGGATACCCTGGAACTGGAGTTACGGATGGTTATGAACCATCATGTGAACACTGGGAACTGAACCCTGAGAGAACAAGGGCTCTTAGCCACCGAGTCACCTCACTAGCCCTGATTATTCTTTAAAGGCATCATGTGTGTGGGTGTACACCTGTGTGTGCACCAGCACACCCCCTCCTGGTCCCACACCCACTTTATAAAGTACTTTTTTATGCCCTACCTTGTCTCTATTATTTGAATTCAGTTTTTAAGCTTGATTGACAGAAATCTAAATAGTTCATAGTTACTTTGTTGTTAACATTATAGGATGTTTAGAATAATGATGGATAGTTATTTTCTTGGTAAGCTAAGTTACAGAGCTGCCTCAGCCTCTAAGTATCAATGACTCAAATACTCTGCTGTTGGCAACCACCAGGCCAGCCATTAAGACAATACCATTGTTGGTGGGATGACTAACAGGAGGAGCAAGGAACAAATGAGGATGTTCCAGGCACTCTGGGCTGACTTAGGGGCACTGATCCTCAGCTGAGGATCACGCCTTTCACAGCTTTCTATTTTAAAAAATCTCTTTCACCTCTATTTCTTTGTTCAACCACACCTAAATATTAAGCATGCTTGACGTGTTTTTGCTTTAAATGATAGAGAAATGTATTTTTTTTTCACTATTTGAAACATTCTCCAGTGTTTCTAACTGATTGATTTTAAGATCCACCATGTTGTTCTGTGCTACACAACTCACTTCTTTCAACTCTGGAATTTCATTCTGTGTGCACAACCTCCATTCTGTCTTTGCCCCCGTTGAGAGCACTAAACTATCATCTATTTTCTACTACTATAAACCCTAAGGACGCAAGGCACCCAGCACATTCTGTCTACAATGGCCACTCCAAATGATATACCTGCCAATGGTATACCAGTCCCAGAGCCCACAGTACTTGGCAACACCCAGCTTACAATTTTTGCCACCCAAACTAGTGTAGATTGCTGTGTCATTGCTGTTTGAAGGATTATCCAGAGGTATGTAATATTTCTGGCTTCCTTCTCTCAACTGTCTGTGCTGTCCTGTGGTTACCTTTTAAACAGTAGACCATTAATTTACTTACTGAAAATGTCCTTTAAAACTTATTACATTTTAGGTCATGTGTATGAGTGTTTTGCATGCATATAAGTCTATTGTACCCAGAGAGGCCAGAAGAGGGCATTTGATTCCCTGGATCAGGAGTTACAGCTATGAGCTGCCATGTGGGTGCTGGGAACCTTTGAAAGAGCAATGAGTGCTCTTAAACACTGAGCTACCTCTCCAGCTCCACTGATGCTTCCTCTTGATGTTTTGCTTAAGGAAAATTGCCTCTAACTCACTCCAGGGGGTTCAGACACCACTGACTTCCAACAACATATGCACTCTTCAAGCACATATCCACACAGACATGCAGGCATATACCCAAACAATCTTTTAAAAAATTGTATTCTAGTAACATGAAAGTGTTTCCTCTCATATATAAATTTTTAACATATTTGTAATTTACCTTCATGTATGTGGAACTGGGAAGCAACCCAGTTTCATTTACTTCAAACACCTAATAGTTTTTTCTACTGCTGACTGAAAAAAATCCATACTTCTCCCAGCTGATCTGTGACACACTATGCAGTATCAAGGATCCATGATTGTATAAGTCTCTCCCTGCTCTGTGCATTGGTCTGTTTGTCATCTGTTTTTATTATAGTTTTCTGTCAATATCCAGGAGGAGAACATCCTCTCCCTACTTACTATTCTGCTCTGTTTTCCAAGGAGTGAATCTCCAGGACAGTAAAGGAACTTCAGAATGACTACTTATTTCCTCGGGATTCAGCTACAGTGGGCTGAGATGTACCTCAGTGGTAGAGTGTTTAGCATACCTGGGGAACCATCTCCAGCCTTGAGATCAACTAGAAATGTGGTTGGTATCATACTAACTTTATAGTTCAAATAGATGTTGTACCTCGAAAAATGTATTTACTTACTTGCTTGCTTTCTTATTATATGTGCCATGTGTGTGCCCGTGTGCCCGTGTGTGCCCGTGTGTGTGTGTGTGTGTGTGTGTGTGTGTGTGTGTGTGTGTGTGTTGTGGTGTCCACGTGCATGTAGGCATGCTACAGAGAGCAGTGAGTTGGAAACAACTCAGTGGTATTTCTTTTGTCTTCCACTTCTATGTAGACTCTGGGGAATGAACTCAGGTTACCAGGCTTAACGAGGCAAACAGCATTACCTACACTGAGCCATCTTTCTGACCCTTGAAAGGGCATCCTTTAATCCACTCCCAAGGGCAGACTGTTTTCCGATACTCTCCTTTAATAGTTTTAAAATACTTTTGATAGAAAAAAAAAGTATGACTTTTTACTTAGTTCATACTGTCTTTTTTTTTTTTTTTTTTTTGAGACCTGAGTCTAAAACATGGAAACATACAAAACCAGCTTCACCATGTAGCCTCTGGCTGGCCTGGAGCTTGGTAGATCAGGCTAGCCTCCAACTCATGGATAAGTCAGCCTCTGTCTCACAAATGCTGGGATTAAAGGTGTGCCACCCTGCCTAGCTATGACCTCTATTTTTAATGGCTACTGTGAACACTATATGCATTGCTAGTATAAAGAAATTTTTCTTGATTTGTTTATCTTGAATCAGGACCCCTCATCCAATTCTTATTAATTCTGCTTCTAGTTAGATGAGCACATTATTTACAAATAACGACATCTTAGTTTCCCCCTTTACAACTGTGCTGTGCTAGAAACAGAGTAATCTAGGCAGAGGGAACCTCTGCTGAAAAAAAAAAAGGCTCTACCAATTTGCCTTTGGGGCATTGTTTTCCTATTAATGATTGGTGTTGCTAAGGCCCATCCCTCAGGAGTGGAGCCACCCCAGGTGGATGGTCCTGGATAGTGAGAAAGCAGCTGAAGAGCCCTCTCCCATGCCTTCTGTTTCAGTTGCTACTCTGACGTGCCTCAGTGATAAACTGTTACCTGGACAGGTAAGATGAAGTAACCCATTTCCTCTGCAAGCTGCTTTTTGTGTCCTGGGCTTTACTACAGCAATGGAAACCCAAAGACAGGAATTTTCTGATGTTTTTCTTAGGATTTTCATACTCAACTGAACACAGTGACAGCAAGCATGCTAGTAAGAAAGGGTTTCTCTGTGTGGTCTTGGCTGTCTTGAAACTCACACTGTAGACCAGGACCTGGTTTACACAGAGATCCGCCTGCCTCTGCCTCCCAAGTGCTGGGATTAAAGGCGTGCACCACCACTGCCCCAGCTAGCCTTCCAGGCTTAATCTTGATTTTAAAAAGAAATACATCTGAAATTTCTCCACTCTTTATTAAGTAAACCATTCCCATATATTTTATACTCTTTGTATTTTCATTTATTTGTGTGTAGCACATATGTGGCTGCATACATGTCCATGTGGAAGCCAGAGAAAGATACTGTGTTTCTTCCTCTACATGGTCCCTCATTGAGCTGGAAGCTTGCCACTTTGCCTGGGATAGCTAGCTGGTAAGCTTCACAAATCTGTCTGTCTCTGCCCCTAAGAGTCCAGGGTTATAAGAGTGTGCAGTCATACCTGGCTTTTTGCATGGGCGTTGGGAAGTTGAACTTTGGCACTCATGTTTGCACAGCAAGTGTTTTACCCACTGAACTTATCTCCCCAGCTCTTTAAAAAATTTATTTAAACTTTTATTCATGTGCATGTGTTTGTTTCTGCATCTGCTGTTATGTGTGGTGAGTACATCAGAGGCCAGAAGATGGTGTCGAATATCCTGGAGCTGGAGTTAAAGGCAGTTGTGACAGGTCCAACATGGGCGCTGGGACTCTACTCAGGTACTCTGAGAGTAGTGAGTGCTCTTAATTAACCATCAGTGCAGCCTTCCTGCCCCTAATGTATGTATGTATGTATGTATGCATGTATGTATGTATGTGTGTGTGTGTATATATATATATATATATATATATATATATATATATATATATAAAAAATTTAAGATAGGATCTCACTCCAGGCTACAGAAACCCACAGAGACAGCTGACCTAAACAAGGAGGAGCTAATGGGCCCCAGACTGATAGCTGGGAAACCAGTATTGGACCAACTCAGACCCCCTGATCTAACTGGGTCTCAGTTAGAAGGCCTGAGTAGTCTAAGGGACCTCTGACAGTGGAACCAGGATGTATCCTGGCTGCACAAAAGGACTTTGGGAGCACATTCCCCATGGAGGGATACTCCCTTAACCTAGAGGCAGGAGGGAGGGCCTAGTCCCTACTCCAAATGACTTGACAGATTTTGTTGACCCCTCCTGGAAGGCATCACCCTCCCTGTGGAGTGGGGTGGGGGATGGGATGGGAGGGTGGTTGGGGGGCCTGAGAGGGTGAGAGGGAGGGAGAGGGAACTGGGATCCATATGTAAAATAAGAAAAAAATTAAAAAAAAAAAAAGATAGGGTCTCACTATGTTGCCTGGGCTACTATCAAACTCCAGGACTCAAAAAAACTTTTCCCTTTTATGTCCCCAGTAGCTATAAAATATAGGCACACACTAGCATGGGAAGCTTTGCATATTACTTTTTATAGAGTTAAAAATTCTATTCCTTGTTTTGTAAGATATCTAAAATTATAATAGTAAACTTCAAATATGGTTTACATGAGTTGAGATGTTATTTTCCTATTATATTTATTATACTGTTAAGTTATGATGCACTATGTTTTGTGTAAGGATGTGTATATGTTCGTGTTCGTGTGTGTGTGTGTGTGTGTGTGTGTGTATACAATTTTGCATGTGTGCAGGTATACATGCTTGCATGCATGTGGAAGCCAGAGGCTGATATTGGGTGTCTCCCTGAATTGACATCCACTTTCAACTTTTCTCTCACCGAACTTGGGAATTAACTGTAGAAGGGTGGCCTGGGGACCCTCCTGTCTCTGCCTCCATAGTACTGGAATTATAGGCACATCTACCACACCTGCCTTTTTATATGGGTGCTGGAGATCTGAACTGAGTAATCCCTCTAGTTCCTAATGACAAATTTTCTGTGTCACGTTTGCTAAACTTTGATTGTCCATGGTGCATTATATCTGTAATGCCCAACTATGTCTAAGAAGTGAATATTTCATATTTTTATCGATATTCATAAGCAAATATTTTCCTCAAGTTGCCTTTATCTGGTTTTGCAGGCCTACTTCTTGTTCCTCTGAGAGGATCATAATACTCTGTAAATATTAGATATATAATACATGCTATAAATGTTAGCTATCTAATAATATTATCCTTTGTTGGAAATAAATATTAAAAAAAAAAAAAAGCAATAGGCCCTGGCATGATGACACATTCCAGTAATCCCAGTACTTGGGAGGTAGAGGCATCTGGATTATGGGTGTAAATCTAGCCTGAGCTACAGAGGAATAATCTATCTAAAGAGAGAGAAGGTGTTAAGTCCTCGCTAGTCCTGTGTGTGACCTGAGAAATCATTCACTTGTGAGATTTAATTTGACTAAGTTTATTTACATCTTTCTTTGGAATATCTAGATATAGGCTCTAGAGTGTAAATCACTTACTGAAGGTCACATAGCTAATTATTAGAGGAATTAGAATCTGGTCCTTTGATTCCCAGTTCTAGTGATCCTACAAAAATGATGCTAACTGGCCCTAATTCTATGTTAAATTGACTGGTGATGGGTGTCTCGTTTTCCACCTCTCATGAACCCAAGACCATGCTAAATGCTACATGGAATTTTAAAGGTTCAGTTGGTTTGAAAAACACTGCACATTTAAGTTTTTTGTTTGTTTTGAGACATGATCTCATACTCACAGCCCATAATAACCTGAAACTTACTATGTAGTGTAAACTGGCCTCATAATTGTGGCACTCTCCCTACCTCAGGCTGAGTGCAAGATTAGTCACATGAGTACCTGCATACCTAAGTTTCAGCAAGTGGTGTGGTACCCCGGTACCTCAGTACAGCCCCCGCTCTAACTCACTTTCCCCACAAGCTGCACGATTTCTGCCAGGTCCTCTTCTTCCTGCAGAATCTCCTTGGCTTTGGTCCTCAGAGGAACAAACTCTGTGAAGTGTTTGTCATAGTACTCGTCCAGGGCGCGCATGTACTTGCTGTAGCTGATGAGCCAGTTGACAGAGGGGAAGTGCTTGCGCTGAGCTAGTTTTTTATCCAAGCCCCAGAACACCTGATTGAAAAAAGAAAACTCAGACTTTTCTTTTACGAAGTAGTACAGTATATCTATTTGTTCCCAATAAGCACTTTTAAAAGTCTTTGGGCCAATTATGTATCATATTAGCATATGTAAATACAACTGAAATAGAATAAAATGTATAAAAATCCAACTTAACTAAAAAATACATTTCTCCATTTTCAGGGTGGGTAACATGTACAAATCAAACTTATCTCAATTTCTTTAAAACTAACTACATCAACGTGATAGTAAAAAGGGAAATGGGTGCAATTGAAGATTATTATGGTATAATAAGAACAGAAGAACAAGAAAGGCTGATTGGGATGGAACAGACATTTACTTTGATTAAAATTCTTAAAATGTTCTGATGAATTCAAGTTCCTACCATCGTGAGTCAATTAAATAATATTCCACATTCATTTTCTGAGGCCAAACACTCACACACTTCATGCATTGATAATTTTGCTTCACTTCCCACACAATTTAAGATCCAAAATTTAGCAAATATTAAATACTTGATAACTATAATTTAGCTTCTACAATTTCATCTGGTCCGGGGAGAAACCAAGAAAGATTTTTCCTACATACAAGCATACTTAGGAACATATTAACATTGTTTTGCACTATAGCTCTGACTCACAGACATCTCTTACTTAGGCTTCTTTAATGACTAGCTTTCTCTGTTAAAATTTATGCCTTGACCCAGGTAAACAACTGTCTAGGCAGAAACCACATTTTCCAAGCTTATGCACACCTGGTAGAGTTAACCAAGAGAGCACAATGACCACATCACTCTGGAGCCCACAGTTAAGCGTGGATGTGCCTTTCCCACAGCTTTCCTCTGTGGAAGCCAGATGCAGGAGCCAGGCTCCAGTCACAACTAAAGATGCACACTTTCTGATGAGACTGACTGCCTCAGACTATACTGTAATAATCTGCCATTATGCAGCTTGGGGTCTATTTAGTTTTATAGTTAAAGTTAGTTCAATAAGTATGGAAACTTTAGCATAAAGAAAACTTTGTTACCTAGATATTATTTACAGACTTCTGTTATGTTTATTATAAACTGTTAAGAACTAAAAACAGACTACATTAAACTTTCACAACAGTAAGGATGCTACTAAAACTTTTTTTTTAATTGCTACGAATTCTTTAGTGATTAAACACTCGATGATCACTTAGTTAAATTATAACTGCAGTATGCCAAAGGGGTAAAACATACCTGAACAATACCCAGAGTAGCAGATGTGACTGGATCAGAAAAATCACCACCAGGTGGAGAAACTCTAGATTAAAAACAAATAGAATCATTAGAAATGTGTATGAGCAGGTTGTGGTTGCACATGCCTGTGATCCCAGCACTTGGGAGCTGTTATCTGTGAGTTTGAGGTCAGCATGCTTTACAAAGTGAGTTCCAGGATAGCTAGGGTGGCTACACAACCTAAAAACACCCCACTACCCCACCCCCACCAAATCAAATGTTTATGAAAAAAACCTAAACATTTGAAATACAAAGACACCCAAACATTTAGAAAAAATAATATTAACATCTTTGTTTTTTTTTCAAGATGGGATTTTCTCTGTATAGCCTTGGTTGTTCTGGTCCTGTAGACCAGCTGGCCTTGAACTCAGAGATTTCAACTGCCTCTGCCTCCCAGTGCAGGGATTAAAGGTGTGCACTACCACTACCTGGCTGAAGGTCAACTTTTAGGAAAAGTTGATTTGGTTTGTTTTTGCTGTTATAAACAAAATCCAAAGCTTCATGCCTAAGCACCTAAGCTAGTAGCACACACTATACTCCAGCCCTGTCTAAAAAAGACAGACAAACAAAAAACACAGTTTTTGAGCATGCAGCTTTTCAGTATGTGTAGCAGGGAACACACACAGAGGTCTGAGGACAACTCAGGGATCAGTCTTTGCCTTCTACTTTGTTCGAGACAGTTTTTTTGTTTGCTGTTGCATATGCTTTCTTGGGGGCTTCTGGATTCTACTATCTCTGCCTTTCTGTAGGGGTGTTAGGATTAAAAAAGTGTTCTATTAGTCAGGTAAGATGGATGATACACACCTTTAATCCCAGCACTCAGGAGACAGAGGCAGGCCAATCTCTATGCGTTTGAGGCCAGTGGGTCTACAGAGTGAGTTCCAGGATAGCCAGGGATACATAGAGAAACCCTGTCTTAAAAAGCAAAACAAAAAAACAAAGTCCCCTACTACATCCTGCTTAAAGTGGCCTCTTGGAATTCAATGTGGCAAACATTTAACCCAGTGAGCCATTCCTCAGATCCTAGCCTTAATGTTTGCATATATATATAAAACTTTAGAAGTAAATGACCCTTGGAAAGAAAAATCTTGAATAAAATTGACAATTATTGAATGTCACCTAGTATGACAAATGAGACAGCCACTAATTATAATTAGTTTCATATTCTCATCAACAATATGAACTAGGAAAATTCTGAGAATAAAGTATGGCTTTATGGAGTAATCATAAACCTATACTGTGTCTTCAGCTTGATACACCTTATCTTAACATGTCTGTAAATATTAAAGTTGTTCCTAGGATACAGAGATATGGCGCGATTAAATAGGGAAGTCACACCAATGAAACCCAAAGATACAGAGACAGCCTGAGTCACTTCTCAAAGCAACTCTGCAGCTCTTCCTGCAACTATACTTAAGAACTACCACTCCCAGAGGAAGGGAAACATACTCCCCTCCCTTCCTCTCCCCTGCTCCTGCGGGTACAGGTGGATATGGATGGTAAGTCCAGTGGATGACTTCAGCCATTGTTTCCTGGGAGACACCCACCTTGGTTTTTAAGACAAGACTTTCTCACTAGGCCTGGAGCTTTCCGAGTAGGCAGGGCTGGGTGGCCAGCAAACTCCAGGGACCTACCTGTTGACACTCCCTACCCCCAGTTTTAGGATTAGAAGGAGGTGCCAACATGCCTAGCTTTTTTCTTTTTAATGTAGGTTCTCAGATCAATCTCAGGTTCTCGCCCTTGTGTGGTAAACACTGTACTGACTGATCAATTGTCCTAGCCCCTCTCTTTCTAATGAATAACTTTCTTGATCTTGTGAGAAGTAAACAGCATGAGCTAGGCTGTATATCAGTACTTGGTTGGCAGAAGCAAGCTAGCTAGTCCCAGGCTAGTCTGTGCTACATAGTAAGCCCATGTCTCCTTTGAATAAATGAACAAATAAAGGACAAACAGTTCAGCTGCTTACGCTCCTACAATGCTGACACTTCCTTCCCTCTCAGGGTTTCCAAGACATTTCACTCTGCCTGCTCTTTCATAGAAAGAGGCCAGCCGGGCACCAAGATATGCAGGGTATCCACTATCTGGAAGGCAAAAAGAAAAGTTTAAAAGGGAGCTCTGAGATAGCAACCCCTAAATTCTATCAGTGACAACCAACACAAGACTTACCTGCAGGCATTTCTGCTAAGCGACCAGAGATTTCTCTGAGGGCCTCAGCCCACCTAGAGGTAGAGTCAGCCATCATACTGACGTGGTAACCCATGTCACGGAAATATTCGGATAGTGTAATTCCTAAATTGAGAAGAACACTGTTGAGTTACACTGATTGTTTTGTCCCTAAGAACATTAAAACAATGGGCATATTAAGTATCTCATTAGCCATTTCCCCAAGTTTGTTTTTTTAGGTACACAGCTTAGCCATATTTACAAGCATCTTCTCCATTTAGATAATACTATGTAACTGATCCCAAGCTAACAGAATGTGATTAAAAATTATATGTTCCATGGTCAGGCAAGTTATGCATTTCTTTTAGACTTCCCAAAGCCTTAAAAACATGGCTGGACCAGGCGTCAGCACAGAATGAAAGAAGTGTCCAACCACTGGAAACAGCATCTACTTTGGTGAACACTGTAACTTGAGCACTTTTTGATGCCATAGTCAACCCTTCTCTACATATTCTAAAGGCCAGGAAAAGGGTTTGTGCCCTATTCTCTTTCATACAGTTAATTGAAATGCATACTCAAGTATAGTTTGCCTGTACCATACATCAGGCATACATATTTATCTAAGCTTGTTGACAGGAGGGATATCTGGAGTCTCCAAATCTCTGATGGGCAGACCCAGCCCTGTCCTAGAAAATAAAACACCAAGAAAAGAAGTGTCTGTATCTTTGATGTTTATCTCAGTCAAGCCTTTCTAATCTAATCTATTAAGATGGAATAAAACCTATTCTATATACTTACATATTTTAAAGGAAAAGGTAATAAAATACATATAAACAATTTCCAAAAATATATACTATATACAACTCTAAGGTAATAGAAATGTATAGCTATGGTTTTATTGTCAGCATCTCTAAATCCAATGCCTTGATCTTTATTTTAGCAAGAAAAAGAAAAAGAAAAAAAAAAAAGGCTTATGCAGGCAAAGAGAAAAAGTTGCTGTAAATCAGCCCTTTATAATGTGCCACAGTGCATGATTCAGAATAAAAACACTAAGTATAACATAAAGTAGTTTTAGAAACAAGTCTTTAAGAAATGTGACTTAGTAATATTATGCTTTAGAATCATATGCATAGAAGCATAAACCTAATGTTTAGAACTGACTTTTTATATCAGCACAGATATGTGGCAGGTCTGTGATGAAATGCTACCAACACTTGAATGCTTGTATCTTCAGAGAGAAGATAAACAGAAACAAGTTATCAAGACCTCTCTCATGACCTACATACAGATTTCAGAGCCTACAAAGAAAAACCAAAAGTAAAACAACACACAACTCAGACAAAAAACAAAGGAGGAAGTGGGGGACAGTGCTGAGGTAATGGGGTTTGGCTGGCAGCACAGGGTGGGAGGCCAAAAAAAGAAACAAGAGTCGCACTAACAGATTTAGACAAAAAAGCAACATCTTCATTGATCAAAGAGCTTTCATAAATCATTATGAAAGACAACCACTGTCCAAATAGAAAACTGACAGCAGGTAGTTTTTAAATGGTTAGCGTACATGGCAAAAGAGGTTAGTTCATTTTATATTATAGGCTTACTAGGATGTAATAAGCTACAATTGGTAAAATGTCAGCCATCAATTCCAGATCAATTCCAGGTGCTAAGTACGTAAGTGTTCACATGCTTCACGTTTCCTATGTGTCTCCTAACCAAATTAGCACTGGTGAAGACGAGAAACAGGGGCTTCTTATAGTTATTGCACCACCTGAATGGCTATCAGAATTAAACTATAATCCAGTGTTCACCACAGAGAGACTGGTTAGACTGTGATCACTGAGGCTAGCGAGATGGTGAGAGTTAAGAGCACTTACTGCTCTTGCAGAGCATGCTGTTTCAGTTGCCAGCATCCAGCTGGATGGTCTGTTAACTCCAGCTCTGAGGGATCTGATGCCCTCTGCAGGCACTGCAACCAAGCACCACCATCCCATAATTTAAAATACAAATATCTTTTTAAAAGGATTATGATTATGCTCTATCCAGCTAAAGGGAAACCCCAGCCATATAAAACAATGAGGTATATTCCCTGTCTCAAAGTGGCTTAAAAAAAAAAAAAAGTATTATAAATTCAGCGTCTAAGGCAAAGACACATTTAATCCTGTGCTGAAATAATGAGAAATAAGATCTAAATAAGTAAAAACAAATACAGACGTGAGGGTTATCAAGAATTCACCTGAAGCTTTACAAACTCAAAATGGACCCATTTTGGCACGGAAAAGTAGAAAGACGGAGGCAAAACCCAACTCACGCAGGCACTCCCTATTTCCATTACATAAAATGGGTGAGGCAGGGTAGAGGAGAAAGAATTCACTATCAACGATGGCTGTTCACTGAAGAGAAATAGTAAAATTACACAACTGCATGCCATAACAAACTTCACAGGTAACCGTGAAGAATTCCTACTCTCCTGTACCAGTCATAGCCAGTTCCACCCATCTCTTAACAAGATGAGTAATGGTAATAAGTGTCAGTACAGGACACTTAAAGGAAACCATTGTAGAAGGAAGTACAGTGATGGCAAAGGAACAGATGCAAAGTGTGACCACAGTGAATTAAGAAGAAAACCTTAATCACACATTCTTCCTTCCACAGTGTAAGATCTCAGGGTACCAGACAAGAGGAGCTGCTTTATAGGCTGACAGAACTCAACAAAGACCTGGAAGAAAAATAAAACTACTATAGAAATGAAAGTGTGGTTAGAAGCAACACTAAGAACAAACACCATTACATTGTGTACATATATATATATATATATATATATATATATATATATATATATATATATATATGAGAGAAAGTCTAAATAAAAGGACTGGATAGGAATGGTAGAACCAAAAAACAGGAAGGAGGCCCAAGATGTCTAATGGAAGAAAAGGTTTTAGATACATTACATACAATTCTTAAAAGCCCTTCCCAAAAAAAAAAAAAAAAAGAAATGTTCAGAAACTGACAGAGTTTAGGGCTTAGAAAGAAGGCATCAGTGCTGCCGTATGTCCCAAGAAAGCTATGAGACTTCTAATTTATGGAGAAATTCCTTGAACCAAGTAAAAAAAAAAGTCACCTCCAAAAGGGGGAGAATAATCAGTCTTAGATTTTTATCTCCAATATTTAATGCTTGAATAAGTGTTCTCAGGCAAAAATAATATTGATCCAGAAATTTTACACTTTATTCAGCCAAACCACTGTTAAGGTTTGGAGAAGAATTCCCTCTACTTTAGACTTGAAGCCCACTTTTCCAGGAAGAAGATAAATGTACTAAATTAACTCAGCAGGTCATAAATCATGGAAGTTTATTAAAGTAAACATATATTAGTAAGAACTACCAGGACACACACACACAAAAATATTGGTCCAATAACTTTAATTCAGAAAACAACTGTTAAAGACAACAGAAAGAAAACCTAGAGACTTAAGAAGCAAGAGTTTAAAGAAAACAAAGATTTCCAAGAGTCTTTCTTGCAAAAAAATTCCAAAAGACAGGTTTAGTCAGACAAGAAGTAAGGAGAGAAACTAGCCACAGGGCGGCCAGGGAACCCTGGCTCCAGGTATGGAGGCCAAAGTCTACATGCTATTAGATCTGTTGTTTTAAAACAAAGCAGAAAGCTACTAATTCCTGAAAATGGAGACATGAAGGTACTGAACAGTATGGTTGACAGAGCAAAGACAAAAGGTTAGTGCCCAAGTACACCAAATTTCTTATCTTTTATGTCCCCTAAAATAGTTATAGAGGCATTGATATGTTTAAATGTAGTACAATATGCAAAAAGAAATATAAAATGAATCATTAAAAAGAAGACAAATGGATGATGGTGGTGGCTCACACCTTTAATCCCAGCAATTGAGAGGCAGAGGCAGGCAGATCTCTGTGAGTTTGAGGCCAGCCTAATCTACAGAGTGAGTTCTAGGACAGCCAGGATTGTTACACAGAGAAACCCTGTCTGGGGGGTGGGGGGCAGAAAAAGAAGAAGGAAAAAAAAAGGCAGATGTGTTGTTTTATCATTAACAGAACTAGAAGCTTGGATGTAGCTCATAAGCGCTTGCCTGGTATGTGCTAGGCCCTGGGCATGCTGAACAACAACAAAAAAGCAGGGATGGGGTGCATGGGGTAAAGAAGACAACAATGATGCCACCTGGGCAGCTTTACAGCCATCTTATGTTTGGGGCTGGAGAGATGATACAAAGATTAAGAGTTTCTCCTGCTGCTGCATAGGACCAACTTCTGTCCACAGAACCCAGATGTCACAACTGCCTGTAACTCTGGCTCCAGGGGAACTGGCACCCTCCTCTGTCCTGAGAGTGCACACACACACATGACATAGGGATACACACACACAAAATCTTTTTTAAAACTTTATGTTCAATTAGTCTCATGATACCACATAATAAATTAGATGTTTCTTAAAAAGTTAGTATGGGAGTTTTTTAGAATGAAGTTGTAAAAAGGAAAGGAAAAACTGGGTGCTAGTGTTTTAAAAATAGGTGCTAAGTTCTTTTATTCCAACTCCTGACTCACCAGTGTAAATAGAGGCTTCTCTTGCAGCCACAGGCATATTGGAGGTATTGGCTACCAGCGCTGTCCTCTTCATGATCGACTCTACCTTACCATCAACTTCCATAGTGAGCTAAAGGTATAAAATTCATTAGTGATCCTCCAGTTTCTAAGCAAAACATTTTAACATTTTAATTTCTCCCCTACTTTAAAAATGTATAGCTTGCTCATGTTTAATCCTTTCAGTCAGAACTCCCAAAGAATATCCTCCATCACGCTAGCCCCTCTTCCCTAGTCCACAGCGCTGTTTGACAAATGGACAATTTCATTTGGACATTTCAAGTGAACAAAAGAAATCTATTATTTTGTGAAAAAGGCAATGTTACTACAGTAACTTAGATCACAAAGCCCATGTAAAGCTTAGACATTTAAATGTTTGGTTTCTTATTTAGACACTGTCCCATGTAGTATAGGCCAGCCCAGACTACTGACCCTCCTTGCTCTGCCTCCCAAAATACAGGAATAAATGCTTTATTGTTTCATCCCTCTTATCTTTCTTTCAAGTGAGAACAAAGATGAGAAACTTTTAGGTGTTTGATTTTGAAGAATTCATTTCATTTTTAAAAAATATACAAATTAATCACAAATATTAATTTAAAATTCTTCAAAAACATCTTGACAACTGAAAGCATTTTTCTTTACCCAGCCTAAAACTATTAATTGCCAAAATAGCTGATATGCTATATGATATTTTCTCTAGAAGGTTATCTGATGTTTTCTACAGACAGACCTCAGGGAAGTCCCGAAGAACTTCGGACATCTCATTTCCTCTTTCACCGCATCCTACATAAATGATCACGTCACTGTTGGAATACTTGGACAGAGACTGTGAAATCACTGTCTTTCCACAGCCAAAAGCACCTGGGATAGCAGTAGTTCCTCCCTGAACACACCTAAAAGACAACAACAACAACAAATCAAAACAAACACCACCAACAAAAAGATGGATGTGGTAGTTCATGCCTATATCCCTAGCATTTGGGTGGCTGAGGCAGTAGCATCATCCGTGATTGGAGGGCCAGCTTGAATTACATATTGTTGCAGGCAAATATGAGGTACACAGTGAGACACTGTCTCAAAACAACAAAAAGCAAATTAGCAAATACTTTATTATCATTAACCATCTATCATTTACAGTTACATTACAGATGGAAAGTGAAAATATATTCATTCCATTAGGCACCCAAGGAAGAGCTATATGGAAATAACACAATAAGCAGAACAGCACTACTGACGTTCATGTTTATACAAGTGTGTTCATGAAAAGAACATCTGGGTTAAAACTATAAGCAACATTTGAAGCATATTTCCTGAGGGGGTAACCCATGAAACTCAGACCTTACCATAAAAATAATAGAGTCAGAAGAAATAACTAGGTCACCCTAAAACAGCCATGATATGGGATGAGGACAGACTGTAGTTAGAGAAAGAGCCTCAGCCATACTGAAGCTTACAGGAGTTGGTTGTGTCCACATGAGAGCAGGGGCTGCATGGAAGGCAATGTTCAAAGTTATGAGGAATTAAAAATACAGAAATTTCTTTTTCTTTCTTTCTTTTTTGTATTTAGAGACAAGGTTTCTCTGTATAGCCCTGTCTGTCCTGGAACTCACTCTGTAGACCAGACTGGCCTAGAACCCACAAAGATCTGCTTGCCTCTGCCTCCCTGAATGTCAAGACTAAAATTTATTTCCTAAGTTGATCAAGTATGGGAATAATGAAGACACAAGTGAGACCAGCTGAAGGGAATAACAATGCTGACCACAGGGTAGAGTGAATTTATGTGGGAGAGAGAAGTGATAATATCATGTGTATTCTTTCTAATTTGGCCACAAAGCTGAGGGGGAAAGTAGTTGACAGGTAGAGCAGGATAAACAAGGAGAAATATGTAGAGCAGCATGAACAGCTGCAGAGAAAAGCAGAAAATCACAAGTAGGGACAGCAGAGTGTGTGGAGAGCCATTTCTACGGATCATTTGTTCTTTCTCCGTGGTATGTGCAAAGCAGGAGGAAACAGCTGGACTGACTCATACCTGGGATTTTGCCAGGTGAGTCTGATAGAATACAAAGTTTTCCTGCACCACTAGGAAACATTTGTAAGAATGAGTGTGTGGGGCCCAATCTGAATAATGAAGGACATAGAGACAGGAGGCAATGACCAGGAAGAAAGAGATCTTCATGGGAAAATAGTATATAGTACGAGCGACTCTGAAGAGTAAGAGACTCAGTACAAGGAGGGCTGGGGGCCGAGGTGGGTGGCAGAGTGCCTGGAGGGAGTGGGAGGGATGGGGACTCAGGTCAATGGCAGGGTGTTGGGAGGGCTGGGGACTGAGGTCAGTGGCAGAGTGCCTGCTTAGCCACTGTGAGGTTGAGGGAGAAACCAGTCTTTTGTGGAAATTAAATGATGAGGGCATTGTAGGAAGCACATCAGAATACAGTGAAGCCCATGTCTAGCAAAGAAAATAAATGAGCACACTATAAATCACTACTAAATATGAAGTCTATCTGATTTTAGAAATTGACAGTCTATAGTAATGCAATCTACTAAATTCAAGGACAATTTAAGAAAGACAGTTACATGCTTTGTCACAGAGTCTTTTGGAAATTTTATTTTTCAGTGAGTTTTCAAAAATAATGCTATCTGTGACTGTGGAGTAAAAAACTTTGACTCTTAATTACTGACAACAGATGTACCTAATTCATCCTTGTTACCCAGGCCTAGATTAAAAACCTATCACAATATTAAACACAGAGAACTCATAACTGCAAAGATTATAAAAATACAGGGACTTATAGTAACTTGAGGGTAAACGGTGGAACACATCAAACTTACGGAAAAAGCGCATCAAGAACTCTCTGGCCAGTAAGCAATGGATGGTTTGCTGGTAGCTTTTCAGTGACAGGTCGAACCTGACGCACAGGCCATACTTGGACCATGCTAAACTTCTCCTTCACACCTTCAAATTCAAGCTCCAGGACCACATCCTGTAAAAGCAAATGAAAACAGCAGAATTTTAAGGGTGGTTAAATCTGCGAGTGGTTCTCCCAAAATGCATGCAATCCCGGGTTCCTCGTGTGGCTAGAACAGGGCTGTTAAACAAATAAGAAGGGAGATGTGCACTTTCTGTTATGTGCCATACATATATCCATGCTTTTTTATACTAGGTGTATTACTAGCTCATTGAGCAATAAAGTGTGGAAAGAGGCTTTTGAGAAGGAGCATATGACACAGTAAACAACTATATAAATTGTACATACATGTGCAGGGAAGTCTTAAAGGACATGTGTTCCTTAGATTAGGGAAAAGTGAAGGTTTCATATTTACTTTTCATCATATTTTATTATAATAATCATATAATACATTAATGAAAAACACATGTTGAATGTCCCCCCAAAAAAACAGACAATGGTGGCATACACCTTCAACCCCAGCACTCAGGAAGCAGAGGCAGATGGATCTCTGGGAGTTTGAGGCCAGCCTGCTCTACAGAGTGAGTTCCAGGACAGCCAGGACTACACAGAGAAACCCATTCTCATAAAACAAAAAGAAAAAAAGCTCCTTCAAATTTAATACTAATTTTTAAAAAAGGAGGTGGTAATATGACAGCATCTGTGAACACGTAGTATTTCAATCATCCTCAAATAACTCCAAATTTCAGGAGAAGCCTGTAGTTAGGTTGATGTATGAAGGTCCATTCTAGAGCCGTTCCTCCACTGGAAATGAGTGAGTCTCTGAGCCAGTCAGCAACTCCAGACAGCTATCCCAGAATCCCAAACCAATTATGCTCTCTGTATGTTATAAACTGCACACTTATTTTTCTCAAATACTTTCTGAAAAACTGCTTATTGCATGAGTCTGAAGTGTCTGACATTATGTGACATAAATGAAATTAATAAACTAAGTTACAAATGGCCCACTGTTGCAGGCTATTTGGTTGTGCTATGAAATCCCGAGACCGGGTTAATTAAATTAACCTTGGATCAGGGGTGGAACCAGTGAACAGCTGACAAGAATTAGCCATAGAGAGTATAGAGAACCCAGCAATACAGACAGCTAGACACAGGAAGGAGGAGAGGGGGACTTAAAGAGTTTCATGGTCTTTTTGGTTTGGGATGGTGTGGGGAGGCTTGCTCTCTTGCTGGGTCAGCTGGTTGCTTCTTGGCTTCTCTAATCTAGCAGGTTTTTACTCCAACATCTGATTTCAAGTCTTTATTGGTAAATAAAACAACTTAGATAAGAATAACAGCCATTCCTGTGCTGGTGAGACTAGAACTCCCACCAGGCCAAGGTCTGGGCAGTGTGGTAAGACTGAGGACCTTGGGATGCAGACAGTAGTTAAAAACATCAATAGATTCAGGTGTGGCCTCTAAGCACAAATAAAACAAGCGCACTTGCACTTAGAGTAATAATTCACATGATCTATATGCGATTAATTATGTGAAAACCAATTAACAGTTAAAGTCTATTCTAATTCTAATGACCATGAGATTTAGGCAAATCCATCAGGTATATTCTGCTTCTTGTGTTCTCAAGTCCAGGTCAAAACAAAATCAACCTCGAAACCTTACATAGCTCAGTGGAAGAGTGATTACATAGCATATGTGAGGTTCTGGACTTGCTCTCTATCATCACAAAAATAAGTAAAATAAAGGAATAAATAAACAAAAAACTAAAATTATTAGAAATGGTTTAACGGTTTTAGGGCACAGAACTGGTAACCACTATATATGAACAGGCTGCTGTGTAGAACAAAACCCAAGAAGTACTTACAGAGGCGTCATAATTCCCAGGTGGTGCGATGTAAGTCACACTTCCTCTGTTGCGTGGGGGTAACATGATTTTGTGTTTGATGAGTGAGTTCTCATTGACAATCCCGTAAATATCCCCACCAGTGATATGACTACCAACCTAAGGAACAAATGTATTCACTCTTTAGTGCTTAAATAAACCAAGTAGACTTACCCTTATTTTGTAATTTAAATAATTTGCCTAACTTATAAATAAAGCATTAGTTCTATAGTACAGTAAGCATATTAAAAAATTAAGACAGTACATCCATGGTTTATGCTTTTTGACTAAGAGTACAAAATAGTTCACTAAATACACATTTTAGTCTTTCACCAACATTAGGAATTCCTGGTTACACAGACATACCCGTAGATTTTTGCTTGGTATAAACTCCCATTTGATATCTCTGCTAAGAGCAGACACATTTACTCCTCTGGGAATGTAGATACTTTGGGTCTGATTGCTGATATCCGACAGGGGTCTCTGAATACCATCAAAGATGGCTCCCATAATGCCAGGACCAAGCTCTACTGAAAGGGGCTTCCCAGTACGGAGTACAGGGTCTCCAACTGAGACACCAGCTAGAAACAGCAGTTAAGGAAAATGTAAAACAAAGTTTGAAGATACTATTAATAGGACATACCAGTTTCAAAGAGGCATGACATTTAAGGAGATAAATTTTAAGTTCCTAAGTGTCCCGTATCCTTGATTTCAGTAATATTTTGCAGTGTCTATGGACAAAAGATATACTTAACACATCTAGTTATTAAATAATCACATCCAAAGAGTTTAATAAATAAGTATATCCTAACAACCGATTATCAATGAATGAATACTATGTAAACTGGAAACAAAAAGAATCAATTTCAGTCCTAAAAAAACACGATTCAAATAAACAGAAGGGTGTAGACGGTTTTTGGATACTTTGTATCTTTCAGTAGGATGGAAACCTACTGCATATTTATGTTTAACTCCTTGGATTTTTTAGCCCAGTAAAACACCAAAAGCCCAGTCTCCCAAATATTCAGGAAGCCAGTGACAAGAATATAATGCAACCAAATACTGTAAGTGGCTAGTCATGTCTGATAAAATGTCTGTTACTCCTGTGTGAAGCTCAGGGTGTCTCCAGAACTGCCTGAATCTGCTGCAGCTGCCCGAGTGCCTCTGAAGTTAGGAGTCACAGGGTCAAGAACAGAAGCAAAGCCTCTCACTAATTCATGTTGAACACACTGCTGAAGAACAGTAATCTTCTATAAAGAGGGATATTTACACAAAAAGGTCAAAAATTTTGAGAACTAAGGAAATGCTCTAGAAAGAGAAGAAAAGGCTAAAATTGAGCACAGATAGTGAATCTGCTTGTTCTTACAGTATTTACTGACAGACAGATCAATAAAACTTTCATTGAGATTAATTTAGGAATATCTCAAAATTAAAAATGGCTACAGCACTGTTTAAAAGACTACAGATCATCAAAATGTATACTATTGAATCCAAAGTCATGATAATCCTATATGCTAGAATTACATGTAGCTATAAAAAAGGAGTAAGAACATCTATGAATTATAGTAGGTCATTATCAGTATCTGATAGAAATTTTATTAAGCCTACAATAAAGTTCAAAGAATTTCTCACAAAAATCTCTTTCTCTAGATTATGTCATTAACATTTTACCATATTTAACTCATTATCCTCATCTTCTGCAATCTTAAAATGGTTAACAAAAAAAGACTAGTATATACAATATGCTATCTTATGGGAAGAAAGGACAAATACTTATTTGTATTAAGATATGTGATTTAAATTAGAACAAAGTATAATGACATATGTGGATAAAAATGCCTTAATGAATCCCATTATTTTATACGCTAAGACAAAAGAAACCTAGAAGTACAGAAGGATGCACAATAATTATAAGTAATTATCAAAGTAGTTATATGTGTCTTGAGATCGGCCAGATAGAGGCCAAAAAATGTAGGGAGTATTGTCACTTCATACATTTTCATTAACTTTTAAGTTTACTAACCATGTGAAGAAGAGAACAACTATTAGGATATGTGCTTGCCATGTGTGAGGGTCTGTGTTTAATTTCCACCTATTCTTCAAGTAACTAGATAAGAGATAAGGGGACATTAAAAACATGCATACACCCCCAAAACTGTTTTAGCCAGGGCTTCATGCCTACAGAGGCTTCTAATTTGGTATTTGGCTCTGGGGTGATAGCTCAGTTATTAAAATGGTTGCCTTGCAAGCATGAGTATCTGACCCAATCTTCAGAAACGTGTTAAAATGTACCTTCTTCCAATCTCAGCCCTGGAGAGGCTGGGTAGGATTCTTGGGGCTGGAGAGCCAGCAAGTCTAGACTATCTGGCAAACCCCATGCAAAATGAGAGCTCTTGTCTCAAAAAGTGTTGGGTGGTACTTGAGGTTATCTTCTGGTCTTTACCCACATGTGTCCTCGCATGCATGTGTACCTGCACACACATGAACATACAGAGACTTCCAAGCTTACTTAGCATTCGTTTACTGTGTGTGTGCATGAGTGCAGGCATGGAAAGGAGAAGGCAGCTTTGGGCCATCAGTTTTCTCCTTCTACCTTTGCTTGAGTCCAGGGATCACACTCATCTTGTGGGGATGGGCACCAGGCACCTTCACTTGCTTTGCTATCTCATCAGTCCCTCCTCTATCTTCACAGAAAATTGGAAATAGGTTATTATGCATAAAAGTCAATTTTGTAGCAACCCAATAGTAAGGATTTCTTAGTGCTAAAGCTATAAATATTATTCACTAAAGATTGAGAATGGTGAATGATCTATATTTATTTATTATTTTAAATAAAAACCATGACTGGGTAATTTTAACCATGTAAACTAATATTATCATTCTATTTATGCTTCCTTCTGCAATATAAAACCTTCTAAACAAATTTCCAACTGTATTCCCTGAAGTTTGTGACACCATTTATTAAGAGCAATGAAAATTCAGAATGTAATTCCAATTTCTTAATTAAGAGCACTATTTCCCAGTAGCTCTTTTTAAAATATATTCCTTTATGATATGTACATCTCTCATGCATTGCCATTATTATTGCTTCTTTTGCCTTAAATCCTTAAACTCTGATACATAGAAAGTGACAGGAAATTGAACAGAAAAAGGATACAAGTTTCTTCATACACCTGGATGGTAGCCATGTCACCTTCCAATCGGATAATCTCTCCCACCAGTTCGCTGTGACCCACTCTCACCAACTCATACATAGCTGCACCTGCCATGTCACATGCTGTAACCACTGTAAAGAACGAGAGATTGTTGACCCAAAGTTCTGTGAATAATTAATTTTAACACCCAATAAACCCAACAGCATACCTTCTCATGTATTCATAAGGAAGAAAAACTCCCACTATGGAGTAACCTTTATAGTTTCACATAAAGATATATATTTTAGTTAACGATACAAAGGAAACAAAATAAACTTTTAGGCTAAAGTTATTGACTAACGCAAAACAAAAGCAAACTTTTAAGCACTTGAAGTCAGGAAAATCTTACCGTGTAGTATTGATGTATGTTCTGAACAGCCCAAGTTACTTTAACACACGCAACAAAGAGTTTTGGAACCATAAGCAAACAACAAACAAGCACCTAACATTGGAATTAGGAGCCTTAAGATGTCATACAGAAACTAATTTACTGTGCTGCTATCCCTTGAGAGATAACAATAAAGAAAGATTCTTGCCTCTCATTATTTTAAATCAGTGATTCTAAAGTTTCCTTAGATGTGTACCTTTAGGACCTTTAATAAACTGGTAATTCTAGAATTAAAAAATAAAATCTTATACCTAGCCAGATGGTAGGTATATGTATGTGTGTGTGTGTGTGTGTATATATATATATATATATATATATATATATATATACATACATACATACATACATACATACATACATATATATATATATATATATATATATATATATATATGTATGTATATCAAGTTCAAGGCCAGCCCAGGTTACTTGAAGCCTCACATATGCATAAACCATTCCTTTTATTAAACAATAGGATGTTTATAGCCAGCCTCCCATCCACTGGATAAACTTTCAGTTAAGAAAAGATTTCTATTTTTAAACTTTCTTTCACAAGCAGGAGCCAGAATTAGAACTTGCTATTTTGGATCATGCTGTCTAGCAAGCAAAAATTATTTTTCTGGAAGGAAGAGAAGGGTGCCACATTTGTAGAAATGCTAAGAATGACCCCATTCTTAAGACTGAGCCTGTGATACAACTGATTGCAACTATATGATAGGGATGATTGCAGTGGAAAAGGATAAATGTTTAATTAACCTGCTCTAGAAAACTGAAGATTTATTCATTTCCTACTTACCTCTATTATCTAAGATAAATTAAAATGCCTTGAAACATTAGATAATGAATTTAAAAATCTCATTTTATAAACCCCAAAGGTTTTCTATTACAGTGGTTCTCAACCTGTGGTTTGTGACCCCTTTGGGGGATGGGGTCACACATCAGAGATCCTTCATATCCGGTATTTAAAGTTTGATTTCTGAATAACTCTTGCTTGGGGTCCCCAGGCATGAGGGACTGTACTCCAGGGGAGGCAGCACTAGAAAGGTTGAGAACCACTGCTCTACTAAGAAGTACTTAGGAATTAAAAAGGGATCAAAACCAATACAATGTGCACTCTTGACTTCTGGCCAATGAGCCCAAGCTCATTTAATTCTTGGAGAGAAAAAAGTGGGGCACATTAACTAAGTCTTCATTTGTGAAACACCCAAAGAGATGCCATCACGTTCATTGTGATCAGAAAAAGACAAATATTATAGCATGAAACTTAAAGGATAGATAAATTTTTATGTCATTAACAAAAATAACAATGAGCAGGTTGTACCTAGGGAACTGTAATCCATATTTTTTTAGTGGGATACTAAAAAATCACAATTACTAAAATGAGATGATTCTCTTAAAATACAAGGTTTGACAAAATGAATATAAAATTTAAAACGACTTTCTATTCTCAGTATCAGGCCATCAGACTTCTTTCTCTCAAGTAGCCAGTTGTGAGATACCTGCATCTATCATTCAGATAGATGTATAAACACAGAGAGGACAAGCTAATGTTACTAAGAAATGTTCTGAAGGTCTTTAGAGATCAGCTGAATACTTATTTTACGTAAGGCACTGTGTATTAAAAGCTATAAACCTTAAAGCTTTTTAAATTTCAAATTTAACAACAACAACAAGAAGAAAAATAAGCTATATTTCCCTGACAAGCGTGGTATCACAAAGTTGTGCCTCAATGACAGACCATCAGATGTACATGACTAGTGCTTGATGAACCATGACAATGACCACATTACTCATTAACATGGTAACCAGAAGATCTTAAAGTAACAAACCCCTTTTGTGGATCAGCAGGAACCTGAGTTTCTCCCCAGGGCACCTTGGAAAAACACTGATCACATGAGGCATCCTTGCTCTTAGATGACCACATATTACTTACCAGGCCCTGAGACTCCATGTACGTAACCAAATGTGCTTTCTTTATCTTCGTCACGTATTTTGGGGAGCTTGGAGAAATCCATTGTGTTAATTTCCCTAAGACAAAAAAAAAAAAAAAAAAAAAGTAAATCATAATTACAAATTCTAAAACAAAAGAATTATCACAGATGGTATATTCTCAAGTTATATTGTTTCAGAATAAAATGTAACATAAAATTACTAAAATTTGGTTAAAAGTACCTCATTCTTGGATAATACACCATTATATAATAACCAAATTGCATTTTTTACATTTTATGCTCCATAGAAAATGTTAAAAGTCTCCAGTGATTTATTTAGCCCTTTAAAGCCCATTTCCCTCCAATTACTCTGAATCATTCCATAAAGTCTCAGAGCTCTGCGGAGGCTGTTGCCTTTGTCTCAAGAGCTTTTCTGCTAGGTTACCTAGCCCTGTACCTCTTTTAGGCCTCTATTCAAATGTCATCTTTTTTTATGAGGTTGCTCTAAGCATCAATTTCAATTGTGACATACTGCCCCCTCCTTTATTTTTCTATACTTTTAAAAATCTTATGGGTGTTTTGCCTTAACGTATGTATGTGTACTATACATGCATACCTGGTGCCTGCAGAGGCCAGAAGGGTGTCAGATCTCCTGGAACTGGAGTTATAAGCTGTTGTGAGTCACTGTGTAGGGGCTAGGAACCGAATCCAGGTCTCCTGCGAGAGCAACACAGGCTTGTAACTACTCAGTCATCTCTCCAGCCCCACCCTTGTTTTATTTATTTATTTTTGTAATGATAACATTTTTCATAGTGTAATGAAACAAAGTAAGTATTTCATATTAAAATCTAACTTTAAAATGCCTGGGGGCATTTTTCTTTTTTTAAAGTAGAATACAGAACCTGTTAATATTAGTTCTGGGACCAGCCTGTGCTACACAGAAAGAAATCCTGTCTAAAAACAAGAAAGCACATATAAAACAACACCAAAAAGGAAAATCGGTGATGGAGTCTGGAGCTGAGAGTTTATTTTGGGGCTGCTGATTTAATAATTAGTAATGGCTGTATTAGGGAGATGAAACAAATACTTAGATTTGTGAAAAGCTAAATAATGCCCTCCAGTCAACTACAAACTTAGTCTTAAATTACACAGTGCCAAGTCATACACATTTAGTGAAAGTCCAAAGTCTACAATTTTTGTGAAGCTATCTTGAAGGTCAGGTACCATTGTGTACAAAGTAAGAAAGTGTGAGTGGCAAAGGCATTCCAGATGGGGCATAATGGAAGAATGGGAATAAAATATTCAGGAACAGCAAAGAGACCAGCCTGGCTGGTATAAAAGCTTATGCTAGGGCAACAACAGGGAATAAGTATGCAAAGATATATGATACTAATTTACGGGTTTCTACCCGAATGTCAAGGAAACAAATGCACTTCATCCTGTGAACAAAGGGAAATGAGTGAAGACTGAAGGAAGAGTGGTGTTCTGTTGCTCAAACACATTAAATCAGGGGACAGAGTACAAGGAGGATGAAAGACCAAAAACTATATACTGAATGTTTACTGTGCTCCTCCCAAGAGAAAGGTCCTGAGTTAAAGCTAGAGAATAAAAGTTGCAGGGAAAACATGTGACTATTTTTAAGGAGCTTTTGCTGGTTTACCCAAATGAACTATACAGAGAAACGATCTAAGCACTCAAGCTATAAACACTGTATTGGGAACAGAAGGGAAATGCATTCTATCATAGAGAATGTGGGTCAAGTGTGGATCAATATGGGTAAACCACATATACCAAAAAAAGGTACCCAGAAAGCAAGTTTTGAGAGAATTGAGTCCAGATACAAAAGAACATAAACAGGAAAACCAACTCCTGAGCTTTGCTGAGTATGGCAACACTGAGGAGTGATTTTCATTATTTTTGGAGATACTAGATAATCTCTTTTATACCACATACAACATGGTAATTAATCCTTTAGTCAAGATATTGAAAAGCTGTGTATAGACCACAGGTAAATCTTGGGTGTTGTTCTTCAGGAGTGTCTCCCTTGCTTCTTTGAGAAAGGGTCTTTCTTTGGGACCCAGGGCTTGCAGATTTGCTCAGGCTAGCCAGCCAGTGAGGCCCAGGTATTCACCCATTTCAACCTCCATCAGCACATGTAATGCACTTGACTTTTAGTGGGTGGGTGCTGAGAACTGAACTCAAGTCCTCATCCATGCACCACAAGCATTTGATGAACTGAGCTATCTTCCCAGCCCTGAGAACAAGATTTTCAATAGAATACCATATAATGAAAACAAATGAACAAATAACTTTAAAGACAACATTTATAGTTAGGAAATAGGTTGTCAAAATCTTCAAAACAAGAGGACAGAAAGATGGCTCAGCTAAGAGTCTTGCTGCTCTTATGAAAGCTAAGTCAGGTCACAACTGCTTACAACTCCAGCTCAAGGGGATATGATACCTTCTTTTGGCCTCTTCAGGTACCCACTTACATATAAATATATAGAAAAAGGTTCTGCAGTGGCTGGAGAGATGGCTCAGTGGTTAAGACAATTTACTTATTGCTCTTGTAGAGGAGCTGATTTCAGTTCCCAGCACCCATGTGGTAGTTCACAACTGTCTCTTAAGTCCAATTCCAGGAGATCCCATGTCTTTTCTGACCTCTGTGGGGTTCTGCATGTATGTGATGTGCACGCACACACACTCAGGCATGCACACACACATGTACACCTTCAGAGAAGTAGACATGGTAATGAGGTCACCATCCAGACTAAGTTCTTTCCCAGTGTGGGTATTCCCTGTATAGTGTTTGTGATACATGATCATTTGCCCAGTGAAGTGGAAATAGCTCATGCTTGAGTCAGCTGACTTAGGGTCACTTTTAGGTTCCTCTAATGAAGGAAAACATAGGTAAATCAAAACAAGAATCACGCTACCATCTGAGAATTGAGATTTAATTATAGATATGGTCAAATGTTCCTTGTGAAATGAGGAACGCTCACAAACATTCCCTTACCAATGCTACTTGAATAGTGTCTCAATTTTGAAAATGCCATTTACTTCCCAAAATGCCTTCTTTCACAATGGGTATGTCTGGTTGCCTGTGCATCCTCCTGAGTGCCTTCTGTTGTTCCTTGCTCTAAGGCAGTCTTTTTACAGCTCCTCAGTCCTTGGGCTATTCTTTCATCATATTTGTATTAATTGCTTTCAGAATGGAGCTATAGAAATAAAAAAATGCTTCAAATATTGTGTTAAGCGTGAAAAGAATATTATTTCAGGTAACCTAGATGCTTCTTTGTCTTGTGGGGCAGAGACCAAGGCTTTGAGTCAAAGAGGTGGAGCTTAAAATTGTAAATTGTGGCATTGGGAAAATCAAAATTTTCTGATTGTCCTGTTTCATCTGTAGGGTGCAACAGGGTTGTGGAAAGACACATGAGTGGTTTGCCTGAGAGTAACTAATTTAATTTTATTAATCCAAGCCAGGATTGCCTAATTTCTAAGAGGTATGTTTAATGTAGCAGCAGCTGCTGCTTCTGCTTTTAAAATAAGATTTTTTTTTTTTTTTTATGGTGTGTGTTTGTATGTATACAGGTGCCTGTGAAGGTGGAATGGATGAATGTTTGGCCTGTATGTATGTGTACCACATGCATGCCTGATGCACACAGAGTTCAAAAGAGGCATCAGAGCTCCTGGAACTAGGGTTAGAGATGGTTGTAAGCCTCTATGAGAGTCCTGGAAACCAAACCCAGGTTTTTTGCAATAGCAACAAATGCTTTTATCCTCAGGACCATCTTTCCAGGCTCTTAAGTAATAGGAAGAAAAGAATACATTTAAGTAAAACATAATTACCCAGCTAGTCTTTTTTTTAATTATACATGTAATTTATCATAATTTTATTTACTAAACAATAGAATTTTAAGCACCAATGATGTGCCAGCTGCTGTATTACAGGCAGAAAATATGGCGTGATACCCAACCTTCCTTTTATCATCCTCTAATCATCTTCTGACATGGTGAGATACAAGCCAGCCAGCCAGTTAAAATTAGGAGATGTGCGTGTTCTCAGAAGTGACATAGGCGTATTCAAGAAGAATGCAAAGCAAAGACATGTGAAGGAGGATTAGCTGACACTAGAAAAACATCAGACTCCACGGTAGTGCTTTCCTGTGAACAGCTCAATTTTCCCAGGGTGCAGAAAGGCCTTCGAAGGACTTCATGAGGCCAAACAGTATCTTTTGTAATTTTTACACTAGATAATTATAGTCTGAGTCCTTTGAACACATGAACAATGATTAATGGAAAGGTCAAATGGAATTTTCATTAGTCAGCTGTCTTGTGGTTTATCAGTCAGCTGGATAAGTATAGCGACCATGGTGACCTATACTTTTAAACTTCTTTTCTTTGTAAACATTCAAGGCATATACTAGGCATTAGAAGCAATAACATTAAGATAGTAATATAGTGGGTGCTGGAGGCACATGCCTTTAATCCCAGTGCTCAGGAAGCAGGCAGATCTCTGTGAGTTCAAGGCCAGCAAGGTCTACATAGTGAGTTCCAGGACAGCCAGAGCTTCACAGAGAAACCCTGTCTCCCAAAAAACCAAACAAACAAAAAACAAAACAAAACAAAAACAAAGAACCTAAGTGACAACACTACATATTTATATTTACCTCTACATAACTTGTCACCAGATGTACATCTTGGTTTTAATCTAACAAATGCTTTTTTATTTTTTATTTTCCTTTTCCTGAGATAATGTTTCAGTCCAGGACAGCCAGAACTGTAATACAGAGAAACCCTGTCTCAAAAAAAAACAAAACCAAACAAATAAGTCAATCAAATATGCTATGGCTTCATGCTGCATGAAACTCTTCCTTGATACGGTTATCCCTGCTGTTCTCAATTATACAAAAAAGAAATGGAGGACGTGACAGGAATACAGCTCTTGCTAAGCAGGCTGGAGTCCCTGGGTTAGAGCTCCAGCACTACCACCCACAAAATGTGGGGAAAAGTCAGGAAGAAAATGTGGCATACGTTGCTACACTCACAAAAAACAAAAAAAAAAACCAAAAAAACCTCAATGGTTGCACTAAAATTTACCTTTAGATCCTAGGCTCCTACTTTACTTAAGGATAAAAAGCAAATACAATTTACAACTAAGATACCCTTAATCATAAGTTATAGCCCCCACCATATTTGTGAAACACGGGGGCGGGGGGGGGGGAAGGGGGGAGGATCCCATGCTAAAGAAAAGGGAACAATCCAGAAGGCAGCAGAGGCAACCATCTGACTACTGAGTCATCAGTCTCTCCCCCACAAGCGCTGCAGAACACTGCAGTGACAAGTAACACCAGAGGCTACTTTCCCATCTCTCTTACAACACACACTTCTGGTTAGTGTACTGTACCTAGTAACGTCTTCTTTTTTAGAACCTGTTCCTTCTACTACCACAGTTTGGGCTGGAGACAAGAAGGTGACATAACAGATAATACAAACATTCCAAGATAATTCACATACAAATGTGACTCACTTCACTGAAGTGTTATTTAATGTAACATTTAAAAAAGAACACACTAACTCATAAAAAACAAAAAAAAAAATATCTTTGGAAAGCACAGGGTGTTTTTCTTTCTTTTTTTTTTTTTTAATTTTGTTTATAAATAAAACCCAGAAGATTTCAACCGAATACTTAGTTTCTTTTATTATTATTTTAATTTTATGTATCAAAAGGCATACAATGTGACAAGTCAATAACTGTATGCAGTATATAAAAATCAAATCAGGACAGCTAGGTAGCCTTTCACTGCTCCATTTCTTATTTGATTTATTCATAAGACAGGGTCTCATTGTGTACACAGCTCATCTTGGTTCCAAATTCACCATCCCACTGTCTCAGCCTCCAGTGAGTTGGGACTATAGGCATGTACCACCTAGCCTTATTTGGCCAGGTGGTAGTGGTGCACACCTTTAATCCCAGTACTCAGGAGGAAGAGGCAGGCAAGATCTCTCTCTGTGAATTCCAGGCCCAGTCTATAGACTGAGTTCTAGGACAGCCAGGACTTTGTCACAGAGAAGCCCTGTCTCAAAAAACCAAAAAGGCAAAACAAAACTTTACTTTGGACATTTCTAATGCAAACTACCACTGCAAGCTAGTCATCTTGTGACTTTCTTATTCATCTATTTTTATCTGCTCAGTAGATCTGTCAGAAATAGTATATGGTAAATAGTGGCACACACCTTTCATCCCAGCACTTGGGAGGCAGAGGCAGGTGGATCTCAGTGAGTTGGAGGCCAGCCTGGTCTACAGAATGAGTTCCAGGACAGCCAGAGCTAAACACAGAAAAATGAAACTGCAGGATCTATTTCATTGTGCATACCTAGGTCCCTCTTTGTTCAAGTTTTGGGAAGTTTATTATGGTAATTCCAGTTCCTTTAGCAATGACTTCCTTAGAAATAGCTTGTTTGGGAATAGTCTGACTAATTAAAGGCAAGGAAAATCTTTTAGGAGTTTCTGAGAATAATTTCTTTTCTCTTTTAGAAAACACAGCCTATGAGAAACAACACCCTCCTTTGGCAGCTGGTCATCTATCTGCACAACATGTCTGAAATGTAGCAACACTCTGGGACTTTGAAGGGAGCTAATTTGGGCAGACAAGCAACCTCACCACAGAAGATAACACAGAAGGACAAAACATCATTGTTGCATTTTTACTGATACACTTTATTGGCCATTTAAGAGAAAGTTTCAGGAACAAATATTTTACATGTACACACATTTCATAGTGTCATTAAAACAGAATGAATAGAAGGTAAACTTAAGAAATAGTTTATGAAAATTACTAAAAATCCTAAGGAAATGTACAGACAAACCTGGCATTCAGAGTAGAGAAGCACAACAAATTTATAGGAGCCAAGCTGGTCTAATGGAATCAGAGAACAGGATGACACACAAGTACATGCATACTTACCCTGCACACACACACACACACACACACACACACACACACACACACACACACACACACACACACACAAACAGCCTTGTATCAAAACAAAAGCATTTCTGAAAATGAAGACATAAGCTGGGAACAGAATTTCAATTTTTCCAGCTAAATTTGTTCAAGCACAGTTGTTAGCTTTACCCACAATCATTTCTAAAGCATTACTAGAAAAGGTCATAAATTCCTTTCTTTTTGCATATTGAAACTACAGCCATATAGACTTAAATTATGCACAACTAAAAAGTATTATGTAATATTATAGGGCAATGGAGATTTAGTGCAGCGGATCACTTGAAGAGCTACCTTAGAAGGTCAAGGAATGAGGTTCTGAATTAATGGTCAAAAGAATAACCCATAGTCACCAAAAGGAAGCGATCTAAATTTATTACTAAGGAACATGGGATGCAGCTAAGCCCTTCAAGAGGTTTAATTTTATTGTGATATAACAATTGTGAACAAAGATACCTTAGGGAAGATAGGGCTTATTAGGCTTACAATTCCATCATCATTGAGGAGACATCAAGGCAGAAACTCAAGCAACTAGTCAAGCTACATTCCTAGTTAGTGGGGGCTTGCCTTTTTTTAACCTAGCTTTCTCTTGTTGGACGCAATTCACAACCTCTGTCTTAAGGAACAGGCAGCTCATAATTGTCTACTTTAATTAACAATGAAGATGATCGCCCACAGTCATGCCTACTTCCCACCTGATCTAGATAAGTCCTCATTAGGAAGGACCATAGTCCTGGTGATTTCAGGTTGTATTAGGTTGACAGTTAAAACTAACCAGCAGTGTCTCATATGGATAAAAGAACTTCTATAACCTAAATTGCAATACACAGTCATGGTAAAAAGTCCACAGACATTTTCCAATTCAGTGGGCAAGAAATCTGCATTTCTAATGGTTTTCCCAAGTATATTTCAATTAGTAACAGCTACAGCTTATTTATTAAGTTGACTGTGGTTGAGAAACACTTGGTCATCCATAGAGGTTTTAAATGGTGTGGTCTACTAAGGAATTAAAGTGGTGTGTGCTTAATCTTCAAAAACGCTATTGTGCTGCACTTAATTATCCATTACTATAATCATAAATCTGTGAAGCAAATCAAGGTGTGGTAGCACACTTCTCTAATCCCTGAATTAAGAGAAAGGGCAGGAGGAGCCCAAGCTTAATGCTAGCCTGGAATATGTAGTGAGATCCTATCTCAAGAAAAAAAGCAGAGCGGTGGGATGGCTCAGAGGAAAGGGTCTCTGCTTCCAAACCTGACGACCTCAATTCAATCCCTGGCCTGGCACTGACATGGTGAAAGGAGAAAACTGACTCCCATGAGTTGTCCATCCTCTAACGTCCACATGCATGTCCTCACTGGGACATGCATGCACTTAGCATCCACATGCATGTGCAACACACACACACACACACACACACACACACACACACTAATTTGAAAAATTTAAAAGAAAACAAAGAAGCAAAAAAGCAGCTGTTCAACAATGCCCGCCTTAACTGCTGGACTATAACTGCCAGGAAACAGAGGCACCTGCTTTTGTCAAAGAGCAGTCGAGCTGCTCACCCAGGACACAAACACAAGTATTATTTAGTTAGAGTCTTGGCTGGGACATGAGTGAAACAGGAACTCCTATTCACTGAGTGGAAACTGATAGCCCTTAGAAATGGAATGAATACAGCTTAGCCCAACACCCAAGATTTTTAAAATCAGCACTTCCCTGGGGCCAAGGCTGAAGACAAATATTATCACAGAATAAACTTCTGAAATAAAAGTATTAAACATCTAAAAATATTAGGAAAGTCCTTTTTATTATGTATGTTGAATGACTAAAAATTTAAATGTAATATTTTTATGAATAATTTTTAGTGGTTTAAACTATTAGCCAGAACACAAATAAATACACAGAGTCTAAAGTCTACTATTTGGGCTAGTATTATTTAAAAATTTACATTCAACTCAAAAGGCTACGTATGAAAAAATGAACAAATGACATTTGACAAAAGTATAATTCAACAAAGAAATACTGTCTCCAACAAGTGACAGTAGACTAAAAAGCATGCAAAATCAAAAGCCACCACCAAGATTCTTCAGTCTGCACACATACAATAATCAGCTAAGCTGCCTTTGATCCCAGGAGGCAGCGGCAGGTGGATCTGAGTCTGGAGCCAGCCTGATCTACACAGTGAGTTTCAGGATAGCTAGGACTACCTAGAAACCCTGTCTCAAAAAACCAAAATAATATCTTGATGAGGATTTAGGAAGATCCTATCCTATTTTCAACGAGGCCTAAGGTTTTGTTAAGACCCAGGCTATGTTCTAATACTTTAGATACAATGTTGGCATAGTTCAGTGATTCTAAAAGGCAGAGACAGAGTGAGAACTACTTCTTGTCACTTTGTACTGCTCTTGCTTAAGGTAGTCTTGACTGTAATTTTTACCCATAACCTAATTATCTCTGCTTCTGCCTGTTTCTCAACCCTTCATATGCCCAGTACAACATCTTGGGAAGGATGAGATCATGTTTAAAGCAAACACAAACACACATCAATGAACAATAGCAGGTTCTGTAAATGTACATTCCATTCCCTCCCTTAGGTATACTGGCTGAGACCTGAGCAGATTCGTAGCTGTGGTGGGTGGTGGTGGCGCATACCTTTAATCCCAGCACTCAGAAGGCAGAGCCAAGCAGATCTCTCAGTTCAAGGTCAGTCTGGTCTATGAAGTGAGTTCCATGACAGCCAGAGCTACACAGAGAAATCCTGTCTTGGAAAAACAAAACAAAACAAAAATCCCAAACAAACAAATGAACAACTCCTTCCCCCCAAAAAAGATAAGAGTTTCCGCTTTGGGTCAAATCAAAGAATTTGGTGTCAATCAGCTTACCTGCCTCTTAGACTCTTAAAATGTGCTGCATTTCAAAAAATTTATGGCGTTTGTAATTAATGTGAATGAAGTCCCTCACCGGCTCATTGTATTTATTACCTAAAGCTGGGACTCCAGGGCTGCTGAAAACGCAAGCTATCATGCTCAGCTGTTTACAGTATATAAATGAAATGCCATGCATAATTCTTTTGACTCATAAAATCAGCACCTTTCATAGTTACTTATTAAGAACTATAGATTTTTACTCTTTGGGTAATATAAGTCCCAATTTAAGATAATGAAACCCCAATACATAAAGTCAAACAAACAGCTTTTTAAGTTGTAACCAGAATACTACTTTAGTGTTATTTAAGTCATAAGCCCTAATGTCTTATTCTCAAATTATCATACTGGTTCTGTACGAGTAAATGTGTGCTATCATGATTGTAGCTCACACACAATTCAGGAAAGTCAAAATCATTCAGCAATCCAGTCTTCTAAATACTCAAGCTAAATGGCAGCTTCAAGCAAATCACTGAGGACAATGCTGAACTTCTGTGTGTCCCTAAGCAGGAGAGCAACATGGTGACAACTACCAAAACTAAAAACATCATTTTGTTTTTCATGCTGCTATCCCATTTCTAGAAACTTATTATATGTGAACAAATGTCTTAACATTATTATGTAAAGATTGGGATGTCCATTGATATGATAGGGACCAATGAAGATGGCTCAGGCCTTGCAAACTTAGTGATCTGGGTTTGATTCCCAGATCCTACATAAATGTGGAAGTAAAGAATAAACTCCACAAAGTTGTCCTCTGACCTCCACAAACCACTCTCCATAACACACACACACTTCATAAAAAATAGAGACTAAATAACTTGTGACAGAATTTGTATACTTAAGGGCATTAAAAATACCTGGAAAGGTAGTCCCTGAGTTCAAATCCCAAGTTCCACTATTTATTAGCTTTCTTTATATTACTGAACATTTAACCATCACATACACAATTTTCCACATTGGTAAGTGGCAACAAAAATAAGCATCACCTTAGAAGGTTGCTATGAGGCATCCATGAGTAATTAAAGTATTAAGAAAAGGCCGTGCCACTTGTGGTGGCACATGTTGTTGGGTCTGCTGAAGAGATGGAGGTAGAAGGATCTAGAAAAGGCCTGGATCAGGAACAAGCTCCCAGAGATGTTCCATATGACAATGATGACTCATCAGAGTAACTAAATACTCAATTGGCATTTAAAAGGAAGCTTTAACTGGATCAGTGTGAAAAGTCTCCAGTTAAGTGAAGTCTCACTGTTAAGTGAAACGAGGGAGGCTCAGAATAATATTCAAACACACATGGAAGGAGGGCTGGTAAAGAACAACAGGAGTGTCTTCATATGTAATTTTCACCACGCTTATACATGTATTACCCATTTAAAAGAACTGCAGATTTTTTGTAGTTTGTGACACAAAACACACACATGTATAAAACTAGCATAATAAAATTTTAGTGCCTAACAAAAAGTTAATAAAAAGAAAAAAAATAAAAAAGCAGCAGCATGAGACATAATTAACTGGTATTTTAAATATGAGACAAATAACTTCAAACTATATCATTTTCTATTATGATTTTAAACAATGTATCAACTTCTAATTCTTAGAAGAGAATTGAAATCAGGCTGTGCAGTGGCATGAGTCTTGAACCCCAGCATTCGGGAGGTTGCAATAGGGCTTCAGAGTCTGAGGTTAGTTAGGGCTACACATCTAGACTGTCTCAAGATAAATAACTCAACAAACAACATGGAGTATTAACTGCTAGTTTAAACTTTGCTTTTTAAAGATTTAAAATTTCCTTTTTATGTGTATGTCTGTGTGGGAGTGTGTGTGTGCGTGTGTGTATGGCAGGACTGGTGAGGGTAGAGGACGATCAGGACCCCTGACCTGGAGCTATAGGCAGTCATAAGCCACCCAACACAGGTGCTGGGACCTGTATACAGGCATCTGCTGTATCTGAAGCATGCCTCTGACCAAATCCTCCAAATCTGCTTTGAGGTTTTCTTAAAGAAAAAGTTAATCATGTAATCTGGTGGACTACAAGTGGACTTTTCTTACAGTGTTCAGGTCATATGATTAAGTCAGAAGACAGAAACTACACTTGTGCAATATGCTTTACATTTCCAAGGAACAAACTATTTTGGAGCATTTAATGCCAACACCAAAAAGAATGTCAATTTGATCCTTATCTGCTAACATCTATCATTTTTTTTGTACATTTACACGACAATTTCTTATTACATGCCCAAATGGTTATCACAAATAAAGAATTTATGGAGTTACCAGCATAATTTATTCACTTCCTTCTCTAATATCTAAGACAAAAATGTTTCAAGTAACTGTCATTGTCTAGTCACTTCAAAAATTATTTTTTATCATGTTAATTCTCCTTTAGCCTACATGGCCTTTTGTTTCTTTTTTAAAATTTAGGTTTTTTTTTTACTACTTAACAGAAATACTGTGTTCATTGTAAAAAATTGACAAAATAATGGAATGTTGATCTACCATTCTGATGCATCCACTAAACATTTGGTTATCATCCTTTCCCATGACTCACTGTACACATAGACATGTGCAAACATGTGTGCATGTCTTATTGTGGATACTCTCTACCTCTTCCTCCTTTGCTTCCCAATGCTTATTATAATCATTAATGTGTGGAATTGATTTTCCAGAAACAATTTTTCCACTTTTAAAGTTTTATTCCTATATTGCCATACAAGGTACATTATGGGCATGAACTAGAGTAAGAATCTTTTAACTTTTAACAAGACACACAAAACACACAATGTCTCGCATAAGGTTTTGCTAAAAAAAGAATCTTTCATTATATACATTTCCCTATATTTTGCCGTATCACTCAGGGTACATGTTGGAAATCCTCTCAGGATATATTTAGAATTTCTTGCAAGTTATCAGGAAAGATTCAACTCCTACTATTGAATGACTTCACAATATTTCAGAGTATGACTTGCCATAATTTGCATAATACTTTTACTACTAGGTGTTCCCTTATCCCCAGGATTTTGGCACTGTCAACACTGTGGCAATCAACATCCTTACAAATATGTTCTTGCTTGCTTACTGATGATTTTATTTTCAAGGAAAAGATTTCATGGAGACTAATGGGAGAATGCATGTATTTCTAACACCAATACTCACTGTTTACTAAACAAAACAAAACCAATAAAGAACAATTCATTTCTCTACTAGCATTTATGAGACAGTCTTTCCCATACACCCCTGATAGTACGGTTTGCCATTTAATTTTTACTAGTTAGAGACATAATATTTCACTGTTAATGTATCAATTACTAGTAAGGTTTTTAGTTGTCACATTAGTTGAAAGTTAAGCTTTTTCTTCTGGGTATTGTATAGTCCTATAGGGTGGACTTTTTAAAATTAGTAACATTTCTTACAAATATTAACTCTTCACTTGTATGTATGTAGTTCAAGTGTTTTCTTTCAATCATTTTTTTCCATTTCTGTTACAAAATTATTTCTAGGTAGTTTCATATGCCTATTTTTTTCCTTTCAGATCTTGGAGGTATTCCTCCTTGGTTTATGTTCTATATATATAAATAAAACTTGACTAGTATTTAAAATACCTCATTCACATTTAAGTCATTAAACAAGTTGAATTAATGTTTACTACAAAAATGTGCTTCCCTCCTTACTTAAGAATCACTTTGTCATGATGGAAATTTCCGTAAGCACCAGGATTTACACACACACACACACACACACACACACACACACACGCTTACACTTACATATATGTGAGACAGAATCTCATGCACTTCAAGTTGACCTTGATATCAGGTGTGAATGACCTTAAATTGCTGATCTTGTTCCCACTTCCAGATAAGAGCATATGCCACCATCCCCATTTTATGTGGTGCTAGGGATCAACCCAGAGCTTTGTGCATGTTATGCAACCACTCAGTCGTTTACTTCTATTTCTTAGAAAAGAAAATGTCTGCACTTACATGTTTAAGCCTAAAAGTACATATTCAAATAAATAAACTACTTTGTTAGGAGTAAGTCAAAGCATTTTCATATAAGATACTCATGAGATTTTAAGATGAAAGAATTATTTCAATGTTCAAATTTAGATCAAATTTTAAAAATTATACTGGACCTAGTAGCACAGGTCTGATCTGAAACGTCACCTGCTTGGAAGGATGAGGTAGGAACCTAATATAGTCAAGGGCCACCTGGACAATTTAGTGGAACCCTGTCTAAAGATAAAAAAGTGAGACCAGGTGTCAGAGGAGGTGGTGTATGCCTTTATTTCCAGCAGAGGCAGATAGGTCTCTGTGAAATCAAGCCCAGCCTGGTCTACAAAGTAAGGCCTAGGACAGTCAGGGTTGTTACACAGGGAAACCCTATCTTGCAATCCCCTGTACCCCACCCAACCACCAATACTTTTCAGAAATTAAATGGAAAGCATTTTTATTGAGCACATATCACTTATTACACAAAACTGCATGAACATACACTTAATATTTCCTAGTTACCCTGTAGAGTTGACATTAATGATTAATGTAAATATTCAACTTTCTCTTAGTAAACCACTTTCCTTAAAGTAAATAAGTATTTTTTTTTGTTATTTTGCCATGATTAAAGAAAAAATATAATCTCACAAAAGCTGTTTCAACCTTTCTTTTATTTACTGATAGTTCCTATTGCAAAACCACTCATCCTATGACTCTCTAAAGAGTTAAAAGATTCTTACTTTAGTTCATGCCTATACTGTACCTTGATGGCAATATAGGAATAAAACTTTAAAAGTTGAAAAATTGTTTCTGGAAAATCAATTCCACACATTAGTGATTATAATAAGCATTGAAAAAAATTTAAATATAAAAACTACTAAACTATAGCTAAAGGGGGGGATCATGTTGATATTTCTCATCTACTACTAATAAACAAGTTTAGAGTCTGTCTAAATTTGTAGTGGCACTTGAGTCTGCAGTCCAGTGACTTGGGAGACTGAGGCAGACTGACTAGCCTCAGACCTGGGGTTTGAAAGCAGCCTGAGTAAGAGCATAGCCAGTCTCAAAGAATAAAGCTACAAGAGTTTTCTTGTTTTGTTTTGTTTTTTGGCTATATTTTTTGTGATAGACCCACTTCAAATTCTAGTCCATTCACTGTAACACAAACCTTTTATTACACATCTCGAGTCTCCCTAGAAGTATATTCAACTGAAACGTAAGTCAATATAATTAGTAAGAATATCTGCTGGATGGTGGCATATGCCTGTAATGCCAGCACTTAGGAGGGAGACAGGATGACCATGTTCAAGGCCAGCCTTGGCTTCCATTTAAAACAAAGTTTATAAAGTATGTATCAGACACTTGTACAGTCATGATCTACTTTAATAATACCCATGGGCTAGATTTAAACATAAAGAAACTTGGTTTTCAGTGCCCAAGGTCAGACAGCTAATAACAGGGGAGGCTAAAATCTAATTCCAGGTCTCTCCGATTGGGCTATCTACTCAGGTAAAATTTGAATTGTATTGTTTCACTCTCACATACCATACAGTTTTAAAACTATTTTCAAACAGAATATGTAAGGTTATCTCATTCAATTCACAATACCCTCAGGAGCTTCTCAGGACAGAACTCTGAAACTGCCAGCACAAGCTGCACTTAAAGGGCATGTGACTAAGACAGAGAAGCTGAATGAAGATCCTCTAACTTTAGTGTTAAACCACTTGCAGGTTATGTAGAACCATTTCTCCCCATTTAGCACAACTATCTCTGCCTTCTCCTACTGAATGATAGCCATAGACCTTTTCAATAAAAATAACACACTGGGGAAATAAGTTAGTAACTGCATTAATAAAGTCCATACAAGGTTTATGTCTATCCTATTAGTGTTTGAAAACTTGCATTAAAAAGTTAATGCTTAGTAAACAACCTCAGAAGAAACTACAATCTGTGAGAATTAAAGTGGCTTAATTTACTTGTTAATTGCTCAACACTCATTCAGTAAACAACCTAGCAGGGACTTCAGCAATATGTCTGCTTGGACAGGGCCTTATCCACTGCAGCATCCTTGGGGAGAAGACACAATAGAGACACTATCCTTTAACTGAAGGAACGTTTACAGCTTACTGAGGACTACTCCAGTTGACAGGTATAAAATTTAAGTAAAATAAAGGAATAGAAAATATCGTGTAGTAGCCTAAGGAACTGACTGGCTACCTTGGCCCAAAGGAGAATACTTTTTCATTGGCGATGATACCCTACAAAGACAGTGAAAATAAGAAAGACCTCGTTGTGGAAAAACCAAAGGGTGTTAGAGCCCCAGCCTTTACACATTACTTAGTGGAGGACTTAGTCCCCAAATACATTTCTGTATATAAATCTCTCTCCCTTTCGAAACATGGTCTCACTGCTCTAGCTGGCCTGGGATTCTCTTTAGATCAAGCTGGCCTTCAACTCACAGAAATCTGCCAGGCTCTGCCTCCCACTGCTGGGATTAAAGGCACACATCACCACACCCAGGCACACACCACCACACCCAGACACACACAGAAATCTCACAAGCTATACAGTATCAGAAATGCCTTCCAATGCTCTAATCATCTATTTGTGTGGGTATAATGTCAAACATTTTTCACATTTACTCTCCATTGCTATTTAATAACCGATTCCTGCTGCTAATCTCCCAGATTTCACCAGTAGTCTAAGTTACAGCTTCCACGAGTTCCCTATGATTGGAGCAATTAATTGTGAAGTAAAACTGCAGACTCATCCAATCTTTTTCTGATGAACGTCTCCTCTTCTAGTACTCGGTGTTTTTAAACTGGTTTCCTCTAGTCCATTTTGGTGCACCTGCACAGTACTGGTTTGGACTTCCAAAGCACTTAGGGATTCTGTTTACTTGGTGAAGTGTGGAGTGTCACATGGGCAGGAAGGCAAAACCACTCCCCCACCCCCCCTCTTCTCAAGAGATCAGAACCTCAGCCTGGAGAAAAATAATGGCTAAAACTGTATTTCAGGAGATGGCTCAGTCACTAAAGTGCTTGCTTTGCAAGCATGAAAATCCAAGTTTGGCTCCTCAGCATCCACGTGAAAGTCAAGTGTGTTGGTGCTCCTTTAACCTCAGTACTCAGGGGCAGATGGAGACAGGTGGATGACTGGGGCTCGCTGGCCAACTAGGCTAGCTGAATCATTGAGCTAGCCTAAGAAAGAAAGGGGATGCAGGAAGAACAGAGGAAGACACTACAGGCATGCACAGATATGCAAATAAAAATGGCAACAAGTGAATGGTTGAGGCAACTGTGGTACAATCCACACTATAGGATAATAATTAGCAATGAAAAGGAATACACTATTTAAGAATCTGTATGGATCACAAAATGGTAAAATTGTAAATACACGTATAAAAACTACTATGATTTTTCTGGGCAGTGCAAGATCACCCAGATAATATTTTTAGTACAAAGTATCAAACAGGCCATTCTTTCTATTTTGTTAAATTGCTATCATTATTTTAGCTTGCAGCTCTCGTTAACAAATACGATCATGTAAGTTCAGAAAATCTGGAAAGGGAAAAATTCAGTCTGACAAATTACAAGACAATCATTCCATCTCATTCCTCAAGCATTCATGGTGTTAAGAACCGTATTCCCAATCCTCAACAGATTTTAAAAAACACAGATTCTTCAGTTACATTGCTTACAACTAATATTTAACCAAAAACCTGACTTCATATAAGAGAATGTATAATCTAAGTTATAAAAGTCAAATGTGATATTTTGTAAGGCCTTCCAATTTAAAACAAGGAACTTTCTAAGTTTGCAGAATAAATAAAAAGAGTTTAGCCCCAAACTGACAAACATTCCTTTCCTAAAGCTCATTGTTTGATGTCAAAACATTGGCTACTACAGTGCATATAAAATGGAGTACAAAGGGTTGGGCAACCCTAGGTGCAAAATAATTCCTGTATTTTCACAATATATTATACACCCAAGTCAGAGGAGGTCACCTTTTCTTTTTTATTTTTTTAAACAAATGCAAAAGCTAATTAAAAACACAAGCCTTACTCCATAAATTTAAACTGGTCAAGGAATTGACTGGGAGGGGCAATTATGGAGGATTTAAAGGAAAAAAAAATGCCCAAAAGCGAAATGATGCCACAGGCAGAAAATACAAAGTCAGTAATATCCTGGCTTAACCTTCCTGCTTTTAAATTATAGCCAAATGAATTTACATTTATTATATTTTCAGCTTGATCAGTTTCCGAAGAATTACTTCCCTTTCGGAAAAACCTCGTCACTTTCCCATAAGCTAGCCTAGGTCTCCAGCCCAGGGAGGCAACACCATCTTTCATTGCCTTCCCATTCAACTGAGACTGTCGCAATACCAAACACCCTGTTCTGAAGATAGTACAACCGCCTTCTCTCCGAAAAGAAAAAGCTGTAAGTCCTGGTGTAATCCTTCCAGTCTCATCCGGAGCAAGAGAACACTCACTGAACCTCTCTGCAGGGATGTCCGATAAAACCCTTAGAATCACCGAGAACGCACATTCGTAGGGAAGGTCTTCAGTGACTCTGCAGTGAGGGCCGTATCAGTGACATTCCCTCCCAAGCCTGTCTCACTGGAGACGCCTCTGCCTCCAGGGGGTTCTCCTATCTTCCTGCTCATCCGGCTGACGGCCTTTGCCAGGGAAGGAGCTTTGGGGAATGGGACCTGGAGGTGGCTGCAACCCCCGAGTAATGGCTAAAGCAATCCTACTACCACCTGAAGCCCCAAAGACTCCAAAAAGGGAACCGTAATGGCCGCACTCGCTCTCACCCAGGGAAAGGTGGGCATCATAATCCCTCGCCAGTGGACCACGGGGACAAGCCATGGGTCCAGTATGTAGCTCGCGAGAAAAGAGCAACTAGCCAGTGCAGGATGACAAGGGGGAAGGAGCCCCAAGCACCGCAGGCCGCCGTTCACACTCCCCAGTCCCTTTCTCCTCTCTCCCGGGCAATCGTCCCCACCAGTCGCCAATTACCTGCCGCACCTGACCTGCCGGGGCTCGAAGTGCAGAATCAGTACCCACACGAGACCCAGAGGCTCTGTCACTGAGGGAGGGGAAGTCTTCAGCTGCAAGGGGCGGGCCGTGCTAGTCATGTGACCTCAAGCTCCACCCTGCTTCTCCTCCCCAGACACCTTGCCTCTCGACAGTCTAGGATCTTAGCGGATCTCTTGGATATTAGTGGTCCCGCGGCTAATGAACGGGTTATTTCCCTTTTTTCACTATGACTGGGTTATAAACTACAGTACAGAAAGCTGTGCTGCATGGCAAGGGTTAAAGTGCATTGCTAAGGAAGTGACGTTGAGTCACGCTCTAGGGACCGGAAGTGGCGGTGGAGTCCCGCCTCTCTAAGTCCCGAGTTAAGATTCTGGCTGGAAAGCCTAAGCCTATCACGTGATTTTAAAAAAAAAAGTGGTTTGCCTGCTGGAAGATAGCCAAGTTATCCGGGCCCACCGTTACCTTTTGCTTTTGAGAACACATTTACTGCAGGTCTCCACAGGCTTTGTTACCTCGAGAAGAACCCGTGTTACAAAAACCTATTAGGCGACAAGAGCGTTTGAAGGTCACTGGAGCCCTAGGGAGAAAGGGGGCGGGAAAGACTGATCGTGCAGATTTGAGAGAAGAGAGGGAAGGGTGGAAAGATCCGGCTTCTGCCGCCGGAGCCTACCGAGCAAGCTCGGCGGGAGTGTCGCAAAGGGTGGGCGGAGCTAGCTCTCTCTCTCTCTCTCTCTCTCTCTCTCTCTCTCTCTCTCTCTCTCTCTCTCTCTCTCTCTCCACACCCCCCGCCCGGCCCTGGGGACAGGGGGGCCGTCCTGGGGGGGAGGGGAGCGCGGCACGCAGCACTGCGGCTGCGCGCGACGCGGCGGCCGCGCCGGCGCGCTGAGGGGGCGGGGTGAAAGGTCATATCGCGGCGGCGGGGCTGGCTGGCGGCAGCTGCGGGCGGGAGCCGAGTGTCCCGCGTGCACGTGCGGCGGAGCGGCGGCAGCAGCGCGGCGGCGGCAGGTCTTCCCGCGTCTCCCCGGAGCTTCGCGGCCCGGCTTGGCTCTCGTGGCCTCCCTGTCCCCCTCGGGCGCCCTTCCCTCAGCCAAGAGGCCGGCGTGTGGGGTTGAGTGGCCCGAGCTCAGGGCGCGGAGAGCTCCAGGCGGCGAGGACGACGGCGTTGGTGGCGGCTGTAACGACGGCCTCAGCAGGCGGGGAAGATGAAAGGGTGAGGAAGGAAGGGCAGGCGGCGGGCAGGGGAGAGGGGCGTGGGCCGGTGGCCCCGGAGGGCGCCGCGAGGAGAGGCTCGCGCCAAGACCGGGCCTCCGGAGGGACAGTGCCCGGCTCCTCCGTCACCGCGCTCCGGGAGGGGGGCGGAGGCTAGGCCGGCTGTTGGCGGGCTGAAGGGCCCGCGGAAGGCAAGGGCGCGCGTCCACGGATCCCACCCGGAGGACGAGTGTGCGCCGAGTGGGACAACCGGGAGAGAGATGGTGGGCGCCCGGGGCCTCTTCCCGGGAGCGCACGGCCGAGCCACCTCAGGTGCTCATTCGCATCCGGGATCCACGCTGAGGCTGCGGGCTTTGACACGTTTCGGTTTTCTTCGTGCTTAAAGGCAGTGAAGAACCTTCTGGAGGGAAAAGGAATTGGAATAAAGAGCATGGGGATGAGTGTTAGGAGCTAGTGACTCAACGGGATTTGGGTTGGGTCAGAGCGAGTGGAGGAGGGAGGGGGAACGAACTCGAGCCGCGTAGACTTTGGGGTGCCAAAATGTTTAAGGAAGTATCAGGGATCAGTAGGTGGAGCTATTGCTCCAGGAGCGTTTTGCCCCCTGAGTGCAAAGAGGAGCTTTTTTTTTTTTTTTTTTTTTGCTGCTTGTTAGCACGGTTGAGGTTTGATCTTTCAAGTCTTGTGTTGCATTGGATGTTATTTTGGTTTAACTGTTCCGGTTTGGTAAAAAGTATTTCCCTTCCATTGATTTATAAACTGTTACAGTATTAACACCGCGCTAACACATTGCTTAGGCAAGCCGTTTTGGAGGTTGCCTTTACAATCCTTTAGAAAAAGGAGCGGAAGCTTAAACATTAAGTTTTTGAAATACCGTAAGGATTTTTCTTTCTAAGTCAGCTGAAAATTAGAACTATTGTTTCAGTTAGTTGAACTGTTTATTCAGCATGCTTTTTTGTAGAGTATATCGTCCTGTGTAAAATGAAGATCACATATCTTGACGCGTCTTAAAATTCAAAATGTTCTGACAAAGTTTAATTTGATTTTAATTTGATTTGATAAATGCTTTTTTTTTTTTTTTTACTCTGGTTTTGCTTTAGATGTTGGTTATTTGGTGTTGGATTTTTTGGAATGTTTACGCCACTAGGGTCACGATCCAGAACGTTTGGCTAATTTTTTAAAATGTGATCCAATTATCTTCAGGAAGTTTTATTTTTCTAGTAGAATATGACTTTGATACTGTCTTTTCTTTTTCTACTCATTGATACTCAATACATGTTTGTCATGTTCTGTTACGGTAATAGCAATGATGATACTGAGTAAGAAATTATTCTGGTTTAAGTTTAAAAATCTTGGATCTAGTTCAGTTCTAGGTGTAGGATGCAATCTGATACTTAATTGACAGAAATGGAGCAACCCTGGCGTTATTGGCAATCAGTTCAAACTCGTATTTAGTATATTATTGAAGCAGCTCTATCCTATTAACTTATTTAAGTTCTGGGAGCTGAAGAAAAGCACTGAGGAATATACAACCCTAGTACTTTATTTTGAGATAGGGAGCCCACTAAGTTGGTCGGGCTGGCCTTGAATTTGGCAACAATACTCTTGGCCTCACGCACCCTTTTGAATAGCTAGTGTTGCAAACTTGAGCCACCAGTACCAACTGGTTCTGTTTATTTAAATAGATACTATGTGTAACATAATTAATGGAGACAAATGCCTATTTAAAGGGAACTTCAGTGGAATCCAATTAAGATTACTTAAGTAAGGCTCTTATTGCTTAGAATTGTGTTCTGAACTAAATAATTTCAAGATGATTTTACAGGTGTGGTTTTTTAATTTTCCCCAACTGACTCCCACAAAACATGGAACTTTTATTTTCCTCTTCCTTCCTTTTAAGATACTAAAGAAATGAAATCATAGTATTTTTGGATTTTTGGTATTTGTTTTAAGATGATAATGTCCTTGAGGTGCAAAACTTGTACAGCTGTGCACTATATGTTCAGTCTCCTAACTTCATTGGGAAGACCTGTGAAAAACAGTGCTCCTGTTTCATAGGTTTTGGTTTTGGTGGTTATTGTTTTCATCTATTTTATAGGATTTGTTGTTGTTGTTAATTGGTAGTTTTTTTGTTTTTTCCTGAGACAGGTTTCACTGTATATCTTTGGGGCCTGTCTCACACTGTAGACCCAGCTGGCCTTGAACTCATAGAGGTCTGACTGTTGGGATCAAAGGCAGGCCCAGCTCTATTTCATAGTTTTTGTGTGACATTTTATTTGGTAATTTTTAAAATTTTTTCAGTTAAGTAGATGACTCTAAAGTTGGAAGCCAAACCCCTACTGTGATGTAATCTATGATTTAAATTTTTGACATTAAAATTTCTTAAGCTTACTATTTTAAATTTTTTACTTAGTATTTTTATTAATAACAGCAGTAGGATATCCTGTTATAAATTATGTATTTTCTTTATCTCTGTAGTAGATAAATTTGTGAGTAATAACTACTATGTTTTTAAATGCATATCTAGACACATATATATATTAGTTGGCTATTTCAATTGAGGTTTTTTTTTTTTTTTAATGGTTTCTTTTTACTTCTTATATGCATTGGTGTTTTTCCTTGCATGAAGGTCTGTGTGAGGGGTTGGATCTCCTGGAACCAGAATTACAGACAATTGTGAACCGCCTGTGAGTTCTGGGAATTGAACCAGGGTCCTCTGGAAGAGCAACCAGTGCTCTTAACCTCTGGGCCATCTCTCTAGTCCCTCAACTGAGGTTTCTTGTTTTTATGAACAAAGGGCATTATGGCTAGTAATTACTCTTACCTGTTATTCCTCCCCAGGGAAGGTGATATTCAGGCAAGTAGAATGCCATAGGCCACAATGACTTTAGTGCCAGTGCAATTAGTTATCAGTGTAATCAAAAATAAAACTAATTCCATTTATCTTTCAATTATAATAAAAAGGTGCAAATTAGTTCTATTAAACATGCCTTTGAATGAGATAAGAATACTAAAATGACCTAAGAAAAGATGAAAATGTAGGTAGGAATAATAAGAACTACAGAGCAGTGTGGTTAATAATTGAAACTTGGCCAAATGTTAGTTGAGTAGAATAAAAGATTCTGCAGTTAGAAGTGAAACTATGTTAACAAATACAGAATAACATTATCTCCAATAGTATGTGGACTGGGAATAGGCCCAGTAAGTCTTCTGTGTCTTTATCTAGGTATTGATTACATAGGAAATAAATACGTTTTTAAAAAACTGAACTGTAGACATGATTTGTGATATTTTTGTATCTGTGTCCCTCTGATCTCACTATGGACTCAGGCCTATTGGCCCCTAACCTTCAGATCCATCTGCTTTCTTCTCTCGTATAGCTGTTTATAACAATAAAACTGATTGTAAAACCAGTAATTTGTGGTTTATTGATTGAGATACTGAATTTTTAAAAATACCGTGTAATGTCTCCTTTGCTATGTTGAGAGTTTTGAAATGTCTGAAGTATACTTATAGAAAATTGGTAAGTGGTGTGGTATTGCTGTAGTGATCTCTTCTTTCCACGAGTTGTAGACAACTTTTACTAAAGCTGCTACTAATAAATAAATGTAGGTTTCTGTGAGTTTGGGGATTATGTCAGTTGGTTGAGTACTTGCCTAGCATGCATAAAACACCATCATTGCATAAACTGGACATAGTGGTACACACTTTTCCAAGCACTGGGAGGCAGAGACCAAAGTGTTAGAAGTTCAAGGTTACATAGTAAGTTTGATGCCAGCTTTGGATACATGAGACACTGTCTTGAAAAGTTTCTATGTTTAAGAATTTTTAAGGGTCATCCAGGAAGCTAAGAGCTTACTTACATGCTTTTCCTGATTTATCATAATACTTTGAATAAATTATGTGTTCTTGTTATCAAAATTTGTAGTCAACTTTATTACATCTTGTCAATTAAAATCTCTTATTTTCCAAAGTCAGTGTTCTTGACAGATAAACTATTTAATACCTATTTATATTTTACCTTGCTGTGTTGTCCTGTAGAAATCTTGATTTTTGTTTTTTAGGCATTAACTGTAGCTTTCAATTTTGTGGCATTTGAAGAAGCTTGTTTCAATTATTCAAATAAATTTCTTTCATCTTTGTTTTGAGCCTAGTCCTCAGTAACCAGTAGAATACTAGTAGTAACCTATAGAGCACTTTTCATTCTAAAATTGTAGTTTAAGCTACAGAATTCTACCTTTTGATTTCCTTTCAGTTAGTTAAATGCAGTGTCTAATTTACTAGTAAAGTATTAGTCTTGTTTGATGTAGTAGTGCATAGTTGATCATTGAGCAGTTGAAATGTTTAAATATTTAAATTTTGTTGAAATATTTTTAAGTTTAGTTTAATTTTTTTAAAGGATTTTTTCCCACTTTTCATGTGTTTAGATGTTTTACCTGCATTTATGTCTGTGCTCCATGTGTGTGCCTGGGGTATAGAAGCCAGAAGAGGGTGTTGATCCTGAGACTGGAGTTTTGTTGTGAGCCACCATGTGGGTGTCAGGAATGGAACTCAGGTTCTCTAGAAGTCTAGCCAGTGCTGTTAACTGCTAAGCCATAGTTTAAAGTTAAATGTTAGTTTTGGGGCATTTTAAAGCCTATTTGACACAAACTTGATATATAGATCTGTAAACTTTATTAAATGTTAATATACATAAAATGTTTCCTGGGAATGTTAACATCTGGATTGAAGTATGCTGTGAGTAAAATAAGGCTAATTTTAAAGACTTAGTATGACCATGGCATGGTGGTATGCATCTCTGATCCCATCATCAGAGAGAGGCGGGAGGGCAGAAAATTCAAGGCTAGCCTGGACTACATGAGACCAAGTTTCAAATAATAACACTTGATGTGAATAAGGGGCTTCATTTTAAAAGGGTAGAATGTTTAATAAGTTTTATTTAGATAACATTTACCTTGTGTGAATACTTCACTTTTTTTTTTAAATTTAAGATGTGTGATTTGTATGTTTCTTCTGGATGTTACTATACTGGAGCCTTCAAAACCAAAGTTGTATATAAAGCATGGTTTTAGAATCTAGTTCCCAGATGGTAGGTATTTCTAAATATTTTAACTTGTGGGGCACATTTAACTGGTCTGGTTATACTCCTGGGCTTTTACTTTTCCAATTACGTTATCTGCTACAGGTAGAAAACATAGCCGGAAGTGTGTACCATTTTATGAGCTAGTACAACCTATGTCAGCTTCCATTCCTTACATATTTCTTCTTTCTTCCCTCCTTCTCCCCCCAAGACATTTTTTAACTATGTAGCTCTCACTGTTCTGGAACTCACTATGTAGACCAGGCTGGCCTCTACTCACAGAGGTCCACCTGCCTGTGCTTTAGACATGAATCACTGCACTCAGTTCCTCACATATTCTTGAGGGGGCAAATATGTATATATGTATGTATGTTTGTTTGTTTAATCCTGGAGCCATTTCAGTCCCCTTAAGTGCTGTAGCAAATGCTTGCTCATAGAACTATTTGACATAGTCAAAAAAAAGTGTGTGTATGTATACATATGTATATATGTAATGTACACACACATATATTCTTTCTTTTGGATATTTTTTTCTTAGTAATGAGTTTTCTGGATTTTTTGTTTGTTTGTTTGTTTTAGGAACAGTCTCCTGTAGCCATGGATGGCCTGGAACTTGTTATGTAGACCCAACTGGCATCAACTTCACAGAGATCCAATTACCTCTGCCTCCACAATTCTAGAATTAATGCCTGACACCATGCCGACCAAACTGATACTTGTTGCCATTTGACCTCTCAAAGTAGTTTTTACTCCCAGCAGTGTGTGAGGCCTTTAAGGGCAAAATCTGCAGAGGAGAGAAACTTGAGAAAACTGAAGAAGACACTACCATTTTAGCTAAGAGTGCTGGAAAATTTTGTGTGCCTAGCTGGGTAATGGTGGTGCACACCTTTAATCCCAGATCTCTTGACCTTGAGGACAGTCGGGGCTACACAGAGAAAGCCTGTCTTAGAAGGAAAAAAAAAAAAAAAGGCAAAAATGAAGAAAATTTTGTCTGGATGTGCTGTGACTACACATGACTATTTTTAAAGTAATAGAAAAACCAGTTTTATTAAGTTGGTTTTGAATATACATTCACTCTAGTTTTGCTTTTCTGATTAAATAATAAATAGTATTTTCTTTTGACTTAAAATTTACTTTCAGTGGTCATTTGTATTTCTCATGGCTTGTTTAATTTAAAAAAAATAAGGTGGTATTCATCAACTGCCTAAATTTTAAAAACAATGTTCTTGAGAAAATTCAGATCAGTAAATGTTTACAGTGATGTTTAAGATGAGATCATTTGAAAGAAAGCTTGATTGTTTTTTATTTTATTTATAAATGAAAATTGTTTTCATTTATTTTAATAAATGAAATTACTGTAACAAACAGAATTTAATTAAAAGCAGCTAAATTTTAGAGTACCACAAATAATAGGTAGCAATAGAGTATTTTAAAATACATTTCCTGTCTGTCTTAAGGTTTTTTTTTTTACTATCTGTAGGAATAGCTTGGACCTTAAGAATGATTGCAGACTTGGATGCAAATTCTGAATTATGTTGGTATCTGAGCTGATGGGTTTTCTTACTATAAAAAGGTTATGGAGACATACCATGGCTGCAATAACGTGTCCCATTTGCCATTTCTGCACATGGTCAGCACTCTTTCTATGATATCAAGAAATAAAGTAATAGAATCATATTTCAATTATTGTCTTTGAATTTTTCTCTTCAGTTTGTTGTTTGTCCTGTCTCTCTTCCCTCTCCTCAGGATACTCTATATCTAGTAACACTCACTAGGCCAAAAAAATTCTAATTTAATTTTCACACTGTTTTCAGTAAGATTGTTGTATCTGTACTTGATTGTTGGGAAAAAAAAAAAAAAGTACATAATCCAAAAAGTGATTTTAAACAGTTTTGTGGAGAAAGAAGTGGGGGTCTGAGGCTAAGTGGCCATCAATCAACAGGAATGGCTTTATTCTATACATGCAAAGCCAGGATGTTTTAATTTCACTTGTAAGACTAAGTACAACTGGGTTTTTTGTGGTTTGTTTTGAGATTTCTGTAGCCCAACCTGGATTTGTACTTATTTATTCAATAGCTGCAAATGACCTTGAATCTCTACCCACAAGTAGTAGGATTACTATTCCCCTACCTGCCAAAGGATTTTTAAGCAGAATAATCATCAAACTTATTTTTAAATTCTGATTTCATTACAATGGCATTATCTCCTTCCATTATATTTTCAGAAACAATGGCTTGAACTATCATTCTAAGAGATAGTATGAGAATCATTTATAAAGTTGAAGAAATGGATTTAATAGGTATTAAAATGGGGCATAGTGTATGAGTTTCCATCTGTGGTCAGCTTGCTTTATTGCTGTGTCAGAACATCATGATGTTAGGAGCATATATGGTTGAAGAGGCTGCTGTCCTCATCATTGGGAAGCAGACAGAAAAGGTCAGCAGTGAGATAAACCCTCCAGAGTTATGAGTTTAAGCACTACTTTCTCCAGCTAGATGTACTTTCTAATCACCCATTTGGTGTGAATCCATTGATGATGCTAGAATCCTTGTCCAGTTACCTTTTAGTAACCTTACTACTTGGGGACCAGCTCTTGAACATGTTAAAATATGACTCAGAGGAATACTGCAGCTAAATTTCTGTATTGGACAAATCAGATGGAAGCCACTCATGAAGATAGAGAAAAGAGGTAACATATAGTGGATAGTATTGACCCAATTAAATATCTTAAGCTGTGTATCCACAACCCCCAAGGAGTATCCAATCCATAATGTCAGTAGTTATAGGGTAAGATAGAGAGACCTTACTTTAAATTTATAGAGATTGCATATAAAAGCAAATGCATAGTCAGGACTTGGTGGTGCACTTAAAGAGGTTTGAGAGTTCTGGGTTATGCTCGGCTGCAAAAAAAAAAGTTCTGGTCCAGCTTGGGCTACATGAAACCCTGTCTTTAAGGGGGTTGGGAGCGGGGCGGACAAATAGTAATATGTGATGTAGAAATTTCAGTAAAGAAAAGCAGTTAGTGTTTGGCGTAGTTAGGGTTTCTATGGCTGTGAAGAGACCATGACTATGGCAACTCCTATAAGAAAACATTTAATTGAGGTTTGGTTTATTACCACGATGGCAGGACAGGGTGGCATGCCTACAGACATGATGCTGGAGAAGGAGCTGAGAGTTCTACATCTTGATCTGCAGTATAAGGAGTCTGTCTCACTAGCCAGGCTTGAGCTTATAAAACCTCAAAAAGCCAACTTCCACAATGATACACTTCTAACAAAGCCACTACTACTCTGTAAGACCACACCTAATTGTGTCATTCCCTGTGGGCAAAGCAATCAAACTCATGAGTTTGTGTGAGCCTTACCTGTTCAAACCACCATAGTATTTAAGGTGTGACTTTGAAGGATTTAGTTTAAGATTCGTACTAGTCAGGATAAAAAAAAAAGATCTACTTTAATGTCTTGATTTTTTTTTTTTTTTTAACTGATCTTTGACTTCTGTTTGAGATCCATGTGAGTGAACCCTTATCAGAACATAACACATCCTTCTCTTTAGTCTTAAGGATAAAGATGATTACTTCAAGGAAGAATGGTAGGACTTGTCTTACTATAATGAAAATCCTTAGAAATGCCTGATTTCTAGTTTTATATCTCCTCACTACGAGCATATTCTCTGTTGGAGCTTTGATTTTTATCTCTGTGAAGGGAAGTGGGATGGACCCAGTGGATTCTAAGGCACTTTCAACATGAAATACTGAACAAAAAAATGACTGACTTGTTAAAATTTTGTGTACCAAGATATGTTGTGCCCATTGAACGAATAAACAAGTATAGGGAGTTTTTCTGCATTTTATCTTTGCTGTGTAACTAAGTTGTTGGGGGGGGGTCATTTTCTTATGGAGTCATATCTCCATCTTGTGGTGTTTCAGAATATTGCCATTAAGTTTGTTTCAAAGTTTTGAGGATAAAGGTTTAGTGGAAGCACTTTGGGTTTAATTTCTATCACAAATAGCCATACCAGGTATATGTACACATAATGGTATTTGTTGCACAGATATACACCAAACAAACTTAACAATTGGAAGACTGGATAGAATTGGAAAAGTGAAGATTTGAAGATTTTTGTTTTGAAAATATAGTAGATAAATAGATGGACATATTTCTGCCTTTTCACAATGTCAGGTAGTCCAGCTAAAGTGAATTCAAGAGGTTTGATGGTTTACTTGTTTTTTGAGATGGTCTTTTGTGTAGATAGCCATATGGCTATCCTGGAATTGCTATATAGACCAGGCTGGCCTGGACCTCACAGAGATCCCCCTGCCTCTGCTTCTGCCTCTGCCTCCCATGTGCTGGAATTAAAGGTGTGTGCCACCAAGCCAGACTAATATAAATTCTTTAATTCCAAACTATGTTGTCAATGTTGATTTATATTACGTAGCTTATAGCAGATGTGCCCATATATCTTTATGGACATATGGTGTTTACATAATCAGCATAAGTTAAGAGAGGCTACAGCTAAGTTCCAGGTTTCAGAAATGGGCTAAGCAACTGTATTGATAATAGCAAACTGAACCAGGAACTTGCTGCTGGGGTTCTCTTTAGCAAGTTCAGCTTAAAGATGGAAGGCTAAGCAAGAGTCTGACACAGGAAGTGTGAAAATGTGGACAGAAAGGTGGTTAAGTAGGCAGGGGAACCAAACCAAACCAAAGCTCCAGTGACAATCTGGAATCCTGCTTGTTGATCCTTCTCTCTCCCTCTCTCTCTCTCTCTCTCTCTCTCTCTCTCTCTCTCTCTCTCTCTCTCTCTCTCTCTCTCTCTCTGTCTCTCCCCCTCCCTCTCCCTCTCTCCCTGTCTCTGTCTCTGTCTCTCTGTCTCTCCAGTGTTGGGTGTCCATTACTTTATGGGGCTTAGGTAAGGATAAGGAAATGACATCCCTTTATCTGGTGTGCCTGTTCATCCCTAGTTAATTCCCTTGCAGTTTCAGTACACCTCAATAAATTTATAGGGAGACTCCCTTTCTACTCCCAGTTTGTGCAGGGTAGGTAGTGCCTTACAGGTTGTGTGGTTTTAGAGTTTCCCTAGGGTATGTAGTCATCCTTTTCTCTCAGAATGGAACTCCTCGAAACAAAAGGTAGCTTGAAAAATCACTGTTTTCACACAATATAGAGTCACTTAGTACAGGATACACCTGATCTCAACAGTATTGCTTCCTTTTAGTTGGTATTTCAAGCAGTAAAAACAGTACAGATGAACTATCATCTTACTCTGATAAGTAGGATCAATCCTAAATCAATAAAAATTGTTACCAAGGGTATAGAAAACCACAAAATGCCCTAATACCTAATTGGTGTGTATATAAATGGTGTGAATACCTTGGTAGACAACCTAGCATTAATTTTATATTATCAGTTGAACAGTAACTTCAGACTTTATGGTTTAAAAGTTATCAGTTATGCATCGTATGTTCAAATGTCCAAAATGCTTCTCACTGAACTTAATATCAAGGTTTTGGTGTAGGTATGGTAATTTAAATAGTCCCCACCAAATATTCATGCCTACATAGAATTTTAACATGTAGCCTTTATTTAGAAACAGGAGTTTGGAGGGGTGATAAAATTAAGAGGTCGTTTGGATTAAAGTTGATCCTAGGTCATGTGACTGGTTGCATTTGAGAGGGCAGGTTCAGACCTATAGTGAAGGAGCAAAGATTATGTAGCTAGATTGTCCAAAGCCAAAAAATCTAGTGCTATCAGAAGCTAAAAAATATAGATAAGGAATGATTCTTTCCTAGAGGCTATGAGCCTATTCTCCGATTTCTACCCACCTGAACAATAAATGTATACATTACTTTGCTTTAAGCCCTTGAATTTGTGGTCTTTTGTTCAGAAAAGGCAAATGCCTATAGAAAGAGAAAGTAGATTCATGAATGGCTGGAAACAGGAAAAAAGATTGTGTAATCGCCTTTAGATGTAATGGGACTGACTGTTCCAAAGGTGAATTAATGTACTAGTTGTATGCCTTTGAAACATAAAATTTATACTTTTTACTAATTTTCAAAAAAGTTTTGTGTTTTGCTTGCATTTGTCTGCACACATGACATGTGTGAAGATCAGAAGAGGCTTAGCAGTTAAGGGCACCTAACTACTCTTGGTTTCCAGTACTGACATGGCAGTTTCAGTCATCTGACACCTCCATGGGCATGAGGCACAAATATACATGCATTCATATAGGCAAGTACTCATAATTATAAATAAAAACTAACCTTAAACAAACAAAGAAGGCAAATAAGGTTGTGGTTGTAGCTCCTGAAAGAGTGCTTATCTAGCAAGCAGGAGGTCCTGAGCTTGATCTCCATCACACAAAAAGATGTGATGGGATGTCCTTCTGTATACTGTGAAATTATGTTTATGTTTCTCTTATTGGTTGATGAATACAGCTGTTTCAACCAATGGACAGGCAAGAAGGATAGATGGTGCTACCAGACTAGGAGAATGCTGGGGAGAGGAATGCAGAGAGGGAGTCTCAGGTGATATGCCATGTAGTTGCCAAGGGGGCAAGAGGTTCAGCCATCACCAGTAAGCCAAGACCATCTGGTGATACACAGATTAATAGAAATGGGTTAATAATTAATAATTAAAAGCTAGCCAATAAGAAACCTGGGCCATTGACCAGTTTGTAATTAATGTAAGACTCTGTGTGTTTATTTGGGACTGAACAGCTGCAAGAATGGGTGGGACAGAAAATTCTGCTTACCAAGATGTATTCAAATGTCTGCTGATAGTGCTACTAATGTTACGAATGAACTGTGTGTATTTCCAGCAGGATTTGCCTTAGCAGGTTTGTTTTTAGTATGTAGTAAAACTTAATTTGAGTTAGGAAAGATGATATTGTGGACCACTTTTCAAGACAAAACAGTTCCATCACCAGTTGATCTTGAGCTCTCTTAATCCCTTATTCCCATAGAATGATTTGCTTTGATGTGATTTCTTAAAAATGCGTCTGTTGCCATTGTTCACAGGTAATTTTCAAACTGATATTTTTCAAACTTGTTGTTTTCTGAAATTCTCATGCTGAAACAGGTGTCCTGAAATATGAATTCTTAAAATCACTTTTTTCTGTTTTGGTTTTTCGAGACAGAGTTTCTCTGTAGGTTTTGACACTGTCCTGGAACTCTCTATGAAGAGCAGGCTGACCTTGAACTCACAAAGATGTGTCTGCCTCTCTCGAGTGCTGGCCTATTATCAGTCACTTCTATAACTGTGATAATGTTATTTGATCAAAGTTCTCAACAAATAAGTACAAATTATTTTTTATGGATGACTTATTTTCTGCTTACACGGGCAAAGGGGATGGACAGATTTCTCAATATTTAATGCTAGGTTGTCCTCAAGAAATAATGAAGCGGGCTAGAGAGATGGCCCAGAGGTTAAGAGCACTGACTGCTGTTCTAGAAGTCCTGAGTTCAAATCTCAGCAACCAGATGGTGGTTGACAACCCTCTATAATGAGGTCTGGTGCCCTCTTCTGGCTTGCAGGCATACATGGAAGCAGAATGGTATATATATACACATAATAATGAATAAATCTTTAAAAAAAAAACCAAAAAGAAAATAGTGAAGCAATTTACATTTCATCTGCAATGTATCTGAATACCATTTACTAAGGGTAATATCCTTACCTCCTTGTTTAATGTGTGCTTTATTTGTCTCTAAATGTGTACAGTTGTATAAAAGTTATAAATAAAATTTTGAACATTTTGCTTGTAAGTGGCAGTTTTAAGAATATGAAGTCATTACAAAAAAGGGCTGAATTTGTCAGTGATGAAAAAATGACTGGTACCCTTTTAATATTAGCAAATGAAGTTAATGGTCTTTTATTGAGTACATTTTGGTTTGTTCCAGTAGCCGGATCGAGCTGGGAGATGTGACACCACACAATATCAAACAATTGAAGAGACTGAACCAGGTCATCTTTCCAGTCAGTTATAATGATAAATTCTACAAGGATGTGCTAGAGGTTGGTGAGCTAGCAAAACTTGGTACGTTTTTTTCTCCTTTTTAAAATCTGTGTTCTTAAACTATGTTAATATTACAGCAAATAATACAGGCTCCTTATTTAATAAGCAGAGGAAGTTGAAATGTTACAGATTTTTGAGAAAGATCAATATTTAATATTTGACTTTTAAAAGCAAATACTAAATGTCCTTTAAAAAAAAAGTTGGGGCAGCCAGGTGGCAGTGGCAAATGCTTTTAATCCAGCACTTGGGAGGCAGAAGCTGGTGGATCTGTGTCTTTGAGGTTAGTCTTGTTTACAGAGCAAGTGCCAGGACAGGCTTCAAAAGCCACACAGTCTCGGGGGCAGGGTGTGTGTGTGTGTGTGTGTGTGTGTGTGTGTGTGTGTGTGTGTGTGACCACATAGGGACACAAGAGTACAACTTAAGGGGTTTGGTTCTAATCTTCCACCATTGTAAGTTCTAACAGTTGACTTAGGTTTCAAGGCTTGGTGTCAGGCACCTTTAACTGCTGAGCCATCTATCTCCCTGGCTTCAAGACCGTTTTCTATTATTTACTTTGAACCTGTGTGTTTATCACTAATTTAACTATTACTGAGAAAGCTTAACCTTCCTCAGAAGATATAAATCTTGAAGGCATTAATATTCTTGTAAAAGTAGGTAGTTAAAATCTGATGCCTATTACTTTTGTATTTAAAAAGAGCTGATTAAATAAATTGTTGACATTTACATCTTTGTATTTTCTGTGGTAGCATATTTCAATGACATAGCTGTAGGTGCAGTATGCTGCAGAGTGGATCATTCACAGAATCAAAAGAGACTTTACATCATGACGCTAGGATGCCTTGCGCCTTACCGAAGACTAGGAATAGGTAAAAATTATGTGGTGTTTTGTTGTGTTGTTTAAAGAAAACTGGGAAGCCAGGAGTTGGTGGAGCATGTCTTTAAAGATAGGATCTTTCAGTCTTTGAGTGTGATATCATCCAGACCTAAACAAACAGAAAAATCCTGTCTTAGGGAGGGAGGGAGGGAGGGAGGGAGGGAGGGAGGGAGGGAGGGAGGGAGGGAGGGAGGGAGGGAGGGAGGGAGGGAGGGAGGGAGGGAGGGAGGGAGGGAGGGAGGGAGGGAGGGAGGGAGGGAGGGAGGGAGCTGGAAATGGAATACTGAATTCTGAAAACTATTGAGCTTAGTATTCATTTGAAAGTTCCATAAATTTGTTCACATTTATCAGTCTGGAATTATTTGCAATAGAAAAGGTCATCACTGGATAGTGGTGGCATCAACCCTTTAATACCAGCACTCGGGAAGCAGAGGTAGGCAGATGTGAGTTCCAGGACAGCCAATACTGTTGCACAAAGAGAAATCCTTCCTCCAAAAAACAAAAAAGTCCTTTTCTAATGGTTTTAAACATGTAATTTACATAGTGAGAACAACATTTGGGGAAATAATGGATGTCTAGTTGTCATCTAATTCTGTGTTAGTACCTAGTAAAGATGGCAAGTAGATGTCAAATTTCAAGGTTGATTTGTAAAGTTATTTGTTGTTTGTCTTAATAGGAACTAAAATGCTAAATCATGTCCTAAACATCTGTGAGAAAGATGGCACTTTTGACAACATCTATCTGTAAGTACCTAATGTTTATCTAAGTGTTTGATAAATTATTTGTCTAAATCCCTATCAGAAACTTTTGAGATCTATCCATGTATATTTGATTGAAAACACCATAATGCTAAGCTTGTCCCTTGCTATCCATAGGGATTAGAAAGGGAGATTATAGAGGCCTCATGTGAAGAGAGCATTACTGTTCTTCCAGAGAGCCCTAGTTCCATTACCAGTACCCACATGGTGTCTCAAAAACATTTATAATTCCAGTTCCAGGGAATCCTGCACCCTCCTGATACATAAGTGGTACACGGGTATATTTGCAGACAGAAATCTGCATGCCCATAAAATAAATTTTAGAAAATATTGAGTGCATTTATATAAAATGTCACAAATCCATATAAAAGGGCATACTATTTACAGATGATCTATTCCTATCCTCCCATGTTTAAAGTGTCTTAATTTACTTAGGATACCTAGAAAAAAGAAAATGATACAGAAGTTTTTAAACAACTTTATATTTAATTTGGGGTTGGTGAATTGTGGTGAATTTGGGTGGAAAATTATGAAGAACTATTTTTGTTATATTTGGTTCTAATTATATATAAGGAACCTAAAATAAAACCAAGATTGAAATCCAAGTATTTAGAAGTTTAGAATTATTAATACCAGTAATAGTTGATATATTTTAGTCAAGGTTATCAATAAATGCTCATTTGTAATAGAGTTTAATAATCGAAGTTAGATGTAACCTAGTTGAAATTATACTTTAGTCTCAGAAGGTCACAGTTATAAAGAGCCAGGACAGCTTGGAATGATGGCTCATGTCTCTAATCCTAGCACTTCCACTCAGGAGGCAGAGGCAGGTGGATTACCATGAATTTTAGGCCAGCTAGGGAGAGACCCAGTTTCAAAAAACATCTATTAACAAAGAGCTAAGTTAAAAATCATAGCAGATTGTTTTCATATTCATAGTGGGAGAGATTAAATTATGCAGTGTCTTGTTCTGAAGAGTAATGAAAGAAGCTCAGGAAGATATACTGAGGCAATTAAGACTATAAAGTGTATTTTTATTGTTTTGTTTTTAGTGTGTATATTTTGGGGGAGGGGCATGTGCACGAGATTACAGGTAACCAAGGAGGCCAGTGGCATCAGCAATCTCTGGAACTGAAGTTACAGATGGTTATGAGCTGCCTTGTGGCAGTGCTGGGTCAGACTTAATTCTGATCATCTGGTAGACTGAGCCTGGTGATAGTTTAACCTTTGTTAGATATAAGAATAAGCACTGATCCCCCTAATCTCAGCCATCTGCCTTGCAAGTCGGGGAATTAGGTTAAAAGTGTAAAATTGTCAGGTTTACTGATAATGAATTGACTAATCTTTGTTAAATATTGGTCATTGTAAAGAAAATATACAAGATGTCTACAATCTACCTCTGACCATTTTGAAGTTATGTGTGGTTAAGACTTGAAATTGATGAAACTGTCTTATATATGTATCTATGTCTCAGGCATGTCCAGATCAGCAATGAGTCAGCGATTGACTTCTACAGGAAGTTTGGCTTTGAGATTATTGAGACGAAGAAGAACTACTATAAGAGGATAGAGCCTGCGGATGCTCATGTGCTTCAGAAAAACCTCAAAGTCCCATCTGGTCATAATGCAGAGACACAAAAGACAGACAACTGAACAAATTACAAAAGAACTTTCTTGCACTTGCTTGTCGCCAAATAAAAGAAAGACCCATTGGTTCCCCTCCCCCTTTTCAGCTTTTCTCCCTTGATATTCCTCCTTTCTTTCCTCTAAAGTTTGTAATACTTTCAAGGACTCTTAAAAATGATCATGTTTGGATTGTTTCAGTTCTCTTATTTTTGTGAGGTGGTTGGGTTGAAGGAAGGAGAAGATAGGTCTGTATAGTTTCGCAGTTAAAATGTCCCCTCAAATTGAGTATCAGATGATTTCAATTTTTTTTAACATCCTGCTTTCACATTGAAGGGCAGAGCCTACAATATTATTTCAAAAGAAGCCGCAGCAATATCTTTTTCTCTGATTCATAGACAAGCTTAGTGTATTTGTGGTACTTTGAGTTTTAAAGACTATCTGGGATGCTAATCCCTGACATTGCCTTCACTCTACCTTTAGTCCTTTGAGAACTCTCAGGAGTTGGACCATTGTTATCCTTGTGAGAAAATACTAAGCTTATTTAGGGTTTTGAAGCAGTTTTTCTCTCTTATTTGCCGATTGCTGGGGCTGTTAGTGTAGTTAGTATTAGACTTTGGTCAAAGTATTTCAGTTAAACTGCTATTTAGCTGATGAGTGGGTTGCTTGTTAGCAGGTGTTTTTTGTTTTTGTTTTGTTTTTTGGTTTGGGTTTTTTCCTTCCTGCTGTTAACCTTGTTGCTGGAGGCATTAACTGGTAGAGTATAAGCTGGTGAAATTAACCGTTTTAATATCCCAGCTAGAGATATGGCATTTAACTGATATAAAGAAGATTGTTATAATTGATTTTTTTTTTCCTTGTTTTTCAGTAAGCCCAATAATAGTGTAACCTTAAATGGAGTTATATCCTTGCAAGCCAATACCCCTAAATAAATCCGAAGCAAGTGTTTTCTCTTGGACCTACAAAATTACATAAAAAGCTTAGATGGACTTGTAACACATTAAGTGTTATCTAATGTCAACTAATACAGATTGTTAGAACTGTGGACATTGAGCGTTTGATAATATATGAAAGAATTTCTAGACAGTATTTTTGAAAATAACATTGTTATGCTATTGCTTATCTGTTGGAGAACATCCCAGATTTGCTTACACTCTGTGCCTACAATGTTGAGTTTAAAGATTTGGAATACGAGGAATTGACAAAATTCCTTCTATTCTTGGAACAATAGAAGTATGAAGTGTTAATACAGATATCACTGTGACCTCCAAATGACAGGTTTGGTTAAGGCCAGATCATTTTCAGGCACATTGGGAGTAGCTCTGATGGGTTGAGAACTGTATGTGCAGACATGAGATACTCATATTTTACTCACATAGCCTCATCTCAAAATACATGGCATTTCTTAGATTGTCAGTAGTCATCAGTGGCTCAAGAAATGTTCTTACTAGACTTTAAAACAACAGAGTATGTTTCCTCTCATTTGACTTTAAAAGGAAGTTTGATACATCCTCTTCAGAAAATTGTGGTATAAAAGTCTTATTTCCAAAAAAGGTTAAAAGATGCTTATGCACACTTTGTAACTCTTTTAAGTTTTTTGTTTCATTTTGTTTTGAGAATGTGAAAGTACATTAAGTGGACTTCAGTAGTCTTGAGTGCCAAGAAAATACAGACAAGGGTGTGGTGGATGGATGGATGGATGGATGGATGGATGGATGGATGGATGGATGGATGGATGGATGGATGGATGAATAGGGTAGTGAAATTGTAGAAATACCATCCTTGTTTCTTGGGTATCAGTTTTCTAGACAGTCCAAATCTAAGCTCAGAAGAAAAGTTTAGTGTTAAGCACCTTTACTTCCATGGATAAGCTTCAGCTTGCTCTTGCCAAGAGAAGAGGGCATAAATGATAGAGCATAATTAGTTTGAAGAAGTCAGCCATTTTGTAAACTTCCAGATAGCAAAATAGATTTTGATATATAAAAGAGTTTTCTGAGATGACACTGCCTCTATTTCTATAACCATTTCACTTGGACTATCTGAGTAGTCCTATGAATGTATGCCTAAATGTGGTTATTGAAACCGAATAGCTGCCTCACAACAATTAAGTACATGTTATTTAAAGAGGAGGAACAAATAATAAAGTTTGAATTGAGTGTGTAGGCTCCCTATTGTTTCCTTTTTCACACTAGTCAGTGATTTAACCTAAAGTTTAATTGTATGTAAAGGGTCAATTGTCCTGTATCAAAGTTGCATTAAATAATTCCATCCACTTACATAAGGGGAAGATGTGAAAGAGGTAGAAACTGGGACTAGTTTATATGCCTGAGTCAGGAAATACTAAAGTAATACCCCATTAGGAATTTGTGGTTTTTAGTTTGGGTTTGTTTTTTTGTTTGGTTTTTTTTTTTTTTTTTTTTTTCCCCTCTGTGTTCTTTGAGGTAAAACAGTAATTCTGTTAACTGGAAGATCGGAAGATCTCCATTATTTTTCAGGACATAATTTTTACTGTGGGGTAAATAGGTTAAAATTATTCTGTATGCCATTTGAATTTAGGTTCTAAAGTAAAGAATCTGTATAGAAATCTATGCAATATATAATTTGTCACGATTAATTTTCATCTGGGGAAAGGAGTTCCTAAGTGTCTCCTAAGCAGGTCACTCATTAATTATAAGTCCTCCAAAAAGAGAACTATTGGGAAGCATGGTGTGTGGTGGTGGAAAAGAAAAACTCCCTCAGTTTTTGGAGGGAATATCTTTAAGATACTTAAGTGGCTACGTTTACTTGGTGCAGTTAAGAATTAAACTTGTCAATTTTAACGTTGCTGTTACATCTGAAATAAACTTATGTGATGTTCTGGTAGTGATCTGTCTGTAAATGTCATGAAACACATTGTGCTGAGTTTTACAGTCTGCAACTGTAAGTCGTAGAGTACTGTGACCCATACTGTTTTCTATTCCTTTAAGACCTAATTTAAAACTCATTAAAATAGTTCAGGTATACTCAGGACTAATTCAGACCTTGATAAAAGAAAAAACTGTCTAACAGATGGGCAGCAGGCAACTTAGCAGACCAGTTCCATCCCACTTCAGCTCTGACCTCTTGTGGTCCCGGTCCCATCTTCTGAGAGGGCTTCTCAGCCCAGAAACTGGAAAAAGCATCAAAGAGAAAAAAGAATGTGGAGCAGTTTTTTCTGCTTCACACCTTAGTTTCATGTATGTCCCATTTTTATACCATGCCACTGCAGTATGTTACATGATTTGTATTTTCTCCCCTCCTTCCTTTTCCTCCTTGCATTTAAGATTATGAAGCTTTGATGTGGGCCCTGCCTTATTCCTGTTCACCCTGGTTGTGTATGGGTGAGGTGGGGAGGTGGACCCTCTTCCCAATATATATCAGCCCTAACTCTCCTTTATTATTAGCTAGGTAAGCCAAATAACAAAAAAAAAATGGCATAAATATGAACAGCATTGTCAGATGGGGGGGAGGGAACTTGACCAATATACTTGTATTTTACTCAGTGAAAGAAAAACAAGATCCACAGAGGTGTCTATTACTGTATTTTTAATGTAATTATTTAAAATAGCACTTTAGGCTTTGTTCTAGTGAATATTCATATTCTGATTTATTGTCCCCATCCCCTTTTTGTTATGAATATTTTAGTAGTTGAGTCAAGGTTTTTTTTTTTTTTAATCAAGTGTCTAAAAGATTTTTCTTAACAGCATTAACAAATGGTTAATATTTCTAGTCAAGATGGTTTGAAATAGCACTTTGCTTATTCCACAAGAAACAATGGATGATCTTTGTGTGTCTTTGTCACTATATCACTCCAAAATTTAACAGTTTCAAACAACAGATTTGTTGGATCCCATTACATACCAATCAAGCAATGTGTAACTTCTCCAGTTGGTTCTAAGATCTTTTACCATCAAGTATCCAGGGCTGCATTTTCTTGAAGGGTTGATAATGGTTATAGAAGCTACTTCATCTCACTCACATGGCTGTTAGGCCTCAGTTCTCACTGTTATTGTATCTATCCATTGGACTGCCTAACTTTATAATCCTAAATCTGATCTAGGAATCATTTGGAGCATAAAATTAATATGAAACACTTGATACTTAATGAAGCCTTGTGTTGCTCTTTAGAAATTACGGTCTTTCTGTATTATGATGAAAGCTTAAGTCTTAACATTTGGGAAAAGGTACTATTAGAATATGTTGGAATTTTCTGTACATTGAATTAGGAGCTCATTTTAAGGTCCTCATCAATTCAAGGCATAGAAGTTAATTATTAAAAACATGTTAAAATAGCTATAACCTTACACAATACTGATTTGAAGAATTTGTTTCTGTCATTCAAACTTTTTGAGCTTATTTGTTTAGCTCCTCTGAGAAGCCATATTGGCTATCAGGAGTCATTTCTAAAGATTTGAGCAGTCTTGAGTTTTGGTTGTCATTTACAAACTATACTAAAGAAAGCAATCTCCTATACTAAAGAAAACTATCAGGTTCTACTTGTGTAAATGATCTTTGAGTTTATTAAGCACCTTTTGAGCTCTGCAAATACAGTAATGATCAAGTGAGGATGGTTATGGCCCTCTAAAAGTAAGCTTAAAAAAACGTGGGGAGAAATATTCTTCACACTGACTTGTTTTAAACATTGCTTCCATTATCAACAAGGCAGGTGAGTTGAAGTCAAAGAAGTTCAGGATTTATGCATCAGAAGCTATGTTATTACAGTTATGATTATATCAGACCTAAGTTGTTTCTCTACACTGGTGTAGCTTATTCCATTCTGATCTTTAATCAAGCACTAGCAATTTAAGACAATTAACAATTTAAGACACTAGCTCAAATCTGCTGGGGTTTTTTAGTAGTAGGACCAGACTAATTAGCATTGACGTAATATTTTATCATTTGGATCAGGAGAGGAGGCTAAAGCATTAAGAGCTTGAGTCCAAATTGTGTCACACAGATCCCATTTAAAAGAGAAATCCTAAACACCATCTCTAGTTAAATTGTGTGCATGTGTGTTAACCTCATGCATGCATGAGGTCAGAAAAGATGGTCAGATCCTCTGAAACTGGAGATGCAGGTGGTTGTGAGCTGCCATATGGACACTGGGAACCAAACACAGATTATAAGACTGGCAAATGCTCCTAACTGCTGAGCTATCTTTCCAGAATGTTTTCATTTGGCTGCTGAATCACAACTTCCACAGATAGGTGGCAGTTGACCTCAAGAATGCCTTAATATTCAACATATAAGCAAGTCTCTGCATTTACCTAATGTATCTAATTTACTTTTACACTTAAACACTGGTAAGTCCTACAAGTAAAACTTCCATAACTACTTACTACCTAGTAGCTAACCCACCTGTAGTGTCTGTAAGAAGGGTAACAAAGGAACACATGATTTATAATATATACCCTGGGCCAAATTTAAAGGATGATTGCTGAATTGTCATCGGTTCTTGATGATGATTTTGGTATGTAACAGGGTAGCATACTGATTTAGGTCATGTAATTTGGTCATGGGGTATACTCAGACTGGGTGTGGCAGTGACTGAAATTGTGGAAAACAGTGTGGTGTGGCCCTGGCCTAGGGATACCTAGCACTAGTAAGAAGATACTCCTTTTTCTTTGCATACCAAGAATTGAACTGAATGGTTATCAATGTTAGGGTAAAGACTGATCTGTAAACAATATCCCCAGGCTACCCTCAAATTGCTAATTGTGCCCCCCTCTTTTCAACACCACCTCAACAGTTTACAGGTGGTAAAGTGTTTAAAATGTGGGTACTAAGAACTGGACAGGAGTCCTCCAAGAGCAGTAAATGCTCTTAACTGCTGAGCCATCTCTCTCCAGCCTCTGGGGTTTTTTCTTTGCCTGAGAAAATTTTACATGGTCCTAGATAGCACATTTTTTCAAGTTTCTGCATACCTAGAAATAAAGCACAGTTTAACTTGTTTCTTAATAAATGACAAGAAATTTTAAATAGATTGTACAGAAAAGCTATAGGATTCAGTTGTAGATAGTGCTTAAAGTATCATGTAGTGGTGAATGTAAATATAAAAATTTGAATATTAGTTTTAGTCTATCTTGAGAAGTGGAGAGGGGGGTTGTTAAAGGGAGTTAAATGAAGGAAATTATAGTAGATGTCTGTTAATATGGAAGTAAAGCCATAAATGGACCCAAAACCTGACCAATGGTACAAATGACAGAAGCTTCATTTGGGATGTGGGTTATTTGTAAATTTTGTGAACTGTCACTAGATGGCTCAGTAGGTAATGGTGCTTGCTATCAAGCCTTACAACCTTGGAGCCCACATGTTGGAAATGGAGCTGACTCCTACAGTCTGACCTCCACAAATGAACTCCTCACACATGTATTAATGAGTGTTTTATAAAAAATATAGAACCAGTTTTACATACTCTAGATTATGAAGTTTAGAAGTATTGCCCATACTATTTCATGAAAGTGTTAAAATGGTAAAAGTAAAGTTAAGAGAACTATAGATTGTTACGATTAAAAGCAGGAAAGTCATTAAACACGAACAGGAGCAAGTTCTGTGGTGATGTAGAATTTGTCCCAGGAATTGAAAATGAATTTGTATATTATATTCCATCTTAATAGATGATGATCTGCTTGGATCATACCTAGTCTCATGGTTTTTCCACTTTTCAGTTTTCATTGTCAAATAGTTCATGTTTCCTGGCATCTCCAACATCCCTGGGTCTTAGACTTTACTAGCTTCATGAAATGGACTTTCAGGGCCTTGCAGGAATCTGACCCTGCTGCACATTGCTTATCCTTGGTGGCCTTTTGGAACTGTGCCAATAGTCTATTTAGATGCTGCCACCAAGTTCTGGGGACAGCTCAAGATTCGGATAGTCTTGTCTCATGGTTCTCTTGGCCTCTACTGACCTTGAGAAAACTTTTCTCTAGACAGTGGGTTTGAATATGAGTGACAGTCTGTTTTTTTCCCTTAAGATGAATTTGTATTTTTGTAAAATAAAGTCTTTGCCGGGTGAGCTGTTGCACACAGCACTTTTTCTATTGCCCCAGTCTGAGGATTTTTTTTCTTAATGGCATTAATCTCTTTAACAATACAAATGTTTAGACTGCCCTATTTTCCATTTGCAACTTGTTATTACTTTTTCATACCTTTCTGCTCCCTCACTATACATTTTAGCAAGAGCAGTGAGCAATACTTGTACCACAGGCATTTATGTTCCATCTTGAAATTTCGTCTGTCAAAAAACAGCCAGGGTGTGAGGGTTCTGATTACAGTGCCTCTAGTCATGAAGAGGAATGAATGCTAATGCTCAACTTGCTTTCTCTTTTTAATTTTTTTTCTGCCACCCCTAACCCACTGGGGACGCTGCCCCATAGGTAGTATCACATTCAGGGTAAGTCTTCCCTCTTTGGTTAAATTTTTCAGGGAATTTCCTCATAGGTACACCCAGAGTGTGACATTGACAATGAAAGTTAAGTATCGTGACAAAATTTGAATGATAGAGAAATTAAAGAGAAGCTGAAAAGCTATAAAAGCCTGCAGTTACCATACTTATTGGCGAGATCTTGTCTCTTATATGTAAGATTGGGAAGAAGGCGAAGAAAGCTGCTTTCAGCACTTGTATACTATTCTGTACTGTCACACTCCAATGATTAAAAGCTTTAAGTATCCAGTTTGGGAAGAAGTAAAACAGTTTTTACTTGCAAGTGATTTGATTAAACAAAATGCTGGTGGGTTCTGGAGAACTTTACTACATGAGTTCACATAAAATTGAACAAAGTTAAAGTGGTGTTAATGTCAACACAAACCAACCAGTGCTACAACATTGGGTATATAAATATATCTACACTTGTATGATCACTTGACTTTGTAAAGGCACATTCATGTAGGGGAAATTTATTTATCAATACCCAAATATCCTCACAATATGCAAAAATTAATTTTCAAAACATGGTGGCTCAATTCTCTAGTCCTTCCTACTGATAGCTGAGCAACACCAACCTGAACAAGAGTGAAGGAATGAAAGCTAACAATAGAGGTTGTGGGAGAATTCCAGGATTACATAGAGACACCTGCTTTTAAAAAAGGTGCTATAGAGATGGCTCAGTGGTCAAGCACAGTGGCTGCTCTTCCATAGGATCCAGATTCAATTCCCAGCATCCACATTGAAGCTCACAATTGACACCTTCACACCAATGCACATAATGAGTTAATTTTTTGTTTGTTTTTTTTTTAAGAATGAATTGTTAAAATGTTCCTTGGACCTAAAGGAAGCAACACTAAAATATCTAGAAGACAAAAGTTTATGTGACCTTGTATTAATAAAAGTTCTGTTTTCTTTGAGTCAGGGTTTCTCTCCCAGCTCTAGCTGTCCTGGACCAGGGTGGCCTCAAAGTCACAGAGCAAGACAGGCAAGCGGATCTCTGAGTTTGAGGTCAGCCTGGTTTACAGAGTGATTCCAGTACAGGCTGTACACAGAGCACAAACAATACAAAACAAATCACAAAACCCAGTGGATTTTGTTTTACCATATAAAAATGTCGTTCCATTCATGAGGTAACAAACTTCAATGTGACACTGAGAAAAGACTGCTGAAGGTAGGGTGGTGGATTTGCTTTCAGTTAGAAATTCATTTCCATACATGTGTGTGTGTGTGTGTGTGTGTGTGTGTGTGTGTGTGTGTGTGTGTGTGTGTGCACTTGCAAGCCCAAGATAAGACTTATAACCTGACCAAACAGGTATTTCATGAGCAAATTCAGAGAGAGATTGATGGGCTGCTGGAACAATAAAGCTTTTATATTGACATTCTAAGAAGAGATTTTCTAAATAAAAACTTGTTTCAGTTGCATCAAGGATTTAACAGGCTAAGATTCAGACCTCACCTCTTGATTTCTGGAGGACAAACACACCACAATTGATAATTAGAATGGTAGACTCACGAGAAATGGAGAAAGGATGGACTATGATGACATGGAGAAATGCCTACTGAGTTGGCATCTCTATTGTGACCTGTGTTCTTTTAGCATGGCCACCTAGCTGTGTGACACTGGAGCAATGGTTGCTTTCTCAGGTCCTGACTTTCTTCATAAGTGAGATAACAACAGCTATATTGCGGGTAGTTATGTGACTAAAACAAGTTAGTAAGCAAGCCATTCTTATAAAATGCAAAACCCAAGCTGCACAATTGTTGAAAACAGTACAACATATACAGAAATGTTATAAGTCAGTGAGAGATGCTTCCAGATATTAAACTATAATGTATGAAAATAAAATCCACTGTACTAAAACCAATGTGACATGGAAATATGCTCAGCATCGATACTTATTAGAAAAAGTGCTGCTGCTCATCTGTAACTCCTGTAATCCCAGCACCAGGGAAGCTAAGTCACAGTGTGTTCACCAATTTAATGATGTCCCAAAATATATAGGGAGGCTGTCTCAAAAGTTAAGGGATGGCAACAGCTCAGTGTCAGTGGTAGTGTGGACTATCTGGATCCTTCATATACTGCTGTTGGTAATGCAAAATAAAAATTTCAACCTCTGGTTGGGCAGTAGTGGCACATGCCTTTAATCCCAGCACTTGGGAGGCAAACACAGGTGGATTTATGTCAGCCTGGTCTATAAAGTGAGTTCCAGGACAGGCTCCAAAGCTACACAAAGAAACACTGTATCGAAAAACTAAAAAAAAAAAAAATAAAAACTAAAAAAAACAAAAAAATTACAACCTCTAGAAAAGCTGGGGTATTCCAGAAACATGGAAATAAACACTTGTACTACTCCCATTGAGAGAGGGAAAGATAGGGCTCTGAAACAAGACAAAGAACCTAACCAAAGTTACAAAAGCAAGTTTTTATTTGGGACAAAAGGCTGCAGGACCTGGAGGGACAAAAACTTCTGTTGACAGAGGACAACTTGGAGTCTCTCCACCATGTAGGTTCTGGAGACCAAACTCAGGTCAGCAGGCTTGTTGGCAGGTGGCACCTTTACTCTGAACTACTTTCCCATCTCACCAGTTAAGGATTTTGACTTCAATTAGGAAATGAGGATTAAAATTCTGACCTTTATTCACAGAAATGGTTGGGTTTATTTTTAAATCATATCTGAATGGTATTAATAATAGTTCAAAAACTCTTAAATTCTGTTTTCTGAATCATTAAAACTTTGTTTTGCTTCTGGATGTAGAGGTGCACCCTTTTAATTCAAACACTCATATCCAAAATGCAGAGGCAGCTGGATCTCTGTGAATTCAAAGACAGCCTAGTCTCAACAAAAAACCCAACAGATTTGATTTTAATTATTGTAGTTCGGGAAGTTATATATACCCTGGATTTGATATTTGTTACCCATAGAATCTTAAATTTTTATTAAGATGGAAATCATGTAGCTGGATATTATAGTTTCATGGGTGTGTTATTAGTATTATTACTATTACAGCCCTGACTCATAAGGACTCTGCTGCTTGGGACTGGGAATGACAAATACATTCAAAGGCTAATTAAAACTCACTGCTCTGGCCCAGATGGGACAAGGTAGTGTGTGTGTGGGGGGGGGGGGAGGTGAATCAGACTGCGGAGTGAAGATAGAGCGTCCTTACTGTACACCTTTTTCTCAGTACAAGGTGTTTCCTCTGCTTATTTGTTATAGATGTGACTATATCTGGTTGTGAAGAGTTCATGAACCTTTCACCTCCACTAGGTGGAGGGCCCGACACCTGTCATAGGGAGACAGACTTGTGAAATGAAACAAAACTAGAAAAAGGTAGTTGGGACCACAGTTTGGGAGCTCCAAACGCACCTTAGAGGACTCTTGAGTGTCTAGTAACCCACAAGTTTAGGATTCCAACTCCCCTCCCTTAAAGTCACACACTGCCTCCCATAGCTAGGGGCTCCGGGGCATTTCTGGAGATGGCCTTCATATTTTCTGGCAAATAAAGGCCCTCCGGAATCAACAGTTTACGAATTTTAGCAGCCTTGGGTCTGCAGAGATCTTGCACTGAAAGGGAAGTCCAGACAGAACTGAAATTCCCCATCATGCTTCCCGCCTTCTAATCCTGCAGGCTAAAGGGACTTGCCTATCTCCGAAAGCCTCTGGTGCCCTTCATCTCTTAACTTTTTCCACTTCTAAACTCACACTGAAATATGCCACAAGTACAGCGCAGAGCAGGACGCAAGCCAAGTTTCTTAAAAAGGCGTTTCCAGCTTCCCAAAGCGTCCCCTTTAAGGAAGCAGGCCAACCTCTTTCTCATCCACCTACTGGCTTTGCTTTCTGCCCGTCACTCTACCTTTAAGAATATTTCCTGTTCTTTCAACCCAACTTGCACACCTCCGCCCCCCGGCCGTGTTCATTGGGCCGCCTGAGGCCTGTTCCCTCCTAGCTTTTCCCTCCACCTCCTCCCGCCCTGTAGCCTAGCGCAGCGGAATTCCGCCTCCTGATTGGCTACGGCGGCAGCCTCCCCGGCACCGGATTGGCGGGCCTGCCGGCCGGGGGCGGGCGCGCAGCGCATCCAGGCTAGGCTGTGCGCGTGCGGAGCGGCCGCTGCGGGAGGGGCGGGAGGGGCGGGGGGAGGGGGGCTGGGAAAGTTGAGGCCGTGCAGCCGCCGGCTCTCCGGCCTCGAGGGCTCGGGCTCGCTGCGGCGGCGGTGGCCGCGAGCCGAGGCGACGGGGGCGGGGGGAGAGGAGGGCCCGGGCCCGCGCTCCCCCAGCCCCGCAGAAGCAGGCGGCGGCTGCGGACCCAGACGCTCGCCTGGCCGGCCAGACACCGCTGCCTTCCGCTCCTGGGACCATGACCCAGGCGGGGGTCGCCGCCACCGCGGCCCGGAGCGCGTCGCTGGCGGGTGAGTGGCTGCGGGAGGGGGCGCTGACAGCCTGGGCCGCGGCTGCGGGGGCGGCTCCGGGGGGCGGCCCCGGGCTCAGCTCCACCCACCCCCTCCTAGCAGCGCGAGGTGAGGACTAAGCTGAATGTCCCTGGTTCCTGGGTCCCCCAGAGCACCCACTTGCCCCGGGGCAAGCGCCTTCTTCACCCCGGCCTGCCCGCACCCTCGGTGCCAGGTCCGCGGGGGTTCGCCCTGCTCCGGTGCCTGCCGGCGGACAGAGGCCCCATGCTGCCCTAGGTGCATAAAGAACTGGGCAGCCAGGTCCTCACCGGGTGGGTGGCCTTTGCCCGCCTCCTTCACCTTTTGCCATCTCACGCATCTCCTTGTCTTCTGACTTTCCTCCTGACCTACTCGTCAAACTCGTGCTTTTGTAACTTTCACCCCTGTGTCGGAGAGTTAGGCTGGTGTTTTCTTCTTAGAAGCTCATCTTTTTTTGCTTCGGAACAGCATACTGGTCCAAGCGAATGACTAGCTCGTCTGATTTCATATTTCCTGAAGAAGCATGAGGTTTGTGGGCTCTTGCTGAGGTTGGACATTTTGACTGTTGAGTTCTCTTCTCTCTGGAAGAGAACTTTTATTGACTTCGTCTGCAGATAAGAGATCACATAAAACTGCCAACCCCTAACTAATGTTCGAATAACATTTTACCAGTAAGTAGAATGAAGTAACACACGGGACAGTTCTTGCTAACTTTACAGGTAACAGTGGGCAGAAACTTCATGGTGAGTGAACTCTATAGCACCTTATCTTCATGGCCAGCCAGACATGCTTTCTGACGGCTCAATAATCAACCTAATGAAGTTTTCCTTTCCCCTAGGACTCTGGATTTGCTGTGTAGCTACTGAGTTTCTATTTATTTGGGAAGTACACTGAAAGTATGTGTTGCAAAATAAGATACGTTGTAATCATCCCACATTCTGAAACAAACCAAGAGTTGTACACGAAAGCTGTGTCAAGCATGTTATACCAAAGGCCCACCAGCCACATGTGACCCAGAATAACCATGTATGTTGAAAGCTTATTTAATACCTTAGTTTTTTGTTTGCTCTTTCTCTCTCTGTCTCTCTCTGTTTCTCTCTCTCTCTCTCTCTCTCTCTCTCTCTCTCTCTCTCTCTCTCTCTCTCTCTCTTTCTCATTGTGTGGCTTTCAAGGTTGGGCACCTAGTCTAGGCAGTAAGACTTAGATTCTCTGGGTTTTTAAAAGCAGTTTTGTGAGTCTGGGCATGGATGAAACTTAGGACATTTCCTGATACAAAAGCATTTCCTTGCAGTGTAGTAAAGGCCACTTAGAATAGTTATTTTCTGGCTTAATTATCTATGGAACATCACAAAAATTTAAAAAGAAAATCACAGATTTTACAGTGAGCTGGCTGTGCATGAAACACTAAGAAAACACTGTTTAACTCAGGTTGGAAGAGAAGCTTCCACAGGTAGGAGCTCAGAACCACTGCCTTTGAATCCAGGTCTTAATGTTATCTCACATAGTTCCTTCCTGTGGTCAAGGTCCGTGATTCCTAACTGGACTGTTTATTATGATCACCCTGTTTTATTTCCCAGACATTACCTTTGATCTGGAGGGAGGTAGGCTGTGGGTACACCTCTGAAAGTTCTCCAGGCCATTATGCCCAGCAGCCAGGGCTGAAAATTACCTTAAACTTGGTACAATGTTCAGACTGTTCCGCTTGTATTCCAGGGTTTTCCATGGCAAGCCTTCAGCTATGTATTCAACTGTTGCCCTAAAGCCTTCCTTGTGAACCTTTGGACCTCCTCACTCCCACAGATAATGCAATTTAGATCCCTGCTGTTGCTAAAATGGGTGTTTCTCAGGTTATAGATCCCTACTCCCCTCCCTATCAACAATATCTGGGGTAGAGTGTAAGTCTTTGGTATGTACATACACATACACCTTGAGCATATTTATGTATTTGTATACGGTCTCTTTTTGCTCCTAGGCTGACCATGAATTTGCAGCAAGCCTTGTGCCTTTATGTCCCAAGTGTTGGGATTACAGGTGTCTACCATCATACTTGGCACCAATAGAAGTTTTAGTTTTTCATTACATTTATTCAGAAAAAGGGAGGAAGGGAGGAGTGGAAGTGTGTGTGTGTGTGTGTGTGTGTGTGTGTGTGTGTGTGTGTGTGTGTGTACGCGTGTGTGTGTGTGCGCGCGTACCACAGTATATATCTAGGGCTCAGGGGATAACTTGAGCCACTTCTCTTTCCCGCTGTGTGGCACTGGACTCAGGTTATGTACTCCCTAAGCCATTTTACCAAGCCAACAATTTTTGTTTTGTTTATGTAGACCAGGCTGGCATTGAATTCTGAGATCTTCCTGCCTCTGCCTCCTCTGTGCTGGGACTAAAGGTGTGTGCCAACACCTGGCTAACAACACAAATTTAAAATTTTTAATTATACTTTCGTAATGAGGGTTTCCTCAGAGAAATTACCCTAATTTTTGTTTATTTATTTCAACATTGCTTTGTTTTGTTTTGTTTTTTTGAGACAGTATTTCAATGTGTAGCCTTGGCTGTCCTGGAACTTGATCTGTAGACCAGGCTGTCCTCAAACTCACAGAGATCTGCCCACCTTTGCCTCCCAAGTGCTTTATTAAGGTTGTGCATCACCACCACTCAGCTATTTTTTAATTGGAATAGATTTTTTTCGCTTTCTGCTCTCCTTTTCTTCCCTCCAGCCTTTCTCAACTATCTTTGCTCAACCTCTCCCATGTCCCTTCTACTCTCAAGTTGATCACCTTTTTCTTTAATATTGCTTTTTACATACATATATGTGTATACATAATTATGTGTGTGCAAAGTATATATAAATGTAACTGTCTGTGTCTGTTTTTATTGGTGGTGGTTATATGGTTTTAGGTTGACCTCTTTGCATTGAATAGCTGATTAATAAAGGAATTCATCTCTGGGTGAGGCTAATTCTTTTTCCAACAGTCATTAGTTGCCTGTAGTTCTCTATCTAGGGATGGAAACATGATGGACATTCCTTCCTTCTATATTAGCATGCCCATTGGTATTGCCATTGTTCTGAACTGGTTTATGCAGCCATTTCTAGGAGAGACCATTTCACAGCAGACTTCCAGGTATTCTCGCTCTTACAATCTTTCCTATCCCTCTTTCATGATGTTTCCTGAACCAGATACAGAAGCCATGATGTAGATGTATCCACTGATCTGAGCTCCCCATAATCTGTTGTTCTCTGCATTGTGTTCAATTTTGATTTATTTATTTATTTATTTATTTATTTATTTATTTATTTATTTATTTGTGTGTGATGGTCTCCATTGCTATAAAGAGATGAGTCTTTGATGAGGGGTGGCAGCTACATTTAAAGGTGACTGCCACATCTTGGCCTGTTTTTATGATGCACGCTCTTTGAACTTTCATACTACATGTTGTTTAAAAGACTCCCTTTGTATTGATAGTGTGGATTTATGTAACATATGTACTTGTTTCTTTTACTATTCATTGGCAAGGGTATTTTGTTTTTGTGGTTTACAACACTCTTGGACTCATTATAGCCATGGTTTTGGGTTTGTTTCCTATTGTCTCTTAGCTTCACTTGTATTCAGTTACTGCAGGCATGTATTGATGCAAAGGTTTATTGTTGTTGTTGTTGTTGGGCTTTCATTTTATGTTTTGTTTTTTTTAAACAGCTTTCGCTATCCCAGAACTCCCTATGTAGCCTAGGTCTTGAAATCTACCTGCCTCTGCCTCCACATGCTGGGATTATGGTTGTATTCCACCATGTCCTGCTTTCCGGGTTTGTTTTTTTGTTTTGTTTTGTTTTCCTGATTTTATCTGATTTTTTTTTTTTCACAAGCAGGTTGATTATTTTCTTTTTTGTGGTCCTCAGTCTGCTTGCATTTATTTCTGTGTTAGGATTTAACACAGATTGCCACAGATTGTTTATCTGACTGCTAGATTTCAGGGCCTGATCCTCTTGTATTCCTAAATGCAATATGGCAGAGCTAGAACATTCCAACTGTGGGAACTGTGTCCTCTAATACCAAAGTTGTTATTAACAGACACTAAAAAAAAATATGTTAAATGTAATTGCTGTACTTTATTATGTACACATCTTTAACAGCAGTTGATTTGATGATGGGCTTTAATCCCAGCATTCAGGAGGCAGGTGGATCTCTGTGAGCTTGAGGCCAACCTGGTCTACAGAGCTGGTTCTAGGACATTAAAACTCACACAAAAAACCCTGTCTTGGGGGGGGGGACCTAAAACAAAAGAAAGGTTAATTAGACATTAAGTGACTTTGCCACTACATGTTGTCTTAACTTCAGTTATGGATTCTTCATAGTGATAAACCCCTTAAATGTATAGTCTTTCATATGTACATATACCTTGAACATTTTTCTCTGAGCTTGTTATCCGTAAAATATTTGTGAAACTCTTGCAAAAAGGAAAACTGTTAACTGTTCAATTGGATAATTTTTCTTTTTCTCATTAAATTTTCCATGTGGGTACAATTGTGCTATTTCAGAAGGCCAGATCTTTTAATTAGATCAGTAGGGCATGATAAGTTGCTCCTATTAATGTGCTAATACTGTGTTTTTAATTCAGTTCATCAAGTATTTATTGAGTACTTAGATTTGCTTAACACCATAGGTGCTAAAGAGAATACTGAAATAATAAATAAATAGTGAACTCAGCTATAAGGAAATATGGGGAGGACTGGGGAACATCAGGTAATTAAGGGGTAATTGCAGCATTTGTCGGCTGTCAAATTAATCTGTGATTAATAATAATAATAATAATAATAATAATATAGGAAAGACTCATTCTCTTTTGCCTGTTGTGTGGCTGATTGAGGAGCCCTAGACCTCTTTATCTCTCAGTTAATGACATTACCTTTGGATCACCTGGTGAAATAATTCTCACATTAGCTATTGTAATTTCTTAAATAGCAGAAGCCCCAGAGAAGAGGGAGAGGAGAACAAAAAAAGGTGTAACTGAGAGAGCCAACACTTCTATCTCTGCACTCCATGCAGTTGCTAGTTAGTAGCAACAGAATTTGACTTGGGCTAATGTAAGCAGAAAGTGGAGAATTACAGTTGTATGCTGCGTAAGCCTGCAGAACCAAAACAATGTAACGGTGAAGCCTTGGGAAGATTAGGAAATGCTTAGTCCACAGGGCTAAGTCAGCCCCAGACAGCTTTCCTTCTTGTGCAGTGTCTTAGCTGTTAGCCCTGGGCCACACCTCTGATGGAAGCCCACGTTTGAAGGCCTGTTTGAGTTCAAGAGTAGGGAGGAGAAACTCTTAAAAGGAGACACAGGATATTGCCACCAGACAGCCAGAGCTGCAGGTATTTTCTACAGATGGGCTGTATTTGGCAGTGTGAAGCCTTTGGTGAGCTTGATGTAAGCAGTTTTTAGATTGAAAGTACTAGCTGAAGAGTGAATGGAAAGTAAGGAAGAGAGGAGAGCAAGTGTAAGATAGTTGTTCACAAAGCCTGATGGTCAGAGAAGAGGCTATTAGGGCTAGAAAGTAAATCATTGAAGCCTTTCAAGTGGAGAGAAATGAGTAAGGATGTATTTTAATGGAAAAGTACCAGTAGGGTAAAGGAAAGTAAATTACCAATGAGAGAAAAGAGACATGATGTAACAGGTTACCAAGTCATGAAAATGGTGGAGTCCATCCAGAGTACAGGAAGAGGGTTGATGTTACTAGAAATGCTAGGAAGCTTGTCAGGGAAGACAGACTTGCCTTGGATTTTGAAGGATTGACAGGAGTTGGGCAAGTCATGAGAGGTTAGAAAGGTCATTTTAGTGAGAGAACAGCATGAACTTAGGAAAAAAATGAGCTTCCTGATAAGGAGATCAGGAAGAGCAAATCTGAGTTGGTTAGGATGGAGAGTAAATGGCATGACCAGCTACTTACCTATGCTCCTCTGTTGTGCTAGGTGGATGTGGGTGAGTGAGACTGAAAGCCAGGGCCTAGAGTTTAGATGTGATGCAATAGTTGTTAGGCGAGTTGTCCTTTGGTAATCCTGTAGACTTTGTTCTAGGGTCATTCCAGAAGTACAAAAATTTAAGTCTCCTTTAGGGGACTAGACAGATGGCTCAGTGGTTAAGAGTACACACTGTTCACTGTTTCACATTTGGTTCCCAGCACCTCTGTACAGTGGATCACAACTACCTGGAAGTTCTTTTCTAATAAATCTGACACCTCAGGCCTCTGAAGCACCCGTGCTCAGGTCTACATACTCTGTCCCCCACATACACATAATTTAAAAAATTAAATATGTCTTTGAAAGTCTCACAATGGCATAGTGTTTTCATGTTTACATAACCTATGCACATCCTCCTATATACTTTAAATTGCTTGTAGATTATTTGTAATACTTTATACAACTTAAATGCTGTAAAAATTCAGTCATACACGGAAGATGTGATACAGTCTGAGAAATATGTGAAGGTGATTTCATTATTATGTGGCCATCATGTATTGCACTCAGACTAGAGGTATATAGCCTGTTAAATCTGTAAGCCTTATGCTGCAGCCTGTTCTCCCAGGTTACAAACTATCTACCACATTATTGTCATAAAGATTATAGACAATCATAACATGGTGGTCCTTAAATGTATGAACATATGCAAACATAGACAAGATACAGTAAAATAAGAGGTAATAGACATTTTCAACTCCATTACAGTGTTGGGGGACCACTGTTGAATATGTGGGCTATGAGTAACTAAACATCATTATGCAATGCATGGCTATACCTATTAGTGCTGTGTTTTGGTTTTTCAAGACAGGGTCTCTTTGTGTAGCCCTGGCTGTGCTGGAACTTGCTCTGTAGACCAGGCTAGCCTTGAACTCACAGAGATCCACCTGTCTCTGCCCTGAGTACTGGGATTAAAGGCACGTACCACCACTGCCCAGCAAGTTCTATATTTCCCTTGAGGTTTAATTTTCTGGACAGGATCTTGCTATGTAGCCCAGGCTACACTCATACTTTTTATGCTCCTGCCTCAGTGTCCCAAGTGCTGAAATTACACATATGTTACCATACTGTCTTGTACTTTAGAAAATAGTAACGAGGCTGGAGAGATGGCTCAGAGATTAAGAGCACTAGCTGTTCCTCCAAACATCCTGAGTTCAAATCCCATTTCAGCAACCACATGGTAGCTCACAACTATCTATAGAGAGATCTGATTCCCCCTTCTGATGTGCAGGCATACACGCAGATAGAGCACTATAATAACAGTGGGAAAAATCAGTATATATATTCGGTATAGCTAAAAATTTCTTCCAATACTTTTGGTTCAAGAATGACTGGATTAATGGATATGGAACTTTGTATAAAGAGGCCTGATCCTGCTGTAAATTCTGGAGCTCATGCTCCATGGAGTTTGGTGAATTAGAAGGAAAGATCAGTGGAATGTTGAGGTGGGTATAAAATTCATGAAGAGCAGGAAGGGGATTGAAAAAAGGTGTGTAAAAGGAGCCTAAACTAACATGGTAATGAACAGGGAAAAGTAAATGGGATAAAGTTAATAGCTGTTGGTAAGGAGGTCTGAGTTTGTTTGTTTTGAGATTAGAACCAGGTTAATTGATAAAATGAGACTTTGAATGAATTAAATCTCTTACAGGGTAAGGTAGTATGTTCCAAATAGGCTTCTTCATTTGTTTTGGAAGATAATTTTCCACTTATTGAAAATGTTTGGAATTTCTGAAAATTAGAAAACTCGTGGACTTAAACAAATGCTGTATCTTGCCATGTTGAGAAATCTATAAATCTCATTCACGCATCAAGTAAATTTCCTATCAACTATGAAAAAGCCCCAAAGCTAAAGATGGAAATTATGAGTGGATTAAGGATGGTGAGAAAGTAGCCAGATACTATGGACCAGACTTCCAAGCAACTGCCCCAGGACCTGCTAGGATGCTGTGGGTGGGTAGTTTTAACTGTCAGCTTGACACAAACCGGAGTCCCCAGGATGGGATTCTTAGTATGATGAATTATTTGGGTCATGCTGTACTGTGGACATGTCTGTGGAAGACTGTTTTGATCGATTGTTAATTGATAAAGGGAGAACCAGACCATTGTGGGATACATCATCCCTTACAAGGACTCCTGAGCAGAATAAAAGAGGAGAAATCTAGCTAAGAGCAGCATCAGATAAGCAAGGATACATTTGTCTGATTGTAGAGGTCATGTGACCTGCTTCAAGTTCCTGCCTTAACTGCCCTCAATGATGAACTGTGATCTGGAACTGAAAGCCAATTAAAGCTCTCTTCCCTAAATTTCTAGTTGTCAAGGCATTTTATTACATCAATAGAAATGAAATAGAATAGACACCTTATAGCATACCTGTATATACTAGGGTCATGTCCAGCATGACCTTTCTAGAGCCAGAGAGAGCAGCATGGCCATATCTTAAGAGAATTCTGATCCCACTGAGATTGTGGAGCCCTTTCCTGCAGAGGCACATTTGGCTCCTGACTTCTGCTCACAGAGACTTGTGGTACCTCAAATGCTTGCAGTCAGCAGGAGGAGTGATTTTTCACATATATTAAAACAGTGATTCTTGGAGCTGGAGAGACAGTTAAGAGTGCTTGACGTTTTTCTAGAGGACCAGAGTTTGATTCTCAGCACCCACACCAGAGAACTCACAATTGCCTTAAACTCCAGCTCCAGAGGCTCTAACTTACTTTTCTGGTTCTGTCTTGCACAGATGTGGCACATATACCCATAAACATACATACACAAAAAATAAAACATTTTAACAAATGGTTCTTGATTGAGGAGCATTGATTGGCCTAGGGAGCTTTTAAAAAATAGGATTTCACTCTGCTCCAGGTTGCCTTGGAAATTCTGTCTCCCAAGTCTGGAGGTTACAGATATATTTCACCATACCCAGGGGGTGGGTGGGTGGGGAGTACACTTTTTACATCCAAGCTGTAATTGATAACAGCTGTGCTGGGAAAACCAAAGTTGGCCATTGGTTTATTAACCAGGAATTGTTATATAATTAAGAAGAATCCATGAGAGACCAAGGCCAACAAATAAATTAATCTTAAAGAAATTAAATTGAATTTAACAAGGGAATATAATAAGGGAATCCTCAAGGATTTGGAAGACTTCCATTTCTATAAAACAACATTGGATTGCTATGAAAAGGAAGTGAGAACCAAAAAGTTTTTAGAAACTTAAAACAATTTCTGAAATAAAAACTTCAGCAGCAACATGGTTTAACCATTGAGTAAAAGAATTTGAAGACTTCCAAAATTCTAGGACAAAGGAAAATTATGTGATGTTAAGGCATTGGCTATAGTCCTAGGAACTCTCCCTTCAGTACTGAAACTCCAAGGGCTTTAGTGAGCCCCTAGCGGAAATCAGTGCCAGGAGTTAGAGTTTGTTAAAACTGTCCAGTGGGAGGGGACGAGATTGTAGGTGCAGTTTGTTTGTTTGATAGTTTTTGTTGACTTGTATATTTACTTATTTTAAAATTTATTTTTAAGTGTGTGTGTGTGTGTGTGTGTTTCTTGTGTGAGTATGGGCATGTGAGTTCTGATGCCCACAAAGGCCAGAGGTGCCAAATCTCTCTGGAGCTGGAGTTGTATAGATGTGAGAACCAAACCCAGGTTTTCTGCAAGAGCAGTATATTCTCTTAGTGGATGAGTCCTCTCTACAATACCTGTTTTCTTTTTTGAGAGTTTCTTTTTAAAACCTTAAAAGATTATATTATTTATTTTATGTGCATACATGTTTTGCTTGTATGTACATATGTACACCATGTGTTTGCCTAGTGCCCTGAGAGGCCAGAAGAGTGTTTCAGATCCTCTGGAACTGGAGTTACAAAGGATTGTGAGCTACCATGTGGGTACCGGGGAATAAAGGTCCTCCAGAAAAGCGCTTACCACGGAGGCACCCTTACAGCCCTATGAAGAAAGGTTCCTGTTGTCCTCCTGCTTCAGCTTCCTGGGTGGTGTGATTCAAGAGGTACACTACTGTGATTGGATGATAGTTTTTAATAGGAAGTAAATGTTTAGATTTCCTTATAGTTGGTCTCTGTGTCTGTGTATTCTGCATCCGCACATTTGACCAGTGACTGATTGATCTCTGCTGAATATGTATGTGTTCTTACCCTTACTATTATTCCCTAACAACATATGGTGGTAACGTGTTTTTACAGCATTCACGTTGGTCCTCTACTCCTGCCTTTACCCAGTCAACAGGCTTGTATGTTACGCTCTAATCCTGAGAGCCAATTGCTGTATCTGTAAAAAAATAAAATCATCTGCCAAGACGTTCCCAAAGCCTGGTTAGTACAAGGAACTCAAGTGCCAGATTTTAGAGAAGTATACACCCACACTAGAACTGGGGAATCTTATGAAAAAGAAAGAGCTAACAAGTCTCCAATATGATAAGGTTTTAATTACTATGGACATTTTTTAACAAAAAGGAAAACTATTGAGAAAAATAAAGAGAAAAAATTATTAGATACATATAAATAAAAATCAAGTGGGAAGGGAGAGAGAACAGGTGTATGAGTCTAACAGGAGTTACAGTAAGTGTGACTGAAATAAATTCTTATTTCAAAAAAGTGTTTTAGATTGTAGAGAAACAAATATCCAGATTGTGCCAGTTAGATATAAGCAATGCAGGAAAGTAAGAAATAAAGTACATGTACAGACAAGTCAGGCTTGTGTGAAACAACAGAGAATGCACACTTAACATAAAGGAGTACACGTGTGCACATGGCAGGTGTATGTGAAACAAAAGAGAATGCACAGTCACATTTTTACCACAAAGCTTAACTTCAGACAATAGACATTTATTTCTGAAATATTTATTATGAGTTTGTTCCTTTGGTGCTCATTGCATATGTAACAAAAATATGTACAGTGACTACAAGAAATAACAGTGTTCTTCCCATCCTATACATAGGCATTTAGACACAATTTAAAACAGTTTTATATAAAATAACATTAATTTACTAGGATACTATAACAAAATACCAGAGTCAGTGCAGATGGAGTTTATTTGGGCCATCAGCTCACGGAGACTTATTGTTAATTATGAAAGCTTGGCCTTAGCTAAGGCTTGTCCCATTCGCGCTTGTAATTTAAATTAGCCCATATCTTTTGATCTATGTTCTCTTATGTGGTCCAGTTACCTTTATTTACTTTGTGCTGCCTATCCTGCTTTTCTCAACGGCTGACTGGCAACTCTTCCTTTCTTCCTCCCAGAACTCTATGTCCAGTAGTCCCTGCTATACCTCCTGCCTAGCTCTTAGCTGTTTAGTGTTTTATTAAACCAGTCATAGTAGTGCATCTTCATACAGTGTAAAGGAATATTTCACAACAGTTGAACATCTAGTATGCATAAGGCTCTGGATTCAATTGCCAACACTCTAGAAAAAAGTTTCAGATGGTTCAACACAATACCATGACATTTAATCATGTTCTTATGATGAATCTTAGATATTTTCTTCCCAAAATATTGCAAGTGACACTGTAGTGAATATCCTTGAGTAAATGTGTTATTTGTATTTGTGTGACTATATCTATAGGGTGACATTGTGGGGTTGCTGCATCAAAGAGGAGATAATGTGTTTGTGTGGATCACTTTGTTGCTGATCAAGATGGAGCTGGCCTGGGCTCCATGCTGTAAGTTTTCCTGGCAGGGGCAGGGCTGTCCCAGCAGAAAGGACTGGTTCTGGGAGACCACAGGCACAGAAGTTGGAGACAGAGAGAGTGTGAGGAATTAAGAGGTACCCACATCAAGGGAGCTGCACCCAGATATCCTGAAGAGAGTTATTATCATATAATAATGAGCAGTAAAGGGATTTGAATTGGCAGTGAAAAGTGCTTTATGCTATTTGAACTTTTTTTTTTCTTTTGAGACAGGGTGTTGCTGTGTAGCTCTGGCTGTCCTGGAACTCACTATGTAGGCTAAGCTGGCCTTACACTTAAAAGAGCTGCCTACCTCTGACTCCTGTGTGCTGGGATTAAAGACATTCACTTCTACTTCTGGTCTTAGTGCTTGAATTTTATGTGGTCTCTTTTCAGTGTGATAGCTACTAATATGCATACAGATAATTGCTTGCACATATGTGAGAAAATGTCTGGAATTGATACCACCAGGTGGTTAAAAGTAAAGGGGCATTGGCACTTCAAAAGACAGCTGTCTTGTTTTAAAAATTTGCCAAGGATCAGACAGTATTTTTACTGAATAGAGCATTGCACCTGAATGTTTTAAAACGCCTTCAATTTAGTTTTCCCTGAAGAGTGGAGCTGTATAGTAAAGAAACTTTCACTTTATACATCTCTTTATGCTTTGAAAATTTGTTTGTTTGTTTGTTTTTTGTTTGGGGTGTGTGTGTGTGTGTGTGTGTGTGTGTGTGTGTGTGTGTGTGTGTGTGTGTGTGTGCTTGCTTGTGTAGTTTAAAATTAAGGTTAAAAGTGTACCGAGGAAATTAATGTTTTTGGCTTATTTCCTTTTTTCAGATACATGTTGGCTGAGATTCAACATGAAGGGCAGTTCTAGTTTTAGGACAGGAGTTTATTATTCCAAGTTCTTGTAACATGTGTCATAGCTCCTCAACTTTGACATTAGCACCAGACATAATGGTGATGAGATTGACGGGAAGCAGCCAACAGATGCTGTTGAAATATGCAAGATAGCTTTCAGGACTTCAGACAGACAGCAGTTACAGGAAGCAGAAAACAGCCTGACACATCAGCAGGTCCTTGTGTTCCCTCAGGGACATAGAAAGCAGCTGCTGGAAACAGGTGTAGACAAAGGATGCTTTTGGTGAGACAAGCACCACTGTTCTGCACCTGCAGCTGTACAGAAACATTACGCTCTACAGAACACTATTTTAACCAGTGATAACCCCTATGGAAGATGAAACCATGTTGGTTTACACAAATATAGTTAATGGAGTTTGCCTCATGTCAAAGTCTTAAGCATTTTAGGGCCAGAGTGTATCCTAACCATTAAGCAATACATGAATCTGTGTCAAAAGACTTTAAATGGAGTGAGTTGAACCATTTGGAGTTAGTGAAAGCACATCTCAGGAAAAAAGGTTTTTTTTTAACCCAAGATGCTGGAGAAGACAACTGTGAATAAGCACTGGGGGCTAAGTTGGCCAAGCATTAAGCAGGGTGGTGAGTCAGGGCATGTGTCCATGTTGTATCACAGCTTTGAATGGAGAAATGCTTGTGTTCAATGTAAAGAAGAATGCGGAGTGGCTTATGCACCACTATTTGTGAAAAATTAGATACAGAAAGGAAGAAAACTTGCAGAAGGACCCACAGGGATTGTGTTGGGTGATGCAATAGAGAAACAGTTTGAACGTTTAAACTTTTTTTTGTTTCCTAGGTATATATATTGTCTTTAGTATAAGAAAAATAGTAGAAGAAAGTGGTCAAAGTAAGTAGAGCTCGTTTTTGTTATAGAGCCGATAATTTGATCCAAGCCAGAGATTTAAGTTTAGTTGCGCCATAATTTCCATGAATTACACGCTCATCTAGTAGGATAAAGTGACTTTGATTGAAGAGGGTTATTCTTCGGAAGAGAAGGGGACAGGGGAGGTAGGAGTAGCCACAAGAGAGGGTAGTGGGAAATTAATATGACTAAAGTATGTTATATGCATGTGCTAAATGTCATAATGAAACCTACTATTTCATACAGTTAATATATACTAATAAAGCCTTAAAGAGATAGAAGTTATTTTTAAAAAACTGTGCAATCACTCCATAAAACATTTAAAAATAAGTATAAAACTTATTTTTTATATTTATATAAAAATAAATATATATAATGGACTATATTTAGTCCATTATAGAATGGACTAAATAATAGCAAACCAGAATTAAGTGCTAGAGGTGGAAAAGAGTAAGTAAGATATAACCTTTATTCAGTCACTCAGTCATTTATTTATTTATTTGTTTGTTTATTTATTTTTGAGGCAGGATCTCTACATAGCTCCAGCTACTCTAGAACTTGCTATGTAGACCAAGCTGACTTTGAGCTCACAGAAATCCACCTGCCTTTGCCTAGTGCTGATATTAAAGGCATGCACCACTACACCCAGCTTATTTATTTATTTTAAAGACTTGTCTTTATTCTGTATATAAGTGTTTTACCTGCATGTGCACCTTAGGAGAGCCAATGCTTTCCTCTGAAGCCAGAGGGTTAGGGTTAGGGTTAGGGTTAGGGTTAGGGTTAGCATTGGGTGCACTGGGACTATTTTTTGGGTTGGTTTGGTTTTGGTGAGACAGGGTTTGTCATAGACCAACCTTTATTTACTAGCCAGGCTGGCATCAAACCTACAGCAGCCCTCCTTTCTCACCACCTCTAGTGTTGACTAGCAGGCATGTGTGATCACAGCAGGCCCACTTTCCCTCCCCTCCCTTTCCCTCTGTTGTCTTTCCTCTTCCCCTTCTCCCACTTTCCTTTCTATTATTTATTTACTTATTTTTAACTTTTTGTTTGCTCGGTTGGTTTTGCTTTTTAAGCCAGAACTCTCTGTGTAGTCCTGGCTGTCCTGGAACTTTTTATAGATTGAACTCAAAGAGATCCATCTGCCCCTGCTTCCCAACTGTCAGAGCTGAAGGCATGCACCAGTACCACAGTCCAGCCTTTTCTATTATTTATTTACATTGTTTTCTTCTGGGAGACCATGGTGGAGGTGGAGTCAGCAGTCTCTTCTTCCACCAAGTAGATCCTGGGGATCAGACTCAAAACTCAGGTGGTGAGCACCTTCCCCTGCTGAGCCCCCTCTCTCTCTCTTCTTCCTCCCTCTCTCCTCTCACTTTCCTTTCCTTTTTTTGCGTAGGGTTTGACCTCCTAATCCTCCTCCTTCAGGCATGTACCACTGTACCTAGAAGTTTCTCTCTCTGTGTCTCTCTACATTTTTTTATTAGGGGCACTCATGTGGAGGTATGAAGTTGTTTTTTTGTTTGTTTGTTTGTTTTAATCACTTGTGGTTTTAATAGTTTTGTAGTGTTGTTACATTGATGTAAACATGTAAAAATATTTTAAATTACATGCTTATATATGTATCTGTGTATGAGTATATGCCTATGGATGCAGTACCCACTGAGGCCCAAAGAGCATCTCATGGAGTTAGAGTTATGCCCATAAACTTCCTGAGATGGGTGCTGGGAACTGAACTAGGGTCCTCAGCAAGAGCATTAAGTGTTCGTAACTATTGAGCCATTTCTTCAGCCCCCATTTTGTACATGAATGTCCAGGTGCCCCAACTTTTCTTTGTTGAAGTCTGTTTTTCCCCTCCTTGAATGGTCTTGGCTGCTGTGTCAGAATCCCTGGTCTCAAATGTAAAGGTTTGCTTCTGTTTGTTGGCATCATTCCATTTGCCTGCTCTCTTTGTAGTAAGCTTTGAAACTGGACTTTTCAGCTGTGTTCACATTCCCAGTCTTACTGTGTCAGTACTAGAATTCCAGTTTCAAATTCTAATACATTTAAAGCAAATGATTTGAATATTTTGTTGTATGAAAAAAGGTAAGTCAGGCTGCTCTGATTGATGCTTTTGCTTTCTAAGTTTTCTGACCTGATGTGTTATCGAATACCTGTAATCCTAGCACTTGGGAGGCTGAGGCAGGAACACCAGTTCAAAACCAGACTAGGCTACATAGTAGGTTTATTGGCAGCCTGTGCTAGGAGAGATACCTTGCTCAGCCTCGATATAGGGGGAGGCCTTGTACATGACTTACAGTGATATACCAGACTTTTTTACTCATCGTTGGAAGCCATTTCCTCTCTGAGGGGGGTGGGAAAAGGTAGGGAGAGTAGGAGGAGGGGAGTGAGTGGGGCTGGGATTGGTATGTAAAATGAGAAAAGACTGTTTTAAAATAATAATAATAATATATATATGAAAAAAAAGAGACTCAACAAAAAGAGAGGAGAGAAAATATTACTAAGGTGTCAGTATATCTTGTTCACTCACTTAGTGTTCATTTAATTGGTTTTAGTATTTTCATAGTGGTGTATATCATTGCCACAGTCAAAATTTTAGAACATTTTTATCACTCCAAAAAGAAACTCCAGAGTCACTAGTTGTTTCAGGGAACCTGGTATATGAGAACCAGCCACCAAAGGCAGCAAGTGCAGAGACTGACTAGCCAAGGAAAAATACAGGCTAGTCAGAATTTCACAAAATGCAATTTATTAGTAATGTGGGGAAAGGAACCTGCCTTGGGCAGCAACAAGACAGGAAGATCCTGCTACCCTCACAGGCAGGAGGAATGGGTCCAGACGCTAAGCTGGACTAAGCTATGCAAAAGTAGCCTGCCACCTACTAGAGTGGGCTTTCTTTTAGGAAAAAAAAAAAAAAAATCTCCCATGCAACTAATATGTCATTTGCTAGTTAGGAAACTGTCCAGACACATTGACTTGCACAAAATACTCAGCTGTCTAGTGGCTGTCTGTTGTTATGGTGTTTGTAATTTGTGCAAGTGGCACTTAGTGGACAGAATGGCAGTCCATCAACAAAAAAATGGATAAACAGCTAGTGTTATCGGTTCATACACAGATATAGGTTCATCCTATAAAAAGCAGACTCCTGGAAGAAGGTATATAATTTACATTAAGCTGAGTGTATAAGAGAATTCCAACTAATATATCTATATAAAGTTCAGAGAAGGAAACAGGACAGCAATTACTTTTAAAACTGGGAAAGGGTTGGCTAGAAAAGGCCAAGAAAGAATTTTGTCTGGTGATAATATCTATAGTTTGATGTGGATGGGGTAATAGAAGTATGCCCATGTGTCAAAGCTCACTGAAAGGTAATAGGTTTTCTGTAGCCCATAATAGGTTTCTCCACCAAAACAGTAAGCCAGATCAAGCTGGAAAAAGTTTGGAAAAAGTAAAAGAACCACTTTATTTGAACAAAACAACTCCTGGGTGAGTTCTCCAGACCCAGAGATCAAGGCTGAACTAAAGCAGGGAGCTTTTATAGGTTGTAGGAGAGGGCTGATGATGTGTCTCCCACAAGCTGGGTTTGTGCCCAGGGATAGTCAAAAGCTGAATGCTTTAGATGGTGAATTGGGTGTCTGGCAACTTCCAGGGAAGACCTGCCTTAAGTCACCAAAAATGTGGAACTGATCTTCTTGGTGCCTTCCCTTTGATGGAGGTCACAGTGGAACAAATGGTGTACTTACAATGTTTGGAATTTGTGTGTGAGTTTTACCTCAAGGGGAAAATAGGTCCTAGACAATGTGATTTGAAGCAGGAGATCTGAGGACCACCATGTGAGAACCACTGGGCTTGACAGCTTTCCTAATAATTGTTTCTTTCCACACAGATGTCATAACTCATATATTATTAATATAATATGTTAGCATTTATCTTTAAAAATTCATGGCACTTTAACTATTTTAAGGAGTATATTTATTTAGTCATAAATATTGTATTACAAATGCCATTTGGGCTGTGTGTATTCTAAGGCCCTAAGTTATTTAACACCAGTGCCAACAAGAGAAGAAAAGCCATGTCTTCATTAGTAGGTTAATTGGTAAGTAGACAAAGATTTATGATAATGTAGTCCCTGTCTGGTTATTTTGGAGGGTAGAGAGATGACTTTGGCAGTAAAGTGCTTGCTGTGTATGCCTGAGGACCCCAGTTCACATCTCCAGCACCCATGTAAAGCTTGGCATGGAGCACCTACCTGTAATGACAGTGCTGATTGGGAAGGGACAGGAGTACCCCTGGGGCCCTGTAGTCAGCAGCTTCCCCAAATCACTGACCTTGAAGTTCAGTTTCTGTCTCAAAAAGTGAAATAAGGACAAAGAGTGAATAAGGACAGTACCTAACACCAGCCTCTGACCCCTCACTTCTGTCTCTCTGACAGGAACTCACTGTATAACCCCTGCTGACCTGGAATTCATGATCCTCCTGCCTCAGCTTCCCCAGTGCTGTGATTATGTCTATATGCCACCATACCAAAGACTTTGTATTCTGTTCTGGATAAAGTGCTCCTGAATAATTTTCCAGCCCCAGCAGAGAGGAGATTGGAAAACCACATGTCTGTTTTCTTGGGGGCAATTTAAATACCCTGTAGGAATGGTCTTGAGCATCTCGGAGGGACGAGCCATATTCAGTGGGCTTTCTGGGTTCAGGGCAGGGTTTGGGGAGAGAGAGAGAGAGGGGAGGGATATTGAGGTGGAACTTCTGCAAGAACACTAAGGTCTCTCACTGAGCCTGCAGCTTGTGGGTTTTTCTGGACTTTGACCCGAGAGCCTCTGGGCTCTCCTGTCTCCATCCATCCATGCTGGGATTTAAGGCGTGTACTGCTATCCCAGCTTTTCTCATGGGGGTGCTGAGGATTTGAGCTTGGCTCCTTATGTTTGCACAGCAGGCACTTTGCCCACTGAGCCACTTCCCCAGCCCTAGATTTACATTTTTTGAGAAGCCTCCATATTGATTTCCATAGTGGCTATAATAGCTACACTCCCTTGAATAGCATTTCAACTAAAGCCAGGAACATCAAGAGTGTCAACTTTCTTCCACCTTATTTGGTATAGTTCTCAAAGCCTCAGCTAGATCAAGAAGACAAGACAGAAAGCTATGGAAGGGGGCACTCAAATGGAGAGCCATAGAGGAAGTCACCTGGAATCCTTCGATGGCCTCCACAGGTGGTGCACCTACACACATATGTGTACACACGCAAACACACAAGAAAAAAAGCTAAAAATAGAATCTCCACATATGTATGACCCATGCTTGTTATATACCGTTCCTGGGCATAAACCCAAAGGAACATATATGCTATTATTATAGAGACACTTGCCCATCTATGTTTATTGCTGCTCTCTTCACAAAGCAAGGGAATAGAATCATCCTAGATGTCCATTAACAGATGAGTGGGTATTGTAATATACAACACAATAGAATCTTATCCAGTTGTAAATAAAAATGAACTTATGAAATATGCAGGAAATGAATGGATTTGTAAAACACTTTAAGTAATGTAAACCTAGGCTCAAAAACATAAATTCTACATGTTCTTTCTCCCCTGTGGACTCACAGACAGAAACACTGGTATCCTCTGGATAATTCTTACTATCTGTGCTTGGGAAACATTACCCTAAAGTAGAGCTGAGTGTCTCGGACCTTCTGAGGTAGAGAAAAAGAAGAAAGGAAAGAAGAAAGGGATGTTATCCAAGATTTAGGATCCTAGGCTGTCTGACAGCTCATCACTTGTCAGTCTGAGTGAAGCTGTAATACATGTTGTTGCACCTACAGCACACAGGCCTTCAGCCAGTCTTCCTAGCTCTGAGCAAGTTTCCAGTCACTCCTACAAAAGACAGTGAGGCAGAGGGATGGCTCAGAACTCAAGTGCTTGCTGTGGGAGCAAGAGGACCAGAGCTTGGACCCCCAAGCCCCACAAATACCAGATGGGCATGGTGGCTTATCTGTAATTCCAGACTCTGGAGGTGGAGACAGGGTCCCCAGAACAACCTGCCTATGGAGACTAGCCATCCTGACAGAAAACTCTTGGCTGAGAATCATTGCCTCAAAAAGGATAAAGTAGACGGCAATCAAGGCAACTGGCATCACCATGGATGTCCTCATGCATGCACATTCAGACACTCACATGTGCCCATACACATGTGAACACGCTACACAACTCCCATACAGGCACACATAGAGAAGAAGTAAATTTTGCATGAGGGAAATAGGAAATGGAAAGATAATTTTAGAATTGAGAGCAGGTCTTAATATTAGACACAACATGGAGTTCTTTGGAGATCCATGGGTAATGAGGGTCCAAGGGACTGTGAGAAAACAGAATAGAAGAGAACTGTGCCCACATGCCTGTGTCCCTGCTTGTAAGACACCACTACCCACCCACCCACCTCCTCCTGTATTTAGGGTAGAACATGGGTTACCATTGGAAAAAGGCTTTGGAGAGTAAAGCCACTGTTCTCCAGTGGTGGGAAGTGGTCAGGATTGTCCTTCATGCCTCTCAAATTTGCCTACATGTCATCAGTTGCCAGCGTCATCTCATGGATACCTGGTACCTATAAATAAATACTCATTGGTTTTTCTTTTTTGTAGTAAGAAGAAAACATAACTTATAGAAACCATCTTCTGGCAGAAGATGATAGATTTGAACCAGAAGGAGGAGGAGTTGGAAGCCAGGAATCCAAAGTGAAGAAACTCTGAGTCCTTGGGTGAGAAAGGAGATGGGATATTTGTGTGTCTACTTGGTGGCTGGCCCACGCTGCTGTTAGGTGGTTGTCCACAGTGAGTGACTGTGTGTAAGGAGAAGGTGGATCAGGGACAGGCAGCTGAAATATGTTGTTTTTGAAAACAAAATCATAATGCTTCTTTTTGTGGTATGTGTGCATCTATGACACACATGTGGGGATTCAGTCCCTCCTTCTGCTATGTGGGTCCCAGGATGGCGCACTTTTACCCACTGAGCCATCTTGTTGGCCCTGGAGATGAGTTTTGACTATACATTCTCCACAGGCCTTCTCATCAGTCCCTTGCTTACCTTTCCTCCTTTCAAGGGCTGGTGCTTGTTCTGAAACACCTTGTAAATATCCATTTCTTGGATCCTTATTGCTTCCAGGCACTGGTGTTGTGCCTTCCTAGTATTATTTCATTCTCTTCTCAAAACAAGCCCACAACCAGACAGCTAGAATGTGGCACAATCAGATCTTAAGCTTTCACTTTCTGACCTTACCTCTGTATTTATTACCTCCTTTCCTTTCCCAGAAGAAAAGGTTGAGTCACACTTGTACCTCCTCCCCAGTAGCCCAACAGACACCCTAGCTTGACAGCCTCTTTTGCAAGGATGGTTGCCAGTTACTGAGAGTTAAGCATTAACATTATTGTCACACTCTGGAAAAATCAGAGAGGACTGAAAGAAATCAGCAGCAATATTGCTTTCTTTGTATACCTGCACTTCTGTTTCTGCCTCCAGGCTTTGTTTATTTATGTTTATATTTCCCTATAGGATATCTGTTTTAGCTGGGTAGTGGTGTATGTCCATAATCCCAACACTCAGGAAACAGAGCTAGGAGATTTATAAGTTTTTGAGACTATCCCTGAACGATACAGTGAGACCCTGTCTCAAAATAGAGGTGGGAAGAGGAAAACGAATGGAGGAAGAAAGAGGAAAACCCACTCTTCATAGTGAGTTTTCACATCCACATTGTAGTGAGTCTCCACTGATAATGAGAGACACCCGCCCAGCAGTGGAAAGTCGAAGACAGCCTCACCGTGATTTACATTTGCCGCTTATTATAGTGTTGACTTTGGTGGTTTCTGGAGAGTGATCTGGCAATGTGTCCTTAGGTTCACACTGGCCAAGTGCTTTACCAGTGAGATTTTACTGTGAAGCCCAGACTAATCTGCCACTTGCCATGTAGCCCAGGCTGGCCCTAATCTCAGTCTTTCTAGTACTGGGATTTCTAGCATATATCCTATTTTTTGAACCCTTTTGATCTATATTTGGTGAAGTGTTTTTCTGTTTTTTGTTTGTTTGTTTAACTTTTTTGGTATTAAAATCAAATTGCTGTTTGTTTTCTCCAAACTCTAGAATGACTAAATGTCTTGGTATAACTGTCTTTTTATCCCTTTGTAGGTTTCTATCATTGTCACCATGCCAGAAATGACAGAGCATGAGATGCCTACAAAAAAGCAGCACAGGTGTGTATCCACAGCCCCAAATAATATGTAGGTAGGTAAGAAACAGAATCAGCTCCCAGTTTGCTAAATGGTCCTTAGTGAACTTGTATTTAGATGCCTAGAAAATGATTAATCTCCAGAATATGTGTGGATGGATAGAAATAGATTTACTGAAAGAGATCCGTGGCTAAAATTTACTTGTCCTTTTCTCAGTAATGTGACAGGTAAGAATGGTCATCAGTAGTTGAAACATTATATCAATCACAGAGACTGAACTGACAAACAGGCTGTTCAGACTGGCCCTCTGCATAAGTGTGACAGTTGTGTAGTTTGGTCCTCTTGTGGGACTCCTAGTGGTGGGAGCAGGGGCTGTCTGACTCTGTCAGCTTTTGGAACTCTGTTTATTACTGGGTTGCATGGCCCAGCTTTGGTATGAGGGGAGGTGCCTAGTCCTACTGCATCTTGATATCCATGGGAGAACTGCCCTTTCCTGAAAAGAAAAGGAGGAAGAGTGGAGGGGGGTGGGCAGAGGGGAAGAGAAAGGGGAAACTGTGGTTGTGTTGTAAAAAAAATTATAACAATAATAATAATTTTTAAAAATTATATCAAATCTATATTATATGTTTGTTTCCTAATGACATTTTCACTGACATCCAGAAACATTTAGATTGTGTTTAATTTATAACATTGTAATCCATTAATGACAATATACATAGCATTACTTTCATTTTCTTACAGCCCCTTTCCTGAGTTTCTACCATTTTAGGCAGTGTCTGTTTAGAATTGTGTGGCCACTTTTTAAAAGGTTAAAACTACTACATTTTCTTTCCTTACCAAATTGCTATTAGTGAAAGCTAATGTGGTGGGTTATTATGCAAAAAGGAAAAGTCAATGCCTTCAGCAGAAATTTTAAGAAAAGGTAAGAGTTTGGCTAACCTGAGTACATGGATGGAAAAGATGCAGTTGGCATTGTAGGTGCTATTGCCACCACATTTCCCCTGGTGGGAGTCACAGCCACACTGCACTGTTGCTCCCATCTCCTCCTCACACCAGCCTGCAGTGCCACACACATCCACAGTTACATTACATCCTCAACTAGTGAAGGTTTTCAGTGACTGAGTCTCTTCTCACATGTGATTCCTGGGTATCATCGGTAGAGAATTGTTCTCACTTCCTGAAATTATATCTATTGAATTTATTTGGAAGTATCTGTATTAAGGTTCTCATGCCATAATATGACCTAGTTTTCTTTTCTTTGGTGGTTCTTTATTGCTGCAGCAAAGACAGTTTCATAAAATTTATTTTTATGGTTATGTAAGTAAAGATTGTTTTTTATTATCTTCATGTTACCTGTCATGCACTTCTGTTTCAGAAAGAAAAACCGGGAAACACACAATGCAGGTGGGTACTGAACTCAGCTGGAATTAATTATGCTGTGGTTAATTATACATTTTTATGTTGTAAACATGGAATTATTTCTTATATTTCAGAAAGGGCAACTTCGTTGTCTTTATTGACAAAATATTTCAGAGCCTCATAGAGCTGACTGTGTAACATCTGACGTGTAGCCTACTTTGGATCTATTAGGATACTAGAATATTGGGGGGCTAGTATTGGAAGGGTTTCACTCAGGGTTCACCTTCTTTTCCATACCCATGCAAGGCAAGTGCACTGCCTCTGAGCTACAGACCCTAGCCTCCTCTGTATGTGATTCTTACTGATAGTTTCTTTGCCCTGGGAAATTGGGCACTTTGACCAAGTAGTGTGAGGGTTGACAATGTGTTTTTCCTCTTTGTAGTGGAGAGGCACAGAAAGAAGAAAATCAATGCTGGGATAAACAGAATAGGAGAACTGATCCCCTGTTCCCCTGCTCTGAAACAGGTAGGTGTCTCCCCACCCTCCACCTCTGAAATAAGTAGATACCCATTGTATCCTTCTAGAGAGAAACACTTGTCAGACAGTGCTCTCAATTATTTTGGTTTCTAGAATGGTTATTTTTGTGCTATCATTTATCATGGGGGAGGGAGGTTTCAAGGTGATAGTCTTATTTTTCATTCATTTCATTTCTCTATATACTTTTGTATTTCTAATAATCTCCTAGTACAGTTTTCTACATGGTCAAGTGTACCATGTGATTGCTAGACTGTTGTTCCTTTTCCAATGAATTGCTAAGGTAGCTCCATGATTAGACTGATATGATGTACTGTTTCCTAACATTTTCTGATGATTAATTCTTTATGCTTCTAAAATTGTTACCTAGGGTCTTTTAGCAACTTTTAACTTATTCCTCATGCTCTCCATACATATTCCATTTCTTTTTTGAGCCAAGGTATTGCTATGCAGCCAATATTCTCCTGCCTCAGTATCCTTACCATTGGGTTAACAAGTATGTGTCATCACATCTGGATGTTCATGACCTGTTAACTCCAATTAGTACTTGTAAATCCCAACCTAATGCATGACACTCTCCCCTAATGAAGATAAGTTTTAATTTCTTAAAATAGTGAGGCTAAAACACATGGAACACAAAACAAATGATTCAAATAATATGGAATGATGAAAAACTAAAAGAAAATTGACATCCCACTTTCAAGTTACAACCACTGATAAAATATTACATGTCTGTCCAGACATAGTTTTATCAGTGAGCGTCAACTTCTGCACACATGTGTGAGGACACAGTTTCATCATTTTCGCCCAGTATATGTACTTAACTCTTGGCTGTAGACAACTTTCTGTTCTCATATGGTCACCTCTCTTAATGATTATATAGTATGCCTTTGCAGTTGGAATGTAAGAACTTGTAGTAGTAGCTTTTAAAGTAATTTTAGCTAAATAATCTATGTAAAATAAATGTGTATATAGTAAATAATATTAAAAACAATAAACATCAATGTTCTTCCTGCTTCTTAGCCTTTACACAGTTTTCAGAGTTGAGCCATTCTTGTCTGTTTGCTTTGATACTTTCCTAGTTTTTTGTACACTTTTTAAACTTTTAAAATTGTGTTGTGTATATGTTGCCTACACTATTTATCCCAGTGGTGAGAATAAAACCATTACCACAGTTTAAGGCCAAACTTGAAGCAAGCTTTAATTAAACACTGACCAAGTGGATGGGTTCTTGCCAGGTCCTTATCCAGGTTCCTGCAAAATGGCCCAGAGTCAAGTATGGCAAGTGCTAGAAGGAAAACCCATCAGATCCAGTCAGGGGCAAGCATATGAAATACCTCCAGCCTGTGAACCTCCAGCCCACATGTGATCAAGCATATCAGGTGCATATGGACAAAACAAACTTGTTTAGGGGAATGAAAAACACGTGGCTAGTTATCTCTCATAAGCAATAGCCTCCAGAATTTCAGGCACTATCTGTCCTCTGGCAAGGGGCTTGCAGATCAGAGGCATTTTGTTTCATGGATCTCTTGGGAATAGTAATTAAAACTTAAAAAGTAACTTGGGCTCTCACAACACCTGATGTGAATTCAGCCAGAGGACATGGGATGTCTTCCTTTATCATTCTCCATCTTTTAAAGATGTAGTATTTTTATTAATTCTTTGAGAGTTTCATTCATCACACAATTTGTTTGATCCACTCTTTCCCAACTCCTCCCAGTTCCACTCCCTTCCTCTCTGCCTCCCAACATCATTCTATCTCTCTCTCTTTCTCTACCCTACCCCACTGTCCAGTTTGTGCTGCCCATGCACTCATAGATGTGGGATCATTGATTGGTTAACTCATTCTCCACCTTAATCACTTTCAAGAGGACCACACAACTCTCATGATATGCCTATTTCTACCCACACACTAGGGTTGTCTGCAGGGGTAGCCATGCTTGGCTTCTTATTTGGGTGCTGAGGATTTGAACTCAGGTTTTCATGTTTACACAGCAGGAACTCTTACCCACTGAGTCATCTCTTCAGTCATGTGTATTTTAGATTCTTTGCAACATTTAATGAAACCTTCTTGTTTGTTTGTTTGTTTTTGTTTTCCAAGACTGTGAAACAGTCCTGCTGGCTGTCCTGGAACTTACTTTGTAGACCAGGCTGAACTCGAACTCACAGAGATCTTCGTTGCCTCTCCCTCCTGAGTGCTGGGATTAAAGGTGCACATCATTCAATGAAATCTTAATGCAATTTTATAGGTGGTCAAATACCACATGACTTCTAGTTTGCCTTTTTTTTTTTTTTTTTTTTTTTTACCCTCTAAGACCACTTCTAGAACCTTCTGTTCTCTTTTGTTTGTTTGTTTTGTCTTTTAACTTCTTTATTAAATCTTTGGGATTCTTACATCATGCATCCCAATTCTGTTCGCCTCCTGATCCCCCCATTTCCCCCTCATCCTTGCTGAGCCCTCCAAAAGAAAGCAAAACAAAGTAAGCAAGCAAATAAAAGCAAGAACAAAAACCCTCAGTAAATCAAAAGAGAACAAAAACCACACCAGGAACAGAAAAGTCTCTGCTTTTCCTTCTCTCCTGCCTCTTCATCATCTCTTTATCCATCCTGATGGCTTTAGTGTGTTATATAGTTACCCTTTGTCTCATCAGCTCTCCTGGAAAATGTTCATTGCTATGAGCCACTGGTCTGATTCAAGGCCTCTGGTTTTTTGTATACCATCCTCACTGGACCCTTACCAGAGCTCTTCTGGGGTATCTTGTGGCCTCCCAGAGTCTTGGAGATCTTGTGGGTATCATTCCTCAGGACCATTCCCTTCACAAACTCCAGCAGGACCTAGATGGGATAGATGCTAGGGTGGGTCAACCCAAGGCCCAGTTGTGGGCCTGGGTGTTAGCCAGGCAGGTCAGATCTAGCCACTGGGGACACCCGCCTTGGGTGCAGGGGTGGAATCGGCTCCTCTACATGTGTGTCCTCAGGGTAGGTACAGCTGGGTCACCTCAGGCAGCAACTCAGCCTGGTAGACATTCTTATTTTGAGTGGTAGCTCCGGGCACTCAGATCAAGATGGCTCTGATGGCAGCATGGCTCCTGGACACCAACAAGGCCACAGGATGCAGGCCAGACCCTGGGTTTGTGGCCTTTGGTGACACTGTGGGGACATGGGCATCAACATAAACCTCGGCTGTGGTAGGACCACGGACATGGTCCTCAGCAACAGCATAGGCTTGGCTGACACCATGACTCCAGGTGACAGCAAAGGCCACCAAAATCAGTACGACCCCAGTGGCAGCAAGGCTTGTAGATTGAAACTCAGCCCCAGGTCATGGTCCAGCCCACTGGGGTCAGCATGGCACTTGACTGCAACAGGAGCCATGGCTCCTATAGGATCAGAGATCCATACATGGCCCTTGGCAGCAGCCTGATCTGGAGATCACCATAGTCCCCATGACAAGCAGCTGTCTTCCCGTCAGCCCAGGGCCTAATTCTTCTCACCTGAGCAGGCTGGATCCTGTCTGAGCAGACCTGCATCAAGTGGTATGGCTGTCTTCCCATCAGCCCTAGCTCTTACTTTCTAAAGTTTTTCTTATTCTGTGCATTATGTCTCGTGCCATATGCTTATGTCGTGGATTCTCATCCCTCAGTGTTGTATGAGCTTCCCCTGGAAACTTTCTAGGATCCCCACCCCGAATTCTCATTGTTTGCTTTCCTTTAGGTATTTTGTCTAAATAAAAATGATCAACATTTTTATTTAAATGTTTGCTGACATACCAGTTTTTGTTGTTTCAAACTTGAGAATGAGGCGTTCAAAAGCCAGTTCAAGTTTCCATGCCTCAATTTGAGGACCAGGAGATGTGCTTAACCCTGGAGTAGCTGAAGGACCCTATAGTAGTATGGTTCAGTGCAACCCCCAGCCCAGTGACTTATTGATTCTAGTGGATGCCAAGATTGCCACTCAAGGCTGGGCTTATATTTCTCAATCCACAATTTGCACACTTGATCACCTTGTAGAAATGACCAGAGAATTTGGCCCAGTATGGGAGTGTGTGAGTGTGTATGGAGAGGTGTCTTAGAGATGTTACTGGATTGCTTCCCCAGGGGAGTGGCCAAGGACCCTCCACCTTCCACACAGTAGCATAGGGATCATGGAGATACTCAAGTCAGACTAGGATTGAGGCAGCAGCACCAGCTCCCTGCTGGTTTGCTAGTGCTGTTACTTAGGAATTCACCCCGCATTCCCAGCCTCAGTTTCCTACTTTGCCAAGTGGAAGCAGTGTTCATCTTACTCTATACCATGCATGCTCTAGCAGCGGCTCTCGGAGTTGGGTCTGAGCAAGTGCATGGACTAAGCAACCACACCTCATCTTCTGCCTGGATTGCCCTGCCACCCCCCCTTCTGCCCTGAGGGGCACTTTCCCTGGTGTTACCCCTATTTCCATGCTTCCTGGTGTGGAGGTGGTCTGCAGAAGACTGACTGGTGGACAGGTCTGTCTAGGTTGTACTGATCCTGTGACCAATACCCTGTGTCTGCTCGTAACCCTTTCATTGTGGATCCAGTGTGGCTTTCCAGATACAACCCTGAACCAGATTTCTCCAATCGCACAGGGTGGGATGAAATGGTGATTCATCTCCAGGCGCTGGGCCCAGCCTTCAGGGAACTTTCCTTGGTGCCTGTTGCCCTGTCTCTGACTCAAGCATAGAAAAGGAATTCCAAGCTGGCTCACAAAGCAATTGCACAAAGGGGGGGGGGGTCTCTTTCTTCCCCCACTGAAGTCCTGTCTGACTTGAGGGACAGACACAGCACCAGGTTATACCCACTCAAGTCGACCAAAATTCAACCATTCTAAGTCTTAGCCTTGGGGATGTTAGAGATTTGTTCCTAACACTAGGAGACTGGCTTTCTGGGAGATATCCAGAAGGCTGGCCTTAAGATATCCATCCACACACCCCCAACTGCATGCCACTCTTCAAAAGAGATATTTATGGGGGGGAGGGTTGGAGAGAGAGAAGGAATTTATTAATCAAAGACTCATCATCTTTTTAAAAAAAAACTAAATATGTTTGTGTTTGGCCCTGACTGTTTTGTTCTCTGTAGGAAAATATCTGTCAGTCTCTTCTCTGGGAGTAGAAATGGTGAAAGGAGAGTGTGAGCTTGTTTGCTAGAATTCTGGGGTTCGGGGACAGGGCTTGAGCTGCAACAGTGTTCTGCTTTGCCCCTTGTTGACTTAGGAGCCTCATCTTGGCTAGTGTTCCAACTGTCTCTGAGGTTGAAATTTCCTAGTTCAAATTTCACAGAAAATGAGCTTACGTTGTGTGGCTAGAGCAGGAAGAGAAGTCATTCCTTGGCTCAGGACATGGGAGATGCCGAGTACCACTGCTCAGCAAGCCTGCATGGAGCTCCTCAGTGGAGGCTCCTTGCACCTCACTTGTGGGATTTCAAGGCTGGATCAGCTTCCTTGACACTTCGTTTCTTTTTATCCCTGCTGGGTGGATTAAACTTTAATAAATGTATATGGGGTTTTGTTGTTGTTGTTTGGCTGAGTTTTTGTTTTGTTTATTTTTGGTCTTTTTTTTTTTTTTTTTTTAAATAGACTGTCCCTGCTTTCAGGAGCCTGAGGCGGGAGATTGAAAAGTTCATGAAAAGGAAAAGGATTGTTTCTTTATCACGGGGCAGATTGTGTTGTACTTTCCTTTTCTTTGCCCACATCTTGAGGTGCAGGGCCCACTCAGTACATGTTGGAAGCTGCCTAGTAAACCTTACCTTCCTACCTACTCTTGGCTTTCAGTCCCCATTCTTGTAAACTGTTGAAGAAGGGAAACTGGAACCACTTCACTTCCTTCCTGTCTAGAGTGTGTAACAGAAGTCAGTACCTGGCTCCCAGGTTGTCTTCACTGTTGTGTGTCCTGCCTGCTCTGTGCGCAGCAGGGGGGTGCTGAGCATTATCAGGTCCTGCTGTTGTTCTGATTCTTGTTTTAGGAAAGGACAGTGTTAGCTTTCTCTTTCTGGTTTTGCAGTACCAGGATGTGAAACTGGAGTCGTACAGAGTGTGTGGCCCTCTACCACTGGTCCACACCTGCCTTTCTTTTTCTAAGAGTTTCCTAGGTGAGCGTATTGGGTCTCTATAGTGAGTCAATTGAAGGAACCCAGAACTGAAGCTTATTGAATCAAGGCACTAAGTCACAACGATGGATACTTAGAGAAAAGTGAAGGATGGGAGATTTTAGTGCTATGCACATTGGAATAGAAGTTAGTCATTCAAGACCACATGTTTAATCAAGTGGCCAGTGGAGAAATACAGCCATTAGAAAGAGTCAGCTGGCCCCTCAAATGTGATACAAAAATGCCTGTAAGATATATCTTTAGTAAAGTGTATTACATGGTGTTCATAGCATCTTTCTGAATAGGTGTGTGTGTGCATACACTTGCGTGTAGAAGCAGTAAGTCACTGTTAGCTGTCTTTCTTGATTGCTTTCCCCCTTGTTTTTTGTTTGTTTGTTTGTTTGTTTGTTTTTGAGACTTGCTAACCAGTGAGCTCCAGAGATCTGCCTGTCTCTCTTTCCCCAGTGCTAAGACAGGATCTGCCATGCCCCATGCTGGTGATCTGAGCTCAGGTCCTCATGCTCTCATGACGAGGACTTTACTGACTACATCTTCCAGTCTTATTATGTTTTCAGTCTTAAAGTTTATTATGACTGTGGCATTGATGAGATGGTATACTGCTCTTGGAGAAGACCCAAATTCTGTTCCCAGCACCCATGTCACAACCACCTGTTACTCCAGCTCCAAGGGATCCAGTATCCTCTTCTGAATTCTGTGGGTACCTGCACACAGCACTTTCTCCCACATAAATGTACTCATAGTTAGAAATATAAAATAAATCTTCAAAAATTTTAATAAAAAGGTGCTTTAGTGTAAAATTTAGCCTTTAAAAAGTTTAGAAATAGAATATAGTAAGAGCATGGTGTCAAAACTCAGTCAGGCCATGTCCCTTTTTCAGCCCATTATGTAGGATACTTCAAGGTGTGGTTATCTATAGAGAATAATCTGAAATATGACATTTTGACATAGTCTTGAAGGCCATCTGTGGCCTTTTCTCCATCCATAGTCTTTATAGCATGCCTCATCGATCATTCCTGTCTTCACGCACAAGGTCAGTCCTGCCCGAGTGCCTTTGCTTTCTGGCCCCATGGTTTGGTTCTCTTCCCTCCCCATAGCTTCAGCATATGCTTTGCCCCTTCCAGGTGTTTTGACTATCTACAGAGAGGACTTCCCAAAGCTCCCTTAAAAAAAAAAATGTAGCAGAATGTCTGCTACAGGTTCCGGTTCCAATAATAAAGTGTAACGAATCCAATGAGTTCACACAAAAACTTAGCCTCACAGTTCTGAAGGCTGAGGAGTCCAAAATGAAGATTCTAATTCTTGGGCTGTAGAGATGGTAAAAGTAGTATCTACTCTTGTAGAGGACCAGTTTGGTTCCCTGTCCCTGTCAGGCAGCTCAGTGGTAGAGTGCCTTTAACTCCAGACCTCTGGCCTCCTTGGACATTCAAGTGCATAAACCCACATAAAGACACAAAACTTAAAATAATAAAATGTTTAAAAATTAAAAATATTCTAGTCCTAATTATGCACTCACATGGTACAGAGAGAAATATTGCCACACTCTTCTCTTTTTGAAAAACTAGTAAATGTAGGACACTGCCGAGCCCAGACAGGCTGCTGGAAGCAGTGGACCTGGAGTTATAGAGTGGTTGTGAGCTACCATGCAGGCTCTGGGAAACAACCCCAGGTCTTCTGCTGGAGCCATAAGTGACCTTAACTGCTAAGCCGTCTTTCCAGATTGTCTTCATGTAGGGTGCTAATCTGCAAGAGCAGTGAGTGTTCTTACTGTTGAATCCTCTCTCCATCTCTTTATTCTTGTGAGGCTGCTAATCCCATTCATGAGGGTAGAGCCATTTCAGACTTCAGCTCCAAATGCCATCACATTACAGGTCAGAAGAGGATTATATAAATTTAGCAGAAGGACAGAAACCACATGCTACCATCACCAAGCTCTTTCCTTGTTTTCTTTGATTTTCCTTTATACTGCTTTTTGTGTATCATGCAAAATGTTTTCACTTAATTGTGTGTGTGTGTGTGTGTGTGTGTGTGTGTGTGTGTGTGTGTGTGTGTGTGTGTGTGTGTGTGTGTGTGTACACATGCAAGCATGCATTTGTGCATGTGTATGGGGACCACAGGACAACTTTAGATATCATTCTTCAGGAACCAAACATTTCGGCTTTATTTGTATTGTGTTCTCAGGCAGGTGTGGATGTGGATGTACTTGTGTGTGCAAGCACAGGAAAAGGTCGGAGCACACTTCCTGTTCTGTCCCTCCTGGGACACCTGCCTTCTCCTTACAGGCTGAATTCAGAGAGTTCCCTGCTTCTGCCTCCTGAATGCTAGGATGAAAGGTGTAGGCAATCACACCCATCCCTTCCACCTTACTTCTTGAGACAGGATCTCTTCCTGGTTTGAGGCTAACCTATTGGGTTAGGCTGGCTGTCTTCACCTTCCCAGAGCTGGAGTTACAAATACATGCCACCATGCCTGCCTTTTAAACTGATACTCAATGAACTGAAGTCAGGTCTTCATGTTTACACAGCAAGTACCTGGCCAACTGAGCTATCTCCCTATTTTAAAACCTGATTCGTGTGTGTGTGGGGGGGAATTAGGGGTTTGCTTATTTTCCTATGTAGTAAATGGTTGAGAGTTGTGTTGTAAATCTAAAAAAAGCAGTAGAAGCTTTTGAACTTTGTACCTAATTTAAATTTTAAAAAGTTACCCACTACATGTGATAATCCAAAGTTTTACATGTCTTCTTACAGGTTTTACCTTTTGATGAAATGCTTAAATGCTTAATTTTCTTTTGCAGAGCAAGAACATGATCCTGGACCAAGCCTTTAAGTACATAACAGAATTGAAGCGGCAAAACGATGAGCTCCTGCTTAATGGAGGGAATAGTGAACAAGGTAGAGTCTTGCTGTGTCCTGTTTGCTAGACTATGCTATGCTTAGGTGTTTGTGCTGCAATGACATTCACTAGAGGACATGGAAAGTTCCCCCAACCCTCAAATCAGCATAAACCTGCCTTCAAGGAGCCCAAGAGAATAGCATTGCAGATCAAATCATTATAGCTGAACTCCTCTTCTTCCTCTGTGGTTAATCTTGTAGGAATACATAACTTTAATTTCGATCCCTTGTGTGTGTTTCATGTTTACCTAAGTCATGAAACTAATAGTGTTCAATCTTCTTTGTTTCACATAAATCTTGCAGTTAGGAGACTCTCACAAGATGACTCATAGAGGAGTTCTGCTCAGCATAATTTATAAACAAGATCAGAGGATAGCTCTGGGCCAAGTTTTAACAATGCATTGACTTAGAAACCCAAAATACTCATTTCATAAATGTTTGCATTAAAGTAAAGTGTGTATTAATCTGCCAGATCATTTAATGATACTTGATTTTTATGTTTAGCTTTTTGTGCTGTGGGTTTGGATTTTTCCAGCATTGGAGAGAAGCTAAAAGGAACACACTCCAGGCCAGTGTAAAACTCATGGTTGAAGGCTGATGGGTGACCCTTTATTATGGCTCTGAAAGGAATATAATTTCCTCTGACAACCTAGTAGACTACCTCCAAAGGAACAATGATTTGCTGACAGTACTGTGCTATGCTGCTTGTGATGGGCAAGAATGGTGTTAGGAACCATGTCCAGGAGGGCAGCATTCAGACTCTTCCATACATCAGTTAAATAGATGATTTTCTAAGTCAGCTCTCTTTTGATGTGCAGCCCCTTGTAGGTGATTTCAGCAGTTAGATAACTGGTGTTGAGGAACTTGGGCAGCAGCCCATAAGATTCTTTGAAGGCCAGAATGATCCATAGACTTTTCCAACGATAGCTCCTTTGGCTCAAAACACAGAAGCTAAGCCAAATAGCCATGTTACCTTAGAGAAAGGGGAAGCTAATGAAAAAAATACCAGGTGAACAGGGCTGAGAAAGGGCTAGCAGCCAGGCCAGGGGTGGGGCAGAGCCTGAAGCAGCTTCAGCAGGCTCTTTTGTCATCTCTGTTGTAATTGTTGTTTCTGGGTTTTTGTGCATATTTTCTATCCACTCCCTGACTCTTGCATTTTTTGTTGTTGTTCTTTTGGTAGAAAATAATTTATTTTATTTAATGCAGAATAGAGGACAGAGCCTTCTCAAGGACAATGTCAGAGAGACCACTGTGCCGACCTGTGTTTCAGGCAGGCTTTATAATACTGTCTGTAGAAGAAAGAGACAGCTTTTCCTTCAGAGCACATTCCTGTCCAGGAGATTAACAGGCGCATTTTAATAGACTCCTAATGAGGGGGACAATGATATGCTCTTTATCAGAAAGCTACTAGTCAGAAAGTAATCTTACAGTGTTCACACACACACACACACACACACACACACACACACACACACACACACACACGTAATATATATAACATGATTATATATGAAATATTATAATATAGTAGTGACCTTCCAAGTCAGTTGAGAATATCACCTCTTCACCAAGAACTAAAGTCATGCCTTACATCCCATTTCTTTAGCCAGTAACCAGAGCCCTGCACTTCTGGTCCTTGGTTTAAAAAAAAAGCCACTGATTATGAGGGATGGTCTCATCTCAATAAGCCCCAAGGCTGCTAATATCTACCTACTTACTTCACATTACCTCCTCAAGAGATAAGACCCTAAAGTCATTTAGGAGTTGGACATCTAGTTAGCCTGGCTACTTTGGGCTTCAGTGGGTATAGAAGAATTTAAGGTTTCTGTTCTTGCTGACTTTGTGCTATATGAAGTTAAAATTGCTGAAGGACTGTCTGAGAATGGACGGACTGTAAACAAAAGGAGAAAAAAATTAAGACTATTAAGCATACAAGGTGCACTGATACAATCACTACTAAGATTATAATAGGCACAATTCATTTCAACTCTGAAAATTCAGAGGTCCAATTCCAAAGCTATTTTCCAAAAGGGATGATAGGTAATGTCTAGCATGATCTTAACCTGGTTTTGTCAGTCAGATGGGCCATTAGCAGAATTAAGAATTATACCAATCATCCTTGATAATAAAATAAGTATCCTCTGTGGGTAGTTGTAAGGTAGTTGTGGCTACCCTTGGGCTACTATGTCAGGCTGCTTTGAAAAATATCCCACAAGTTGAAGGATTTGAGTGAAGCCTGTTGAACTCAAGTACAAAGGGCTACACCTTCAAATTCTGTATCATACAGTTTAAGAGGCCTGTCACTTGTGGTAACCTTAAGTTTGGAGCCCTGAGCAGAGAGCCATTTGCTTATCAAAAGCATGTTACCAAGAATCAGTCTGTCTTCCTGTTTCATCTGTTAGCTATGTTACTGAAAAGTTTGGGTAGAGACTGCCGAGACTTGTACCCCATAGAGTTTTTCATGGTTGGTCTTTTAAGGTATATTACATAGTTTAAAAGGAATAGAAAGGAGGCTTGGGTGTCACTCTTAGAAGAAAACCTTATAGCAGCAGAGAGCTCTTGGCTCTGCTGAGGCATTTGAAGACTAGATTGGAATTCAGTAGCTTAGAACATTTATCTTTATTGTTATATTGTTCTTATAATCACTGACATTCACCAGTAGTTTTACATCTTCATTTCTAATATTTTAGCTGAAGAAATAAAAAAGCTACGGAAACAACTGGAAGAAATCCAAAAAGAAAATGGCCGATATATTGAATTATTGAAAGCAAATGACATATGCTTATATGATGACCCCACAATCCACTGGAAAGGAAATCTGAAAAACTCAAAGGTGTCAGTTGTTATTCCAAGTGACCAGGTCCAAAAAAACATCATTGTTTATTCCAACGGGAGCCAGCCTGGGGGAAACAACCAGGGGACAGCTGTTCAGGGAATAACCTTTAATGTTGGTCACAGTTTGCAAAAGCAAACTGCCAATGTGGTGCCAGTGCAGAGGACCTGCAAGCTTGTGACTCCTGTGTCTATTTCTGGAGTTTACCCTTCTGAAAACAAGCCGTGGCATCAGACTACAGTGTCTGCACTGGCCACCAACCAGCCTGTTCCCCTTTGTCTTCCCGCTGCCATTTCTGCTCAAAATATTCTTGAACTTTCTACTTCCGAAAGCCAATCAAGTGTGCTTGGTGCCCCTGGCAGCTCACTGATCACCATTTCAGTTGGCCCTGACCCTCACCAACACCATTCCCTGCACACATGCCTAATTGATCAAAATGCTTCAGAAAACAGCAGTGGGCAAGAGAGCCCTAAATCAAAGAAAACAGTTGCGTGCACCACAAGCGTCTCCTCCAGCAGCTCAGCACCTGCCTCTAAGGAGCATCATGAAACCAAATCTGGCCCGAGTGTGCAGGGCTCCAGTGGAGATTTGCAGAGCACCATTGTTGTGTCAGTTACCACCACAGCATGCTCTGAGCCTCCCAGACCTGCAGGTGATTCTTCTCCAGTAAGCATTAGCAAGACAGCAGATTCAACAACTTCGACAACAGTGGTGGCACCAGCTCACACCGGAGTAGCAAAAACCACACTCCCAGTGAGCAATCTTTCTGCAAAGCCTTTGGATAGCAGTTGGACCCTTTCATGTTCTTTGCCTTCTTCAAGTGTTAGTGCTTCAGATTTGAAAAACATCAATAGCCTTACCCGAATCTCTTCAGCTGGAAACACACAGACAACATGGACTACTTTGCACCTGGCCGGAAACACTATTCAGCCTTTAAGCCAGACATCGTCTTCTGCTGTGACTCCAGTATTAAATGAGTCTCGTACCAGCCCTACCCCAAACCACCACAAGCATGTGTCTACAGGCATCACCTTAAGTAATTCCCTTCCAGTAGATGGGCAGCCAGTTGAGCAAGTAGTGGTAACTTTGCCCTCATGTCCACCTTTACCTATGCAGCCACCAATTGCCCAGCCACAAGTCAAATCTCAGCCTCCAAAAAGTATCTTGCCCTTGAATTCAGCCATGCAAGTGATTCAGATGGCTCAGCCTGTTGGGTCAGCTGTCACTGCATCTCCAGGTAACCAAAATGTTATTATTCTTCAGCCACCCAGTACGACCCCATGCCCAGCAATGTTGAGGGCAGAGGTTCCCAACCAAACAGTAGGTCAACAGATTGTCATCATACAGGCAGCCAATCAGAACCCTTTGCCACTCCTCTCTGCTCCCCATCCTGGTCCTGTTCGACTTCCTGTCAATGGAGCCAGTGCTATAATAGGGTCTCATAATTCAGTGCAAAGTGTGCCAGCCCCACAGACGTTTGGAGGAAAGCATCTTGTCCACATATTACCAAGACCTTCATCTTTATCCACGTCTAATTCAACCCAAACCTTTTCTGTTACCATGTCAAACCAACAGCAGCCTCAAACCATTTCTTTAAATGGACAGCTCTTTGCTTTGCAGCCTGTCATGTCTTCATCAGGAACTACAAATCAAACCCCTATGCAAATTATTCAACCTACCACCAGCGAAGATCCAAATACCAATGTTGCCCTGAACACATTTGGGGCTTTGGCCAGCCTCAATCAGAGCATATCACAGATGGCTGGGCAAAGTTGTGTGCAATTGTCTGTTAGCCAGTCTGCTAATCCTCAGACTTCTGCAAACAGTCAAACCAGCCCAGCTAACAGTGCTTCACTAACAACAGCTGTAGCACCCATCATGACAACAGATAATTCAGCCACACTACCCAGCACTTACAGTCTTTCAACAGCTTCCTCAACAAACACCATCACTTGTTTACCCCCTACTATGAAATCAAAAAGACTGAACAAGAAGCCAGGTGCCAAGAAACACTTAGCAGCTAACAAGCCAGCATGTCCCCTGAATTCAGTCAGAGATGTGGGCAAGCTAGATGGCCCCAGAACAGACAGCTCAGCAGAGCTGTCATGTAGTGATGGACAGCTGGACAACCTCCCTGTCAGCCTACCATCTGTTGCTGTATCCCAGGCAAAGAGTGTTAGTATTTCTGCTTCACATTCTTTGGACATTCTGAATTCTGAATCAGTAATCCCTGAGTCTGTGTCCAAGTCTAAGTCAGTAGAAGACTGTAGCTCATCCTCCCAAGAGTCTGAAACAAGTGAACAGTTTGCAGTGGCCCCAGCAAAATCCAAAGATTCTACTCCCATCTTGCAAGAGACATCTCAGGATACACCATCAACTACTGTGTCATTGTCCAGTGGTACAAAATCCTGTACTTCAACCAATGTGTTGGTTCCATCTGCTCTCGAATCCCAGATTTTGGTTTCTCAGATTTCTGGTATGTCATCTACTACAAGCACTTCAAGCACTGACTGTATTTCTGAGGTAGAAATTGTGGCAGAACCTTGCCCAGTTCAGCAAGATTCACTGGACACCATGCAGACAGCAGGGCCTTTAAAGGGGCACGGTCTAACTATGTTGCTGTCTGATCTTACTAAAGAAAAAGACCTTCAGAAATCATCTCTTTCTGTCCAGATTGATCACTCTGATTTTTCTCCAGAAAATTCTAAGATAGGTGATTCTAACGTTGATTTGCATCCTAAGCAGGAACTGTTACTGATGAATGATGACAGAGACCCACCACAGCACCACCCCTGTCTCCCTGATCAAGAGGTTATTAATGGTTCTTTGCTCACCAGTAGGCAGGCTGACTCTCCTATGTCAACCAGTTCTGGCAGTAGTCGTAGTTTCTCGGTTGCATCCATGCTTCCTGATACAGCTCGAGAAGATGTAACCAGCAGCACAACAACTAATACATGTGACAGTTGTACCTTTGCAGAACAAACTGATATCGTAGCCCTGGCAGCAAGAGCTATTTTGGATCAAGAGAATATTGACAAGGGAAGGGTTGGCACACAGACTGAGATGAGAGAGGTTACTTCCAAGCCTTCTGAACCCTCTTTAGAGGGAGAGCAGACTTTTAAACCACAGCTCCATAAGGAACCATGCACAGGACAGGCAGATGCAACACCAAATGAATTTAACTCTCAGGACTCAGTGGAAGTTACAGTCAATAGGCCTCTGGAAAAGCCAAGCTGTTCCCTGGGAATTAAAACTTCAAATGCCTCCTTACAGGTGTCAGCCTCTCAACCACCTAGTCTTACCAGTTTAAGTGTGAATAATCTTATCCATCAGAGTGGCATCAACCATCCTCTGGTCAGCTGTACAGGGTTATCACAGACTTCGGAGCAAACATCTATTCCTGTGACAGTTAATATGACTGTTGCATCCAGTTCTTATGGTAGCCAGCCTCCTGTGCCACCTCTGATGACAGAATATTCCCAGGAACAGCTCAATAGCATGACTAGCGTCATACCAAATCCACAGATACAAGAACCCCTTTCAAAGCCTAGTCACGAAAGCCGTAAAGATTCTGCAAAGCGCACTGTACAAGATGATCTTTTACTGTCTTCAGCCAAACGCCAAAAGCATTGTCAGCCAGCCCCTCTCAGGCTTGAAAGTATGCCCCTGATGAGCCGGACCCCAGACAGCATTCCTGATCAAACGCAAATGATGTCGAGTCAGATCCCCACCAACTCTTCAAACTCAGTGGTACCTGCTAGCAACCCAGCCCACGGAGACAGCCTTACTCGGCTATTCCCACCTGGTAACAACTTTGCGGCGCCTGCATTGAGGCAGACAGAAGTTCAGTGTAGTTCTCAGCCTCCAGTTGCTGAGCAACAGCAGCAAACCCAGGCAAGTCAACATCTGCAGGCCCTACAGCAGCATGTACCAACTCAAGGGGTATCTCACCTACACACTAACCATCTCTACATCAAGCAGCAGCAACAGCAGCAGCAGCAGCAAGCAGGGCAGTTAAGAGAGAGGCATCACTTGTATCAGCTGCAACATCATGTGCCTCATGCAGACAGTGCTGTCCACTCCCAACCCCATATTGTGCACCAACAGAGAACAACTCTACAACAGGAAGTGCAGATGCAGAAGAAGAGGAATCTGGTTCAGGGCACTCCTGCCTCTCAGCTATCATTACAGCCAAAGCACCACGGGACTGATCAGTCAAGACCCAAGAGTAGTCAGCCACATCCTCACCATCAACAGATACAGCAACAGATGCAGCAACACTTTGCAAATTCCCAGCCGGAGAAGAGCTGTGAAAATCCTTCAACTAGCCGGGGCCACCATAGCCATGCCCAGAACCATCTCAATCAAGACATTCTGCACCAGCAACAGGATGTTGGGAGCAGACAACAAGGTTCAGCGGTTTCTTCTGACCATGTATCTGGGCATAATCCAATGCAGAGGCTTTTGCCATCAAGAGGCTTGGAGCAGCAAATGGTGTCCCAACCCAGTATTGTGACTAGGTCTTCAGACATGACCTGTACTCCGCACAGGCCAGAGAGAAACCGAGTGTCAAGTTACTCTGCTGAGGCTCTCATTGGGAAGTCGTCTTCTACTTCGGAGCAGAGAATGGGCATGTCGATTCAGGGCTCAAGGGCTTCAGAGCAGCTTGAAATGAGAAGTTATCTCGATGTTCCCAGGAATAAAAGCTTAGCGCTTCATAACATGCAAGGTCGAATGGACCATACTGTCCCCCTTCCTGATTGTCAGACATTCAAACCAGCTGGAGCCAGCCAACAGTCCCAGAGTAATTTTGAAGTACAATCTTCAAGAAATAATGAGATAGGTAACCCTGTGCCCTCGCTGAGAAGTATGCAGTCCCAGGCTTTTCGAATTAGTCAGAACACTGGCCCACCACCAATCGACCGACAGAAGAGGTTACCTTATCCACCAGTTCAGAGCATTCCAACAGGAAATGCTGTCCCACCAAGGGACAATGAGAATACATGCCACCAGAGTTTCATGCAAAGTTTACTTGCTCCTCACCTTGGTGATCAGGTCATGGGGAGCCAAAGGTCACTTTCAGAACATCCAAGGAATACACAATGTGGTCCATCTTCAACAATTGAATATAATTGTCCCCCAACTCGTGAAAATGTTCATATTAGAAGAGAGAGTGAAAGTCAGAATAGGGAGAGTTGTGACATGTCTTTAGGTACAATTAACACCAGGAACAGCACTTTGAATATTCCATTTTCAAGTTCCTCTTCCTCAGGAGATATTCAAGGTCGAAACACAAGCCCCAATGTTTCTGTCCAGAAATCCAATCCCATGAGGATTACTGATAGTCATGGGACCAAGAGCCACATGAACCCTCCTGTCACATCCAACATGCATGGGATAGCAAGGCCAACTTTACCACACCCACCTGTGTCTCATGGGAATGCTGACCAAGGACCGCCTGTACGTCAGGCTAACTCTTCAGTTGCCCAGAGGTCAAGACATCCCCTGCAAGACAGCACTGGTTCCAAAATCCGCCAGCCTGAAAGAAATCGTTCTGGAAATCAAAGGCACAGTAATGTCTTTGATCCAAGTCTTCCTCATCTTCCTCTCCCTGCTGGTGGCAGCATGATTCTTGGACGTCAGCAACCTGCCACAGAGAAGAGAGGGAGTATTGTCCGTTTCATGCCCGATAGTCCACAAGTACCTAATGATAATTCAGGTCCTGACCAGCATACACTGTCACAGAATTTTGGTTTCCCCTTTATTCCCGAGGGTGGCATGAATCCACCAATAAATGCAAATACTTCCTTCATTCCACAGGTTACCCAACCTAGTGCCACACGTACTCCAGCTCTCATCCCAGTAGATCCCCAAAACACTCTACCCTCCTTCTACCCACCCTACTCTCCTGCTCATCCTACTCTGTCCAATGACATTTCAATCCCTTATTTTTCTAATCAAATGTTCTCCAATCCTAGCACAGAGAAAGTAAACAGTGGAAGTTTAAACAACCGATTTGGATCCATTTTATCTCCTCCCAGACCTGTTGGCTTTGCGCAGCCGAGTTTTCCTCTTCTCCCTGAAATGCCTCCAATGCACATGGCCAACTCTCACCTATCCAATTTTAATATGACGTCATTGTTTCCAGAAATAGCAACAGCTCTTCCTGATGGCTCAGCGATGTCACCTTTGCTCACCATAGCAAACTCCTCTGCTTCTGACTCCTCCAAGCAGTCCTCAAACAGACCTGCTCACAACATAAGCCATATCTTAGGTCATGACTGCAGCTCAGCTGTTTAAATCCAGAGAAACTAAATGTGAAGGTTTGGGTTGAAGTGACAACTGTTCTTGTATATGCACATGTGCATTGAGAGAGCTTGTGTGGATATGTGTCTTTGTTTTGGATAACCATGTTTCAATTAACTTCTGATTTATAAGGAAGTCATGTCAGAGAGGATGCATACACTGGGGTTGTCAAAAACAATCACCTTTCATTTCTGAGTGATGTGCTTTCTTTAATCATCTAAATGATTTCCCTTTCCAAGTTTGATATATAATCTTTTATTCCCTAAGTACTAATGAACAAGAAGTTGAAGAGATCTTGGCACATGCTGGATGGTAGGAAGGAGCTGAGATTTTAAACGTAATTGTTGATAAGTTATAAAATAAATAGTTGAGATGGTTGGGTTGCAAATCCAAAAGTAAAAGCATCTTAGAAAACATGATTCATCACTAGGTTGATGTCAACATCTAACAATTCTGAACCATGGCAAGTGATAAATTGATAATGGATTAAATTCCCATAAGTAAAATCAAGCAGATAGAAAATATATGAAGCTTTCTTACAGAGACTTCTTTCTTAATTATACTTTTTAATAAACTACCTAAATTTTATGTCTTGTTCTTCACAGTAGAGAACCACATTATCCTTTAATGTGCCAAGATCATGTAAAGCAGAAGTCTTCCTGAGACAATGAGCCTGAAAAAAGCTGAGATGAAATACAGAAATGCTTTCCACTTAGTACTTGGGTTTTGCATTAGGCCAAAGAATAACAGCAGTTGTCCTGTGGTTGTCGCTTGAGTCAGTTAGTGACCAGTGAGTGCTTCACCAGTTGACTTGATATAGTATTCTCTCTTTATTCGTTTATTCGGTCTTGAAATAAATTTATTTACAATCAATTAAATTTTAGAACTACTCAGTAAATAGGGTGTTTAGAAGACACATTTGAGCCTTTTCAGATACTTCTGAATAGTTTAAAGCTGTCTCAGTATTTTCATTGACTGATTATTTATATTAAATATTGCATTGTAAATTGCATTATTATTCTTCATAACAGTTATATTAAGAAAATGAATTCCTATTTTTCTTGTAGGTATGAAATGGTGCTTCACAAAAATACATTCTCTATGTATATCTGTGAGTTCATGAGTGAAAGTACACGTGAAAATGGGTTTTAAAGTGTAGACTCGTCCTTACTATTGAAGATATATATCATATATATATATGTATATATATATGTGTGTGTGTATATATATGTATGTTTGTATGTATATATATATATACATATATATATGTCATGTTGTACATGATGAATGGATATAATCTTGTCTCATTAAAAATGAACAGACTGCAAAAGACAGTAAGACTGCTGTCTGCGAATGGGAAGTGGGGGTTTGTTCCAGAGCAGTGGTTCTAACCTTCCTAACCCTTCGACCCTTCAACCCTTAATACAATTCCTCCTGTTGTGGTAGCTCCCAGCAGAAAATTATTTTCATTGCTACTTCATAACTGTAACTGTGCTCCTGTTATGAGATGTAAGTATCTGCATTTTTTGATGATCTTAGGTGACCACTGTGAAAGGGTGTTAGTGACCCACAGGTTGGGAACCCCTACTCTAAAGCATAGGAAAACATGTTATAGTTTATTTTAAATTCCTCTCTCATACATAACATCCCAACTGGTTTCCCTCCCTCCAGTCTTCTCAGCTCCCCTCCCTCACCTCTCCAGTCCTCCAGATTCGATTCTCCACTTCCCCAAAAAAATTTAACAAAAGAACAGACCTCCCAGGATATCTACAAACATGGCATAACAAGTTACAATAAAACTAGACAGAAACCGTAATATCAAGGTTGGACAAGGCAACCCAGTAGGAGGAAAAGGGTCCTGTGGTAGGTGTTTTTTAACCCTGCTGAATTAGTCATGAATTTTAAAGCATGTATTAAATCTTGAGAACTTAAAACTAAGAAAAAAAATATATGTAGTTATTTAAAAAAACAACAACAACAACATTTAAACTCTTAGTTTTCAGTTGTTGCTATACTCTGTTGAAAACTGAATGGAGAGAGGGAGAGGTACACAGAGATTGTCCTAGTGACTTGGTGAAAGCAAGCCCAGGGACCAGCAGAACTTTGGGGTTTTTCATTTGGGTTTGTTTCCTTTTTATACTACTAAAGCCTCCCAAGGCCTAATCAGAGCAGTTACCACTGAATGTCTGTCTATAAAGGTCCAGCAAAAGGGTTGCTTGTACCTTGTTAACTGTTTTCACCAAACCTCTTAGTTTCTGCTGCCCTCAAAAATCACCCCTCCTGGTGAACAAAGCAAACCCAGGCTTCTTCCCTACTGTAGTGTCCCTGGGGGAGAAGAGAACTTCAGAGTTGCATTACTTATCGAATAAACACCCCAATAGAAAAGTTACTGAGGAAAAAAACATCCTAGATTAGCTTTTAAGCATTAATATTCAGAATTTTTTTTTTGCACTTGAAAGGTCCAGTTTGCCAATTTCATTAAGGGTAGTGTTCTATATGGCCATTCATAGCTCCCGCCTACCTTCCCTTAGTGGCTGCCTTTCATCTATGCGTCCTTAATCAGGGTGGCTCTTGAGTTCTGAGGGGTAGGCTAGCTTGCTTGGAACTAAGGTTACATGCTGTGAGAAACTCTAGTTTTGTGTTGTGTTTCTGAGATAGGCATGTTGCTGTGTTGTCCAGACTGGCCTTGAATTCCTGGGCATAAGCAGTACTTTATCTCAGCCTCCTGGGTAGCTGGGACTAGAGGTGCACTCCACTGCCCAGCTGAGAAGCTCCATTTACCTTTGCAGCACAAAGTCCTAAAGCCTGTTAATACTTTGTGTTATTTTTGTTTGGTTGTCTGCTGCTCAGCTCTATCCTGAGATAGCATTGCATTGTCAGTAATGCGGTGAGAATTACTGAGAGTACAGTACTGTAAGGTTGTCTCTCAGTTTTTTGTGACCATCTGGAGAGAGATGTAAAGGTCTACAAATAGTTGGGCTCCTGCTTACATGTGGCTCTAAAGACATAAGGAATATGTGTGTTAGAGGTCATTTCATGCATGGACTAGGATGAGAAAGAGTTTGCACTGCACTCCTACTTGGTTTAAAAGTCTAGCTACTTACCAGTGTTAATAATTAAAGCTACATGGTTTGGGGAGGAAACAAATGGTTTCTGGTAATATCTAGATAAAACTTTAGTTGAAATAATGGCAGAAAATGCAGTACAATTTTGTGCTAAGTTTCATGTTGTCCTAACCTTTTAACGTGACTTTGTAAGGCATCTCCACAGATAACTTTGTAGTTTCCGGAAATACACAAACTCATGCCCACTTCCTAGTGAGATCCATTGATTAACTCACTTTATTCTAACTCTTGATCAAACAGAACCCATGAATGTGCCCCGTTCCTCTCAGCATTCCACAGTAAGTTCTGATGAAGTACAAATTTTAGATTCCTCTGTGTAAGTGTCTTCAGTGAGTTTCTTAAATATGTCAACCATAGATCAGATTAATCCATTTTAACAGTTTCAATAGACATTTGGGTTTTATAAGTCACATCTCTTCAGGAGTTAAGTTTTTTATCAGAGCAATTGTGAGGTGCCAGCAGTCACTCCCTGTCTGAGTGGAGAGCAGGATTCCACAGCAGTGGTGGTGTGATTTCAGAAATCCGGGGAATCTGAACTCTGGGCTGGGAAGGTAGGGGCGTCTGCACCAGGCCCCAGACCATGATCAGAAGTATGCTGAGCTGTGATGGAGGTTAACTTCTTACATCAGCCTTTATGTTAGCATTTTAGGGAGACTTCTTTTGCCTTGCTCTTGCCTTCTAACACCAGCTGTGTCCTGGAGAGGCTAAAAATTATACTAAAAAAAAAAAATGCAGAAATACATTTTAATGGAAACATTTAAGCTGTTAGGAAAGTGTTGAGACTGTTACTATGCTTCTTCCTGGCTTTATCTTTACTTCTTCATACAGGTGCGTGGTCTCCTGCTCTCTCTCAGCTGTCCCACATCAAGACAGATGGCAGGCAGCCTCTGTGTTGGAATGTGATTGGGCCTATCCTCTCCTTTAGATAGATCAGTGTGCGGTAGTGGGTCCCAAGTTTTACCTATTGTCAACCCTTATGCCTCTTTCTTAAAGGGCAGCAATTCCTCAAAATGCTATTATTTTAAATGTTGGTTTAAGAGATTTCAGTATGTGAGAATGACTGCATTCCTTGGATGGAAAGGAAGGATAAAGACAGCACCAAATAGCCTTGAGTCCATATCCTCAGATGCCCGAAAGGCCCTGCGAATCTGTCACTAGGTGCTGACTGACTGGAAGAAGTGTGCCTTTGGCTGTTACATCTGCAGGTAACCATTAGCCAATGACTGAAGAAACTAGTATGGACTTAGTCTTTGAGTGGTTGTTTTGCGATGTGTGTATGCAAATTAATTTCTTCTACAATGCCTTTCTGGCTGAATGTTAGCATTTTATTTTCCTTCCCAAAGTTCTACCAAAAGGCAAGGGTTTTTGCTTGTTTGTGTGTGTTGTTTGTTTGTTTGGTTTTTTGCTTAACTAGACTCCGAATTCTGTTTGTGCTATGCTGAATTCTACTATAGTAAAATCTAAACTGTTCCTAGTAGCTCCCATGGGGCCCACCATACTCAGATGGAGGCAGTCTGTGCTGGCTGGGAGAACATACTGAGGACCTTGGGGCTCAGAGTTTGTTTCTGACCTTATACCTCTGCCTTGGCACTTCACTCTACCTGAAACTCTGCCTCTGATCCCAAGACCAGATCCCAGAACATATATCACCCAGCCAGCCCTGTGCTGCAGGATCTACAGGGATGGCGAGTGCTGTGTAACCAAACACCTCCTAGATGACAAGCACCTCCAAGATGATGCTTCTCACTCTTGCCTTACCATCTCTGAGCCATCATTGACAAAGTAACTATGGAGTTGTATACCTGAACCTGTAAACACAGAGCTTGTGTGGTAGGCGGTCCTTCCAAATTCTCATTTCCACATTTGCATAAGTTCTACCCAGTAACGGGGGTGGGGGGGCACATATGTTGTCAGGCGCATCATAAATGTAAGTCAACCTCGGTCCAGCATGCCAGGCATTCGCTGCAAGTCATCGGATGAGTACACAGGCAGTCATTAACTGTCATGAGACGTAGACAAGACCTCTCCTGTGATGTAGCACAGTTTTAAAGAACTGGTAATCTTTTCTTTTTTTGGCCCAGTTGTGTGTATGACTGTACATGCAGTATGTAATAGGAAATTAGAATTTGGCCCGTTTAATCTTGTCTTCAGTTTTTCTGGGACCTCTCTGCCCTCCTGCTCCTGAAGTCTTAAGTCATTTTCATCTGTAAGGTCCCTAGGTACAGGGCTTGATGATAGTGGTAACTTTTTGGGGTGTTGAGCTGTTATCTTCCAAGAAGGGACCAGACAGTGTTGCTTAAGATGCTGCAGTTGTGCTACTGTGAAGGGAAATTCTTCCACTTTCAGCAGAGGTGTGTGTGTGTGTGTGTGTGTGTGTGTGTGTGTGTGTGTGTGTGTGTGTGTGTGTGTGTGTATGTATGTTTTCATTTGGGTTTTTTAAAAAGGTTGAATATTGAGGAGAACATGATTACTTTCACAAATTATTTATAAATTCACTGGTTGTGATGCTTACTGTAGGCAAGCACCAGGAAACCATGAGTTTTAGTGCTTCAGTGGTGTAATATTTGTATCTATGACTCAGCCAGCAGTTTTCTGTGCACTGTGTCCTATATCTGTAAATCACTTGGTTTATAATTCTAATGGAATCTAATTTGTTTTGTAATGGAATACAGAGCAGATATGTATAATAGGATCAGGATTGTCCTACAGTTGTAAATAAGAATAGGTCCTGTTTATTTTGGCATCTTTTTACAAATGCATTGTATTAGGATGTGAATATTCCAAAACATGCTCTTGTTTAAAGTTTTGAAATTTTTATTGTTAAATGTAACATTTTAATGGTTGTAATAATTATTTGTATGGATATGGATATAGTATTTTATTTAAGAAAATAAACTTTGCAATTTTTGCATTGCAGATTTTCTTTTGTTTCTCTGGTCATTCTCCATTTCACTTCCAGTCTTCTTGTCTTACATCTGAAGTAGTATATTTAAGTTTTGCCATTTATCTGAAAAGATTCCATGACACATTTCCATTGGCCATGTGTTCCTAAGCATTATACCTCAAGTAAATCAGTTATGATCGGGGCTAAACTATTAGAGCAAGCTGCACACCTGTACATTCCTTATAAAAAGTAATAGAATTTCACATATGGAAGTATTTAGTGATGATTCAGTCTGAATTCTCATCTGAGCAGTGGAAGAAACTAAAGCATGGAAATTTGAGGTAAAAGTTGGCGTCGGGCTAGGCAGGTGACTCCGCTGTGAAGGGCATGCACTGTTCTTGCAGAGGACCCCATGTCAGGTCGCTTGTACCACCTGTTATTCCTGCTTCAGGTGGTCTAGCGTCCTCTTCTGGTGTCCTCAGGCATCTGCACCCATGCTCATAATCATTTAGATGCATTTAATTTAAAATGACATCTTTTGAAGAAGGTTTGGGGACCATGAATGGTGATGCACACCTTTAATCCCAGCTCTTGGGAGGCAGAAGCATGCAGAGCTACTACATAAGAAGAGCCTGCCTTAAAAAAAAAAAAAAAGTTGGATATTTTACTATAGCTGTATCAACTAAGTTAAAAACAATAATTTATGAGGGGAAAACTACAGTATAAAATTTTTATGAAACTATGTAAACTTGTTTTGTATAAAACTTAACATAAGCTTTATATTGTTTTTGTTTTATTGACAGGGTCTCCCACTATGTAGTCCTCACTGGCATTGAACCAACTGGCCTGCTTATCCTCCAAGGTGCTGCTAGCACAAGTACAGCATGTAGGTTACATCTAGCTAAAATTACATGAAGTTGAAGACTGAGGTGTAGCTCAGTGTGTGTGAAGCGCAAGGCTCTGGGTTTGATTATAGATCCTTCAAATTAGTGTGTTGTTTTCAGATGGGGCAAAAATCATCCAGAAATGATCAAATTCAAAGTAGATATTACTTTGAAAAGAGCCGCATGGCATCATATGAAGAAAAAGTACTTCAAAGGTAATGTGTTTACTTGCATTTATTTGGGCAGCAGATACTCGAAGGTTGGTTTCATTTATGCCTTGAGTGTTAGGAAATCTCTGAGGAACAGAATTGACTGAATGGATATGTACTAAAGGGAAAATGTATTTGGTTGGCTTACATGAGTCATACTGGGCTCTTGCACAATGGACTGTCTGTTGAAAAAGCTGCTCAGTTCAAGTGGCTGGATACCTCAGCAGTCCCAGTCTGGTGCTGGAAGGCCTGGAATATTCCTAGAGAGACACTGGTCTTCACTTCATGTTGGAAAGCAGACAGGCCTGGGTTCCAGTGGCAGCAGAGGATGACAGTAGCTGTGGCAGCAATAGTGTGGATTCACTCACCAGCAAATGGGCAGGTGAAAGGCCATAGCTTTTCACTAGAACCTCCTTGTAGCTGGACCCCCACCAGGAAGTGCCTTCCATCCTGGAGGAGGGTCTTCCTCTATTAATCATTTTAAGAAACACTCTAGTAGACCTGACCAAAAGAATATCTTTTATTGATTTCAGATCTTGTCAAGTTGCCAGGATGAGCCATCACATCTGGTCTTTGTCCTGTCCTGTGTTAATTTTTTGTCACCGAGACAAGCATCCGAGAAAACATTTTGAAAGAGAAAGAATATACCCTGGACTGTGATTTCCAAGTTCCACCCTGTGGTTGGCTGGACTCTTTGTTTCCCGGTCTGTAATGTGACAGGACAGTGCGAAGCAGCAAATCTGCCTGCTTCATGGTGGCTAAGAAGTAGAGAGTGACAGACCGGTCAAGGTGGGAAAAGCCCTTCAGGGGGCTGGAGAGATGACCAAGCAGAGCTCTTACCGAGGGACTCCAGTATGGTTCCCAGCAGTCATGTTGGGCAACTTGCAGCTGTCTGTAACCCCAGGGGCCCTGCAGTGTTTTGAATGAGATGTCCCCATGGTCTTTGGCATTTAGATGCATGGCCCTTAGTTGGTGGTGCTGTTTAAGGAAGTTTAGGTGGCCTGGCCTTGCTGGAGGAAGTTTGTCACTGGGGGCAGGGCTTTGAGAAAATGTCTGGCCTACATCCAGTTTGTTCTCTTTGCTTCATGCCTGAGGTAAAGGAAGAGTTTCCTGTTCCTGCTGCTTGCTGCAGTGCTTCCCAGCCATGAAAGACTCTTATCTGTCTGGAACTGTAAGCCCAATTAAACACTCTGTAAGTAGCTCTGGGTCCTGTGGCCACCTGCACTCATGTGCACATACATGTATAATAAAGCTAAAATAATAAAATCTCTTTTAAAAAGAAAGATGAGAAAGTCCCTGCAAAGACATAACCTACTTTCTCCAACTAAGTCTAACCTCCACGATTTTCATTACCTCCAAATAATGCCATCAATCTTGACTGTATCATTAGCAAACTACTTGTCCATTGGGTCAGGATCTTCATATTCCAGTTTCTTCTCTATGACCTAATCTTTCTGATCAATCCCATGCCTGTAACACATGAGCAACTGATTTTAAATATATATATATATATATATATATATATATATATATATATATATATATATGTAATATAAATACAAAATGAGAACCAGAAAGGTCACATAAATACCCCAGGAAAAAGGAGTGCACACAACATTTTCCTTTTCCTAGCTTCTTGAGAATTGAGCTATTCTGGGACTAGAGAGATGGCTCAATGGTTAAGAGCACTGGCCCCTCTTCCAGAGAACCCAGGTTCAATTCCCAGCACTTGTATGGTGGCTCACAACCATATGTAACTCCAATCCCAAGGGATCTGATGCCCTCTTTTGGCTTCCTACAGTCACCAGGACAAAAGTGGTACATAGACATACATGTAGGCAAAACACTCATACTATAAAATAAAAAAGAGGGATACTTGCAATGGAAATATAAACTGGTGTTGATTTCTCTTGACATATTTCAGTAACATTCTCAAGTTTTTCTGCTGACCCCTCATTACACTGCATGATGAACTAAGCCATACCAGCAGCCCTCCTGTTTATGACAAATCTGCTATTTTGTGTCTGGTGGCTTCAGGCAAGCTATGTAATTTCTGTGTGTCATAGTTTATTTTTGTGTTGTTGTTACTATTACCTACCCTGCCTACCTCGCAGGTGTTAGAAAAGACAAAAAATTTATATCTGAAAGGTTTTTCTCACCACGGTTGCAAAACAACAAAAAAATCTTGCTTTATTTTCTCTCTACACTTGACCTTTTTCCTGTGAGAAATTAATCTGCTTCCAGGATAAGTTCAGCAACAGTTGGCTTGGTTGGTTAATATCATTGTACCACTTCTTCATACAATCAAGCAAGCTACAGATGTTTTGGAAGATGAAAATCCAGTTTTTAAGCTGTTTGTTTTCTGCACCACTGGTCATCAGTGATATTTCCCCACCTCCCTTAGCTTCAGATCTGTGGGTCTCTAAAGAGCCTGCATCTAGATGGATTCAGAGAACTCCATGCTTCAGGGGCTTTCCTGGAAATCCATGATCCAATTAGGTTAGATCCTAGTTTTTTGATTGATGTTATGGAGTGACCATTCAGATTCACTTTTTATACGTACTACCCTACACTGTGTGTGTGTGTGTGTGTGTGTGTGTGTGTGTGTGTGTGTTTATGTACACACGCATGCGAGCACATGAGTTTAAATCTAGCAGACATCTTAGTACAAGAAGATTGGATAGTATGTCCCTCTTCCAACTTGTGCTGATTTTATTTTATTTGCATCATTTATGGACAAACTTAGAAATATTTTGTCATCTTACTCAAATGAAGAAATATGGCTGGGTGGTGGTGGCACATGTTTTTAATTTCAGCATTTGGGAGGCAGAAGCCAGCTTGGTCTATGAGTTCCAGGACAATCAGGACTACACAGAGAAACCTTGTCTCAAAAAAAAAAAAAAAAAAAAAAGAAATATGATTTTCCTAATGTAGCTATTTCCTCTGCCTCAGTTTTTCTGAGATGAAACTACATCCTTATCAGAGGTGAGGGCAGGACCCAGACAGACATGGATGGCAGAGATGGTTCCACCACTAACTGGACTTACAGAGTCTGTCCATTGGACTGACACAGTTGTCTCAGAGGTCCTGCTCGATGACCTTTGACTCTTGACATCTGAGTCTCTGATCTTTTTGTTTGTTTGTTTTTGTTTTTCTGTTTGTTTGTTTGTTTGTTTGTTGGGGGGGTTGAAACAGGGTTTTTCTATATAGCCTTGGCTGTTCTAGAACTTCCTGTGTAGATCAGACTGGCCTAAAACCAGAGATCCTCCTGCCTCTGCCTCCAAGTACTGGAATTAAAGGTGTGCACTACTGCCACCCACCCCCTTTTCAAGTTAGAAAAACCACTACTTTTTTTTTTTTTTTTTTTTTGCTTTCTCTCCATGTTCAATTTTAGTTTTGAAACAGAAGGCTCCCAGTGGTTATCTGAAACTTTACAGCGTGTAGTTTTTAGTTTAAAATGTGAATCTTTGGGTCTACAGCTCTTTTCCAAGTGTAGTCACTGAATTAATTTAAAAAAAAAAAAGACTTTAATTCTGAACTCTATAGGCTTAGAAATGGATGTGGCCATCTTCACGTGAGTCCTACTTTTCCAATTTAGAGATTCAAAAATTTCCAAACCTTTAGTTTCATTAGTTGGCTCTCCAATGACCTTGTAGGTTCATTGTAACTGAGGTTTCTGTAACAGCCACATGTCTTCTGGGTTTTCAGAATAGCAGTTACTGTCTGTTAATAAGCTCAGCTGTCCCATAGTTATATAATCCCAGGCTGTGTGTCACCTGTGTGGAAATGTACCCAGAAAATGGCTGGATCTTCCTGTGGTGCAATTGTGTTTCTCTGGTCTGATCAGAACCACACTTCACTAACTCTAAATTCAGGTTTATGCAGGGGTGGTCGTTACCTAGGGGTTTCTCCAATCATCAGTTTCTTCGTGTGGGGGATGGGAGGGTTTCAGGATTTGATCCAGAGAAATGTACACTGTTGGCAGGATGCCTGATGGATGGGTGCTGTTTAAGTCATCTGATCTGGCATTCAGGCTCTGGGATGGAGTTGCCAGAGGTGAGACCCTGCAGTGCTGGGGTGTCCCCTGCCTCATGTTTGTCCTGTAGCAGGAGAGGACCTGGTGATGTGCAATCCTAGGAAGCGCTGCTTTGGTTTATTTGGTGATGAATTAAAATGCTCCCCACCCCAAAGTCCCTTTCTCTAAATCTTTGCTCTCTGCTGCCACTGAAAGTGGGCACTTTGTCATTTTTCTTATGAAATACTTGATGTGGGTTCAAAGTATCTCTTATTGGTTGTCATCTCCCTGTTTATTTGAAAAGACAGATGTTTTCTATGGACATGTCATTCCAGGCTGGGAGAACCCAGTGGATGTCAGCTTACCTGGTGTTTCATTTTTCATTCTTTTGAGAGAGATTCTTATGTAGCCTGGGGTTGCCTAAAATTTGCTTTGTAACTGAGAATGACCTTTAACCTTTTTCTTCTAGTGTTAAGGACTAGACCCCAAGTCTATGATTGTTATGCAAGTACTCTACCACTGAGCTAAATCTAAAAACACCTCAACTTTGAACTTCTCATCCTCCTGCCTTCAACCTGCCAGTGCTGGGATCATAGCATACACCACCACACCCAGTTTGTTCAGTGCTGGGCTCAAACCCGGGCCCCATGCATGCTAGGCAAGCACCTCAACAGCTGAGCTATATCATTGTAGTAGTCCCGATCTCTGTACCCTTAGGCTCAGAGGAACCCAGGGGCCTACCTTTTTTTCCCACTGTAATCCCCCTAACAAATTGGGGCTAGAAAGATGACTCAAGTGGTTAAGAGTACTGGCTGCTCTTCCAAAGGATCCAGGTTTAATTCCCAGCACCCACATGGCAGTTCACAACTGTCTGTAACTCTAGTTCCAGGGGATCCAACACCCTCACACAGACAGAACATGCAAGCAAAACATCAATGCACATTAATTCATTAATTTTTAAAAATCTATCTAACAAACAGGTTAAACCCTCTGCATCAATAGTTTGCTCTTCCTCCTTTGGTCTGGACACTCTTTCCTATCCATTACTGGTTACCCAGTCCTGTACACTGCTATCTGAGAAGTTATACAATCTTCTTCCCTTGTGTGTTGTTTTTGTTACTCTAAAAGCAACCTGTTTTCCCTCCATGTCCAGTGTCTGCTGGCTTACAGTGATGACTAATCTTGGTTGTCAACTTGGTTGTAAACATGAGCAGCTGGCCATGCTATGGAGATCGTAAGACCCACCCTCATCCTGGGCCACACCTTCTAGTAGCAGTCCACATAAAAGGACATAGAAGAAGGAACATTTTGTTTTTTGTGCGCTTGCCCTCATTCTGATTGACAAGTTCATCTACCCTGTTCCTGAGGCATTCCTTCACTGGTGTTAGAACCTACTTCATTGGGATTCCATTTAGACTGAAGACCAGCACATCTCAAGGGATACTCCAGGACTCCAGTCTTGTGGACCAAACAACTTCCAAGTTCTATCCATTCTGTTCCTTTAGAGAACCCTGAATAATCTACCTGCCTTCTTATTTAAAGCCACTTTTCACATTTCAAGCTTTAAGGAATGTCTTAGGATGAAATTTTGCTTCCCCTTTAGGCCATCAGAAAACAGTGTTACAGGATGTTATCACTTGTAATCTCAGCACTAAGGAAGAGCCAGGAGGACCACAAATTGAAGACCAGCAGCTGTATAGGCCAGCCTGGGGGCAGGGGAAGGGGGGACAGGAGGGGAGAAAAAGAAAGAAAACCATAACTTTGTGCCCGATTTCATCTGGGTTTCTATTTACCTTCCAGTATGGTATTTGTTATTTTCCTTCTCCGTAGCATTCCATTCACATTCTTTTTTCCATTATGCTAACACTCAAAAGTCATTTGGAGCCATTTTAGTGTGAAGCTCATGTCTATGTCTTTAGTATAAAGCTTATGTCTTTAAAGTTTCCATTCTTTAACCTCTCTCTCTACCACCCCGCCCCTCCCACACACAACATAATGTCTCAACATGTAGCCCTAGCTGGCCTGGAACTTTCTGTGTGGACTAGGCAAGCCTCAGAGTCATTGAGATCTGTGTGCCTCTGCCTGCTAAGTGCTAGAATTAAAGATGTACACCACCAAGGCTGACACACTCTCTTCTCTTTGATGCTAATGACAAGGCACTGTTTTAATCATTTGTGATAGAACTGGGCAAGGAAGAGAAAGCATGCACTCTCCTGAAAGGCCTTTGATGGATAGCTATCAGGCTATATAGTCTTTCTTGGGATGTAGTTGTAGAGAGATGCCATGTTGTGCCAGCCATAAGGGCTTAGCATTCTGGATTGAAAATTATTGAGAATTATTTGGAGTTTTTTTTCTATTCTGTATGAATGATGGGGGAAGTCCTTCTGTATATGTTTCTCTGTTTGATTAATGAATAAAACACTGTTCAGCCAAAGAGGCAGGAAGATAGGTCACACTAGGAGATGAGAAGAATTCTGGGAAACGTAGGCAGTCAGTTGCCATGTAGCAGAGGAAGGAATAACAGGTCTGGACCCTTCTCCTGTAAGATTAGGCCATGGAAATACTTAGGTTAATAGAGATGGGTTAATAATTAAGACAGAGCTAGCCAATAAGAAGCCCTAGTCATCAGCCAACAGTTTCATAATTAATATAGTGTCTGTGTGTTTATTTGGGGCAGACACAGCTGTGGGACCAGGTTGGCAGAAAAGATTGCTTGTTACATATGAATCCCATAGTGGTTTTAATAAGAATTGTCTCCATAAACTCAGATATTTGAATGCTTAGTCATCAGGCAGTGGCACTATTTGAAAGGATTAGGATTAGGAGGTGTGGTCTTATTGGAGTAACTGTGCCATTGGGGTGGGCTTTGATGTTTCTGTCTCTCTCTCTCTCTCTTCTTCTCTCTGTAGAGCAGGATTTAGCTCTCAGCTCTTCCTCCAGCACTCGCCTGCATGCTGACATACTCCCCGCCATGATGACAATGGACTAAATCTCCTGAAACTGTGAGCCTCAAATTACATGCTTCCTCTTATAAAATTTGCCTTGGTCATGGTGTCTCTTCTCAGCAACAGAGCAATGACCAAGACATGATAAGCCATTCTCGTCTTTCACTCTTTGCTGGCTTATGATTGTAATAATTTGTAATAATTATTGTTATTTTATTGTAATAACTTGTTTCTGATCCATCTTCTCTTTTGGATCATGGGGCACAGGATAGAATGTGTGTATGCCTTTTGCCTCTTGCTATGTCCTAGTTCCTCCTACTCCCAATCCAGCTATTTCCCAACTATTAAATGAAATGAACAGAGGAGTGGTAGGAAGAAAATAAAGGGCAATACACCCCCTAAAAAGTGACAGTCCACAGATTGCTTTGTGTTTTAGAAGCAGAGTAAACAGGCTTGAAGCCACCATCTCCATGGGAGAAGCCTGCCTGGTACCAGGTGCCCTGTGAAAATCTGTATAAGAAATATAATAAAAACCACAAAATGAAAATCAGACTCTTTCTTTGATGGCAACATTTCATCACCTGAACACAAGATACTTTGAATCATTTTAGATAATCTTTTGTTCAAAGGACAAAGAATTTTATTCACAAAGAATGTCAAGATTTAGCTTAAAGAGTCCCAGAGCTGGATATGTGGAACTGAATACCAGATTTCTCTTCTTCACTTTTGTGATATACTAAGAAATGGGCGATGGGTATTTCATTTATCTCTTGACTAAAGTGTAATACTGCTTCAAGGCCAATGTGGTTAGCCAGTGCTCATATCCAGTGACATGGATGAGCCTTGGGTCGCAAGGATTTTACAGAAGCCAAAGGATAGAGGAGAACTGAAGAATTTGTGTTTTGAATGTGTGTGTGTGGGGGGGGGGTAATGCCACATGGTGCCTAAGACAGCCACCCATAGAGGCTGTCAGATCTCCCTGGATCTGGAATCACAGATGGATATAAGCCACCTATGGGTGTTGGATATGGCAATACATTATTATAAAAACATCTCTTACATTCTAAGAGACTGAAACTTTTTCTGGACCTCAGAGATAATAATACACCTTGAACATCACTTAAGACTGTTGTCCTAAACTATACTCAGCCTGCCTTTATGAGAACAGTGTAACTAACAACCTCACTGCCTAAGTAATGTATAGCTGCACACTTAAGTGATGTTCTCTGCTGGAGTAGCACATGTGTATGTGTGTGTTAGACCAATAAGTGCTGGGAATAGCAAATAGGTTGAAAGCAACCTTATAAAATGAATACCCACTATAAATGCTCAAGACATAATTCAGATTTTGCTCGATGGCATTTGTTTGTTAGTTATCTGGGTCAGCTGGAGGTAAGTGACTTAATTCCTTTTAAAACCTGGCTAAAGATTTCTGTAAAGTGTCCCCATTTCTTCCCTATGTGATGCTTTCTGTTTTGTCCAGTAAATAGAGTGCAAAACCCCTTTGATGAGGACACACATTTGTGTGCGTGCATGCGTGTGTGCATGCACGTGTGCTCACACACACACACACACACACACACACACACACACACACACACACACACACAGCCTTCAGGAAGGCACAGATTCAGACTCTTATGTTCAATAGGGAGACGGGGAACAACCGAGACATAGGGAGAAAGGTAGAGAATTCAAATCTGGGCCCTACTTTGAGTTAAATTCCATCAAGGGGGAATGCTTTTTTTAAAATAATAATAATAATAATAATAACAATGCATTTTATGTGCACATTTGTCTGTGTGAGGGTGTCAGATCCCCTGGAACTGGAGTTACAGACAATTGTGAGCTGCCATGTTGGTGCTGGGAATTGAACCCAGGTCTCCTCTGGAAGAGCAGCCAGTATCCTTAGCCACAGAGACATTTCTCCAGCCCCAGGGGGAAATGCTGTTTAATTTCTTTTCCTTAATGTAGCTTGGACATATTTAGGGTATTCCTATGCTGGGTCCTCTGGAAGAGCCACAGGTGCTCTTGATAGCTGAGCCATCTGTGCAGCCTGGTGCTGAGGGTTGCTTGTTTTTTTTTTTTTTTTTTTTAAGTCTTTGGGGAAAATGATGATATTCTCAAAACTAGACAGAGCTCCAATCCTCTCAGGTTGGGCGAACAAAAGAACAGGTGTCTTAACTATTTTTCTTGTCTCTGTACCAAAACATCTGACAAAAGCAAATTAAAGCCTGGAGGATTTGTTTAGCTCACAGTTTGGGAGCGATCCATCTTGGTGGGGAAGTCATGGCCAAGGCAGCTTGAGGCCACTGTCACACTGCATCTGCAGCCAGGAAGTAGAGCGCTGTCAATGTTGTGTGCTCAGATCACTTCCCTGTTTTGTCCCACGCAGTCTGGTGCCCAGCTCAGGGACCAGTGCTGCCCTCTCATTAGTCCAATTAGAGTGATCCCTTACAGGCATGCCCAGTGTCTAACCTAATCTAGATAACCCATAGAGGTGTGCCCAGAGGCCTGCCCCCCAAATTATTCCAGAGACTGTAAGGTGAGGACATTAGCCAGCACAGACAGAAACCGCCTTCTCTGGTTTGTCTTCCAGTAAGAACATCTAGACTTTATGTCAAGAACACTGCACACTATGCAAAGGTGTCCTGTCAAGTGCAGCAAGGAGAATTCTCCTGATAAAAGAATCCCATCCAAACCAAAACCATTACTCAAGGGTTTTAGGAGCCCTGGAGCTTGCTAAGTTTATCTGAATTCATGTTTGTTAATGACTAGGATTCAAATAAGCACTTTTAGCCTTGTTGACAAGGGCAACTTAATAGCAAGGAGACACTAAAGCTTAGCCCTGGTGTATGTCTTGTCTCCTCCAAACAGTGAAAGCAAATGGAACAAAAATGTCTGCTTTTCCTGCCGTGTGGAGTCATCATGAGCCAGGCTTGGGCAGCTTGAGGCTGAGCAAATCTTCACTCTGCGGTTCTTTCTCCCTTTCAGGAGATGAGTCATGGTGGGTCACTTGACACCTGTCCTTTCTAGGGTTTGTTTGGGTACATGAGAGGTTGAGGCTCCTTCCCACAGGCAGAGTCTCCAACTTGCTGGCTAGTGAGAACCCTGGCTGATGGGTAAGGAGAATGGGGACACTATGCATGACATTCACTAGACTCCAGTGGTAACAGCCACTCCAAAGGACAAAATCACAGCTTTCTTCCCTCTGAGAGCCTGGGTACGGATGACACTAACAAAGGCTGGTTCTGTTTGTAGACAGACTCTCCACTAGGCCCCAACTTTGGAAGCATTAAAAACTTTTATTGGAATTAATAGAAAAATACAGAGGTAGCTGGCACAGAGGAGCCTAGGGATCTGAGAGTGATAATCTGGGCCTTGCCTCTGATGGTCATTAGGCTTCCCAACCCTAGGGTCACCTGCAAATAAGGGCAGGAAGCAGGACTGCTGGCTTTGAAAGCAGACGAAGGGCAGCTGAAGGCTATGCTGTTGTCCCACATCTGGTGGGTATTAGGAGGTGGCACCTGAGGACCAGCCTTGTGCAATGCTGTGGGGCTATGCAGAGAATCCCAGCTTCGGCAGCTTAATTTATGTCACACAGCTAGTAGGGTGACACAGGCAGACTAAAGGTCTGACTCTGTGATTGCACCTACACTTGACTGCTGCTTCCGTGTCTCTTCGCTCTTGCCTTTCCCCTACAGTTCCCCCACAGACAGAGTCCCTGTCACTCAGAACCAGAAGCCAATTCACTGACACGTGCATTTTGCAACCCCACAGAACATTCTGCTGGGTGCCTGGAGTCACAGGGGAAGCAGCTGCAACTGTTTTCATCCCCACTTTCTGGCTCAGGGATTGCCTTTAGTCATGGAAAGTCCCTTTCCCCAGATAGACTCCAACTTTCCATTGGCTTCTCTTGTTGCTAAAATAAAACCAGGCCAGTCTCCCAGGCATCCTGCGTGGACAGGTGCAGCTCCCTCCTCGGGGTTTGTCAGAGGTGCGAAGAGCTCATATTTTACGGGCACAGTCTCGCTTGTGTGGTGGTTGCATCTCTGTTCCACTGTAACTGAGAAGCTCTCATTACTTGTGAGTGTTCTCAGCCTCCACACTCCACTCTCACTGTTACCTGTCGGCTGCACTGGCCTCTCAGGGTTAGCCTGGCCCTTAAAAGATGTGAGTGCTCTACCTGCATGTACAATTTTATGTCAGAAGGGGGCATCAGATCCCACTATAGATGGTGTTAAGCTACCTTGTGGTTGCTGGGAATTGAACTCAGGACCTCTGGAAGAGCAGCCAGTGCTCTTAACCACTGAGCCATCTCTCCAGCCCCTGGAAGTTCTATTTTCAAAAGCAGGTTTGGTGTGGGGCTTCTTAGTCTTGCTGCAAAGAACAGAAATGACCAGGACATGTGACATTGTAGTACAACAATCACAACAGAACACAAGAACCCAGCAGCATAGTCATCCTCCCTCCTCCCCTTCCATAGGGCTCTTTCTATTGTTCTGTTTTCATTGACTCTGCCCACAAACAAGCTTCCAGAACAGAAAGTGTATCTGAGTATATATTCACTCAGGTCACAGGACTGTTTGGGGCTTTGCTGTACACACTTTCCTTAGTGGGATGTTTAGGACTCCACACCAGGAAGACTGCTTTGAGAGAATCAGCACTCAGCCATAAGCTATCAGATTTGAACTTTCTTTTGTTTGTTTTGTTTTCAGACAGGGTCTCACTGTGCAGCCTTAGCTGGCCTGGAACTTACTTCATAGACCAGGTTGGCATTGAACTCTCATAGACCCACATGCCTCTGCCTGTGCTGGGATTAAGGACACTTGTTTGCAGTCTTTTTTTTTTTTTTTAAGATGTTTGATAACCATCTAATTGGTAGTTTTCATATGGCCCACAGAAGCCAACAGGTTTTGAAGAACAACAGAAAACCAGTTGCAAACACGAGACCATTTGGGAAAGAAAGAAAAATGCACAAAATTATTTGTGGAAATTATCTTTGTTTTTAAAATCAAGAAAAGTTTGCCATTCAAACTTCCAAAGCACATGTTTGAACAGTATACAGGTATTTGAGAAAAAAGGAATAATAACTTTAAAAAGAGGAATGCCTGATCCAATTCCTTAACAAGTGAACAAGAACACATGGGTGAGGGGAGACTTGAATGTCACAAGCAAATAGGCAGTGTGCACACGCTCCTATGTCTGTTTTATGATGACATCATACTCCAGGCAACAAGGAAGCCTGGTCAAAGTGGGGCTTCTCACAGGGTTTGTCCCACGGTGTGAGAGAAGGGAACTAGAGCACTGAGCTGTAGTACAGCTCAGAAAGATGCAATGCAAGGCAACTGGGTTAGCTATGATCTCTGCAACCCAAGTAAGGGAGACACTGCTGTCCATCCCAAGTTCCATCTACGTAAGTGACAGGCAAGGGGCTCAGTGGTGAAGGACCCCAGGGTAATGCTGCTGGGGACACTTACTTCTTGCAAAGGCTGAATGACACAACTTGAGCTGTGTGTGTGGACCACCAAGCCCTGTTGCGTTGTTGAATTTGCTCCAGGATCCAGAGTCCTTAAGATGAGGAGGGCTCCCTGCCTGATGCTCAGACACTTAGCCCTGTCTATCACTTCTCTCGCTTCTGTAGGAAGAGTTTTCTCCCTTTTCCATCTATCTTGGAGCTGTCAGAAGTCTATGGAAAAAGAGGGCCCTTCTAAGAAGGTAGCATCAGAGTGCCAAGTCAACACCCAGTGGCGAGATGAAGACCCTAGGAAATAGGTGATCGCCAGACCTTGGGGTCAGCAATGGTGATCCATTGCTTCAGAAGTGCACATGACAAAGCCCCATCCTGGGCATTTCCAGTAGTGCCAGGACCCTGAGGGATGGGTTCAGTATTCCTTCTGAAGAGGTATCTTAGCTTGAGTGACCAGAATGCCTGTCTCAGTTGGGTGGGGACTTGGTCCCACTTCTGCACCATATTCTGAGGAATCATATCCTCCGAGGACCCAGGGGAAGTGAGATGTGCTTTGGGCTTTTAGAGCAGTGGGTGTCTCACAGGGGTGGCAGTGGCCACACCAAAGGTTCTGGATGGGAAGTACAAGTAGCCGGTTTCTCTGGCCAGTCTCAGTGGGGAAGGAAGGGGCTGAGGCAGCAAGCTTGGTTGATGCAACCTGTGTCTAGATTGAGCTCCCAGTTGCAAACAGAGGTTCCCGAGCCTCCTGGTTTTGCCTCTGTGCACAGCAGGGCTTCCCTTTCCCCATTCTTCTTGGGGGACAAGCTCACCCCAAGCTCTCCTTTCTGTGTGACTGCAGACATGGTTGACTCCACTGAGGCAAGTGGAGTGTTTGGCAGTGGGCGTGCTGCTGCAGTCACCATATTTTCCACAAAACAGCACCAAGGTGGACCAGGCCTTCTCTGCCTGTGATGTGGGAGGCTCAGAAGACAGGGATCTGGTCTCTGCGAACCACATCCAGGTCATCATCCAGAGTCAGCAACACCTGAAGCGAGAGAGTCGGCGATGGGAGGGGAATGTAAGTGCTGGCCACACCAAGCCCCTGCTTCATGTATCAATTCATTGAATACTCATGGAGAGGGATGAAATCAGTTCCTGCCCTCTGCCCTGGAGCTCACATTCCAGAAAGGATCTTTAACGGGAAGAAAGCACATGAGATAGAACACAGTATGCTTCACAGGCATATGTGAGAGGGAGGATTAAAATTAAACTACAGGGTAAGTATCGGGAGCTTGGGGTGGAAGACTAAAATATTTAAGTAAGGTGGCCTGGGTTGTCATTACTCAGAAGGTGACATGTAAGTCAAGACCTTTGGGAAATGAAGTATTGTTGTATAGAAGACTGCTATGGAAGAAATGGACCATTCCTACTTGGCGCTAATTCCCTCCCCACATGAAACCACTAGCCCCACTCATATCTTCCTTTCAGAAAAGCCCAAGAGTCACAGAGATTGGTTGAACTTCCCATGCAGGCCACTAGAGGGCAGTCCTGCTCCACCCTTGTGATTGCCTGGTTGGCCCCAGGGTGGACTATCTCTAGTGACAGCCCACAGTGATCACCCCAACTGTGTCCAGGCACCACACACATTTAACTAGGAAAAATTTTAAAGGATGCCAAGGATGCCCATCTTATGTTAGCATGAGTCTGGGAGGGCACACAAGGAAATCCCAGGAACCCTAGATTAGGAACATTTTGTGTGGCTGTGTTGCTGGCTGTGTGGCTTCTTGAGCTTCTCTAGGAACCTCATCTTTATAAAACACACAGTGAGCTGGAGGAAGGGAAGGAAGAGGCTCTCATGAGAAGGAGAAAGTCCGTAGGTGAGAATTTTCATGAATGCCCTGAATGGTTCCCCGGGGGAATTCTGAGCATTTTAGTCCCAGGGCACCGTGCAACTTAGGAAAAATAGTTTTGTCACCCCTCTATGTGTACAAACATTGAAAAGTAGAGGAAAACGAGGTTATGATCTCACAGGAGTTATAGCAAAAAGAAAAGAAAACACAGGGAGACAGTCAGTGCATTGGATTACAATGAAGAAATGCAGAGAGTAACTAGAGGGGAATACAGACCGGTTGAGGATGAGCAGCAGGGAAATATGCAAGACTTCAGAAGGGAGGAAAGAAGCAAGAAGATACGACCAACTCACCAGGAACGAGAAAAACAGGGCAGTGGCAGAGAGGAAGTGCCAGATGTCGTGGTCATCAAAGAAGTCCAGCAGTATACACTCTCGGTTCTTCTCCCTGGATTCCGCGGGGGTTCCCTGGAAGATGGGGAAGCAGGTGTAGGCAAGAGTACCCAGGTTCAGCAATTTCAGGGTTTGAGTTTTGAGGAAGCACTCAAAGTCCGCTTCTGAGGGCTATGTACAGTTGCTCTCAGCAACGCTGTGTATACTAGACCCAGGGTGGAGACAACTCAATTGTCAACTAACTGATGAATGGACTGATAAACGTGCTGGGCCCCAAAACTGCTCAGTAATTAGAAGACATGCCAATGCAGCCATAGCCTGGATGACCTAGGAAGCATTATACTTCACATTGCATGGATACAGCCAGACTTAGAGGTCACATGGCCTGTAGCTCTACTACGAGGACAGCAGTCCTCAACCTGTGCCTGGTGACCCCCACAGGGATCACCTATTAAATATCCTGCATATCAGATATTTATACTGCAATCTGTAACAGTAACAAAATTACAGTTATGAGGAAGCAACAAAATAATTCTATGGTTGGGGTCACCATAACATGAGGAGCTGTATTAAAGGGATGGTTGAGAATTGCTGCTCAAGGAAATGTCCAGACTGGTAACTCCACAGCTATAGGAGGTAGGCTAATAGTTGCCAACTGTTACCAGGTCAACGAGAAACAGAATGGCTGCTCATGGGTTTTTTCTGGTGTCATACAAATGTTCTAAGATCAAAGGTACTGATGCTGTCTGTGGTAGAGAGCTGAAACTTCCTGCCTGAGCTTCAGACACAGTGCTGGTTTCTGAGGTCTCAGCTTTCCTGTCTACAGGATGGACATAGCACCCCACCCCTGCATTTATTGATGGATGATGACTGTGATAAGAAAATGGCGACCATATACTAATCAAGCATTAAACGTCTCTGGGAACAGACCAGAAGATCATGTTTGCTGTATGTACAGGGCTTGCAATCTCATGTAGTATTACCCTGGCAATACTGACCACATGTCACTTGCCCATCACTAAGTGTGGTGATTATGCCTTCTTTCTTCTGGAGGAAGCTGTGAATTTAATAATGAGGAAAGATAGAGGCAACAAACACAGGAGAGGGAGGAAGGTCCAAAAGGCATGATGGAGCAGAACCGCTCAGATAAAAGAACAGGCCTCTTACCTCCCAGCTGCTGAGGTTCTGAAAGAAAAAGTACAGGGCTGCAGCCCACACCACCGCAGTGGCCACGATGCAGAAGAGTGGCAGCAGGAGAACCTTCTCAGAGCTGCGAAGCTGTGGAGAGATGCAAGGCCACTGAGGCTGGAGCTCCAGCTGTCAGCAGGCCCCGACGATGCTAGCCCCTCACCTGTGCTCACCTTCATGATGATGTAGAAAGCCAGGTACAGCAGCAAGTTGCAGATGAAGATGCCCAGCATGTAGGAGGCAAAGTCCCTGGGCCGGTAGATCAGTCCAAAGAAGGCACTGTGGATGTAGGGTAGGGTGTTGGCAGCAGGAAAGGGGTATAACCACTGTGGGAGTTCACTGGTTAAAAACCCACTTTAAGATAAAGACATGGAGACCGGCGTTGTGGTGCGTGCCTTGAGTCCCAGCACTCAAGAGACGGAGGCAAGTGGATCTCTGTGAGTTCCAGACCAGCCTGGTCTACAAGAGCTGGTTCCAGGATAGGCTCCAAAGCTACAGAGAAACCCTGTCTCAAAAAACCAAAACAAACAAAAGATAAAGACATAGATACATTCGGAGAAATGCACAGTAGGAAGGTTTGGCATCGTGTGAATATCATAGAATGTCCTCACACAAGCCAAGATGGCCATTGTGTCACTAGACACCACTTTCGGGACCACCACGTACAAGTGGTCCTCTGCTAACTGAAATGTCTTTGGATGATAACTGACAACTATACAACTTAATAAGTAATATAAATGACTTTTAATTTATTACACCTTTGCCAGAGCATTTATTTCTAGTGACTTCACAATGGTCTTGTGTGTGAATGCTCTGTGAAACAGTTATCTTTTCTCTCTGGGTGCAATGGTTTTCCCATAATCCTTCAGTGTTACACGATTATAAACAGCACTGTTGTGAATAAGTGAATGCTTCAGATACACTGCATTTGTTTCTATTTAAGATTATTAGTTCATCTGAAAAGATTGCTGCAAGTAGGATTACCTCCATAATTGGCTTGACAAGCATCATTGTTAATGCCAGCTGCCCATATTTAATTTAGCACTGAAATTTACTTTGACTGAGGGTTAACTTCAAGTTTGTTTAAAATTTCTATTCAGTGTAACAAAATATTGGTCACTTTCCCCAAGGCAGGATTGCTCTGTGTACCCCAGGCTGGCTGGAACTTGCTGTGTAGACCAGGCTGGCCTCTGCCTCCCAGTGCTAGAATTAAAGGCACGTACTACACCCAGCTGTGTCTCTTTTTCATCTCCTTATTTGAAGGGATTTTAAAAAATATACTTTTAAAACCTACAGTGTGGTGAGTGGTGCATACCTCTAATCTTAGCACTTGAGAAGCCAAAGCAGGAGGATTGCCATGAGCTTGAGGCTATCCCAGGCTACAAGGAAGGACCAAACAAGAAAGGACTAGATAGCAAGACCCAGTCTCAAACAAACAAACACACAGTATAACACAAAATGAAACAACTATATCATGACTTTAGGAAGCAAAAAGTAAAAATTGATAAGGAGAATTTTATCAAGCTGAAAAGCTTCTGCATTAGCTAACAGTTCACAGAGGAAAGAGACAAGCATTAGAAAACAAGAAAATAGTTATCAACAATCCTGGATTGATTAATTTTGAGTTAATATCTGTCCTAGCTAGGTTTTTTTTTCCATCTTCATAAGATAGGGTCATCTAGGAAGAGGAACCTCAACTGAAAAGATGCCCCCATCAGGTTAACCTGTGGGCAAGTCTGTAGGCTATTTTCTTCATCAAACATCCATGTGGTGTCACCCCAGGCAGATGGTCCTGGGTGTATAAGAAAGCAGACTGAGTAAGCCAGTGAGCATCAGTTCCTGCCTCCAGGTCCCTGCCATCAGTCCCTGCTGTGACTTCCCTTCATGATGTACTATAACTGTAAGCAGAAATAAACCCTTTCCTGCTTCTTGTGAAGGTGTTTATCACACCAACAGAAAAGCAAACTAAACAATACCCAAATACAAGGAATTCAAAGATCAATGACACAAAAACCAAGTAATACAACTTAAAAATGGGTAGGTGAGAGATGGGGGATGGCTCAGAGCATAAGTGATTGTTGTGCAAGAGTGAGGACCAGAGTTCTGACCCCCAGGCATGGCAGAACACTCCAATAACCCCAACAGGGACAGAGGTCCCTGGCACCTCCTCGGTTAAGCTGTCTCATCAAAATACTGAAAATACGTGGTGAACAATAGAGAAAGGAGCCTGCGATCTCTACAAGGAGCTCACCAGTGAATGCACCTGAAACACACACACACACACACACACACACACACACACACACACACACACACACACAGAGCAGACAAAAATCATACACATACACACAGCAGACACACACACACCAGGCATACACCCCCCCACACACACACAGCAGACAATATGGCTAGGTTCTTTTCAAAAGAATATATACACGTGGCCAATAAATATAAAATAGAGTCATCGAGGGAAATGGAAATCAAACCTAAATGAAAAATAGTGATGACTAGAAGTTGGGGGGTGGAGGGGTGAATAAAAGGAAGGTGGAGTTGATTGGTGCATGCTGAACCTGTTTTGAGATATCACACTACACCACATTTGGTGTGTGTGTGTGTGTGTGTGTGTGTGTGTGTGTGTGTGTGTGTATAATTATCACATGGTAATAAAAATTGAAATCTAATGAAATCTGAATTGACATGGTGTTTCCTCGGGATTTTTCTTGTGTCCATTCTGTCTGCTTTCACTGTACTGGGAGATTGAACCATTTGTATTGTAATCTGAGAAAGGTTCATGGTTAGATATCCAGGCTGGCCTTGAACTTGGAATCCTCCTGCCTTATATCCCAAGTAGCTCAGTTATAGCAAATATCAACACATCTGCTCCCATCCTCTTCATTGTGACTCAGGGATTTATTTTTCTATTTATTTTGAATCAGTGCTTGCCTCAGCCTGTTTTGTTAGATTTTTAAACACTGGATTGCCTTATTAGGCTAGCCTGTGCAAACCCATAAGGCAATCACACATGGCTATCTAAATTTATTTATTTTATTTTTAATTATTTTTTTTATTTTACATGTCGATCCCAGTTTCCTCTCCATCCCTCCCTCCCTCCCTCCCTCTTACCCTCTCTTCCCCCTCACATGCACCCTGACCACCCTCCACTCCCATCCCCCCACCCTCATTCCACAGGTAGGGCTATGCTATCCAGGTGGGGTCATGTAAATCTGTCAAGTCATTTGAAGTAGGGAGTTAGGACTTCTCTCCTGTCTCTAGGTTAAGGGAGTATCCCTCCATGGGGGATGTGTCCGCAAGGTCCTTTTGTGCAACAGGAATACATCCTGGTTCCACTGTCTGGGGTCCCTTAGACTGCTCAGGCCTTCTAGCTGAGACCCATATTCAGGGGGTCTGAGTCAGTCCCATGCTGGATTCCCAGCTATCAGTCTTGGTGGGGGCATTAGATCCTCCTTGTTCAGGTCAGCTGTCTCTATGTGTTTCTGCAACCTGGTCTTGTCCTCTCTCTCTCTGCATCTGGATTCTAGTTCTACTCAGTGTTTAGTTATGGGTGTTTGCTTCTGTTTCCAACAGGTACTAGATGAGGGCTCCATGATGGTGGATAAGTTAGTTGTTGATCTCACTATGAGGGAAGGACATTTATGATAGCCTTTCCATGGTTGCTCAAATTGTTAGTTGGAGTCTTGTAGGTCTCTAGACCTTTCTTTAGGTTCAGTTTTCTCTTCAAACCAATAATGGCTCCCTCTTTTATGTTCTCTCTCTCTCTGCCTCTCTGTCTCTCTGTGTCTCTGTCTCTCTCTTTCTCTCTCTCTCTCTGTCGTCTTCTATTCCTACCCTGACTCAATCTTCCTAGTCGACAATGCTTTCCTCTCCTCCCCCTCTCTTTCTCCTAGTTCTCTCTCCATTCACTGCCCCCCCATTTCCCATGTGCTCTGGGGGACTTGTCCCTTCCCCCTTTTGTGAGGGACCATATATGAATCTCTTAGAATACACCTTGAATCCTAGTTCCTCTGGTGGTGAGAATTATAGGCTGGTGATCCATTGCTCTAGGTCTAAAATCCATATATGAGCAAGTGCATACCATATTCCTCTTTTTGTGACTGGGCTACCTCATTCAGAATGGTTTCTTTAAGTACCATCCGCTTGCCTGCAAATTTCAAGATTCCATTATTTTTTACTGCAGAGTAGTATTCCATTGTGTAGATGTGCCACATCTTCTTTATCCATTCTTCAGTTGAGGGGCATCTAGGTTGCTTCCAGTTTCTTGCTATTACAAATAATGCTGCTATGAACATAGTTGAGCACATGTCTTTGTTGCATGGACGTGGATCATTTGGGTATATACCTAAAAGGGGGATTGCTGGGTCCTGTGGTAAACTAATTCCCATTTTCCTGAGGAACTGCCATACTGATCTCCAAAATGGCTTACAAGTCTGCACTCCCACCAGCAGTGGAGGAGTGTTCCCCTTTCTTCACATCCTCTCCAGCATAAGTTGTCATTGGTGTTTCTAATTTTAGCCATTCTGGCAGGAGTAAGGAGTATCTAAATTTAAATTAATTAAAACTAAATAAAAATCAAAAGCCAGTTCTTCAGACACACTGGCTGCATTTCAACATGACACGGTCCACATGTTAATAGTTCCTGTTAGGGCCAGGCAGCACTGAGCATTTATGTAATTCCAGAAAGTTCTATCGGATAATGTTGGAATAGTTAGTATAGTCTTGGCTTCCCCTTTCACATGTTAACCTTGCTTTTTGGACACTGTTGATACTTTTGTCTGAGCACACACATTTTGTAATAAAAGCCTATTGATTTTAAATTCACACATAAACTGGAGAACAGCTATCTGTCTTCCACCCTAGACCCTGACATCTCTCTCCACTTAGTTAAATTTTCTTTATGTATCCTAATAAGGCAATTAAATTTTCAGAAGAAAGATTCCACACATCTCTCAAATTTTATTCTTAAGTATTTCAAGTGCAAGGCTGTTATTAATGGCCTTGAATTTTATAGTCAGCTGACTGTGTCCTAAATTATGTATGAGCTGCCATCCTTGCATATTCTGAAACCCTCCATTCACTAAAAACTCTCAGGTGGCCTTTCCTCAGCTTCACCAATTGGCAATTGATTTGTGTGCTGCTTTGCTCTTGCTGTCTGCTCTCTCTCTCTCTCTCTCTCTCTCTCTCTCTCTCTCTCTCTCTCTCTCTCTCTCTCTCTCACACACACACACACACACACACCAAAGGTCTTCTTCCTCAGGGCCATATGGGAATTATTCCTTTGGGGGAAGACATAAATAAGTGATAATCAGTAAATAGATGCTGACATTTACAAATATGAGATCTGTAAATACTGAGGAACAATCATAGATTGCTTCCACTTGCACACATGTTTGCATGTATGTTCTGATTAAGAGAAATAACATTCTAGTGAGTAGATAAGAATGGACCTGGGCTGGCATGCACCTCTGTGGATGAGCATTTTGGTAGCATGCAGGACACCCTGAGTTTCATTCACATCACCAAACAGAAGAATAGAGGTGAGCTACAGACACTTAGCACATAGCTATAATCCCAGCAGTCAGGTGGGGGCAAGAGGCTAGCCTGGGCTACAGGGGTCCCTGTCTGAGAGCTATTCTTTTAAAATAAAATTCATATTCAATCACTTTATGTCTATACTGAACAACAAAGAAAGAGACAGCCCCTCCGCCAGGGAAACATGGAATTATGGGACATCAAACCTCAGATCTTATTGGACCTGACATCTTACAGAGCTGTGTGAGGAAAGAGGTCATTTATTGTGTCTTGTGTGTGTCCTTATGTGTATCAGGAAAAGGGAGTCAAAAGTCACAGAGCCAGAGAAACACATTAGCTGAGGACCATAAATAAAACCACTTATTTTTGAGATATCAATGAAGCATCTTAAGTGTTCCAAGTGTGAATAGGTTGCACAAGATAATTTCAACTAGCAGAGAAAGTGCATCTGTTGCAGCTCTGCTTTATGCTCATCTGGTGAAATAAGGACAAGAAGATGAGAACGGACAACTTGCAGGAGAGTGATAAGGCTGGAGCAGAAAGAGAGAGAAAGAAATAGCAAAGTCTCATACCACAAACTAAGGAAGAAATATTTTACATATAAAAAGTAAACAAAACAAACTAATGTTTCCTCAATAGTCATTATGCAAAGTTCTACAAGATAATTTTAAAGTATGCTGCATTTTTTTTATTTTTGCACTCATGGGCAAAATCCCATTTTTCCTTTCCCCTTTCTTTCCTTCCTTTATTCCTTTCTCTCAATCATCTATCCATTCATCTACTCATCCATCCAATCAATTTGTCCATATAGATATTTGTTGGGCAAATTCTATCAACGCATCAAGAAGCCCCTACCACTATACAAGAGTTTCCTGGTGATTTACTTAATTAGAATATTTTATTTATCATTTGTATATATGAACACATTACTCGTGTGTGTGTGTGTGTGTGTGTGTGTGTGTGTGTGTGTAGGTGTGTATGTGTGTGTAGGTCAGAGGACAACTAGTGGAGTTGGCTCTGGAATTCCACCATGGGGGTTCTGGGGATTGAGCTCCGTTTGTCAGGCTTGATTGCATGTGCCTTTACCAACTGATCCATCTCTCCAGACTCCTAGTGTTTTTGTTGTTGTTTTGGTTTTCTGGGTTTTTGGTTTTGTTTTTTTTGCAGGTGGAAGGACCACCTAATACTTTTTTTTTTTTCCAAGTCTCTGGGACAAGCAGTTTTATAGTTTCCTTAGTTTAAGATTTCCTTGTAGAAATGCCAGTCAAAGAACTCTACACTGGATAGTACAGATATTAGTAATGATAAGAACATTATTACCCATAATTCCACTTACAAGGACCAGTTAACCAGATTCCCCACAATGAGCAACACCATCCTGTCCTGAAAAAGAAAAAAAGGAGTGTTAGAGTAGAGGTCCCTTTGCTAGGAACTCACTGGGGTGAAAGTGTCACCTGTGGAGAAGCAATGACCTTGTGGAAAGACACTTTCCCCAGCCAGGCCGAATAGGATGACCTGACCATAAAGGGATGTAGGGCAGCTCTGTGTGAGAAAGCCTGGTCAGCAAAGCAGGGTGGAGCTGTCTCCACAGGGGTTAGTGGAGCTTAGCAGCTGGAACCACCTCTCAGCAGGAGGCTGGTGACATGTACTTATTACTTAATAGAGAGGATTCTTCTGTGGCCTGGACTTGCACAGTCAGAACTAAATGTCAGAGTTAATTTTCACTCCTAACCCACAATCTTAAAGAATAGGGGTCGGGAGATACAGAGGTTGGTTGTGGCCAAAAGAAGGAGAGGTAAACAGGAAACACAAAGGAGTGTTAGGCATGCCAGAATGTTCTTTGTGGTGCTATGTACACTTTGAAACCTGCCATATATTTGTCTAAACCCACAGGAGGGACAAGGCAGGAGTCAGCACTGTGTGGGCCACAGCCTGGTGGTGGCGCTGATGGTGCCTGATGAAAGCGCTGGCAGTAGACACAGCTATGTGTGTAGGTGCCCTGAGTGTGCAGAGGCTCCTGAACCTTCTGCTCAGTTTTACTGTGAAGCTACTGTTCTACACTTAGGCATTAATTGCTTTACCTGCCTTTCAGCCCAGGCACACACAACTCCCCAAATTGTAGGCTCTAATAGGCTTCATAGTTCTCCTCTAGAGAAAACTCCTGCTTCAAGTCTCTAGCTTTTTCCTGCCCAAGCCTGTAAGGCTAAGGGGTCTCCGTATTTCTTGGTGTAGAACCTCTTCTAGTTAGAAGATTATTAACTGGGTTCTTACTGAATTCTTGTGTTCCAGGGCAGAAGACAGCATCAGATCTGAGCACAGAACCATGTAAAGGCCAAGGCTGAGGGCTCAGAGGATGTAAGCAGACTTCCCATTGGTTACTTCCCAAGGTCAATGTCCAGAAAACTCAGGCAGGGCTTCTGCCCCAGTCTCTTAGGTTTAGTATAGAAATGGATAATATGAGAGCTATAGGGGAGAAATTAAAGGAATATTCAAACCACCAAGAAATAACACAGTTTAACAATGTTCCTGTCCCAGTATTTATTCCTAGTGCACAACTAGACTTTGGGAGCCCATTCCTCCATGGAGGGGTAGGATACTCTTTCAGTGTAGGCCCTGCCCCAAATGATGTGACAGTCTTTGATGATCCCCCATGGAAGGCCTCACTCTCCTGGGGAGAGGATAGGAGTGGGATGGGGGAGGGAGGGGTTGGTGGGGGGCATGGGAGGATGGGAGGGAGAGGGAACTGGGATTGATATGTAAAATAAGATAACAGAATGAAGAATGAAAAAAAACAAACAAAAAAACAAAACAAACAAAACAATGTTCCTGCTGTAAAAACACATGGAGGTGAAAATGTGAGAAATGAAAGTTCCCAGTTGTGCTGGGCAGTTTTTTGTCAACTTGACACCAGTTTGGATCATCTGGGAAGAGGGAACCTCAACTGAGAAAATGCCTCCATAAATGCCAGTATGTGGAACATTTTCTTGATTAATGATTGATGTGGAAGGACCCAGCCCACTGTGGGTGGTGTCATCCCCAGGCAGGTGGTCCTGTGTTGTATAAGAAAGGACGAACAAGCCACAGGGAGCAAGCCAGTGAGCAGCATCCCTTCATGGTCTCTGTTTCAGTTCCTACCTGGACTTCATTCAGAGACTGACTGTGATCAGGAGTGTAAGCCAAATTAATCCTTCCTTCCGCAAGTTGCTTTTGGTCTAAGCGTTCTATCACAGTGACCGCAAGCAAACCAATGCACTAATGGAAGTGACCAGAAGGAACCATCTGCTCAGAGCCGTTCCAATTCACACCTGCTGTCCTGGTAAAACTATTAATAGCGTGAAATTTCATTTTCATGAGGCCACCTCTTTGGATTATTTACTATAAAGGCATTCTGCCTCAATTTTCCCCACAGTAATTATCACTATTTAAAAGTTTGGTGTATCCCAGTTGACATGCCAACATGGATGGGGTAAATTCCACATGGTCCCACCCCTAAATGAAGAGCTGCAGGTGGTCAGTAACTCCTGGGAGAAGGAGAATCAGCCTCCTCCAGGGAGGAACTCCCTTACAGGTTTCCCAATCCCAAGTGATCAGCCCTGCTCACACGTACATACGGGCAACACTAAATAGACTCAATAGGTTGCATGTACATGTGTGGGTGTATATATATATATACACACACACACACATATGTAACAATAATAATTAAAGAGGTCATAAATTTGGGATGGGAGAGGAAGAGTCAGTAGTATTGTAGATGAGGTGCTCATGTATGAAGTTCTCACAAAGGAAAATAAAACTAAAACATATATACAATTTAAAAAGTTTGGGATGTTTGTGCATGTGCATGCGTGTGTGCATGTGTGTTTATATATTTCCTTCATCTTCTTCATAATCTAGCAACTATTTTATCTATAAAGGCAGGTCCACTGTAGCTTCCCTTTAAAAAGAATAAGCAACACGATTCTTTCCCCACTGACTGGACCGCAGCCACCTCAAGCCATCTGGTTCTTTGGATTTCTGGCTGTTTGAATCTCTGCCCCAAGCCTGGCCCTCCCACTGCTCCTCAGACTTCTGGGAGATGGCCAAGGACACAGGAGCATACACCTACCATATACAGAGGTCTGCTGCACTGCTGGATACAGTCCGTGTAGAACACCATAGCAGCCCTTCGGAAGATGCCCAGATCTGTGTTGACACAATCACACGATAAGAGCACACAGAGAAAATACATAGACTGGGAAATAACCTGAAGGTCATGTCTCAAATGATTGGGAGAAGCAGGATGTCATCTGTACTCTATTAAAAGGCATTAGAATGCTTTGCATCTGGAAAGTGAACAATAAATATATGATCTAGAACATCGGCTTTCAACCAGTGGGTTTTGACCACGTTGCAGGTCAGCAACCCTTTCACAAGGGCCTAAGACCACTGGAAACCACAGGTATTAAATTTCTATTTGTAACAGAAGCAAAATTACAGTCATGAAGTTGCAACAAAAATAATTTTATGGTTGGGGTCATCACAACATGAGGAACTATATTAAAGGGTCTCAGCATTAGGGAGGTTACGAAGCACTGTTATAGAAAATGACATTGTCTTGGAGGGTGTGCCATGTACATGCATCACACTTGGCACAAAGGCTGCCAAGGGCCGTGAATGGCAGGCAGCTGCAACCTTTCTTCTTCCTTCGGCTAAGCGTCCATTGTTTAATGGTCTTTCTGGTGAGGGTTCCTATCAGTGGAGATGTCATGGGACCCTCAAATCTGCCTTCAAACATTTGCTCTCCATAGTGGGGGTTGGGGATCTTGACTTGTAAAGGTTCCAATCTATCCTTCTTAGTGCAGTTAGGAGTTACTAAGTTCTGAACCATGAGATCTTGGGCTATACAAAGAACGTTAACAAAGAGTAGCAGTATGGAAGCAACAGTCAAAATTATTAAGGAATGTGAGTAAAGACGAAGTGAGAAAGGCAGAACAGAAAGGGTTTTTAAAATGTAGTCGTGCACAAGACATATTTGGAATGTAACAGCATCAGTGTGAGAGTTCCAGCTGCTGCGTTCAGAGTCAAGGTCAAAGGGAGGCTCTCTTCCTGTGAACCATTCATGTCTTGACATCAAAAGCATGCCTGAGTGTACCCAGAGCCAGCACTGCTGAGTGTGGACCCCAGCTCTGTTGGGTCTCTCCTCCCCCTCAAGGCTAGGCTGGGGGTGAACTTAACAAGGAGGAAGGAGCCTGGCCCTGTGATAGCCCAGAAGGGATGCACCCAAGCATGGTTTGCTATGCAGACTGGCTTCTGGGACTCTCTCTGACTCTTCCTCCCATGCACTGCCTGAGCTGGAAGGGGAAGGCAGGGGGCAGAGCTGGCAGACAGCCAGGTGGGTCTAGAAACAGTTCAGATCTGGACAAAGGGCAGCAGGGCGTTACCTGTGTCAGACACATCTGAATCAGTGGGAAGCAGAGAAGAAATAAGAGAGAGAAAAGATCTGTAAGAAGGAAGTCAAACAGGTCAACAACCTCTTCTTCCTTCCTTCCTTCCTTCCTTCCTTCCTTCCTTCCTTCCTTCCTTCATTCATTCATTCATGTATTTATTTAAAGCGATGGCTTTACTTGGCATTTGTAAAAGTGATGTTTACTCCCAGATGAAGCACATGGACTCTGCCTGTCTCACTCAGAAGCCCCTCCCCAGAGAGCATGCAGAGGACTCTTCCTCTCCCTTCCTCCTTCTATTCAGCACTTGCTGTGGGAACTCATTTTCTCTTAGGGGCAGTCTACAAGGTCTAATTCCTAGGGTCTGACACAAAGGACACACAGTGATCTGGGACAGTGGCTTTGAGGTCTCTGTCACCTATAACACACTCTGCATTGCTACTGTTGCCTTTACTGTGTGCCCTCTGGAGAACTGGAGAAGGGAGTTATTAGAAAGCAGAGGTGTAGAGGAAATGTGTGGAGAGGTTGGAGATGGCCGAACCACTGTCTATGAATGCAACCTCCTGCCTGTGGACCAACTTTAAACCCAATCATTGGCACAAGCAAACAGCTGTTAGGTCACAGAGCCTCTAGTACTTCTCCACTACCCTCCAGCCAGGCTTCCGGTCACCTCTCCCTACAGCCTGTCAGGACAGGGTGGATAAGCAAGCCTGCTGTGGCTTCACAGTCTCCATCCCCTTTGCAATAGTAAGCCCAACCTCACCAGTGACACCCAGGTCCTATTTACACCTTTACTTTTATCTAGTGCTTTTCCTGGCTTGTAACTTGACACATAGATTAGGTTTCATGCTATGCTCTCCCACTCCCTCTCCCCCAAACCTGTAAGCGCAAGCAATTTGCTTTGTTCTCTGGAACTGAAGGCCATCACCCTTCAGGACCCTGTCTTGGACTCTCTCCTAATGGAATGTTTGGCAACTGAAGAATCTGTTTCTCCCTTTAGGGTCCCATGATGCTGCCTGTGGCAATGGTGATATAGCTATTCTGTTAAAGCTGGTAGGGGAGCAATCTCTCTCAGCTGCCTTTAGACAAACCTGCCATCTTTTATTTTTAACAGCAGGCTTTGACTCTGCTAAATATAAAACTACCTCAGGAAGAGTCCCTTAATACAGAACTTAAAACTAAACTCTGTCTCCCTCCTCGCCATGCACCTGCACCATTCGTGGGGGACCTCCCTGTGAAGCCACATCAGACTGAACTTGTCTATCAACCAAAGTTCCTTTCTGAGGGACTTCCTCCCCATGACATTCTAGTGACCTTTTTATCCCTATTCTTCTAAAATTAAGGGCAGTAGGGTTGCATTGCTATTAATCCCAGGTTGCCCGGAGTCCCCTTAACATACTTCTCACCATGTATGTCTTGTGACCCATCACTTTGTGAATGAATCTTCATCTATCTTTGTATGTAACAACTCTTTCCTATTGTGAGCCTCATAGATCACTGTGTGGTCCTCATATGAACTCTTCCTTGTATATGAGGTGTTTATGGTATGAGTCAGTGTTATATGACTGTTTGCATGTCACTGTCATTGCTATTACATGACCGTGACAGGGATCATTACACTACCTGATTCTGTGTTCATGAACCTGGGAGAAAGTAGAATAAGGCTCTGAGTTAGTATGACTTCCCAGATTTTGGTCTGGAATATGGGAACACCTTATCAAATGCCTTTTGGAGATCACTGTCTAAGGAAGGGTAGATCTACTATGTCCAAGGGGAAAGATAAATCACGAAGATGCAAGTGTATTTATGTGTGTGTGTTTTTGTGAGTACATGCATGTATGTGTGTGTGTGTGTGTGAGAGAGAGAGAGAGAGCATTATATGTGTGTGTGTGTGTGTGTGTGTGTGTGTGTGTGTGTGTACTTAAAATAGGCCCTCACTATTTAACCAAGCTGGCCTTGAACTCACCATTCTTCTCCTTTGACCTTTCAAGTGCTGAGTCAGCAGTATACACTACCAGGCCCAGTTTGAGCGTGCTGTATTTGATCTTCTAGTCTTTGAGATACTTGTTTTCACTGGATTGCTTTGGGCAAGAGAGGACCCTCATTTTAGAGGCTACACTTCTGTAGTGAGATAATCACCTTGTCCGTACCTGTGGCTTAGACCACGCCCATTGGGGGTGGAGACAGGGCTGGACGTGACCTGGGGGAAAAGGCTGAGGAGGGGGTCAGAGGCTCTCTCTTGCTGGCGGGACACTGACAGGATAGGATCCTGTGGAACATGCTGCGTTCATCTGCCTATGTTGTGAGTTATTTCTCCCTGAATAAACATCTATTCGGCCTAATTGTTTATCCTGATCCTTATTAAACCGCAATACACTTCAGTTGAGGAAACTATACAGAAAAGGGAGCTTCCACTTCTAGATCATTTAATGGGTTACTGGACCTCAAAACTCCCTCCCCAAATATTTCTGGACCTGCACTCAGGGCCTGTATCACTTTCTCCCCATGGATCTTCTTCTCCCCAAGGTCAGAGGCTACCATTAGTGCACACTTCCAGGGACAAAGAATGACCAAGCTATTACTACTTGCATGGCTTGTGAGTGGGCACTGGATGCTGGATGGGCCTGGATCTAGCTGAGACCTCTTGAAACACAGAACAGAGCCAGAGGTAGGAAGAACAGGCATGTTCTACTGTGTTCTTTTGAAGGACTAACGATTCTAAATTTCAACCTGTTTACTGTTCTTTTCCCTCCCTCCCTTTCTTTTGTTCTTCCTATTGCTAGGGATCAAATCCAGGCTCTTGTACATTCTAAGGACATGCTTTGTCACTGAGTTCTGCTCCTAGCTCATCCCTCTCCCTCTCTCCTTCCCTTCCTTCCTCAATCCCTTCATCCTTTCTTCCATCCTTTCCTCCTTTCTTCTTTTTATTTTTAATATCCTTTAGTCTGCCTTATGACTTCAGTTTTTGACAAATTTTGTTTGTGGCATTTGATTTGCCTTCTTTCCCCGGGCAGGTCTGTGTTTACACATAATGACTTATCTTGAAATATACAAATGAGATTTTATATAGGGCTTCCTATGTGGTGAAATCATTTTAAAAATGCTCTAAAACATCTTGAATTCCCCTCCAGTGTGTGATGACTGACTGTCAGGAGATGACAAGCTAGTTTCCAGTCCACACTGTCGGCAGCAGTTGAGGAGGAAAGCTGGCCTCAAAAGTTTCAGTCCTTGTATCTGGAAATAGTGTGTGATTCCTTCTTGACAACCATTTAGCATTAGAGAATGCTGCAGGTGGGAAAGGTTTCTTTATGTGGGGCTCATGGTTTACTGAGCACACTGCTTTCCTAGTGACCCCTTCCCCCTTTTGTTTTTTTGGGACAGTGTCTCTCGATGTAGTCCTGGCTGTCCTGCAACTTGATACCTGACCTAATACCCTTTGAGATTTTGGTAGTTTGAAAAGTGTTTGCAACCTCAGCTATGTGGCACGAGGAATAGAAATAGTGGTCACTGTTTATTGAGATCCCATAAGAAGGAAGACATTCTTAGAGATAACCAGACTTAGCAGGGAGCTCAGAGCCCATGTTCATGGTGATTAGTAACATTGTCGTGGAGGATGAGTGTTGACCCTGTGCTTGCTTCCCCTGGGTGGTGAGCTCATGTGTTTACTCACCTATCTTGAAGCGGCCCATGTAGTAGATCTGGGTGCTGAGGGCCAGAGAAGCAAGAATGTGGATTGCAGAGAAGATGACCCAAAACCACACATCGTTTTTCCCAAACACCTAGGGATAGAGATGGGGGTTAGTGAGATCTGGGTTTCCCTAGAGAACTTTGAACAATCACTATCTCTTAGAGTAGCAAACAAAACCAAGCAAAACCTAGCTGTTACGAAAGGACATGTTGTCAAACTATCTTCTGAATATCTATACTTACACCCACCAATGAGCACCATTCTCAACTGAAGCCAGAAAAAAACTTTTTTTTTTTTTTTTTTTTTTGCAGTGGGCTGCAGCTAACACAGAGGCTCATAATTGATCAAAATACTGAGAACTGTGAGCATTCAGGCTAAAGTAGCACAGTCTATCCACCAGCCGTAAGCCTCGTGGGACAAGGTGGAAGTGGGGAGTGGCAAGAAGACAAAAGCTGGAGGATGGTGATGAATGTCCTCTGGTCATGAACTCACTGAAGCTGTGGCTGCCCGCACAGGGTCTGCACTGTATCAAGCCAATCAACCTTCCAGTGAGCATAGGGAGGGTCTCAGAAGGCCCCACCCCTAGCTGAAAAGTTATTCGCAGTTGCTAGTTGCTGAGGGAGGGAGAGTCATGGGGGGAGTGTGGCGGGCGTATTGGTAGAGTGTTCATGCTCTGGTGGATGACCCTACACCCATTCTCATGCATACAGCACTGATTAGACTCAGTAGGTTATAAAAACATAAAAATGAAGAAGGCATGAAGGCTTGGAGTGGAATGGCTTGGGGGTTGGGGGTGGCTTGAGCTGGTGGGAAGAGGGAATTAGAGGTGCATTAGAAGTTTTAAATACAGGTATGAAATTGTCAAAGAATAAATAAAAATGTTTTTTAAAAGCCACCTAGCCTAGCTTTGTGTGAATTTTGGCTTTTTTACCTCAAAACTCACAGGGATCTTTCTATACAATGGATAAATAAACAAACGAACAAACAAACAAACAAATAAATAAATACTGTCTGTCTAGCCCAATGACAACAGAAGGAGGAAGAGATGGAATGGTAATAGATGGAGAGGTAGTTGCTCTAGAGCTGGGGAGAATGCGCTTCAAATACGTGAAGGCAGCCAGCAACCGCTGTCCATGCACATTCAGAAGCAGTTTCTCCTTCAGGTTGGTTTCTCCAATCAGCTTAGATGTATTGACATGACTCAGTGAGTTTTACAGGCAATTATTAGTTGCTTAGAAACCATCATCGGGAACCCAGCCAGAATGCCATGAACAGACCCAAGTCCATGCACCTGAAGCCCAACAAAGAAACACAAACAACAGAAATCCCCCCAAAGGGGACACTTCTCCAGAGCCAGACTGGAGGCAGATGGAGAGGGACCCACCACTCCGAGGACGGTAAGTGTGATGACTACAGCGAAGGAGGCGTAGGCAGAGTAGGCGCTGGCATTGATGTCTGGGTGGCGGGTCTGATAGAGCTTCAGCATGCAGAGGCCCGCAATCATGTACATGAAGGAAGTGTCTGAGGATCCAAGACAAGAAGTTCCGTGGGTGACTGGCAACAACACTCCAGGCTTCCTTCAGCTCCTGACTGCCCCCTAGCTGCAGTTAGTGGAACATTTGCTCGTGTGTAGAGGTCTCTACCCTAATAGTCCCTCTAGGCACATGCTCTAGGAAGATCCTGTGTCCTCTAATTCTAACCCCTCCCCACTCACTCGTGTATTATGGTTCACAGAAGAAAAACATATGATGCGCTAGGTAAACAGCTACCTCACTTGCAAGGGTATGCACATTCTAAACCTTGTATCGCGCAATGGTGACAAAATAAATCAAAACCTTTAATTAATGGTGATAGTTTAAGCACAGGGTGTCAGGTGGAAGGTGTTCTCAGCACTCCGAAACATAGCCACATTCAATGCTGTGTCTATATGAATAGTGTAATAGCCCGCTGATGGAAACAGCTACTCATTAAGTGAGGCCCAGCTGCTGTACAGTTATGGAGACAGGAAAAAAAACAATAATGAAATGCTACTCAAAACTTCTGTAAGATATTTAAATACCTGACAGTGGCCTATGCTAATGTTGAAATAAAAGCTCGCACACAGCCAGCTCAGGTGGGAATTAACACTCTGGGGAGAAATTTGTTAAACAGGAAACAGAAGGTGCACAAGCCAGGCAATTAAGAAGTCCTGTGGATCGGGCTATTTGGTGGCGAAGGCTCAGTTTTAATCCCAGCATTCAGGAGGCAAAGACTGGCAGATCTCTGTGAATTCCAGGCCAGCCTGGTCTCCACAGCAAATTCCAGGACAGCCATGGCTACATAGTGAGACATTGTATGGAAAAAAAAAAAACCCAACAACCATACATTAACTACTTAAAAATCATTATATTTGAGTGTGGGTGGCAGTGCACAGCCCTTACTTTCTTCATTTCTATCCTCTTTTTCTTGTGTCTTTTTTAGATGGGTCTCACTGTATGTAGTCTAGAGATTTCTCTTACCCAGAAGTACTAAATTTATAGGTGGACACCACCACTCTCCTTCTTCATTCTTAACAACATTTTAATATTAACTTGGTGTCTACCGTCTTTTTATTTCAGAACTACGCATCCTTCCAGCCTCAGAAAAGCTAACCCTACTCTTGGAAGGGATGGGTCTGATTGGTCCAAAGTTAATCAATTTCCTTTGCTGGTGGATGTAGCAGTCTAGATGTGAGCTAGCCATTACCTAGGGAATGATTCAGGAATGTATTTATGACCTTTTGAACTGCTGAGGCATGAGGAAACATTATCCCTAGGTTTCTTATGAAGATGTTTCCTTGCTCTAAGTAAAGGTTCCTACAGGCTACGTTGTACCTCTCTGAACCTGGAGAAGGAGACTTAAAGCCAGGATCTGCTATGGATACATTTTGCATTATGAGAGAAATTTACCCTTGGGAGGAAACCAACACAAAGGGTCACACAGGGAAGACAGGGGCAGAGTCCTCAGGTAAGCCAGCCACAAAGCCCCTCCTCTCTCCATCTTCCAGATAGTGAGCACTTAGTGTGATGGCCTCATCATTTAGTTAACTTGAAATGGAATTTTCCATTACTTTCATCCCAGAGCAGTCTAACTACTCAACTAGGTAAGTTACATGGAGGGAAGCCTGAAGGGCAGTGACGGTTAGCTTAGCCCCTGACACTGTGTCTCATTATGGCATCAGCACTCAGTGTAGTGTTTTCTAGACTAAATGGTGGCCAGATGGAACAACAACAACAGAAAAGATATAACATACAGAAATCTTGCTCAGTGGCAAGGTACACCCTGATCATTTCAGCTCACCCCAAATGCCTTTTAGTTCTCGCACAGAATTTGATGGTTTTGGAAGGGCTTCAGGAGAAGACTCCTGTAACTCAAGTCTATGTCACTGATATATGTTCTAATTACCGAACTGGAAGTTGGAGTAATTAGGGCAGACATGGTAACAAGCACTGAGCACGCCTTCTGTCATCAGTGCAATGCCCATAGCATAGAAGAGACCAAAGTGTTTGGGAATCCCATACTCCTGAAAAAGGGAGAAAGGTTGTTAATAGAAAGACAACCCCAAATGGTGGCCTCAACTGGCTCAACAAACAATTTATCATCACACTATCAAGCCAGACATCCCTCCCTTTGCAGGTCTACTTGAAATCATGGCCCTTCCCTTTGGTCTGTGCCACTTTCTCCTCACCATAGCAAAGATGTCTTTAGCTTCCAGGGCTCTTCGATGGAGAAGGTCCCGGCGCAACACTATCAGCAGAAAGAGGAAGCCCAGGAGCACATGGCCCAGGTTACTGAGAATATTATTGAAGGCGCTATAGATGAATGAGAAATGATGGGTGTGAAAGCCATCACAAGGACTCAAAGACTGAACACAAAAGTGCTCTGGGGAATGCCTTTCACTGCTAATCTCTCCCTGAGCCTTCAGGGTTGGACAATCACCAGAACTCCTCTTTAATCTAACTCCTTGATTTGAAGTTGCTCATTTGACTTAATGTAACTTCTCAGAGATGTCTGCTCACCATCCCTAATACCCATCTGAACATCTCTTGTCCTCATGGCCCCAGCAAAGCATGAGACCTGAGGAAGAGCTGGTCCAGAGACGGACAATCATTTAAGCCCCACCTATGACTCTCATCAGCAGACCCACAGTGTGTCAATATTTAGCTTTCCAACTGTGGATTTCAGGATAAGCACAGATGCATCACCAACAGTGGCTGGTTCTACTCTGTTAGAAGTCTCTCAGGAAGACATTTATTTTCACCAAGTTCTGGGGGCTTTAGAACAACAAAGTTTATAGATGAATTCTAACATCACTAAGAACCAAATTCAACAAATCCTTACCTTGGTATCTTCATCTAAAATGGTGATATTAATAATGTCTACTTCATGAGGTACCTGATCTCTACATCTGGCTTTAATTCTTCTTTGCCCTGACTTGAGTAGTTTTCCACAGTTGTTTTTTTTTAAATATTAAGTCAAATTAAACAGAAAGAATCTCAAATGCTTTACAAGGAACCAGAGGGCTGGATTTACCTCAGGACGCCCAAGGGGTGAGCACAGAGAAAGTTGTAGTAACAGATGTCCTGGTTGCCAGTGACATTTACCACCTATAAAATCAAATGAGAGAAGAGGAAATGTGACTTTTCTCCATCCTCTGAGTTTGCCCAAAGTCACAAAGAACAGAAAGGGAATAGAGATGTCCCACCCTCTGTGTGCCCACCAAGCAGCCAGTGAGGAATTGTCTAGTTTTCCTTATCTATCCCTTCTCCATCAGAGCAAGCTGTAACTTCTGACAGGGTTCTCATGGATGTAGAGAATATTTAGATTACAAACAGTGGTGTTCAACCCTCAAAGAGTCTTTGTCTTTATTATGTAATGAGTATGAATGGACTAGATATTTTACCACATTAGTTTGACTCCACAGAGAAATCATAGAGAATTTAAACAATACTGATGCATGGTTCTACATCCTGAAGCCCTGGTATGTTTAGTTGGGGTTCTACCTTGGACCATGAGATTCTTAAAAGTACCCCATTCTTAAAAGTACCCCACATGATTTTAATACATAGTGAAAATTGAGGGACTGTGCTTAAAATGTCCTTAATCACATATCATTTTAAATGGGCCTCCTCAAGTCTTATAATTTCTAGATTATGTATACTTAGAAATATATATTTAGAAATATGGATACTAATTAAATTCCTACTTTAGTGACTTGGACTCAGGGTTTCTATGAAGGAGCAGTGGACATCCTCAAGTTGTTTTAGTGTGAATGTTTTCTTCTGATTTTTAATTCTTTGTTGTTGGTTTAATATTTTATTAGCTCCATGAAACTGCTTTTAAACTGTTTGAAAAAGATTTACCTATGTTATGTGTATGAGTGTTTTGCTTGTATGTATGTCTGTGTACTACCCATGAGCCTGATGTCCATGGAGGTCAGAAGAGGGTGCTGGATTGCTCTGGAACTGGAATTACAGATGGTTCTGAGGGGCCATCTGGACACTGGGAATCCAGGTCCTCTGCAAGAGCAACAAGTGTTCTTAACTGCAGAGCCATCTCTCCAGGCTCTTGTGAAACTTTTTATAACTTTATAGACTATCCACAATGAGCAGGTATAGGATAAGTTAGACTTCTGACTTCTTTTGTGAAGTCTGGAAATTTGTTTTGTTTTACTTTTTGAGGCAGTTTCATGTTGCCCAGGTTGGCCTTGAACTCATTACCTAAGATGACTTTGAACTTCTGATCCTCTGGCCTCTTTGTCCATCTTGCTGGGGCCATGGGCATGTTACATCTGTTTATGCAGAGCTGGGACTGAACACATGCATTCTAGGCAAACACTCTCCCCACTGAGCTACAGCCCTAGTTAGTTAGTCTAGAACTTTATTTACTCTGCTGTTTCCTGATGATCAATGATCAACTCAGAATGATAAGTGACAGGTGTCACTGATAGACATCACGGCAAACTAAACAACATAAGGTGCCAGATCCTTTTGTGTTGAAACAATTGGGAAATAAATGGAAAAGGTCTCAGAGATGAAGTTAATGAAGAAGCCTAATTGGAACCAAACCGGAAAATTATTTTAAAAATCTCTTGGAGATTGGTGGCATATACCTTTAATTCTAGCACTTGGGGGGAAGAAGTGGGTGGATCTCTGTGAGTTCAAGGCTAGCCTGGTCTATATATATGCAGTTCCAGGACAGCCAGAGCTACAAAATAGAGAGACCCTGTCTCAAATAATAACCAAGAAATAAGGTCATGGGACTGAAGAATGGCTAATATGGCTTAGTGGTTACAAGCACACACTGCTGTTCCAAAGAACTTGAGTTTAGTGACAGCACAATGACAGATAACTCATAACTGTCTATAACTTTAATTCCAGGAGATTCAATACCTATTATGTCTTCAGGCACCTACTGGCTCTCTGTTTCACTCTCTGTGTCTCTGTCTCTGTCTCTGTCTGTCTGTCTGTCTGTCTGTCTCTCTCTCTATCTCTATCTCTCTCTCTCCCTCACATGAAATGGGGGGGGGAAGAATCCTTGAAAGATTAGTTTTGAACTGTCCCCAAGCTAAACTGTTCCCCTTGAACGGAAGTTGGGCAACACTTACTGTCTGGTAGGTGACAACAAGCTGCATCACAGGCAGTGCATAAAACACAGCGATGGTGATGATGTTCCTGCGACAGAACGAACCACAAATGGTGACCCCAGTGTGACAGCAGACGCTGCTCAGCTTTAATAAAGAACGGCTTCCCCCTTACAAGCTCACACTTAGCTTGCAAAAGCAGCTAGGATCTAAGGATACAGCTCCTGATTCTGAAGTCTGCCTCTCCTTTCCTGTGCATTTGAACATTTGGTAGACAGGATTTGAACCAAACTGGACAGAGGGTCCAGTTACTTGCCTTGGTTACTCCTATTGATTTAATTATAGCAAAGAATCCTTGCACTGTTAACTGAAATCATTAATCACTCATTTACTTGATTTACTGGAGACAGAGGCTTGCTATGCAGCCCTGACAGGCCTAGATATTGCTGTGTGACAAAGCTGGCCTTGAACCTGTGGAGATTTCAAGAGCTGTGGTTACAGACACTGCCATCATGCCTGACCTGAAATTATGAACTTAAACTAACTATTGGCACTCAATGAGTTGAAGTTCCCTTCCCCCTCTCCCCCTCCTGCTTTCTCCTTCTTTGAATGAGATCTACTTCGTATATAGCCATATGTCCCCTGGATTAAATGTGGTTGGAGTGCAAGTAACAAGTGAGGAATAACTTATGGAGGCTCTTAAATAACACTTAATTCCAAAATGATAGCTCAGCTATGAGATTCCATTTGGCTCCCGACTTCATTCTAATGTCAGCATCCAGAAATAGGAGAATGCTTCAGAAAATAAAAATGCAGGGGCAGGGTGTTGGCACAAGAGGACCACAGTTAGTCTAGCACTTTCTGAGCAGAGTGAGGCCCCTTGATAGGCAGCTGAGCCTCTTGGCTGAGTGGAAGGACACACCTACCAGCATGACCACATTACAGGTCTTTCTTGTTACAAGTTGGAGGCATCATCCATAGCATAAGATATAAGAGGCAGTAGCTTTTACAAAGAAAAACGTCAATGTAAAGAATTCAGGTGTAGAGAATGTAGCTCAGGGGTAGAGGACTTGCTTTCCCTATTATGTGTGGGCCTGGGTTTGATCTCTAGCATTTCAGCATACACATACATGAGAAAAACTAGATTTAAGCAATTCAATGTTTGTTTGTTTTTTGAGACAGGGTTTCTCTGTGTAGCTTTGGAGCCTGTCGTGGATGGCCTTGAACTCATAGAAATGCACCAAGTCTGACTCCCAAGTGCTGGGATTAAAGGTGTGTGCCAACACCACCCAGCTTAATTCAATGTTTTTAAGGAAACTGTCATCTACTTACCAAAAATAGATCTTATACTTTTTGCTAACAATTCTCCGGTCCTTCCTGGACAGATCTGACAGGTACAGGAACATCTAGGACATCAATAGAAGAGAATGCAGTGCCCAGCTTTCCTTGTATAGGACACAGGGAGAACTTTAGGAAGGCCAGTTTAGTTACCCCTGGGGATTAAAATTATTCACCAGGACATTTTCTTTAATTTTGCTTTTCTCTGGACACGTCAGCAAAAACACTATCATTCTCCTTGGTGCATCGAGGATCCGGCTGATGTAGGAATCCTACCAGGAGTACTGAATATGTCCCACATCTCAAGCATTGCCTACCCAGCTTTCAGATCTGCTTGCTGTGTCGTTCTTGACTTTCGTACAGTTGAAACTGTGTGATTTATACTCATATCTTTGAAATACAATTATTAAACCTCTGCTAGAAAGCTCTTAAGTGATGTGCGCACAGAAACTGGACTGTTTCCTGCACAAACCTGAGGCAAATCTCGGTTTCTATCTGATTGGATCCCTTGATTTTCTCCTCTTCACAAACGCTTCAGGTGCTGAGACTGTGGGATGCCCTGCTCTGTTACATCTGATGCAGAGGCTGTTGTTTTGGGTTCCAACTATGTTTCATCTAAATACTTCAGGAGATTTGACCTCCCTTCAAAGGAAAAACAGTTAAGGAAACTGGCCCTGGTGAAGTTTATTTTACTACCAAACTTGCTTCCATTTCAAAAACTACTGTCATAGAGCATTGGTACCTTGGTCCGGATCACATTTTTGTCACTTTCAATATCTGGCATGGTGTCGAAGTCACTCTCCTCCACAGAGCTGTCTGTGTCTGAGTGGCATGGCTGCCCACCGTCGGAGGAAGACATCTGTCTTCCAGGACTGGAACTCGACTCATCTGAAACAGAAAACTCATCTGCCTTTAAAAGCCAAGAATAGTCTATGGAGTCCACTCCTCTGCCAAAAGTGCAATGCTTACTCAGTCTAGAAAATACCTTGTTAGCCCAAATTAACTCTCTGCCAACAAGACATTCTCTTCTGCTGCCTTCACAAGAGAACTCCATTCTTTATTGTCTCCCATTTTATATTTGATTTGTCTGTTTCTAGGGCTGACTAAAAAGAATAGAATGGCATATGCTCTGTAGATATCCGGATGCAAAAATAACCTTGTGCTTGTATTTCGTGTTTCACATTTTAAGATATGAATACAGATGTATAAGCATGCACATGCAGGGTTATTTATAGCTTCTATCATGCATGTGGGTAAACACACACATACTCAACTGCAGTACATTTCTCACAGACTGTTTATCCAGAGAGATTCCCCCACATGCCATTTCTATCGTTACATAATGCAAACAGCATTATGGGATGGGTTCTTCTGTTCTCATGAATGTTCTGGAGCAGATGGACTTTGAGCAGCCTGAGCACATGGGCTGGGCCTACCTTCCGCTTTATTTCTTCTGTTCAGATGTTTTTTTTTTTTAAAAAAATCCTGTTCTAACAGAACTAAAAATAAGTAGCCTGTACTGAACCCAAATGCTCCAAAGTTACAGAATAAAAGAGCAGGATTACAGGCCCTCTATGGAGACTTTTTAATGCACATTATTCACAGGCCCGCAGGCGTCATGGCAGGGGCAGGTGGCCCTGACACTCCTGCCCTATAAGACAGGTATGGGGGCTCTGATATCTTTCAGGATGCTTAATGAATAACTGGGTGGCACTGAGCATGCTCACTGTAAACTTATGTCAGGGCAAAGAACTGTTCGGCTACACTCATGTTCACTTGCAGCACTGACTTAGTCTTCTAACGCCCTACTTCACTGACACCTGAGAAGGAAGTAACTGGTCAGCTGACAGTGGCTGGCTGTCTTTCAAGCCCTAAACTCAGCTCCTCAAGGAGCTGACAAGGTGGCAGCGTCGGTAGAGGGCGGTGTGCGCAGGCCTGGCGGCCTGAGTTTGATCCCCAGATCCCACAGAGCAGCAGGAGAGAACGGAGATAGAAAGTATCCTCTGGCCTCCCCTCATGTGCACACATATGACACACATTATAAATAAATAAATAAAGTGTAAGTGCCCGAGGGGCTGGTGAGATGGCTCAGTGGGTAAAAGGTGCTTGTTGCCACACCCACTGATCTAAGTTCAGTCTCTGGGACCCTCATGGTAGAAGGACAGAAACAACCACTGCAAGTTGTCCTTTGATCACAAAGATGCATAGAGGCACATGCTCCACCCCCAAAACAAGTAAATACAAATGTAATAAAAAATTTAAGTCCCAAGGGTGCCTTGGAAGTTGATGGCAACCATTGCGGTGAGTTCTGTGCGAGTGTAGCCAACAGATCCAAGAAACAGAACAATAGAACCAGGGGGAGCCTTGGAAGGAACTTTCCAGAACATCCAGCCAGTTCATCTTTTGTGCATAAGAACAGCTTCACTGGGCGTCTGGCTTACCCATGCTCACAATGATTAGTGGCTGGAGAACCGTTTGCACTAATCTCTGCAGAATAAAGACAAAGTTCTACCAAAGGACTCATCGTAGGAAGTACCTATTGCTCCGTAGCTGCTTCCTTCAGGTGTACTGGCAGCAATGGGATGTGACACAGCCATATTTCCAGAGCCTGCAGCAAGAAGCAAAACAAAATTTAAATTAGAAACAAGCTATTTTTACATGTCAATCACAGTTCCCCCTCCCTTGCCCCCTACCAACCCCCAATCTATCTCTTTTCTGCTCCTCAGGGAGGGTGAGGCCTTCCATGAGGGATCTTCATTTCATTTGGAGCAAGGCCCAGGCCCTCCCCCAAGTGTCTAGGCTGAGAGAGTATTCCTCTATGTCGAATGGGCTCCCAAAGTCCATTCCTATACTAGGGATAATACTGATCCACTACCAGAGGCCCCATAGACTGCCTAGGCCTCCTGACTGTCACCCAGGTTCAGGGGGCGCAGTCTGGTCCTATGCTGGTTTCCCAGCTATCAATTTGGGGTCCATGAGCTCCCCCTTGTTCAGGTCAGCAGTTTCTGTGGAGTTTTCCAGCCTGGTCTTGACCTTTTTGCTCATCACTCCTCCCTCTCTACAACTGGATTCCAGGAGTTCAGCTCAGTGTTTAGCTGTAGATGTCTGCTTCTGCTTCCATCATCTACTAGATGAAGGCTCTAGGATGGCGCGTAAATTAGTCATCAATCTCATTATTATCAGGGAAGGGGATTTAAGGTAGCCTCTCCACTGTTGCTTAGATTGTTAGTTAGGGTTATCCTTATAGATCTCTGGACATTTCCCTAGTGCCTCTTAAGATTTCTCTTAAAACCTATAATGGCTCCCTCTATTATGGTATCTCTTTTCTTGCTTTCCTGTATTTTTCTCCTGACTCAATCTTCCTGCTCCCTCCTGTCCTCCTTTACCCCCCTCTTCTCCCCTTTTCTTTCTCTCATTCCTTCTCCCTTCCCTCCATGCTCCCAATTTGCTCAAGAGATCCTGTCCCTTTCCCCTTCTCCAGGGAATCATCTATGTCTGAGACAGCATTTCTTTGTTGCTCTCTATACTTTGGCAAGGATTTAGATATTGAAGAGCTGGTGGGAATTTTGAGCAATTCCTCTTTTTGAGAGGTGATCTTGCCAGTCACATGACTGACACAAGTGATTCATTCTCTATTCCTCCCTCACTCCCTCTTTTTCTCTTCCATTTCAATATGATTTTGGGAACTTAATCCAGGGTCTTTCATATTTCATGCAATTTCTCTACCACTCAACTACATCCCCAGGCAACTCACCAATGTCTTACGTTGTAGTAGGGAAGTACTTTCAGTAAACATACCTAATACGCAGAAACATCTGTGCACTCAATACATTTCAGTGATTTTACTGAAAAATGCAAAAGCTCTGAACACTTCTAGTCACTGTCAACTTTCTTTTCTAAAAAGATTCATTTATTATGTATAGCGTGTCTGCCTGAATATATGCCTGTCTACCAGAAGAGGGCGCTAGATCTTATATTACGGATGGTTGTGAGCCACCATGCGGGTGCTGGGAACGGAACTCAGAACCTTTGCCTTAACCTCTGAGTCCTCTCTCCAGCCCCACAATCAACTTTTTCCACCCCACTTTCAGACTTTGTTCCATTGATGGACTCTCAAAAAGTCAGTTTCTGAGTCCACTCTCCAGGCTTCATTATGTGGTTTTTAATTTTTAAATAACTGTGTCCCTAAAATAACTAAGAGCAAAATTCAAAATTTCCAGGCCCGTGACAAACCTGACTGCCTAAGAGACTAGTTTTCCTGTCTCCCTTTGGCGAATGAGCTAAGGGGGCTGCCTCAGCTGGTGAGTGAGTGAGTGAGAACTGCTAATGCAGTTCTTGGCAGGCAAGGGTGTCCCAGGGCCTGCAGGATATAGACTCTGGCCTTCAGAATGCATGCTCCCTTTGTTTCTGAGCTTTATGTATTTATTATTTACTATTCAGTGCAGAGTGGTCTCTCCACTTCCTTGGGCTAGCCCTTAAGTACACAGCATGGCACCAACATTATGGATGCTTTTGCATCCAGGTTCAAAGCTGAGAAATGATTATCTTTAGACACAGTGTTATGTGGGGCATCGGGGGCATATGGGTGCATGTTGGGGATCAAATCTAGGGCTTTGCCTGTGATGTGCAAACAGTCTTATCACAGAGTTCTATTCCCAGCCTCGCTTCAGACTTTTGAATGTTACAATTACATTTGGAGCACAGAGAATGTTGTGCGAATGCTTGGCTGTCTCCTTTGCACTTGGGTCAGTGCTGGCTTCATTGTAGCATAGAGTTTGGCAGCTGCTCCAGCTCCTGTTGGCTGCAAGCACCACTATTACAAAAGCCACCACTCCTGAAGCTTTCATTGCTGCGACTGAGGCTGCCAAGCCTCCAGAATGAAGAGAATGTATTGTGTCTGGACACGCTTGACTTTTCAACAGCCCTAAGAGGTGGGAGCTGTTATTACCACCATTTTAAAGATAAAATAGCGGTGCTGAGAGATCAAGCAGCCTCCGCAGCTAGTTAAACAATGGATAGAGAGAGATGCGTTGTGCTGCTATCTTCTAAATCTTACCTTCTTTTTGCAAAATTTATTTTACTGTATATATTTTAAGAGGCATAACATATTTATGTATCTATATATGTATGTGTCACACACACAGCAAAATAATAACCACACGTTAGCAGTGTCCAGCTTCCAGTGAGTGGACAGTAAGCACAACATGGCAAGTCTCGTGGGATTTCCTCTGCTTTGAGAGCCTGCTTCTAGCATTTGCTGAGTCTAGCCCTTAGAGTGTTTCCTGTTGCTTGGAGCTCGGTTGAGTTCCTGCTCCTCGCAGACACTTAGTCTTGCTCATGGCAAAGAAAGACATTTCTATTCCTCATTTCCCTCCAGGGTTCCTTCTGTGACTGTCTTGTGACAGCACACTCCTCTCTGGCTCTCCCCCTAGCTGATTTTACCAGGCTGAGCTCCATAAGCCTGAAGGTTGCTAGCTGGTTCTTTCCTGGCTGGCTGGGGCTTGCCCCTCTTCTGCTCTTGTTTGGGTCACTTAGGTCTTGGCTCACCCATGGCGGTGGAACACAGGAGGTGTTGCCAGCTCTGCCTGTAGCTTCTCTGTGCACAAAGGCTGCTTAAATCCTCCCTATTTCAAAGCCCTTTGTGGCAAGCATACCTGTTTTCTACTTCCTGAATAGAAGAAAAACCCTGTTTTCTTCAGGCGTCCTCCACCCTGTACCTAGCAGCTGATGTATATAAACTAGTGGTTTTCCAGTTTTACCCCTAGAAGACATCTGGCCATGTCTGGCCAAGACACCTGTAGTTGCCACAAGGAGGAAGTGTACTTTAATCCAAACACTGTATGGACCATCCCAAACAACAAAGAATTATGAATTTTATAATTTCTATAATGTTGAGAAAAATTGTGGTCTGAGAAAGAGCGAGGACTTAGTAATAATTCTAAAAGTACATTTACTTGAGCCTACCCCCCCCCACACCTCTTTTTAGACAGGGTCTCATATGTTCCAGGCTGGTCTTGAACTCACTATGTACTCCAGAGAAAGATCTGAGAGACTTCTCATCCCCCTGCCTCCACCTCCTAAGTGCTAGGATTACAGGCATGCACCAACTCGACCAGTTTATGTGGTGCTGGGGAGTTAACACAGGGTTTGGAGCAAGCTAGGATGGCACTTTGCCAACCCAGCCCCCCCCCACCCCCAGCCAGGATGCTACCTCTGTATGGTGACTTATGTAACAATAAGGATATAATGCCATTTACGTCAGGAGAACATGAAAAGAAATTGGTGAGGTCTTCTGACATTGGATGTGAGCCTTGATCCCTCTCACCCAATATCCCTCAGAGTAAGTAGAAAGTGCAGGGGTTGGCAGGAAAACAGACCAGAGCACCACACTCCATCTACCCTGAAAGCTAAGCTCCCTTAATTTGCAGGCAGAGGATCCTGTATAGAAGTGGTCCGCAGTACACCCCACAGGGACTACCATTGACATGTGGATCCACATGAACTAGATGAATACACCTTCATTCTTTCCAGTCACTCCTTGTCTGTCATCTGAACGGTGCATCTGCTCTTAGCTATTTCCAGTGTGCCTGATTTTCAGCAATGATCTGGTTCAGACCTGAGCTCCATTGATGTGTGTTTTGACATTTAAGGGATTCTTCGGAACATGAAATTCCTTTACAGTAATCCAAAATTACATTATTTATACCTCGAAAGAAAGGACAAACCTTACATTCAGAGAGCATTTAATGAATTCTAACCTACTAGATTTAGGCTCAAGTTCTAAAGGGCCTAATTTATATATTTTACATTATATGTATATTTTGCTATTATTAGCAAAACCTGGAGAAAGTGGTAGAAAAAAATGAGCTCCAGACAAACTGATTGAAACATTCTATAAACAACAGTGAAAACAGAGCTTAGCAGTTTAAAGCTTCAAGAGAAGATGTTTTCTTCAGTCTTTTATATTGGCAATTGAATGTTTATTAAGACAAAATGCTGGGTTGGGGTGGAGGGTGGGGCTGGAAAAAAACGGGGTAGCTATTTCTTAAGGAAGACAAATGTAAACACCAAAAAGCTTTCCAGCAAAGGGAGAAAATCCCGCTGGGTGGAGGTAGCAGTCAGTTGGTATCTTCTAGGACTCTTGTGGAAAGTGTAGAACTAAATATCAGCTACACCTGACTTCTAATGAAGTCCATCCCACCTGCTGTTTTCAAGTCTCACTCTCACTCCCTTCCCAAATAATTTAGGAGTTTATGGTAATCTGGGCTTAAACCAAGCTTTTAAGTTTTAATAAAAATACCAAAGTCTTTTGTGGGAATTCTCAGATATTTAATTATGCTGGGTTCCTCAATGACTATATTTTTTTATTGTGCTTGTTAGAAAATCAATATTTTGATTTTCTAGATGCTTGAACAAATAAATGCACAAAGTCTTTTTAATCTCAAAGGGGAAAGTATACTGCGTGAGAGTTGACATAACACTTTCTCATCGCTCTTCCAAGTCAGCTTGGGGATACGAACAGGTGTGAGCAGTTACATCCCAGGGTGGAGACAACTTGTTAAAGAGATGAATGGTTGGCAAGCAAGCAACCTATGAATAATTGAAGGGCATTCCAGGTACAGGTTCTTTGTGTGGGCTCCATGTCTCAATAGTTACCAACTATCAAACCATTTCTCACTAGCGCTGCTTCTGTAGAAAGTCTGTGGATGGGAGGACTCTGGGAAAAGAATCAAGGGGAGGGGGGAAAGAGATACAAAAGGTACTCAAAAGGATGCTGCACCATGCAGCATCATTTGGGATTAGGAATTAACCAAGGAATTCTCTTACCATCACTGGAACCAAAGCTTCCATCAATGGATTTCCTCTGGAACCTGCAAGTGAGCATACATACAAATACATACATGTATACATGTGTCCATAGTCTCTTAAGATTCAGCATATTACTAGAACTAGCTCCCTACACACTCTGTTGAAAATTTGTCTCCTAGGATTGCTTTAATATGGCCTTTTGGAGATATTACTGGAAGGAATTTAAAGTGGCATAGCCACTTTGGGTGACAATTTGGCACTTCCTCAGAGAGCCAAACATAGACTGATCATGTGACCCAGTAATTCAATTCTTAGGCATGTACATTATTTATTAACATTCATTTATTTGCAGATATAAACTTGACATCATAGCATGTGTCTTTTAAAACACACAATTCAGTGTGGTTTAATATATTAAAATACTTGTACAACTGTCACCCTGTCCTAATTTTAACATTAGCATTTTCATGGCCTCCTCCAAAGAAGCTATGTCTGTTAGAGATTACCCTCCATTCTTCCCTTCCCCTAACCCTTGCTAATCCACTTCCTGCCTTTGTAAGTTTACCTCTTAGACAATTTAGTATAAAAGAGATCACTGTACACATGAACTTTTTGAGTGGCTTCCTTGATATAGAATATTTTCAAAGTTAATGCATTCTGTAGCACTGTAGCATGTATCAGTGCTTGAATATATTTATGCTTGAGTAATATTCCAGTGTGTGTGTGTGTGTGTGTGTGTGTTTTACATTTTATTTATTTGTTTTCCCTTGATGAGTGCTTGAGTGCTTCCTATTGTTTCTGTTTCCTGTACATTAAAACAGCACTGCCATGACCACTTGTGTTCATGTTTTTGTTTTGTTTTGTTTTTTAATAGATACATCTTCACTTCTCTTGGCTACATAACTAAAGAGGAGGCTTGAGGCTACTCTGTTTCATTCTCTCAACCATTTTCCACAAGGCTATAGTGCAAGCACTGTTTCACATTCCCACTGGCTGAGTCTGAGAATTCCCATTTTTTTTTTTTTTTTTTTTTTTACAGGTCTGCCAATTCTCATTTTCTGTTTAAAAATTTTTATTATGCCTAACCTTTAGACTTCGACACATCATTGCAATTTTGATTTGTATTTTCCTGAGAACTAATGATGGTGCTTGCTAGGTATCCATACATCTTCTTTTAGTGTCTGTTTAAATCTTTTACCCATTTTTTTTAATGATTTAAATTTTAAAACATTTGTTTGTATGTGCATTTGTATGTGCACCTGGGTGCAATGCCCATGGAGACCATAAGAGGGCATAAGATTACCTGAAGCTGGAGTTACAGGTGGTTGTGAGCCCCCTGAGACAAACTGGGGCTGTGAATCCAACTTGGGTCCTCTGGAGGAGATTGAAACCCACATAACCAGAAGCCTTGTGGTGGAAGGAGAGAAACACCTCCCTAACTCTCTCAAGTCATCTTCTGACCTCCACATGTGTGACCTGTGCTCAGGCATGGGTGTGTGTGTGTGTGTGTGTGTGTGTGTGTGTGTGTGTGTGTGCGCACATGCATACACAAAATAAAATGAAGAGTTCATTCATGGATTCTCTCCTCTATCCCAATGTATAAGCTACAGAGTCTTGATTATCAAGGCTTTGGAATAAGCTCTGGTATTAGGAAGGGTCAAGTCTGTTAAATTTTGTCCTTTATATTCAAGACTACCCACCCCTCAAAGGACACAGAATCAAGTAAAGAGACTGCCTACAGAATGGTATAAAATCTTGGCCAACTACACAACTGATGGAGGGTTAGTATCTAAAATAAATAAATTAATTAAAAAAAAAAGAACCAAGCAAGGTATCAATCAGCTCAATCATTAAATGCCTAATTAAATGAACAGGCAATTCTCTGTAGTTAAAATACAAACAGCCAATGAACATTAAAAATAACAACAATAAAAAAGTTCAACCTCAGTAATCATGAGAGAAATCCAAACCAAAACACTCTGAGTTTTCACCTGACCATAGTCAGAACGAAGGCCATCAGTAAAACAGGCCAGGTAATGGTGCACAACTTTAGTCCTGGCATTTGGGAAGCAGAGGTAAGTGGATCTCTATGAGTTTGAGGCCATCCTGGTCTTCAGAGTGAGTTCCAGGATAGTCAGGGCTACATGGAGAAACCCTGTCTGGAAAAACAAATCAAAAACAAAAAGAAAGAAAGAAAAAAGGAAGGAAGGAAGGAAAGAAAGAAGGAAGGAAGGAAGGAAGGAAGGAAGGAAGGAAGGAAAGAAAAAGAAGATAGTAACAATGAATACTGGAAAATATATGGATGAGGGAAATTGTAATACATTGTTTGAACCAAAAAAAATTAGCTTAGCAACTGTGGTGTCACCATGTAGTTTTCTAAAAAAACATAATATAGATCTACCTAATGATCCACACCATTCCTGCATGTCTGCATGTCTCAGAAACACCCACACACCTGTCTTTATTGTTGCACTGTTCATAATAACTTAGTTACAGAGCCATCCTAGGTGCCCAGCCACAGAGGAATGGATACGATATATATATGAAGTTATGTCATTTGCAGGAGACCAGATGCCACTGGAGATAGTCATTTTAAGTGAATTAAGCCCTCAGAAGGGTAACACCCTATATTTTCTTTCATGTGTGGTTTCTAGACTTGAGTAGACACAGAAAATAATGTATGTATAAATGAAAAGATCTTGGCTATTCTGTATACCTTGCATCTTCATATATATTTTGGGATGATTTTGTTAACTTCTGTTTTGTTTTTTGTTTTTTTTGTTTGTTTGTTTTTTGTTTTTGTTTTTTTGAAGCAAGATGGTACTTGATAGGGATTAGCCTGATTATTCCATCAAGAAGGATGCTGTAGGTAAGGTCTTTCTAATCCAATCTGGTGGTAGTGATGCTGATGGGCAAGTGATCATCCAGACTATATATAATATACAATATATATATAATATATATGTATAATACATTTGGAGTAATGGACTTTACCCATGCTTGAATTAGCTTCTAGTTTTTCGTGAGATGAGTTCAGTAATTTCCACAGCTAAGGTTAGGTAGAAAGTATCTAGTTAGCAAATTGAAAAAAAATAGCAGATGGACACTAAGATAGGTTGACTGAGATAGGTGCAAGCACTCAGACAATTAGTCTGGAAACTTGGCTAGCCTCATGACTCATTCATCCTCCAGTAGATAAGGGAAATACCCCTGAGCCTCTAACTTGAGGCTTGCACTCATCTGCTGTCCCTGAGATCTCACAATCCCAGGCTGGCCTGCTGGAATATAGAGACCAAGTGCCACTGAGGCCATTCTAGGATTGACAGTTTCTTGGGCCTGCCAGCAGGACATATTTTGTGACATCCAGCTGAGATTTCTGAGCCCAGCTGTGATAATACTGAAAATTTCTGGATTGTATACTATCAAGAAATGAATTGATGGTTTATGATTTTCTTTTCATAGAGAAGCCATTTTTCTAAATGCACCATTTGGAGATATCAATCAAAACAGAATCATTTGCTGACCCACACATGGTCTTTGAAACTTCTGTATGCTGTATATTTAAAGTGACAACATGACTGTGGGTAAGGGTCAATGATAAGGATACATACCCAGAACTGGGTGGTTAGACTTAGAGAGGTGGAGGGGGGTATAATAAAAACAAGAAAACACATATTCAGTGCTTGACTCCAAGCCTGCACATTCTTTGTAGGGGAATGGGAGTGGGGAGAGGGGTGGAAATGGTATTTGTATTACAGGATAGCATGAAGACACTTGGGAAAGCTCTTAGCTCCCCAAGACCTGGGTCCATGTGCCTTACAAGTGTTTCTTATGAACTCATAGTGTGGGTTATAAGTCCCACATGTGTTAATAATAAAATAAAAGGACTCACCAGGCAAATGGCATTAGGTTGAAAGAGCGTCACATAGGTGAGTGGAAAACTTTGTTTTCAATGGAGGAAAAGTTCTCCTATCAGCATTTTCCCTCAGTCTAGTCCCCTGTTTAGAATGCCAAATGGCTCCGTGTCTCTAGATTTCTATTTCAGTTCGTCTATATTGGGAAAGAGTCTGTGCTTGTGCACTTGACTGGAGCGAAGTCATCTGCTGCGAACTTTCAACAGAGTCTGAGCACAACTTCCAAAGACTCTGCTAATTTCAGCTGCTGAATAATGGCTTTAGAGACGGGGACAACTGCTTTCATCTGTTTACATGTTGACGGCACCTGTTAACTGCTTAAGAAGAAATAATTCTATTTTCTCAACCCAAGACATAGGAATTCTTGCTAAGATGCACAATACTTGCTCTTTAGTTCAACAGAGAAGCTGTCTGAAGCAACATAAAAATGTTTTGGGCCCTTGTACATTCATAGCCTTGCAGGGGTGTAGGCTGGTGGTCATACTCCATTGGCCCAGGACTGTCATCTGTCACCTGCCTCTACCATGAAAGACACACTTTGATCGAGCCTGTTGAGAACTTTAGGCTCTAGGGCCAGGCTGCCAGAGTTCTAATCCTAACTACTTCAGGTACTGGCTGTGCATTCTTGATCTAATTGCTTAACCCCTCTGTACTTCAGTTTCCTTAAGCTTCCACATAGCAACAATCATAGTAGCCCAATAATAGTGGCTGAAGCATCCCATGAGATAATGAGGTCAACTCACTGTTAGACAGATACAGATACACAGATACAGTTAACACATTAGAAACATTAACTTTTAGAGGAAGCTGGCCCCATCCTAAGCTTCTGTTTTTAATACTATATATATCTCACTATGTAGACAAGGATGAGTGACTTTGAACTCCCAACTCTCCTGCCTCCAAGTCCAGAGTGCTGAGTACTGGTGTCACACATATGTACTGCTGTGTCCAGCTCTGTTTTTAACTTTGTATTTTAAAATATTTTTAAATTTACAGAGATGTTTCAAGGATGAGTAGAGAAATAGGATATAGAATATCTATCAATACATCTTTTACCTAGATTTACTTGTTGTTAGCATTTCTAGCCCCTCCATCCCTCCATCTCCCTCCCTCCCTCTCTCCCTCCCTCCCACCTTTGTTCTTGCCTTTCATTCTCTCTCTCTTGCTTTCTTTTTCTTTTGTCTCAGAAAGGATCTCACCCAGCAGCCCAGACTAACCTGGAATTCACATTCCTTTTGCCTCTGCATCCCTAGCGTCTACATCAATACACCTGGCTTTGGCTGTCTCTCAGCTCTCCTTTCTCAAATGTCTAGCATGTATTCTTCTGCATATATGCTAACTTATAGCATGTAGTCATTTACATGTATGTTAGTTTCTAGCATGTACTCATCTACATGTATATTAACTTTTCTGTGCCATTTGAAAGTTGTTTGAAGTTGTTATAGATTTTTACCCTTGATATTTTTATAGAGTGAAGAAAACATCACATTCTTTAAATTTAACACTTTCATATATATTTATTTAATGTGTTGTTGGGGATTGACCCTAGTGCTTCATGCATTCTAGGCAAGTGCTCTGCCACTGAGTTATATCTCAGCCCACTGCTTACTTTTTTGTTTTAAGGCAGGGTCTCCCTAAATGTCCTGGTTGGTCCTGTATTATTCTGTAGCTCATGTTGACCTTAAATTCGAGATCTTCCTCCTTTACCACCAGAGCAGCTAGGATTACAGACTCTTTCATCCACTGTTTGATGGGAGATGTCAGTCTGTAAATATGTTTCTCTTATTGGTTAATGAATAAAGCACTGTTGGCCAATAGGAAAGCAAGATAGGTGGGACTAGGAGACAAAGAGGTTTCAGGGAGAGGTAAGAGGAGATTCAACACGTAGGGATAACAGGGTAGAACTCCAGATCCTCTTGAGACCACGAGGAAATACTTACATTAATAGAAATTGGTTAATATTTAAGACAGAGCTAGCTGATATGAAATTAGTAACTGGCCAACAGCTTTATATATAATACAGCATCTCTGTGTGTTATTTGGGGCTGGCGCGGCTGTGGGACCAGGTTGGTGAGAAAACCTTCTCATAACAACTGTTTGTCTTCTAATTTCAACTAGCTTAAAACTATCCTTTACAGCATATTTTTACTTTGAATGTAAGAACCAATCTGAGGTCATGCCCTGTCTTTAGCTTCACACCTATCATCTTCTCTAATAGGATTCTTTACATAGCCGTCTGCCCCTTTTATGACAGTTTTTGTGTCTTACTTTTCCACTTGATTAGACTAAAAATATACATCTGTATGAATCGGCACATCTGGAAGCATGCACTGCTCACTGTCTCCTTGGTAGCATTTATTTTGATTGACAGGTTGGTATGTTTTATTTCCCCACTATATTATTAATTTTTAAATATCCCACCATATTTATTATTTTCTCCCTTATGGCTTAGCAATTTATGAAGCTACACAACCACCCAGTTCCTCATCTGACTCCCCTCCTTAACTTAGCATTCATTGATGACTTTGCTTTATTTTCTTAGTATTGGGGGTTAAAGCGTGGTCTGGCACATGCTAGGCAAATGGTCTACCACTGAGCTACAACCACAGATGTGGTGGGTTTTTTTGTTTGTTTGTTTTTGTTTTTCTAGCTATTTCTTTTTATTCAATTTTTAATTTTATTTTACATATCAACCAGTTTCCTCACCTTCCTCTCCTTATGTTTCCTACCCCCACCTCCCTTCTACCCCTTCCTACTATCCACTTCTGGTAAGATGGGGTAAGACCTCCTATAGGAATCAACAAAGAATCGCATATTAAGTTGAGGCAGGACCAAGCTCCTCTCCCCTGCATCAAGGCTGAACAAGGCAACCCACCATAGGAAACAGGTTCCTAACAGCCAGCTCATGCATCAGAATCAGGTCCTGGTCCTACTGCTAGGGGCCCCACAAAAGATCAAGCTACACAGTTGTCATCTAGATAGAGGGCTTAGGTCAGTCCCATGCTGGCTCTCCAGCTGTCTGTCCAGAGTCCATGTGTTCCCACAAACTCAGGTCAGCTGTCTCTGTGGGTTTCTCCATCATGATCTTGACCCCCCTCACTCCCTTCATATAATCCCTCCACCCTCTCTTCAACTGAATTCTGGGAGCTTGTCCCAGGGCTTGGCTATGGATGTCTGCATCTTCTTCCATCAGATGCTGAATGAAGGCTCTATGATGACAATTAGGGTGGTCACCATGAGTCAGGCTCTCACTAAGACTCACTCTGTAGCTCAGACAGCTCTTGAGCTTTCATTGTTCTTCCTCAGCTTCCCAAGTTGCTGAAAGTATAGGCCTGTGCCACCAGACTTGGATCTATTGACAACTCCTAACCTGAGCTAGTGTTAGGTGTGATGTTTGCAAATGACTTCCCAACCCCAGCATTTCCTCTGCATTTACCAGTCAGCTCTTGGTCTGCTACAGGGGAGATACTGAAGGGCCCAGCCCCTCACACAGTCCCCTGCTTTGGCAGTCATTATAGGCTGCAGAAAAGACCCAGCAAGATGTAGGCCCCTGACTCAGCAAGATGTGTTGAGGCCCAGCCCATCCACCCCCACCTTGCCCTAATTACTGGGAAGAAACTGCCAGATGCCCTCCATGTGGTAAGGACCCAATCTGCAGTTAGCTGGAGGGCCTTGGATGTGCTTTACTGATAATGGAGGAATGTTGTATGCTGCTGCAGCTGACCAACCAACTCAGGGACAGGTTCCCCAATCCTGGAGGTGCGTCAATCCTGAGACTGTTACTATGCAACTAGCAGACCCCCAGAACCTTTTGCTCTATCCCCAGTATATGCCCTGCCCCACTACTGCAGGGGCTCCTTCTACTCTACCCACTGATGGAAGACCCTAAAAAGACTCTTAGCGTTTGTATCAGTTCTGGTCTCTTGGTGGTTTGGGGGATTCAGAGTCTGGGCACAATACATTCATTTTAACATCAGAATTTGTTGGGAGCACCTTTACTTGATGAATAGCTGTTGTTTTAGATTTGCTGAATTCACTGGATCTATATTTGTGGGTATTTATTTTCTCATATATTTCCATTTTTTTCCCCAAATGGCTTATAATGCATAACTCTCAATTATGTTGGTGCTTAAATCCACTCAGGTTTGGTAGTGGTGGACCTGTTTTTATTTAGGTTTTCAGTTGTGCTAGTTCTCAGACCCAAGACACACTAGGGAAGCACTTACCACTGAGTCACACTCCCAGTTGGGTTTTCAGAGACAGGGTCTCCATGCTGACTTGAACTCTGTGTTTAGTTCACTTAGACTCTACACTTCCCGGGAGTGGGGATAGTTGAAGGCAGTATCTCAGCTCAAAGGTTTTCTGAGAGTGTAGAAGAGAGTTGTTTACTCAGAGAGAGAGGGGCCTTTGCTACCGAGATTGCTGTCAAGGAGATTGCTGTCAAGGAGCTCTCCTTCACAGTCTTGCCTAGAGTGTCCCTTGCTTTCTGCTGCCTTTGTTCTGTTTTCTTCCCCCCCCCCCATGTTTAAGAGGAGAGAGAAAACAACATTTGTTTACTGTAAGCCTCCTGCGGTCCTTTTGTAGTTGTTTCTCAGAAAGCATAACAAAAACAGAATTCTCAAAGCTCAGCACCGCTGAGAGAGGCAGAATGTTATAGAATCTTTTATTTATTTATGTTTTTAACCAGGGGCTCCAAATCCTTAGGCAGGGGAATTTCCTTGATCCAACTACCACATAGTCACCTCTCCCTTTCCTCCTGAAGGAACTTTTTTTTTTTTTTTCAAACTGGGAAATTGGTGCACCTGATAATATGTATCAAAGCACATCACTCTTGCTAGGTCTACCTGGAGATCTATTTAGGCACTAAATTTCCTTTCGACAGAATGATTAAGTCTGTTTCTAGACTCTATGCCGGGAAAAGCTGACAATTTCCTACAGTGTGTGCATGTGTGTGATTTACAGCGAATATTCTCAGGGTATAAAGACAGTCTAGTCGCTTTGTTGTTGTGGTTTCATAATGAAGATTCTGCTGGCGTGTTAGTGAGACATTGCCTTCAGATCTGCCAGTGAGCCGATTTTGGTCTCATTTCTCAGAGGAGAAACTTTAAGTACAGGCAAAAGGACAAGTGGCTGGCCAGAGAGCTCAGTTAGCGGCTGGTCAATGTGTTCCAAGCCTGCGCTCTAAGCATGAGGTGGAGAGGCAAAGGATATGGAGACACCACTGCCTACCTCACATAATGGATGAGCATGACGAGCAGGCATCCCAGGTAGAAGGACAAGAAGATGGATACACTGAAAAGACTGGACTTCACATACACGGATTCTGGGGAGAGAGAGTCGGCTTTAGTCAGCTTGTCCTAGGAACGAGGAGGCCTATATTGGGAAGAGCACAGCTTAAGCAATCGGCCTCCATCAAGTCTATTCTCAAGTCCAATATATTTTCACTGAAGCTGCAGAAGTATGGGAGGCCACCCAGATGCTATCCACAGGCAGTTTCATAGTAATGTCTACCCTTGGAAGTGGGGGTGGGGTGTGAGCTGGGAGGATTACTGTATACAACTTTAGAATCGAGTCTCTCCTTCTGCTCTCCTCCTTCCCTCCTTCCCCCTTTCCTCTCCTCTCCCTCGTCTTTCCTTCTATCTATCCCTCCCACCCACCCCTTCTGTTCTGGGGGGGCAAATTAGGCAAATTGCACAAATTAGGCAAGCACTCTGCCACTAAACCACACCCCTAGCCTGCCTCTCACTCTCCAAAAAGATCTAATTCTATCTCTAAATGGACTCTAGTTTTCTTAGGATGTCTCCTTTTGAGGGGAAGATATTAAAACTTTGTTATACGATAGATCTCCCAACACAAGAATCTCTGCTCTGCACTCCAGAGCCAAAACCAACCTTTGATGGATGGGACAATGGTCACTTTCAGGTTCTTTGATCGTTGTTGATTCCAGGTCTGGTTTTCATTTTCTGGTAAAAACAAAAAAAAAAAACAAAAAAGCAAACAAATAAACAAATAACAACAAAAAACCAACACACACACACACACACACACACACACACACAGCAACAACATACAGACAAGCAAGGCCCAGAGGCAGTGGGTCAGATATTAAACCCTCATCCTCCAATCTGAACTGTTGCATCACACAGTGTCCAGAATCTACTGTGCCCTCTGTACAAGAACTGGAGTAAAAGCCAACATCCAACACATGGGGAGTCCCTCTGGCTAAGACTCTCGGACTGGCCTTCACGTGTGTACATTTTGGAAGCACCAATCGACACAAATGAAATGGAACAGCAGCCTTCCTTCTCCATTGTAGAAGACTTGACCTCTCTCCTGATGTTCACAAACTCAAGAAAAGTGTGCCCCAAACAGACAGCTACATCCTCTGTAGCTTACATTTTCCCCACCCAGTGAAAATCTGGTTTTCTTTACACAGTCATAATGGCCCTAGAGCTTATCAAGGGACCTTAGACACTGGCAAGACTACAGAGCTACGTAATTAAGAGATTAAAGCACACACAAGCGAAATGTCACCTGACACCAAGGGGGCCATGTTATACTCAACACCTTCTGTGTTGGTGACATATGGCCCATTGTCATGGGGTCTGTGTTCTCAATTAAGGGTCTATTCTACTCTCTGGGCGGCGCAACTATTGCATATGCACAGGAGCTTATATAGCTCCTCATCACCAGGATAAGTCACATTTGATTTTCTTATTATTTTGTCAGGTACAATTTTGGCAACTGAGATGGTAAACTTTAGGGTTTCCTTGTACATCCTTGTGGAAAGGCTGATTGTTGATCCCTATAAATGGACTTTTAATAATGTTTTTATTGCATTTATTTTCTGTTTCTGTCTCTCTAGTGTGTGTGTGTGTGTGTGTGTGAGTGTGAGTGAGAGAGAGAGAGAGAGAGAGAGAGAGAGAGAGAGAGAACTTGCTGGAGCTGTTTCTATCCTTCCTTCATAGAGTATCCAGGGATGAATGGAGGATGGAATTCAAGTCAGCTGGCTTGTTGGTAGCCATATCACCAGCCCAGGAAACAGAACCTTTTGCATTTACGTGGCAAAAGCAAATGAAATGCCAACTAACGGAACTCACTCTGTATGGCCTGGTATACAACTTAAAAAATTGAGAAGCTGCACAAAATCAAGCCAATCAACATTCTAGTAACTGAGGAGCTATTGACAGTTGATGGCTTCTGTGGGAGGGAAAGAGTCTTCTCTAACAGGACGGCCTTTGATAGATTGACCATACTCCAGTGGATGACCCCACACCCTGAACATACAGTCTTAAAAACTGGACTCTGTGTGTTATGTAAAATATAAACAAGAAAGAGGATGTGAAGATGGGAGGAAGTGGAGAGGGGTGGGTGGATCGGGAGTTAGGAATAGACTAGGGCTTGAAAAGAATTAAAATGCATTGTATAAGATGCTCAAATGATTTAAAATTTATATTAGAAAGCTGAAGGCACTAAAGGACATTCTGTAGTACCAATATAGATGGATATAGGATTATCTTCATTTTAGTTTTCAAGACAGGGCTTCTCTGTGTAACAGGCCTAGGGGACCTGGAACTAGCTCTATAAACCAGGCTGGCCTTGAACTCACAGAGATCCACCTGCCTCTGCATCCTGAGTGCTGGGATTAAAGGCATTCACCACCACAGCACCCCCTTCATTTTATTTTTATCCAAGTGTCTCAAGTGTCAAGTCACTGCTGCTAGGCCCCCAGGAAGAGTGAGAGGTGAGCTTTTGGCTTCCTCTTCTCCTTCCTAAGCATCCCTCGGTGCCTCTTACCCTGGATGAAGAATGATCCCCCGCAAGTGTAGTCTTCAGGTTTTATCACAAACACCACGAAGAACTGCTCGTCTGGAAAATCCTTCTTCTGTGTAAGACATAACAACCTCATGATTTGCAGGGAAGAAAGACAGCCAGGAGGGGAAAGTCCATGGGGATGGGGGACAGTAAGAGAAAGGAAGAAAAGTAAAGTTCACCCTGTCCTCTGACTCCTCAGAAAGGGCTTCCACAGTCCCATTGTCTACTCCACAACAGCCACGAGCATCACTTCATCCAAGAAATTAGTATAAATAGGTACGTGGAGAATTTCAAAGTCTGTTCCCACTTGAGGACTTAGTATTATAATAAACACGGTAAGCAATAGCTAGACTTAACAAATAATATTTGTATAAATACATGTACATATAAGAACACATATGTTGGAGAGGGGCTTGCTATGTAACCCACATTGGCCTTGAACTCTTGATCCTCCTGCCTCAGCATCTTGAGTGCTGGCATTATAGGCACACACCCAGCAATTTATCCATTTTATTTTAAAATCTAATAAGAGATAGCTTCTCTAAAATCATGCCGTAAATAGTTAAATAAATAATGCAGGTTGGAGAGATGAAGGAGTTGGGAAAGAGGGCTGTGCCTCTGGCTTTGACTTCTGGACCTGTCCCTCTTTAGTCCTCGTTCAAGTGGGGTTAACAAGATAACCATTAATTACAGTAATTTAACCCAGGCAGTTTTTGTCATGCTCAAATTTCTGATGTTGAGTATAGTTCACTGAGAAAATGACTAAAACTGAAGCACATGCCCAAAAGAGAAGTGGCAATTTGCTGACAGATTCACAGAAAGTAGACGTGGTAGGTATGGCTATGCTTCATTGCTCTGGTATAGTTTTTTTTTTTTGCCAGCTTGACACAAACTAGGCTCATCTGGGAAGAGGGACTCTCAACTGAGAAAATGTCTTCCTAAAATCACCTGTAGGCAAGTCTGTGGAACATTTTCTTCATTAATGATTAATGTGGGAGGGCCCATCTCACTGTGGATGGTGCCCTGGGCAGGCAATCCTGAGTTGTATAAAAAAGCAAGCTGGATGAGCCATGGAAAGAAATCTTGTAATGTCCCTCCATGGTCTCTGGTTTAGTTCCTGCCCCCAGGTTCTTGCCTGGAGTTCTTGCCTTTGCTTCCCCCATGATGAACTATGATATGAAGGTGTAAGTCAAGTTTACCCTTTCTTCCCCAAGTTTCATTTGGATTTGATGTTTTATACAGCACTAGAAAGCAAATTAAAATACCCACTCTTGTTTTGTGTGTGTGTGTGTGTGTGTGTGTGTGTGTGTGTGTGTGTGTCCTTTTTAAATTGGGGATCACATCATTCTGGTATGCTAAGGAAGAAACAAACAGGGAAAGCAAGATATTTGGGGAATTAAATCTGTGATGCACAAAATCAACTTTGACTGATAAATTCTAGGTCTGATATCCAAGCTACACTTAGCTTCTCTGCATTTTTTGTCTATCAATCAACCAGAAATGTTGTCTGATTCTACATAAACCAAGTCACGAATTTCTTAAGCACCAAACCCAGAGACAGGGGTAGAATGTCTCTTGGAATATGGTGACATAACATATACATTTTTTGCTATAAAATACCAATGATGTAACAGTTTAGTCACAGATACCAAAAAGGCAAAGTGTTGTATGAATAAGGCTCATATGCCTTTGAATCTGTCATTCTCTCCAGAGTTGAGTCCAACTTTTGGTGAATGCAACTGGTAGAAAAATTATTATAACATACTAAATGTCTTCAAATGGCTGTCATAAGCTTTGTCCTAAATTGCCACACCTCACTGAAGAACTTAACACCTCATCTGGACTTCTCCCTATAAGCGACCCATCAGATATATGTCCTACTGCATGTCCCAAGAACCCCCAAGGGGAAAGAAAGGATGCCTAAAAGGATAGCACTGCCCACCACCACCGAGGCACCAACTGCAGGCAGGGCACCATTCATTTTTAAACCAGTCAAAAAGAAAAGACATCCAAGTACGCAACGGACAGCCGTCTCCTTTGAATGCTGGTCCAGTAGGTAAGTGGCTATCTGTTGAACACCATGACTGTGATTTCAGAGGCAATGTCTCACCTGCAGTGTGATGGCAGCTTTCTTGGTCATGGACTGATACACACCATTGAACTCCACATTGTGGTCCAGATCGTACACTGGACACTAAAGCACACGAGAGACAAAAAAGAGAGTATCAGCACTGTCACATGATGTCACTCCATACACGTGTATCAGGGCTGTGCTGCCTGGATTACAGGCTGGGGGAATCTTTTCATCTAGACACCATGGAAAAGTTTTCTGCAAAACAGTCATGAAATGGTCCTCTTAAAATGTGGACTTTGATCTGAAACGTCAGAATCAGTCTATATAGAAAACTGCCTTAATGTATATAACATTTCCTATTTTTGTTATCATCTTGGGATATAGAAAGGATCTAATGTTATGACAACAATTTAAAAACAAAACAGGTGATAGGCTTTCTCACTGAACTTACAACTGGGTTTTCTTTGTTATTCGTCATGACCTATTCTGCATCCCCCATCTTTTCTTTGTGGCAGTGAGATACTTCCTATCTCGCATATATATCAGCAAACATGGACTGCCCACTCGAGTGTGTGCATGAGATGTTGTTATTATTTGGCATTTGGGGGTGACACAGTGTCCCACATCTATTCTGAAATACTAGACTCTTACAAGCTAGAAGGCTGACAGTAGCAGAGCTTACCATGATGTTCTGAACTGAGACAACTGAACACGGGTAAGCCTTCTCAGACACCACTTTAATGATAACAGAGTCCACGTCTTCAGGAAATTTGTATAGAAAATACTGAGAATGAGAAAAAGAGAGATGTGATTTATTAATCTTAAGAACTGTTTGTAGAAATACAAACCATGGGTTGGATTGTTTTCTCTACCATGAAGTATGAATTTCAGATGCAAATCTCAGTTTATGGCCACTATTTCAGTCATCTATTCATCTCATACATGTTAAGCAACAAACTGTTCTGCACAGGGCTCTGTGCCCAACATGAAGAAGAAGATACATGAAGGTAAGTGGCCATTTATACAAGGCTGCCTTTTCATTTTAGGATACAGCCATTTCTTATCAACTAACTTAGAAGAATCTTTTCCCTAAACTGAGATATTCTGAGGAGCTATTTAGATCAAAAGACTGTGTTTGAGCCCTTGAAATATGTCCATGATTTGGCCTAAATTTATTTTCCAAGTATCAGCTGTGTGTGTGTGTGTGTGTGTGTGTGTGTGTGTGTGTGTGTGTGTGTGTGTGTGTGTGTGTTTAGAGGGAGAGAGAGGGAGGGAGGGAGGGAAGGAGGGAGGGAGGGGTGAAGGGAGGGAGAGAGGGAGGGAGGGAGGGAGAGAGCAATACATGTGGGGGTGACTGCACAGGCCAGAAGAGGGTGTTCACTAAGATGAGAGGAAGGCAAGTGACAGCATTTTTTATTTTTGAGTCAGCCAAGGTAGGTGCTGGTGACGGTGACAACACTCTAGTCCTTTGTAGGTGCCATGTGCACTCTTGACCTCTGAGCCACCTTTCCTAACCCACAGGCAACATTACCAACAGGAAGAGGTGACATGATCTACTTACCTCAGTTTTGAATCCATTGGAAAAACATATTAACTCTTAAGACATTTTAAACACAGTTAGAAATGGTGGAAATGAGAATTTAGCCCAATAATTTCAAGTGTGGCAACCATATGAGAAACATCAAGTCTGTGATTAAGGCTGTGTGGAAACTGACATCTTTTAGACCTAGTAAACACATCATTTTAAAAACAAGGCAAAAAGGTAAATGTTTAGTTTTATATTCCAGTATCCCCTTCACTAGTACTGTTTCAAGAACTAATTCAATATGAATAGAACATCAGAATTAAGGAATGACACTCACATTCCTATTTAGAAGTCTTTTCATGCCTTGTATGACTGCATTTTGAAACACGAACCTCATGCAACAGGGTTATTCCAAGTGAGGTCCCAGGATGGCTCTCAGGACAGCCACACTTTATAACTCAACAGCATTACAGTTAGTAACCGATATATATTACTAGCCTTTTTTGTAAAAAGTCAATAGTTTTGAACACTTAATATGTCAAACTATCATCAGCCTTATTTATCTCTAAATCACTACAAATCCCAAAGGAATGTTTTAGAATGCCTTTAATATGTTTTATTCAGAAAGACTTTATTTGTATTTTATGTGTATGTTTTGTCTGCATCTATGTCTGTGTACTACATGCATACATTGCCCCAGGGATCAGAAGAAGGAAGTATATGCCCTAGAGTTAAGATATAGGTATGAGTCACCATGTGGATATCAGGAACCAAATTCAGGTCCTCTTCAAGAGCTGCAAGTGTTACTGGACCACCTACCTAGCCCCTCTCAATATCCCATAGATTTAAATGGTCAATAACTTAAGATGAACAAACTATGCCCTGTGGCCTTTCATGCCATTGGGCATCAGTATACAGAATGACCCTCACAGAAAGAAAATTTAAATCTTAGCTTTGCTGAAGGCCAGAGATGTGGCTCAGCTGGTAAAGTACTTGCTTAGCTTGTACAAGGTTTAGAGTTTAATCCCCAGCACTACAAAACAGAAGTACATGTTTGGGAGCATTGCTTTACACATCTATTCCCAACATGATCAATGCCATCATGGTAGCCATTTGAAATTGGCTATGGTGGAGAAATTTACACCAAAGGAGTGGGCATAAGCTACAAATCAAAATTTGCCCTCGCCCCATTAGTTGTTAAATATTTACAAACACACTAGTGATTTTAATAGAGTTACAAATGTCTATACTATCTAACCACCAGTTTTACTATATTCAAAATGAAAGCTAAGTAAATGTTTATGAACAAAGTCATATTAAAGCCTTCAAATAACATAGGATAACTATTGTGGCATATAGATCAGTTTTGTTTTTGTTTTTTTCTCTGTTTTGAGACATGTTTCAGTATGTTATGTAGCCGAGGCTAGCTTGGAATGTGCTATGTAGCTCAGACTAGCCTCTACCTCACATTTCTCTTGTCTTTGTTTTGGTGTTTAGAGTGGTAAGATGAAGTGATGAACCGCTACATATGTCCAAAATCTATTTTGAACTTGTTACAGCATAAAACCATGAAAGAAAAAAAAATGTAGTTAGAAATGTCATCAGGAAAACAACCTTTAAAAAATTAGTCTCATGTATCTATTCTGCTTGTGGTTATTATTTTGTGTGTGTGTGTGTGTGTGTTTTTTTTTTTTGAGGAGCACATAAAAATAGTAAATTATTTTTACTGACAGGGAACACAAACTCAATTTGCCAATATTATGGCACAAATGGAAATCTGTCTTATTTTTGCATTTTCATAACATCCATTTGCACATCTGTCTGCTGTCAGTCTTCCACTCTCTCCCTTCCTGCCCTATCTCTGCTACAATCACAGAGTCTTCATCTCCTTTCTCTTCCAACAGCACCCAGTACTATCTAACATCCTCCAGGACATATCAGACACATGACTTTACTCAATAAAGTATATCCTAAGGAACACTAGAAATAAATATTGTGCTTCCCATTTTATCCCAATAAAAGTGGCAATACTAAATGTGCTCAAGACCTCAGTAACAGCCCGGATACACAGAGTAAGATCAAGGGTAATAACACATGCTGACTTCACTCTTCTCTACCGTTTCTGTGTGCAACAGCAGCAGGCGGGCTCTCGATAACCATTGGAAATCTTTGCTTACCTGAGGCTGAGAGGGGCTGGCAGAAAAGTGGAAGGCAACATTTGTCCTGAAAAATATAAGAGGAAAAAGTGAGAGAAAATAATGAGTGGACAAGCAAGAATTAGATACTTAAAGGAGAGCCACTTAAAGTAGGTGCCCAGTGCCTTGCCCTTTTTGAAGGGCATTTGGTCCTGCAATTTAATAAACTTCATGGAGGCTCTGTGCTTTCAACAATAAAGAATGATGAAGTTGGGGAAGAAGATTGCTTTTACATCATTAAACACCGATGAGGTCATACCTATATAAACACCTCATTTAGTTTTATGGTTGCTTTTGCCTTTGGACTCTCTTAAGATATTATAATCAAGCCACATAATCAATATAGTTCTCTTCTATATAGACTGATTCTGAATATGAGAAGTGGGTAGCAAGAGAGGAAATGCAGGCTGGAGTCCTTTTGAATAATGTAGATGCCACTTCACAATAACGCTAATGCATCCACAATAACGTTAATGCAGGAGAACAGTGCTTTAAAAACAGGGTGAACAGATGGCCACTGTAGGACAATTAGTAGGGGTGGGAATATGCTCTTCTTGCCCCAAACATCTCCCCAGTCTCCTGCAACACTTCCTGATTTCCCAGAATTTCATCCTCTGGCCTTTAGGCTTTGTTTTCTAACATGGGTCTTTAAAATAAAAGTATCACCCAACGAACCCAGAGAAGTTATTTGATCTCTAAATAGAAACTGACTGTGAAGTAGTTCCTGATATACTAAGACAGCACGGATCCAGGCACAGAGAGAGCAAGTGCTAAAATTATGTAAGAGGAAGGTTTGCAGCATCCAGTGCTGTCTGGTGTGCACATCTGTGAAGCAGTTGAAGAGGCTGGAAAACACAGAGATGAACGTGTTCTCCTAAGGGCTGCTCTTTGTGCCTCTAGCCTCATCAGTAGTGTCGTAGATCACTCACTCAGGCCACCACACTCAAGTTCTTAAAACAGATGAAATGGCCAAGTGCATCCCTTCTTGCATTGCTGAATCTGAACCTGAACTTCAGGGTTTCTTCCCCATCTTCGTTCTCTAGAGCTCTCTGAAGTTTCTTTCCACTCCAAATTTTCAAAGGAAAAAAAGCAAGCATTTCTTTAGAAATGGCATGTCAAGACACTTGGGTAAGGTGTATATAATATATTACTCAGAAGTCATAAAATTTGAGCACTGTTTATAAAGGTAAACAGTCTGGTCTGGTCTCTGAATTGAGCTCACAGAAATGGGTGCAATTTTTATATATTAACTTTTGGAATAAATTGCTACCCATGTGGGTGAGTTGCTCTGCAGGAGCATAGTAGTAAACTCCTGACCTCAAGTCATCTAAAGATGCCAACATCACTATCAAATGAATGGTACATCCACGCTAGAGCCAGCAGCTAGAGTAAAGGCTGGCAGAGCTGTGTGTGTATGGCCTGGGCAGTACCCTTTCAATGGGAACTGTCACTTGCTGTTATTAGGGCAACATGGGGCCTTCAAATCTCTTATGGTCAGGTCAGAAGAATGACAAAAACGACTTTTGGAGGTTATGTCTTTCCAGGTTAGCAACAGACAGAATGTAATTTCCTGAAGCAATCTCTGTACTTTGGCCAGAAATTTGTTTGTTTGTTTGTTTGTTTGTTTTCTGAAACAGTGTTTCTCTGTGTAGCCCTGACTGTCTTGAAATTTGCTCTGTAGACAGGTTAGCTTCAAACTCACAGAGATCAGCCTGCCTCTGCCTTCTGAGTGTTGGGATTAAAGGTGTGTGCCGTCACTACTACCCCGTCAGAAATTGATTTTATAAAACATCTCTCGTGATTTGAATTCCATTTGTAACAATGGATCAACATAGACTTTCTAAGGTTTTTTTGTTTTTGTTTGGTTTGGTTTCTTGGGTTTTATTGTCTTTAAAACAATAACATTTGCTGGTCCATGGTGGCACAAGCCTTTAGTCCCAGCACTTGGGAGGCAGAGGAAGGAAGATCTCTGTGAGTTCGAGGGCAGCCTGATCTACAGAGTGAGTTGCCGGACAGCTAGGGTTACACAGAGAAACCCTGTCTTGAAAAACCAAATCAAACAAACAAAACAAAAAACCCAAACAACAACAACAAAAAATCTCAGTAACATTTAAATCTTTAAGCCTTCTGGATTTTGTGGAACTAACACTAGCTACAAAAGAAACAGTATGTCGCTGGGGATGAAACAGTATCTTTTGACATGGTTCTGACTGAGCCACACAAGGTGTGATTTATCAAAGGTTTTCTTCACCAGTCTACAGCACAAAGCTAACTGAAACTCACAGGCACCTTTAGTGTTTGTTACAGCAAGAAGCATCAAAGTGTCAATTTGTTTGTTTCAAAAAAACTAAACACAGAAAACAAATGCTTATGAAAGAGACTAAAACCCAACTTTGTTCCCCTGCTTTGGATGTTAAAGGAAGCAGGGAAGGGGAAAGAAACATACAGGAGAGTCAAGAGAGGAGATACAGATAAGGAAGATGGGGAAAAGGGGGGCAGAAAGGCACTCAGAGGGATGGAGAAACAGCAAAGAAATATATTTACAGGAGAGTAATAAAATAGGAAGAAGAGAGAGGATGGAGAGGCAGAGACAAAGGTACAATAGTCTTGAGTGACAGTCACAGGACTGGACACCTCATAACAGCAAGCTCTTGGCAGGGCATAGTGAGTGTTCCAAGCCCCACTTTGTGTGTTGTCTGCTGGTTGTCATCTGTCATAGGCTGACCCCAGCCCTTGCTCCAGCCCTCCTGTTATCTCTCACCCTCCAGGCTTCATCCTTCTGGTGTGTGCAATCTGTCCCCATGCACCCGTACCTTACTCTTTCTTCCTTTCCCTGGGACTCTGTGTCTACAAATATCAACTGTCTTATGAGTCTATTTCACCCTCCTGCTCCTTCACTTATAAATAGGCTCCTGTCTTAATCATTTCAAAATAAACGACAGACTAATTCAACCAAGTTCTTCCCTTACTCTCTCTCTCTCTCTCTCTCTCTCTCTCTCTCTCTCTCTCTCTCTCTCTCTCTCTCTCTCTCTCTCCCTCTCCCTCCTTCCTTCCCTCCCTCCCTCTCTCCTCCTCTCTCTCTCTCTCTCTCTCTCTCCCTCTCCCTCCTTCCTTCCCTCCCTCCCTCCCTCTCTCTCTCTCTCTCTCTCTCTCTCTCTCTCTCTCTCTCTCTCTCTCTCTCTCTCTCTGTGTGTGTGTACATGTGTACTAACACATGTGGGAGGCCAGAGGTCAGTCAGTTTTGAGTGTGTTTCTCTATTGCTATCCACCTTATTTTTTAAAAATCTTTTAAATCTTTTATTCTTTAAATATTGTGTAGATGTGTGCAATGTATGTTAAACATCTGCCCCTCGCTCTCTTCAATTCCTGTCTCCTCCCCAATAGATCCCCCTTTCAGCTTTAAATCTTCGTTTAAAAAATAGCCCATCGAGTGAAATCAGGCATATGGCTGTGTGGTTAGCCACTGGGGTATAGCTAACCTGGTAGTGGCCACTCCTTGAAGAAAAGTGACTTTTCCTACTGTGCCAGCCAACAGCTCCTTAGCCTTGGGTTCCCCTTCTGCCTCTATGTTGAAATGTTTTAAAGATTCATTTTAATTTTAATTTATGTGTGTATGGGTTTGTGTGTGCCTCTTGAGGCCAGAAGAGGGTGTCAGAGTCACTGGAATCAAGTTACAGGTGGTTGTATGCCGTCATGTTGCGGCTGGGGCCCTCACTCTGGCCCCCTGGAAAAGCAGTAAGCACTCTTAGATGCTGTGGTAGTTTAAATGTAATTGGCCCCAATAATCTCACAAGAAGTGGCACTATTAGGAGAGAGCTTCATTGGAGTGGGTGTGACCTTGTTGGAGGAAGGCTGCCACTGTAGGGATGGGCTTTGAGGTTGTCTATGCTCAGGATACTGCCCAGTGTCTCAGACCACTGCCTGTTGTCTGCAAGATGTAGGACTCTCGACTACTCCAGCACCACATCTGCCTGCATAGGTGATAGTCCATTATCACCTGTCATGGTGATAATGGACTAAACCTCTGAAATGGTAAGCAAGCCACCCCAATTTAAAGGAATGTTTCCTTTATAAGAGTTGCCGTGATCATAGTTCTCTTCACAGCAACAGAAGCCCCAAGACAGGTGCTGAGCTGTTTCTCCAACCCAGCCATGCTGGAATGAAGAGAACCATGCTCCCTATGTAATAGGAGATGATCTTGGAGATCGTTGGTGAAATTTGTTACTGTTGTTGTTAAAAAAAAAAAAAGTATTAAATTTTCTTTTGTATGTATGTGGCTTTGAAATGGAATCTGGTGTAGTCCAGGTTGGCCTCAAACTTTCTATGTAGCTGAGAATAACCTTGAATTTCTGAACCTCCAGCCTCCATTTGCCAAGTGATATGATTCTACACAGTTTGTACAGTGCTGAGTGTCTAGCTCCGGGCTTCATACATCTAGGTAAGAGCCCTACTGCAACACCATGAGGCACTGAAATTGCAAATAAACATTTCAGGTTAAGACCTAAAAACAAACAAAACCTGCTAGAAACAAAGGTAGTGAAAGTGGGACCAGGCCAGGCAATAAGAATTAATGATCAAAGGACAGACAGGATAGGGAGAACCGGGAGCATGTGTCAAGATACTGGAGTATAGGAGTTGGAGAATTTGTTTGACACAGGGTCTCATGTAGTCCCGGCTGGCCTCAAACTTGCTGAATAGCTAAGGACGACCTTGAATTTCTGATCCTCCTGCCTTTACTTCCCAAGTGCTAGAATTACAGGCATGTATCACCATAAGATAAACTTTTGATTACACATGAGCATGTAGGATAATAATAATATTATAATAATAGTAACAACAACAATAATAATAAAGATATATGATCACTAAATCCCACAAGGTGTTTCAAAGTCATTTTCACCCACCAGCACTGGTTGTCATTCTTTCCTACTCAGACCCTCTCATCATCCTTGATCAGTTCCTACTGGCCATCCCTCAAGCTTCATTGCCAGCAGCTGCCAGCCCTTTGCAGAGCTACGTGCAGATGCCCCCCATCCCTGCCCAGTGTCCACTCTCTTCGGGGAGCTGATCCTCTGTTTTTTTCTCTGACTCATGACTCTTCATCTCTCTTAGTTTGCCCAGTTCCCTTCCAGTGTTCTCTAGAATTCCAGTAGAGAATTTTCCTTTGTTTTATCTGGGTCAACTCCTTAATGGTCTGCAGGCCATCTTTTAGCTTTCTAGTCATAGACGATCCCTGCGGTCCACTCTTTATTTTGGCCTCTCACCAGGAGTTTGTCAAGACACCCGAGTGCTTAGAGAATGCCACAGCCTGAGCAATAGGAAGAGGAGGAACACAGGCTGGATAACTGTACCTCCTGCCACTATAATTCTACTCAAAGTCATAGGCGTGTGATGGACGGCTGCAGAGAGGTTGCGGAGAAGTGTGCTCTGGCATCAAACCCCACATCTCTGCTGAAGACTGCTTCCTATCTGTTTTTCCTCAGTTATATTGAGGCTCTGTTGCTATAAGGAATAGATTAGCAGCCTGTGACTCCACTTGGTTTGGGCTATGCACTCACTCCTCTCCTAATAATGCACCCAGCAGCCCTTTAGATTAAGACCCCCTTCCTGCATTGAGCTGGGTGCACATTCTCCTCCAAATACAAGAATAAGTTTCTCCTCCCATTACTGATCATCAAGAATGGACAGTTTCTATTTAATATTACTCTAGATATCTCTGAGTATGAACATAGGGGTGTCCAATCAGGTCTGCATTACTTTTGTGTGCCTGCACAATAAGGCAAACCATGTCTTCTGTGTAATGATTTGGGGAGAATCCCCTACTTAAATCTTAGGTCTATGAATAGTAGGGGATGGTGTGATTGAGATCTGATGCTTCATGAGAAAGGACTTTCACAATGACCAAAGGCTTATATAATCTATGACTGTCAATCAAAATGGAGCCAACTACAGGGGAGTTCACGGTGAGGATACATTTTGTTGGTAATGTTGTAGCCATGACATCTGACATTCCCCATAAAGCAAAAGATATAGCTGGAGATCAAAAACTATCTCATTCTAGCAAAGTTCCAGTGATTTGTACATTTCAAGTGCTTTCTAATCCAAGGGGAGCCGGAGAGGCAACCAACTGTGAACCCCCATGACCAGGTTCTATATGAGATAGCTCCTGCTTGAGATTGGCCATGTAGTCACAACTGTTCAACCTTCATTTCCTCTAACAGCGTGTGATGTCATTCTCCACCTTCCCATTCCCCCTTTCCTTCATATTCAGTCAAGTGTTGTGAATGTCACCTCTTAACATTCTTCAAGACACCTGCTCACTTTTTAGCTTGACCATCATGTCAGTTTTCTAACTTCTCTGCAGCCAACCTTCTCCTTAACCCATTCCTCACACAACAAATAGCACAATGTAGGCAACTGTGTTTTCAATGCCTCCCTATATTCCTCCTACTCCACAATCTAGTGGCTGCCTGTTCCTACAGTGCCCTCTCCAGCCCCGCTACAACTATGACCTCTAATGGCACAACATGGCCCATTGCTGTTGGGAGCTGCTGGGAAGATGCCATGCATGTGTGTTAGGAGTGGGAGGAATGCTGAAAGGCAGAACCATCTTATTTTTAAGACCTGAATTTAAATAAATAAATGCTTTGGGCTATTGATAAGCATATTTAGGGAGACATAAATGTATTATGAGGATAAGATCTTAGAAGAGGAGGCCAAGAGCAGAATCCAGACTTGACTTTGCCTTTTTTGTCTTTGTGAGTTCGGACATGGATTCAGCATCTCCAGACCTCAGAGTTGGGTGTGGTGATGCATACCTCTTGTCGCAGCTTCTTAGGAGGCAGAGGGATGAGGATGGCTGAGCCTAAAATCCAAGGCCATCCTGGCAATATAGGCAGACCCCAGTCTCAAATAAGAAAAACAAAAACCTCTGGACACCAGGGAAATGCATTCTATATGCATTCTGGGCTGCCATTCTGAACTGTATGGCAGAAACTGCAATGTTAGGGTTGATTCCCCATAGTTGGAGCCTGGCTCTTACCACAGCCCTCATCTGGACTCCATGACCACCATCCTCTGGAAATCCGGCTCACCAGCAAAGGAAGAAAAACACACATAGGCCAGCTACCATCTCTTCTCGTGCTTATTTTATTTGCAGATAAGCCCCCATAACTCTGTTTTCCATAAGGTTTGCAAGATCTGTTTGATGACACAAAGTCATATTACATGAGGTGAAAAGAACTTGGCAGAATAGGTTTGCAAGTCATTCATTAACACTTGCAAAGAGCTGTGACCCAATGACTTCAGTTTCACAGTGTTCCTTTCCTAAGGGTCTATTACCTCACTGAATACCAGCCCTGCAATTCATATAGGTCACCGCCAGGTGACAGTAACAGATCAATGGCACCACTGGCAAAGGCCCAGCTTCCCTGAAGGCTCAGGTTGAGCTCTCTGTTGAAGCCATGCCCAACTCATCTGTAAAGATGGCAGCCGAGCTGAGTATCCACAGGCAAAACAGAGCAGAAAGCAAAGAGCCACGTGCACCTACTTACTGGAGCTGGAAGTGTTTGATTTTGGTGACCAGCAACTTGTAGTGGGCACCGTGGGGAGCCATGGATGCTACGTCTACAAAGATCAGTTGCTGCAGAGGGCCAGTCTCGTTGGTTGCTTTTGATGGACAAAGAGTACGGCTGACTTCCTGGTAGTTGTAGCTCCGCTGGTATCTGCAGAGGTGGGTATGGACAACATCAGCAATAAGGAGGAGTCACGGTGAACAGGGCCAAGGGAGTAATACTACCTCACTCTACTCCTCTCTAATCTGACTTCAAGTCCAATTTCAGGCTGGATCTACTGCTATCAATCTGAGAACACCTGTTGTTGGTATCCGTTGGATGACAGGGACATAGGGACTGATATGTCCTGATCCATTTACTTAGCATCGCCAATATTGCATTAAGCCAGTCTCCCAATTATTCAAGGAAAACGGCCACTATTTTAGGGAAGAACTCTTTTTATTAAACCAGCAGGGGAGTCTCCCCCCTTCAATTTCATTGATTTCAAGTTAAAACTATCAGGATTAGTATTTAACCCGCAAACTCCTGAGCCTTTAAAAACCATGTAATAACACCTCAGTAAGGGCCCCATTTTTCTATGCCTTCTGGGCTTGGTATTGGTGCCACAGTGCATTACTGAGCTCTCCCCAACAAAATAGGGACTCGGCCAGGACAGGGACTTCTGTTGTTTGTCATAGTGTCTTCCCAAACCTCCCACTTAGCACTGTACTATAAGCTCTACTGAGTAAAGAATGCACATAGAGGAGGCATTCTGAAGAACGGGTTGGTGCTGCTGATGTGTTGCCTGCCGGGTCCAACCCATAGAATGGCTATGGGATGATCCATTTTGCAAAACAGGGGGAATAGAATACTTTGGTAGATATTTAACTGGCCATAAGTTCTCCCAGGTGTTGAAAATCTAGACAGAATGCTTATCTGAAATACAAAGGGAATGGAAATGCACAGTGCCCAGCAGCTTGGGTTATAAATTCTTTGCACTTGGCGTGTACTACCCTGGCATTCCCACATCTGAGATCCTGGCTAAGACAAAACAAAACAAATAATGATGATGATGACAATAATAGTGATGGTGATAAAAACCCATCTAAGTCTAAGGACACTGAAGAATGCCAGATGCAGTGCAGTTTCTGGGCAGAGAACACTTACAGTCCTTGGAAGAGCAGCGGGACCTGCCACGACAGCACTTCTTTCTGCTGCCGAACCACAACGAGGACTGGGTAGTCCAGGTTCTCAGAGGAGCTGTTCACGTGGACCCGCACAGCCGTCACCTGTGAGGCAGGGGAATGCAAGCTCACTCACTCCTGGCCTTTCTTCTCATGACAGGCAACCCAAGTGCCCCCACTGTCTTTTGTTATTCATGTGGTATCCAGAGTGGGTCTCAGCCTTGAGCACATGTTAAAGTCGCTCCAGGAAATTTACGATCATTGATGCCTGGATACAATTGGTTTAAAAGTCTGATTTGATTATTCTTGGACGAGGCCAAATTATGGAGCCTTCAAATAGCAAGCTTGGGGGTTGGGGCTGAGCAGTCAACATAAAGCTTCAAGAATAAATAACTCCAGGAGAAAAAAACAAAGATGCCAATGTGTTCTTTTCTTATTTGACTATGAATACAAATAATATCAAAATCACTAACATTCCCCAAACTACCTCACAGTCTACAGAGCTCCCAACTGCTGACAAACTTTGGGTATGGTAAGTCATTCTATTTAAATTCCTTAAAAACAAACAAACTAACTAACAAGCAGCCTAAGTGCTGGTCTGTTGTTCCCTCTTCAACTGCAGCAAGTCCCATAGTAGCTGAGTTCTCCACTCCAGGGTAAGTCACTAACAAGCCCTTCCACATCAGCAGCTCATGGACCAAGCAAGACTCAATCCTGGATGAAGATGGGAAGCTAAGTCTGCTTCTGGGGCTTCTGAGTTTTGGTGTTTTCCTGAAAACTTTATAGTACCACATGAAATACAGAAGATGATAAAGAAAATATGGAAGAGTAAAAGAAAACCTGAAACTTCATCTTCTACATGACATCTTTATGTATGTGTCTATTGCCTTTATATTCTCTTGAAAGTTTCTTTATTAAGGGGCCAGTCAAATGGCTCGGTAGGTTGTTCAGTGGTTAAAGCATCTCAGGTGGGTGAGCTATTGAGGATGTCTCTCATCCACAACCTCCAGGTCTCCAGACACACATGTACACACACACACACATACACATACACACACACTGGAAAAACAAAAAATAAAGGAAGCAAGTCCGGCGTTGACCTTGAAGACCTACCACACATTCCAGATGCAGGCCGAGAGGAATCAGGCCAGTCTGTGTGTTGTAATCAGCCCTCAGTTCTCTGTATTCTCCCTGATCAAGCCACTGCTTCACAGTTTTAACGTTAGTACAGGCAAAGAGTAATTTATTAATTTGAGAAGAAGTGATTGTTCCCTGAAGGAGCATTTCCTGTGCCTACAGCCTGTTTCCATGGAAATTGTGTTGCAATTGATAATTGCTCAAACTGTACCTCTAGTGCAGACCTCTTTGTTAAACTCTGGGGCTTCCCCAGGCCTCTTAAACTCTATGTAGCTACATGGAATCTCCCATTCCCTTCACTTCTGACTGTAATGTTATTTTCTTTAATGAATGGTTCTATCACACAGCTATTCATCTAAGCCTGAAACCCGAGGGTCTTGCATGGTCCCTACTTCTGCCACTACTAACCCAACTACTTCACTTCACACTGTTCTTATCCAGGCCTCCCCCACTGCCCCACTGTTCTGTTCTGGAACTAGCTCTGTAGACCAGGCTGGTCTCGAACTCACAGAGATCCTGCCTGTCTCTGTCTCCCAAGTGCTGAGATTAAAGGCAAGCACCATCACTGCCCAGCCCTCCATGCCGTATCGACATCTGCTTCTTTTCTGTTGATTTGAGCCCTCCACTACTCATGTTGATCTTGGCTATATCCTGTAGGATGATGTCAATTTCATCTATCACTCTCCATGTCAAAGTCCTTCAAAGGCTCTGAACATGTTTCAGTCCTATGCCAAAGTAACAAGAAAACTATAATAAATAGTTACGGATCATTCAGCTTTGATAACTATTAACAAATGTTATTCATACTTTCCATTTTCACACACTCCTTCACTGCATTCTGAAACACACACACACACACAAGCACATTACTTAATCATCAAATAACTTAAGGAATATTTCTAATAGATAGAGCATCCTTAACAAAATCCATAAACAGGGGCAAGAGAGATGGCTAAGCAGTTAAGAGCACTTGATGCTATTGTAGAGGAGCCATGTTTGGTTCCCAGCATCCATATGGTAGTTCACAACTGTCTGTAACTCCATTTCTGGGGATCCAATGTCCTCATCTGGCCTCTGAGTGTATCAGGCATGCACATGACACACATACATGTAGACAAGCATATATACGCACATGATTAAAAATTAATAAATCTTACAAACATGAACAGTATGATCTCACTACATATTTTAATTCTTTTTAATTTATCTGATATTTACATGGTGTTCATAGCTTTTTACTTGTTTCAGAAATTGCTTTTTCTCAGTTTTTAAAAAACTGAGTGCGAATTCAATCTATACACTGCACCTGGCTCATTTTATCTGATACTAATACGTTGTTCTTCTTTATTGTTAATAATATTCCATTGCATGAATATACAATAGTTTATTTATCTATTCTTTAGTTGATTGTTTATCTTTGTTTCTTTCACATTTGGGGTATTTACAAACAATGCGGCCATGAATATCTGTGTAGCAACTTTGTGAATATATGTTGTCAATGCTTCTTGGTATATACAATGATTGGATTTCTGGGAGACATGGTAACTCCTATGTGCAGCTTTTTGAAGAACTGCCAAAATGTTTTCCAGGGTTGTATCATTTTTACACTCCTGCAATTTATGTTTCTAGCAACATTCCTCATTTTTTTTTTTTTACTTTTCTGTCACGACTTGCTACTGCCTATCTTTATTACTGTTTCTGCTTTGATTTCAAGACAAGATTTCTCAAGTAGTTCAAGCTGGTCTTGAATCCAAGATTTTCCTGCCTCATTTTCCCAAGTGCTTGGATGCCCTTATGCCTACCTGGTATTTTAGATGTTTTAGCTGCCTGGCTCTTCTAGGAGATTGCCAATACTGTTTTCAGAACCCCCAGAGCCTGTCAGGATAAGTTACTTTGGCAATTGTAATGCAAACATTCCACTGCCAGACAGCATGTGTTTTTACAGCATGCTTTACTTAGAGCAGTCAGAACTCCAGCACACTGGAATGGGCAAGCTGCTTCTTCGGCAGCTTAGAGTCTTAGTCTTAGACTTAGACTCCTTCTTAGAGTCAGTGTCAGAGGGAGTTGCTGGAAATTTTTTTCACACTCCATTATAAGGCAGCAGTGCTAGCCTCCCCTCAGCTGTGGGAGGTTTGTGATTCAGCTGCTGAAGAGCAACCTTAACCCTGCACATATCTAACACACACTGGTGGGCACTGGAACACTTGTTTTGGGGTCTACACTTTGGGAATGCTATTCTTTCTGTTATTACTGTTATTTAATATTTTTTCTTAATTTACATATCAATCACAGTTCCCTCTCCCCTCCTCTCCTCCCATCGCCCCCTCTAGAGAGGCGCCCCCCCTCTGCCTCCATCCCATTACCCATCCACTCCCCAGGGAGAAGGGAGAGTCATGCCTTCCATGAGGGATCATCAAAATCTGTCAATCATTTGGAGTAGGGCCTAGGCCCTCCCCCGTGTCTCTAGGTTAAGGGAGTATCCCTCCATGGGGAATAGGCTCCTGAAGTCCATTCATGCACTAAGGATACAACCTGGTTCCATTGCCAGAGGCCCCATAGACTGCCCTCTTAGCTGACACCCACTTTCAGGGGGCCTGGTTTGGCCCTATGTTGTTTCCCCAGCTGTCAGACTGGAGTCTGTGAGTTCCCACTTGCTCAGGTCAGCTGTTTCTGTGGTTTTCCCCAACGTAGTCTTGACCCCTTTGTTCGCTACTCCTCCCTCTCTGAAACTGGATTTCTGGAGTTTGGCTCAGTGCTTAGCTGTGGATCTCTGCTTCTGCTTCCATCAGCTACTGGATGAAGGCTCATCTGCTGATCTACTGCATAACTGTGTTACTGTGATATGCCCGATCATGAGCTCAGCATCATTAGAGCAGCTTGGAAGCTGTTATTGTTGGGACCGCAGTGGGGCATCACAACATATACATCATGGATATACTAAGCCGCTGCACTGCTCATCCATCCCTATGTCCTGATCTTCCTGGTCTAGCTTTCATAATCTACTTGCCTTTTTTTTTAATTATTCAATTATGATCTTACCAGCCATGATAACAAACACAGAGATACTTATATAATAAATCGCCCAAAGGGCACCAGAGTAGGAACTGTACGACACTGGGCAGTTTTGCAAGATGAACAGATAACATAGTACTCAGAGGAAAGGATCAAGAGCCTTGCTCAAAATCTGTTCTGCCTTTCCAGAAGCTAATGAGCAGCTGAGAAAATTGGATTATGCCTACCACAGTGAAAGTCTGTGTGATGATAAAACATCATCATGGACATTGGCCATGCTAAATGGACCCTGACACCTTGGGATAGAGCAGTCTCAAAGCCTATGATTTCCTGATTTCTCTCCTTTTGCTTCCACTTGTTTCCATGACAAAAAGAGTGCTTTCATTACATAGATCATTTTTCTTCCTGTACTTACTACAAGAGGGAAATCACATTATAGACAGTAGAGAACTATGCAAGTATTTCTGCCTCTGGTAGCACACAGATCATGTTTATGAAAGCCCTGGAAGCTTGGAGCCCCCTTTTTAATCTTTTATGTCATCAGGGAAAAAGCTCAAAATTGGCAGTGGTACCCTTTTCTTGCATATAAAGGATAAAAATGAGTGTAATTCTAAGTTGACTTTGTTTCTGCCAAAGTAATGAGACTGCAGCTCTGTTCAAAGAAACCTCAGATTCAGACACAGGCTGTTGGCTTCCATCATTAAACACAGCAGGGAAGGCCCATGTGATCTTGAAAAACAGACTGGACTTGTAAAACTGCTACAAGGTATTTGTGGTTAGCCCCTTCGCTAATGTGTAACTGCTTTGCCAACTCTGTTGTGTTTACTGGTGTTTATCTGCTGTGTTTAGCTACTCCCTTCCTCCTTTTCTCATTTTCCACCCATGCTCCTAATAGTCACTGAGCATAGACCCTGGCTCAGGAGCTCCAGGAGGGGCTGGGGATGATATACATATGGAGACCTTCCCACAGAGAAGGTATGCTTCCTTGTGGGATGACTATACATACATACATACATACATACATACATACATACATACATACATACATAATATATGGAAACCTTCCCACAGAGAATGTATGCTTCCTTGTGAGAGTGTGGTAATGAACTGTGGGCTCACACAATGCCTACCCTATGGGTAAGTCAATGAAGCTTGTTACCTTCGAATTAATGAAGGTGGCTCTTCCACACCAGCTCTGCTATTGCCTGATTGGTACATATAATTTTGGTGTACAGTATTGGAAAACATCTGTCTGGGCAGATGGCAGGGAGACCATCTATCCAACTCTTTCACTTATAGATGAGAAGCTTGAGACACAGAGGTGATATGACTTTACCAAAGACACTTGTATGCTAAACAGGCATGACAGAAACCAAGCTTCCAGAGACTTGACTGCCACAAATGCTTCGTCAGACTATACTACCATCTCCGTTTTCAAATACTGACCCCAGAAAGCACCACTGTGAATCTTGTATTTTTTCACTAGGAAACCAAGATGCTATAGAAGAACCATACATGATGCAAAGAGACAGCTGCTTGCTAGGACATACATGTACATTTGCCACAGACCTGCGTTTTAAATAAAGAGCTCATAATACTCAAAAACCCCAACCAATGGAAAATGGAGCAAGATGTGCAGTGTATTGAATAGAAATGGCCCCATAGCATAGGCTCATGTATTTGAATGCTTGGTTATTAGGGAGTGGCATTAAATGACAGCGATTAGGAGGTATAGCCTTGTTGGAGTAGGTGTGGCCTTGATGAAGAAAGTGTGTCACTGGGGTTGGGTCTGGGGGGTTTCAAATGCTCATGCCCATTCTCTCTCTCTCTCTCTCTCTCTCTCTCTCTCTCCCTCCCTCCCTCCCTCCCTCCCTCCCTCCCTCCCTCTCTCCCTCCCTCCCTCCCTCCCCCTTCTCTCTCTGCCTGTTGCCTTTGGATCCAGATGTAGAAGTCCCAGCTACTCTCTAGTATGACAAAGGATTAGGCCGCTGAGCTGTAAGCCAGCCCCAATTACATACTTTCCTTTACAGAAGTTGCTGTGGTCATGGTGTCTCTTCACAGCAATAGAACACTAAGACAGGATGAAAGCAGCTTCTAAAGAAGAAAGACTGACTTAAGAACATATGAAAACACAGTCAGCACTTTAGATTGCTCACAAAGACAGTCTCAAATATACGGTCTTACCATGCTTACAAGGCTGTAGAGTAAGACAGGAATTCCTGCACACTGCTAATAAAAGTGTATGTCTCAACCAGCACTTCATGAAGCAAGTGGAAAATAGGAGTGAGAGCTGAAGATGAACTGTCTTTCCTTCTTAAGTTTGTAGACAAGAACTCCAACACAAGTGCACACATACCCACACATGAAATCTTGACTAAGAAAGTTCGCTACAAGCAAACAAAGCAAAAGCAAGATATGCAACAGAAGAAGAAAAAATGCACTGCAATGGGAGGCTATCCCATTCAATGTGAACAACAGGAATATGGATCAATGTGGACGAAGCTCACAAGGATAAATTGAGAGAGAGGGAGAGAGGGAGGGAGGGGGAGAGAGAGAGAGAGAGAGAGAGAGAGAGAGAGAGAGAGAGAGAGAGAGAGAGAGAGAGAGAGAGAGAGAGAGAGAGAAAGTGGGCAAGTGACAAAGACATTGCATAGTCCTTTTTAGGTAAACTTTAAGAGTAAGGAAAGCAATGCCATATGTTCAAATACATTTAATAAAATGCACCAACATAAAAAGATAAAGATCAAATGTGAGATGCCAGAGTCCATAAACTTGAAAGGATCTGAGACTCTACCCCATCTGCCATGTTCAACAATATTAGGAAAAGACAAAATGTCCCAATTGGAGATAAACAACTTGCACAATACACAGTATTAGCACCACTGCTCCCTGCTCAGTATTCTGAGCATGACATGAGTAGGCCCAGATGGGTGCCTATGTATGTGCAATAAGCTGCTCTGCAGGAGGAGAACCCTATTAGAGTACCTAAATGTTTTACAACAGGCAAGAAACCTGCTTGTCTTTAGCTCTAGAGGGAGGCATTGTGAATTCTTGATGCTGTTTGCTAAGCACAAAAGGAAAAAAATTACAATCAACCCTTTTGTGTAAGAGACCCATGAAGGACTGTCTCCACAATGGTTGCTTTAAGGATAAAGGTGATGATAAACAAAAACATTCTAGTCTCTGTATGTCACATTATTTTCTCTACTTGTTTGTTTATCTATTATGCTTCATAATAATAGAAAGAAGCCTGATATTCTGGCTTTTGTGTTTGCTTCCTGATGAGCAGAGTATAGAACTGTGGCCAGGGGCCCCGATGAAGCTCAGAGTAGTATATGGAGCAGCAACGGGTTAAGCTGGATTCGGCCTAGGATGACCATAACAAAATATTGCAAGCCAGGTGCGTTAAATAATAGGTGTTTATTCCTTCCTATTCCTGGGGACTTGAAGACTGAAGTTAAGGAGGCCTTGCTCCCTCTGAGATGCTGGTAGAACCCTTCTTTGTCATTCCTCAGCTTGCAGCTACATTAATTCTCCCTTCCCTCTTCTTGTCACCTGGCAGACTCTCTATGCTTCTGTGTGTTCATATTACTGTTTCCTCTTTGTTCACACTTCGATCTAGAATGGATCTTTCTCCTTTGCCATTTGGGCTTGTGAGCCTGTGTCCACTCTGCAGCAGGTAGTCAATAGTGACTGACACTCTTCTGCCATCTGAACCCAAGCATAGGCAGAGAAGCTCTGCCTTCTTCTCCTCTGTGTGTTCTACCAGTCAAACACTGACTCATGCCATCTGCCATCTGACTGGTGTGACATTACCCATGGAAGTGACATACTGGGTGTGTCCCATCCTAATGACTTCATCTTAACTGACCATACATGCAAAGAGCTACTTCCAAAAGTTCAGGTTCACAGGTTCTTTGGCCATGAGATCTCAACATAATTTTCTGGGGCAACTTCACAGAATTCTAAAGCAACAAATTATTCCCCAACCCAGTCTCTCTCTACCTTTAACCCTGACTGTCAGCTTGTACTCATTCTTTGTTGTAAAAATTAAAATGAACCCCAGACCTGAAGAACCCCTGGGCAGTCACAGCCAGGTAACAGCATATATAACCGTAACCTTCCTTGATATTTTAGCTTTACCTGAGCTGTTTGCTGTAGATTCCTATATGAAAGAAAAATGAAATTTAATGATGATCCATCAAGAGCTACAAACTAACTCATAGACTAAGGAGCCATCTGTCAAGTATTTTCTTTTCTTTTCTTTTAGCTTGCTTCTTTTATTTTTAAAAAGGTTTTATTTGTTATGTATACAGTGTTCTGCCTGCATGTATGCCTGCAAATCAGAAGAAGGCACCAGATCTCATAGATGTTGTGAGATTGATGCTGGGAATTGAACTCAGGACCCTTGGAAGGGCAGGCAGAGCTCTTAACCACTGAGCCATCTCTCCAGCCTTGTCAAGTACTTTCTGTACTTCCTCGGATCCTTTGACTGAGAGCCTGAATCGCTTCTACTTTGGATCTGGCTAACTGGTAAACATCCATCTGCTTCAATAACCTTTCTGGTGCTATTTTGTGTCTCAGCTTGCCAAGCAACATGACCAAGGTTCCTTGAGTGTCATAGTTGGGAGAGTGAAGACCACTGAGACATATACATTCATATATGATTTGTATGAAAAAGCTGTCCCCAAGCAAAGCAGCCTTCAGTTCCGAATCCTGTTCCCCTAGAGGGCAAAGCATCCCCTTCTGAGGATGTCCCTGCAAAGCTTTCCATACCCAACTACCTCAGCCACAGCATACTTCAGCATTAAGTTGACCTCTGTGCGGGTTAAGCTAGGACTGGTTAAAAGTTCAGTTTTGGAAAACTATACATTGTACTCTTGGGGTGCAGTGAAGAAAGATATGGAGACCTGGATTTCGTTTATGTATTTATTGTTCTGGCGCTAACATCTGTGTGGCCTTGAACAGATTGCTGTAAAGTTTCTGGGTGGTCCTCAGTCTCCTCATGGTGAGAACCATGGCACCCAGACTATTCACTTCCCTGAGTAGTGTCACCAATCAGACAGTAGATGGTGTGAGGCAGTTGCTTGACCCGCAGGACACCCAGAGAAGAAGAAGGCAGAGCCTCTCTGCCTATGCTTGGGTTCAGATGGCAGAAGTGCTCTGGCCATTTGTCAGTCACTATTGACTATCTGTTGCCGAGTGGAGACAGGCTTACAAGCCCAAATGAGGATCTTAGTTTCCTTTTATGGCCTGGCTTCTAAGAACAGCACATTCATCTCATTGAAAAGAGCAGTTTATCCCTTGGGGCCTACTTATATCTTCCACTTTCAGATTCTCAACGCTTTCGATCCAGAGCCCGTCTCTAAGAAGACTGCTGTATAAACCATGTCATCTTAGTTTCACTGTGTCATCAATAACCTAGATAGGAAAACATTCCTATAAGCCTTTATTATTTGGTTTATGATCAAAATGTTATATTAGAAGCTTCAATTTCACACATACACAGGGAAGCTATTGAAGTGATGTGTGATTGTGGGCGGGCCAGGAATACTGAACAACGCAGGCAAGCTGGCTGCTTTGGGATTGTCTTAGTTCATTCAGTAAATATTTAATTCCTTCCTGTGTGAGGCATTGTTTAGATAGCAGTGTGGACATAGTTACCATCTTCATGAAGATGGGTGGTTTGTATGTGGAGTGTTAATTCAACAAGTCATTTAATTTACTTGGAGGTTTCTGGGGAAGAGTACAGAAGGGACCTTGAGAAGAATATTTTCCTAAAAGCCAGAAAAGTAGGGAGAGGGCAGAGCAGGAAAAAAGTGTCCAATAAAGGGAATGCCATTGTAGACAGAAGTTAGGGTGAAGGAGAGAAGGGGTGAGAAGCATGATGGAAGAATTAAGAGAAAATTCGTTCGCCTGGAGCTTGAGATGCAAGCAGGAATGTTACAGTTGGGATGGATGGGGTCTGTCTTGTCAGGAAGGTTGGAGCAGGGACTGGAGAGATGGCTCAGTGATTAAGAGCACTGACTGCTCTTTCAGAGGACCTGGATTCAGCCCCATGGTGGTGGTGGCACAGGAAAAAAAAAAATCTAGGTAATTTTGCTTTGGTGACAACTTTTTTAGATTTGACAACAAAAGTAGGATACTTGTCAAAAAAGGTTGATAAATGGCAGCCCGCTAAAATTTAAAATGTATGCCCTGTCTGTGACCATGCTGAGGACATAAAAAACGACAAGTCTCAAGTAGGAAGAAAACATTATAAAACACATATTCATCAAAGGATTGGTATCTAACATCCACAGAATAAACTTAAAGCTCCACAATAATGAATTGAAAATTTAATCAAAAGGTCTAGAGCTTCACCTCACCAAAGACGGTAACTAGATAGTAGCCAGGCATAGACTCGGTGCTCAACAACACGTTCTTAAGGAGCTGCTGCAGAAGCTCCCACATCTATGGGAAGGAAACACTGGCCACAAATGTCCTGAGGGTGTGGAGTGGGGGGGGGGCTCTTGTTCATCACTGATGGGAGAACAAGATGACCACTTGGGAAGATGATGTTGACAGACTTTCCAAACCCAAATACAGTCTGATCCCGCTCACACTCCATGTATTTAACAAAGTGAGCTGGCCAGGTGGTAGGAGTACATGGCTTTAATCCCAGCACTCAGGAGGCAGAGGCTGACGGGTCTCCGAATTCAAGGCCAGCCTGATTTATAGAGTGAGTTCCAGGGCAGCCAGGGCTACACAGAAAAACCCTGTCTCCAAACAACAGCAACAACAAAAGCAAAACAAATCTAGCTGAGCACTTATATTTTCACAAACATTTACAACTGCTTTATTCATGATTGGCCCAAATTGGTAGCAACCCCTATGCCTTTCAATGAGATCACAGAGATAACAGAGTATTCCAGAGGTTTAAAGGAAGAAAAGAGACCACAGCGATAACAGTATTCCAGAGGTTTAAAGGAGGAAAAGAGAGATATAATTGTCAAGACACAAGAAGAAGAAATACATGAGACTAATTTGTTAAAGGTTGTTTTCCAAATGACATTTCTAACACTTTTTTTTCCTTTCATGTTTTTATGATGTAACAAAATATTCCCAAACCATAGACGATCGTCACACTTGCTGTGTGGCAGGTGCCTCATCAGTGCATGTTGTCACTTCTGATCAGCCTCCAGGCTGACTGTAAAGAGTGTGGTCCAAAAGAGGGTTCTTTAAAATGGGACTTTGAGTAAAGGGAAAGGAAAAGTCCCAATTCTGGCAGCTGAGATGCAGGAGTGAATTGCTATAGCTCTCTCATCGGTAGAGACAGCTTGTTTTCAGCATTCTTTGGACACATTTGCAGTAGAAGCCACCTTCACTCCAGTCTCATGCTTGCTAAACAGTCAGTTGAAAAATGCCCCGTTCAGTCTTGTACAAGATCAGAATGTCCTGTCCCTTCCTCCCAATAGAACCAGTTTCTCTGTTGTCTGTTGTTCTCTCTCAAATTGATTGAAGGAATAAAAACCCGAAGTAAGGAATCACTTCATGCATAATTATGTTGTTCATTTTACTACTAATAGTTTGTCGTTTGCTTGGGTTTTTGAGACAGGGTCTGGCTATGTATCCCCGGCTTGGCTAGAACACGTTGTGTTTTGAACTTGCAGCAATTCTCCTGCTTTTGCCTTTTAAGGATTGAGATTACATTCATGTGCTGCCAGAGGCCAGTTCACATTTAAAATATAACATACATCTGCTGAATAATACTGCTGTTCACGTTTACTACTCCAGATAGAAAGTAGTATCTTACCATTTCTAATTACATTTATTTGTGTATTTGGGGTTGGGGCATGCACAGACTAGTGAGCTCATGGAGGCCAGGGGCCACTTTGGGGAGTGGATTCTTTCCTTCCACCACGTGGGTCATCAAAACAGAGCACAGGTTCTCATGCTTGACTCAAGAGCCTCTGTCCACTGAGCCATCACAACAGTGCCAAACACACTCTTGTGAAATACAGATCTATTGCTTTTGTATAGATGACTTTTATACACATTCCTAGAGACTTGCTTACCTAAGCCAAAGGATCTTAGATGGAGGATCTAATAGTATGGGATACTCTTATTCCCGATTCTAATTTTTAAGCAAAATTTATTCCCATTGGACCTCCCCCCCTCACCTCTATAGCCAACTAATTATTAAGAAACACTTTAAACATCTTCCATTCTCAAAATAGTCAAGGGAAAACTAACGCTTATTAAAAATGTTTTTATATTTCTGGTGAAATAGATGGTTCTGCTTCAGTATTCTGTTCTGGTAGTTTTGCGGCATGTTTGACACTTTCTTTCCCAGGCACCCTCACCAGATAGCTCATTAGCTATTGTACCATGTCCCTGCTGTGTTGACATGGAACTTCTGTTAGGCCCAGAGTTAAACAATGCAAGAAGAGCCAGCTAACATACCCTGGCATGCTGCATGGCAACCTGTAATAATATTAACATCAGGGGTTAGCTCTGTTTGAAGAGGAGACAGAAATGCTGGCATCTCCCAGCAGCAAAGATATTCCAAGGCGTCTCTTCAGGTCTTTCAGACTGGAGTCTACAACAAGCAAGAGCATAGAAAAGACACTGAAAGTAGCCAGCTGAGACCACAGTGGGGGAAAAGGTGCGGAATCTTTGCATATTGTTTCAGATGTTTAAAACACCCTCCCAGAAGAGACCATCACAACAGTGAAAATAAAACAAAGAACAACCCCAAACAAACCCACACCAGAGCAAGCCTGCTGATGTGCTGCTCAGCTGGAAAGATAACAAGAGGGAACAAAGGAATGGGAAGCCTCTCTCAGTGCACGTGCACATGGCAGGGACACACAGGGAGTGATGCGGTTGGAAACCTGCCACTTCTAAGTAGTGCAAAGACCTATAGGAAGCTTTCAAAATTGGGGGTAGGGGGCGGGTAGAAAACAGTCAACTTTGCATTTTACAAAACCAAGAGAATTTTTTTGAGGGTAGTAAAAGGGTTTATAAAAACACATCTTCCAAACTCCCCACGTTTTCCCCAATACTGATCGTTTCTTAGTCATTTATTGCCCTGAGGTGTAAGTAAAAATGTTTTCACTGCTCAGTGTTTAGAAGATACATAAAAACACAGCGAGAGCCTTAGTATCTTCTAGAGAAAATTCGAAGTTTTTCATATGTCAGAGACCATTAATAAAGATTTATATTATGCAAAGGATCTGAAATAGTTGGGGAACTATCACAGGGAGGATTAGCTGCACTAGTCCTGCTTTCAGAGAGATGCTCCTGGGGTAAAGAAAGCGCTTGTCCCTTTAACTGTAATTCAAAACTGAGGCTCACCGTGATAAGTGGTTCACAGAACATTGTACTTGGACCTTAGTAGCTGGCCTGGAGGTTGAGACTCAAAGATAATCCAATGATAACTGGTAATGGGAGTCTTTTTTGGTGATTCCTTAAAAACAAGTGAAATCTCAAAACTGACACAATGATGACACCAGTTCACAAGGCGACGTGACCCCGTCTGACAAGGACCCCATCATGAGGAGCTACATACAGGCAGTTGATGGCCCCTGACCCAGGAGAATCTGTTTTCTCCAGGGAGGAGCCCCTGGGCTGTTATCTAATCCCCAGTGGTCAGCCCTGAGTATGCATATGGGCAACATGGAATGGACCCAGCAGGTTGTATGTATAGACACATATGTGTATGTACGTATCAATATGTATAATGATAGTTAAAGAAGAAATCATGAAATTGAAAAGGACTGGGGAAGCATGGGAGGATTTAGAGAGGGGGTGGTGATGATGCAAATACAGTGCTTACACATGAAATTCTCAAAATACATTTTTAATTAAAAAATAAAATTTTATGAAAGGTCATACATTTACATATGGTTACCAATAAAGAAAAAGAAAAAAGAAACAGTGAACAGAGGACAGAAACAGAAGGTAGTGAATGAAAGTTCATTGTAGATAAAAAGGGAGAGCATAGGCAGAGGCAGGGACATCTGGGAGAGTCCAGAGTGGACATGACCAGATGGAGCTGTACCGTGTGAAGAGAGGAGAGGGAGGGAGAGAGGGGAAAGAGGGAACCAGGCACAACAGCCAGGAGGCCCAAAAGAGAATAGACAAAGGACCGGGTAACCAAAGTGGTTGGGTTATATAAGGAAGAATAGCCCAGCCACTGGGCCAGAGAAGTTTAGGGGAGAGGGTGGAATATGCCAGTCAGGAGGACCATTAACTGAGGGATACTGGGAGGACCTGGCAGCCAGCATCTACTTTGATGTGTTAAATGAATACCTCAGCCATTTCCCCCAAGGTTTGAAACCTAACAAGAAGACCTTCAGTGTCATATATTTTGCAGATTAAAAAAAAAAAAAAATTTAAAGAGAATCAATTCTTAAAATTCAGAAATACAATGAAACAAAAGAGCCCAGGGTATTAATAGTACCATTTCACCAAAAGAACTTGCCCTGTTACCTTAAGCACAGCAGCTGGGCAGTGTGATACAGTATGTTTTGTTTACAGAAACTACACAAACAAGTCAGACTATTAGTAGTTGTATGGTTTGTGGTGATATTAACATCACTATTTAAAATGGATGCTTTTTTACTGTGGGAGGTAGAGAATGTGTAGCCAAGTTTTTCCTGTTGAGAACCAGGATTTGGAGTCTGAAAGACAAGGGTTGTAGATAGAGTATCAAGGAGAGCAAATAAAACCTGGGATTACACATCTGAGTTGGAAGTAATGATATTGGCCCACGATACAGTGCATTCCTTAGATCTATCTACCCACTGAAAGGGCTTGAAAAAGTAGTTACTGACCACTGGCAGTAAGGGATCCTTGCACTGTAGTCTCTGAAAACTATTTCTCACTCTGACTATCCTGGCCTTCCTGAGCCCATGGGTGATGGCAGGTCAGGAACAAAAGTAACTTTCATGAAAGCAAGCGACTAGCGGGTGTGGCGGCACAGGTTGTGATCCCAGTGCTTGGAAGGTGGAGGAGGGAGGATCAGTAGTTCAGGGTTACTCTTGTCCACATAGAGGTTTCAAAGCCAGTCTGGCCTACATGGGACAACTTTTTAGAAATCAAAACAACAACGGAAAAAACAGACTTATCAAAACAATTCAGAAAGTAGCTGGAATTGGCCTTCGGTCCCCAATGATTTTCCCCCTTAAATAAAAATAAAAGCAACAGTGACCCAAAATTCATCAAGTATATTTAAACCAATAACTGATAACTGTGTCACGTTATGGGATGCTAGGGAACAAGGCAATATTTTGAGTTTGGCAAGTGAAGAATGAAGCACTTGTCTCGTGTTTTCTTTGTAAGCAGCAGCTTAAGCTAACCAAACAGCCAATGAAAAGCTGCGCATTAGAGGCCTACAGCTCGTGATGAAGAATCTTGTCAGAAAAGAAATCAGGTTACTTGTCTGTATCCAAAGTGCCTTCCCCTTCCTTTTGCCTACCTACCATGGCCTTTTAAATCTCAGTTTCCTCCAGCTGAACTATATACAGGATATAGGAGTCCTCTATCTAAAACAAAAGTTCATGGTTCAGTGATGTCAAAAAAAAAAAAAAAAAGGAAAAGATGAGTTTTATGACTGTTTAAAAATCTTCTAGCAGTTAGGTTGAAAAGGCAAAATCAGGTAAGTGAAATAAATTTTATAAAAGTAATTCATTTCTTTTGATGGGGGAGGGGTTCAAGACAGGGTGATTTGTGTAACCTTGGCTGTCCTAAAACTAGTACTGTAGATCAGGCTGGCCTTGAACTCACAGATCAGCCTGAATCTGCCTTCCATGTTCTGGGATTAAAGGCAGTACCACCACCACCACCCAGCCAGTTCAGTCTTAAATATCTAAAAGTAACCCCATTTAAACACACACATAAAAGTCAGCAAAACATTTGATCTTATTTTTATCTGGTCTTTGAAATGTGGTGTGTACTTTACATATCAGTTCAGACTAGTCACACCATCTACATGTCTCTATGTAATACCACAAACTTACAGAACCCATCACAACCCATTGTGTAATCAGACTGTGCCCTCCATAATATCAACGGCATGACTGAAATGATGTCAGCCCCTAAGCACCTTCGTGACCTACTGACGTCATTTTCACAGTGAAGGAGGGAGAAAAAAGCAGGAGGTGGTTTCTATGGACTGGATGCTTGTGTCTCACACCTCACCCCAATTCTTCACAGGTTGAAACCTAATCCCCCAGATGATGTCTGAAATGAAACTTTAGGAAAATAATTAGGTCACAGGATGAGATCCGTGCCTTCATAAGAGGAGACCTTGAGACCTTTCGTCTCATGATGCTTGCCTTCCCCCCACCCCCCTGCTCTCTTACCCCTTTGTGAATACAAAGAGAGTGGCTATCTGCAAGATAGGAAACAGGCCTTTACCAGACACCAAATCTGCCAGTGGTATGTGCTGCCTCAGGACCATTCATCTAGGTAATGTGTTAATGAGATATTCCTCCCTCCAACAAGCAGTGGTCCTGTTTGGAAGGAGACTGTGGGAGGACAGCAAGGAAGGTTTCCGGGGCCTCAGTACACAATGAACCAGCACGCCCTGGCTCACTGCAAGAACTGGAGAACTGAAACTGCCACATCCAAGTTTTTAACTCTTCTATGTCACCTTTAGTGTGTGCTGCTGTTGTGAGTCAGGGTCCTGGCGATTGTTACAGAGACCCCAGGGATACCCCATTCTGCAGATGCTTGAGCACCGTGTGTAACATGCACACCATTTCCTACAGCTCAGGCACAACCCATGCATTCTTTCCGTCCATTCTACATTACTTCTAATAGCCAATGCAGCACAAATACTGGCCAAAGAGCTGTCATGCTGTATGGTTTAGGAAATAATGACATTAAGGATTTAAAAAATATTTTCCTTTAAAAGTGTGTGTGTGTGTGTGTGTGTGTGTGTGTGAGTGGGGTTCACATGTGTGCTGGCATCTGTGAGGGAGTCAGAGGACAACTTTTGGGCATCAGTTTTCTCCTTTCATCTTCCTCTGTGGGCTCTGAGGATTGATGCCAGTTGATCAGACTTGTACACTAAGCACTGTTACCTATTGAGTCACCCTGCCACCTCTTTAAAAATATTTTCAATTTGATTTTAGTAGCTTTATAGACAAGAAGCCAACAAATATAAGGGTTATGTGTGTTAACATAGCATCAAAAGTTAGCACTGGGATGTCCAGGTACTTCGTTGTTTATGAGGACTGGGTAGTGTTTTTTTTTTACTCTGAACTCAAGATAATGCTACAATCAGGTCCAGATATACGTCTACTAGTTGATATTAATAAAGCCAAGGATTATTCGTTGACTGATGGGAGATGTCATTCTGTAAATATGTTTCTCTTACTGGTTAATGAATAAAGCACTGTTGGCCGATAGGAAAGCAAGATAGGCAGGACTAGGAGACAAGGAGGAAGGAGGAAGTAGTAAAGAGGAGTCAGCATGTGGAGTGTAGAGAGAACAGATGATCCGGCCCTCTCTCTGGTAAAATGAGACCACGTGGCAGTACTTAGATTAATAGAAATGGGTTAATAATATTTAAGACAGAGCTAGCCGATAAGAAACTAGTAACTTGCCAACAGCATTGTATCAAATACAGTGTCTCTGTGTGTTATTGGGGGCTGGCATGGTGTGGCGAGCAGAGAAAAACCTGCTTGTAACAGTTGACTGTGGAAACAAACACTATACACATCGCTAAAAGATTAAAGGCCAAAATTATACTCAACTGGAAAAAACTGAGATCATCTTCTTTAAAATATAGACCTAGAAAAGAGTGGCCACTGTTTCCACTCCTATTCAATATAGTACTTGAAGTGTTACCTAAAGAAGGGAAAGACAAGAAGAGGGGGACAAAAATAGAAAAAACAAGTCAAATTAGCTCTATTTGCAATCAAAATGAATGTATACTTTGTAAATAGAGAAAGCTTTTAGAACACTTTCAGTAAAATTGAAGGACACAAAATTAACAACAACAACAAAAGGGTCACTTCTCTCCATGCTAATAACAAACTTGTTGGAGAAAAAAATTGGGAAAAATATTTCATTCACCACAACTTAAAAATACCTAAAGAAGCTGGGCAACAGTGGCACATGCCTTTAGCCCCAGCACTCGGGAGGCAGATCTCTGTGAGTTCGAGGTCAGCCTGGTCTACAGAGCTAATGCCTGGATAGGCTCCAAAGTTACAGAGAAACCCTGTCTCAAAAAACAAACAAACAAACAAAAAATACCTAAAGAAGAAGAAGATGGAAGACACCCCCCCACACACACACACCCACACACACATAATCTAACAATCCCAGTGCCTGGCATGGGAAACCTCCCTTAAAGTTGTTGGTTATGGTACTCTATGACACTCCCCAAATAATATCAGTTATTGCTGTTGCTCTTGGTTGCCTTTCAGAACTTGAAGGTAAGATCCTGTTGCTGAAGACACCACACACTGTGGACATGGGACTTGGAGGAATCCAATTAGAACTGACCCAGAAGCTACTCCCTGAGGGTTAGCTCCAAAGTATCAGAAAGTGCTATCCATGCAATCAACAGTTCTACCCAGATGTAGAGTCAGTGAACCACACTAATGACAATTATGGAAAGATATCCCCAAGGGTACAAGAGTGGTACTTAATCCTTGGCATCTAATTAATAGGCATCTAATTTGGATATATGAGCCACTCAATAGGAGAGAATTTATGCCTGGCACTGTAAACATAGACTACCTGGAGGAAAATTCACTAGAGACACTTTCCTAAACCAATATAATTTCTAACTGCATTATAAATATTGATGCTTATATTCACAGATAAGTATAGTTCTCACCCCTCATAGAAGAAGTATCTTTTTTTCAGCAGATAGAGGCCATTGCATAAAGCCACAAGTGCTCAAAATGCAAAAAAACAACTGACTATATTAGTTGATTTAAATACACAATCCCTGTACCTAAGGGTCAAGGAACATTAAGGAAAAGGAGCCAGAAACTATGGGAGCTAAAGAATCTTGATGTCTACCATGGGGTAGTGTCTTTAAATATGACAGAGAAGCCAGACCCATGAAGCCTTTAAAATATAATCACCTAAATAAGACCAACACAATGACACATGGATGAGTGAAACCTCACAAGGCCCAACCTACAGATGGAGTTACAATTAATTGATTAATTAATTAAAAAGCTAAATTAATTAATTTCTACTGACAAAAAGAAAATTAATCTTCTTCAGGGATAAGCCCTCCTGATTATCCATTCCTACATAGTCAGCACTAAACATACACACACACACACACACACACACACACACACACACACACACACACACAGGCCAATAATAAATAAGAAGTAATTAGCCCAGTGGCGGCAACACATACCTTTAATCCCAGTAGGAGGCAGAGGCAGGTGGATATCTGTGAGTTCGAGGTCAGCCTGGTACACAGAGCAAGTGCCAGAACAGCTAGGACTGTTCCACAGAGAAACTGTCTTCAAAAAAAAAAAAAAAAAAAAAAAGTAAAGCAGAAGCCCAAGCATTTAATCCCAGCACCCAGGAGGCAGAGGCAGGTAGATCTCTGTGAGTTCGAGGCCAGCCTGGTCTGCAGAGCTAGTTCTAGGACAGGCTCCAAAACAGTACAGAGAAAAGTAGCAAAATTGAGGAAAGTGGGTATACAAGGGAGGAAAGGGAGGTTTGGAATTGATGTAAATGCAGTGTTTGTATATGAAATTCTCACAAAATTTAAACATAAAGTATTTCTAGGTTCTTCCTCCCCACAAAAGTAAGAAACTGAAAGACAAAATGAAGAAGACACTAGGCATAAGATAGATGCTTCTGTCCATTTTCTGGATTGACAGAGTTAACTTTGTGAAAATTGTTTCATTAGCATCATGTCATCTGTAGGTTAATACACTCCCCAAGAAAATTTCAATGACACTCTTTAAAGAATTAAAAAAAAAATAAAACATAAAAGTTATATGGTAAAACCAAAAGACCACAGATAGCCACAGCAATCCAATGCAGAAAGGGTACTGCTGAAGGCATCATAATACCTGATCTCAAATTATACTACAGAGCCATAGTAACAGAGAAAACACAGTACTCAAACAAAAAGAGAGAGACACAGAGCAATAGAACATAATAGAAAACCCAGAAGTGAACTCTCACATCTTATGGCCATTGATTTTAGAGAAGGCATTAAAAACATACATGAAAAAAAGACAGCCTGGTCAACAAAAAGTGTTGGTAAAACTGGCTATCTACCTGCAGATGAATGAAATTATATTCACATCACTTACTCTGCACAAAAATCAACTCAAATGGATCAAAATCCTTAATTTAAAACCCCCAAATTCTGAAACTCTTCAAGGAAAATAAAGAGAAAACACTTTCAGATATACACACAGGCAAGAACTTTTTGAATAGGACTTCAGTAATAGAGATAACTTTAATAACCAACAAAGTAGATAGCATTAAATTAAAGCTTCTATACAGCAAAGGAAACTATCAGCAGAGTGAACAGACATCCACTGAACAGAAGGAAATATTTGGCATTCATAATTCAGATTGGGGAAGGAGGTGTTAGCGTGTAGAACACATAAAGATTTTAAAAAATACAAACACAAAAATGACCCCTGCCAGTCAAATCAATGGGCTAATGAACCAAACAGACACTTCTCAACACAAATGGCCAATAAATTGTTCAATATCCTTAACCATCAAAGAAATGAATGTTAAGACACAGGTTGATTGTTGTGGAATATTCCTGTACACTGTGTGAAAATGTATTTCTGTGATTGGTATAATAAAAAGCTAAATGGCCAATAGCTTGGCAGGAAGTACAGGCAGGACTTCAGAGCAGAGAGAGAACTCTGGGAAGAAGAAGGACGGAGTTGTCAGCCAGATGCAGAGAAAGCGGGACATCAGGAGGAGAGGTAATAGACACAAGCCACATGGCAGCATGTAGATGAAAAGAAATGGGTTAATTTAAGTTATAAGAGCTGGTTAGAAATAAGTCTAAGCTAAGGCCTAGCTTTCATAATTAATGAGAAGTCTCCGTGTCATTGTTTGGGAGCTGGCAGGATAAAGACTTGCTACAGCTGAGGTCCCATCTCATCCAAGTCAGAATGATTACTGTTAAGAACACTAATGCAATTCTGGGAGGCAGAGACAAGCAGAGATCTCTGTGAGTTCGAGGTCATCCTTGTCTACAGAGTGAGTTCCAGGACAGCTAGGGCTACACAGAGAAATCTTGACCTGAAAAAAACAAAACAAAACAAAACAAAAAACAAACAACAACAACAACAAAGAACATAAATGAAAAGGTTACAAGAAAAGAGGAACCCGTATTCACTGTTGGTGTGAGTACAAACTGGCATTCCACTATGGAGATCAATATGAAGGTTGCTCCAAAAAGTACAAATAAAACTATCAACTATACTGCTCCTGGGCATGTATCCAAAGAATTCTATATCTTAGGCAGAGATTTTTGCACATGCATGTTCATAGATGCTCTATTCACAATAAGGAAATGGAATCAGACTAGATGTCCATCAAGAGAAGAATGGCTAATGAACATGTGATACATGTACACAATGAAATTTTACTCATGTGTAAAGACAAATGAAATTATGGAACCAGCAAGAAAATGGGTGGATCTGGAAACTAACATTAAGTAAACAACTCAGACTCAGAAAGAGGAACACTGTATTAACTTTTCATATGTGCGTCCAAGATTTTAATTTTTATATGTGTACTTATGTGGCTGTGGGTGTAGATATAAGTCATGAAACTAGAAAGGGACCATAAAAGAGAAAAAGAGATTTTTATTTTGGAGAGTGAGACAGGGTTTCTCTGTGTAGCTTTTGGAACCTGTCCTGGAACTCACTCTGTAGACCAGGCTGGCCTAGAACTCACAGAACAGAGATTCACCTGCCTCTGCCTCCCGAGTGTGGGGATTAAAGGCGTGTGTTGTTACTGCTCAGCTGGGAAAATGAGATTTTAAGGAAGGAGGAGTAACAGAGTACATAATATGAAAGTAGACCAGGTCTACTGAGAACAACAGTACAAGGGCAGGATGAGGGTGCAGCCAGGAGATGGGGGGGCGGGAGGCAGGAGGAAGGGCCAACACAAGCAAAGTTAAGTTTGAGAAACAACACAAGCCTATTACTTTGTATGCTAACTTAAAAGCAAGCAAATGGGGGAGGGGTAGATGTAGCAACAGAGATAAATGTTTCCAGATCTCACGTGTTGTGGCCACTGTGGAATTCTGTCCCTGCAAGCCTGAGAGAAGACAGCCTGCTGTGACTGGTTACACTTTTCTGTGAGGGCTTTGGATGCTGAAACAGCCCCAGTGGGAATGTAGAATGTCCCTCGCAACCTCCACCAGGGTGCTCTCATTTCCTTGTAGGTTTGTGTTTGTGTCCTTGTCCCTGTCAATCTATCCCTAGTGACTTTCCTGCAAGGTGATTTCCTGTTTGGTTGACTGAGCCCTGTGGTTCTACACCTGTTTGCACAGCGTAACTCTAACTCCCAGTTAAAGGAGTCTCTGGACAATTCCTCTCCAGAGAAATGAAATGAATGCTACCTTGCTGAACCTGAACCTTTGACCACGTTTCCTTTATCGTTTCCTTTATTTGGCTTTAAACTGGTCAAGCCATCCTTTCACAGATTTTTTTTTTTTTTAAATGTCAACTTCATATTTACACTAGTCCTGGCCTCAAGGCATATCAGATTTTCCTGGTGCTGAGTTCAGCTAAAGCGACAGAGTCGGGTGACATCATTCCATATGGTAAAAGAGAGGCAGTGGCTGATGGGAAAGGGCCAGAGCAAAGGCTCCTGCCTGATCCTCTCAGCAAAGCCGCAATTTTAGACTTCCTCCTTCAAGACAAAGGGAATGGCAAACAAGATTGGCTTCAAAAGAAGAACAAAAGATGACAACTTAAACAACTTGGACACTTTTTTTTTTTCCAAGCTAAAAATCTTGGTGAGAGAAGAGTACTGGGAAATGACCCCATAGTAAGGGGGTCCTTGCCTTAACAACACTCTGCTCAGTCATGACAAGCTCCTCCTCTGGACAGCAAACCTCTGTTCAGCTCCTCAGTGAGTCTGGAGTTGGAAATGGAGGTAAAAGTTGTTCAATGTGGAGCAACAACAAAAACTGAGATAGTGGTGGCCAGCCTTTGGAACTGTGGGGATAGGGAGTGGTCAAGAAGATGGGGCAGGTCAGAATTGGAAAGGAAGAGCAGCTCCCTGGGAATCCTTTCTGCCCTGGATGGGGGTTGATCTCTGGTGAGTTAGTACAGTGTTGCAGGTTGCTGGTTTAACCCACCACTTATCTTGTGCTTTGTTTTCTAGGGATAGTAACGTATTATTGACTTTTTATTGGACCGTGTGCTTTAATATAGAGTGCTTTAATGCACACATGCAAAATAGAAAGGACACATGGATACCTTTTTCCAATATGTATTTGATTTTATTTGGCTTTGCCTTTACTATTCCTTAGGCTTTTATTACATTTGTTCATTAGTTTTTCAGGAAGCATTTACAATGCTCTGAAATAATGAACAGAAAATAATTCTGTCCCTGGCTTCAATATCTCAAGTGTCCAAGGAAAGTCAAGCAGGTGAGCTCAAGTACAAACAGCATAGCCTGTGTGGGGTGGTGAGATGTTTACAACATTAAGGGGGAAAGACAAGCAACATAAAACAGCAGGTAGTCCTCTAGAAGGGATGGTATGTGCCTGTAATCTCAGCACTGAGGATGCTGAGGCAGAGGGTGACACGTTTGAGGCCAGTTTGGACCACTTAATGAGACTCTATTGCAGAAAGCAAGCCAAGGAGAGAAGGCTCAGCAGATAGAAACACATATTGCCCTTCCAGAGGACCTCAATACAGTTCCCACCACTTGTCTCTAGCCCCTCACAATTGCCTAGAACATCAGTTCCTGGGTATGGCGCTCTCTTCTGGCCTCTGTGGGTACCACACAAGTACGTGATGCGCGCGCGTACACACACACACACACACACACACACACACACACACACACACACACACACACACACACACACACACACACACATCCAAATCAATACAAATAAATAGATCTTAAAGGAAAGATGAAAGAAAGAAAAACAAAATAAAACATCTTATTTGTATCTCAGCAGAACTGCAAGAAACGCTAAAGCCTGTCACGACCCTCTTCACATATGCTATTTGATTTAGGAGAAGCTGGCACTGTACCTCAGAGACCCTGTGAATTTCAGGGCTCTCATCTAGTTCCAGGAAACCACTGGATTAGGAACCTGTTTTATGTGTAATACACCAACCTGGTGGTGGGCATCCCACACTGGGCAAGCAGGAGTCCCTTGTGTGGGGTATGTAGTTGAATGGCTTTGCACACATTAAGTCCATTTGCTACAGGCTACAATCTTAGCTTACAGGAATCAGGCAGGGTGAAGACTCTGCTGCCATGGAGACAATACCATAAAATTTGGTACCAGGCAGGAGATGGGGAGCTCGCGGCAGTTACTCAATACACTGAATGAGACTCAGAGACTGAAAGGGAGAGAGGTAGTCCAATCATCTGGCTCTGAAATGTCCCTAAGGGAGCAGGGAATGACGCGTTTATACGGGAGGGAGGAAGACACAGAAGGAGGTACACCGGACAGCCAGCCCTCCTAAAGGTATCTTATAGAAGGAAAATGTGAATTATGTGCATTGTCTTACATTATATAATCAGCTAAGTCAGAGACATGGTCGCTGAAATTATTCTCTTCCCTTCTTGCCTCACCATAACTCTTGTCAGGCAGATCTAGAACTTTCACGCAAATTCCCACCCTTAAGTATTATTCAAAGCTCAGATCACCTGAGCATCTCAGTTACATCGTCTTTGACTCGGCTTAAAACAAACAAACAAACAAACAAACAAAAAACCAAGCACACAGTGTGGGGATGGTAGCAGAACACAGGAGACCTGTCCACTCTCACATGCTTGCTTTCCATTTTAGGTTGTGAGCACCTCTGCCTCCCCTTGTGCCATAAAATAAAAGGGTCTGCATGGGATTAGGAACAGGTTTGTCCTCCTCCGCCCTCCTCCGTCCTCCCGCAAACATAGCCACCCATACATCCTGGAGAAAGGCCCAGCCTGAGCCAAGATCCGCAGAGGATGCGGGTCCCATTTGCAAAGCCCAGGAATGGCAGCGACCAGGCTGGGGGTGGGAGCGAGGTGAAACCGAGAGGTGCCCAAAGCTGGTGCCTAGGCTGGGGCAGGGCAGCGATTGCCTCGCAACAGAGAGGCAGGGAGAGGTTTCCTGGTCCCCGAAGTCGCCCTAGGTCCATTCCTAGTGCAGCCGGAGGTACCGAGGGGGCTGGGCGATCTCGGAAGTTGGAGTCAGCCTAGGGAACGAGCGTCTTACCTGGCCAGGGTGGCTGGTGTAGTTGAAGGAATAGATGTTCTCGGTGCTGAGGCTCACCACTCCGCTGTAGACGCGATCGAAATCGGCGCCCCTGGCGGGGTCGCGGGAGTCGCCGAGCAGCTCTGCCGACTCGGCGAGGGGCTTTGCCCGGTGGCCGGAGACCGCCGCCCACAGGAGCCAGGGCAGCAGGCAGAGCAGCGCCAGCGGCGGGCAGCCGGACATGGTGGGCGCCGCGCCCTGGGGGCCCCGAAACACAAGCAGCCCGAGGAAGGGGCGAGCACGGAAGATGGTCCTTCCAAAGCTGCCTGTGGGGCTGGGCGCCGGCTTCAGCAGCTGGGTGGTGTGTGGCCAAACGCCCGCAGCAGGCTGGAGAGGAGCAGATCAAATACTGGTGTGCCACCTGGGGTCTCCAAAGGAGGTCACGCGTATGGAGTAGGGGGGACGCGAGACGTGAGGGCCAGGGAAGGCTGCTTTCCCCTTCGGCTTTTGAGTCTTCCCTTTCTCATCGCGGAGAACCCTCCACTTACCCAGAGAGAATTTTCACTAATCTCTTCCCTCTTAACCTCAAAACAACAACAAACCCCTCAGAAGTAGCTGCTAGTCTAGAAGAATCTATGTGACCAGCCACCAAGGAGGATATGAGGTGCAAGATAAATGAATATGCACTCTAGCTTCAGGCAAGCGAATAGAAAGCAAGAGTGTCTCCTCTCAAGAGGGTGCACTGGTTTGCAAAAGCTACCTGCAGGACTCTTGCAGGTGAGAAATTCGCTCACTGGCTATCTGCCCTGCTCTAACAGAAACCCTTCTCAGACACCTGGCTTATTTCCTTATTACTCTTGCTCTCCACAGAGAGACTCGCGTCATCTCTCCCTTGCCATATGTGCATGTATGTAAATATGCACAGTTACAAAAAAAAAAAATAAAAATAGATATGGCCAAGAGAACAGTTGCCAGCTCTGCCTAAAGACTGCTTCAGGAAGTGATCAATCAGGATATAGTGGTCAGATTTAGGCAGATACCATTTCTCTCCACTCAAGCCTTTTGTGTCCTTTAAGTCGGCAATATTTTCTTTCAGATTTGGGGGGAATTTTCAGATTTCTATGTTGAGTTTTTATTCATTTTAGTTCAACATTTTTCTTTTGAGGAGGGGCTTACTGTATAGTCCAGGCTGGCCTTGAACTCGGGATCTTGCTTCCTCAGTCTCCCAAGTGCTGTGATTACAGTGGTGTGTTGCTCTGCCCCCTAAGCCGGAGGTATTTGAGAAACACAATACAATGAGCCAGAACTGAGATGACTTGAAAATTGCAGCATTGAAAATAGCTATGCCGGTTCTGCAAAACGTAATGAAATTTCTAAGGCCTTTGAGATTCGCTGCGGTATGCAGTTTAAGCAGGCTTCGAGATGAGGGGTCTGTCTCAAACTTTATGGGACCTGGGAATAATTATTTTATTAGAAAGATAATTCATACTTCTAGCTGAAACTGGATGCCATTCCACTCATGTTCACTAGTTCTGCCCTCTAGAGTCACAGGAAAAATCCTTCCACATGGTGGCTTTGCAGGTATGTAAAGGGAGCTATGACCTTTCATAGGCTCCTTCAAGGTTTTAGCCATCTAAAATTTGACTTTGATCCACAGAGAACAACCATAGGATTAGGTGCAATGGAAAAGATCTTTTGATCATCGTGTGAAATTAGTACTAAATAAAACGTATTTATTTGAAATTAATAAAGGTGGTCAGCATACTGGAAAATGAAGTTATAGATGACATATGATTCTGTATTATGATTAACCCCGAGTCTGGCTTTAATCCAGAGTAAGCTAGGCTAATTATTGCCTCAGAATCACAAGTTGTTATAAGGATAAGGGGAAACAATGCACTTAACAGCATATTTAAAAACTGAAGGCTTATGAACAAGTATTATTCTGTGAATATTATTGTGCCAGTTCAGTAACTAAAAAAATTATGCTAACAGGCAATGGCTTATAGTTTTTATCTATGTAGCTTTTTGTGTGTGTGTTTTCCTGCATGTATGTTTGTGTACCACTGGTGCCTGATCCACTGAGAGTGGAGTTCCAGAGCTGTCATACGGGTGTTGGGATCAAACCCAGGTCTTTTGTGGAAGAGTAGTCCCTGCTCTTAAATCTGAGCCATCTCTCCAGCTGGGTCGCTTCTAATATTAGCAATGCTAAAACCTCACAGGGAAGACAGAATATGCAAACAGCCACTGGCAAGGTAACCTGAGGAATACCTCTTGCTGCAGTCCCCTCGGGAAGCCAGCCTGTGCTCTTAACAGCAAGCAGCCCAGGGTGCCAAGCCATAACCTTGGCAGCAATGGTGCAGACTCCAGGAACTGGTACAGTGAGTCAGTTGGCTTTTGTCCTGATTTTAGCACAGGCTCAACAGAGGGCAGGTATGTTCCCCAACACAAGGTGCTAGCCTGCCCTCTGTGTCTGCACCAGGATCCAATCAGAGCCTGTCCAAAGCCTTCCCTTATTTCCACTATGAAATGTTCTCACTTCCCTGCCTGCCTTTAAGCTCGCCTTCATGTTTAGTAGACCAGTCCCTTATGGTAACAACCTGCAGATAACTCCTGTTTTCATTCGTGAACACAAATTTGTTTATTTCCATGTTTCTCTGAAATATGATTGGCACCATCCATCCCTATGAACTCTAGTTATCTACCAGACACAGCCCCACCATAGCCTGTTGTTACTGCTCACAACTTTCTATGTCTGCACTGATGTGTGAGAGGTCAGCATTATTCCTGAACTCTGCTGTGTTGATCTTTGAGTTGTTTGGCTGTCAGGGTCCCTAGATTTTGTTACCAGTTTCCATTGTTTAGTGTCTCTGATGGAGTCATAACAATCATTTTTTTCCCCCTTATTTGTCCTTTGCTCTGCTTCTGTTCTGTGATGTGTTGTCTGAAAGTGTTACCATGGCATAGAAAACAGATGAGGGCTCCACAAAACCTTTCACTTGAGCTGCTGTCACAGATGGGCCTGGTTCCTACTCCACCACGTTCATCTGAACAAACCAGATAAAAATCATTCTTCTCCTGGGATTTGATTTCGAGCCACAGAGATCACTCTGCCTGCAAACACATTTTTTTCTGGTCTTTGTGGGGAAGCAGCAGAGCATCCAGTCAGGGCTAAAGGTGTAAAACCTGCAGGCATCACTTTTTAAAACAGGCCTTTAGGATTTATTTGTGTATGTGAGTGTTTTCATTGTATTTATGTATGTATGTGAGTGGACCACATCCGTGTCTGGTACCCATGGAGATCAGAAGAAGGCATCAGATCCTCTGCAACTGGAGTTAGTTGGTTGTGAGTCACCAAGTGGTGGCTGGAAGTGGAACCCAGGTCTCTACAAGAGCAGCAGGTGATCATAACAGCCGAGCCATGCCTTTACCCAGAGGCAAACCTGCATCCCAAGCTTTGCTTTCAAACACATTCTGCCAGCTATTACAAGACCACCTAAATCTGGTTTTCCTCCTTCCTATGTGCACACTCAATACAATCCTAACCCCATGACTACCTTGCTAAATGGCACAATTTTATTAAGTATAATTTGGGCCTTCAGTGACCACCCTAGGGAATATTGCTCTTCAACAAAATTGTTTGAGAGGCGTCTTAGAAAATAAATGGAATATAATCTCTCAGACCCTGTAGGGCTTTTTGATTGATATTTATGGAAGGGTCATGTCAGATTCCAGTGTGCTTTGCACAGTGCTTTGCAGTAGCTCTTTCTCTTTCATAGGTATTGATTGGCAGGCACCCTCAAGGACACTGTCCATGAGAATCCCCAGATAACAGACTTCTAGGTGCCAGCATCTCTCACCTGGAAAGTGAGTTTACATCAAAGAGGTGGGGAGTATGGGTCCCCGATGCCTTCCAGGAATCGAAGAGCTTGGATGCAGGTTTGTACTGTGAAACTACCCCCCCCGTTTTCAGTCAGATACAAGAAGAGACCCCACTTATGTCCCATGGGCCCTGCATTCTTCTCAGAGTCCTCATCATACTATCTGTCTCTGGTGCTCAGAACCCCCAAGATGCTGTTGAATATCTGTCTGCCAGTGGCACTGAAAAAAATGTGTGGCCACAATGAACAATCTCTGTCTTAGTGTCCTCTATTGCATCCTGGACCATCCAATGCAGAGGCCTCCAGTGAAGATGGAGGTTTCTGTCCCGCCTGGTTTCACAGCCACATTGTCCCACATAAACGCACAAAGACTTACATTAATTTATAAGCTGTTGACTGATGGCTGGCTCTGTCTTAATTATTAACCCATATCTATTAATCTATGTATTGCCTTGAGGCTGAGGCTTGCCTGTAATCTAGCATGTTATTTGGCAGCATGGTGTCTCTTCTTGGCAGCCTCTCTCTGCCTCACTCTCCCCAGCATCCTCCTCATCTGGTAGTTCTGTCTATACTTCCTGCCTGGCTAGCGACCAACTAGTGTGTTATTCATCAGCTGATAAGAGGAACATATATACAGAAGGACCTCCCCCATCGCTCCAGTGAGAACCTTATACACAAATTGCTTCATTAAAAGATTCTTTGAATAGATGGCCAACGATCAGCTTTGGCGAGTAAATGCCAAAGTAGAGCTACTGCACTGTAATTCTACCCCTCTTGCTCTCCACTTGATTCCATATCCACATCTCCCTTCCCCCTTTATCTTTTTTATTGTCCATTCTTCCATATTCCTTCCTTCCTTTTCTCTCCCTTCTTCAAACTTGTTTTTTTTCCAATACCAAATGCCGTCTGCTTCTGAAAAGCCAACACTTTCATAAGTCAGGCAAGCAGGCAACTGTAGATTTAACCCTCAGACCCAAGGTCAATTACGGGTTGCAGTTAAGGAGCTCCCTAAGCCCCAACAGAGGATCAAATATGCATAGAAAAACTTGATATTCTTTGACCCACGAGCACCTTTCTGTGATGGTTTGTGCTGTCTACTTGATAGAATCTAGGCTCACTGAGGCAACTGGCCGTCGCACATGCCTGTGGGGAATTATCTTGAGTATGTAACTGATTGTGAGCTCTTTAGGGTGGGCAAGTCCATTCTCTGAATGTGGACTCTGAAATGTTTCAAGGGAAGAGTATATTCAGCACTAGCACACATTCATCTTTGCCTGCTTACTGATTGTGAACGTGGTGGCGCCAGCTGCTTCAAGCACCTGTTGCCTTGACTTCCCTCCACAATGGGCTGCACCCTTGAACTATGGGGCAGAACAAGCCTTTTCTCCCTTAAATTGTTTTTGTCAGAGTATTTTATCATGGCAACAGGGAAAGAAACTAGGACGTCGACATTTATCGATTTGTACATATGCTTCTTAGAACCCCAGATGCCAATCCTAGGTGGCAAAATGTTTATTGGACCAATCCAGAGAGGAAACTACAGGAGTTTTCTTTCCACAATTTAACTGAACTTAGGTAAAATTAAACACACAAAAACAAAAGTAGGTTGAAGTCTCAGAAAAGACATGCTGCACACATTTCACTAAGAATTATTTGCATTTGAGTTCGAAGAGATAGCTCAGACAGAGAGGACACCAACAAACCAAGAAAGGATTCAGTCTGTGCTCAGGTTGCTGAACCAAAGTTTGGTGGAATTACTTAGAGGAGCATGGGTGACTAAGAGGCAGCTCTATCACCAGAAAGTCTCTCAGGTGACAGACAGGAAGCCACACCATTGAAGAATCCCTGTAACTCTGACAAAACCTGAGAAAAAGACCTCTGGGTGAGGATTAGCAGCTAGACTAGTGGAAACTTATAAGTAGGGACCTTGTAAGTATCTGTTGAAAGCTTCCAGTAGAAGGGGGAACCTCATTAATGTCTTTGCTTCATAGAGAACTCTTATTCAGGTTTCTTAGTAATTGAGAATCTTTTTATCACTTGTCGATGAATCACAACTCACAGTTGAAACTGGAGATTGATGAGTTATCAAAGATGCTGTCACTACATGAACTTTTGTTAGAGTCTATTCCTGGAAATGAGGCAAACCCAGATCCGATTGCAGAATGTATCACATTTTTTACAGTTTGCAGACAGTAGGTTTACTTCTGGAGTAGTAGAGAAAAAAGTTTTTCTCACCTCTGCTAGGACTCCTATTAGAAATAAGCAAGAAGGTGGGTGTGGTGGCTTACACCTGTAATCCAAGCACTCTGGAGGCTGAGTCATGAGAACCAAAAATTTGAGGACAGTCTGGGCTAGATAACAAGACTATGTCACAAACCAACCAGCTACAAACACATGCACAGAAACTAACAATTGAAAACTGTTTAATTAACATTTTTATTTTGTTTTTCATTACATGTATGCTTATGTATGTGGAGTGGTATGATCTCATGCATGTGGGTACCCATGGGGGCCAGAAGAGGGCATCAGATCTCCTGGTGCTGGAGTTACAGGGAGTAAAGATGAGACATAGACAAGAGCTAGATTCTTGGGGATTCCTTTACCTCCTTTGGATTGTACCTCTAATTTGGGGTGTCCCAACTGTTGTATGAGTGTAATTTACCAGAACTGCTATGAAAGAACTCTGTAAGGTGTAATCCTTCCTGATAAGTATGTAGCCATGACTACAATTTCCAAAGGCTGGTTCTTATGGCCTTATGGTCCATTTCCTTGAGGATTCTGGCTATCCTTGTATGAACCAGTGATGGGAGATGTCATTCTGTAAATACGTTTCTCTTATTGGTTAATGAATAAAGTCATGTGGCCAATAGGAAAGCAAGATAGGCAGGACTAGGAGTCATGGAGGATTCTGGGAGATGTAGTAGGAAGAGTCAAGATGTAGAGATTTGAGAGAAGAGGTCCAGACCCTCTCTCCAGTAAGATAAGATCACGTAGAAACACTTAGAGTAATATAAATCGGTTAATATTTAAGACAGAGATAGCCAATAAGAAACACTAGTAACAGGCCAACAGCTTTTTATCTAGGGCGGACACAGCTCGGGGACCAGGCTGGAGGAAAAACTGCTCGTAACAACTACCTTAAATGCCATTATAGCACTTTCATCCAGTAGCTGATGAAAGCAGAAGCAGAGATCCACAACTAAGCACTGACCTGAACTCCTGGAATCCAGTTGTAGAGAGGGAGGGGTGATGAGCAATGGGGTCAGGACTATGGGGGGAAGCCCACAGCAGGAGACAGCTGACCTGAGCAAGTGGGAGCTCATGGGGAACCAGAATAGGACTGAACCAGGCACCCTGACAGTTAGGACGCCTGGGCAGTCTATGGAGCCTCTTGTGGTGGAACCAGTATTTATTCTTAGTGCACAAATGGACTTTGGGAGCCCATTCCTGCATGGAAGGATACTCTCTCAGCCTAATTACACAGGAGAGGGTCCAGGCCCTGCCCCAAATGATGTGAAAGACTTTGATGATCTCCCATGGAAGGCCTCACTCTCCCTGGGGGAGTGGATGGAGAATGGGAGGGTGGCCAGAGGGGGCATGGGAGGATGGGAGGGAGAGGGAACTGGAATTGATACATAAAATAAGATTGTTTTTAATTTAAATAAAAAAAACTTAAAAATGAAGTTGTGCCCAACTACAACCAAGCACCTAGGATGTCTTTCTATGCCCACCTACCGAAGGTTCTACCACCCTGAAGATCAAATCAATCAGGTAACAGATGGACTGCTGGGTGACGCTCAAATCTAACCTATCACAAGGCACTAAGGGAAAAAGTCTGAAATTCCACACTACTGGAGAGTTGCTGCAAGAGAAGATTTCACCATGAAAATTCTTGAGTAGCAGCATATTGTTGAAAATAGCCTAAGATCCTTCAAATAAGCAGCTATCTTGATGGACAGTCTCTACTCAAGATGGTGAACAAAGACCCAGTCTACTACCTTTTTGTTTGTAGCCAGCTCATTGAAGGTTATTCTTATCATTTATTATAATGGCCTCCTTTCACTTTTACTTGGTTCTTATAACTGTCAAATTAAAATGTACTGTTTTAGCTTGGTTATCATTGGTCATTACCACCCATCATATTAACTGTAGGCTGTATCATCTCTTCCTGGACCCCCAGAATAAAAGTCAGTGGATATTCCAGTTCTATCAAATGAGATCATTGGTACTTACAGCCATAGTCAGTTCCATGAGTTTGTCTCTTTGCTAGTTTCCATTCTCCTAAGAACATTATTAGAATTCAAGTAACTGTAAAATTGAGCTCAATGGCATTTAAGAGTTGATGGGCCAAATATTTGCCACCTGCAGAAGACTAATAGGGATCTATGTTTGTCAGACTTTTTGTTGCTGGGTTATACCTCAGAGAAACAATTAAAATGAAGAAAAGATTCACTTAGCTTACTTTTAGGAGGCTGCAGTCCAAACCAAGCTAGCTCTGTGATGTTGAGCCTGTGTTGAAACAAAATGTAGTGGCAGGAGCATGTGGTTGAGGGCTCACCGTGGTAGGCAGGAAGCACAGAGAGAAGGGGCAAGGGAGGTGGTGTATCATTTCAGGACATGCTGCCAGTGACCTTCTTCCCCCAGCTGGGTTCCATCTCTCAGTATTGTCTTATGTTTTAATGGCATGGCATGCTACCCAGAGTGGACTGGACCCTTCGACACCAATTAATAATTAAGGCAGTAAACCACAGACTGCCAACAGGCTAATCTGTTCTAGGTGATTCGTAATCCAAGGCTCTCTTGTCAGGTGATGATGGGTTGTGACAAGGTGACATTTAAAATTAACCAGCCCAGATTACCAGTGCACACCCCCATGCCTGGCTTGGAGATGGAACTCAGGACTTCACTTTTAGGCAGTAGGTACTTTGCCAGCTGAGCCATATCTTCAACCCTGTAATTATTTTTTTCAATTAATTTCTTGAATGTTTAGTTCCATTTTTCCCATATGGAGATATAACAATTCCAGAAAGATTCATTTATAAAAACTACCCTTTCTCCACTGTGTACCTTTGCGAAACACTAATTTTCCACCTTCGTGTGAGTTTGAGTTTGTTTTACTTCACTGACATTTTTTGAATGACTGCCTACCAAAATCATGACATTAAGATTATTATAACCTTTGTAATAAGTCTTAAAATCAGGCATCTTTAGGAATCTAATTTTGTTCTTTTCATTTTGTTTTTATTTTGGCTCTTCTAGGTTTTTCTGTAATTTTCATAAGAATTTCAGAATCAGTTTATTTTTTAAAGAAAATGTATTTCTCTTTCATATGTATAAAATACATAAAACCAAACAAGACAAAATTTACTATATACATGTACATATATATGCATATGTGTGTGTGTCAGTAAAACTAAGGAGGAAGGTAGTGAACCAACACGTTATTGTCCTACTGTCTAGTTTTGTTTCTAAAGAGGAATTGTTATTGTCTTTGTTTTTGTTCTTGGGTGCATCTAGTTTAAGATTTTTTTTCTCTATCACTGTTTTTGATCAATTTGATTATTATGTGCTTTGTAGGTTTCTTTTGTGTATGTACTCATGTTTCATTGGGCTTCTGAAACTGAAGGAAAAGATGAAGTCTGTGGGTAAATATGATGATTGGAGGACTAAATAGGGGCGGAAGCTGACCGAGGTTTTCTTAAAATTAATTCAGTGCTACCAATAAAACAAGAAGCAAGGTCATAGGGGGCATGAGGTTAGAGAAGGAGATAAATAAGAAAGTATACCACTGTCACCTAAGGGAATGAAATAATTAATGGGACAGGATCTGTAACAAAACGTTCAATCGATAGGGGCCTACCTAAAATGGTGGGCGAGAATTTAAAGGCAGCACCGGCATTCATCTGGTAACTTGCCAGGTGACAAGTCAGAAAGGAAGGGATGATTAAGGTGACTAACACGTCCACATCAAATCAGAGTGGAGACTCGGAAGGCAGTTTCTTGCACCTAGATGACTCGGAGCATACACCTGTTTGTTGATCCATGTGTATGTAGCTCTTAACAGCAGAAAGTCAGGGACTACAAAGGAAGTTGTCAAGAATAAGCAGCTCAATGCAAAGCCCTTAACACATCAGCGAAGTTATGCACATCCTGGCTCCAGTCAACCAAGCACAACCACCAAGTTCTCTCAACTTCTACTCATCCGTTGCAATTTGACACACATCCTTGGGCGGGCAATTCCCTTGGCAGAAATGTTCTTTCTTCTCTGACGGCCTTCCTGAGACATTAAAATATTCCTGTAAGGGCACTACCTAGTTTGTACCGTCCTTTCTTATTTTTTGCCGCTATTTTCACCGTACCCACTTCTGTCGTTAATAGCTTTCTGCTATGGTGCTGTAAGCGTCCTGCGGGCAGGTCTGCGTTTGGCACACAGATGTGGAGCCCGGTGTGTAGAGCAACGTTTTTTCCGGAGTCTTAGGACGCGCGCGCCCTTCAGCCCTCTGGGCGAGGCCTGCAGACCGCTCTCCGGATGGAAACAGGGCAAGACAACCCCGGTCCTAGCGGTCCCCACGGACAGGTTCTGGGACTGGGACTGGTCCGAGGGGCTCTCCGGATATACGCAAAGGCGTGGGGGCGGGGCTCTGGTAACCCTGGCAACATCCCGGAAGCCACTTTCCGCGTCTCCTTGTGGCGGGCTCTGCGGTTCTGGAGGCTGAAGTTTTGTAGTCCGGGTGGAAGCGGCAGTCGGCCAGCGGCAAGGCAGGTCTGGTGAAGGGACGGGGAGCAGGCGTGAGGTCCGCGCAGAAGGCGGGGAGAAGCGTCCGGCGTCCGGGCGGGCGGCCCCTCCACTCAGGGCCGCACCGCTGCTCTACTCGCAGCGCCGGAGCGCGTTTCCGGGTTCTACCTGGCGCTCCCTCTGAGGGGCGCCCTGCGCATGCGCGACGCGTTCGGGCGCCCTGCTGGCGCTAGAGACCCCGAGGCTGTGCGGAGTTCCAGGGATTGTCTGTCTGTCGGGGGAGTGGCAAAGTGTTCGGGGAGTTGGGACCCGGCGTATTCTTGAAGTTGAGCGGTTAGGACACGGTTTCCGAGGAAGGGCCGCTTGGGAGTTTTGGGCAGGTTCGGAATTGTTAGTCAAAAGTATGAAGTTGTTGCAAACCGTTTCCGATTGGCATTGCATGAGAAGGTCGGAGTTTCGTCTCCGGAGGGAAAACTGGAAAGGCTGGCTTCTTCTCTACAGTGGGCTCCATTAAAATCTTAGGAGAAAGGCACATGAGATCTGTGTCTGTAGCTGGGTAAGGTTGATGGCAGGGACAGTGTTCTTGTTGCCCTCTAGCTTGTTTTCATTCTAGCTAAGGTAAATCTGGTAGAATCCACCTCCTTGCCCGCCCCAAGTCTGCAAGGGCTTCCTGTGGTCTTTAGTTTAGTGGCCCTCAGCTTTCTCCCAACATTTTACTCGAGTCTGTCACCCTTTCAAGGCGTTGCTATTCAGACTGAACACAAGTTTTATAAACGTTGTCTCCCCCTTGCACAAGACATTTTTCTTAGCACTCTTTTATTCATGCTTTAGCCCCAACTTTGTGGAGGGAATTGAGGAGAGGAAGTAGCTTTTCATTTGTATTGCAGATTATCCTTGACATAAAGAATTGACTTTCCAGGCTTGCGTTTTTCTCTTTTTAACAAGTTGTTTAGTTATGGGCCTTTGAGAACCCCACCTCTATGAGGGCATAGGCTGGTTCTTTTATTTTATTGGGTGCCTGGCTCTTAGCAAGTACTTTCAAAGTTATTTGATGAGTGGAGTGGATGAATGGGTGAAAAAGAAAACTGACAGGAAAATTAATAACAGAATTGTTCCTAGTGGAGATGGAGAAGAGTGGACAGGTTTAGCTTATGAATATATGCAATATTTTCAAAATATTTTGAAATAACAGTTCCTCCCCCCCTTTAAAGAGTTGCATGTTTTGAACTAAGCAGAGTCAATCCATTTTTAGTGATTTCCAAGTGTGTGCTTTATATCGAGTCACACTTTGTCAGTTCTCCACTCTCTCCATTATTATTTGTGTCACTTTGAGCAATGTGATTACATTCTCTAAGCCTTACTTAGCTCCTTTGAGAAAATTAATAATTGTCACTGATGTCATCATCATCACCTAAATGATGGGGGGTTCCATGCAGCTTACTTATTGAGTCAGTCTCATTTTAGAGTCAGTGATAAAGCTCAAGGGTAAATCCATACAATCTGATTCCCAGCCATACTCTTAGCCATGGGTCATGGAGTTGTGGGGTTGTGGTGAGGCTCTTTGTTAATGATGCATATATATTAACACAGTGAGGTTCTGCATATGGTTCTAATATCACTTCTTTACACTGAACTTATTTTTACAAATGTGTATGCTACATGTGGGTATGTATATGTGTGTGTGGAGGTCAGAGATTGATATTGGGTATCTTTGTCAGTTTTTCTCTACCTTATATATTGAAGTAGGGTCTTTCCCTTGAATCCAGAATTTACTGATTTCATAATGTAGCTAACCAGTTTGGGGATTGCCTGTCTCTTCCTCCAGAGCCTTGTGATTGCTGGGCTGCCATGCCTTCCTGGTGTTTACATGGGTGCTGTGGATTGGAATTCAGGTCCTGTGCTTTTAAGGCGAGAACTTCACTTACTGAGCCATCTTCTCAGCCCTACATTTAACTTTTTTTTCTTTCATTAAGTTTTCTTAATATAATTTTTAGGGATTTGTTTACAGATTTACTGCCACTTTGCATTTCTGTATAGTATATTGAAGATCTGAGTAGTTGAAATATATCAGACTTACTTTTGAACAATGTTGTCTTTTTCTATGTTTAAAAAAAAACAACAGCTTTGAGATTAACTTATGTGCTATAAAAAAAAATCTATCTTTTATATCAGTACATTCACAGTTGTGCAGCCATCATCAGCTAATTCCAGAACATTTTCATCTCTCTTCCCCACCCCAGGAGAAAACTATTCTCCTCTCTTCTCCAAAGCAACCACTAACATGCTTTATATTTCTGTGTATATACCTATTATGGAGACTTAGATTAAATGATATCATGTGATATGTGGCTTTTGTGCTTAGTTTTCTCATAGTTAATATTCTCAAACTTCATCCACATTGTAGCATACATCAGTACTTCATTCCTTGTTGCCAAATAATGTCCTATTGTATAGCTATGTCATATACATTTGTACACTCATCAGTTAATGGACATTTTGAAATGTTTGCACTTTTGTCTATTAAATATAACATTTTTATGGAAATTCACTTACAAAATGTTTTGTGGACTAATGTACTTAATTCTCTTGTTGAGTGTTTATGTAGGGGAATTGCTAGGTCATGTGGTAACGGTGTTTACATTTTTGAGTAACTCCTACTGGTCTTCCAAAGTGCCTATGTAAACTTACATCCCAATTAATAAACACGAAGATTCCAGTTTCTCCATAGTCTTGTCAATACTGGTCCTTTGTGGTTCTTTCTTTCTTTTTCTTTTTCTTTTTTTTTTATTAAAATCACCCTAGAGTTATTTTTGAGTTGTATTTCATTATGTTGGTCATTTTTTAAAAAAAGGTTTCTCTTATGTGTATGGATGTTTTGCCTGCTTGTCTGTATGTGCATCATATGCCACCTGCTGCTTTTGGAGGTTAGGAGATGGAGTTATCCCTGGGAACTGGAATTGCCAGCGGTAGGTGGTGGGAGTTGAACTGTGGTCCTCTGGAAGAGCAGCAAGGCTTGTTAACCACTCAGCCATCTCACCAGCCCCTGTCTTGATGATCTTCTTATGTGCCTATAAACCATCTGCAATATCTTATTTGGAGATGTCTATTCAAGACCTACGCTCATTTTAAAATTGGATTGTTTGAATAGTCTAGTTATGAAGTTTCTCTATATAGTCTAGATACAAGGCAAATGATTTGCAAATACCTTTTGCCACTGCATTAATTATCTTTTCATTTTCTTGATTGTACCTTTGAATACTGTGTTTAAAAATTTTGATGAACCACACCACCTTCCCCACATTTTGGTTACTTGTGCTTTTTGTTCTACACTTTAGACCTGAGGGTCACAGTTACTTATACTCATATTTTCTTCTAAGACTTCTATAGGTCTAGCTCTAACAGTTTAATATATGACTAATTTTAAGCTAATTTTATGACCTATGTGAGGTAGGAGCCTGACTTTTCCATAGGAATATTGAAAATGATAATCTTTGAATTGAGCTGTTTTGGCTCCCTTGTTGGAAAATAAACTGCCTGTAAATGCAGTGGTTCATTTAGACTTTTGCCTGTTTCATGTCTTGTTAAGTGCTGTTTATGTCTACTAAAATTGAATGATGTCACAGTTGGTTAATTCTTTGCCCCTTAGTTTTTTCATCTATAAAATGAATCAAAGAATTAATCATTTCATGGAGTTCTTGTTTTTGTTTTGTTTGTTTTATTATTTTGTTGTTGTTTTGAGACAGGGTTTCTTTGTGTAGCCCAGGGCTGTCCTGGAACTAGCTCTGTAGACCAGACTGGGCTTAAATTCACAGAGATCCACCTGCTTCTGCCTCCTTAGTGCTGGGACTAAAGGTGTGTGCCACCACTGCCAGGCTGAGCCTCGTGTGTGAAAGAGACTAAGATGTGCAGAGAGCTTAGAGTGGTAGCTAGCATAGAGCAAGCATTTAGCCTGTCTTAGCTGATGCTCTCATTGCTAGCATAGAGCTAGTACTTAGCCTGTCTTAGCTGATGCTCTCATTGCCTCCACTACAGCTTTTATTGCTGTCACCATCATAAAACTTAATTGTTGATGACAGATGGTGCTGAGAAGATTGTGTTCATAAATAGAAGACTGAAACCATATCCCTTTTTCAGTTTGTAAAACTTCAATTCAAAATTCATCAGAGACTGTAATGAATGACAGGACCCTCCTAGAGGAAACCAAGGAAACAAGATAACAGGCACAAGCAAAGGCTTTCTGTATAAGACTGTTGATAAATGTGGGCTGATGAAATGACCCAGTGAGTTAGAGCCAAACCTAACACCCGAGTTTATCCCTGACACCCATATGGTGGGAGGGGGAAACAACCTCCTACATGTACTGTGGCATGTGTGCTTTCCTCTTCTCCAGAGATCAATACATAATGCAATAAAGGAATTGACAAATGATGTTACGCCCTATTAAAAAGCTGCACAGTTGGAACACAGAGAGTGAAGAAACAGCTTACAATATAGGTAGAAGTCTATTTCCCGAGTTATTTCAGTTATTTGACAGGGGAATGATACCCAAAATATAGATCTTTAAAAAAACTGAACACTAGAAGAAGACGCTGACTAATCATTGGTCAAATGAACTGAACAGGCAGTTTTCAAAACAAGTACAAATGGCCAACAAATATATGAGAAAAATGTTCAGGAGCTGGAGAGATGGCTCAGTCGTTAAGAGTATGTACTGTTCTTCTGGAGGACCCAGTTTGGTTGCCAGCACCCATGTGAGATGGTTCATGAACACCCATAACTCCAGCTTTGGGAATTCTGACACCCTCTTCTGACCTCTGTGGGCACCCACACGTGGCAAACACACACATACACACACACACACACACACACACACACACACACACACACACACACCACTTTTATAAAAATGTTCAACATTTTCAGTCATTAGTGAAAGCAATTCAAAGCTACATTGAGATTCTATCTCACCAGAATGGCTGTTGTCATCAAGAAAACAGGAGCAATGATTAGAGTGGGTATTGGGAGCTGGAGAGGCGTTCCTATGTGTTGTTGGGAACAACAGTATGAAACCAGTATGAAAAGTCTTCAAAACTTTAAAACATAGGAAGAACCACTTGCGATCCAGTTGTACCACTCCTGGGTATATACCAGAGGAAACGAATGATACCACTGTATGCCTGTATATCCATGTTTCTTATGACACTGTTCTCAGTAGTCAGGTTATAGGTTCAGCCAAGATGCACATCAACAGATGATTGGGTAAAGGGAGTGTTACTCAGCAATAAATAGATTGCGATCAAATCATATGTGCAAGAAAATAGAACTAGAAATTATGTTGAATAGAGATGTACAGAGGATGGGACCAAGTGGAGGGGGAGAAGAGAGGGCAATTGGGGAGTGATAGAATCAAATGCATTATGTACATGCATGAAAATGTTACAAAACTATATATATATATACATATATATATATATATATACATGCTAATACAACGAAGTAAAAATAGGTAAATAAGGGCCTAGTCATGGGGAAACAAGTCTTAATTGTTGGACTGAGGATGGAACTCAGTGTGTGGGAACTGGCCTGGCATGTGTTACACCTAGCATCAATCCTAGCTCAGCACCACTGGAAAAGACAAAATAACTTATCATTTTCTAAACATTTGTGACTTTCTTCCTTTACTGGATTGTTAACTCTGAAATTAGCACAGTTAAAGAGTAAAATGTAATAAGAGAAAGACAGTATCAGAGAGCAAGGGAGATTTAGAGAAACACTGGAGTTTAGGGGTCTTTATTACAGTAGATTATTTTATTAAAAGTACTTAATGAAAAGGGAAGGCAGTGTATCTTAAAGGTGAACACTTGCCTAGCATGTGGAATGCCCTGTGTTTAATCTCCATTGTGGAGGTGTGAGGGTAGAAGGGGGATAAACTCTGAAGACTGGTTGGAAATATGAGGATAAGCCCCAAAGTTCTGTTATTAATTTGGTAGGTTGTATGGATTATATGTGTTGGTGATTGACTTCGAGTCACCAATAATGCATGATCACATTAAGGAAAGAAAAGCAATTCCCCTTGGGATTATTTAACCAAGAGCGAGTCCAAATTTAATTTTCTACTTCAGGCTCCCTGTGTCTTCTGTCCAGTCTGTTGTATGAGTCTAAATTTGTGCCTGCCTGAAGGCTATTTTGTAAGTCTGTGTCTGCATGTTGGTGTGTGTGTGAGATTGTGTTTGTGTGTGTGTCTTGTGTACTCGCTTGTGTCTGTCTGTGTGTCTATCTTTGCTCTGCATTTACTGAACAGCACAGAAAGCAACACATGGGGGAAAGAGTGGGATACTTTATAGCAATCTTTAAATATATGTATACACACACACACACACACACACACACACAGAGAGAGAGAGAGAGAGAGAGAGAGAGAGAGAGAGAGAGAGAGAGAGAGAGAGAGAGAGAGAGAGAGAGAGAGAGAGAATTAACATCACTGGCTTCAAATGAGCCTAACTGACCCAGGCATCAAACTATTACAAACACCAATGTCTATTAACCAGTATCCATAAGTAGATACTCATTTTAGAAGGTTGCTTTTAACCTTTGTATTTGTTCCTTTCGACAAAGGGTACACATGCATTGTCCTGGATCAGGGGCATAGAAAGAGTATAAGATCATAACTATGCCTAGGATTGATGCTAGGTGTAACACATGCCAGGCCAGTTCCCACACACTGAGTTCCATCCTCAGTCCAACAATTAAGACTTGTTTCCCCATGACTAGGCCCTTTTTATTTACCTATTTTTACTTTGTTGTATTAGCATATATATATACATATATACATATATACATATACATACATACATGCATACATACATATATAGTTTTGTAACATTTTCATGCATGTAACTATGCCATTAGCTTAGGTTGCAAAAGTTGTTTACATGGGAAATCCAAGGCAAGTAAGGTTGAGTGTTCCATTGTTCTCTTAAAGCTAGATTAATCTAACAGGGCAAGTATATCCTAAGATAGCAGTCTTTTAAGTGGCTTTCCCTTTGGCTGTGAGATCCAGCAAAAGTTTTAATCTCTTAGAATGTGAGAAATTTTCTTATTGCATCGCCACAGTGGGTAAAGAGGTTGTGAAATAGAAGTCATGCATATTTTTGTTTTGTTTTTGCAGTCATATGTATGGATTGTAGAAACCTTGGTTTTCAAAGACTATGGACTATGAGTCTTTCTCTAACTTTTCATAACGTTTAGTCCCACATGGCAATTTTGATTGTTGGGCTAATGCTGGTAATTACACATTGCCTCCATTCAGTGCTGTGTGAAGATTTAGTAGTGCTGGAGTCAGATCTTAGGTTTTCGGAGGGTGGGGTGGTGTTGTTGCTTGTGAGCACTTGTGTAGGGATGAGTGTTAGCATGCTTAGAACTGCACTTTCCTTCCTCATGTTACCTAGTTACTGGCATTTTCTCTCTTAATTGTGAATTTTGTATCTGATGACAGATATAACCATTTTAGTTTTCTATTTTAGGCCATAATTTCTAAAGTTCTTTATTAGGCAAAAAGTTTCATTATTTGAAACCTTTTTATCTTGGTTATTGGTTTCATTTTACTATTAGTTGTAAAATGAGAAAACCAAGTATAGCCTATTCCTTTCATTGGGGTTAAATTTCTTTGGATATTTTGAAAGTGGTTTTGTTTGTCCTAGATATCCCCTTCCTCATGATGTATTATCATTTCTTTGCCTTGTATTAAAAAACATAATAATAAAATGTTACTATTTCTAGATGTCATTGATCCGAGTGAATCGCTTTGGTCCCCGGGGAGGTGGAAGAAAAACTCTGAAAGTAAAGAAGAAAACCACAGTGAGACAAGAATGGGATGTAAGTCTTGGGTAGTAAATATCATGTTCTGGGGAATGGGCTTATGACTCTTGTTATGTAGCGAGATGGCGCTGAGCTGTAATAGGGTTGCGTGGGGTCTCTAGGCATGTTTCTGGTCTTGGAAGGAAGAGCAGGATATTGCCATCCCCCAAGAGAACATATGCTAAGGGCAATAACTTCTAGTTTCTTCCAAGGATTAGAGTTTTAGTGAGATAGAAACTATATTCTCAAAAAAGGTTTCTTCTGCAGCTTGATGTAGTGATCACACTTTGTTAAAAAACTTTATGATTGCCTTATTGAATTCTAGTATGTGGGAACTATAACTTCAGTTAAGTTTACTCATTTTGAATATTTATTCCCTGTTTTAAAATAATAGAGTGCTTTATTTCCTGTATAACACTTAAAATAGGCTATTTGCTAGAAGACATTTAGAAATAATCTGTCTTAACATTATATTTACAATATTGGTTCCTAAAAAAAGGATTTTTGGTCTTAGGACTTTGAATCAATTTTCAGCTACTAAAACTCAGTAACTGTTAATATTTTAAAAGCTCATTTTTTTCCCCTTTTTCTTCTTTTTAAAGAATACTGTGAATGATCTAACAGTGCACCGGGCAACTCCTGAAGATTTGGTAAGTTTAACCCTGAAAGTTAAGTCCTGAACTATGTTTTAGTTGGTGTCTGGTTTCTATCTTTAGAACAAAGGCCATTGTCCCTTTTGGAAATTGTTTAACTTTATTTAATCTGTTCACATCTGTAGAACACCAAAAAGTATAACTTAAGAGATTTCTGATTTTACTGAGGCTTATTAGCTATTGTTAGACTTTTACAGTCTTATCACTTATCTAGAATTGACCTATAGTATAGACCTCTGTTTGTCTTTCCTGTCTAGAAATATCTTCAGCATTTTGTTATTATTGTTATTTTAAAGACAGGTCTGTGAGCTGTGTATCCCTGGCTAGCCTGTGCATGGTGGGGACTAATCTACCTTCTGTGTCTGTAGATATGCCTAGCCTTGACTTCTCTTACAGGTGGAATGAAGTATATGGTCTCTTACGTGTAGCTCTTTTTCTGGTGTATTTTGAAGATTTATCCATATTATAGTATTTATCTCTACTTCATTCCTTTCTGTTGTGAAATAATGCTCCATTGAATGGGGATTCCAGATTTGATGTATCTGTTAGCGTTATATCTGGTATATACTTCTTGTCTATTATGAGTAATATCATTGTTGATATTCACGTACAATTCTCTATATGAACATATGCATAAGCAGGCAGTTGCGTATATCTGAACATAATAGGTAGGTCTTGTGTTTTTTTTCGACTTCGTGGATAACTGCCAAACTGTTTTCCAAAGTGCCTTCGTGATTTCAGTTCCACCAGAATGTGTGGAGCTTCCAATTTATACACATCATTATTGTCACCTTTAAAAATGTTAATTCTCCCGGTGGGTATAAAGTGCTGCCTCATTGTGAGTCTGATTTGCATGTTCATAATTCTTGATTGGCTAGTCTTTTTGGTAGTTTGCATGATTAAAACTTCATTAGATGACTCAGTTTTGTTTGTACTTACAAGGGCACTAGAGCCCTTGTAAAGGCAAATGTCTACTTTTATTCCTCAGTCACCCCAGTGGACTCTTCCCTTCCCACTCTTTAGGAGCTCTGGCTCCTATCTCCTCCGCCTCAGGAGCTCTCCTTCCCTGGATATCTACATCATCTGTGACCTCACTTCCACATGACGCTACTGCAGAGCTATACAAACAACATCATTAACTTGGAAGTTATGCAGTTATTATGAAAGGGGTGTGCTTTGCCAAAGACCCTTTACATCACCTGTAAAGTGTCAGTGCTGACCACTACTAGTTGCTATTTTAGCACTCACTGTATGAGTTTTAACCTGTGAATTGAAGAACACTAGGATTTTGGTAGTCTGTACAACTGTAGTAAAAGTTAATATTTTTGTGTCTTTAGGCTAGACCTCCCAAATTCTAGATACTTACTTCTCTTTTAGATCATTTTTGAAAACATAGAAAACTATGAAAGTTTTAGCTATGAATGTACACACATGTGCGCATGCATGCATGCACACACACACGTTGAACCAGAAAGGAATAAAGAAGGGGTCAACTAGCATAAGCGGCCTTACATAGGAGCAAGCAACTTCTTTGCTACTGAGGACATTTCTTTACAGTGTTTTCTTCTGTATAGGTGCGCCGTCATGAGATACACAAGTCAAAGAATAGAGCATTGGTGCACTGGGAGCTTCAAGAAAAAGCTTTGAAGAGAAAATGGAAGAAGCAGAGACCAGAAGCTTCAAGTCTTGAAAAAAGAAGATTATCTATCATGAGGGAGGTAGTGTGAAATTCATTGTTTTCCAGTTCTCTTTTCCTCAGGTTGACTTCATTGGAGAGACTCTACTACCTATTACAACCTTAACAGTGAGCTGCATGGTGGCTTTACACAGAGCAGCAGGATGTTGAGTGGAGTCTAGTGCAGAGAGCAACAGGGTGGGTGGAGTCCAGTGAGTGTAGAGAGCAGTAGCAAGATGGATGAGTCTACTGTGGAGAGCAGCCTGATGGGGTTCTAGTGCAGACAGCAGCAGGATGGGTGGAGTCTACAGTAGAGAGTAGCCAGATGGGCAGAGTCTAGTGCAGCAAGATGGGTGGAGTCTAGTTTGATGCTTTAAATGTTTCCACAACTCATTAGCTCTGTAGCCTTAGATTATATAACTCCTTGAATTTCCTCCCCCTTTTCTCTCTTTCTGCCTTTTAAAAAATAGCTTACAAAGTATCATGTTCCTTCTGCCATTCTCATAATAGTTAGTTGTGGATGGTTGACTCCCACTCCATCCCCCCCACACCCTTTTTTCTACCCTCCCACTGATTCTTCTGCCTCCAGAGTCCCCATTTCATTTTCATATCACACGGATTCACCTTTTTTTCCAGTTTCATGGTCCTGTAAGACAGTTTTCTGACCTCCATACACACTTACTCCCATGTAAACATACATACTTAACAGAAGCTAGAACCCACATAAGAGAGGACATTCAGATCTCATCTATTTGGGTCTGGATTGCCTAACTTAATTAATATAATACTTTTAGTTCTAATCATTTGTTTTGTTTTGTTTTTTTTTTTTTTATATACAAACTTTGTAGCTTCATTTTCCTTACGTTAGCTTGATTTTTTTTTTTTTTTTTTTTTTTAAATCTTTAAAATTCTTAGCTGTGTTGCCGGGCAGTGGTGGTACATACCTTTAATCTCAGCACTTGGTCAGGCAGATATCTATGAGTTCAAGGCCAGCCTGGTCTATAGAGTGAGTTCTAGGACAGGCAGTTACCCAGACAAACCTGTCTCAAACAACAACAACAAAAGCACCTCCCCAAAATCTTGGCTGTGTTATGAGATTTTAATGGCAGAATCCTTAAATTTTTTATAAAAAAATTTATGTGTATGATGTTTTGCCTTCATGTATGTCTGTGCACCATGTGCATGCCTGGTGCCTGTGGAGGCCAGAAGAAGGTGTCAGATTCCCTAGAAGTGGGGTCACAGGCGGTTGTGAACCACCATGTAGGAGCTGGGAATTGAACCCAGGTCCTCTGGAAGAGCACCCAGTGTTCTTAGCCACTGAGTCATCTCTCTAGCTCTGGCATAATGCTTTTAAAGAGATCACCACAGTCTTTGGCAAATAGTGCTCTATAACTGCAAACTGCTGTAACTGTCTCAGTTCAACAGAATGAAATACTATCAAACAATTTTGTGTGTCTGTTGATCTCGGTCATCAGCCGTTCACCTCTGGCTTAACCTTTTGCCTGCCCAGTGTTTAAAGAAGTAATCAGATTTGTAGGGTGGGCAGGCTGGGAAGTCAGAAGGAACCTTTTTATCTGAGCTGAGGTCACAGAGAAGGAATGTGCTGTGTGTGTGACTTCTTGACCAGGCTTAGCTTACAGTGTGTGCTCTTGGCGTGACCTTTCATGGTGGCTTTAAGTACAGGCTGCCTTTTGAGAAATTCCTTGGGTTCTTAGAGCAGTGGTTCTCAATCTGTGGGTCGTGACCCCTTTGGGTCAAACAACACTTTCACAGGGGTCACCTAAGACTGTCAGAAAACATAGATATTTACATTACGATTCATAACAGTAGCAGAGTTACAGTTATGAAGTAGCAATGAAATAATGTTATGGTCACTGCAGCATGATGAGCACAGCTGCATTAAAGGACTATGGTGTTAGGAGGGGTGAGAACCAGTCTCACAGAAATCTTGTGCATTAGGAAGAATGGTTTCTCCCAAATAATGTTTCCATGACTTGAAAAAGGAACAGTGGGTTCAGAGAATACGCCTTTACATCTTGTGATCTTGGACCAGTCATTCACATTTGGTATATGCCAGTTCTCACTGAAAGGTCCCAGCCAACAGACTTGACCTAGAAAACCAGATGACCTCTTTGGGAGGGGTCAGACTCGAGGCTTTGGTTTTCTTTCTCTAGCTTTAATTTCCTTTTTAAAATACTTTCTTTTTGAAAATTTGTTTTAGTTTTTTTGCCTGTGAGTGTTTGCCTGCATGTCTGCTTGTGTGTTTGGTGCCAGTGGAGGTGAGAAGAGGGTGTTGCCTACCCCCAGAACCGAGTCACAGAGTTGTGAGTCCCCATGTGAGTGCTGGGACTCCAGCCTGGTTATCACGGACTTAACCTGTGATACCCACTGAGCCATCTCTCCAGCCCACCTAGCTTCTCATAGTAGAAGTAGAGGGAGAAGAGCAGTGAGCGGGCAGGTAGAGGGTCTGGGAATGCTGCTTCTTCCCTCTGCAGTGAGGTGATTCTCAGTCCTGCCTGCACACTTCATTGTGGCTGACATGCTCGCTCCCAAGGAGGCTGGTGTGAAGCTAGGTGTGGACAGTTTCCTCAGTTTCCCAGGGTGCTTTCCTGTACTGCAGGGCTTCAGTCCATGTTTCCTTTTAGTAATGGATCTCACTTAGTAAGGCTAGTACAGTGATCTTTGACTGCGCGAACAACCTACTCCAAGAAATGTAACAGAGACCTAGCAGAAGAGGGCAAAGCAGTGGCTTTATGTGAGACCTGATTGTAATTAATACCCTGTATCAACATGATTAGTAAGATTATCCCTTCGCTTTCTGTTTTTGTCAGCTTCTGCTGTGGCCATAGCTATGCTGATCCCATTATATATTATATCCAATGTAAGTTATAATCCACAAGCACTTAATTGCATGGACTTGGAAAGTATTTCACTGAAGATATAAATGTGGTTCATAAAAGAATGTGATTTGTATTGTAATAACATTCCAAGCATGGCTAGCATGTACAGGTTATACCACCTGTATACAACCCTTCTGCCACCCCTGTAGGGTCCAGGAGGTGCATAGATCTTTATTGACATGCCAGTATATCTTAGGAGACAATATGTAGAAACAAATTTACCTTTTTAAAAAAATGTCTAGGCTGCGTATAGATTTGCCATAATTTATTTATTGATTGTTTTATTTGTGGACACTGATGTTGTGTATTAGAGTGCAGATTAAGCTTCTGGGAAGAAAGGAACTCAATATACAGTAATTTAAACAAAACATAGATTTTGTTCTCTTGTGGAAGAGCTCAGTGGTAGCTGGTAGAGGGCCCTACATTTCTTCAGCACATGACTTAGTACAGGATGGCTGTTACAGCACCCTTTAGTTGTATGCAAGTAAACAGCAAGTAGAAATAGTGTCTGCTATTGTTTTTATGACAGCCAGAGATTTTGGTGTTATGTCTTGTTCCTCAGAACATTATTTTGTGGCTATTCCCATGTTCAAAGAGGGTTGGGAAATTAGGTGCCTCCATTGCTGAAATTTAGGAGTTGTGCTATTAAAGGGCAATACAGGGGATAAGTAGCAGTGTGTGCCACTCACAGATTGGTTCTTACCTTGTCACTATAAATAATGCAGTGAATATTGAACATGTTTCTGGGTATAGGCTTGTTTGTTGATGAATTATTGACAGAAGTGCTAAGTCAAGGGCAGAGCTTTAGCTCAGTATTAGAGCACTTCTTAGGATGTCTCAGGGTTTTACCCCAAATACTAGGGGTGAAAAAGAAAAGAAAAAGAGTCAGAGTATCTTCATCTTTGGTTTCAGTTACTAAGTTTTTTTGTGTTTATGGTGTCTGTGTTTAAGGGATATCATAGGACCATAGGCATATACATGATACAGTGGGACAGTATGGTTGTCACCATGCTAGATAAACTACACAGAATGACCTTATTAATAACCACATTGGGGCTGGAGAGATGGCTCAGCCATTAAAGGCTAGGCTCACAATTAGAAGTATCTACATTGATGCCCAGTGTTCATTGTAATCAGATCTTAAGTAAGACCCATGCCGCGCACCATTGACACAATAGAAAACTTAAGTTTAAAGAGATTAGGGTTTGTTTACTATTTCTGGTGTGGATCTAGAATCTAGTGTACAGCATCAAGTATGCTCTTGGCCTTGTGCAATTCTAAAGTTTGCTCTGGAAGGAGCAAAATCAGGACTTAGTTTGAGTAATGCACCTAGCTGACCTACTTGGCCATAGCAGAACAGATAACACAGAGTGCAATTCGCTTTTCTCTTTGTTCCTTAGAATAGTAATTGATGTCATTATGTCTGTGTTATAGTGAAATTCTAGGCAGAGTGTTTGTTATTAGATGCTATATTGATTTGAGTCAGTGTTAGAAATGGCATTGCTTTGTTTTAACATTGTTTATGGCTTAAGAGTGCCATCTGGTGTTGATAGATAGAATTGACTCATCTTTGGCCCATGTCTTTGTATGTATGTTAAAGTCCTTCAATAGAAAGTGCATGATTAGAGGCACGAGTGTAGTGGTGCTTTTGTGTAACCATCGCTCCATGGTAAAAACCCAACCTGTTTATAAATACCAAAGCATAACATTTTTTGTTTAATCCTAAAACCTTTACCTTGTTTTTTAAGTCACAGACCATGCACGGCCTGTTAGTGGATTATCAGAAGACTTCAGTAGTGGAAACACTTTGACTGTGGCTCAGAGATTCTTAACTTTAATTTGTGCTTTTAATCTATATCATTATTTACTAATGAGTTATGAAATCATATAAGTAGGCACAACCATCACTTAAAACTAGAATGGAATAAAACCTAAAAAGTCACTCTCATGTGGAAATCCTACTATAAAAGTCTTACTTTAAAAAGTGTGTGTGTTTCTGGAGAGCAGGCCTTACTCCTTGCCTGGGCACCAAGTAGAGCTGGCGGAGGTGTGGGTGAGCCAGCCCCAAAGTTATGAGTGTGGGAGAGCTGTCCTTACTAATCATCTGTGATGCAGTAGTGTGGGCATGGGAGAGATGTCCCCCCCTTACCCCTCGCCTTGCTGCCTGTAACCCTCCCCCTTACACTCGGGAAAGTGGGCCTTGCGCCTTACCTGGGCAGCAGAGCAGAGCTGACCCTACTGACAGGAGTGTGGGTGATCTGGCCCCACCCCTTCTTCCTTTTACTGCCTGTGGCAGGTGGGAGAGCTGGCCCTGAGGTCCAGGTATGGGAGAGCTGACCCTTGTTCATTGCTGCAAGCTGTGAACAAACCTGGGCAATGCTGGAGAGTTCACCCTGGTGGTGAAGATGGGGAGAACTGGTGGGGTGACCAGCCCTGCAACTACCCAGGCCCAGAACCAGGGTTATGAGTTGGCCCACCCCAACGTCCACCCCATTTATGATCTGCTGGAGCATGTGAAGGGACTGGTCCTGCAGACCCAAAGCTGCAGGATTTCCATGACATGGGACAACAACAGGATATCTGAGAGGAGTGCCAGTTAGGGCCCAGCATGGATAGTGTAGCAGAAAACAGAGGCCTCCAGCCAGGCCAATGACTTTATAGTGAACACTTGCAAGTAAAGATATATGGACAAAGGGTTCACTGTGTCACACTACAGCTTCCATGATGAGATTCCCCCCCCCCGCCTGTTTTCTTAAATTTCATTTTATTAGGAGGGATTGCAAGGGCAGATATGAAGGGATGGGGAAATGAAAGGGATCAAGATGTATGATGTGAAAGATGTAAAGAGTAAAAAGAAAGCTAAAAACGTGAATGTATAAGGTGTGTGTGTGTGTGTGTGTGTGTGTGTGTGTGTATGTGCATGCATATATATGTGAGTGTGCTGTGTGTGTTCCAGATCACAATGTAATATATTTTCTTCGAAGCTATAGATTACTGTGATTGCCCGTCTACTGTCATCTAATATTGCCATTGGCTGGCTATAGAATGGTCATGGCCCATGGTTAAAAGCAAAGCCAGCAACCACAACCAATGAAGGTTGATATTTAAGCCTTTAAAATGTAGTGTTTGACGCCTTCCCTTAGTCCTTTTCCTTAGTGATTTTAAAAGCTCATATTCTTCTCTGAACAGTACTTTTTTCCCCTTAATATGTGTGTAGATCCTTTCTGATCAGTACCAGACACAGGATGCGCTGGAGAAGTCCGATCATCTGATGGCTGCCACCAAAGGTCTATTTGTTGATGTTCCTCGTAAGCGCACAGGTACGTGTTCAGTCCGCACAAAACCTGCTCTTCTTGATTGTTTTTGTTTGTTTTGTTTTTTCGAGACAGGGTTTCTCTGGCTGTCCTAGAATTTGCTCTGTAGACCAGGCTGGCCTTGAACTCGTAGAGATCCACCTGCCTCTGTCTCCCGAGTGCTGGGATTAAAGGCGTGTATCACCACTGCCCGGCTTTGCTCTCCTTTCTTAAATTCAGCTTGTGATTGGAAGAACTCTAGCTGGCTTAAACAGGAAGATTATTGGGGCTAAGAGTCTCAGTTCGTTTTCTCTTTACTGGGAATATGAAGTGTTACAAATTATTCATCTAAGGAAACAATCTACAAATGTCTGGTGTGAAATGCAGTGTTTTGTACCTATCAAACGTGGCTTAATTTTCAGTATTAAATTGTCACATAATATATATATATATATATATATACATATATATATATTTACATATAGTTTGAATAAGCTTAACTTAAAATCTAAAGCAACATTAGTTTCTTGCTAAAGGAAACTTTGCTGATCTTTAGTTATATATGATTATCCCTGCCCCACCCCCAGGGTCCATGTAGCCAAGACTGGCCTTGCACTCCTAAACTTCCTTCCTCTTAATTCCTGAGTGCTGACATTATAGGCACACATCACTATTCTCCGCTCCAACATTATTAGTCATAATCTGTATATAACTTGTTTAATCTTTCAGAAGCATGTGATTTATTTTTAGCAGAAAGTTTGAATTCCAGGTCAGCCATTTATTAGAGTAACTTGGATAGTTACTTAATTTCTCCAAGTTCCAGTTTACTGATTTGTAAAATAATAGACTATATCTCATGGGATCTATGAAGGTAAAAATGAATTTAAATATGTTTGGTACATATACATATGTGTAGGAGGAGCTGCTCTTTGAGATTTCCCTGAAGTGAAGGGAACCTGTGGCAGTGTAGAACTTGTTAAAGCTATTGAAGCAGATGAGAGAAATCATAATGACTGGGGTTCTTTCTGCAGGGTTTCCAAATGTAACAATGGCTCCAGATTCCTCTCAGAGTCCCATTGGGGTACATCAAGATCCTGGCACCCAGTCCACCCTTAATGAATCTCTCATAGAGCCTCAGGTAATACACAGCACTCACAATCACATGCCCGTGCTGAAGTGAGTTCAACTTGATAGAGGCACTGTAAACATTTAAGTGCTTAACTGTCAGCTATTGTCCTGTCAGCTTTACAGAGATGGTAGAAAAAGAAAGCTGACAAAGGAAATTGAGAGAGATTAGCTAGATAAAGAAAAGGACAGAAGTTGAAGGATGAGTGTGTAATTGAGTATGTGATGTGTGTGTGTGTGTGTGTGTGTGTGTGTGTGTGTGTGTAAGTCACAGGACAACCTTGGTGTCATCCTGAGGAATACTATCCACCTCCTTTGAGACAGGATTTCTCATTGGTCTGGAATTCACCCAACTAAGCCTAGTCTGGCAGGTGGGGAGTCCTGGGGATCTCCGTGTCTCTGCTCCACAGTGCTGAGATTAAAAGCATGCACTGCCATGCCTGGCTGTTTAGTGTGTGTTAGGTGTTGGACTGAATTCCTCATACACATACAATCCTTATTGATTGTAGAGGAAGAGAACTTATAATGAGTAAGGCGTAATGAGTCAGAGAAGGAAAGGGGAAGACGGAATTGTCTGGGTAGGAATAAGGTCACCGACATTATAGAGGCATTTTTGAGTGGAGTGGCCGGATAGAAGCAAAGTTGCAGAGCACAGATGGTGGGTGCAAAATGGGAAATGATTGTTTAAAGAGATTGTTGTGCCAGCAGTGGTTGCTCAGCCATGCAATACTAGCACTACAAAGCTGAGACAGAGCAATTGTGAATTTGGGGCCAGCCTCGGGTATATAAAAAATTGAGTTAGCCTGGGCTAAACAAAAAGCAAACCATGAACAGAAGATAGTATCTCAGGGTGGGCACAGGCTTAGTGTAAGAAGGGAAAGTTTTTCATACTTAAATACTGAGAGCTAAAGGGAGCTCTAGAGGTATTAGAAGGACACTAGAGGAAGAGTTGAGATGGTTCAGTGTTTAGCACACATGTGAAGGGGTTAGCCTTAGAAGTTTTTAGGATAAAAAGAAAGGATGAGTGAGCGTGTAATCAAGCCGTGCTCTGGTTTTATTGTCGAGACAGGCTCTTAATGAAGTAGATGATGAAGAAGAAGAGAGCACTGTTCACAGCCAATCAGATGACAGCGAGAATGAACTGCCTAACTCCCTCAGCTCACAGTCTAACAGGACCACAGAGAGGTATGTGTGTGTGTGTGTGTGTGTGTGTGTGTGTGTGTGTGTGTGTGTGTGTCAGACACACACACACACACACTTTTGACCATTGCAGAAGAAGCTACACATGCCATGAAAAGTCACTTCAAGTGTGCCAGGATGTATTTTTGTTGTTCATTTTTTGACACAGGGTCTCTCCATGTAGTCCTGACTGTCCTGGAATTCAATTTGTAGATCAGGTAGACCTGATTAAAGACATGCACTACCACCTCTTGACTGCTCCAAATTTTAAAAGTTGTTGTAGGAGTTCAAAAAGTTTTTTATTCCTCTTGACGCCTTTCTGTAAATACAAATAAATGTATAGAAATATATCTCCTGTCCTCTTGTTTCATATATAAAAAAATAGCATGCTGTACTTGAATTTATCACCTGACATAACATGAAATCACTCCCCAGCCTTCTGTAAGTTCTTAGGGATCACTTGCTTTGTTTTTACAGAACAGTGAAGCAGCTGTTGGGCTGAAAATTGAGTGAATGTCAGAGTTGACTGGCCACTTCCCAGGATACATGGCCATTTGTATTTCCACTATTTTGTTGTAACAAAAACACTAAATAAATTTCTTACGATATGTATTTTTATATTATTTGAGGTTCATATTTAGGAAAAATTGTGAGAATTGGAACTTGAGATTTAAAATGTAAATGCTGTGTAATTTTGCTTTAAAATTGTCAAATTCTACTTTATGAAGAATTGTACTCTGAAATTCCTTCTCGATCCCAAACTACAGAGTGCTTCTCTTATTTTTTTTTTTTCCCTAAGTGGTGTGTGGTGATGTTTGAGATTCAGTCTTCTCAGGTTACAGTTTATTTTTGGTACACGGGATGAGGTACACACCTACCTGTCTTTTTAATGGCTTTCTGATAGTCCTTATACTATTAGAAAGACCTCCTCATCCCACTGGTTTCAGAAGCTTAGTGTCTGTCTTAGTGTGGGCACATGTCTGCACTTGCTGCTCTAATCATTCTCTAGTACTAGAGAGTTGTTTAGCGAGAACTTGTAGCATTTATAAGCACCATAGTTTTTCTTTCTGTTTACTTGTTTGAGACAAGATCTCTTTATGTAGCCCTGACTGTTCTAGAACTTGATATGTAGATCAGGCTGGGATTAGAAGTATGTGCTACCATGCCTGACTTTTTTACAGCTTTTCTTAAATTTAGGGTGTTCTTGCTGGGCGGTGGTGTCTCATGCGTTCAATCCCAGCACTCAGGAGGCAGAAGCAGCTGTCTCTGTGATCTTGAGGCCAGCCTGATCTACAGAGCTAGTTCTAGGACAGCCAAGGCTACACAAGGAAGCCCTGTCTTGGAAAACCAAATTAGGGTATTCTTAATAATTTTGATCTATTTTTATAAGAAAATTAGTATCAATTTACTTAACATCATAAAACAATAGTAAGTGCTTTTTTTGTTTTTGAGAAATGTTTTAACATTTTTCTTATGTAGGATTTACTTATTTCTTGCTCAGCTTATCCTTTTGTTTGTGTAAGTGGAACTTTTTTTTTTTTTTTTTCTGTGTGGTTGGGGAATTGAGGGCCTTGGAGGGAGGTAACCACTTTTCATGAGTTTCACCCTAGGCTCCCTTCCCTAACTCTTCCAGCTGTCATCATTCGTGTTTCTGTAGGCTCTCATGCCTGCTTCTTACCTCAGTGACCATCTACCTCACTGAATCTTACGTTAAGTTGAGTTCTAGAAGCAGTTCTCCAGCTTCTGGGTTTAGCATCATGTCACATGCAAAGGACAGTTCTTGTTTCCTGTGTCTTACACCTCCTCTCCTCAGTGGATTACTTACAGGGCTGTGTAAAACAATGTTGAAGTAGTAGGCATCTCTGCTGTTTTCTTTATCTTATCGCAGTATGCTTGTTTTGATTGAGGTGTGTATGGGCTTGTGCGCCAGACCCTCCCTGTCATTTCATTTGGTTGTCCTCTCTTAAGATTGCACTGGTTAATAGTCCAGTTTCTTAATTTTTCAAAGAATTGGGCTCCTGGCTTAGTAATTTGAGCTAGTAGTTTTAATTCTCCTGCCCCAGTTTTTTCCCTTTACCTTTTTTCCTTTGTGCTTTCTTTTGTTGCTTCTTGACTTAGGAGTGTAGTATATCTCTTTTCAGTTGACAAAAATAAATGGATTATTTAAGAAGCAAGGTCATTTCAGTTGATTTTTCTGCTTTTCACTGAGATTTGCCTATACATACATAACTAAAGGCAAAACAAAGCAAAACTTTGGAACCTCCTTGCCATTTCTAGTTTAATCACGCTGTGTTCAGCCTGTGGTCTGTCATCTTTCTCCTTGTGGAACTTGGTGATGCTTTCTTTATGAGCTGTCTATGATCACATTTTTGTGAGTATTCCATGTACATGCTTGAGAAGTGGCTGTGATTCTATTGGAAGGTATAACGTTCTTTGTGAACATCATAACACCTACCTTGCAGACTATGTTGTATTTCTTCTGTGTCTTTAGTTAATTTTGCCATATTATAGACTGAGAGTGATGTATTAAAGACTCCTAGTTTTAGTGTGCTTCTGTTTTTCTTCATCTTTCTTGTTTTAATATACTTAGTTGAAGTTTAATACATCCTTTTTTTGTGAAGAAGACTTATACTTATAGGATGTGTATATTAATAAATGCTATATATCTTACTCTGATCAATGACTTTTAGCATCATAATCTCCATTGTCATAGTAAATGCCTTTTGGTTCAATCTTTTTTGTCTGAAATTGGGGATAAAATCTCTATTTCTTGTTTCTGATTGTCTGTTTTATGTTTGCTTTTTACATATAGTCTTCTACATTTAGCCTTTTTCAATTATATTACAATACTTACAATTTATATTACCCATGCTCCTTGTATTCATTGGTTGGTGAGTATGGCCTTCTTAGTCAATTTGGAAATTCTAATTAGTGAAGTAAGATTGTAATACTTGTTGATACAGTAGGTGTGTTAAATGTCAAATTTGCCATATCCACTAGTAGTACTGTACTTCACACTGTATTGTTTTTCCTTTCTGTTGTTGATTTGATCTCACTGTGAAAGTTAGGATGGCCTCAACTGTCAGCTTCCGCCTTAGCCTCCTGTGTGTTAAGATTGCAGGCTTGTACACTGTCTTTTTCTATATATTCACTGTTCATTAAAAAGTTTTGGTATTTATGAATATTGTAGTTCTGTTGTGATGGTTACCTTTGTGTATGAACCTTTTAATAGGCTGTTAATTCTGTTCTTAATCTTTGCTGTCAGCTGTATGCTTTCTTGGTTTTCCTTTGCACATTGGCTATTCACCTGAGCTCTTCTGCATTTCTCCCCTATTGCAGTTGCACTCTTAGTTTTGAATTGACAGAACAGAAAGCATCTACACACTGCTTTCCAGTATATCATGATTTTTTAAAATCTTACAGTCGTGAAATTATTAAATGCTCATTCAGTCCTTCATGTTGCCTTGATTGTTTTGTAATTGAATCTTGCTTAGTTAAAGCCCATGCTGTGGGGCCTGTGAGTAAAATGTTGAATTCTTTAGGCATTTTTCTTTTTCCCCCTCTTATTGAAAATGGATTTTTTTTTCTTCACAGAATACATCTTGATTACAGATTCTCCTCCCTCTGTTCCTCCCAGTTCTTCCCAACTGTTCCTCCCAACTGAATCCACTCTCTTTTTGTCTCTCATTAGAAAACAAACAGGCTTCTACATATAATAATAAAATTATTATAAATTATAATATACTATATTTTATTACATATTATAGAATTTAAATATGGATATATACTGTATAAAATATAATAATATTTTAAGAAGCTGACACAGCAAACAGAAAGAAGTGAGCCTAAGAGAATGGGCAAGAATCAGAGACCCACTTGTTCCCACACTCAGATAAAGCCATAAAGACACTAAACTGGAAGCCATACTATATCTGCAGAGGACCTGGTGCGGACTCAAACAGGCCCTGTGCTTGCTGCCTCATTCTTGTGACTGTATATGGGCTTTGTTCATGTGTGTTTAGAGGGCCTTGTTTTCCTGGTGTCCTCCATCTCCTGACTCCTACACTCTCCCCACCTCCTCTTTTACAGGTTCCCTGATCCCTGAAGGGGTTTCAGTGTTTATAAGGTCCCTCATTCTCTGCATAATATTTAGAGATTTTTCTGTAGCTTCTGTATTTGAAGTACTGCTGGCTTTTTTTTTTGGCAATGCTCTTCACTCTTGGTTAGCCTTATGTGTTGCTTTTACGAAATCTGATGCTATAGTAATTTTCTTGCTTTTATAGGATATTTGGCATATTGTCACCTTCAACGTTTATTTTTCTGTTTTTAGACTTAAGTGTTGCTAAGATGTCCCATAGTTGAGGGTCCAGGTCAGTTTCCCTTATCCAACTGTTGGCCCTTTAAGTTGTAGATTTGTCTTTCCCTGTCCCTGTTGTCGGGTGCTAGCTGTTCTTTAGATGTCCTGCTTCTCTGTTCAGTGACTCATTGTAGACATGGAGGATTGACTTCTCTCCTATTCTCGTTTGTTTTCTCCCTAATCTAATCTTACTTCCACTCTTGTATTGCTTTCCTTAACTTCCTCAGTGCTCCTTATGAAATTAAATTCTTGTTTGATACATAGTATTAATCTTTATTTCTCAGGTAGATTTTCTTTAAAGAATTTCTTTCCTCCATTCAGTAAACCATTTAAAAATTTATTCATTTAAAAATTTAATTTTTAGACCAGGTGTGGTAGCATATGCCTTTAATCCCGTCACTCAGGAGGTAGAGGCAAGTGGATCTCTATGAGTTCAAGGCCAGCCTGTTCTAGGACAGAGCTAGTTCTAGGACAGCCAAGGCTACCTGTCTTCAAAAACCAATAATAAATAAATAAATAAATAAATAAATAAATAAATAAATAGGGTTTTTTTTTTTTTAGAATTTCTTATCCAAAGCATGTATACATGTGTACACATGTGCACGTGTGTGCACATATGTGCGCACTTGCACGCCCCCACACACAATCTTTTGCTATTACAAGTGTTTTAAAGTTTGCTTATTGTGGTGAGATTTGAACTTGGACTTGAGTCTATGCAGGTGCTCTACCCCGTTGCTGTCTCTAGCTCTTAGTTTTCTGAGACATACTTTTACCCTGTAGCCTATCTGGGTCTCCAGTCTGTGATCCTTTTATCTTAGTTTCCCAAGTGCCTGGATTACCAGCAGGCACAGCTACCATGTCCTATTGTTCCGTTTTTTAATTCTGCTGTGAACTAGATACACAGGGGACAGACATGCCAGGCAGACAGCTTAGTGAGAAGTTTTATTAGAAAGAATAGGGAGGGGGAAGGAAAGAGAAAAGAGGTAAAAAGGCACAGAGACAAAGAGAGGACAGAAGAGGGAGAGAGGAAAAGTCCTGTCTGCCCCAAGGGGTCATGGGGAAAGAGTGTATAAATGGGCGGGGTCTTTCTTTTAAAGGGGTCCTTTGCACCTGGGCTGAGTGCATTCTGCCAGGTGACAGGGGCAGGCTAGCATAATGCCTGAATCCTTACAAATGCTTGTATGTTTAATTCTACCTGTGTGTTGTTGCTGTTTTATTCTGACTTCCTCTTGGTGTTATCAGAGAGCGTTCTTCATTAGCTCAACCATTTGAATTTAAATTTTCTGTTTGTAATGTCACTATTGTATGTATGGATTTTGTGGATATAGTTGAGCACCTCCCATTCTTTTCTGTCAGTTCTAGTGAAGAAGTCAATTAAATAAAATTCAGGAAGATTCTGGATATGATCCATTCTACCACAGAATTCTTTTTCATCTGTGGTTCTGTGAAATTAGAACACATGTGACCTGCTTCAGAATACGGTAACGGAACATGTCTGGAAAAGAGTTGTAGACATTCCAGTTTTAAAGAGGAAGAATTATCAAATGTAGTCAGTAGTTATAAGCAACACTGGAATCCAGACAGACAAATTCCATTAGGTTTCAAGGCCTGGAAATAATCATCTCTGGCCCTAGTCTTCATCCTCCAGCTCCATAGCTCTGCCCAGTGTTTCTGAGACTTTTCCCTTGGCCTCGGTGCCTGCAAATTTAACATGTACATCTGTAGCTCATTCCTCCTTTTGCCTGAAGAACAGACAGCTCATGTTTATAGCTGGGTGGATTTATCAGCTTACTCTTCTCTGTAGGATTTTAGGAGTCTGGTACCAATTCTTTACCTGTCAGTCCAAGCTGTCGATATTTCTGCTGTTAAAACATTCTCAGGAGCTCTTGTAGGTGTCTGTGCTTTACCTGATAGACAATTGGTCCTCATAGATCTTTCTTGGATAATCTCTTTTCACCCTGGGTTCTGCTGAGATGGCTGACATTGTATCTTGCCCTTCAGAACCAGGCAACACTTGGCAGCACACATATCTTCCTCTTTGGAGCTTGCTTTCTAAGCAGCAGTTTTGCTAATTTGAACATCTTTTGAGGTCTGCAGGCCCAAGCTTTTCTCAAAATTTCAAGTCCTAAATCCTTATTCTTTTCAGTGCTAGGGATTGAATTCGGAGCCTCAAGCATACTAGGCTGGCACTCTACCACTGAGCTGAATCTTAACCCTGAAGCCCTTTTGCTTAACAGTCTGCCCTCAGGCTTTCTCTTTCCTTACTTGTGTCCTTTGTAGCACTTTGCAATCTCCTCTACAAATTTCTACCACCCCAAACACTGGCCTGGCCGGTCTCCAGTTTGTAGCAGCATGTACTGTGTGTCCTTCGGAACTTTAGAAGCTCCACCAATAGTTATGTTTCTGTCAACTTTCTATTTACAGTATGGGAATTCTCTAAGTCAGTTTGGGGTTTCTCTATAGTGCCCCTCAGCTCTTCCTGGCTCTTCAATGGAGGAATTATTAACATCCATTTCTACCAATAGTTCGTTTAAGATGTAGGCTACTTCTGTCATGGCTCTTTTTGCTTAGACACACTTTTAGCAAATGGGGTTCTAATGTACTACATAGAGTTTGCTGGAAATTGCGATTTATGGAATGGCTTAATTAGATTATCTACTTCCTCTTTAATTTTGTAACAGTTTGATTTATAATTCACAGATAAACAGCCTATTCATTCATAACATAATTATTCAGTAATTTTTAAAGAATACATTAATGGTCATTCAGTCATCACTGCAATCAATTTTAGGTTATTTTTATTACTTCAGAAAGAAAACACATTTCCTCCTAGCCCTTTCAGCACTGGATAGCCACTAATATATTTTTTGTTCTATAGATTTGCCTGTTTAGACATGTCATATATAGATCATGCAATGTGCTGCCTTTTGTGTCTGGTGTCTTTCATGTTGTAGTATGTAACAATGTTTTATTCCTTTTTCTGGCTGAATAGTACTTCATTGAGTAGCTATACCACATTTTGCACATTTATTCATTATCCAGTAGATAATTGTTTCTGTTTTCTATCTTCCCACTTCTTATGTCTCAGTTCAAATGAGAAATAAACTATCAGCATTGTCAGTTCTGAGAATGATTGTGGGAGAGGCTGAGGTCTGTCATGAAAAGGGCTTTCAGGCACTAAGGCCCTAAGCTCGTCTTCTGACTCCTGCCCCATCTCTGGTCCAGAGCATTCACTTCAGTATGAGCAGACTGTCTGCTATGCAGATGGGCTCTCTTGAAGGGGAGAGAAACCACATGCACAGAACCACATATGCATAATTACTTTAGAGAAAGAAAGAAGGGTGAGACTATATGACAAAACCACAAAGGTAACCACTCTTGTGTAAGGGACTGTGGGACACAGGAACTGGAAGGCAGTTGGATTGATTTTTTTCCCTAAGATGAGAGGCCTTTTGACCTTCTACCTGTCTGTATCAGCTTTGTTCTGTTGCTAGGGTAAAATACCTAGACAAAAGCAGCCTAAGGAAGAAAGAATTTTGGTTTAAAGTTGCAGAGGAAATCCAGTCCCTTACAGCAGAAAGGCATGGCGACAGGAGCACCAGACCAGCCTATACCATTGCATGGGCAGTCTGGAAGCAGAAAGTAAGAAGAGGAGGTGGGGCCCAGCTATAAATGCTTCACTTCAAGCCTCACCCCCAGTGACAGACTTGCTCCAACAAGGTTACCTCTCCTAAGGTTCCGTAACCTTCCCAAACAGCACCATTGGCTGGGCCCAAAGTGTTTGAATGTGTAAGCTTATAGGGTGCATTCTCATTCAGTCTCAATATTGCCTTGTCAGCTAACGTCCAATAGAATTGTTTTAGTTGTGAATTGATGGAAATTCTTTCAAACCAAGCACATAAGTAGTTGGACAGTTTAAATGATAGTACCTATTAATTGTAATTGTCCCACAATTTATAGGTTTCTTCACCAACTAAAGGAAGAGAATTCTGAGTTAATCAATCAATTGTGGACTGATATTCAGCAGAAAATAGCTACCCAGTCGCAGAGAACCCCTCCAGGAAGTCCATCCTCGGTGCTCTTAGTGGAGGAACAGAAAGGCAAGCTGCTCTTTTGTAGTATTCCAGTAGCAAACTTTCTTAGGTTTAGTTTATTCATTTTGAACACAATCATTTTCAAATGCTACTTAATTTTTGGAGTCTTTATGCATTGACTGAAACCCTGATGAATCTGTTTGTGGGAGTGTTTTAAAGAAAACGTCTTCCCTTGAGATGCTTTCTGCTGTGTTCTTCCTTCTCAGCTGCTCTGAATGCGACCGATGCTGTCAAGAGAATCCAGGCTGGGCTTCAGCCCGAGGAGTCTGCTGAGACTGCGGACTCCAGCTATGTGGTGAAGCAAGTGCTCAACTCAAGGAAGCAAAAGCAGCCGTTAAATAAAGGTCCGCATTTTCTCCCTTTACAAAGATGATTTGTTAAACACACATCCTGTTGTAGCTTTATCAGTCACCAAGTACAACTTTCTCCCTGGTGCTCATCTGCTTGGATGTATTTAAGTATGAGTTTGCTGAGGGAAAGCTAAGAAATCCTTTCTGTGCACATAATGTGAGAGAGTTATAACGTGTTAGCTACACTTCATGTAAACGTTGTTCCAACACTGTAAGTTTTTTAGGTTTTTAATTATAAAGACTGTGGTAACTTCTAACTTTTTGAATGGTAAACATTTAAATGATTTCTTGGTAATTTTGTATTTGTGGTTTTCCTGGCTTTGAAATAGAATTACTTTTGTCATTCTCAGTGAAAAAAAAGCCAGATATGCGCGCTCCTTCCAAGCAGAAGAAAAACATGTTATCCTCCAGCACAACCTCCCCAGACAACACCTCCAGCCTGGATGTCCTCAAACACATGATCCATGAGGTGGAACATGAGATGGAGGAATATGAGCGGTGGACGGGCCGTGAGGTCAAGGGCCTGCAGGGTGGTCAGGGCCTCACAGGTTTCACTCTGTCACTGGTGAGCTCTCTCTGCCGCCTGGTTCGGTACCTTAAAGAGGTAAGAATACAAGGTTATGTGACTCTCTCTTCAGGTGTAAATATATGTGGATTGTTTTCTCCTTGCTTAATTTACTGCAACCTTCAAATAAGTAAACTTTGAGTAGTTTTATTTTATTTCGTTTTATCTGCAGTAAAATTTATGCTTGTAGTCCTCCTCTGTCAGAATTCCAATGTTACTGTAAGCTTTAGAAAAATGTCATCAGTAAGAAAGATGTGTAAATAAATTATTACTAATAGGGTATTTTGGTTTAGATAGCACTGTTAACTGTAGCTTCATTGTGTTGATTTCTTCAGCTGGCTGCTCCCATAGCTCATTTCGGAGAGTTGCTTTGCCTGTAATACTTAAGTTTCATAGGTGGGAAAACTGCTCATGATTGCTATAGATGAGAGTTGTCTAAGTGGAAGATGTCTTATTATTGTGAAAGTAATTTGTACAATAAAGAATTGTTTATTTATAAATGACAATTGGTCCTCAGGTGGTATAGAAATTAGTAGGACATTTAATTTTCTATAAAATCTGCTTAAGGAACTGGGGTAATAGCTCAGTTGCAAAAGTGTTTGCTTTGATAGCATGAGGACTTGAGTTTAATTCCCAAAGCCCTTGTAAAAAACCCTGGGTATGGTATCCCAGCACTGGGGATGTGAAGATTACCATCCTTCACTTCATTAACCAGCCAGTGTAGCTAGCCTAATTGGTGAACTCTAGGTCAATGAGAGACACCGCATTTCTGAGAATGGTATTTGACATTTGCATGCATTCACATCCTTATACACATGCATATGTACACATTTAAAATCTACATATAGTTTATTTACTATGAACTTAACCCTGTTGAACAAATATGACAAAAACATTTAAGAAACTTACTTTAAGCAGTAGATATGTCACTGTAATTTACATGTCATCTTCATGTGTTTTTCTAAAATTGCCTTGTAATGAAAGCTTTGTTGTACTGTCAGGCATGTGAAGGTCTTTTCAGTAGATCCTTATTCTAGGATTATTTCATTCTTTCCATTAAAGTACTGTTAATGTACCTTTTAGGATGTGAGCGATATTGTAGTTAGTGGATTTCTTTCCCCCTTTTATCTTTATTTGATTTGTTCTTTGACAGTTCTGTACACATCATACATGGTACATGGTACATTCTGATTACTGTCACCCCATCTTCTCTATCTACCCCCCTCCCCCCTGTTATCTCCCACCGCTCAGCATTGTTTTCCCTTAAGCCTGTAGTTCTGAAAAGTATGCGAGTGCTTAGAAAGCATTTCAGGCTTAGTTACGTGTCTTTTAGCTATTCACTTACTTCCAAAGCTATGACATTTAATAGTAGAAATAGGCAATATCGTTGGCTGTACTTGTTTTAAGGTATATTTAACAATCAACTTTTGATTAGCAGTATATCACACACCATGAAATTCAAAGATGCAGAAGCACTAATTTTCATTCCTACTTGTAACTAACCTGTTTGTTTTCTTGTAGCCTACGATTATGACCAGAGAGAATGTCTTTTTAGAGATGGTTTGTGTATTCAAACAGTATTTATGCACAGCCCTTCACTTTTTAAATGAAAAAAATGTAGCTCTTTATTTCTATATACCATTTATAAAAAATGTTGCATCTTTTTAAAGATGGGACAAGGGCAAAATTAGGTGCATTTTTACTAATTAAATATGCCTTCTAATGAAAGTTTTAAATCTCATCGTTGTCATGGTTCATGCTTTTCTGTAATTGTCTTTGCTGTCTTTGTAGAAATGAAGTTTTCAGTATGTGATCCTACTTTTGGGAATTTATTTTTGTTTTTGTGTTTTGTAGAGTGAAATTCAACTGAGGAAAGAAGTAGAGACAAGGCAGCAGCTGGAACAGACATTAGGTGATCACCGAGAGCTCATCGATGCTTTGACAGCTGAAATTCTTCTCCTCAGAGAAGAACATAGTACCATGCAGGTATTCACATCTCTCCCAAAGGCTGCATGTTTAGTTATGGGGCATATCTATACATACATATGGTTCTTAGAGAACAGTACCACACAGGTATTCACATGCTCTCCCAATGGCTGCATGTTTAGTAGTGGAGTATGTCTGTATGCTTGCACGTTTCCCCTGGAGCTGTCTCTGGCTTAGCTGCACTGTTGTCATTTCCTGTCAGCTTCAGCAGCAGCAGTGGGTGTTAATGACATTTGTTATGCCAGGGTCCTTTATTTGAAACTTAAACTGCACATAATGTATAGGGTAAGTTTCTAAGAAATATGCCGTGGAGTGGAGATAGCAGGGTCTACATTTAAATAGCTACCAATACTGTGTCCATTCATACAAAGTGTGAAGGAGTGTTCTGATAGCCAGTTGTCATTTTAGAGCAGAGGGGAGCCTAGCCTTTAAGCCCTCCTGCAGTGACATCAGATGCTACTCATGGATGTTTTCAGCGACTTCATACTTCATTTGCTGCTTGACTAATTGCTCTACAAAAAATGCCCATAATGTCTTTTCTAGAAAACTAACTGCGTGCATGCTTCTTTAAGCATGTGTGTGTGTGATGTGATAATATGTGTTCATGTGTGTGGAGTACAGAGGTTGATGTTAGGATCAGCCTCAGTGACTCTTTATCTTAGTTTTTGAGGCCAGTTTCTCAGGGAAGATAGAGATCACCAGTTTGATTAGACTCTGGCCAGTGAGCTCCAAGAATCTTCCAGCACTGGGGTTATAAGCATGAGCTGCCATACCTGGCATTATACATTGGCGCTAGGGATTTGAACTCAGGTCCTTATGTTTGTGTGGAAGCACTTTACTGACTGAGCCATCTCCCTAGCCCCCTAAGCAGTTTTCCTCTGAATACTTTTGATGCATTTGGATATTGCATCATTGAATTTACTTGCTTATGTTACTTATATTCAGTCATCATCACAGACTATATGCTGCTTGAGAACATGGAATGTTTTATTCTGCCTTTTTGTTGTTGTGGGTAAATAATACTTGCAGATTGCTAGAAGAATAGTAAGACGCAGAAAAAATAAGAGCAGAGATCTTGAGGTTTGAGTGTAATTGGGCTTCAGAGTCCCCACAGATGCAGCATAGAAGTGGAAAGAGAGAGCAATCAGAGGTAGGATTGGCTATGTGCCTCACATAGGTAAATGAAGAGAAGAGTCCTGATGCCTCTTATGTCTTAGGAGGCTCACATGGGCCACTGCATGTGCACTGTGCCCTGCTGTGCTAATTACTACACTAAGACTAAGACTTCATCTCACTGTGCTGTGTGTGACTACGGCAGAGAGTCTTATTGGGTAACTTAGTGTCTCTTGACTCAGGTTCTAACAACTGTTAGGATTGTTTAAACAATAAATACCTAGTAATAAGAGTCATACATTTATTTTGTTCATAAAGGCTACAATTATTTATCAGTGGGATGTGATGTGTACAACTATCCTAAGCTCAGAGTTATATTGGACATCATTGTCCTTATTTCTTATTCCACAGTGTATTTCTACCAAGAACTTATATTTTAACATAGCTGCTTTGAGAAACCCAGCCATGAGCAGATTTGTTTAATTTTTGGTTGGCTTTCTTGTTATCGTTTGAGAGTGGGCCTCACTTTCATTTGTAATGTGGCCTTGACCTTGTGATCCTCCTGTCTCAGCTCCTTGTGTGCTAGAATTGCTGTTGTGTGCTACCATGCTTGGCTAAGCAGATTTGATATTACCAAAAAGAATATAACAAAATCCCATTTTCAAATCTGAACTGTTGCCCCTTAATAGTTGCATAGACTAATTCTGCATAGAGGGTGTCTTTACTGGTGTCTCCTGAGAGCTGAAGCTGTCCTCTGGTGTGTCTATAAAATCATTGTTGTCTCAGACTGCAATTTGAGGGCAGAAATAGGAAAGGTAGCTGGCCATTAAAGCAGACATTGCATCTAGGAGCTGTCAGATTGATCCAGATGGGGCATAGCAGCCTGGTCTAGAGTGGAAATGGGAAACTGAAGATTGAGCAACTTCAGAGTGTATTTTGAAGGTCAACCAGTCCTATGGGAAATAGGGTGAAGGGAAGGATGTGAGAGAAGAAGAGCCAAAAGTAATTGGGCAGTTTGGGTTTAGGCATTTAAAAGATGAATCTGCAGTTTATGATGTAGACGGCTTTAAGAGGAGCTGGCTTTATATATACAGAGTCCTAGATGGGGACACTTCAAACATCACTGAATACAGGAGTGTGAAATTTGGGAAGAACATGACTGGTGATATAGTTGTCTCATGTGCACTATTGGTAATATTTCTGATGTCTGGGCCACATCTACTTTTAGGAGTTGTCCGCATTTCTAAGCATTTCTGACATGTAACGCTAGCTGCCTTTCTTGGTTTCTCTTACTTTGTCTTTGTTACAAGGTCTTAGCAGTTCATATAACTCCTTTGTCTCCCCTTTTACCTGTCATTTTCTATGCTTCTAACAACCATATGCCAATAGTTACAAAATATCTGCATTTTGTGGTTTTAATCATATTTATTGATTTTTACATGACCTGTTTACATCTACAATATGGAAAAGTCAAAGAAAAAAAATAAAACCAAATCCATCTAAACTTGTGGGAAGTAAGTTGATATTTAATGTAAGAATGAAATTCTAGGCATGTCTAGCTCTATGACAGAAAGTAAATTATTGGTATGATAGTTTATTTATTTTAAATTTTAAAATTATATAATATTAGTAGGTATATGCATGTGCATAGGCAAATCTGAGTATATATAAAATAGTTATTGTGCATATAAAAATAAAATATAAAATTATAATAATACTACATATAAAATGTTGTGCTTTTCTTTTGTCTATAATATTATTTCATCTATATAATGTTAAATCTTCTAATTTATCCACTAAATGCCCGTGGAATGCTCTATTGAGTTTCCCCTACCTAATGTATCACTCTATTGTAGTCAGTCAGTAGAGATAATTATATGAAAAGATTTATAAATTAAAAAAGGTTAGTTTTAATTTTATAGCAGAGTATCTATTAACTAGTAGTTTGTGATTTAATCACTTCATCATTGTGATACCTTTAGAGTATTTGTAATTATGAATAACATTGCTTTAGAATGGGTATTTAAATTAATGATATTTCTCTCTCTGTCTCTGTCTCTGTCTCTCTCTCTCTCTCTCTCTCTCTCTCTTCACACACACACACACACACACACACATCCCTGTACATCTTACTCTTTAGATAATGGCTTGATGTCTGTTATGTCAGTGATGTGTGCTTTTCTTTAGGCGAGACTTCAGCAGTACATGGTCACTACAGATGAGCAGCTTATATCACTCACACATGCCATTAAGAACTGTCCTGTGATAAATAACTCCAGACAAGAGAGTCAAGCATCAGAAAGGACAGCTGTGGGTAGAAGACTTGTGAATAATGTAGGTAGGTGGAGTCTTATTATTCCCAGACTGTCATTAATGACCTAATGGCCTTAGAATAGTAATAAGCACAGAAGCTAGAGCTGATGGATTTGAAGAAGTAGCAGACTAAAATATAACTTATATGTAGTCGCTGTCTTTTGGTGGACTTTGCTATTAATATGTCATTAATATAATGTTGGTGAGTTAAGCTTTGCTATTTAGAAACCTGTAGTTACCAAAGGATGAGAAACCCAGGGGTGTAGTGAGATAGTCACCTTGTCCACGCCTGTGGCATAGACCACGCCCATTGGGGGGTAGAGACAGGGCCGGACATTACCTGGGGAAACGAAGTCTGAGGAGGGGGCTCCGAGAGCTCTTTTGCTTGCAGCACAGGGACAGGAGAGTATCAGGAGGCATCCTTGGGACCAGGAACCTGCTGGTGTTCATCTGTCTATGTTGTAAGATATTTCTCCCTGAATAAACGTCTGTTTGGCCTATTTGTTTCTCCTGATCCTTATTAAACATCAATACAGGGGTCATGGTACCTTAAAGGTTCTTGTGAATTCTTGTCATTGTCTGTGGGAAAGTCAGAAATGGCCATGTAGGTGAAAACTGCTTTGCATCTTATGTCTTAGCTTTACAACCCTATTAGAAAGTATGGAATATACTACACTGTTATTGATGACTCACCAGGTTACCTGGTTTCGCAACACCCCTTGTATATGGAAGTTAGTATATTAAAAAGTTTTGTTCTTGCTTTATTTGTCATGACCATTAGGAAGGCTGAGGGTAGGTGGTGGGGTCTGTAAGAGGCTTTCTTTATATAGCTTTGTATCTTCTTACACAAAATAAGAGCCTGCCTATGAATTACTGGTAAATGAGGATATAGCTGAGAGACTGAGGACTCTGGGATCTTTCATACTACTTAAATGCATTTAAGAATAAATACCTGGGGGCTGGAGAGATGACTTAGCAGTTAAGAGTAATTCTACTCTTACAGAAGACACAGGTTCAGGTCCCAGCACCCCTGTGGTGTCTCATAACCACCTGTAACTTCAGTTCCAGGGTTCTGAAACCCTCTCCTGTCCTCTGAGCCTCTGAAAGTGTATGGTGTACATTCAAATTCGCATAGACACACACATACATACATGTAAATAAAAAACAAGTAGATAAAAAATTTAAAATAGACTAAATACTTAAAAGGTGCCCATGACTCCTTTTTGTTTCTTTCAAATTAATGTCCTCTTACTGTTCTCAGAGGTTCCTGTTGTAAGCAGTAATGTCTCCATGCCATTGATGTTCAGAGGGGAAGAAGCTGTTGAATTTCCACAGGAAGAGTTGCCGGTTAAACTATCTCAGGGGCCAGCCTCCACAGAGAACTTGAATCTGGCCAGTAATTTCCCAACACACATTTTCAAGCCAGCTGTGATGTTAACACCACCCAGGCAGAAGAGCAACTCAGAATTCTCCCCTTTACAGGATGGTAAGCATGGCTCTTCTACATTTCCATAGGAGCGGTAATTTTTCCCTTCACTCGTGTGTGTCTGTGTGTGTGTGTGATGCATTGTGCATTTTTTTCTTTCTCTTTTTTTTCTTTCTTCTAGTGTCTCACTCTGCATGCAGCCCTGGGTGGCTGCAGTCATTCATCACTATTCCTGGATAGGAGTTGTATGTGTTAAAGTGCATTGTGACACACTATTTTTCACATGAATGCTAATAGATAGTCTCAGGAATATGAAAGATTTTGTACTTATTGTGCACATTCCATTCTGAAAATAATTTAGGCACTCAGAAGCCAAACCTGTCTATTGAAGTACTTCCCTGACTACCACGACAGAGTAATATGCTGGATATAGTTCCACTTTATTGGATTCTTATGGCTGTCTTAAAATTCTGTCTGCAGTATTGAGGAGAACTGTTCAGACCCGTCCTGCTCCACGAATCCCTCCCACTGTGGAAGTCATAGAGAAAGAACAGACCTGGGAAAAGAAGACCTTGCCCAATGAACCGGACATTCAGAACTCAAGTGAGGAAAACCGCCTCTTCACTCAGAGGTGGAGAGTTTCGCACATGGGAGAAGATCTGGAGAACAAAACCCAGACACAGTTTGTTAACCTATCACAGCCCCCTTGCAGTTCCCTTCCTCCCCCTCAGCAGCCGAGAACTCCTAATTTCTCTGAAGAGCCCCCAGTGCTTGGAGATGGGCAGCAGCGTCAAACAAATGAGGCACTGGTACAAAGGAAGGACATAATGGCGCGGATTGCTGAACTGACACTGCAGAATTCAGCCATCAAGGCACACCTGAATAATGTTACTGGGTCAGTGGGAGAGCAAGGGGATGGACTTCAGGAGCCAAGCAAACCGGGAAGTGTCAGTGACATGACTGCTGTAAGTGCCAGCTAACATTAAGGACGCAGCAGGGCTTAAGGTTGGACACTGATAGACCTTTCACTGCTGTGACAGTTTAAACTGGGGGACTAAAGATTGTTTTCACTCATGGTTTCAGAGGGCTTACTCCAGGTGGCGGAATCTATTGCTCTGGACTTGAGGTTAGACAGAATGTCATGGTAGTAGGAACACATGGCAGAGGCTCCTATCTCATGGTGGCCCAGAGGGTCAGAGGACAAGGTACATCTCTTTAAGATGTGTCCCAGATTAAGAGGTGTTCCAGCTAAGGCCGACCTCTTCTTCATCCCCTTAATACTATTGGGTAAAGATCTTTCAGTGACTCAATCCATTCATTAAAGCCCTCAGGAGCCATTCACTTCCCAAAGCCCACCCACCAGCTGGCAAGCAAGCCCCAAGTATGGGAGTTGGTGGTGTATTTCATATTCAAACCGTAGCAGGCACCTAAAGAGATTTCGTTTCAGAAGTGACTATAGCTTTGACATGTCTTCCTCACATGATAGGTAAAACGAATCTGTTAGTTTGTATTGCACTACAATAAGACAACATGAAAACAAAACAAAACATGTGAATGCAGAAAATAGAATTAGGTAAAATGTGTACGAGAGCTAAGGATTAGCCAGAAATGAATAATATGGAATTAGGAGGACATAGAATGCTTGCTGTACAACGAGATTTTAATTAAAAGTAATCTAATGTGGTCTATTAAAAAGTAATTGGCTCTTAAGTCATTAATAACTTTTTTAGGACGCGGAATAGGTTTTACTATAGAAATTATATTTAAAGAATTGGTTAAACTTTAATATGCATATGAACCATCTGAGGACCTTGCTAAAATGTGGTTCCTCAGTAGGTGTTGGGTGGGACCTGTGCCTTTCTCATATGTCCCTCGCTGATGCTAGAACTTCCGATCTGGTCACATTCTGAAGAGCATCATTCTTATATATTATAGAGCAGGAATTTTTTCCTTCCCTGTGTAACTGTAGTGCCAAGCATGGTAGAAATACAAAATAGACTTTGATCTTTACTTGTTTACTTACCTTTTTTCTAGAAAACAAAACAAAACAAAAATCCCCCACAATCTAATATGTATTAGTTTCAAATTAGTCGTTTCTACCGGGGATTTGTTTTCTCTCACAAAGGGATATATTTAGCTAAATGAAATTCTTGTGAATGATGAAAGTACATTGCTCTTGGGGGCTTTCATACTAAACTTACTTTTTATCCCTGGAGTAGCTTTCTGTTTTGTATTGTTTGATTTTGTTACCTTAGCTCCTTTCTAATCACAGATATTCTTAAATCAGATCTCTGGAGCTTTATAAAAGCGGACTGAAGGGGCTTCTGACACATGGGCAGAAGGACTGGTAGGATTCTCATAGTCTCCGCCAGATCTTCATGAAGCTTGTTTGAAGACTGAACTTATAAAACATCCTTTTCAGGTTCAGAGGTGATCTTGTGTGGCATTAGGCTCACTGGCAGTGCCTTTCCTCACGTGAGGCAAGCGGTGAGATGCAGGAAAGCACTGTCCCATTAGACAGTGTGCATGTGGCAGTAGCAGCAGCAGAATTTGTGTGTGCCTTAATTTTAGCCCTAACTCTTCAATTAGTGATTTGTAAGCCATTTTACCCCATCATTCATATGGATATATATAGCAAGGCTTATAAATACCAAATTATTGTACTTAGAATAAAAATCAGAATTAGGTGTTTTGTTTTTCTTTTAAGTAATGAATTTATGCCTTTTTTCCCCTGAAGACTTTTCCAGGAGTTCAGTCTCTAACGCCAAGTAGCATGGAGGAGCGGATTGCAGAGTTGAACCGACAGAGCATGGAGGCCCGCAGCAAACTGCTCCAGCTGATAGAGCAGCAGAAACTTGTTGGTTTGAACCTTTCCTCTTCGCCAGTGTCTCCTGTTCAGTCTCCTCTCAGAGCATGGGCTGGTGGGTCACGGGGTCATGACTTAGAAATATTTTCTCTCTCTCAGCTTTGAAAGTTCATAGTGAGTGAAAAGAACCTCAGCACACCCTGTGTTCTAGTGCCCCAGTTCTGTACCAGAGGAAACTGGCTTGGGTCAGAATAAGTGACAGGAATAGAGGTGGAAAGTTGTCTCTTGCTCTGTAGCCAGTCTTTACATCCAGGGCAACCCCATCTAAGAGAAACATTCACTGCTGTGTATGTCTCACTTAGGATATATGTTGCCAGAGGTGTAAGGGGAAAATTTAGACTATACATTTTATTAGCATCAGATTACAAATTATTGTTCTCTTAAAACCCGAACCATTCCCCCTCAATTTATTTTTTCATTATTTTATTATGTTTAGGAGTATCTAAAACTGGAGGGGCCTCTTAAATAATTGAAATGTGACTGAAGAATTTGTTCTGTAGTAGTCCTGTTCAAGGAGTGCCGATTAAATGAAGTAGCTCTAAGTCGGCTGCTAGGCGGAAATGAATGTATGCCCTCAAGGATGGTGCTACATCAGGGGTATTGATTGGAGCCCCATCTAAGGCCTGGATTGTGAGGGACTGAAAGACTATTAGTGGTGTCCTTGAGACGCTCAAGCCTTGGCGCTTACAGGGATCACATGTCCTGTGTGGTTGGGTGAAGTGGGGTACCAAAGGACCCCAGGAAGAGTTTTCATTACTGTTGGGAATTATTTAGATTTTGAAATTACAAACAAGAAAGCAGATGCTTGGATATTTCTGTTATCCCATCTAATACTCAACATACCCAAATAGAACTGGTTTTATAGGAACCTCTATGAGATATAATAAAAATAAGAATAAACAATAAGTCATGAAGAAAAAAAAACCTTTTTTATACAGTAATTTAAAAAATTAATTGGCTTTGTTCTTTGACAATTTCATAGATGTATGTAATAGTGGAGGTTCATCTCACCCTCTTTTCTCTGTCACACCCGTCAGCCCCCTGCCTACAGGTCCCTTTCCCATACACATCTTTTGTTATGTGACCTACCAATTTTAAGGGTGGTTTGAATGACCATAGATATGGTACTATCTCACAGGGCTTGGGATAGTGATACCCCCACCCCAGTCCAACATTAGCCAATAGTTCAACAGACAGGGGTACAGCTCCACAAGCCCCTTCCCACTCTGTGACAGACCGTTGACAAGCTCACTCTCGTGCAGGCCCAGGACTAGCAACCTCCTTCCCATCTTCCTGCTATGCATTCTTTCCACCCCCTTCCCGTGATGTTCCTGAGCCTTAGAGGAGGGTGTAATTGTCCTGTTGAGGGCTGAGTGCTCTGCCATCTCTTATTCTCAGCACTGTGACCAGCCAAGAGTTCACCACTGCCCGCTGCAGAGCCAAGCTGCGGGAGTGGCATTGTTCTGTGGCTGTAAATAGAGATATTTATTTAGAAGGCAGCTTGACTTAGCAATTCAGCCAGACAGCAATAGTAAGCCTTTCTACCCATTGCCTGTGACCTTCCCAGCCATGGGGCTTTCATCAGATTTATAGTTCCAGGCATGGGTTCTTATATGGCCGAAGCAAAGTCTAATCTCAGTGAAATCTCAGTGTTTCATAAGTAGGAAAACATTTACTAGTGAAATACTTCATGTCCATCATACTCATAGGGGATCCTGTAAATCCTTAAAATATGGAGATTTTATGGCTATAAGGGGAAATGAAATCCTATTTAATTTAATCAAATTGAAAAAAACCCAAACTTTTGGGCTAGCTTTTTTAGTTTATTAACTTTTTTTTATTCTTTGACAATTCATAAAAACATGCATCTCAATCATGTTTACTTCCACTCATTTCCTCCCTCCACCCACCTTCCTGCTCCTCAGTATATCTTAGGGCTCGCTGTTTTTCACTTGCTCTGTGTGATAGTACTTGTCAGAAGGTTCTGGTGTTCTATGAACTGGCATGCTGCCAAATTGACAGAAACAGCTGCAGTTTCTTGTCTTAACAGTTTATTTTAAATAATCATCTCTCAAGTGTTTCAATGAACCATCATGGAAAAAATATAAAACACCTAAGCTTGTATTGTGTAATTTCCAATGATATTGAAATTGAACAAAATTGTTACTTTTATCAGTGAAAAGCAATGAAACTGACATTTATTTTTATATTTTAGAAGGAAAGCGAACCATTGAGGTGTCTGTCCCAGGAGTGGAGGCTCCAGAGAATTCGAAATGCAATACTGTCTCTCCTGTCAGCGGGATCAGTTCAAGAAGGTAGGGCGGCTGTTACTAAAGCGGCAAGAGTGTCTGTGCTGTTCTCTCTGTGCCCAGCATCTGTTAACTTAAGTTCAGACAGATTCACACACACAAAGAAAGTAACTGGGGAAGAAGAAGGGGATTAAGCTTAGCCTGCTCAAAATAAAAGTGGGCTAATCTTTATGTGTTTATGGCTACAGAATCAGGAGATGCTGTATCCCAGGGTAGGTACCCCGACTAGTAGCACTTTGCGCATTGCAGTTAGGGAACACAAAGCTGATTGGCCTAGGTGAGCCATCTGAGTGGTGAGTGGGTCAGGAAGGGGTTCGTTCTCCAGCTTTTGCGTCTCACCCAGCATCCTTGTATTGTACCACACTGCACCAGTTCTCATCACACCAAGGCTACCCTGACCACCTTCCCCACTACTGCCCAGCCTTTACATCTTACCCGAATGATATATGGAAGTCACTTGAGTTATCTGTCAAAATCCACAGAATGTGTCTGTCACACAAAGAGAACCCCAAAGGAAACTATACTTCTGTTAATAGTGAGTCAGCCTTGTGTGGTCAACTATGTGTCCCATCAAGATGTTAGTAATAGGACAAACTGTGTTAGAGTCCGAGATGAGGGTACCCGAGAGCACTGTACTGTCCACTGTGTCTTTAAAGCTAAACTACTCTACGTGGTAAACTACTAGTTTTAGGTTGTATTTTGGTGAAGTGATTTATCTATCTCATTTGGACCTCTCACCAAACCTTTTCAAGCTCTTGCCAGCATTGAGAGCTGTTCCCATAGTTGGTGATGGCTAGTGGTAATACCTCACTTGCTGACTGTTCATTTCTCATGGATAGATCTTCAGGGGCTACTAGTAATTCTTGTTCTCCACTAAACGCCACCTCGGGAAGTGGGCGATTCACACCTGTTAATCCAAGAACAAAGGTACGTTATAAAATGTAGTCACTATGTAGGGTCACAAGTGTGAGGGTGGAGGGTGACTAACTTTCATTCTTAGACACTGTTCTTGTTGTCTTTAACATGATGTACAATTCCACAAAGGAAAGAAATACTGTAATTTATCTCAGCTTGAAAAACAATACATTTATTTTGTCTTCCAGGGTTACTAAGTAATAAGTTAAAATTTGGTAGGATTTCAAGTGTCTTCAAGACTAGAAAGTACTGGCTTCAGGCCTGCTTCCCAGGAGCTGTGGTCTTGAGCAGCTTATAGATAGATATGAGGTGTTGGCCCTGCTATTGGTGGTGTGACTGGGTAGAATTTGGGATTGCCAGAGACCTGGGTCTGGTACTTTTATCCCAGTGTACCAGGTCTGAGGGTGCCTCTGTTACACAGGTGATAACAGAGAGTAAATGAATGCCTTGCACATTTTCATATGTTCTGGTTTGCTCCAGAACTGTCTGGAAGCTAAACGTTCACAGTTTGTTCAGATTTTCCATAGGATGCATTTTTTATGCATGTTGCTATTACAGAAAAATACAATTTCTGTCTGTGTTTATCATAGAAAATTGTAAGAGTATCTTTAGCATTACAAAAGTTGTTTTCCAGAGGTAAGGCAGGAACAGATATGGGGAAGCCATTAGATCATGGACTGGAGACACACAGCCCAAATGAACTAACTGCCTTAGTTAGCTACTCCAGTTGCCTAGAATTAAAAGTTTGTCTTTTCTGATTCTTAAATTCTGAAAAGCTTAAAGATGTCTTTTGATATAGTTTTGGCTCCAGTAACTTTCATCATGTTTAAAACTGTTAGATTTCTCCCTTTGAAAGGTAGGGTTCTTTCTAGGATGCCTGCTGAGCACCTCCGTGGGGTTCTGCCAGGGGAAGTAACACTCCAGTGCCTCTTAACACACATGGTGACTTTGTTGAATGTACCTGTTCTAAATGTCTATGAACCTCTCTCTAGTGGGCTCGTGTCTAGCTCCTTTTTGTGTCTCTGTTCAACAGACTGAAAAGCAAAATGAAGAAGGCTGGTTCGCGCTTTCTACCCACATGTCATAGGAGAAGTTAAATCGGAGAGTGTCCTCAGTGACTTATTTCCACCTTCTCTTTCCTCTTCGTGGATCCTCTTTTCAAGTTGTGACATTTTTCTTCAGATAAAACCTACAAAGATATCCTGTATTAATGGAAACAAAGAAAATTATTTTAATATTTTACCTTCTCAAATAGGTTTTTCAAAAAAGCATCTAACCTGTGAATTCCCTGTGAATAAAACTTGGACTGTAGGAAAATTTAAGTTTTATATTTGATTAACCTTGTTAAACTTTTTAGTAATACATTGTTACCCTTGTCATTGCTGTTGAGGATTTTATTTTTGTTACTGTTTACTGCTTCTTAAATGTGGATCAACTTTGCAGAAGAACTAAATAGCTTTATGTATGACTTAGAATAAAATTTTTCTGGTTTTCAGAAACATGTGGTACTTCGTTTTCTGCTATTCATCACTCCAAACTGAATGTATTGGAAAACAAAGGCTGAGGCTGTGGTGCCTACCTATAATCCCAACATTCAGAAACTTGAGGCAGGAGGTTCTTTAGTAAATAATGAGTTCCACATCAGCCTGAGCTGTGTAGAGAACCCTGTTTCAACACAAGAACAGGAGATGGGCATAAGAATGTTTATTTTTCTTTTGCAAGTAAAAGTGGCTATATGTTTAATAAAAATTTTCATGCAGTTTTTAAGTGTGAAACTATAAAAAATGATCATGTACATCTAATAAATAATGATATCAACCATAATGTTCAAATGTCTAAATGCAGTCTATTAATTTAATGATGTTAGAAAAAGAAATACAAAAATTGTTCACAATTTTCCTTGCCCTAAATCACCCAAAATGGATTTTCTTTCATGAACTGACTGGTTCTCAGTGTTGGCTTCTGTTTTCAGTTTATTTCAGTGATGTCTGCCATGCTGTGATGGGAATTCCCAATCTCAGTGAGCTGGGGTGAGGGGACAGCATCACACTGTAGCTACCCCGAGTCCCCAGACCTCCCCTTTCCCTCACAATGCAGTTGAGAGCCATGTGCTAGGAATCTCCCTGTGCAGCTCTCTTCTGGGCTTCTAATTGTAGCAAAAAGTAAAATTATTTTCTTTTAGTGCTGATGAATTTGTGTGAGGTCTGTATTTGTTTTATTTTTTGTGAATTTCTTCTACTTGTTTTGTACATTTTACAACTTGTTACTTAAATCCAGTCTTTGGCTGAGGTAAAACCACTTTGGTGCTACCCCTCACTGAAAATTTAAGTCACCTGCTTGCTCTGTAAATGTAGTCCCCCCCCCCATGTGTGTATGGCGTACGTGTAGGAATGTTCTTGTGTGTTTGAGCTTGCATGTGTGTACAGGTGCAAGTGTACTTGTTCACTTTTCTGTGAAGGCCCAGAGGCTGAAGTCAGATGTCTTTCTTGATTGCTTTTAACGGTAGATACTGATGCTGAGCTTGGACCTCACCAGTTCAGCTAGTCAAGCGAGCCAGATTGCCCATGGGTTCCCTTGTCTTCATCTCCGCACACTGACATTACAGGTGAGCCAACATGCTACCTGGCAACTATGTGAGTGCTGGGAATCTGAACTCCATTCCCCATGCTTGCGTGGCAGATGCTTCACCCACTTAGTAATCTCTCCAACTCCATGAATGCAGTATATATGTATTTGTACTCTCTCTCTCTCTCTCTCTCTCTCTCTCTCTCTCTCTCTCTCTCTCTCTCTCTCTCTCTCTCTCGGCAATTTCTATACATTTATACAATGTATTTTGATCTTACCCATCCATCATTATCTCCCTCCAATTCTCCCTAGTGCCTTTCATCCTGTCTTCCTCCCTGCTTCATGTTTATTTTGTTGTTGTTGTTACTAACCTGAGTCAATTAAAGCTGCCCCTATGCACATAAGTGTGAGGCTCTCTACTGGGGCATGGACAACTTACCATCCCCAAAGGAGAGTTAGTCTCCTTTCCCCAGGAGCAGCAACTGTCCATAGCTTCTCCCCCAAGAGTGGGGCCTCAGGGCCTCTTCCCTGTCTCTGCTAGAATTCTGTCTAGCTTGATCTTGCACTGGTAGCCACAGCCGCTGTGAGCTGATGTGTGTAATATCTAGAAGTGGACATTTTTACTGCTTTCCTTCCCACTTAATATTCTTGCTGTCCATCTCCTGTGATGCTCCCTTAGCTTTGGATGGAGTGGTGTGGCTGATAACAGATGATTCTGCAGCTGAGTACTCACACTTAAACACTGGTCTTTAGCAATATGGTTTCACCATCTAGTTATGGTGCACAAACAATGGCATAGAATAGCCTGTGTTTTGGGGGGAGACCTGTGTTACCTCCCTGACAAATATCTTGTAGAGGTTATCCTGTACTAGTACTGAGATTTGCATTTAATGACCCATGCCTTCTGGAAACAGCATTGTTCACCCATGAGTACATTCTTTGATACATATTTGCCTTTATGATTTTTTTTTACTTTATCCCCACACACACACACATTTAAACCTTAAAAGCCATTATTCTCAATTTGAATACTTTAGATTTTTATTCCCCTTAATGTTTCATGATCACACACGTATGCGTACACACACATGCATGAGTGAAAGAAACAGTTATTTAACAAGTTAAATCATGAAAAAATAATTCTATTTTAGACCTCTTTGTTTTCATCTAATCCTTTGAGTTGGAATTACACACAGAACCTGCCTTAGAATAGAGTTGACCTTTGGGTTAGCCACTTGCTTTTTGTATTTTCCTGTATGTTTCAAGGACAATCTTTTCTAGGTATCTAGGTTCTCCTTGAAAGCCTACTATACCCTGGAATGTTCCTAACTAGCACCCCTATGTATTAGAACAAAAATTCTGGAAATAAACTGTCCAAATATGGTACAGTACTTTACTGTACCCAGACTGTCAAGAACCCAGCCTTCTAGGCCCTCCACAGTTTGAGCTTACCTGGCTTTGTCTCCTGGTTGCAGTCCAGCTCATATAGCCCCAAAGGTCTCATCCATATTGGAAATAGTAGTGTCGGCAGTGTCCGTTTCCTTTTTTTGTGTGGAACCCCAGAGCAAAGTTAGCATCTTAACAGCTATCTTTCCTACTACTGTCTTAGATACTAACATACTGGTAGTTTTCCATTCTCCTGACTGTTCTGTAAAATATATGATGCAGACTGACCCTGAAAGAGTCCCAGCTGCAGGCTTATCGAATAGCAACTTATAGCAGAACACCTGCATTCTGCTTGGAAGGACATTCTGCCTCCCTCACATCCTCCTTTTGATCCATTCCCTCATTTCTCCATTACTTAAACCCTGTGGTTATATTCATTAAACGATATTGATCAGAATACTGTCTTGTCTCCATCTCTTGTCCCCTAATTCTCCTCCCCTCCCTCAGGGTTCCCGTCGTGACCCCTCAGGCCAGGGTACCTTTTCATTAGTGAAGAAAAGTCTTCCCTGGTTTAGTAAACCTAGAATCCTAGAGACCAAGGAGAGAATAGAATGATGCCTCAATTAGCTAGACGACTGGCAATGACAATGAGTCATGGGTAGGAAACACATTCCTACATGGAAGCAAGTGAGGCTTCCTGCACAGACAAGCTTGGTGGGATATGAACTTGAAGACATGCTGCTGAGGGATATGCATCCTCTGAGGTCAGACCTTGTGTACAGCTTTGTGTAGGATTGCAGCTAGCTCATGGCTTCATATTCTGTGAACTTGGGACATAAATTGGAGATTCTTATTCTGGGTCACTCTTATCGTTCATCACTAGGTAAGGAAGGATAGGGGAGACATGTCTGACCCCAGAGCATTGTCTCTGTACCAAAGGGAAAGATAATAGAATAATATTTGCTCCTAAGTAGAGGCCAAGCAATTACTATTTTATTAAAAGATGTCAAAAGAGTATGTGTTAGAATATAAATTAAAATATTGCCCTGATGCTGTATTCTCATGAATTAATGGCTCCTTTTCATAAAATTAGAATTATCTATTTGAAAACTGTATCTGGATTTTAAAATTACATGGATTAGTTGTACCAATCCGGCTGACCTTATGTGCATCTCTGTTAGTCATCTCCCCTGTAGGCCAGCAGAAAACAGTACAGGCTTGGCTGCTGTCACCAAAGTTTGTTTCAGAATTTCATATAAATGGAGTCATTCAGAACATACCTCTATTTTGGCTTCTCACATTCAGCATGATTTTGAGATTGATCCATGTTATGTACATGCTTATAAGCAATATATAAGTATTTGATTGTACGGCTGTCAAAATTTCCGCACTTGGTGGTGTCCTGACACCAAATGCCTGTCTTTGTTTCCAGCTTTAAGCTGTTACAAATAAGCTAACCATGAAGGAGGAACAAATATTTTATTTTTCTTGTATACAAAACTAGAATTGGAATTGCTGCTTTATAGAATGTTTGGATTTTAAGAAATTGTTGTGATTTTCTGGCATTTCATTTTACATTCTCGCTAGCGATATGCATGTTTTCTTGTTACTCCTCATCTTACCCAATATTCAGTCTCTTTACTTTTACTTTTTCTGTGACTTACTTTTGTTTTCACCCACTCATGATGGTGATGCCTCATTTACTCGTGTATTTGTATACATTCTTTCATAAAGAAACTTAAAACGTTTTTATTAAGTGTTTGCCTTTTTATTAAAGGCAGGAGCGATTTATATATTTTGTATACAATTTGTGTTTTATGTGTCTGAGTCTGTGTGTGAATGTTATGTGTGTGTACCACGTGTTCACAGTGCTCATGGAGTATAAGAAGGCATGGGATTCTTGGGGCTGTCCATTGCAGATTACAAAACAAACAAACACTGAGGGTTGAGCCTCACAACATAAAAACCTTATTTATTCTTTAAAAGCCGACAGATACGTAGCTTTAGAAAATGCTCCTCGCCCCACCAGCTGGCAAGCTGCCTTCCCTCACTAAAACCACCCCCCACTTAAAAGTTTTTGTTTTCAATTGGCAAGTAGTTGACTCAGGATCCTGTGGTCAGTTGGAAAATTGGCCAGGTACCTTTGAAAGTGTTCAGTTATTTGAGTACTAGAATTGCGGAATGCTGGGCTTCTGTTTTTTCCTAGAGAGAGGTGGGTTGCAGTAGCCTCCCCCAGAGTAGACAGGACTCTGCTGGTAACACCTCTGTTTAGGGAAAGGCCTGGGGCATGCCGCGCATGCGCTTAGTAGCCTGTTGGTTCCCCCTCCCCCACAGCACGTCTGGTTTAGTGACGTTGCCTTGGCAACCGCAGTAAACGGAGTCCTTGGGCAGGTGTGACTAGAAACCAGCTGCGGTGGTGAACACCTCTGGTAAGTGGGCTGCAGCAGCTGGGTTGTCCCCGCGAGTCCACCTTAAATCTGGTAGCGTCCCAGAGAGCAGTGAACTCTGCCTGAGCTTCTCGTAGGTGGAACTAGTGTGGTCCGGTTTCCCTGGGGCACTTCCCTGATCCTCCTATGGCAGTTCAACGCAAACCTTTGAGGCAATCAGTGCAGGCTAGACAAGTGCACAGCTCCTGTGTGCAAGGAACTGGCAATGTGGTGCAAGAGGCAGCCAGGCAGCTGGAGAGGAGTCAGATCACCACAGAGGGAAGAAGAGAGCCTGCTGGGAATGTGCCTGGGGTCAAGAAAGCCACCTCTACCACCCTTGCCTGTGATCTTGTTAACTATGATCTTGTTAACATATGATAATTCTGTCTGTCCCTCTGCATTAGTTTCCTTATCTCTTAGGGGAAAAAAAAAAAAAAAAAAAAAAAAAAGGCCGTACTTTACCTCCTGGAGTTCTTGTTAGGATTGGAGGCCAACACAGGTCAAGTGATCAGTATCTAGAGAGGGCAACTAAATGCTGGTAATAGGCAAAGGGGGTAGGGAGTGAGTGTGCTGTGTTTGCTTAGCCATGAGTTATCTTACTTGCCTACTTAGTAAGACACTGGAGAAAGGGGGATAAAGAGGGAATAGGAACAGAGTGGGATGTGGGACATGCAATGATCTAGAATCCCACAGCGAAGGGTGTTTATGCCACGCTGAGTGTTTGTACAAAAACTCAGATTTCTAGTGTTCTCCTGTGATGGCAACAGAATCTCACAATGCTTTAAACCAGAGTGGCACACTGAGAGCTCCTTCAGGGATAGAAGGATTAGGAGGCCCACAAGATGGCTCAGTGGGTTAAGGCACTTGCCACCAAGCCTGGCCTGAGTCCCGTCCCTGGTGCCCTTGTGGTGGAAGGAGACACCCAATGTCTACAAAGTTGTCTTGTGACCTCCACACACATTCCCACCCACCCACAAATAAAAGATAAATGAATGTAGCCAAAGGTTAAACTTTAAAGTTTTATTTGTGTTTTATGTGTCTGAATCTGTGTGTGAATGTTATGTCTGTGTACCACGTGTTCACAGTGCTCATGGAGGGTATAAGAAGGCATGGGATTCTTGGGGCTGTTGCACAGATGGTTGTGAGCTGCTGTGTGGGTGCTGGGAATTGAACCCTGGTACTTCAGAATGACAGCCAGCGCTCTTTTAACTGTTGGGCCATCTCTCGTCTCCAACCCCCACGAGAAAATAAAAATTCAGATAAAATGAAATAGAAAACAAAGTTATAGGATGCTATCCATTGGTCATGGGGCAACAAGTCAGCTACAGCAGTAACGGGGCTAGGAGAGGGTGCAGACCTTGCAAATGGAGTGCATGAGATGGGTGACAGGAGAGGATTCAATGACTAACTGCTCTTCCTTCTCACTTGCAAAATTATGATAATGGTATCTGCCTCACGTTTTAAAAACAGGTGAGATAACGTGCAGAAATGTTTAGAACTGTGTTTGGCATCAAATAAGAACCAAAGCAATAAGCAAGCAAGCAAACAAACAAAAAATATCACAAACTATTGTTATATTTCACAATGTGAAGTCAAAATTGAGTTGATTTTCCCCTTCGGTTACTGGTCATTTACTATGACGAGCTCCAGTACACTGTAGAGATCGAGTGTTTGACTGGGGAGTGAAGGCCTGGCCCTGGGCTCTGGTGAATGAATCTGAGCAATGTTACCTTGTGAAGTCCTGCTCTGGCTTCCAGCCAACCCTTTAGGAACACAGTCCTCTGCGCCATTGAGAACTGTTGCTTTTCTCTACATTTTCTTAGGGCTAACTCAAAACTGCACAGTCTAATTAATGAGTTGCTCAAAAGAACTGGCTATAGGAAGAATCAATAAGCTTGACTCTAATATTGGGAGACTTAGCAATCATTCTGCAAATAAATTCCCAAACCTAGTTAGTCAGTTTATTAAAGTAGGATGTGGGAGAGAACACACAAACAAGGAATGGTCATTCTCATTGTTATATACTGACTTAGAGGAGTCAACATATGATAATTCTGTCTGTCCCTGCAAAGATGAAGCCTTAGGTTGCCTTAGAGGAAGGCTGTGAATGTCTCCAGGGAGTCAGGTGATCGGGTGAACCTGTGATTCCTCACTTCCGGCAAGTGTCTAGAAAGGAAGGTTAAAACAATCTAGGAAGGTAAACATTTTGAGGAGATAGCTAATATGTTGGGAATGTATTTATTTAACCTTTCTATTCAAGATAGAATTTTTCTGTATAACAGCTCTGGCTATCCTGGAACTTGCTTTGTAGACAAGGTTGACCTTGAACTCACAGAGAGCTGCCTGCCTCTGTCCCAAGTGCTGGGATTAAAGACGTGCCACCACTGGGTTCTTTCATTCCTTCTTTCTTCCTTCCTTCCTTTTTCCCTTCCTTCCTTCCTTCCTTCCTTCCTTCCTTCCTTCCTTTCTTTCTTTCTTTCTTTCTTTCTTTCTTTCTTTCTTTCTTTCTTTCTTTCTTTCTTATGATTTTGAAAACAGTTCAAATTCATTTGAGAAAGGATATCCGAGGGAAAGCTAGAACAATCTGTAACTATTTGAATGGCTGCAGCCTTTGTTCTTTGTGTTCTCAAAAGAAAGAACAAAGGCCAAATGGATCCAAGCCGAGAGAGAAATTTGAGCTTAATTTTAAATGTGTTAAGGTCTAGAGCTGAATACTAACAGGACATGCCACACTCTTAGCTGAACGGTTTGAATGGAAGATGATTGGCCATGTCTTAAAATGCCACCATCTTCACTTATTTGAAAGCATGTTTAATATTAATAATCCCCTCAACTATTTACGTACCCCATGGCTATGTGCCATTTACTCTTCTTTCAGACTTTCATACAATGCATTTTGATCGTCTTACCCTCTCTCCCAACTCTTCCCAGGTCCATCTCTACCCCCTATGCACCCATCTCTTTGTTATCTTCTTATTTTATTTTTAAACCCACCGAGTCCAGCTGATGCTGTTCATATATTCTCAGATGTGTGGCCTTCAGCTGGAGCCACATACCATCCTTAGAGCTTTGCTGCTTGTCTCACTAAATGTACTGTACTGATTCAGGTCTATGATGTAGTTACCACATTTCTAACATGGGAATTTGGAGTACATAGATATTAATTACTTAACATTTCCCAACTTAAACCCAGTTAGACTGAATTGGAAGACACTATTCCCAGCCTGGTCAACACTGTAGACTACTTTTCTAATATTGCTGGACCAGATGTTAATGTATTCCCTTTAATGCTACACTAAGTAAAACTTCCTTATGGACCAGTGAGATGTCTCAGCAGGTAAAAAACACTTGCTGCCAGATAGATAATGCAAGCCAGATGATCTGGCTCCATCCCTGTAACTCGGTAGGTGTGAGAACTGATTATGTTAAGTTGCCCTTTAATCCTGTTATTTAGAGATGGCTCTCATAGTGTGGCAGAGGCTGTCCTTGAATTCTTGGGCTCAGGAAATCTTCCTCCCTCAGCCTGTTGAATTGCTGGGACTAGTGCATGGAAGCACGCCTACCTTCTGATCATACTTTCTTGAGTTTCAGCCATGTTGAAGAAGAGCTGTAGTATTGCCTGTGAAACCAACTACCACACGTGAGAAATCTATGTATTTCACACTAACCTCTGTTGTTAGCCTTGGTTTTTATACCTGCCTGCACAAAAGCTTGCCAGACTCTGTTAATTCTGTTTTTCCCAGGTAACTATGAGGTGCAGTCAGAGTTGAGAGCTATAGATATTGTGCACCATACACACACATAAACATACATATACAGGGACAAATAGTAGTGATAGATGTTACACATCTACATATACACATACATAAAAAGGACAAAAAGATTAAAGGTCCTGCTTGTTGCCCAAGCTGGAATATGAACCCAATTCTCTTTGGCTTCAAAACCTCATGAGGTTAAAAGTGTAATTTCCCAATCTGTTTGTTATAAAAAAAAAAAAATGCAAAGTAAAACAAATAAAAAGCCTGACTACCACTTTGCTCCATGTCAGCAGTCCTGCTAATGGATTCCAGGAGTCTATTGTACCCAGGCTGTTCACAACCATCCTACAAATCCTCCATCACCCTGTGTTACCCAGGAAACATAACAGTGATCCTAGCTTGGTTTTGTTTTTGTTTTTTTCCTCCCACTATTGCTAGTTCAGATTACCGGATTCTAGAATTTTCTTCCATACTCTATACAACCTGACATTGATTTGTAGTGCTAATCCTGATTTCATGGTAGTGTTGGCCATGTGAGATACATTTTTCATGACAGCGCAGAAAGCAATGTGATGCTTTTGTCCTTGTATCTGTTTACCTTTTTCATTGTGGGTTCAATTTGTTTACAGTGTCCCACTTGCCATCATAGTTTTTTTTTTTTTCTATCTAATAATTATGAGTAAATTCACCAGGGCCATGGGCTATTATTTTCAAGAATTATCTAGTCTATATTCAATTACAGCAGTGTTTCTCAGCCTGTGGCTCTCGATCCCATTATGGGTTGAACAGCCCTTTCACAGGAGTCATACGAGACCAAAAAAACAAAAAACAAAAAACAAAAAAAAAAAAAAACCCACTAATTTACATTACAATTCTGAGCAGTCACAAAATCACAGTTATGAAGTAGCAACGAAGTAACTTTACAACTGGGGGGCTTGTCACCACAGCATGAGGAACTGTGTTAAAGAATCACAGCATTAGTAAGGTTTAGAACCACTGAGTTATAGCATATTAAAAATATATGTAGGAAAAGAAAGGCAGCAGGTGAAAAGTGACCTCATGAACCTTTCAGCTAGCAGGGAGCAGAACAGGAAGCTGTGCTTCAAGTCCTTGGGAGGTAGACACACCACCCAACTCCAGGAGTTCCAGAAAGCCATGTGCCCTGGAAAGCAAGTGGCCCCTGGAAGCAAACTATCTTAGAAACTGCATCATGACAGCCTAGAGAACAGGTTGACTTTCCTTCCAACACCTCGAATATTGATCTTTTACAAAGAAATTACCTTCTTTCCCCAGTTAGAAAGACTATTAGAAGAAAATCAAAAATGGCAAGGGGCTGCTTATATGCAGTTGATTGGAATTATAGTCCTACAGCCATTGGAGAGAAGAGGTACGGATATCCCTAGAGGATGGTATGAAACTCCCACGTGATTCAGCAATCTGCCTCTGCTTCATATGCCCCCTCTTGCGATAGTTAATCTTGATGGTCAACTTGACATCATTTAGAGTCTCCGGAAAACAAACTTTTGAATGTGACTGCAAGGGATTTTCTGTATGACGTTTGCTGAGGTGGGGAGACCCACCCTCAGTGTGGAAGTGGATGGCACCATTCCATGGGATGTGGTCAGAGACTAAACAAAAAAGGACTCAAGCCCTCTGCTTCTAGGCAGTGGCCGCAACGTGATGAACGGTTCCAAGTTCCTGCTGCCATGACTTGCTGCCCTCGAGCTGTGAGCCACAATCAAGCCATCATTCCCCAGGTTGCTTTTGTTAGGTATTTTGTCCCAGCAATGTGTAAAATAATATATGGCGCCTGGTCCTAATACCAGGTTAGCGTCAGCTCTTTGGAGGTATTCTCTGCCTCACATGTCTTTTTCCCCAGACTGTGCCAAGTCATCATCATTTCCGTCTCAGACGCCCCCTTTCCTAAGCCTCAAACATAGCTGAACTTTCTTGTTACACATTCCCAGAGTACATCAATCTTTCATGTTCATTTCTGGTAGCACTCATGTATTTTCACTGATGCTTAATGCCTGTGTTTCTAAACAATAAGGTCCCTGAAGTTCTACTCATTTTTTTCTCCTGTATGTTGGTAATTCGGTGTCACAGCTTAAGACATAGCAGGTTTGCTAAAAAAAAAAAAAAAAAAAAAAAAGTAGATTTGAAATGCATCAGAGCAGTAACCCGAGGGGGATCGATAACAGGAAGGGGGAAAGGAGGGAAAAAAAAATGATCAAAAGAAGGTGGCAGAGTGTTAGTTTTAGTTTCGGGGAAATGCATTTGCAGGAAAGGTAGGCTTGGGCATTGTGTTTCACTGTGGGAAACCAGAGCACCAAGTGTGCCTGGAGAAAGGACATCTGTGACCAGTCTTCCCTCTCATGGTGTCTGATGGTGGCCACAGACTCCTGCTGTATGTCATCTTGGATGCGGCGCACACAGGAGTGCCAACACACACGGGCTTGTGAAATTCATTGTGGGGAAAGATCTGTTAATGTCTGTGTTCTGGAATGATGCTTTTCTCTCTGATTTTGTACTTACAGAAGACATGAAGGAGCCAGATGACCCCGACGCTAATGAGGGAAGATCAGGGTCAAGGAGTGAAGGCAGGCAGTCTTCTAGATCTGATTCAAAACGTATGTAGGGATGCTAATATACTCTTCTTTGTTGTCAAATTTAGGTCAGATCATTTTGAAAAAGAGTGCCTTCTGGGTGTAGACAAAAATGGTTTCCCTGTTTAATTCCCACACAAACTCTCCTGTTCCTTAGCAGTAACATCTATGCATTAATTTTATCTAATTAATTGATTAATTAATTTATTCATTTTATCTCTAGCTCCTAGATTGTCTCTCTGGATTTAGCATACCAGAGACCTTGAGTTTGACTCCCTTCACTGCCTAAAATGGAGGTGTAATCCCAGCCAGTCTAGAGGTGGGAGCTGGAGGATCGGAACTTCAGGCTCATTCTCAGCCTTAGCAGCAGCCACCTTGAGAACTGCGGGATTACCTTAGACCCTGTTTTAGAATAGTGAAAGAAATGGAAGTTGTCTATATTAATAGCAACCTGCCTGAATGTCTGATCTCTATTTCCTCCATGAGATCTGTGTCTTTCATGGGCTTTTAAATACAGCATAGTGGAAAGAGAACTCCAGTTAGGTTTTTAGCCCTGAGCCAACCACTTGGAGATAGATGCTTGACACTGAAAAAAAAAATCAGACCTTTCAGAACCTCTGCTTTCTAGCCCACTTATTTATTTTTATTTTATGTCTGTGACTCTTTGCCTGTGTGTATGTCTGCACCACATATGTACTGTGCCTGTGTAGACCAGAAGAGGGTTTTGAATTCCTTGAAACTGGAGTTACATACGATAATTGTTAGCCACTATGTGGGTGCTAGGAATCAAACCCTGGTCCTCTAGAAGAACAGCCAGTGTTTTCAACTACCAAGCCATCTCTTAGCTTCTTCTAGCCCATTTAAATGAGTTATTTGGGAATTAAATTGGGTGAGATATGGAGGATTTCTTAGGCTGCAAATGAGAGAGGCAAGGAAGTAGCTTTTGTTTGTCCCAGGCACAGGAAAGAGCTCGGGTGCTTACAGGGAGTAGCTCTCCGGAGCCCCTATGAGCATAGCTGAGTCTGGCCTGTCCAGCTACATTCTTTCCATTCCAATGCATGCATCCTGTGGAATTCTGTCTTGTGGCCCAGCTAATTGACTTGCCCAGACTTTTGCTCTCATTTGTATTAGTCTTGAACCTTGTCCCTAGTCTTTCAGCTTCATCTCAGATCTACTAGGAACTTTTGGGTGCACTTGCCATTTCTTCCGTGTTCTTCTGAAAGTCCCCCAGTCTTTCAAGTGATTAACACTGTGTGTTTTAAGCATGTCCATGGACTTGAACTGAATGTTGCCTATACCGGAAGTCACTTCTGATCTTGATTCTCCATCATTCATTTACTCTGAAGCCCATATTTTAGCCTATTCTTTTTTATTTTATTTTACTCAGCAGCTACTCTTAAATAGCACGATGGCTCCCCACCATAGCAGATAGACATTAGGTAGAGTTGGGGTTATCATATCAGTATGCCAGCATTTGCCTGGCTTGCTGTTTATCCTTTTTTGTTAGTGTGTCAGAAGAGACATCAACTGGAGATGGAGTGAAAATGGAGATGAACTTACAGAAAAGGTTTTTGGATTTTGTGCAAGTTTAAGACCAATCAAGTAAAGTAATTCTAGGAAATTTTGAATAAAAAAATTCATTACATTTAAAGCATCAACAAATAAGAGGTTTAGTCCCTCTGGAAATAAGGACATTTTGTGAAGTTATTAAAACAACTTGTCTTTAGTATCTTCAAAAGAAGTTGCAGAAGACACCACAGATGACCTATATACCGATGAAGAAGAATCATACCTTGATGATGACCTGGACCTTGAAGACATGGAACAAAATTCAACTTCATTTCAAGATTTTCTTCAGGTTGCTAGTTGTAAGTGTGATTAGCTTTCTCTCGGTAATTGTTAGTGTTTTAAAGGCAAGTTACTCGAACAAATTATATATTTACATATATATACATATATATATATATGTATGTGTGTGTGTGTGTGTGTGTGTCTAAGAAACAGAAATTCTGTAGAATGTGAACATGTGTTATGAACACATGCCATGGTAGGGTAGTTGTTAGAAACCTGCAGACTCACCCTGTTGGGCCATGCCCAACCCCCACCTTTTTAATAGTAATAAGAGGTGGGAATGTTGAGCCTGGGCAGTCTGTGGGCCCCGCCTCTGATGGGCGGGACGTATGATCACTAAGTCAGGCCTTACCTGGCTGGGCGGAGACTGGGTTATGCAAGCCCCACTGCCCAAGCTACCTGGCTGCAGAGACTGGGTTACGCATGCGCAAGCTCCCCTTTTAAAGCAAGCGCGCCAAGTGTCCCCCTCTCTCTCTTGCTCTCTCTTGCTCTCTCTTGCTCTCTCTTGTTCTCTCTTGTCCCTCTCATCTCCCTCTCTCTTGCTTCCCTCTCTCGCTCTCTCTGGGGCCCCCTTTATCTCTCTCTCTCCCCGCTTTCCTCTCCCCTCTCTCAATAAACTCCACGTGGGCGCTCAATCTCGTGTTTGTGTTTCTTAGGCCATAGCAGCTGCATCACAGCAGCTGTATCAAAAGAACAACAGTAGTTTAGCTACATTCTATTTCTGAGGACCATGTTGGGCAGCCTTGTGCTTGATATGGGGATAATGTAGTCAAGGGAGTGCTGTGACCCAGATTAGTTAAGAGTTCCCCAAGTCTCCCTGTGGAAAGCATGGACAGAACTCAGCCTCTTTTAGACATGCACAGCCTGTCAGTTCTTCCTCTTAAGTTAGGCAGCATGAAGCGCTGTTCAGGTTAGTGCTTGTTGTTACTGCTGGGACAGCCAGCACAGTCCCCTGACTTTGTGAAATACAATTTTAAGGTTCAACCCATACTCTTCTGAACTAAAGTATCTTCGTGTTTTAGTAACCCAGGAACCTCCTCCTGAAATTAAGGAAGAGGTAGAGGAGATTGTACAGAAGAAGATATCGGAGAATTTCTTCTACAATTACGAGGAGCTTGTTTCCACACCCTATGTGACTCCAGAAGCAAATATCCCACTGGATTTTCTCATCCTTGAGTATCCACTCCAGATATACATTTATAATTTGGGAAAGTTTCATTTCAATGTACCAACAACAGCACCTGGATCAAATATGGCCTCCAGCCTGTTTGTGTAAATAAAGTTTTATTGCAGCACAGACACATTCAATTACACTATGTCTATGGCTGCTTGAGTAGTTGTGATCAAGACCATTTGGTCTAGAAGGCTTAAGGTTTTACTTGCCTTGCGAAGAAAAAGTTTATCAGCCTTTGTCTTAGGAAACTGTAAAAAATTCAGGGGTGGTGGTGGAAAGGAGGGGAGGAGAGGGAGGTAAGAGGGGAGAGGGAGGGGCTATGGGGGAGGTAGGGGTCGGTGGGGTGGTAGGTGTGGGGTGGGAGAGCAGGGGATTTTAATTTAAACTAAACTTTTTGTTTGATGCCAGCCATAAGGAGCAAGGATATTTTGAGGATGCTCTTTGCACAGATGGACCGGGCAGTACATGAGATATGGAAGGAGTCTATGGAGCTTCTCATTGACATGCTTTTCTTGTCCCAGGCTGACCTTTCTTGGCCAATGCCTGTCTAGTGACATATTGCTTTCTTATCTCAAAGCATTGATGGGGCCATTGTCAAGGTTGATGCTTTCCCATCATGCATCAGAAGACTTATTGGAGTTAATTCTGAGCATTCAGGCCATGGCATAGCAAGTTTGGGTGGGGTTGTGAAGGCAGGTTAACATGGAGGGCACTCATAAGAGTGTGTTGTGTTTGTTGTCAGTATGTTAGGTCTGTGAGAAGGTAATTAGAGGACGATTTCCATGGTGACTTCAGCTTGCCTTTACTTGGATAGTGGCTGCCACCACATGACCCACATTGTGCCTGGCCTTTTAGCTGTAGTTTGGAGATGGGATGCCTGCTTTCTGGATACAGCTCTGATCTCGGGGTTCAGTCCTCGGTGTGACTAACCCTGGTTCAATTCTAGGTGTGAGTAAGCTAATTTACTCCAAATTACCTTCGAATCTGGACTTTCCTCTTTAGTGTTCTGGTTTTTTGAACTTGATACATTTTCTTACAAATAAGTGGATCCTCTGAAATCAATGTTTCCCAAGCAAGTTCTCAAGAAATAGATGTTCTTCCCTTGGGTTCCTAAACTTTGGTGTTGAACAACAAGGTCTTATAAAGAATCTGTCTGCAATACTAAAGGTTTTCATAGATTGCTCTTATTTAGTTTCTTTGTTATTCTGTGTTCTTTTAATTTGAGCTTAAATGTACTAATAATGTAAATTACAAGGTCTTAATATAACCTAGATTTTTGAAACTTCTATTTTGAATAAACAAAATTTTACTCTATGACTGACATAAACACAAATATACATACATACATTTGCTTATACAGCAATGTTATCAACAACCTTGGAAAATTCTGTATGTTTTTGTGTATCATGTATTCGTTGATTGAAATAACTTGTTTATATTGTTTTAATTAGTATGTTATCAAAATTTGTATTAGATTTCCCCAAATGTCAGAATTTTAAAAAATTTGCTTCTTACATTTAGTGTGTGTGTGTGTGTGTGTGTGTGTGCACGTGTGTGTTCGCATGTGTGTCAGGGCATGTACACAGATGTCAGAGGACACCTTTCAGGAGCCTGCCCTTTCCTCCCACTGTCTTAGTTCAAGGGATGAGAATCAGATCATCAATCTTGGCAGCAAGTACTTCTACCCAATAAACCATCCAGCAGCTCCAACAGGCCAGAAGTTTAAGTTTTAAGTTCCCTTCATCATCAATGAAGAGGCCTATAAAATATTTTTAGTGGACAGATCAGTGAGTAAAGATACTTGCCACACAAGCCTGATGTCCTGAGTTCAGTCCCTGGGACCCTAGGTAGAAGAAGAGAACACACACACACACACACACACACACACACACACACACACACACACACACACGTACACTGTAAGTAATAATAAAAATATTTTTTACTATTAATTCAACAAACTTAACTGGCCAATACTAAGGTGAAGATGTGGACTTGGTTTCACACTAATGGTGTGGTTCTGTTTCTGTGGTACTCCAAGAGGAAAATGGTACCTACTTATAAAGGCTATCTGCTTATTTCCAAATCTCAGGATTTCTTCTAAAAAATAAAGTAGAAACTAAATCACTGTATGAGTATTTTTAGTTACTTTAAAAATAATGTTGTGTTTGTGATCCATAGAAAAATTCCAAATATCAGAGTACAGTTAAGCTACATTTATTTTAAATCTTTATTGTTTAAATAGAATATTGATTTTAAAAATAGACTCTGTTATTTTAATCACTCCTCCTATTCCTAGATGGCTATTTAGTTTCACTTATTTTCCTTAGCAGCCTAACCTCAGACATTCTTTTGGCTATGACTGCAAAAAACGAGCCAACCTACAACTTCTGGACAACAGTACCATGATGTACATCGCTGGGAACCAACTGGTCCTGCTGGATTTTAAAACCAAGGACCAAATATACCTGCACAGTAACAGTGGCCAAGGAATTGGTGCTATTGGGGTATGCAACGTTTAGTGACCTTGGAGGAATCCCTATCTTAGTTTTTCTGTGAATGCCACAGTGGCTGTTAGGTATCAGAGGCATGCAAGGTGTTATGGGGGTCACATGAGATGTACAGCTATCTTTATTCTAAGCTCTTTTCTTCTTTCCATTTCTTTCTTTTTTTTTATGATAGGGTTTTGATATGTAACCTAAGCTGGCTTTGGAATCAATATAAAGCTCAGGCTGGCCTTGAAGTCAGAATATAGCTCAGACTGGCTTTAAACTTGGCATCCTCCTGCTTTAGCCTCTTGAAGAGAAAGTAATATTATTTGCGTGTGTATATATATATTATGTAAATATAATGTGTGTATATTATATATTATGTATATATATTATATATGCACGTGTTAGTTTTTCAGTAGATACAAGTAAAGAATCATGACATTGAATTAAAAAAAAAAAAACTACATATCTCCTTTTGGAGGAGTTTGACCAAGAGTGAGCCCAAATTTGGATTCTCCACTTCTCTCCCTGTGTCTTCCCTTTCTCTGTAACTACGGTCACTGGTCTATTTGTAATCTCTTGTATGACTCTGAATCTTGGTCTCTGTCCCTGCCTAATGTCTGCTTTGTCTGTCCCTAACAAAGGGCTTTGCTCTTTCTTTCATCGAACGGAACAGAAACTGTCACATGAGTACAGAATGAGGGCTACTTTACAGAAATCTTTAAGAGAGTTTTACAAGGGGTGAAACCTTACCAACCAGCACATAACCCAGATGCGGAGCAAACACCACGACCCAGAGACTGAATCCATATATCCATGCTGCTTTCAAGGGTTATGGTGGGTATTTATTGTAACACAGCCACTTTAGACTTGTTTGCTATTTTTAGTAAATTATCACCATAACACACACACACACACACACACACACACACACACACACACACACACACACACACACACCCCTTAGCTCTCACCCTCTCTTGCCCTCCCAACTTCTACCATGGGATGATGCAAACAAAGGCCCTTGATAGATGTTGTCTCTCAGTTCTGGATTAGCAACTTTTCAGAATAGCTAAGCAAATAAATTCTGTCCATCATAAGCCCGCTTTCAGGTAGTACATGGACTGACACATACACTCTGTGGCTGTTTATGGATACAATTTAGGGTCACTTATACAGGGGTCTGTTACTCGGCCCTGCTTAGCTCTTCTCACACAGCCATCTAGGCCAGCAGCAGTGGACCACTTATTAAAAATATTTGAATTAGAAATACTGGGTGGGAGACTTGAGATCCATGTTTTTAAAGAATCTTTCAAGAGATTCAGGCACTCACTAAAGATCGGAGCTATCAGTCTCACTATGAATTTAGTACTTGTCCACATTAAAAATGAGAGCCTTAACAAAGGTCAGCTTTCATTTATTTTTTTTTTTACTTTCTTTTAGTTTTCAGTTCAAATCATATCCATCAAGTGTTTATCAGTTGTTTATTTTTTTAAAAAAATTTTAGATTGAAGTACAGTCTAATTAGCCAATTATATGATAACAGCCACTAAGTACTGCGTGGATATGATTATCAATGTGAAAATTTCCCTTTAACATTTTAGTGAGATTCTGTTTTTCTAGGTTCATCCGGATAAAACTCACTTCACAGTCGCTGAAAAAGGAAGTTTTCCAAATATTATTATCTATGAATTTCCTTCTCTGAGGCCCTATAGAATCCTTCGAGGTGAGTCCAGGGGGATGTGTAGAACAGTCCACATGAAGGTTAACAACATCAGGAAGATGGCTGAGGCTCTGGAATTGGTCAAAGTTCAGTAGAGAAACAAAAGCAAGAGGTAGGAAGGAAATCTATTGAATGAAATTGCCGCATAGTTTGTCTAGGCTAGTAAGTCTGGACATTATGGGTCGGTCCCACGGTCTAGAAATCCCTGGGAAGGACTTCATGGGCAGTCTCTAGGCAGAATATCTCCTTCAAGACATTTCAACTGATTGAATAACGCCCTCCTAGATCTTCAAGGATACAATCCATAAAGTCACCCAATCAGAAATACTGGTCATGTTTGTGTTGCCTGCACAGCAACGTCTACACTGCTGTTTAATTGAATTACTGGTTATTACAGACTAGTGAAGGTGACATGCAACATTAACCATCTGTTATCTTAGGATTGGTTCTGTCTTCTGTGTAATTAATCTCAGGAGTCAGTTTTTACTCTGGGAGATTTTTTTCAGTGACAAATTGAAAATTGTAGATTGAATTCTGTCTGCAGCAAGTCTTTCTCTGTACTGCCAGCTCCTAAATAATAACATGGAGTCTTATTATTAATTATGAAAGCTTGGCCTTAGCGTAAGCTTGTCCCACTAGCTATTACAATTTAAATTAACTCATTTACTTTAGTCTACATTCTGTCCCGTGACTTGTTACCTCGTCTCTTTGTACTGTTCATGATGCTTATCCACATCTGGTTGGTGACTCCGCCTTTTTTCTTCCCAGATTCCTTGCTGTCCCCAGAAGTCCCACGTATCCTCTTTCTGCCTAGCTATTAGCCATTCAGCTCTTTATTAAACCAACCAGAAGGTGCCTTGGCAAAGACACATCTTCACACAGTGTACAAATAACATTTCCCCCTTTTGCCTAAATGAAAATGAAAGGTTTTAACTCAAATATAGTAAAACTAATATACAATAAGAACATTTATCAAGTAAGAATTACATTTATAATAGCCTGTCCATTTGTATTTGGCAATTTTGGAGAAATTACCTTATTATCCATCCTATCTTGGTGAGTCAAAAGTTTTGTACCTAAATACTATTGTAGATTGGGTTCTGTCTGCTCCCTGTGCTTGGCTAAATTTCTTCTATAAGATGAAATATATACAATATGCTTCTTTGGGAAAATATGATTATGATTTCTTCACCTTCCTTTTGTAATCTTACAATCCATTCTAAAGCCAAGTGTATTTTTTAAAAGTATTTATGTTTGTGTGTATGTAGTATGTATGTATGTATGCATGCATGTATGTATGTATGTATTAATTATACAGTGTTCTGCCTGCATGTATCCCTTCAGGCCAGAAGAGGGCACCAGATCTCTTTTCAGATGGCCGTGAGCCACCATGTGGTTGCTGGAAATTAAACTCAGGACCTCTGGGTAACCTCTGAGCCCCTAAAGCCAAGTGTCTTAGTTAGGTTTTTATTGCTGTTAAGAGACACCATGGCCACAGAAACACTTATAAAGAAAACACTTAATTGAGGGTGGCTCACTTACAGTTTCAGAGGTTCTGTCCACTGTGATCTCGGGGAGCATGGCAGCATGCAGGCCGATGTGGTGTGGGAGCTGAGAGTGCTACATCTTGCAGGCAACAAGTCTGACTATCACAGTGAGGGAAGCTTGAGAAAAGAGATCTCAAAGCCTGTCCCCACAGTGACACACTTCCTTCAGCAAGGCCACATCTCCTAATAGTATCACTCCCTTTGGGGGCCATTTTCTTTCAAACCACCACAGCAAGTATGATGAAATATTTTAGAACTACTCTTTTAGGAGATTTATGTGTGTATGTACACCCCCACACATGCTGTGTGTGTGAGGGATGCTCTTGCCTGTGCATGCATCTGAGGAGGCCAGGGGTTGATGTCAAGCATTCCTCCCCCCCACCTCTCTCTCATTTTTGAAGCAGAAGATTTTGCTGCATCTGAAACTTGCCATTTCTGCTAGGCTGGCTGGCTGGCTGGCTGGCTGGCTGGCTGGCTGGCAAGCCCTAGGGATACCATTGTTTCCTAGGATACCCTTGCCCTCCCTTCATCTTCTACCATGGAATGACACCTGAACCTGGATGCTGGCATGTGAACTCGGGTACCCACACTTGCACACTGGGCACTTCACCTATTGGACCATCTCCCCAGCACACTTAGAGTTTTGACATTTGTACATGAACACAGATCACAAGGGCACTCCCCTCTTCCTCCTCCCTCTTGGTTTTTGTTTTGCAATGGAGGATTAGAACATAGGATGGGCTTGATCTTGTTATTTTCCAGCCAGAGCCTGCAGTGCCAGGATGATAGGCATGTCTCCTGTGGACCCAGCTTTATCTCTTATTTATCAGACTCCCATTCATCTTTGCAGACGGGACAGAGAAGGCTTATGCGTATGTAGACTTTAACAGTGAAGGGACCTTGCTGGCCTCTGTTGGGAGTCACCCTGATTACACAATAACCATCTGGAACTGGAGAGAAGAGCAGCCTATATTGAGGACAAAAGCATTTTCTCAGGACGTTTTTAAGGTCACTTTCAATCCTGAAGATGATGAGCAACTAACCACATCAGGGTCAGGCCACATCAAGTAAGTCTGGTGCCCAACAAAGAACCCAATGAATAGTATAAAGGTAGCTTCTAAGAGGAACAAAGGCTTGGGGACAATTTTTGCCATAGCTAAGGCTACACAGAGAAACCCCATCTTGGAAAAAAAAAACACAGAGCCCCCAAAGAATTGTTTTTAAAATTAGGAGGTTTCACATATATTTTTTAAAATACTTATTTTTATTTTATGCTGTCTTAGTTAGGGTTTTTACTGCTGCAACAAAATAATTGTGACCAAAAAAACAAGTTCAGGAGAAAAGGGTTTATGTGGCTTAAATTTCTACATCCACAGTTCGTCACAGAAGGAAGCCAGGACAGAAACTCAAGTAGGGCTGGAACCTGGATGCAGGAGCTGATGCAGAATCCATGGAAAGGTGCTGCTTACTGGCTAGCTTCCCAAGGCTTGCTCAACATGCTTTCTTATAAAACCCAGGACCACTAACCCAGGGATGGCACCACCCACCAAGGGCTGGGCCCTCCCCCATTGGTCACTAATTGAGAAAATGCCTTTCAGCTGGATATCATGGAGGCATTCCTCAACAGAGGCTCCTTCCTTTCTGATGATTCTAGCTTGTGTCAAGTTGACATGCAAAACCAGCCAGTACATATGTTTATGAATGTCTTGCCTGTGTACATGTGTGTGTACCACATATGTGTAGTATATGTGGATGCCAGAAGAGGACCTTGTATCCCCTGGAACTGGGGTTATATGTGGTTGTAAGCTGTTATGTGTGTGCTGGGAACCAAACCCAGGTTCTCTGGAAGAGCAGAGAGTGCTTTTAAACTGTGGGGTCATCTCTCTAGCTTCCTTCTTTCCTTCTTTCCTTCTTTCCTTCTCCTTCCTTCCTTCCTTCCTTCCTTCCTTCCTTCCTTCCTTTCTTTCTTTTCTGAGACAGGGTTTCTCTGTGTATCTTTGGCTGTCCTGGAACACTGTAGACCAGGCTGGCCTCAAACTCACAGAGATCCATCTGCCTTCCCAAGTGCTGGGGTTAAAGGCATGGGCCACCATGCCCGGCATGTGCTCTTTTTCAAATTAACCAATAGTTCACCTTTTCTCCTTTCCTCCCCCTTCCTTTTTCTTTTACTGCATTTTTAAAATTTTGTTATAGGGGATTGGTCTCCAAAACCAGCATAAATAAAAGAACCACATTTCCTATGAGGTTCTTACTTGTAGCAGCACCTCGGTCTTCATGGTGAAACAAGGATTCTCAGCCATTCTCCACAAGCAATGTCTATTCCTGAGCTCAAGTCCGTGGCTCCAAATTCCACCTTTGCTCTGCCTCCTGGACTGAATAATATAGACTGTCTCTATCTTACTCACATTCAGCATCTGTTACTTTCAATCTGGTCTAAATTTTTACGTGTGGCTGGTAAGTGCTGCAGCAGACAGCACAACTCAAACCTCAGGTCTTGCAAAGACAAAGGACTGTCCCCTCCAGCAACGAATCTGTGTTGCCTGACACGGAGTAGATGCTACATGTTAGTCAGACAAATCAATGAAGTTATGGGTGCTTATGAAATATCATCAGTTGGAAATAAAAAGGAGACACACTGACCATCTGGCCTTCTCCCCTCTTGTCGGCAGGTTCTGGGAGATGGCCTTTACATTCACTGGTCTCAAGCTACAAGGGTCACTGGGGAGATTTGGCAAAACATCCACGAGTGACATAGAGGGTTACACTGAGCTTCCGGATGGGAAGGTGAGTGTGTCTGCGCTCCTCGGCGACTAGACTGTGTGTGAATGAAAGCATGGGTACTTGGACATCAACCACACGTGGTAAGACTGTCAATGATAGCAGGTACTGTAACTATCAAAGTAGTGAAAACCTCATTTTACTTTTTCTGGACTATCAATTGAAATTTCAGGAGAAAAAAAAAATTTCCCCTAACTTCTTTTTGTAATCCATATGTACTCACCATTTCCTGGTTTTGCTAAATATTCTATGCATATGAAGTGTGAGGCTTTTTCCTGTATTAACATAGTGACAAGCTTGTTGCTTTTAAATGATGTCATGAAATTATAATAATTTATATTGTCTTTCCTTTTTTGGCATGATGTCCCAAGGAACTTACAGGGTCAAGGTTTTAATCAATCTTGTGTCTTTTGTTTTGCTGTCATATTGTCATTCAGGAAGATGGAATCATTTTACAGAGATATCTTTGATATTTTAGAATTGTAAAACAATTTGATTTTCTGACCTTATTAGTTCACTTTTCTCTTACTCTTATAGATCTTATGGGCTTTTCGCCTAAAATGATAGGCACCAAGGATCCATTCTTCTTTAATATCTTATTGGACCTCCTATTAGAATGAGTTACACTGTGTTACTTTCAACCACTTCTCCTATAAGGACATGCCAGCACAAAAATATTACTTTAAGAAATCAAATGATCTGGTCATTTAAGTAATGGGATAGTTTCAATTAAAAGTATGATGTATAGGAGGAAGTAAACATCCCTGGCCTAGCCAATCTAGCAGAATTAGCAAGCTTCTGGCTCAGTCAGAGACTCTGGCAGAATCACAATAATAATAAGGGTGGGAAGGAAGATGTTGGTGTTGACTTTTGCCCTCCCCATGTGCTGCTTGCAAACAGGTACCTACATATGCATGTACCACTCACCTCCCTTCCCTGACAAAAAGCCATAGGTGCTGGTTAAATTGTAACTTCAAACCTATATAGCAATCTTAATGAGTCTGTCTTCAAACTCTGAATGCTTGTTAAGGTAAACATTAGGATAGCCTTTCTTTAAAGCATTGTGTGACCCTTGTCTCTGAAATTCCAGTAGAGTTTGTGTAGAGGTAAGGGGAAAGTAGCCATTTTAAACGATAAAGCTACAGAAGGAAATATTCAGGGTTGGGAATGAATATCAGGTATTTAGAGGGTGGAGCAGATTAAGACATGCTGGAGAAGAATGGACACTTTGAGTTGAGAAGGATGTGTGGGTCTTGGCCTCTCTGTGTGTGTGTGTGTGTGTGTGTGGTCTAACAGCTTGGAAGGCTGCATTGGAAGAGCAATGTTAGAAATTGGAGAAGCAGTAGATAACATTTGGTCATAAAGTTCCAGGTAGGCTGTCAGGAGGGAAATCTGGAATCAAAATGATGAACTATTACAGTCATACAGATAAAGGGGCTGATGGGGGTGGGGCATCTGCTCTGAGGACCAATGGAAAAGAAAGCTGGAAGTGACTGACATTTCAGAAAAGAAAGTCTTGTAGGTTTTTATCACTTTAGGCAGCTTTAATCATTGAACAGTTTCTTTCATTCAGGTTGAGGTACAAGCCTCTGTGGTCCCTGGAGGTTAGCAAAGGGGGACAGAGGGAGATTGGACAATGGATGTCAAAGTACAAATATGCAGGAGAACTCTGTTCTAACAGTCGGTGTCTGATTCACGACCATCTCTTGAATATTTAGTGAAGAACTAGAGACAGGCATTCAAAGCTCCCAGCACAAACTTACGGTGAATGTTGAAGGAGAGGGAAATGTTTATGACCCTGAGTTGATTGACCATCAGACATTGCATACAGGAATCAAGTTATAACACTGTGCCACACAAATGTGCATCATTGGTATTCACCAAAGGAAACACTTCTATAAAAAGGCAAGTTAAAGACTCTACTAATGGGACCTGAAGTAATGGGTCACATAGGCAAGTGGGGTAAAATTAGTGAGAGTGAGCTAAAGTCATCAGTTCCCGCAGACAAGATGGAAAGAATTTCCCAGTGTGCATTGGTCCACATTAAGGGTCTGTGGAAATACTCTCCTAGTCAAAGATGCACAGGGATCCCACAGAAAAGATACTTGTCCCCCGGTTTCCTTGACCTCCTGCTTCTGAGACAGTGTGGTCAGAGCAGGGACTTAGGAGTTGTAGCTCTTGAACTAGAATCTGTGCTTCTCTGGGAAACTAAGGGGCAAATGGGTTAAGTGTTTGTATCTCAGTTTTCTCTAATTTTTTTTCTTGTGTAAAACAGGGAGATAATAGAGTCATCACTGGCTCACGTGAGGGTGAGAACAAAGCTATAGCTAGGAAAATAAGTACCACGTGCCCAATTGCATATGATGATGCTGATAAGTGTACCTAGTGCATGTGGCTTTGAGCATTAAATACCAGTATAAATACAGTATTCAGGCAATGCTGACACAAAGCCCATACACCATTAAGCATTACTTATTATTGCATTCATTAAGTGTTCTGAAAACCAGTGTTTGATGGCATGCTCTTTGGGAGCTGTTGAATTAGATAGAGTATTTTGGGGGTGGTCCCAAATGTTTTCCTTGTTTGAAACTGAGCTATAATCTGCTCAGCCCAGTAGTGAGTGGCCTACAACTTAGAAATAGAGTCTCACCTGGGAAAGACTTTAAGTATCCACCTTTGACCCAATCATTCCACTCCAGAATCTTTCCCTTAAGAGGTATCTAAAGAAATCTACTGCAAGCATTTGTGAACAAATTACCACTAACATACATCCTAGTCACAGGGCTCTAGAAGGAAGGAAACGCATCAAAATGTAATTGCATGTTGAATCTGTAGTGCTGGATTTTTATTTTTTTGTTTTCTTTACTTCTATACACTTGTCAGGTACTCTCAGGATCGGAGTGGGGTAACCTGCTGCTTTGGGAAGGCAGCCTCATCAAGGTGGAGCTCAGTCGAACTGGCATGAAGTTTTGTCACCAGGGTCCCATTAACCAGATAATGCTGGATGAGGGGGAAGTTATTACTGCTGGCTCAGATGGCTGTGTTCGGGTAAGGCGACGTCACTCCACTGAAGAGTTGCAGATCACCTAGGTGGTTTTGTCTTATAGGCTGCCTCATGGGGAGTGGGTGGGTCAGTGCTCACTTATTTCCAAGACACACTCATTTTAAATAATGCTTCTCACCGTAAATATTTGTATCCTTGTCAAAAGTAATTGAAACATTATGAAAGGATCACTTCACTTGTTCTTATGCTTCAGTTGCTTACATAGGAGCTTCAGAAAATGAAAGTTCATATTAGCAACTGATAAACATTGGGCATGCATCCTTTTAAAATGCCCACTATGGGCAGGCATTTTCTAAGGAATGAAAATGCTGACCTTTTTTTTTTCAAACAAGGTCTCCCTACGTAGCCCTTATTATCCTGGAACTCACGATATAAACGAAGCTGTTCTTGAAACTCTCAGAGACCTGTGTGCCTCTGCTTCCTGAGAGCTGGGATTCAAAGTGTCATTGCCAGGCTGGTGGTGAGAATGTCAACTGGAAATAGTCTTAGAGATGTGTGGGTGGGAGTTGCTATGTATGGCCCTTTCTCAAGCCCTTGTGCTAGGGAACTCATTGATTTCACTGAGAACGCTGTCCTCCCTAAAGCCTGGAGGAAGCTGGAAGATTGCTTCAGAGACTAAGTCTCCTGAGTTGCTATTCTGCCCTGTATTTCCCATTCACCCTGCATGGCCTCTTCTGTGAACACCACTGTTCTGAACAAACCTGTACTCTTGTGATTTGCCTTGTCCTATTAGTACATGATTTCTCTTGGGCCTTCTAGCTCTTAAATTCTTTGAGACCAATTTGCACTGTCCATATACTCTTGAATGTATGGGCTTCCACTGGAAGGGTGGTCCATTTACAGAGGGTTGCACTCTTAGAGAAAACTATCTCTCCCTTTCCCAGAAGCTAACAAATTCCAATGGCTTTGTGTTTGGGATGGAACTGGGTGCCTAACTCCCCTCTCCATGTTGGAATTTGGTCTGGCTAGGGCTTGTGTGGGCTCTGTACATTGTCATCACAACTACTGTGAATTCATATGTGTAGTTGCACTTCTGCCCAGAAGATGCTGTTTGTTCATAGTCACCCACCACTCGTGTTCTTACTCTCTTTCTGCAGTTCAGGGATGAGCTTTGTACAGTCTCTAACTCTCTATACCTTGGCCAGTTGTAGGTCACTGTGCTATCCACCATGCTTATCAAAATAAAAAGAAAAGAAAAGCATTTCAGACAAGGGTTGAGAGATGTGATGATCTATGGGTATAAGAATAAGTACTGGAAGTCAATTTAATACTATGTCTATTTAATTGCATAATAGCAGTTGGTTCTCTTATAGAGCTGTCTAGCCATATCTAAGTCAGATAATGGTGTCAGGTGTGGGTCTCATCTTAACTCATCTCAACTTCAGTCTGAAAGTTGGTTATCCCAATGATACATCTGCCACTTCTACACCAATGGGCATGTCTGTAGCATGAGTTCTTAATAATAAAAACCTGGAGTAAGATATTGGGGAAAAAAGCTGAGAGATCATGGAGATGAAGGAGCAAACCACAGCCACCTTACCTACTCAACTTCCCAGCCAAAAAGAGAGTGAGTTCCACTTTCCTTCCGCCTTATCGTTTCCTCTCTCCACCCAGCCATATCACTTCCTGTCTGTCTATACAGACCTCTACAGTTAACTAGTGCCTAGCTTTGCCCTCAGATCTTCAAGCAAGCTTTATTTGGTAGAGTATAAACAAAATATCACTACACATATCTTCCCCGGGCCAGTCGTAGCTTTTGCTCTCAGGGTTCGTAGCTGGGTATAACTGAGGATTACTTTTGTCCTCCAGGAGCATATATAGCACTTTCCAGCATCATGAAAGCTAATCAGTAGGGCTGAAGCTCACAGGCCTGCAGCAACTGTATTATATGATGCAAGCATACAGCATCTTAAGCAACAGGATCTCATCATCCAATTTTGGAAGCGTCATCAAGAGCAATGGAAATATCCTGTTCTGTTTGGTGGCCTATAGGACCTCACTGACCAACAACTACAAAAGAATTCATTCATACCTGACACCTGTATTAGCCTCTGGTGTCTAGTTGTGGTATTGTTGCTGTGTGATAAAATACTTTCTTGTTGTTTTTATAAGATTTGGGATTTTGAGACAATAGATACTGCTGACATTATAGACGATACTGGATTGTTGGAGATAGAGCCCATTAATGAACTTCAAGTGGACAAGAATGTCAACATCTTCTCAATGATAAAGATGAATGAAATTGGAAATAACTTTTGGCTGGCTCAGGTATGTTACATTCTTCTGTATTAGCTTTTTAAATGTACCAGGACATAAGCTTAAAATAGAAATAAAATTGATTGTTTGGATTTAGAACACTCTGTGTTACAGCATTATGTGATTGCTTTGCTTATTATGTGTTTATAATCTTATATAGAAGATTTTTTGAACATATTTCAACCACATTTTATAATATATGTAAGCACTAGATGTTATTGTTGGTCCTCATTTTAATGAGTCATGGGAATAATAATTTTAATTCGGTGAACATTAAAAATGATAAAATATTATTACCTTTTTAATTTTTTAGGATGCCAATGGAGCCATATGGAAGCTTGACCTTAGCTTTTCAAATATTGTAAGTGCATATTTTCCTTATTTTCTCCTAAATGTTGTAGTAGAAATTCTTTGATACATTTCTTTAAAAATCTGCTTCATCTTTCTCCACATAAATCATCCTTTCTATAAAATAAAAAAGAAACTATGTTCTTATTCTTTGCATGTTTTTTAAATACACGGGGTCCTCATTTATATTACCTCATGTGACCCTTACAGCTGCTCAGCTGAGCCTGCAGGAAGACCTAGGAGGTAGCATTTGTTGGGATCAGTGTAAAATTAGTCATTAACTTCAGAGCCAAGACGCCATCTGGTTTTCCTAATGCTCAAGTCCAGTGCTTTTACTAATCTATCATACTTTAAAAAAATCTCTTAGAGTAACACAACACATTATGTTACAGGGTTCTGTTTACATTTCTTTAAAGTTGACTTTACTTCTGTGCTTCTCTGTTTTTGATGTCTGTTATGCATTTTGTTTGTTCTCAGACCCAGGACCCAGAATGCCTCTTCTCTTTCCACTCTGGAGCCATTGAAGCCTTGGCTATTTCTCCTCTCACTTATCTCATGGCCACAACTTCCCTGGACTGTATGTATGAACTACTCTCCAAGCCCTAATGTGTGTGTGTGTGTGTGTGTGTGTGTGTGTGTGTGTGTGTGTGTGTGTGTGTGCGCACGTGCCTGCATGTTCAGGTATACGTGCATGTGCTCTGGTGTATATGTATGTGGTAGCCACACATGTGTCTTCCTCTATTGCTTTCCAACCTATGTTTTGAGACAGGGTCTCTCACTGAACCTTGAGCTCACCAAATGTTTAGGCTAGCCAACCAATAAGCTCCAGGGACTCTCCTGTCTCTGCCTCTCCTGGCTCTGGGGTTACAGGCATGTTCCACCATGCCTGCTTTTTCATGGATGCTGGGGATCCCAGTTAAAGTCCCTATGTTTGTATGGCAGGCACTTCACTGTCAGCCATCACTCTCGTCTTGGAAACAGGAATTCTTAGTGAAAATATACTTGGAAGTGTTTGTATGTAAATTTAAAATAGGCGCTAATAAAAGTATTTGAATATTCTTCCAAAAAAAGAATCCCATTGAATCAAGCAAGATGAATTTTGGAGTGGGAAGTACACAGACAGCAGCAGACACAATTAGAGATTAGAACAAAGACATAATTATAAAGTATGAAAATGCTACTTATTTTTTAGTAACCATAGACATGTCCTTTCTATTCTCATCACCTTTCTTTTCTCTTGACTTTGAGTATTCATAATCTTGTAGACTGTGCAAAGGACCACTTTTTGTCATTCAACCACAACTCATGCCTATTATCAAACTCTCAGAGGGCCCATGGGTAGGAGAAAAAGAGGCTCTAAGGGAAGGGATGGAGAGGGTAACAGAACATGTGTGATGTAGAAGTGAAAGGACCAATGCTGGGAATAGGTGGAGACAATGGGGATAGTGGCCGAGGAGATGGAGGAGGGCAGATGATGTCTATGATATGGGAGTGAGGATGTTGGGGATAGGTGGAGACAGTGTGGATGGTGGCCAAGGAGGAGGGCAGATGATGTCTATGATATGGAAGTGAGGATGTTGGGGATAGGCGGAGACAGTGGGGATGGCTGAGGAGATGGAGGAGGGCAGATGATGTCTGTGATATGGGAGTGAGGATGCTGGGGATAGGTGGAGACGGTGGGGATGGATGGCCTAGGAGGTGGAGGAAAGCAGATGCTATCTGTGATGTAGCCAAAAGCAACCAAAACTAAGTATGCATGACCATGTCACAAGGAAATCTGTTACTATGAGTGTTCATTTAAAAATAATTAAAATACAAATAAAAATTTAAAGGGCTGTTAAGCTATCAGTTGATCTGAATTATGGTATTTAATCCTGTAATATGTACTATGTAAAAAGTGAGCCAAGATTGTTTAAAGAAATTGTATGTTTATAATTTGTTTCTTTTGAAACTTTTTTTCCCTGTAGGTTCTGTTCGTGTCTATGATTTTGCTAGCAAAACTCCTTTGGTTCAAATGAAATTCAAACAAGGAGGTACTTCCATTATTTGGGTACCCCTATCAGTAAGTCTGTTGTTTTAACCAACTTCTTCCAGAAACACTGGAAAATGTACTGTATCAGAGATACTTTGTAGAGATGTAGTTATTTCCTAGCTCAGAATTTTAAAGTATGAATATTTCAAATAAGTTTCTTTTACCTAGAACATTGCAGACATCCTCTCATGTTTTCACTGTCAAGGGTTCATTTTTAAAATGAGAATCTATATTTAGGCCACCTAAGACATAGTTGTAGCTGTTTTGCAAAGTAACCATGCAACCGAACCTGAGGCATCTTCTGTCCATGCAACTATGCTTTTTAAGCATCAAGGAACTATTTTCAGAGTGACTAATTCTTATTATTTGGGGATGAAATCACAGAGAAAATGGTCCGGGCATGCCGCAGGTCTGATTTTCCATTATCATGTGGATAAAGACTACTTTCAGTGTATCCTGTAAGACATTCTGTGTCCTGGTGTCTTCTGGTCTCTACCTCCTAGTCTTAGAGTAACATGGCTCCTTCACTCTAGTCTGCTCTCATCGGGCTGAACGTTCCTTGAAATCTGCTTTCTCCTGACACTGGACCCTTGCACAAGCTCTGTCCAGTCTCACGGATTCTTGTTCCATCTTCTTGTATCTAGCTAGTTCTTGACTGAGCACCTGTTGGATCTCAGCTCCACCACTTTTGCCTTAGAGGAGTCCTCAATCTTGGTTGGCTTTATGCGATGAATGCTCTAAGTGGCTATGTTTCTGTGCTTTGGCACTTATGTTAGCTTGTATTTTATACTTATCTACATGCTAATGTCTATTTGTGTTCACCTCAAACTGCTGGTGACAGGTGCCCTTTGCACAGGAGGTAGGCACAAGGTTAGTGTTTGCTCATTAGAAGCTTGAGTTGCTAAAGTTTACCCTGCTTGTGGTCATAATAGATAAATGCTCTGGAATTGATGGAGGTTGCCATAACATGAAACCAAGAGTTAAAAAGGGAAGCCAGTGCTAAGTTACCCAAATGGAAACAAGATATAGACTTGTGTGTGTGTATGTGTGCGTGTGTGTGTGAGCTTGAGCACTGAGAAGTTCTTAACTAAATCTAGCCCCCCTCCCATATTTGATTGTTTCCCAAGGTGAGCTTCTCTGCAGCACAGATTATCGTAGGATTCCAGGATGGTGTTGTCCGGATTCTGGAACTTTATGATCCAAAAGGACTTACACTTTTTGCAGGACGGAAGAAAAACTTAGAAGCTGAGTTACATTTGAAACATGTCTTCAAACCCCACACAGCTGAGGTCACAGCTTTAGCTTATGAACGTGATGGGGAGATCCTAGCCACTGGGGTAAGTGGAGATTCTCTCTCATTTCCTATTGGAATTCCACACCTACCTTCCCTTGTAAATCCACCTACTCCATTGTGACTTATTGACCAAAATTAATTCACATTTTTCTTTTTTTTTCCCCAGTACAGTCTGCGTTATATTACATAAGAATAGTTTTATAAGTGAAGTTTTAATGCTTATTTTAAATGACTAGAAAATTTCAGTTGGGAGTCACGTTGCATGAATTACTTACAATCACTACTTTATAACATAGGTGTGTTCTTAAGCAGGGCTGCCTTAGGTGAGGTTCATAAAGTTCAGTGAGAGAGCTCTTATGTAGCCTGTAGCAGACTCTGTTTTAATTCTTCATGCCCCACTAAATGCAAACCACAACAAAAGGCTGCCTCAGATAAAGGAAACAAGCAGATAATCTACAGGAAGTAAGAGGTAAGCAGATGCACTGTGAAACTATTTTAGAAATTAAATAAATATAGATAAACACATACATATGTATAAACATATATATGGTAATCATTTCTAGAAGTATACTTGGAAAAATTAATCAAACATCTGAAATTATATATATATATGTATACACACACACACACACACACACACACACACACATATATATATATATGTCACATTAATCTTGGATGTATGACCATTTTGTCTATAAGTGTGAATAAGATAGACTATATGGTATTAAGTTTTTGAGCTCTATGAGCTTGATGTCATAGTAATATATGTTGGGTGTGTGTGTCTCTTTTTTTCCCCTAGAGTAAAGATAACACTGTCTTCTTTTTTGATGTGGAAAAAGATTACAAGCCACTTGGTTATTTTAATACTCCTGGGCCTGTCTGCCAGCTGATGTGGTCCCCGGTTAGTTATGTAAGTCATTAGCATTTGTCCTCAATATTAAATTTCAGTGTCTTGGAGCTAGAGCTCCAACCCCACCCCCACCCCCTTGGGCTGCATTTTCTTCATTTCTATTTGGCAAAAACCTATCCCTGAGCTGCCCCAACAAGTTTTCCTAATTTGCCACCAATGCCATCCGAAGACTATGTCAAAGAGGATTACTAGCTCCCCAGTATTAGGGATTTAAATGAGTTCTCCGTGGCCCTTGAGATGGCTCTTACCAGTGCCTTCTCCCACAGGAGATGAGCGCCTTGAAACCTCAAAGCTTCATTCCTCCCACTGTTGCACTCAGCACCACTTCCCAGAGAGGCCAGGGCCTTCTCACTACCAGATGAGTCTCTCTTGCTTCTGTCTCCCTCCTCTTCTGCCTTTTACAACAGAGGAGCTCCCCCACTTTCTCCCTAGTGGCCATTCTGCCTCTTGTCCTTTGGAGTAGACTCCCTCATGCTTCTCTTCAATCTTTTATATTATTCCTCTCACTTTTCTCGCCCACACATTCACTCTTACGTGGTGCTCATTGGGTAATTTTCAATGGTAGTCTCTACCACTTAACAGAAAATAAATACCATGATCTGTCCTTCTACAGCTACTGCCCTCCGGTCTCCCTTCTCAGCAACTCTTAGGAGGACTGACTGTCTCCAGGACACATTGCCTTCCACATTAACTCCATCCTGCTGTGGCTCCTGCCTGTCTTCTAGTTCCCAGATTCTACCAGGCAGCTCTGCTGAAGGCACTATTAATACCCACCTGATATTTGATTCTTATCTTGCTTGATACTATAGTGTCCTTTGACCCATTGACCTTTCCTTCCATTTTGAAGCATCCTCTTCCTCCAATGTTAGTGCTTTTCTGCTCCCAGCTCTTGCATCTGGCCAGTCTTTCCATCCAGTCAGCAGGCATTAAATCCCTTAATGCTTTGCCCTGTCTCTCATTCTTCCTGCGATTTTGCTCTAGGTGATGCTTTACGAGCTCGTCATTGTCCTAAAGTTCAAATGTGCCATGGGACACTTTCCACAGTGTCTCCTCTTTACACACAGTGCTCACACACACCTCAACTTGTAAGTATATTTTATTCATCTACTCCTTCAAGCTAGATGCCACTTTTTCAGGAAATCGCCCACAACTGTGCAGTTCTTGTGGTCTCTTGGCAGGACTTTTGAAATTGCAATTTATATTAATTTGTGTAAATTGGTCCCTGACATGCTCTCCCTCTGGAATCAAATGCCATAATGGAAATAAGAATAGCAGCTTTTTTTTTTTTTTAAACAATTCCATCTCTAGTAAGTTACAGAATGCTGAGTATGTGGTAGATAAATAGCAAACTATACCAAGATAGGGATTTCCCAGATATGGTTTGGGGCAAAAGAAAGTTCTATGCTGGACAGATAAATCTGGGATCTGTTTTATGGAAGTGGAAGTCAATGTTTAAGACTTCTGGAAGCACACTTATGGAGAGAGAAGAGAATTGGAAAGAAAACAAAGACTTTGAGAGCATCCGCATTTAAATCAACTTAGGAAGACAGAGGATGGGTTGTCAAGGGCTGGGAAGTCATTCACACCACAGACTTCCTCAGCATTTCTAATTAGAACTTTCTGCCGGTAAGCTAACAGATTTCACAACCATGTATTGGGCTAAGGAAATAAGTTATGGTACCTTTAAAGGAAACAAATATAAGTCTAACTTTAGTAATTAGGGTTAGTGATTAATAATTAAATTAGTAGATAATAATACTAATGATATAATAATCATTAGTAACTAGAATTATCACTAATAAATACAGTGGTGTATTGTCTTTTAAAAAGATCACTATATTTTTTCCTGGCTTGTTATTTTTTTGAACTTGTAAAAATATGCCTACATGTAAATGATATGTATGATGTTTCTTTTCTAGCCTGAGAGCACCTTAATGACAGTCTGTGAGAATGGTTATATTCTTGAATGTCCAATCCCAACCATTAAGGATGTTGAGGATCATGATGTTGTCTCCTATGAAATCCAAGACATGCTCCTCAGATGTTTCCATTTCTCAAGTATCAAGTCTAAGATTCTGGTATGAGATGTTCTTCAAACATTATATCCCTTTCCTTTTATTTGAATATGTAATACTCTATTTGAGATTCTGGGAGAATACAAATAAAACAAACTAAAACAGACCCTGGCCTGAAGGAGTTTATACGCTAGGAGGAAGGTGGACAACTATAGTAGGAGGCAACCCTACTAGAACCCTAGTACAAAGAAAGGAACTTCAGGGTGTGGCAGGACTGATATTGCTGAAGGAGGGATGAGGGTTTCAAAAATGGCTAAGTGGAAGTGATAATCAATGCTCATCCTGGAAGTGACAGTCAATACTCAGAGGATGGGAAGAAGTTTGAGAGAATGAGAGGAAGAGAGAGGGGGTATGCTGGGAGAACCCTGGAGAGGCCACCATTTGGACATTTCTCAGTGTTTTCAGGAGGGGAAGAATGGCCAGTGAAATGGCCATATGCAGCTTGTAGCAGATGTAGCAGGACTAGAGTGAAGGTCTCTTTAGATGCCAATCAAGCTACACCAGTTTGAACCACTGTGAAGAAAGCATATGAATTGGGAAGCTAGTTCTGAGGGGTAAATAGGACGTAGGGCTTCTGGTGCTGGGGTACTCTACATTGGACAGCTGTTGAGATTGGGTAGCTACATAACAAATTTCCTCACTGCCTATTTTAGTCCACATGGTTCCTGGGTTGACAGTGACAGGCTTTGAGAAAACACAGCACTTTCCTTCCCTTATAGGAAGAATGGCCAAAATTATTTCAATACAACAGGTATCAAGAGATTGAGAAGAAATGATGCTCATCACAAAGATTTGGATTTTAATGATACAAATGTATCCCCAAAGGGTAGTTATGTGTAAATGGTGTTATATTCAAGCTGTGATTTTTCTAGAAACCACGACTTCCTTCTTCCTTCTACAATTTTCGTCATGGTCAGTCACAGAGTAACATATGTTAAAAATGTCTATTATCTTTTAAAAAAGAGATTAATGGAAATCGAAAGGAGAGAAAGACAGAAGGAGTTGAAGGAGAAGGAGAAGGAAGCAAGAAGGAGGAAGCTCGAAGAGCAGAGGGAAGCATTTGGAGAGGAGGAGTTACTGGAGGAGGAGAGTGATGAAGAGGAAGAAGAGGAAGAGGAGCCTCTGCCTGAGATCTTTATCCCACCGATCCCCTCTCCCATCCTCTGCGCCTTTTACTCAGGGCCAGGGAAGTTCTGGGTTTCACTGGTGAGTAAAAATTCAAGACTTTTACCTCAGCCCTTGTCCAGTCCCTTTTATGGTCACTATCTTTCATCAATTTGTTCTTATGTGTGTTGAGAATTTAATTTTTAATTATTGATGTAGCTGTGGGTTTTAATATGAGTTACAGGTTTTTTTTTTGTTTTTTTTTTTTTTAAATCATCTTACCACCTCTTTTAAATATGTCTACCTTTTGTATATGAACTCCAAATTCACCTGCTCAGGAATACCAAAGTGGGGGAAAATTCAAGAGTAGATAGTCAAAGGGCAAAGGGGCCCTGCACCTGAATCTGGTTTTTGTTGTTGTTTTTGTTTTCTTGTTTGAAAACAACAGCTTTTGTGGCAGGACGGTGCAGTGTCACTCTGCTAACATCTATGCTGTGTGGCCTAGAAGAGACCAGGAATCTGCGTTTTCAATTGGCCTCATTCCACTCCAAACAAAATAAGGAAGAATAATGGATGTTACAAAGACTGATACAAGAAAGTGTCACAATGTGTATGGAAGGTTGTATGTCCTACACTTACATACCATATAGTCTTACCATGAAACATTTTCTCAGTATATTGTAAAGCAAGATTGTCTTTATTATAGATATTACAGTTTCACTTCTGAATGCACATGCGTGTAAGCACACACACACACACACACACACACACACACACATTCATGCTTTTCCTTTCCCAAATTATATGGGAAGGTTATTACTAATTCGTACTTGGTCCTAGCCTCTTGAAACTTAGGAATGGAGCTCTTAACTGACATATCCAACTTCAGTTAAGCAATACAAAGTGGAGCTAGCATCTCTGACAATCTGGGTCCATAGTCCATAGTCCATGCTCTGAGGCTCTATGCCCCATATGAGATGAAGCGCAGATCACAGAGGTAGCGTTCACCTTGCTAGATCCAGCCACTTACTACTCTACCCATAGCTAAGCAGATGTTTTAGAAAAGCTGGCTGAATTGGGAAGTCATGACTCCAGTCTTTAAATCAGACCTCACATTGTAGGTCAATTGTACTGCTCAGTTATGTTTACTTTACAGATTATTATTTCAATTTCCTCTCCCCACACACATTTTGCAACTTGCCCATCTCTCCAGACACTCATATTTCACAGAGAAAATAAAGGCAGTCAGATGGAATTTCCCCATCTTTTCCCCATCTCTAGTACCCTACAGAGGTCTATCTGTGCTCTGCTTTGCCTGTTATAATTGGTGGGTGTTGCTTAGCAGCTTGCCCAGGGCAGCAGGTATTCCAAAAGGCCTCTTGGGTATATTCCTTCTCTTTCAAGCTCTTTGTGAATTTTTTTTTTGGGGGGGGGTGGCTTTCATTCTTTGAAAATTTTTAATTAAACTTAGTTTTAAATTTAATTTTACATTGCAACCAAAGTTCTCCCTTCTACCCCTCCTCCCGCTGCTGCTCCCCCCCCCATGTGATTTTGCTTCTGAAACAAACTACTTAATATGTATTATCATCTCCCATCTTTTAAAACTCAATTCTTAACCACCAGAACAGGAGGTTCGTGTGATTTCTGAATCCTCCTCCACTGTTCCTTTAGAGGAAGTCCTGAAAACATTGTCTGGAGCTATCAAATGTTCTTCCCGGCTTAGTTGATCTTCAGCCAATTCCAGTCAGGGTTTTATCACCATCTCTTCATTTCTCCAATGACATCTTCATTGTCAGGCTTAGTGGTCACTCCTCTGTGCATTTGATTTATTCACCTGTTGACTCTTCCTCCTCCTTAAAATGCTTTGCTTTCTTCACCTGGCTTCCAATACATCATTATGGCCACCATTGTTATTTTGTGGTGCTAGGTATACACTCTACCACCAAGCTGCATTCCTACCTCCTCTTGGCTTCCAGAACCACACATGCGCACATGCATGCACACAGTCAGAGTGGAGGAATTGAAGGGAGGTAGTGGTGAATGGATATGAACAGAATACACTATATAAGTGCATGAAGTTTTCAAAGAATTTCTTTTTAAAAGAAAACCTGAGAAAACCTGTACTCCACAACATTTGAAAATTCAAAGGAAATGGGCAAATTTCTGGATAACTATTACTTACCAAAATTAAATCAAGAACAGACAATTTAAATAGACCTATAACCCCTAACAAAATAGAAGCAGTCATTGAAAGTCTTACAACCAAAAAAAAAGCTCAGGGCCAGATGGCTTCAGTGCAGAATTCTACCAGAAATTCAAGGAAGAGCTAATACCAATACTCTTCAAATTGTTCCACACAATAGAAACAGAAGGTTGATTACCAAACTCTTTTTACAAGGCCACAATCACCTTGGTACCCAAGCCACACAAAGACATAACTAAGAAAGAAAACTACAGACCAATATCCCCAATGAACATTGATGCAAAAATACTCAATAAAATACTGGCAAACCGAATCCAAGAATACATCAGAAAAATTATACACCATGATCAAGTAGGCTTCATCCCTGGGTTGCAGGGATGGTTTAACATATGAAAATCTATCAACATGATCCACCATATAAACAAACTGAAAAAGAAAAACCATATGATCATCTTCCTAGATGCTGAAGAAGCCTTCCACAAAATTCAACACCCTTTCATGATAAAGTTCTTGGAGAGAGCAGGGATAACAGGAACATACCTAAACAGAATAAGAGCAATATACAGTAAACCAACAGCCAACATCAAACTGAATGGAGAGAAGCTTAAGGTGATTCCTCTAACATCAGGAACAAGACAAAGCTCTCTCCTTATCTCTTCAATATTGTACTTGAAATTCTAGCTAAAGCAATAAGACAACAAAAGGAGATCAAGGGGATCCAAATTGGAAAGGAAGAAGTCAAACTTTCTCTATTTGGAGATAATATGATAGTTTACATAAGCGGCCCAAAAAAACTCTACCAGGGAACTCCTACAACTGATAAACACCTTCAGCAAACTAGAAGGATACAAGATAAACTCAAAAAAAGCAGTAGCCCTACTTTATTCAGACAACAAAGGGGCTGAGAAAGAAATCAGAGACACATCACCCTTTACAATAGCCACAAACAACATAAAGTATCTTGGGGTAACACTTACCAAACAAGTGAAAGACCTATATAATAAGAACTATGTGTCTTTAAAGAAAGAAATTAAAGAAGATACCAGAAAATAGAAAGGTCTCCCATGCTATTGGATAGGTAGGATAAACATAGTAAAAATGGCAATATTGTCAAAAGCAGTCTACAGATTCAATTCAATCCCCATTAAAATTACAGTACAATTCTTCACAGACCTAAAAGGATAATAATCAACTTTATATGGAAACACAAAAGACCCAGGATAGCTAAAACAACCCTGTACAATAAAAGAACTTCAGGAGACATCACCATTCCTGACTTTAAGCTCTACTACAGAGCTATAGTCCTGAAAACGGCCTGGTATTGACACAAAAATAGACAATGGAATCGAATAGAAAATTCTGATATTAACCCACACACCTATGAACACCTATGATTTTTGAAAAAACAGCTAAAAGTATACAATGGGGGGAGGAAAGCATCTTCAACAAATGGTGCTGGCACAATTGGATGATGGTGTGTAGAAGACTGCAGATAGTCCCATATCTATCACCATGCACAAAACTCAAGTCCAAATGGATCAAAGACCTCAACATAAATCCAGCCACACTGAACCTCTTAGATGAGAAAGTGGGAGGTACCCTTGAACAAATTGGTGTAGGAGACTGCTTCCTGAACATAACTCCAGTAGCACAGACACTGAGATGGACAATTAATAAATGGGACCTCCTCAAACTTAGAAGCTTCTGTAAGGCAAAGGACACAGTTGACAAGACCAAATGGCACCCCACAGACTGGGAAAAGATTTTCACCAACCCTACATATGACAAAGGGCTAATCTCCAAAATATACAAAGAACTCAAGAAACTAGTCACCAAAACACCAAATAACCCTATTAAAAAATGGGGTACAGAACTGAAGAGAGAATTATCAATAGAGGAAATCAAAGAGGCTGAAAGACACTCGAGAAAGTGGTCAACATCCTTAGCAATCAGGGAAATGCAAATCAAAACAACTTTGAGACACCATCTTACTCCTTCCAGAATGGCTAAAATTAGAAACACCAATGACAACTTATGCTGGAGAGGATGTGGAGAAAGGGGAACGCTCCTCCACTGCTGGTGGGAGTGCAAACTTGTACAGCCATTTTGGAGATCAGTTTGGCAGTTCCTCAGGAAAATGGGAATGAGTTTACCACAGGACCCGACAATCCCCCTCTTAGGCATATACCCAAATGATCCACATCCATGCAACAAAAACATGTGCTCAACTATGTTCATAGCAGCATTATTTGTAATAGCAAGAACCTGGAAGCAACCTAGATGCCCCTCAACTAAAGAATGGATAAAGAAGATGTGGCACATCTACACAATGGAATACTACTCTGTGGAAGAAAAAAAACAAAAAACAAAAACAATGGAATCTTGAAATTCGCAGGCAAGTGGATAGAACTTGAAGAAACCATCCTGAATGAGGTAACCCAGTCACAAAAAGAGGAACATGGTATGTACTTGCTCACATAAGGATTTTAGACCTAGAGCAAAGGATCACAACCTATAATTCACACCACCAGAGGAACTAGGATACAGGGTGGATTCTAAGAGATTCATATAAGATCACTCACAGAAGGGGGAAGAAACAAGTTCTCCAGAGCACATGGGGAGTGGGGGGGCAGTGAGTGGAGAGGGAACTAGGAGAAAGAGAAGTGGAGGAGAGAAAAGCATGTGGGACTAGGAAGATTGAGTCAGGGGAGGAATAGAAAACAAGAGAGGTCTAGAGACCTACAAGACTGACTCCAACTAATAATTTGAGCAACCGTGGAAAGGCTACCATAAATGCCCTTCCCTGATAGTGAGATCAACAACTAACTTATCCACCATCATGGAGCCCTCATCTAGTACCTGTTGGAAACAGAAGCAAACACCCATAACTAAACACTGAGCAGAACTAGAATCCAGATGCAGAGAGAGAGGACAAGACCAGGTTACAGAAACACATAGAGACAGCTGACCTGAACAAGGAGGAGCTAATGGGCCCCCCCAGACTGATAGCTGGGAATCCAGCATGGGACTGACTCAGACGCCCTGAACATGGGTCTCGGCTAGAAGGCCTGAGCAGTCTAAGGAACCTCAGACAATGGAACCAGGATGTATTCCTAGTGCACAAAAGGACCTTGTGGGCACATCCCCCATGGAGGGATACTCCCTTAACCTAGAGGCAGGAGAGAATTCCTAGTCCCTACTTTAAATGACTTGACAGATTTATATGACCCCTCCTGGTGGGCATCACCCTACATGTGGAGTGGGGGGGATATGGAAGGGGAGGGAGATCGGAGTGCATGTGAGTGGGGAAGAAGGAGAAAAAGGGAGGGAGGGAGAAGGGGAAAAAGGGAGGGAGGGAGAAGGGGAAAAAGGGAGGGAGGGAGAAGGGGAAAAAGGGAGGGAGGGAGAGGGAAATGGGATCGATATGTAAAATAAAAAATTAAATAAAATTAAAAAAAAAGAAAACCTGGAATGATATATTTTATGCATGTGAGTAAGCTGACTTCTTCAGGTACCTGCACACATGGGGAATACATTCTTGTAGACACTCACACATGCACATATAAAGTATATAAATACAAGTAAAAACTTTAGAAAATAAAAGGAATCAAAACTTTGATAGCATGACATAACAGAAACAAAACACAATAAGAATTATAAGCTAGTAGTAACTCCTGCTAAAATCATTTTAAACATAGGGTAAAGACTTTAATAGATCATTCTCCAAAGAAAAAAAATACAAATGTCCAAGGACCACATGGAAAGACAATGGGATGCCTCCTACCCTATCTCCCTTCCCATGTCATGTCCTTTAAAAAAATTTGTTATTAATAAACTCCTAAATCCATCTATTGCTGCCCATTTCCACATGGATGTGGACCTATGGGCAACTTAACATCAACCTACCAACAAAGGAAACTCAGTCTCCATTCCCCAGCAGCCAGACATTGCCAAAAGCTCCTCTGCCAAGGGTGAGGCCTTGGGGACCCCTCCTCCATCCATGATGGAATTTTGGCTGGCTTGTCCTTGTGCAGGTTTTGTGTAGGTGACCTAAACACTTTCTGTGAGTTGATGTTATGTCCAGAAGTCAACATTTCACAACTCTCCTTCCAGCACTTACATCGCCTCTGCCCCTCTTCCTCAGTGTTCACTGAACCTTGGATCTAGAGGAGGTTGCTAGAGATGAGTTATCCACATTTGAACATGTATAATTATTTGAGCACACACTACCTATTGCAAAAACAGCTTCTCTGAGCAAAGCAGAAAGTAGTTCAAATCTCTGGAAAGAGCTGGCCTTGCAATATGCCCAAGAAACCGTAGGTAGATCTGTTCAGCTTCTTTGCCTCTGGTCTCCCACTTTATCTCTCTATGCAGAAAAACAGCACTGCCTGGCTTACTCTTGAGTTTCTCTCCACTTTAGGTCTTACAGCTTGAGTGGCTCCCAATGCTTTCAAACATGGGTTGTGTGTGTGGTTTTTGTTTTTGTTTTTCTGGTTATCCCCAGTGGGCAATGGTAGCTGAAACAGTTCTATCTGCCACTGGCCAGAGTGAAAACGTAGTTTCCTTATTTTTCAGACTGATGATTTTATTGCTTTTTCCTTGTTATTTACTCATTTATCTCGTACATTGATGTCCAGAACATTTAATTCACTTCCTTTATTAAGGGTCCCATCCATATAGAGAAAAAAAGGTTAGAACTATGTTGATGCTACACATTCTTAGTAGTGTTCTCCTTATGTAATGAGATATATTTTTCCCTAAATTGTCTTTTCTGGAAAATTAGTAGTGCTTAATGTTACCCCAAACTGATCTACAAAGCCTATTGTTTTTAAATACTGTTTATGCAGAATGCCATTTCAAGTCATAAAATACAGTTCATTAGATACTCACAGGTGAAATCTCTCATGTGCTGACTTCTGAGTAGAAATTAATCATCATCATAATTACATAATTGCATATTAGTGGGCAATGGGGACACTTACAGAAATAATACCTGCCTTTAACCATCCAAATCATGTAGCAGAGGATGTGTTACAGCATTGTTTTGTGTTTTAAATTTGAAATGATCCAAAACTCCTCCGGGAATCAGCTGTGTACCATGTTCACAAACAACCTTTGTGCTTTCTATCTTCCAGGGCAGCTATGATTCTGGTTTTCTATATCACTGTCAGTTTCCCCCATTTGCCAGGAAGAGTGACTTCCAAGAACAGGAAGATGAACCATTTGATTTCCGCCTTCTTGAGGACACAGAGGACAACCCCATCCAAACATTCACTTTCAGGTGAAGAGAACTTTAAAAAAGGATTTTAGTGTCTGTGTCTTTGTGGATCCTGGATGTCTTGGTTTCTTTTCCCGCTGCTGTAACACACCCAGACAAAACACCTCAGGAGAAAGGATCTATTTTAGGTCATATCCAAGGTACGTACAGTCCATCATGGCTGGGACATCAGACAGCAGGATCACATTTGCTTCAGGTCAGAAGGAGAGAGTCATGTATATAGACTTGTGTTCAGCCTACTTTCTTCATACACTCCAGAATTCCCTGACATGGCAAAGGCCCCCTCCCCATAATTAAGCTGAGTTTTCCCCTTAGCTATGAACAATAATCGAGATAATCCCTTTCAGGCATTCCCTGAAGGCCATCTCGCCGAAGATACTAGATCCTTCTGCACAGACAACAGGGACCACCGTAAATGGAATTGTCACTTTTTAAAGACCTATTCATGTGAAGGGAAACACACATGGTACCTGGTTAAATTAATCGAATGAGCAAATAGAGCTAAAGCTAGGCCTAGTCTTAAAATTGTATTTAAACCTTGCAGGTTTTGTTTGTGCTGGGTGTTGTATCAGATCGGCTCTCCGTCTGTCTTTTTTTTTTTTGTTAGCTCACTACAGCTACTGTGACAAAACCACCTCATGGTATGCGGCTTACACAGCAGAAACTTATATTCTCACAGTCTGGAGACTTGAGCTCGAAGTTCAAGGTGTTGACAAATGCAGTTTCTCATGAAGTCTGTCTGTGGCTTTCTCATATCTGTCTTGTTGCTGTGCCCTCACCCTGTCTTTCCTCTGTGCAAGGTATCACTAGTGTCACTCTGTGACATTGTTTACAAGGACACCAGCCAGACTGGATTAGGATTTATTCTTATGCTTAATTACCTCTTTAGAAGCCTTTAACTTGCAATATAGTTACACTCTGGGGTATGGATCTAAGCAAATGCATTTGGTGGTACACAACTTAGTTCTTAACATCATTGTTATTTAAAATTAAACATTATTTAGCTAGTGGTATGGCTTCGTGGCTAAAGGTACCATAGGCCAAGCTTGATGACCAGAGTCTAATCCCTGGGACTCACATTTGTGAAGAGAAAATCAACTCCCACTAGTTGTCCCCTGACCTTCACAAACTAATTACCTAAATATGCTGCATCCTGCCTGGCTTGAGTCTTAAAACCCCCGGCAGGAGATGGTGAGGGAATGAAGAAGGGACAGACACATAGATACACATGCACTGAAGATGGGGTCAGAAGGGGTTATCTGATGCTACCACTACCCTGCAGACTTGGGACATCAGCATGTTTACCAGATATAACACTGAAATAGGGCTTGGCTCACTTTGGTAGGAGGTCTCTACTGGCCAGCAGTCTCCAGCTGTAAACACCTGGAAAGAAGCCACCGTACTAGTTTTTTGAACACACTGATCAGTTCTTCATACATACTCATCCTCAAACCCCAAAGAAAGCTTTTTCATTCATCCTGAGCCTGGTCAGTGTGGATAATCCTTTTTTAAAGTTCTCTTCACCTGAAAGTGAATGTTTGGATGGGGTTGTCCTCTGTGTCCTCAAGAAGGCGGGTCAGTTGGCCTTGTAGTCCTCAACAGACCATGCCCATGCCAAATACACATCCTCTCAGAAACTCACTTTTTCAGGGTTTCCTCTGCTCCCTACATAAATAGGTAAATAATTAAAGATTTTTTCCAGTTTATGAGAATAATTCACTATTTTTTTTTTTTTTTTTTTTTTTTTGTCTCATAGTTCTAAGCAGACGATGATGTTCTGTGGAATGAGAAACGGAGCAATTCGAGTGTATGTCCTCAAACAGAGTGACCCCTTCCTGACCAGTTTGCGGGACTACTGGCATTTCAGTGTGCATGACAATGATTACGGATGTGTTAAAAGCATCTCTGTCAGTTTTGATGACCGGTACTTGGTCACTGCTGGGGCAGATGGTAATATCTTTGTGTTCAACATTTTTTCTCAATTTATGGTTGAAAAAGAGACCAAAGCCAAAGTGCCACCTCCCAGGGTACGTAAAGAGTTAACCAATTAATTAACTAGTAATAATAGCTGACTTTAAAATAAAGTGATGATGTGGTGTTGAAGTCTTTAAGTATTATAAATAATTTAGACATATTGACATTACAATATAATATATTATTGGCAATAATCTATAAAATCTGTAACTTATACTTTATAATCTAGTATTCCTACAGTGTTATAATTCTGACTTTCTGTTGCTTCTGTAGCAAATATTAATGATATTGAATTATTATTATTAATATTATCATTATTAAAGTTATACAGCTCCCTACTGCATCAGGTTTTCTTTATCAAACATTCTCTTAGCCAATGATTTTTTTCTATTGTTTTCTTCAAAATAGGCAATATTTCTCAGATCTGTAGTTTCTTTTTCCATTATTTACTTTCCATTATTTATATACTCTGATATACTTCTAGAATTTTAAATAGTGCCTTCAACTTTCTTTAACATATTAATTAGAGTTGTTCTAGAGTAGATTTTTAAAACTTCCCTATTGCTGTCTCTTGTCATTCTGTTTCATTGGTCTCCTGAATTTTTTCAATCAAATCTTGTCCTTCCTTCACACCTAGTTATTTTTCTTTTATTGAGCCCTAGACATTTTATGTGATTCTGGTTGTGTTACTATTACCTCCTAAAGATTTATCTTTGCTTCTAGAAAGCAGGTAACAAGCCTAAACCACTCTATCCAGTCAATAGTGAGATATGACTTTCAACCAGGCTTTACTTCCTGAGAAGACTGTTTTATTTCCAGTTTATTCATACACCTAGAATGTATCATTTCAGGATTTCTTTTTGAAAAATTTAAGTATTCTTTGAAAATTTCATGCACTTCTATAAAGTATCTGTTCATATCCATTCACTACTATCTCCCTGAGACTCCTCCATTGTCCTCCACTCCACCCCCTTCCCACATCATGTCCTTTTAAACAAATAATTGTTATCGGTCAACTCCTAAATCCAGCTGGTGCTGCTCATATCTACATGGATGGGGCCTTGGCAACCAATTTCACAAAGGAGAGTCAGTCTCCCCCTCCCTCACGGCATCCAGGCATTCATTGCCAGTAGCTCCTCTGTCAAGGGAGAGGCCTTGGGGACCCCTCCTCCATCCAGAATGGAATTTTGACTGGCTTGGCCTTGTGCAGGTTTTGTGTAGGTGACCTAACCACAGTTGTTGCAAGCTGATGTTTTGCCTCTCCTTATAGTTTGGGATTGAATCAGAGCCCATTCCAGAAGACATTGAAGATCCCAAAGCCTACAGGTATGAAACATTTTGATAACTGCTGATCAGGGCTGGGATTTTAGCAAACTAACACATAACAGCAGCTGAGCAAGGCAAATGCACTTTCAAGTAATTGAATACTAATTGTCTCTTACACTGTCTCTGTCACTGAGATGATTTTTGCTTTACATTTTTGCTTTCAGTATTGAGAATGCCAGGAGGAAAAGGGAGCATGACAAGCTAATGAAGGAAGTAGAAGAAATAAAAGCCATGAAGAGAGAGCAAATCAAAGCTTTGAGGAATGAATTTTGGAAACTGTTAGAAATGAATAAAGAATTACCGGTGCATATGCAGTTTCAGCGGACAGTGAGTCTGAATGATTGACTTTTATTTGAACATGTCATTTCTGGGTTAGGACTACTGTTTTGTCGGTAACAATGAATGCAGAGAAATCCTTTGTCCTAGCTAGCTTCCATTGTCAACTCAACACAGCCCAGAGTTATCTGAGGAATTTCCCAGATCAGACTGGTTTGTGATTCATGTGTCTGGGCATTCATTGTCTTGATGTAGATTGATGTAAGAGAACCCTGCCCACTGTGGCCAGGCACCACTATCCCTAAGCAGGTGATCTTAGGCTGTATGAGAAAGCTGGCTGAGTGTGAGGTAGACAGCCAGCAGTAATCAACATTCCCCTGTGTCCTGCTTTGCCTCCTGCTTGAGTTCCTGCCCTGACTAAGAACCTGTGACCTGTGACATGGAAGTGTAAGCCAAATAATCCTGTTCCTTCCCCAAGTTGCTTTTGGTTGTGGTGTTTGTTAAAGAGACAGGAAAGAAATTAGGACATCATCATTAAGTCTTCTTTTGCCTTGCCAGTCAATGTATTTGCATCACCTCAAGAGCTGTAACCCTTGACACAGTTGGGATGGAAGCCAATGCACCTCTTCAACGCAAAGTTGATTGCTGGACTTGGCTACCTCTATGATGTCTTTTTTCTTTTTCTTTTTCTTTTTTTCTTTTTCTTTTTCTTTTTCTCTTTTTGTATTCAGTAATAAGATAAAATAAAAATACAGGTTGGAACCTGACTTATCTTTTGGGAAGGTACAGGTAGAGTTTGATTCCATCATTTCATTTTTAATAATTCATTATACAACAGTATAGCTGTAGCTACAAGAACAAACACAGAAGCGTTCAAGCCAATTTTATATTCATTATTTCTTTTGGGACTGTACTATAAAACTCAATATACCTGCTAATAATTGGGCTATGTTTTTTTTTCATTCTTTGAAAGTTTTATTTAATATACACATGAATGTTGGGTTGCATGTATATATGTGCATTTTGTGCACGCCTAGAGTCCATGGAGGCCATAAGAGGGTTTCAGCTCCCTAGAACTGAAGTTACAGATGCTTGTGAGTTAGAATGTGGGTGCTGGGAACCAAATCCAGGTTCTCTGCAAGAACAGCAAGTGCTCTTAACCACTCTCCAGCCCCTTTAAGTTTATTCTCAACTATTTCCTAAACAGAATGATTGTTAAGAGTCTAATCAAGAGGCTAAAGAGATATCTTAGTCAGTATGAGAATTTGAGTTCAAGCCCCAATAGTCTCAAAACAAAACAAAAACAAACAAACAAACAAACAAACAAAAATAGGCATGGTGGAGCAAGCTTAAAATACCAGCACTTGGTGGATAGAGACCAACACACCTGGGGCTTGCTGCCTGGTCAGCTTAGCCTCACTGGCAAGCTCCAAGTCCCAGTGAGGGACTGTCTCAAGAAATAAAATGGATAACTTTTCTGGAATGACACCTGGCTTCCACAGATACACATAGGTACATGTACACACACACACACACACACACACACACACACACACACACACACACACTATAATTTAAAAACAAAGGAAGAGCCTTTTGGATAAACAAATCAATTTCTCTGCAGGATTTCAATATCGATGCCACAATTCATGCTGAAATCAATAAGAAAACAATTTCCAAAATTCAGGAAGTGGAGAAGGAACTAGCTTGGGAAAAACAGAAATATGAACTGGGCCTGAAGAAGCTCCAGAACAGGTATGTCTTTTCTGCAAGTTAAGATTTTACAAAGCACACTTTTGAATAGATGCCTGCGAGGTGCCCAGGCAAACCGTCTTACAAAGTACCCAGTGAGCTAGTCCACACCACAAGCAGCCCTCCTGTGGCTGCTGGGGCTTCCTGGGCTGCAGGCTCACTCCTTCGAGTTACATGTTGGGAATTTGGGTGACAATTATATTTTTAAAATTTACATAATAACTACTAGTTTCTATTTTGATAAAGTATTTGCTTTATGACAAGTTAAACCATGAACATGAAAGCATACATGTTTTAAAATCAGAAATCAAACATGGCTAAAAGACTTAGAATAAAAGATGGCACACTCCTGTATGATCGACTCCAAGTGCCAGTTCAGCTTCCCAGAAGAAACAGCTCTTTTGCTTTTTATTGAAATTTGATTTATAGATAGTGAAGAGCATACCTCTTAATTTAACAGCCTAATACTTTCACACACACACACACACACACACACACACACACACACACACACACACGATTCCCTTTGAGATAGGGAACATTTTTATCACTCCAGGCCCCTCATGGCTCCTTTCAGCTAATACCTTTTCTCTGATAAAAAAATTTTTATTGCCATAGGTCACTTTTATCTGTGAACTCCATATAAATGCAGTGCTAAGTATGATGGGTTTTGCACCTAGATTCTTCAAGCATTTATGTCTAAGACTATCCACAATAATGTTCATGTAGCTGTCTTTCTTCTTCTTATAGATTTAATTTCAGGGTGTGTGTGTGTGTGTGTGTGTCTGTGTGTGTGTGTGTGTGTGTGTGTGTGTGTGTGTGTGTGTGTGTGTGTGTGTAGACCAGTCGAGGGCACTGGATCCAATGCAGTTGGTAGTTATGAGAGTTTGTGAGCTGCCTAACATGGGTGTTGAGAGCTCAGCTCCAGGTCTCTACAAGAATAGCAAGTATTTTTAGCCACGCTCTGGCCTCAAACTTCAGCCATTCTGTTGACAGGCATTTGAGAACTACCCTTACTGTCAGCTTCCCAGAGTCTGCTCATTTCATAGAAATTATGTACAAACAAATCTCTTTAGCATGTGTGTATGAGCATACAACACCATAGGATTTAAGAAAACAAAATGTGTTTGAAATGTCTCAACGAAGTAAAATTTATCACATCTTTGATAAATAAATGTTAGTTTTTTTTCCCCTGCCTTTTAGATTAGAAATCCCTCAGATTTTATACAATCCCTTACATTTTATACAATTTATATATTCTGATTCAATTAATACCTACATAATAATACAATTTGTTTTCCAGAATGCATCCAGCAGTAATTATAGATATTTAGTCTGTTGTGATCTGCTTTCCAGCTAATTGTAACCTAACTATAAATTTTTATTTACCACATATTAGCAAAACTTGATATCTTATTGATTAATGATGGAATGTTTAGTCCTTTCACTAGAAGTATTTTTTAATTGTGCTTTAATCAAGTCCAGCCCAACTTTCATAGCACCCTAATGACATAGGTATGGTTACATTTTGAGCACTGGATAAACATATTGGTGTAATATGTAATCATGGCAAAATGTTCAAAATAATAACTAGTGCAAGTACCCGTTCTGTTTTCGTTTATTTTTCAGATTTCGTGATCCACTGGAAAGTGATATTGTTGTGGTGTATGCCATCCAGAGTGAGCACCAGATAGCATCCTATAGACTGGTGAAGCCGTCTAAGTATTCCAAATTAAAAAGACCAAGTCAGTCGGAGAGAAGAGCGAGCAAAATGGAGAGGTTTGAAAAGGAAGGTCCCGGAAGGAAGGAGAGCCTAAAAGATACAAGTGGGTGTCCGGATGACAAGAGGCTTTAACTCCATATTGCAAAGATTTCAAAACTGACTTGACTTTTCATAGGAAGGGACTTTGACCTTTCATTGGCGACTTGAGCTCAATTTGTCTTCACTCTTCTATGATCTTCTGCCTTGCAAAATGTAATCTTGCAAGTCAGGGTGCCATGGCACAGCTGAGACTAGCCACAGGAGCCCTCCGCCCATGCGCAGTACTTGTTTTTGTTACTGTGTTTGTGCTGCTAAAGCAATTCACCCTGGCAGTGTTACTCTGACCATGGATTGAGAACGTGGGAAGACGCAGCTTTCTTGCTTCAGATACCCAAGTAGCCTCAAATGTAGATTCCCCCAGAGTCCGTCCTCCTTCCCCCATATTCCTTGTTCCCATCCCCCCAAAGTGTAGAGCTAAAGCACTGTATTTCAAACTGTTTTTTCCATAAACATAGTTTAAACAGAATGCAGTGGTGAAAATAGTACAAGTTTAGTCCTCCCACCCCCATCCAGCTACCCAATCCAGGCAGCCTGTTTCCTGCAGAAGACTAATGGTGCCGGGGAGAAAAATATGGTGACTGACTTAACTCACTTAACATAGTTACAGTTACATCCCTCCGCCCCCCCTTTTTTTTCAAGGAGCATAATTTCATTCTTCTTTATAGCTGAAAAAAAAATCAGTGTTTATTTATAGCACGGTTTGTTTTGACTTCTTTTTCGAGATAGGGTTACTCTGTATTGCTGTGGAGCCTGTCCTGGAACTTGCTCTGTAGACCAGGTTGGCCTCGAACTCAGAGATCTGACTGCCTCTACCTACTGAGAGCTGGGATTAAAGGCCTGTGCCACCAACGCCCAGCTTTTTTTTAAAAAAAGATTTATTTATTTATTGCTATACAGTAGTCTGTATGCATGGTTTTTCCTGAAGGCCAGAAGAGGACACCAGATCTCAGTGAGGCACCATGCGGTTGCTGGGAATTGCACTTAGGACCTCTGGACCTCTGGAAGGCTCTTAATCACTGAGCCTTCTCTCCAGCCCGACTTTTTTTTTTTTTTTTTTTTTTTTTGAGACAGGGTATTTTGTAGCTCAGACTGCCCTCTAACTCACTCGTAGCTGAGGCTAGCCTTGAACACCTGTTCCTTCTGTCTCCCCCTCCCAGGTACAGGCATTTAGATTACATCATTACACCACACCTGGGTTATTACTTATTTTAATGTAGTCTACATGTGCATCTATCTGTGTTGAACATGGAGAGTAATTCTTCGTTAGATGCTTGCCAATTGTTTTAAAATTATAGTTCTCACTTTAAGTGCTTCTGACTAATTTTTATTTCTTCTTTTATTCTCATACATGACTATAATGAACTATGATCCCTCACCCAATCATGTCTTAAAAATAACATACTAAGTCCATTTTAGTGTTGCCCATATGTGTTTGGATATGGGGCTGTCCTATCAGAACATGAGAATTCTACAGTGGCTGTGCCCTCCTGAATAATGAGAACTTTGTTTGTTTAATTAGCCACAGACTATTTCACTTAGCCATACTTAGAATTTTATGTCAAATTAGTCCTCTGTCCCTAATGCCATATCACAGACACCTCTCTTCAGTTTTGTCAATCTGTCAGTGGTCTGTCATTACTTTTGCCATTCTGTAAGTAGCTGACATTGGTTTTATCTTGCCTTTTTTTTTTGTATTTGACTTTAAAATTTACTCATCTGATATTTAATATTTTAAAAAAATAAAATCAGGATATTTTTTAAAATGTATTTTAAAATTTCTTTTATTTTTGGAATTATAATTACATCATTTCTTCCTTCCCTTATCGCTCTCAAAACCCTCCCACATACCCCTCCTTGTTCACTTTCAAGATCGTGGCCTCTTTGTTCATCAATATGCATGTGTGTACATATATGTGTATATGTTCATATATACATGAATGCTGCAACCTTCTCAGTCTGTGTAATGCTACTTGTATGTGTGTTTTCAGGACTGACCGTCTGGTACTGACTAACCAATTAGTGTGTTCTTCCCAGAAGACTATTCCTCCCACTCTCAGCACTCCTGAGTGGCCTGTAGTTTCTATGTGGACTTGAGGGCTTGTGATTTTCCCCACTTACTTAGCACATCTGTCATCCTTGTTCAGCCTGTGTAGGCAGTCATAATGCTGAGACTCTATGGGTGTAGCTTCCCACATTCTTAGGAGACACACCCTCAGAGCAAACTCCCTGATCTCTGACTCTCACCATCTTTCACCCCCCTCTTGGGAGTTGCACTGTAATTTGCCAACTTTTTAAATAAAAATGCTTAAGAGTAGTATTTGTGACTTAGATCTCTATTCTTACTTTTCACAGTAGGAACAGTAGACAACGTAATGGTTGCTCAACTTCAACGTTTTTCAGCTCTGTAATGGTGTGAAAGTATACCCACCCAGCCATTCTATTTTCCACTGTCAGGACAGTATTTTAAGAATAACATGAGATACTCAACATCTTACTGTAGACTAGGTCTTGGATGTTGTGTAAGATAATGCAGGTATTCTAAGTATGGTTAAGGTATGACAGTCTATGGGCTAGATATAATAAATGCAAATCAGCATTTTCAATTTACAGTGGTTTTATGGAGATGTGACCCTGGGTCAAAGGTCAAGGAGTATCTGTGGTTAGGGGGCTGAATTCATGATGAGTTGATTTCATATTTTCTCTTGGTCATTTTTGTGTGTATAAGTTGAAAACAACATTTGAGAGTTATTTTTCTTTCTCAGAAGTATTGAAAAAGTGATTCTTTGTACAGGCGGAGGTGCTAACCTACAAGAAGAATCAATCATAGAAAAAGGGAAGAAAAATTGGCCTAGAACCCTAAGTGAAATTATGGTAGGAAATCAAATTGAGAAAACAAGGAAACTTATACAGAAAGCCGAACGGGCCCAGCTTAAGATTCTGCAGCGCAAAAAGGAGTGGGATGAGCTGTAAGTTATGTTAACTCGTACCCTTACCCTGCTAATTCACGCTCCACAAATGCCACTTTATAAATTTTATCTTTGCTGACATGGTGGTTACTTGCAAATAGTAAGTCAAAGCTACAAACAGGATGGAGACATGAAGGAGCAGCTGGCATCGCTCTGAAGTGGTCGTGCCTGCGTTTTGCTGGCATTCCTGCAATCTTTAGTTTCTGCTTCAAAAAGTCTAGTTTGTTAATATGGTCAGAAGAATTTTTAAAGATTAATAAATTCTTTTGTGTCCCAATAGTATAGAGAATATGGTGTCAGTTGTACCCAGATATGAGGTTGACGAGTCATATAATAGTCGTAGTTTTCATGTCTTGAGGAACTTTTCATCTGGGTTCTATAATGGCGGTACCATTCTTTCATTAAACTGATACTACACAAGAACTTGCTTATTTCCACACTTTTCCAGTGCTTTCGATTTTTGGTGTTTTGATTGTAGTCACCCTAAAGGATGTGAAATGGACATCTTGCTGTGGTTTGGATTTATATTTCTTAGTGGCTATCAATGATGAACTTTGTTGTTGTTTTCTGAGACTCTCTCTACATAGCCCTTGTTCGCTTGGAACTCACTATGTGGACCAGGCTGGCCTCAAACTCACAGAGATCCACCTGCTTCTTCTGCTTCTGAGTGTTGAGATTAAAGATGCAAACCGGCACACCCAGTGACTTCTTTGCTTTTTTAAAAAACATACCCATTGGGTATTTGTGTGTCTTCCAAGGAGAAACGCCTCTTAAATTTCTTGCCCATTTTTGAACTGGCCAATTCAATTGGTTTTAATATCACAAGTTAAGTTCAACTTCATATGAAAGCTCTACTTGTAAGTTTTACTTATTTATATATGTATGTCTGTGAGTGTATGTGCCTGTGTGTTTGTAGTGAACATGCCTGTGTACTTGTTGGATCCCTTGGAGCTAGAGTCACAGGCATCTGTGGGACACCAACCTGGTCACATGGGTGCTGGGATACGAACTCTTCCACTTGTAATTGTGTGGCAGGCACTCATAACCATCTCTCCTGCCACCTAAAATATACTCTTAAATCCCCCCATGGTTTATATTATTATTGTAGCCATTTAAATCTAATTGAATAATATTTATCTTTAACATTTTGAGATTTTGTGATTTTTGAGGGTCAGCTTCAGTTTTTATAGTGAAATTTAGAAATTACTTATCCCCCATCATTACAGTTTTACTAATGCATACATTCTTTAATTCTGAAGCCCATGCATATTTACCATTGCAAGTGCATTCCATACTTCTCTGTGTGTTATGTTTCTCTTCGTTGTTCTTTCCTTTCAATTTGAAGTGCTCCATTTGGCATTTCTCGTACAGTAGGTTATTGTGTTAGGGCATTCCCCAATCTCTCTCTCTCTCTCTCTCTCTCTCTCTCTCTCTCTCTCTCTCTCTCTCTCTCTCTCTCTCTCTCTCTCTTTCTTCCCGTTCCCCTCTGCCTCTCTCCTTCCCCCGCCTCTCTCATTCTGAGACCTGAAGCTGGCAAAAACCTCTAGGAGGTTCTAGAGAACACAGCTCACTTCCCCCCTCCCCAAGGAGATCCTTGGAGCTGGGACTTTTTCACCTGTTGAGTATGTGCTAGGCAAAGGAGAGACTGTCTTCTTCCACAGCCGGACTTGTCATCCTGACTCTTCTGGCAGCTTTGTTTGTTCAGTCCAGCCCCATCAAGGCCTTTCAGCTCAGAGAAAGTGGTCCTTTCTAGAGCCCTTGGGAAAGCTGTGAACTCTTGTGCAGACTAACCCCTTCCCTACCCTGAAAAGGGCTGAAGGCTGGGCTCTCACTCATGGGCTACTTAAAAAAAAAAAGAAAGGGCATTTTACTAGGCCCTTTTTTTTTAAGTAAAAAAATTTTTCTTGTGTGAAAATTAAAATATTGTAGTAATCATAGTTTAAGTCAAAATGATCATGTTCTTTCTTTTATTTATTAATATTTGGGTTGATTGATTGATTTCTAATGTTAAATTAAAATAGAATTCTTAGCTAAAGCCTCTGATCCTAGTATATTATGCCATAAAGTGTACTTGGTTTCATTTGCTAATATTTTGAGAACTTTTATGTCTAAATTACTGAAAGTTTTGAACTGTGTGTTTGTGTGTGCATGGGTGCATGTGTGTGCTCCTATGTGATGTCTATGGAAGGAATATGGATTTTACAAAAAACAGTTGAGAGGCATCTGTTCTTACTGTCCTTTCTGAAGGTGTTTGGGTAGGCTTGCCATTTCAACTTTCCTATACACTTGATATAAGTCACAAGTTAACGACCTGATTTTGTAGTGTTTCTGGAAGATGACTTCAAACACAAATTCAAACTATTGTGATAGTGCTTTTCAGATTTTTAAATTTCTTCTTGTGTCAGTTTTTTCAATGTGTGTCTTTTAAGGAATTGATGCATTTTTACCTAGATTGTCACTATGGGGTGGCTTCTTTGGTATTTGTTTCAGTCACTTACCTAGTCCATGGGAATTTAGTTCAGTTACTAATTTATTTTTCTTGGCCATTCTAGCCTATCATTATTAATCTTACTAACGTTTTAAAAAACTAACTTTTGCTCATAGGCCTTAAAAAATTTGCCCACTTCCTGCATTGCTGATTTTAAAAATGATTTCCTTCTTTTGTGTGTATTTATGTGTGTGTGTGTATTAATTGGATTTTTCTTCCTTCTTACATTGTAAAGTGAGTGTGCCAGCTTTGATTTCATGCCTTTCCCCTTTTCTAGCATAAGCCTGTGAAATCTAAATTCCCTTCTAAGCATGAACTTAATCATGTTTTGTAAGTTTTCATATATTCTCATTGTCATTCAATATAAAATGTTCCTATGATTTCTTGGGACTTCTCCCATCAATTCTGTTTCATTTTGATAAAGATTTCTGACAGTCTTACTTCAGATAGCTCTATATTCTCTCCACCAAGGACCTAGCTACTTTGGCTCCTCTGTGTCCTCAACTAGTGAGCTCACTGGTTACATTTGGGTCAGTAGGACTCTCACCCTACAAACTGTAATCTAGTGACTTCCTCCAGGCTGAAATCAGAGGCTGAAATCGCTTGTTTTATTTCTCTGAGGAACTGGTTTCATATTGCCTATAATTTATGTCTCTTGATGATGTTTATATGTCTGAAAGTAGCTGTTTCATATTCTTTGGTTCAAATTTTTAGTTGCTTATATCATGAGGATGGTTATAGGCCATATTTTCTCTTCTCTGCCCCCTCCTCCTCTTTTTTTTTCCCCCATGTGGCCATTCCTTGCTTTAAAAACAACAGTCTTTTTTTTTTTTTTTTTTTTTTTTTTTTTTGGTGTGTGTATGAATGAATGGTTGTCTATGAATACATGCATCGTATGTGCTCCCTCTGCTAGCTCACACTGTGCATTCCCAAAGAGCTTTACTCTTCAAGAAAAGTGTGACTGCAGGCCAAGAATACACGTCTGTATGGGCTGGCACACTCCACTTTCAAGAATCGTGGGGGGATGTTGAAAATTCCCAATTAGAGACCTTGCAAGGGATAGCCAGCGATACCTTAGAGCTCCCTAAGCAGGCGTTCGGTTTCTTTAGAGAGCAATTCTTTGTTTTTGTCTTGGCCTGAAAGCTGCCACTGATTGGTTTACATGGAGATGGGATAGCTGAGATGTAGCCATCTACAGCCCATTAACGAATTTTGCCAAACATTCCTAGCATTCCACTTCATTTTTTTTTTAACCTGTTCCCTGGAGGCTCTACTGAGAAAATGATATACAATTTTTGTAGCATATCCTCCAGAATGAGGCATTCTGGGCCATAGATTTTTCTATGCATTCCCAAACTGCATCAGTATAACTGGTTTGCTAATAGTTTTTCATCCTATTTACAGTGTCTCTGATGGTCATCATTGGTGTTTGTGCTTCCCTGAAGTAATTTTGACGGGACTCTGGGAAGAGGCAGTAAGTGCCCGCTCGGAGTTCATTGTTACATTCGTGCCTACCTTGTCCGTTTTTATGACAGTTACAAGAGCAAGCCCGATGACGACTACGAAGACCCCAAGGACGTTCAGGCCATCAGAGAAGCCCAAACATTCATGGGGGATTTCAATCTGAAGACATCCCCAGACTACAAGATACCCGAGCATATGAGGATAAATGCAGCCAAGAAGGAAGAGGAGCTGGGGCACCTTGACTCAATGGTACCTAACCCTCAGGCTCCCTGACCATGACAAGCGCCCTGCTGTTATCCAGAGTCTGCTCAACCACCTGCTTACCTCATTGGTCCAGAAATGCATATAAATGTAGATATTTAGAGTTGAAAATGATTTTTATAGGAAACTAGTTTATACCTTCTTTTTATAAATGATGAGACAGGGACCCAGAGAGAACAGGAGATTTGTCTGTGAGTGTATAAACTCACATGGCAGAACCAGCCTTCACATTAATTATATAGCTTGATACATTTTTTGTGGGGGGAGGAGGGGAGAATGTACTGTACTGTTTCATGAACATTGAACTTCTGAAATTCAGTGAAATCCTTGGTAGATTTGTTTACTGGATGTCAGGGACCACTAGACAGTTAAGAAGAATGTCATCATCTAATCTTTACAGTACTTCCATCTTTTGTCAGAAACTTAAAAACTCTCCAGTTTTTAAGGTGTGTCTGATCATACAAACCCTGATCCTCATTTTTCTTATTAAATGTTTTTCCTTACTTACTCGTTTCTTCCTTTCTGAGGGATTTTAATTTCTCAGGCATCATTTAAACCCAGAGGTGACTGATTCTTCACACCTGCAGGCTCAGAAAGCACCAAACGTCTTTTGTTTTTTTTGAAGGAGAATTAGCTAGTTGGCCATCTACTGTGTCCTATAGCCTACACAGTTCAAGGTGTGGCACTGACAAATGTGCCACTTCTATATCTGTTGGTAGCAAATTTGAATGTTTCTTTTTTTAAAGATTTATTTACTTGTTTTTATTTATTATATATACAGTGTTCAGCCTGCATGTATGCTTACACTCCAGAAGAGGGCACCAGATCTCATTACACATGGTTTGTGAGCCACCATGTGATGGCTGGGAATTGAACTCAGAACCTCTGGAAGAGCAGCCAGTGCTCTTAATCTCTGAGCCATCTCTCCAGTCCTTGAATGTTTTAACTACTTCTGAGAAATGGAGATAAAATAAACTGAAGAAGATTCGTCATGTTCTTTTTCACAAAAAGATGTTATTTATGTCAATGGTGAATAGATATCTTGGCATGCTAGCTAATATCCACAAATGAAGGATCATAGACCATAGATTCATCCTTCTGGTCAACATTTCACATATCTTATTAGTGATCATTTAGATTATTTTTATAGCTTTTTTCCCATAAGGCAACTTAATAGTATTTATTATTTACAGACATATATTCTTATGAGCACATTGTTTGTTTTATGTGTAAGGGTGCTTTACCAGCATGTCTGTGTACCATGTGAGTGCATGGTACCCACAGAGGCCAAATGAGGGCATAGGATCCTCTGAAACTGGAGTGACATATTGTTGTGAGCTGCCATGTGGTTGCTGGGAATCAAACCCAGATCCTCTGTAGGAGCAGCTCATGCTCTTAACTGCTGAACTATCTCTTCAGCCCTGATCACACATTTTTAAAGAGATCCCTGTGCCCTCTTTTCTTAAAAAAATTATTTATTTTTATGTCATATGCATGTATGTATGTACACTATATGCATGCCTAGTGCCTGTGGAAGCCAGAAGAGGGCATCAGATCCCCTGGAACTGAAGTTAGTGATGTTTATGAGCCCCCATGTAGGTGTTTGGAACTGAACCTGGGCCTTCTGCAAGAGCAGCAAATGATCTTAGCTGCTATCCATCTTTCCTGTCTCTTGACCACATTTTTATCCCCCCAAGACAGAGTTTCTCTGTGTAACAGTCCTGGCTGTCCTGGAACTCACTCTGTAGACCAGACTGGCCTCGGTCCTGTCTCCACCTCCCAAGTACAGGGATTAAATACATGTGCCAGCACCATCTGGCCACAATTTTTATTCTAAGTCCATCTGAAGTTGCTTAACTAGCTATTGCCTATATTTTCATATCTCATAATCTATACTTTAAGCCACTATAACTTTAGTCATTCAAGCCAGAATTTATCTCTCTCCTTCATTCTTCTTTTCCTCATTATTTTTTTTCTTTTGCAGTGCTGGGAATCAAACTAAGGGCCTCACATATGTCAGGCAACAACTTTAACGCAGGCCACTTGGCCTGAAATTCAGTCTGCATAGAGATAGGCGGCTGTGGCATGAAGAATAAATTTAGCTATATCGTACTGAGATGCACTGCAATAGAACAGTAGCATACAGCATCCCAGAGCACACTGTTCTGCACACAAGGAGGATGGAAACTATTTCAGAATTGCTGGTCAAAGAAGTCTCTTAAGTCTGAATTATTTTACCCATGAAGTGGTATTAATATCAAGTAACACAATATGATAATAACTTTATACAGTTAATGGAATGCTCAGAATCAATGAGTAATTATTGTCACAATCGATTTTGTTTTTTCTTTAATCACATATCCATCAATTCAGCTGGTGCAATAGTATTGATTTTCATGCTGATGAGATCTGGAATCAGTAGGAGACAAGCTTCTAGGGGCATGTGTGAGGGGTTGCTTAAATCCAGGCTGTAGTCCATCATGGCAGGGAAGTCAAGGGGACTTAAAACAGCCAATCACAGCGTGTCAATAGTTAATAGCTACTTGTACCTGCTCACGGCTCAGCTTCCCTGCTCCACTCCTATACATTTGAAGACCCCAAACCAAGAAAGGGTGCCATGCACAGTGAGCTGGTTCTTCTTACATCAATGAACATATAAGCAAGACAACCCCCTCAGACACACCCATAAGCTACCTCATGTAGATAATTCAACACGGAGGCTCTTTCCAGATGATTCTAGATTGTGTCTAGTTGACAATGAAGACTATCACAGGGCTCCCCAGTGAAATGGGCTGTGTAGTAATTAGAGTCATTAGGTTTGTTCATGTATGTCTCAACTTCTACCTCCTAGGTGCTTTATTTCATAGGTGGGTCCACACATAGCCAATGCTTTCTTTTCATTTTAAGTCTTAATCCTTTAAAGCCTTATTCTCAAGTAGGTAAATGCCTTGATCTTGTTTGAGTAACACGTTAGGTTCTTCATAGTAAATTTATAGGTAAGTTTTGTAAGATTACCCAACAAAGTGCTTTTGGTCTTTTATTTAAAAACACTATATTTCATGCAAAGTGATGCTTAGTATGGGGTAGCAGGCCCAGGGTTTGCTGTGCTGTTAGGTGCTGGGCGATACTTTTAAGAGGGAGGTGGTTACGGACAAGCTGTGGATGGATGTGGTACTTGTGCAGGTGTGCCTTGGCTCTCATCAATGGAGAAAGAACCACAGAAGGATCTCATGGTGTGCTGTGTGGAACTGATGTTTCAAATCATGACCACAAAAGAGTTACAGTAAACATGGCTGAACTATAGTGTGAGAACAGGAAGACATGTAGTTAGGTTCTAGATGGGCAGTTGTGTTGAATCTAAATAAAAAAGATGCAAATCTTCCTCTAGGAAAGGCAGTTAGCCTTCCTATTTCATAGCAGAGTGCCCTGCTCAGCATAAGGTTTCCTGAGAGACTTCCTTGAAAGGGTGAAGGACAGACAACAGCCTTGCAAACCAGCCAGCAGAAGGGGGTAAATGGAAGAAAGTGAAAGAAAGCCAGAGGTCACATCCAGACTGGCCTCCAGTCTTAATGGGTGATGCCTGTAAGCTAGAGGAAAGCAAACTGGAACAGCAGGCAGAGATATCCACGGTTCCCTAGGCCCACCAGTTGGAAGATAAAGGGTAAATGACATCCAGATAGCTCTTCGTGAGACAGTTGTGATGCTGCTTCCTTTCTCTCCCCTGTTTCAGGCCCATGCAAAGAAGAAGTACATGAACAAGTGCATCCTTTCCCTTCGAGATCTTAAGCTGGCTGTCATTGAGGAAATCCAGTGCCTGGTACAAGAACTGAAGAACATTCAGTTGTCCATCCCCTCATCCAAGCATATACCCATTCCACAAGTCCCGCAGATATATCCGGAAGAAGTCCCAGAAAGGAGATTTCAATATGATGAGGAAACACTCTTGAGATTTCAGAGAAAGCAAAAGAAACGCCAGGGGGACAGGGACAGGGAAGACAGCAAGCAGGCTGGATCCGGTAGCACAAGCGGAGGAGGTTTAGGGTTCCTCAAACTGTCTCATGGAAAGGAAGGCGATTTGACAACGCGAGACTCCCTGTCTAGGTCATCCAAGGCATCAACATTCATCATGGATCTTCCTAAGTCATCAGAGTTTGAAAAGGCTGAGCCAAGTGACGTGGAGCTGGAGATCACGAAGAGAGAAGAGGTCAAGCAATTGTACATGCAACAGTATTTGTGCAACAGGGTAAGAGGTGAAGCCATCCCTCTACTTAAAACTGAGAGAATGAGTAGTAGGAGAATTTGGTCTGGTTTATGACTGATTGATTTCAAATTTCTCGACAATAACCTTACCCCAAATGCTGACCAGCTCATTATTCACCGATGGCTTGGTTTTCTCCCATCATTAGTCCCCTAACAAATCTTTGTGCTCTCTGTAGAATGTTGGAGCTTTGTATCTTTTTCCTACAGGTTAACACATTGGAGGGCACTTGCAACTAAGTGAAGTCTAAAGCGAGCTAGAGGACCAGTCTTGAGGAGACATAGAGTGCACTTAAAGGGGGGGCCCTCTGCTTTTCACACACCATCCTTTCTGCCTGTCTGCCTGCCTGCTTGTGTCTGTCTGTCTCTTCTCTCCACCCCTTGTTCTCTGATCTCATTTTTGTAGCTCAGGTTAGCCTAAAACTCACGTAGCTAAAAACTGGACTCAAACTTATGGCTAAACCTGCCTCAGACTCTCCAGTGTTGGGATTACAAGATGTGAACCTATAATCATGCCCTTTCTTTACTGCATGTTTTGCAACAGTAAGTGGTAGTGTTTGTGGTGACAACAAGGTTAGAAACTTCCAAAAATGACAGGCACTGGTATTTCCAGGAAAATCAGAACTGGGGTCGGACCAGAATTGTGGGACACAGTTGGACTACAGAAGAGAACTTTTCCTCCATCAACAGCACCCTGCCTCCAGACCTATAGAAAGGGGCTCTTCCTCAGCCATTTTCAGCATCACCCTGCAACAGTGCTCTCTCCCTATAGCTTCCCACCCTTCATCATCATTATCATTTGTACTCCATCCAGGCTGACTCTCCCACGATCCCTGCCTCTCAGGCTCTCCTTTCACCACCATTTCATATCAGAGATTTTCCCTTTACTGCTTTCTTGTCATTGCAATAACTGCCTTTCAGAACTGGGCCACCATTTGAAGCACAGAGGAGTCCACACCTTCTGCAGCATCTTCTGCACACACTCTGTCTTTGATTGAGATATCCTCACACTTCAGCTAGCTCTTCATGTTTTACACTTGTCTTTCCTGATGCTTCACAAGTGTTAGTTTTGTCTTACAAAGTAGATGGAACAGTTCAGATAAGGGGCCACATCTCTTCTGTTTCTCCCGGGATGCCTAGACACAGGGCATGCCAGACATATAGTAATAGATGTTCATTCACAAGCTTTGTCATAATCACACTAATTTATCAATTTTAGCATTTGAACAAATGTTTGTTGGCCATACCACCTGCAGAGACACACTAGCCAGGTAGAGGGAACACATTAATGCTCAAGAAAACACTCTCTATTTATCCATAAAACTTGCAAACTTTTAGCTATGAGAGCCAGCAGAATAGGAATAACCCCTATAGACTTTAACACCTATGTAGTCCAGTTTCAGCATTTTTTTTAAAGAAAATGTCCTCTTGCCTCCAGAGAAGTTAGGAAGAATTCAACTTTATTGAATAAACATAAAGGAAAACCCAAATATGTATTCTATAGCCACACTTACTTAAAAGCTGGACTCTTTTTTCCTTGCTTTGGGTCAATTTCTGTATTTTAGCACTCTAAAATTCTCTAGCAATTTCTCCACCACAAACCCACAGACCTCATCCTGTCCATTACTGTCTAGTAGGGAACTTCACATACATTGTTTTTGACAGCCAAGACTTTTTGTAATGTTCAACCTAACAACATTCAGTGGTTTTCCTCTTTCCACTGTGTGAGTTCCCTCAGGGATATCAACACTCAGGGCTCCTTCTTAGTTTCTTCACAAACTCTGAGATGAGTATATAGAGCTGTGCCCAATGAGAGCACACACGAGAACTTACAGTCGCCGTGGCCAGAGCAGATAGAGTAAGGTCCAGCTCAGGAACTCGGACTTGGATTTCTATTCTACCTCTTTAGTGAGGTAGCCTTGATTACAGGGAAATCTCCTTTAACCTCATTTCTTCACTTGTGAAACATGATGACTGAACAGCTTTAAGTGACTCTGTGATTATATTTACCTATGTAAAATTATCCTCCATTCTGCTTTCTTTAACTTTTATTCTTCTCTCCTGACTGCAGTTTCCCCTGCCTGCACTCCTCCCACTCCCTGCCTGTCAACTCCTCCTCTGTTTCCCTTCAAAAAGTTAAACAGATTAAAAAGAGAGCAGGCATCCTAGGGATGTCCACCAAACATGACCTAAAAAGATACAATAAGTCTGGGCCAAACCCCCATATTGTATCTGGATATGGTATCCCCGTAGGAGGAAAAGGACCCTAAGCACAGGCAAAAGAGTCATATACAGCCCCCTCCCGTTGTGAGGAGTGTTCCACAAGAACACCAAGCTACACAATCATAAGGAAGATGCAGAGGATCTAGCTCAGACACAGACAGGGTCTATGTCTGTCATGACCTGTGAGTCTCTGTGAGCCCCTATGCGTCCTGCTTAGCTGATTCTGTGGGCTGTGTTCCCATTGTGTCCTCCACCCATCTGACCCTACAATCCTTCTCCCCCCTCCTCTCCAGGGTTCTCCTGGCTTTGCCTAGTGTTAGGCTATGTTCCCATCAGTTTCTGGATCACACACCTCTGATGACAATTGGGTTAGGCACCAATCTTCCATTCTACACTTTTGAATCTTTTCTTTTTCAAAATCTAGAAGGAGATACGGGTTAGAATTACTGTGAGAAAGCATTGAAAGTGGATACAGACATAAAGGATGTCACTGAACAATGGCTTAGTCAATGTTGATGCCGAAGCTGAGAGGACTATAGTTACAGAATTTCCACCACTAAATTATAATATAAAGATTTAATGCCATTTATAAGTGAGTTTATAATGAGCACATAATTATATCTCTATTCAAAATAATTGCTTAATGAAAAATATTATAGACACATTAGTACTGTTGGATAGTTTGAAAAAGAAAATTTGCACTTTAACTTATACATTCTCAAATCTCTTTTTCTGTCTCAGATCAAAGAATTGACTGTCACGTTTGACGCAGAACTCCATCTTCTGAGACATCGGAAGCTGAAGCTAGACACTAAGATGAAACTATCTGACCTACACCATGTCACATTATTTCAAGAAATGCTTCTCCTCAAAAATTTTGAAAAACAGGAAAATATTCTTCAAGAGCGTGTTAATTCCTTAGACAAGGAGGAGCAAGACATGCAAGTAAGAGCAGGCTGAACCCTGGCTGGCTGCTCCCCTTAAATTAGGGAGGTGACTAAAGTCCTTACCACACAGACTTGAGGACATACATTTGACTCCCTATAAAATGTGTGTTTTTTACCCAAGTAAAAACCGAGGCACAGCAGCCCATTTCTGTAATCCAAATCTGGAAGGCTGAGAAAGTAGGGTATCTGGATCTTATCAGTCAGCCAATTTAGTCAAATTGGCAAGCTTTGGGTTCAATGAGACATGGCGTCTCTGAAAAATAAGACAGAGAAGGCTAGCAAGATAGCTTAGTGGGTAAAGGCACTTGCCATCAAGCCTGATGACCCGAGTTCAGTCCTTCAACCCACTTGCTAGAAGGAGAACCAACTCTCAAAAGTTGTTTTCTGACCACACATTCAACACTGTGGTACATGAATACACACACACACACACACACACACACACACACACACACACACACACACAGAGAGAGAGAGAGAGAGAGAGAGAGAGAGAGAGAGAGATGCTTAAAAACAATGAAGTATAATAAAATGATCAAAAGAGACACAGTATCCATCTCTAGCTTCTACACATGTATGAATACATGTATCCTTACACACATATGGAATACACAAAATCTAGGAACCACATATGATAGAAAACATATTTGTCTTTCTAATACTGGCTTAATTTGCTTAATATAATTATCTCCAGTTATAACCACTTTTCTGTAAATGATACAGCTTTTTTTTTATAAGAACATTTTTATCTATTCATTGACAATTTCACACTTGCACACATGTATTCTGATAGTTTCCACCTTATGGCTCCCTCCTTCCAGCTCCCCAGATCCTCCCAACTAATTTTATTTCTCCTGTTGTTGTTGTCTGTCTCCTCCTCCTCCTCCTCCTCCTCCTCCTCCTCCTCCTCCTCCTCCTCCTCCTCCTCCTCCTCTTTTTCCTCCTCTTCCTCCTCCTCCTTCTCCTTCTGTGGGGGCATAGGGTCTAATTGCTGACTACAGCTTCTCCTTCCTTGGCAGTCCCTATGAGACTTCCAGATGCCTGTCAGAGCCCTGGGTGTAGGCAGGTCTCAGGTGCTGGTTTTAGTCCCAGGTCCAGTTTTAAATGCTGGCCTCACTCTTGGTAATCCTTTTTGAGGCTCATGTCTGGTCAGAGATTCTGGTCATATCAGTGGGCAAGCCTTCAAGGACTGAGTTGGAGATGCTGGTCAGTCTTCTGTGATGGTCTTTCAGGAATCTAGCTGTAAATGTTTGGTGGATGGCTCAGGCTTACTACTAACTAACTCTTACATTTAAATTAACCCATATTTCTTCTCTATGCTTTGCCACGCGGTTTGTGGTTTGCTACCTCATATTGTACATATCTTGCTTCTTTGGCAACTGGCTGGTGTCTCCAAGGTTCTGCCATTATTCTTCTGTATCTCTGCTTGATTTTCCGCCTGGTTCTACCCTACATTGCTATAGGTCAAAGCAGCTTTATTTATCAACCAATGAGAGCAACACATATTCACAGAATACAGAAAGACATCCCACAACACATGCCTTTAATCCCAGCACTTTGGAGGAGGAGGCAAGTGATCTCTGTGAGTTTGAAGCCAGCTTGGTCTATAGTGCAAGGTCCATGACAGCTCGGGCTGTTCCACAGAGAAACCCTGCGTCAAAAAAAAAAACAAAACAAAACAAACCCCAAAGAAAAAGTTTAATTTTGTTTTTTTAAGTGAACATTCCAAAGATACTGAACTTGAATGATGATTTTAATGAATGTAAATTTAATCAAACAGTTCTACAAACATCAGAAATTTAAATTTTTATTAAGAAGCTGAAAAAAATGTCTGTAGACTCTAGTTTTGCATTGGAAAGTGCTTTGCCCTCCAAAGCCAGCTCATTAGAAGCATTACATACCTACCCTATGTCTTCCCTCCCTTCCCACAGTGGAAAATAAATGAAACTCAGAAAGAGATGGAAGAGAAAAAGAATGAGATCACCAAGCTCCAGGAGCAGGAAAAGGCTCTCTATGCCGGGTTCCAATCAGCGCTTGGAGAAAATAATAAATTTGCAAACTTCCTCATGAAAGTCCTGAAGAAGAAGATCAAGCGGGCAAAGAAAAAGGAAGTTGAAGGCGATGCTGGTGGGTGTTCCTCCCTCAGTGCTAGTCCATTTCTTCTCATTAACACCAAAAGGAGACGTAACGGGGCTCTCCGACTGGTGCCACTTTCACCCACCACCACACAGGCAGTGTAGATGTGCTGTAGCTGTTACGGTGGGTTTGAACACCTGGAGTGTGAGTGTATTCGTGGCGTGTGTGTGTGTGTGTGTATGTGTGTGTGTGTGTGTGTGTGTGTGTGTGTGTGTGTGTGTGTGTGTGTGTGTGTGTGTTATGAATTAATACAGGATAGTTTGCTGTCTTTGGTGAAATGCCTCTCCTCGTCTTTTGTATGTGTTTGAATAAGATCATCTTGCTGTCTTGGCATTGGATGTTGAGAGTTCCCTGTGTCCTTGAGACTAGTCCTTTGCATGGATTAAACATCCAGAATTAGACTGAAATGGAGTGGCGGGCTGAGGTCCCTGCTGTGTTTTCGACCTTACAGGGAAAGCATTCAGTCTCCTGCCATTAAGTATCTTGTCACTTGCTGGAGTAGATTGAGGGGCTTCCTCTCTTGTCATGTGTGGGTACTGGATTCTGTCCTGTGTTTTTCTGTGGTGATTGATGACAATATGGCCTTTTCCCCCTTTCACCAAATATCATGGGAGAGTTCATCAACTGTCCATTACCGAACAAGACTTCTCTCTTGAAGTAAACCATCATTGGCAGAGTATAAAAATTATCTTGTATATTGCTGAATTTTATTTGCTATGTTTTTTTTTAAAGACACCCTTCCCTTTGTATTTGTTATAGTATGCTTATGGTTTGAATGTGTGGAAGGATTAAAAAAATGAAGGCAAAGTGGGTACCTTTTAGTGGGCCCTGCCAAGGTACGCCACTAAGCAACCACACCATGCACAATAGAGTTAATGCAAAGGGTTTGTTTGGGGGGTGGGGTGAGGAGTGAAAGGCCATGATGGAGTGGGGACATGAGAGAGGCAGGCAGACAGACAGACAGGCAGACAAAACAGGGAAAAGGAGCAAGAGACATGAAAGGTAAGAGAAGCAAGAGGCAGGAGAGCCAGCTGTGTCTGGCAGGCACTTTTAGGAGGTACACATGTCACATAGGGTGGAAAGGTGCCCGGTGATAGGTGATGACATAACTTAACTGCTTTGGTGGTAGAGGAAGGCTGCCACTTAGGACACTAATACTGTGTCCCTTAACTGGATGCTTGTTAGGACTTAATGCAAGGTGCTTAGGTGAGTGGGGGGGGGTGCTGCCTTTTAAGGGATTAACACAGTTCCCACCCCAGTTCATTCACAGAAGGAAACAGGTTGTATTAACACAGCATGATTAGCCCTTTCCCCAGAGTGGCTCTCCATTTGGTCATGTGATCCCTCCCTCATGTGCTTCCACAATGACACCGTCCACTGGAAGCCCTTCCTCAGAAGCCCGACACATGGTGTTGCTGATCTTGGATCTTTAGCTTCTGAATCTGTGAGCTAAATAGCAAACTTTTCTTTATGCATTGCCAAGCCTCAGGTATTCTGTTATAACAATGCAAAATGTGCTGATATAATTAATATTCATGTGGGCCATTGGTCAGTAGTCCTAGCCTCCTTCCCTTCCTTCTTCCTCCCCTTCTCTCCCCTCCCCTCCCACTCTCCCTCCCACCTTCCTCCTTTTCTTCCTTCTCTCCCCTTTCTTTATCTTTTCCTCCCCCTTTTCCTCTTTGTCTAATTTAAATATGAGGGTAATGCTAGTCCCATGTGACTGGGGAAGTCAGAATTCTGTCTAGGGGTTCTTAGTCTCATTAATAAAAGAATTTTAGAGACATAATTGGAAGGAAACTTGTGGAAATTTTGTTGCGTTTGAGAGAAACAACAAGGTAAGCAATCTATAAATCTCAGAGGTTTCTGGAAAGGAGGGAGACAAGGAAAAGACATACAGCCCGTCTTAATTTGGGTTTCTATTGCTATAAAGAGACACCATGACCATGGCAACTTATATATATAAAAAAAAACACATTTAATTGGGTAGCTTACAGTATCAGAGGTTTAGTCCATGGTGGCATGCAGGCAGACATGGTGTTGGAGAAGGAGCTAAGAGTTCTACATCTTGACCCACAGGCAACAGGAAGTAACAGTGTCACTGGGTGTAGCTTGAGCACAGGAAACCTCAAAGTCCATGCCTACAGAGAGACACTTCCTCCAACAAAGCCACACCTCCTCCTAATAGTGCCACTCTTTTGGGGGCCATTTTCTTACATAGCCCTTAAGGAAGCAGGAAAGTTCAACACTGGAGGTTTGCAAGCAGCCACATGGCCAACAAATAACTGCACACAGAAGGGGACTGGGGTCTTCAGAAAAAAAAAAAAAGAAGAAGAAGAATGAGAAAGCCTGGAGTGTCTAGGAAATCATTGCTGAGCCTTGACCAACATCTGAAAGAAAAGAGAAGAAAAAGGGAAAGGTCTTGGGGGGTGGTCACAGTGCTATGCAATAGGAGCACTGCAAACAGGTGCATAGGGGCAGGGTTTCTGAGGAGGAAGGTGCATTACCTCACTAAAGGGATAATTATTCCTCCCATCACCTTAGCATGGCCATAAGTAAATCAGCTTTCCAGGGTGGATGGATTCTTGGCCAGGTGATTCACACACCCCATAGTGTATAATGTTCTAATGTTTGGAGCAGATGAACATGTCACACCTCTTCCCAGGGTTAGAGGTACTCCTTGTTTTGACTAGGAGGAAATAGCTTTTTGTTAATAGAGTCCCGATGTCCATCCTTAGTGGCCTCCAAGATTACTTTTCCTGTTCAAAAATGGAGACCCTAAAATCATTCTAGGGGAAGGACTGAAATTTGGAGAGTGTAGTGATACCTTTTTATGAAACAATCTCTTTATCTCCAAAAGATGAATTTCCAGCAGACCTCACAGCAAGTCAATAATCCCTTGGGATCACTTCTGACTGCTGCCCTACTGTGTACTTAGCCTGTTTAACTTGCCTTTAAGAGAACAACTTAACCAGCCGTACTCAGATCCTAGGGTTTCCAATGCAACCAGCTTTTACAACCCAGAGAATACCTTTAATGGAATTTTATGTACTCTTCATGCACCTGCTACAGAGTAATGCATGTATGCATGTGTGTGGCAGTAACCATTTGCTGAAAGCAGCCAACAGGTTGGAAGCAACAAATAACCTAGCATGAATGATGGAAGTAGCATATAGGTATAGCTTGATAATGTCTGTTTGCAGTGTTGTTTGTGTACCTGAGTTAGGTGGGATTTCCTCCTTCCTAAATTGTTACATAATTCTGTAAAGAATCCTTAATCTCTTTCCCATACCATGTTTTCTGTTTTCTTTTCATTTTTGGTTTTTCAAGACAGGGTTTCTCTGTGTAGCTTTGGAGGCTGTCCTGGAGCTCGCTCAGTAGAACAGGCTGACCTTGAACTCAGAGAGATCCACCTGCTTCTGCCTCTGCCTCCAGAGTGCTGGGATTAAAGGCGTGTGCCACCACCACCTGGCCCATACCATATTTTTCTATGTTCAATAACTAGAGTAAAGCCCTTTCTTAGATATAGAATGAATAGGGCACAGATTCTCTCTCTCTCTCTCTCTCTCTCTCTCTCTCTCTCTCTCTCTCTCTCTCTCTCTCTCTCTCTCTCTCTCTCTCTCACACACACACACACACACACACACCAGACAACAGACAGACTACAGACAAGCTAGAAAATACAGACTTCAGAAGAAAGACACATGAAGAGAAGTGGAGGAGTTTTTGCTCCTTAATGAGGTATCAGCACATCTTGGTGTCTCTGAGGTTATTTCTAATTCCTACACTGACACAGGGAGTAGATACAACCCATTTCCACCAAGAAAATCCAGAGATCCAATTCCACAAGTGTTCACCAAAACCGATGAGTTACAGCCTCAGATGTGGCCTCCGGGCAGGGGTCTCTCATTTAGGGGAAGGGGGATAACCAGAAACCAGACCAGGATCCAGAATGTTTTCAGATGTCAGAATCCCAGACATTTCCAGCTGTGGGCCAAGGACCTGAATCAGTTCTCATCACTGCTGTGGATTAGGAAGTCTTTTCCTCATCTTTGGTTTTCTGAAAGATGTTGATTCTTCTTTCAACATTGAGTGGAATTTGTCTGTGAAGCTGTTTGGAACTTAAGACTTGGTGGTTGGGGGTTAAATTATGAAGTACAATTTCTTAATAGCTCAGCAGCAATCAATCTGTTTTATATTAGATGAACTTGAGTAGTGAGTACTGTTTTCTTAAGAAAACATCCTATTTTTCTAGCAAGTTCTTGATTGTAAAGTTGTTCACTGTTTCCTTGTTATCATTTAGTATCATTTAGTACCAGGGCATGGTAATATTTTAAGACATCATATTTTAAGACAGTTATTAACAAATGTTAATTGTACAAATTGATGTGATTTATTGTACTGTTTCTATAAACACATAGACTGTGCACTGGTCCTTCTGCCTCTCATCTACATCTTCCTTCCCTCGGTCCTTCCCCACTTCTCAATCATCCTACCCATAGGACATTCTTTCTCTTCTTTATAATTCTCATATGTGACAGAAAACATGTGGTACTTTTTTTCTGTGTCTGGCTTATTTTATGCAACATGTCCACCTGCTACCCTTCCCCGTATTTTCATGACAAGATTCCATTTTTTTTTTTGACTGAGTAATAACACTGCACTGTATACAGATACCCTCTTTATTTTATCTGTTTGTCTGTTGACAGACTGATTCTGTATTTTGGCAATAGTAAATATGACACAGTAAACATGAGTCCACAGGCATTTTTGTATGCTGACCTCATTTCCTTTGTATAAACACCCAGGAGTGGGATATTGGGTCACAGGATGGTTTTGTTTGTAATTTTTGAGGAAGGTTATTACAGCTCCTCCCCCACTGAGTTTCTGTGCTAATGTACATTCCTGTGAATAGTGTATATGCATTTCTTTGTCTCTAATTCTTCACTAGTTTTATATATAATGTATATATATTATATATATATACATATGTATATATATACATATGTATATATACACCATTCTATTAGGGTAAGAAAAAATCTCATTGTACATATAAACATCAGAGCATGTGGGGTGCGCTCTATGTTATTCATGTAAGGTGGGAGCAGTACCCCATCAGGTAATGAGGATTTCAATGGACTCTGTTGGCACTGCCTCTGCTTTAGTTCTTTTCTCATTACTGTGATATAATATCTGACAAAAACAACTTAGGGAGTAAAGAATTTATCTGGGGGACACAGTACACAATGTCAATGAAGATACCACGGTATGACTGTGATGTAGGGAGTCACATCATGTCCACAGGGAAGAGAGGGGGAGAGGGAGGGAGGGAGGGAAGAAGGGAATAAGAGAGGGGGGCAGAGAGAGCAGGTTCCTTTCTCTTCTGTTTTGATCAGCCTGGGATCCTAGCCCATGGGATGGTGCTGCCCACATTCAGATGAGTCTTCTTTAGTTAAACCTCTCTCAGACACTCCCAAAGGTATACATCTTAGGTGAGTTCAAATCCAGTCAAGTTCACAATGAAGATTAACTATCACAACTCCCTAACTGACAGTGATGCTGATGCTGGTTGCTCTGATCATGCTGAAGAGCCTACAATTCTTGTTCTCTGATGGGACACTGGTGGGTATCTAGATACTTCACAGGGAGAAGCAGACACTAGAATCACAGTTTTAATTGCCAATTTGATTCAATCTAGAGTAACCTGGGAAGGTGTTCTCAGTGAAGGATGATTGTCTAGATTAGACTGGTCTGTGGTCATGTCACTGGGGATTTATCTTGATTATGTTAATTGAGATGAAAAGACATGCCCATTGTGGGTGGCACCATTCCATGGCTTTAGTAAACAGGATTAATTCTCTCAAGACATTTCTCCTTTACTTCCCTGCTGTGATGGACTGCAATGTAGAACTGTGAACCTAATAAGCCCCTTTTCCCTTAAATTATTTTTGTTGGGGCATTTTATCACAGCAACAGAAAAGAAACTAATACATTCTCTAGGAGACTCTCTTGCTAGTTCTATGCCACCTGCTAAAGTGTGGTTACCATTGTTGTAGAAGACCTGAATAGGTATGATGTTAGCAACCATCGTGTTATCCCACCACTGCTATTGTGGCAATGTCTTCTGAGAAGTAGGTTCTTAGACTTCCCTCCTGAACCTGCTGTAGAATAGATTGTCCTTTGGGATCTTCTGTTGTCCCTGTTATTGAAGTAGAAATATACCATTCAGTCTTCATTGTCACCAAATAAAAGTGGAACCTCCTTGTTACTGCTATAATGGGAATGAGTTCTGTCTTCACACACTGTCTGTACTGTCAACATGGTGGGGATAGACTTGGTACTCCATGGTGGGTAGTAAAAGCTCTGGCTCTTGTTTAGGGATCTTCTTGGTACTGCAAGATGGGAGAGGTGCAGACTGCCAATGGGTTTTTGTTGTTGTTGTTGCTTATTTGGTATAGAATTCTCTATGTAGCTCTGGCTGTCCTGGACCTTTATGTAGACCAGGCTGGCCTTGGAACTTGAACTCTGCCTCCAAAATTCTAGGATTACAAGCATGTGCCCCCACACCCAGCCAAAACCATGTGATCTTTGCAGCTACCTTGGTGTTGGTGGCAGTGAGAGAGTTGTTTATTAGCTAGCAGTGATGAAGGTTCCAAATCCCCTCCTCTGCCTTCCCTTGATACCATCCATGATGAACATTGAAAGGCTTCACTACAGCCCTATGAGAGCTCTTCCTTTGGCCTTTGATGGTATGGTTGGAGGTGGGATCATGGTTTTCTTTAGTATTTGGTTGGAGTGATATTATCTGGAGGTCTGGGCTTGTTAGACTGCCCTTTCTCTAGTCTTTTGGCAAGTGAAGGTAAGTGTTTGTTGAATATTTTTACATCTGTTGGTGTGTCCAGTTTGCCAACCCATTCATCTCTAAGTCTTGATGTGTATGAGGCAAAAAAGACCCAGGGAACTCACCACAGTATTGCTTTTCAGGTTCCAAGGCACACCATTGGTTTTCTCTCTTCTCTATTTCTCAGAATCTTGTCTGTTTAAATCATAATGCTTAGTCATATTTACTGTGAGAAATGGGGAGAAGTAGGTCTAGTTCCTTTTCAGTCTATGTAAAGATACCTAATGACAAAATGTTTCTGATTCATGGAAGTAGAGGTTACTTAAAGTAATTTTTATAGAGGTTTTAGATGTTAGACATATATAGAAAGCCTGGGATAGAGACACCGGCTTGTAATGCTGGGTACCCAGAAGGTTAAAACAAGTACAATTTTGGTTCACTTGGGCTATGTGAGTTCAATGCAGCCTAGGAAATTTAGCAATTCCCTGCCTCAAAAAAATGCATTATAATAAATTTAATTAAAAGAGGGCTAGAGTTAAAGCTTAGTGATATAGTGCTTGCCTAGCATCTAGGAGGCTTTGGATACAAAGAAATGAATAAGCCGGGTGGTGGTGCATTTCTTTAATCTCAGCACTTGGGATTCAGAGGCAGGCTCACTCTCTGTGAGTTTGAGGCCAGCCTGGTCTGCAGAGCGAGTTCCATGGACAGCCAGGACTACACAGAGAAACCCTGTCTCAAAAAAAAGCAAACACACAAACAAAAAAGAAAAAATGAAATGAATGAATAAATAGGTAAAATTTAAAAGTACAATGACCATCTCTTATGTCTAATTTGAAGTTCCATAAAACCACAATTGCACACTGGTGGTGTGTGGCTTATAGAAGTTCCCAAGGTATTCTAAAAGCAAAATGGGGGTGATATGTTTTATTATTCAGATGTGTACTTTTTATAAAGATGCTATATAGACATAATAAAGAAAAGTTACTCATAACCCCTGCTATAGAGCAATTATGCAGACTATCCAGGTGGCTGCTAAATGGGGTTTGAGGTAGTAAAAATACAGAATTCAACTCTGGATGCAAGAATAAATGATAATCTATAGCAGAGGAGCAAGGGAGCAGCCAGTGGATAGAAAACCGCTAACAAGTAGGGCAATTCTTTCTTAAAATCTAGCAGAATTTTTACTAAAGGCAGGCCAGAGCGACAAGCTGTTAGGGGAAGTGGAGATTTGAGGATCATGTTGGCTGGAAAGGGTGAGGGTTTTCAAAGGCCAGTGTAACAGCCTTCTTGCTGTGACTGGATTCAGCAAGCTGAGGACCGAACGTGTGGCCTGAGACTTTAATGGTATTAAGCTCTTCGTGCAGTCTGTTCCCTAGTAATGAACTCTTGGGAAACCCTGCATTTGGCGCTGTTCATCTGCTCTGCTGATAAGGTCCTCTTCTCCCCTTAGATGAAGATGAGGAGAGCGAGGAATCCAGCGAAGAGGAGTCCAGCCTAGAGAGCGATGAGGACGCATCTGGATCTGAAGATGATGTTTTTGATGACTCCATCTGCCCAACCAGTAAGTTAGGCAGAGCCGCATGCTCACTGTATAATGGGAATGTGGGCTACCAATGCCAAGGTGGTCCCCTTCTATTTATCAGCTCTCTGGTAATGAAATTTAAGAAAAGAATGGGTTCAAATGCATGAAGTAAGGCCTACAGCCCTTTGGGAGGGCTCTCTGGGAGGAGAATTATCCAATATTTTAGTAGGTTTTTATTAGTAACAAATTAATCTGTGGTAACCAACTGCTGGTTCAGAGATATTATGAGTTATGTAACAAACTAATTGTATAGGTAGATGTCAGCTTGTATTACACACACACACACACACACACACACACACACACACACACACACACACAGTCTCACGCATACACAGTCACACATATTTCGTTTTTAGAAACAGGGAAACAATTCCTCCCTTGCGGGGTCTAGGGTGGGTCTGTGAATAGTTGATATTGATTCTGAGTCTCCAAGCTCCATGTTCCTAGTGGTACCACATTCTCGGTCAAACAGGGCTGCCTTACTGTTTTAACTCTTTTTAGACTGTGATGCAACCCTTTTCGAACTGGCCCTCCAACTTCGAGAGAAAAGGCTGGACATAGAGGAAGCTTTAGTTGAAGAAAAGAAAATTGTTGACAACCTGAAAAAAGAATACGATACATTCTCCAAAAAAGTATGGGTTCTCCCTATTTGTTTGTCTTCTATCATGCTGCCCACCTCCTCTATCATAGGCATGGCATTGCTAGGGCTTCTCAGAGAAGAAATGTATCAAATGTTATCTCCAGGTTTCCCTCCGTACCACAGGCCTGTAGCATGGCAGGGTCCTTGCTCTTTGGATGCTTGCTTTTTCTTTATGTCACCTATTTGTCTCTCAACTTTTTTTTTGATGACACAATTCTATGAGCAATAGATTCCATAGCACATATTACATAACAATGAGTGTGGATTTATGAGTAACACTCAGGAAATGTTGGTTTTGTATATTGGTTAGGAGGCATTCTTAGAAATAAGGTGAAGGAAACTAGGAATAGAAACTCTGGTATTTTTTCTCTGGACTCTGTCTTCTGGGGTTGACGCATTGTGTGTTGGAGGTTCCAGTGCTAAGCTTCTGGAACTTTATTACTCTCCTTTTTCTTTTGGCTTTCTCTCTTAAGTACTCTTATTTAAAACAATGTCACTCAATTAGATTTACATTTAGATTTTTTTTAATCATTTTTTTGTAAATGAAAATGTTCAGGAACACTGTTGGGTTCTTAGGAGATGACAGATATGCTTTGGGGATGCTGTAGCTTCATGCTTTATAATACCTTCTTTTAAATTAAATTTCTTTGGGTCATTGTAACAACAACAAAAGTCTTCTACCATTCTGACAAAGGTATCATGCGGAGGGCTGCTTTTCATACAGAAAATAATAGAAGAGAGAGAGAGAGAGAGAGAGAGAGAGAGAGAGAGAGAGAGAGAGAGAGAGAGAGAGAGACATTTTTTGACCTCTTGTTTATAAAGCCCTTACAATTCTTGGACTCAGGGGTGACTCACTAGGGAATATACATCCTAACCTGGCAGGAAGAAAATCATACATACACATTTCTGGGCTGCAGCATAGACTCAGGTCCTGGGTCATGGTTCCCCAAACATGCTCTGTGCCCTAAGAGTTTCCTCCTACCATGCCTTCCTTTACCACCTTGGATATACATACTGTCACTGAATCCTGTCAATCTCTCACATCGCTTTGTTCAGGTAAAAGTTGTGGCAACAAATCTGAATGCAGCCGAAGAGGCCCTGGAGGCCTATCAACGAGAGAAACAGCAGAGACTGAACGAACTGCTGGTTGTCATCCCTCTCAAGCTCCACCAGGTGACCCGGCATCACTGGGCCAGAAGCAGTGTCACACCTAAACTTCCCAGAGACGGATTCATGGCTCACCAGTGCTGTACATGACATTCGGTGGGAGGATTCTCCCTGCGGAATGTCATCTCTAACTCTTCCTACCCGTTCTGACTGCTCACTAAAAGGAAACACCAAACACCCATGCTTCCCTGGTTCATAGTTACTTCACCAGTCCAGCCGCCTCAGGTCTGGAGAAATGATGTAAGGACAGAATGGCTGAAGGTTGAGGTGCTGGGTCTTGCACACAGGTTACTTTCTGTCCATGTTTAGTCGTCTGTGAACTGATGAGTGGAAGGGAGCCTTATCTTAGTGTCATTAATAAGGGAGGTCAGGACAAGACACAAACATTCTTTGTAAAAATATTTTTCCATCTCCATTCATTTCCATTGTCTACTTGAATTACAACTTACATTAAACTATGGAAATCATATCAACGAGAAGAGAAAGGCATCCTGTAGATTCGTGTCATGTTAAGAGAAAAGGCCATTCTTAAGGGGCAAGAAATACTCCAAAATCAGTTTACTGGCATTTTTTTGTGACCTGACTCAAACTAGTTGAGCTCTCAGTAACAGTTCATTGTGTCATCCATGAAATATTTCCCCTGTTGCTACAAAGTAGCTATCAGGCAAGATCTATACCAGAAACTTTGTTGTCCCCAGATAGACCTAATGTGGCTTATTCTCTGATGGCATTTTCTGTTTAACCCAGTCACTGTCACTAGGGTTAAGAAGGAGAAAAACCACAGTGTGAGGGGTTTGAAGCAAGAGTCTGACTTCTGTCTGCTTTGGTGCTGATTTAGCTTTGCTTTGTTTTGTATTTGTAGATAGAGTATGTGATATTTGGGGAGGTTCCTACCGATCTTTCTGGAACCTTGGTCTTCTCTAACCACTCCCTGGGGCGGCTACAAGAACGAATCATACAGCTCCAGGAGGAAAACTGCAAGCAGCAAAAACTTAACAGAGAATGCAGGGAGAGGCGGAAGATTCTCATCCGGGAGAAGAGAGAGATGGCAAAAACCATCCAAAGTGAGTAGCTCAGCCGTAGACTGCTAGTAACACTTACTGGGAGAAAAGGGAACTAACAGGCAACTGGTTCCCAGCTTGAAAAACAGTAACCACAGACTCAGCATCACTGAGAGGAAATAATACACCTTTCATTTCCTATTTGAAAGGGAAAGGATGTTGGCATGCAGTCTCTTTCTCTTTGTGTATGAGGAAATGTAGAATAATATGGTTACCTCTGCTGTACCTAAAACCACGCTTCGGATACAGCCAAGTCTCTCCTCTTTCTGGTATTGTGTGCTTCTCCTCCAGGGAGACCACCCCACACAGATGCCAATGTATTCTCAAACAGTATGGAAAGCTAACCAGCATGCTTCTGTGATGGTTCTCAAAGTCTGTGGTAGACTTTTCATGACCATGTTTTCTTATTCACATTGCTTTAGGTAACTTACTCTGTTTAGCTGATAGCGTAGTATCCCATTGTATGCACGTTAACATATTTACTTCTCCAGTCATCTCTTGACCAGCACTTAGGTATTTCTAATTTTTCATTATCCCAGTAAGTACATGATTCCTTATGCATGCATGCATAAAGAGTCTCCCGGGTCTAAGAGCATTCGTGCGTTTTTCAGTTCTCCAGAATGTCATCAAAACTGCTCCCCAGAGCCACTGAGTGTGTAAGAGCTGTTTGGGTCTTAAATTGTTTCTTTCAAGTTCATATTTTTTTTTCATAGTCTCGTGGATATACACAATGAAATCCAAATATACTTCATTGTGTTTTCAGTCACATTTCTTTTTGTGAGATTGAACATCTTCACATATACTCATCTGCCACTCTTATGTTCCTTTCCGTAATGTGTGTTATATCCTCTACTCATTTTATATTTGCTTTTTTATTGATTTTAGGTAATTCTAAATGTTTCAGTTCATTGTATGTTCTCATTGGGTCAACTTTTTTTAAAAACTTTATATTAAAGTGAAAAGGGTATTTTAACTTAAGATGGTGAATCTATTAATGATGTGCACTTTTTATGTGTCTTTTTAAATAAGTCCTTTTCTTGAAGATACATTTTAACTGGGAGTAGTAATCTCAGCACTCAGGAGGCAGAAGCAGGCAGATCTCTATGAGTTCGAGGCCAGCCTGGTCTACATAGTGAGTTCCAGGACAGCCAGGGCTACACAGTGAGACCTCATTTTGAAAAAAACAAAAACAAATGATAAGTTTTGGTCTAGCAATCCTTGCAATCCTTCTATACTATGGGATGAATATTCAAGAGAAACAAAATCGGTATGTTAATGAGCTGCCTACCTGTGCTCAGTGCATCAGTGTTTGCCAAAGCCAAGATATGGAGTGAGCCTCAGAGTTCCATCAACAGATGAGTAGACAGAGGAAATGTGCTATCAATCAAAAAAAATTAGTAGCCTTAAAAAAGAAAGAAAGAAAAAAAGAAAGGCCAAGACACCACCATTTTACAACAGTATCGATGAATCTAGAGGGCATTGTGTTAAGCAAAATAAGCCAGGCACTGAAAAGTAAAGCACCATGTGATTTCCCTAGTATGCAGTTTATAAAAATGTTGAACTAATCAGGAGGTGGCACATACCTGTCACTCCAACTTTCAGAAAACGGTCACAAATTTGATGGCAGCTTGGACTACATAACGATCCCCTCCCTCAAAACACATAAAACTCAGAGGCATATAATAGAGTTTTATGGTTAGTAGAGCCTGTTGGGTCAGATGGGGTGGGAGGGGGTGTGGGTTCAGTGTTGCAAAATTTCAGGGAAACAAGAAAAATAGATCCAGAGATGTCCTTTTTATAAACCACACGGTGACTGGTTAACAACAATGGATTGTATTCCTTAAAATTGCTAACAGAATCAATCTCAGGGGCTGGAGAGATGGTTGGGAGGTTAAAAGCACACTGGCTGCTCTTCCAGAGGACCTGGGTTCAATTCCCAGCACCCACATGGCAGCTCTCTGTAACTCCAGCTCCAGGGGATCTGACACCCTCACACAGACACACATGCAAGCAAAACACCAATGCACATAAAATAAAGATAAGTCATTAAAAAGAGAATAGATTTTAAGTGCTCTAACACACACACACACACACACACATTAGGGCGGGGGTGGGTATTACGGCAGGTTTTTCCTCCCCGCTGGCCTCCAGGTCCTGCCGCCAAGGTCCCGCCGCCACGTGAGCCCAAAATAACACTCAGAGACTCTGTATTTGATACAATCCTGTTGACCAATTACCATTATTGTTTATGGGCTAGCTCTGTCTTAATTATTAACCCATTTCTACTTATCTAATTATTTCCACGTGGCTCATCTTATCCGGGAGCTGCGGCTGGCATCTCCTTCCTCCCTGGTCTCCATCTTGACTCCTCCCAACTACTTCCTCTTTCTTCCTCCTAGTCTCCTAGCCCCGCCTATCTAGTTTCTTATTGGCCACAGTGCTTTATTAATTAATCAGTATGAGAAACATATATACAGAATAACATCTCCCATCAGGTGGGGGAATGCAAGCTTGTGAAGTAATATATCTGACTACCTCAGTTTGACCCTTCCACAAGTCACATTTTAGGAGGGCGGGTTATACATGATAAACATATATAATTTTTTGTAAGGGCTTTAAAAAGAATATAATTTCAGTTTCTCTATTATTAATGTTACATAGTGTTTGTAATCTACCTAGAACTAAGGTGGTGTGTAATGTAGCATGCATAATAGGAAGATAATCATCTTGGGGGACAGACAAATGTGAAAGACAGGGTTTCTCTATGTAACAGCCCTCGCTGTCCTGGAATTTATTAACCAAGGTGGACTTGAACTCACAGAGATCTGCCTGCCTCTGCTTTCAGAGTGCTGGGATTAAAGGTATTCACCACCACATGTGGTGATAATCATCTTTTTAAAATACTTCTTATAATGTTTTATATTTGGAATTTATGTGTAAGTTATCAAGTATCAAAACAAAATGAATCCAATAAATGTACCTCCCAACTCAATGTTGCCAGTATTGTAGTACCTGCCTGTGAGAGGTGCATTCTCTTGTTTTCCCTTACCTAGGAGGAACCAATATTGCCAATTTTGTGTTTAGCATCCACTTCCTAAAAAAATAATAACCAATATACATATTTATATTCATACTATGTTACTTTGGAACCCTGTAAAACTATTGTATCTTCCATAGTCTTTGGAAAAGACTCTTTCATTTAGAATTATTTTCCAAGATTAGATGTGGAGTGGAGAAAGGAGGAGTGTGGCAAAGGGGTGGGGCAGAATAGATCAGGTGTTCCTTATAGAGGGGTGTGGCAAAGGGATGGGGCAGAGTAGACCAGGTGTTCCTTGAGAAGACCAGAAATACTTACTGTAATGCTTGCTTGGAGTGAGATGGAAAGTTCTACAAAGTGCCTTCTCTGTTCTTAATGTTAGATTCTGTAGATATCAATTAGAACAGGCAGATCACTTAATAATCTAGTGGGAACCCACCAGTAGCTGAGGAGGTACAGAAAACAGTGTGGAGCCACTCAGGAGGAAATGAGTCCATTTTACCCCAGGTTTTGAAGATGAAGAAGGCTGTCTGTGACCCAACATTTTAGGTAAGCAGCAGGCAAACATCCACAGGGGAAAATCTCCTGGTAACAAACATCTTCACAGTCTTGCAAAAGTTGATCCTTGGCATTCGTTTATTACTGCTCTGCTCATGTGCTGACGGTTGGAGCCCCTGCAGAGACTGAGACAGTGATGGTCTTTCAGAGATGGAAGAAACCGTCCGTGATTTGATGATCAGCAAGTTTGGCCGCGTGATCGATCTGGAAGCCCTCCAGACACTTTCTGTGAACACAACACTTGAAGAACTGAAGATCAAAAAACTGCGAAAGGAGCTATCGAATGCAAAGGAAATTAGGATGTGGGAGGTGAGAAGGGAAAAGGGGCGTCGTCTGTCTTCTTTGGTGAGACTGTCTGGGAAGCACCCAAGAGCCTGTCTCACTCCCTCTCCTTCCCCAGGCTGGCCTCAAACTCTCAGAGATCCACCTGACCCTGAGTGCTGACTCCTGAGTGCTAGGGTTGAAGCATGCACCACCACTGTCCAGCTCCTGCCTAACTTCTTCCTGGAGAGTCTTTAGAGACAGCACCAGAATTGGGTTTTAGAGTCTAGGTTGCATACACAACGTATGCTGCATTAAAGTGTATATAAGCTCTCATGGTTTCGGACATGGCACCACTGTTCTGTGGGAATCCTGTTGCTCTACTTAAAAGCTTTGGCTTGCTATTCCAATGTGGAAACTAGAAAACACATTCAGGGACTGGGGTTGTAGCTCAGTGACGACAGTCACTTGCTTAGCCTCGGCAAGGTCCTGGGTTCAGTCTCCAGCACAGTTCATAGATTACACTTGCACAGTTATTTGTGTGTACCCACACCAGCATCATAGTGCATCTTCAGAAGTCAACTAACTAGCAGGAATCAGCTCTCTCCTTCCAACAAGTGGGTCTTGGGGATGGGATTCAAGACATCAGGCACAGCAGCAAGTGTTTTATAGTTCTCTTTAACCAAACCAGACTCAATGCAGCTGTTTCTGCTTACCTTTTCATACCAGCTTCCGATTATATTTTCATGTACACATAGTGCTCCCTTTGCATGACTGGCTTTAAATTTAATCTTCCCAGTCTCCAGTATTGAACCCAAAGCCTGGCACATGCTTGGCAAACACTCTACAGCAGGGCTGTATCCCCAGTGGTGGTTTTAATTGAACCAAACACTTTTTTGTTTTGTTTTGTTTTGTTTAATTACTTCTCCTATCCACGTTGCCCATTTCCCGCCTTCCTTCCCTGGCAGGAGAAGATCGCTCAGGTGCGGTGGGAACTGATGATGAAGACAAAAGAGCACACTAAGAAGCTTCACCAGATGAACGATCTGTGCATTGAGAAGAAGAAACTCGACTCCAGGTTGAACACACTCCAGAACCAGCAGGTGTGTTCTTTTCCAAGTGGCCCTTTTACACACTCCAACATCCTGCAAAGCACTGGCATTTAAACAGACCTTCAGCCTGGACCACTTCCAGGCCATCTATACTTGAATACTGACTCAATACTAGCTAGCCACTAGCCATGATAGAGTGGCTTCCTGGGGAAATTGAGGTGACTAACGTGCCATGAACTCATATGAGTACTCATCTGTAGGCTTGACCTTGATCTTGGAGAGGTTAGATTATTTAAGCATAAACAGCGATACCAATGTGTTCCCTGAAATTGGTTGGTGTCAGGGTCTATTTTCAGTGTGTTTATTTGACTTGACAGGAAGTAAGCATCTTGAACTGTAGAACCATACATGCCACCTGATGAAATGCTTGCTGATTTTTTTTTTTTTTTGAGTGTTTCAACTTGTCATTATGGAATCCATATTGAACCTAAGAACATACTTACTACAGAGTATGTGATGGGTAACACCTATTTAATGTTCACCAGACCGAGTCTTGTCCTTTAGTAGCCCAGCATCTTCTACAGGGTCTGCAAAAATATCTGTTGTCTTTCTTAGTCTATCCTGCTTTCTGTTTTCTTGGAGAATCCTGGAAATAATCTAAACCAGGTGTTTTCAAATTATGGTCCCCTTAGGAACAGCATCTACAACAGCTGGGGACTTGTTCAAAATATTAGATGAGATTACAGGCAGAGAAAACCTTAGGTCACAAGGGTTGCACAGGAGAGTTGATATGATTTCATTATAAGCAAAGTTTATATAGTCTTATTTGTAAGATTACAGGAAATTGCATGTTCTCAGCTAGGGAAGAAAAAGGCCACGCCTTAAGGTCATATCTGCTTCCATTTTGTGTGTGGTCCATTGCTATTTTAACGTTTTTATTTGAAATATCTATAAAAGGAATGTTACCTCTATGCAGGCAGCCTTCACAACCGATTTTAATTGTGCTAGAATCCTCAACTTTCAGCTGGGGAGAGGCTTCAACTAGACTCCAGTGTGACAGACACCTCTCCCATCTCGGGTCCTTTCAATCTTTCTTTGTGTCTTGCCTCAGTTGCAGTGAGGAGCTCTCCATGTCATGAAGGACTGATAAGTTAAAGTACTTCCGAAGCAGGGTTGAGTTTTAAAAATTGTCCAAAGTCACACAAGTAAGGGTGAGATTTTAGTAGAAAGGCAAAAGTCTCCTGAAGAGGCAGTCACAGTTTAAATGGACTGTAAGAGTGGTAATTTTTCCTCTCCTCCCCCAAATAGGGGAATGCCTTCCAGGGTCCTCGGAAAGCAGAAACAGTAGCAAGACAGAAGATCGCCCAGCTGGTCCAGAACCAGTCAGAGAAGATCTTGGCCTTGAAGGAGGAGATTGCACTTTTGCGGAAGAAGGGAGGGCTCATTCTTCCACCCATCGTACCCACACAAGAGAACGAAATGAAGTCCATGGATGTCTAAATGCCCTGTCTTCTCATTTCCCACCCAGATTTCTGGCAGAACTCACCAGGTCTACTTCCCATTGTCACCCATAACAATCCTCTCGCTTTAAAGAGAATCATAGCAAGGCCATAAAAGCACCCTTCTGTGTGAATCAGCATCTCTGCACATTAGAGATAACAGTTACATTTGAAGTGTAATTATGGCCATGTTAAGATAGGTTACATTTTCCAGCCTAAGTTGAATATGAAGAAGGTTGAATCTCATAATTTAGGAAAGCAGCTGTTATATAGTGTGTTCTCAGAAACATATGTTTTTCTGGTATTCTTGCCATTGGCAAGAAAAACTATTATTCAGCAATCAGTAAGAGAACTTCCTTTTTCTTAGTCCTTGGATCTTTAGAAAATAAACTGTTTGTGTTAAATAGTCTGTGAAAAGACCTAAGAGAAAAAGGCAAACCATCTTGCCAATAATAACTTAGAATAAGAAATGCAAATGTGAATGTTGTTATTGTTGACTTCATAAAGCGGTTATTTGAGGGTTGGGGATTGAGGAAACGCAGACAGACACAGCAAAACAGCTCTTTTTGGGTTGGCAGAGGCGGCTTCCTGAGTCACCCACCGGTTCTGAAAACTCCTCAGTTCTGAGGTTCACATTTTCCAAAATAAGTCAGGGAAGCTTTTCTCTAGGCTCTTTGCAACTCCAGCAGAATTCTACCTAGTTCCCCTCCAGTTTTCCTGTGCCCCGTACCTTGTGCCAGGGTTCACTTGAGCTGTTACTGGCTTGGATCCAGATGAGGAAGGGATGAAATAGACTTTCATCTCTGAAGGACTAATACTTTTGACTATGTGTGACATTTTAAACCTAAGAGTCTACTTTCAGGCTCACAAAGGGTTGACTGAAATTCATGGCTGCAACCCTTGTGGAATGATCTCCCTGCCACGTGGTGTCCTTCCAGAAGCGACACTTTGGATTCTCGGGTGTATTATTTACACCTGTACTGTAAACCTTGGCTGGTAGAGGCTGTACTGAAGAGTGTTTCCCAGTTTCTGTACCGCACATCTGTGAGTGCAACCACCAGCATCATAGACAGACACATCTGTGCCTTTCCACAGGATCGCTGTGTGTTGAACAATATATTCACAAGGTGCATTAGTTTTACGGACCACAGTTTACCCAGCAGTCCCAGTTTCGCTCCCTAGCTGGCTGTTGACATTTGTAGACTTCGATGTTACACTTCCATACTGATATTAGCCCTCAGATCACAGGTTATGTTTCATACAGAGGGCTACAGAGGGCTCCAAGGAAGTCAGAGGCCACGGAGTTCAGAGGGGCCTTCCTACAGGCAGCAAGGGAGCGGACTCCGATGCAGAGAGTCATTATAGGTGGTTAGATGTTGAGGCCAGTTGGAAGCCAAGCCCAGATGAACCAAGTCTCCTGATCCAGCCCAGTAAGCTATCTGGTAGCAACTTTGGGTTCTGACCCTAGCACAGCAGTTCTCAACCTGTGGGTCCTGACCCCTCTGGAAAACATCTGTCTCCAAAAATATTTACATTACAGTTTATAACAGTAGCAACATTACAGTTGTGAAGTAGCAGTGAGAATAACTTTGTGGGTCAGGGGTCACCACAGTATGAGGAACTGTATTAAAGGGCCTCAGCCTTAGGAAGGTTGAGAATCACTGTCCTGGCAGCAGAAATGCCAGATCTTTGATGCAAAACTCAGGCCTGGGTCCGGATGAACCAATGGCAGCCATCTAGAATGGACTGCCACTACAGCAGAGGCCTCCAGGATGCTTTGTATGTTAATAGCCCCTGGCACACTCTCTGGGAGGCCAGATGACTGGGCAAAGCCTGTTGACATCACAGTGTCAGGGATCCTTCTTTTTAGGGTGCCCAGGTGTGGGTTGAGGTGAATCCAGTAGGTTCTCAGGCCTGGTTTTCTAATCTAATTTAAACATCCATGTGCCTACCTACAAGTCCACCGCCTGCTTTGGTAAGCTGGTAGGTAGTACCATTTTACTTGAAAGGATAAATTACTTACCAGTCCATTTCTCGTGGTTCACATTGGACATGGTAATGTCTGTGTGTACAAGCAAGACATGACATCCTTCTGCCTCTGGAGTTCTACTGCTGTTGTAAGAGGACAAGGCTACCCAGAAGCTATTGCTTCATGCAATATGGAGTAGCTCGAAGCAACCTGATCTCCACACTCAACTATGGGTGTCTTTATATTAATTAAAGCAAACAAGTGTTAACCATAGCATTCATTGTTTTATAATGTGTAAAAATTTGCCTCAAAACTTAGCTTTAGCCAGGAGATGGTGGCGCACACCTTTAATCCCAGCACTTGGGAGGTAGAGGCAAGGCAGATTTCTGTGAGTTTGAGGCCAGCCTGGTATACAGAGTGAATTCCAGGACAGGCTCCAAATGTATCATCATACACAAAGGTGAGAAGGTTTGTGCAGCTCAAGAATCTGGTAACAGAGTTGCAGAGAGGGAGGAGTGATGAGCAAAGGGGTCAAGACCAGGGTGGAGAAACCCACAGAAGCAGCTGACCAGATCAAGGGGGAGCTGCTCATGGACCCCAGACTGAAAGCTGGAAAATCAGCATAGGACAAACTCAGACCCCCTGAATGTATGTGTCAGTTAGAAGGACTGGGCAGTCTATGGGGGTCTCTGGTAGTGGATCAGTATTTAACCCTAGTGTATAAATGGACTTTGGGAGCCCATTCCACATAGAGGGATACTCTCTCAGCCTGGACACATGGAGCAGGGCCTAGGCCCAGCTCCAAATGATATGACAGACTTTGAAGATTTCCCCATGGAAAGTCTCACCTTCCCTGGGGAGCAGAAAGGGGATGGGATGGTGGTTGGGGGACAGGGGAGGAGCGGAAGGATAGGGAACTGGGATTGACATGTAAAACAAGCTTGTGTCAAATTTAAAGAAAAAAGAAAAATAAGTACAAATAGAAGGAGGTAATAAAGAATCTGGTAGCAGATCCTCTGGGTGTCTCTTTTTAGGCTCTGGAAATTTAATAAACAGAAGATCCTAGGAAGCCTGGGGAACTCCTGCAGAATCTGAAGGGATGGATACAAGAAGCAGGTTGTCATATGTTGCTTTTCCTGGAGTTCACCAGAACCCACTTTGAAAATTAGTTTATATCACAAATAAATAAAGGCAAAATGAGGAGGTTTTTTTAAAAAAAATAAGTTTCCAGCAGTCTGAGGTGAACTACAGCTCAAACTGGAGCTGAATTAGCCGACTGTGAACATTAGCTCTGCCCACTACTCTCCTGCAGGGACCTCGGAGGCCTCTTTGCCTGAATCAGTACTTCTTCCGGCCAGCAGATGGTGCTCTCATCCCAAACAATCAGACTGAAGGCGGTTTCCCCGGGCTTCTTAGTATCCTGTTTATCACTTAGATCCAGTTCCACTCCACATATAGAGGTTTTTAAGTACGTACGTATACACACACACACACACACACACACACACACACACACACACACACACACCTATGTAAGAAGGATTCACTTTGTTCTGCAATAGGCAGACACTCACCTCTAGTGAACCTGCTTCCCCTTGTCTGTATATTGCTTCTTGGAGTAAACAGTTACAAATGTCATTTTACATGAATCCAAACACAATGTTCATTGTTTAAAAAGACAAAAATATGAAAAACATCTGCTACTGTTTCCACATTTTGTCACTTAATGGGTTAGAGATTGTTGTGAGTGGTTATTTTCTCCTGGTACTCCAAGACAGGATTCCCAACGTCCAAAGAAAACGCTGACTCATACGTGTGACTAAGTTGAAGGTTACAGAGAAGACTAAACATTTATTTAGAAGCTACAGTGTTTGTTTTTACAGAGATATGTTGCCACAGATTATTGACTCTGGATGGTCGTTAATGCTTAGAGTGCTGTACACATCTGGGGCTTTTCTCCATGGCATCTTGGAAAACGCATCCTGTGCCACCAAGTCCGAGTGGCTTCTGGGTGGCTTCAGTCTGTAGCAGCATGGCCTTTGGTGTTTCTTTCCCTCATGTGTGCTCTTCATGAACAGTGAGTTTAGGGTCCTTTCAACACCTTGCTGGGGGGCCTCTTGCAGCCTCGGGCAGCTGCAGGCTCCATGGGCCATCCTGAAGCTTGCCAATCTGTGCTACACTTTCCTACTAGACTCTGTTATCTTGCTGCCTGTTTTCCTCCTTGTGCCACAAAGGGGAGGATTCCCTGTCTCTCCAGAACTATAGAAACACATATACATTTATTTACAAGTGCATAAATATATAAATATGGCTATAATAGAAAAATAAATACCAATTTTCTCTGTCTCTTTGAAAACAAAAACAATATATAGTCTTTCTGGGATATTGGCTTTAGCCTAAATTGTGGGAGGTGGTGTTTCAAAGGAAACGTGACCTGATGGGCTGGGAGAGAGTCGCACCCCAAGTTCCTGTCTTGTGTAGACCCCGGAAGGGTACTGGTGACACCAGTCTCCTCCACCCACTTGGCAGGAGTCAAAACTGTCTACTTCTTCAACTGGTACTAGGCCCAAACAGCACTGGGGCCCTGTGGAGAGAAAACAGTAGGCAGCATTAAAATCCAGACTGACCACAGTTATCTATCTATGGCTGGCCACACTGGTCACACTGGTCCAGGAAAGGGAGGACCACTTACTAACCACCTGTGTTGGGACCAGAGACCTTAGAGTGTCAATTACTCAGCTTGGGGCCACTGGCTACACAGGAGACACAAAGGGAGGCCCAGCTCTTTCTAGATTCAGGCTGTGGTTCTACAATCCATTCCCCTTGTCCAACTGAATCTTGTTTTCGTGATGGTTGGTTCGGCTCTGCGAGCTGACTGTAGAATTGAATGTCCTAGAGATGGTTCAGCATAGATTTGGCATGTGCACCCTGGAAACTATGAGCTGTCAGCTAGTTCTCTAAAGATCTAAGTGCCCCCAACCAGGTCCTAGAAGATTGACTTGAAGTAGGGTACCAAGGGAGCCATGGGCGGGGTGGGGACGCCCCCGGAAGAACAAGTTCTGCAGAAGCACACGGTTGCAAGAATGACGTGTGTGCAAACATGGCTCCCTGAAGATTGATGAGGTCGCTCCCTAATTAGGACATGACTCTTAAGTAAGGGATTAAAGAGGTCTCTGTGTGATGAGAGGCAGAATCTGCCAATAGCCCTGAATCTGAAATGGAGAGACTAAACTGGCTTCTTCACTTGGAATACAGAATGCCTTTCTTCTCAGTGACAGTGGAATCAGACCGACTGGACAAGTCCCCATGGCCCTCCAGGGATGTAGTAGTGAAGGAGAATGACCATTGATCCCAACTCCTAAATACTTCCTCGCAGACAGCTGTCCTTTCTCCTCAAATCCATTATTGGGATATGGGTGATCCCATCAGATAATTGATCCTTTTTGTCCCTGGCTGACCTGAGTGATATGGAGGATCCCACGAAGCTTCTGGCCCAGGACCTTCAGGTGCCCTCCTCATCGCTGTCTGGCATGTGGTGACAGGTTGCTTCTGGAGGTGACAGCAATCTTGAGGTTGGAGCAGCTGGTGAGTTGAGTCGTCAGGCAGTGTGTATAAGAAAGAGCCTTCCTCAGAGCTAGACTTGGTACCTCTGCATTGTGAAAGACCAGATGGGATGGGTAAGGCAGGGCAGATTGGGTCTGGTCCCTTGTGCTCTGGCTCCTTTCCAGATCTAAAGTTATCAGAGCAGGTCAGAGCTGAGAGCATACACCATTCCCCAGTGAACATCAGGAGGTGCCACACTTAATTCAGCCAGTGATGGTTTACTTTACAGGGGGGAGGTGACAAACTGGTTGTTCAGGGGCCTGCGAACAAAATTGGTTATAACCTCAAAGGTTTTGGTGAGCCAATGAGCAGCAGATGTCAAGAGACAACTGAAGCTCCAAGCAGGAAGAGAGTAACTGTGCACATAGCACTGGCCCATGGTGTAACTGAGCAGGCAGTGCATCATAACTCTGCACACGGCACTTGTTCATGGGATAACTGAGCAGGCAGTGCATCATAACTCTGCACACGGCACTTGTTCATGGGATAACTGAGCAGGCAGTGCATCATAACTCTGCACACGGCACTTGTTCATGGGATAACTGAGCAGGCAGTGCATCATAGCTGTGCACACGGTACTTGCCTGTGGTGTAAGAGCTGTAGGGACCACAAATGGCAAATTTGGGGATCGTTGCATGAAGCACTGCTCAATTCTGAGTGACAGACTTTGGACATGAGGAGCTAAAGAGTATGGGAGACTCTGGGACTTGGGACTAAAAGCAGGGATGGGAAGGGCTTGGTTACCTGGCAACCTGCTGGCTCTGGGGGTCATATCCATTGCTAACCATGGTCTGCCTCAGTGGGCTGTTAGTGTCTTCCTGCTGCTTGAAGGGAAGAAGAATGAAAGGTCATGCCAGGAGTCCATGGAACTTCCCAGGGCTCGCCATTGAGCAGGGTGAGTTGTGATTGGCTCCATATGTGCACCTGGGGTCCACACTCCTGAGCTCATTACCTGTGCAAGCTCTCCTGGGCAGTGCTGCTGAGGTTTCCTGCCTGGGCAACCCAATGCAGTCGCAGGACATGCCCTGCTTCCATGCAGTCGGCTGGCACAGGCCTGCCCATTGATGCCACCGAGGTAGGGCTGCCCATTGGCTTGGTGACCTGGAAGTCCTCCCAATGGCACCATTGTGTATTGGCAGGAGGAAGACAAGAGGGCACTTCGAGGAAAACCCAGATCTGTTGTATGTTCTGGAAAAACAGAAGACAAGAGAGGTATACTTAACCTCCTACAGTTAGAAAAATCCTCACACTCTAGTGTCAGAGGATAGAGGCGGGGAGACGACTGTGAGAGCCTGAGAATGTTTTTTCTAAGTCTTCCAATCACCCATTTCTTCTTTTAAGTGAGAAAGATAAACACAATGGGGCAGTGGCTTGGAAAGTGATGATGAGTGAGAAGGGCCCCTGTGCAGTGGGGTAGTCAGCTGAGACTATTGCTATGCGAAGCAGAAATTAGTGGGCAAGTCAGGTTAGCCCATGAGGGAGGGAAAGCTTGAGGCAGCCCCTGCTGGACACAAGAGAGGAAAACGGGAAGAGATGGGGCCATCTGAATACGAACATCTGTTCCAGAAACAGCTTCAGACATTAGAAAAAGATGGAGCAGATAGATACCAAGACAGGAGGTGTAAAAGGACACTTGCTGTTGATAGAGGCCTGCAAGTCAGGGGGGAAGGGCTTGCCTCAGATGTTAACTGTTTCTGTGGGACCTCGGGGGTCACCTGGTAGCTTGAGCTCTCAGGGAGGTAGAACAGGACCATCTGGCCCTGCCTGGGCACTGGCCTGCTTCTTGGGCTGAGAGAACTTCCCCCTCCTTGAGCACCTTCCCATCTGTGCTAAAGTGTGGTACTCACTCTGTTTAGACCAGGCCCTCCATAGGCAGAAGGGGATGAAGGTGACGATGATGAGAACTATAGAGCCCAGAACAACTCCCACAATCAGATAGGGCAGGTCGCTGGCACGTGCCACCATGGCCCCAGTGCCCACTGGCCGCTCCATGGTTTCTAGGGGTGGAGGCTGTGGTGGGGCCAGGGTTAAGGGTGGGGGTCGACCAGGCTGACCCGAAATTTTCCGAGCTGCAATTGAAGACACAACTCACATCAGTATCTATTTCTCTGTCATTTTCTTTATGACAAATAGAAAAACAAAGCACCCCTCAAGTCAATAGTAAAAAGGGGCCAAGCTCCCAAGATGTGGCCCTCAATAGTCCTTATTTGGATCGTGTTTATAACTTGTCATGTCACTGGCATCTAACATGAGATGCTGTTGTTGGGGTGGCCTGAAACATATTTCAGCATACATATTTGTGAGCCAAGCACCGAGCCAGAGTGGACTGAAAGAACAATTAAAATGCATGAGAGGCGTGAAGGAACTCAGGTGAGAGAGCCTTCCCACAGCCTTGCTATTTCTGGGTGGATTAAAGAACATAAAGTGCTAGGTATTAGCTTGGGCTGCAGAAGAGAACGACATTTGGGTACATCAAGGGGCAGATAATAATTGGTAATTATTAATCAAAGGCAAACGTTCAACCATATGTTCCTCATTGGAGTTTGCTACTGAACTCTGCCATGTGCTTCCCTCTCTGCTTTCTGACATCACAGCCTCTTGGTCTACCACTACTCATCTTTTTTTTTTTTTTTTTCTGCCTCTTCCGATCCTGGGAGAAGGTCCCAGTTCCACTGTCTGTGTAATCTTTCTTCCCATGATCCTAAGGACTCTGGAGGCAGGTGACCTACTGCTTTTATCAGACACTTTCAGCCACTCGGAAACTTTCCCAGTCCTTCTCTCCTTCCATTTCCTTGTGGTCCGTTTCTCTTTTTGCCCTCTCCCATTCCAATAGATGGCAGCCACCTGAGCGGTGCTTCAAGTGAAAAACTTTACTAGCTCCCCACCCAGCATACAATCGGCCAGGGCCCTGCCCCAAAGCATGACAAAAACTATTCTCTCCACCTTTATTTCAGAGCCCCGGTTCTCTCCCCTCAGCCCACCATGACCCTTCTTACAAAGAAGCCCAACAAGGGCCTCTTCCACCTCAGCCCCTGCGGACTGCCCTAGCTCCTCCTCTGGTGTCCTTCAGTGACCCACTGCTGCCAATGTCTCCGGAATCTCCTTGGAGCTGCCCCTTCTCCTCCTCCCATCTGGAGCCACTTTTAAGGCTTGGCATGTCATCCAGGCCACTCCCTCCTCATCCCAGCCTAAAGAGTCAGTCTGAAGACCTAAGATGACCTTATGAAGCGTCTTGCTCTCCCTTGAGTATTCTGTGTTCAAAATGATGCAAGAGTTAGGGACATGGCACTGAGGCCACGTGCACATGGGAGGTGCCAAGTGAGTATCGCCGAAGTGACCCAAGGCAATGTAAAGTGGGATAGAGAGCACCGTTGCCTCTGGATTCCTTTGTGATCTTCTCATTATGACCTTGGCAATATGTGGCTTTATCTCATTTTGAGTATTCAAAAACTGGACATAACAATACCTCCTCATTGAGCAATGCACACATATTAACAAGTGCAAATGCATGTTCAATATGTTTTAGTGCAGAGAAGGAGCCTGAGCTTGTAGCTATATGGAACTGTCTGAAGCAGGTTCTATCACATCTTGGCTATATGACTTTGGCCAAGATGCATATAGGTTTCCTGAGGTTCAGATCTCCTTCCCATAAGGCTGCAACAGAGTTAAACAAACCAACCAATATAAACAGCAAATACCGAGAAATATGGTGTGTATAGAACATTTCCATCTTAAGACAGATTCTAATCCTAATGAGTTCATGGGTCAGTTAATCCTTAAGTCATGATGGTAACCTATTTGTGTTAACACAGCACAAGCTAATAGGAAGGGTGGCAACTGATGAGGTCTGGGATGCTTGGAAAATGAGAGTCTTCTGGGAAAGGGGTTTCAGGGTGGGTAGAAGCAAGACTCTGCTCCACCTCATGGGAATTCCCAGGATAGGACAGGACCCTGGGAGAGTCACCTTTGGTCTCGCAGATCATGACGTTGCTGAATTCGCTCTCCCCTCCTTCGTTGAAACACTGCATCTTTATGTCGTAGGAGGTCTCTGGCTGCAGGTGGCTGATAGAGTGCCAGTACCTGTCCCCTGGGAAGGAGAGGGAGCATCACTATGGTGACACATATGTTGTTTGCTTAGCTTTGGACACACAGTCAGACAAAGCTGTTTGTTTAATCTAGTGCCACTGACCAACACAAGAGACACTAGAGAATTATCTGGTGACCATCCATGTTTCTGTTTTGCCATGGTTATTAAAAAAGAAGCATGTTGCATCATTTAACTGGATGGCTCCATGCAGGCCATAAATGATTTAATGACACCGAGCATGGATGAGGTTTTGCCAACACTCAGGCCCCCTTACCATCAAAGGAAACACTTATCAACACATCTTCTTACCTTCTACCATGTCCTTCTTGTAATCACTGTCATTGTCGCTATCTGTGGGTCGGTAGTAGATATAAAAGCCATGGATTGGGGTGTTGTTGTTACTGGCCGGTATATACTACATGGAATGGAGAACAAACATGTTCACAGTGCAGCAGAGCAATCATCAAAGCAAAATCACAAGGCTGTGGAATCCTCTCCCCAGGGTCTGAACTTCGTGGGGACCCCAACAAACATTCCTGAATGAGTCCCTCGGGCTCTTTGGAGAAGGCTGCAGAGATCACGCATTTTTATTTTGCTGATAGGCCCTGGAGCTTTTAGAAGCAAGACACAGACTGTACTTCTTCAAAGACTTTGGTCCTGCTGGACCTCTCCAAAAACACAAAGGGACACTGGACAAGTGTCAGGATTCCCTATGGTATCAGGTGAAAGGCAGGGAGGACGGTGAGATGCAGCAGAAAGAAGGAACCAGGTTACAAGAGACAGCTAACAGCAGCTCCAGCTACCATCACCCTCCCAGTCCCCCAAGAGGGCCTTCAGGTGTACTAAATGGGGAGCCAAGCTTGCAGGCAAGTAGGGGCAAGAACATTCTCACTGTTGGTGGCCAGGCTACTTACCATCCACTTGAGCATAATGGTGGTCTCATTGACTGCGTCAGTGAAGGTGATGTAAGGGCCTGCCACAGGCCTCTCGTACACACGGCCACTGTGTCCTGATACCACATAAGGCCGGGAGGGAGCACTGGGCTCACTCTCCCCCAGCATGTTCAAAGCCCGGACTCGGAACTTGTAGGAAATGCCTGTGAGAGAGATCCTCCCTGAGCCTGGGAAATATAGCTGTTTACCTCCACTGCCCACCAAGGCCCAGCCCAGGGAGATCTGGTCAGCTCTTCCTGGGAGATGTCCATACAGAACCCATAAGAATACTCATCCTCCTCAAGTCACACAGGAACTGGCTCTGAACCCTTTGATGGAGAGAGGAAGGAGGAGGGGCTGAGGCAGAGCCACAGATTCCATACTCATGAGTACTATGGAGGGGGATGGAGGGAGGAACTGGATTCAAAATGACCCTTCATTGTTCTTCCTCTTCCATGGCATCCCAGGGCAGAGAGGGCCAGGAAGAGAAAGCGAGAAGCCAGGCCCCTACCTTTCTCCAGGCCTGTGATCTCAACAGACAGCCTTGAGGGAGGGATAGCACTGGTAGCCAGAATCCAATCTCCCACTTTTTTTAGCTTCTTGTACTCCACACGGAAAGACTGGATGGGGAAGCCTCCGTTGCCTCTGGGAATCCAGGTCACATACACAGAGGTCTCTGAGGCCATAGAGATGGTGGGTCTGTCTGGAGCTTCTGGGGCTGGGATGGCCACGCACAGAGGAAAGATGCAGAGAAATAAGAGATGCCATGGGATGATGCTCTGGACTGACTAGACCCAGCCCAACCCCAACAGGGCCTGTTTACTAAGGAGATGCTAAGAATATGTCACCGGGATTCCTGGACTGTGGAACCCTAACCTCATGTAACGTGCAGCAACAAGCCCTCTGTGAAAGTTTGTCCCCATCGCTCATTGCCTGCCTACCACTGCTGCTGGGCTTACGGGAGAGGCGGCCGTGGTCAGGCTGGCTGCTGCTTTGGGGGCTGGTACCAGGGTCATCTCTCTGGATCTGCTGCTCCTTGCTGGCCACAATCTCAGGTTTGGGCCGCCGTCCTGGGCGAGAAGGAATTAAGGATAGCAAGTGAGAGAGCATACAAGCCCTCCCTTATTGCCTAAGACTCTACCAAAGGCTGTGACCAGATGACACAAATATGATTTCAGAGTACTGAAAGTGTAGTGTAATTCCCAGCTTTGGCCAATTCTACTATGGTGTTGCTATTGGCCCCTGTGCTTGGCAAGGATGGCGGGATGCCAGAGGGGTGGCACATCAGTCCCATGAAGAAAGGTAAGCACTTTGGCTCAGGCATTTAAGTCCACAGAGGCAGCCATGGGAGAAGGGTAGGGCTGTGGGTGAAGAGCTGCACAAAGTCACCAGGATTTACACGGGGCATCCTGCATCTTTCTCGGGACTTTGGAACTCTGAGCCAGGCAGGATGTTCGACCTTACCTGTTCGGAAGGTGACCATGGCTGTCTGGCCCTCACCAGCACAGTTGTAGGCTGCCATCTCCACTTCATATAAGCTTCCAGGATCAAGACTGGTCAGGGTGAGGTGGTGCTGGTTGGCTGGGATGCCAGAAATGGTCCAGTCATCAGAGGCGTTTGTGACCTGCTGGAGAAGGTAACTGGAGTAAGGATCAGCCTCTCCCCTAGTGTCCAGGAGGACTTCAGCCTGAGCTCATGTGGGCAGGAAGAGGGGAAGGACCATGGGCCAGGTTGGGGGCACTGTAGGTCCCATCTCTTGGTCCTCAGGTAATAATCCCATGAGGGAAGCTGCAAGTTAGCTAGAAAGCCAGGCTGAAACTGCTGGGATCTGTCCCCAAGGCTACCTCATCTCCTGCAACATCCTCATCAAGTGTTCTCTCTGTTTGCCCACTGAGCCAAGCACAGGTCCTTCTGTCGACATTCAGAGACACTGATGAGAATGATGACAACAGCTGTAGCAATGGGCAGGGCACCAGAGAGTCCCCGCTGTGACCACACCCACCTCGCCTGTCCTCAAGTCCCAGCAACCAGTCTTCTCTCCTGTTCCTAATCACAAGCAAGGGGCCTACGCTTAGAGAGCTGAGGCATTTGTTCAAGGCTGCAGAGCTAGTGTGCACAGAAACCTTCAGTGGAGTCCAAAGAGTGCATGCACAATGTAGCATGTTCTAGAAAGGGGAGCCTGGGAGTGGAAAACTCCAAGTTCTGACTGAGCAAACCCCCTCACTCTTGAGCCCAGAGCCGTTCACTCCTAAAACAAGGCAAATCTAATCTCTTGGGGCATTCTGAAGTCAAATTTGGTGGCACAGTGAGGTTCCCAACAAATAAACTCCTGGCTCGTCTCCTCCCTTTCTGTACATGTCACCCTCTGAGAATTCTCACTTTAATCCTTTCCGTTTCTCCTGTTTTGAAGCTTAAAAACAGGATGCATGCTCAGGATTATAAATGAATTTTTAATAGCCTGCTCTCTAAAAAAAATTATAAAAGGGCTCCAGGCAGCCCTAAGGCAATAGTGAGAGATTATTTCATACAACCCTGCATCCTTTAAGAACGGCCAGCGCCATGCATCTCACAGAGCCTTCCGGAATGGAAAGCTGAGGCTTGATGAAGAGAGCAAACAGCTGGTGAGGAAAGCTCTTACCCCTCAGCAGAGTACTGCAGAGTAGAACAAAACCTCCCATTCAAAGCAAGTGGATGCTCTAAGCTCATTAACATCAGGCTTCTAGGATTTGTTCCAAGGGGAAAGGTTTTCACAAACTGAGAATCCCCAGTGGTGCTGGAAACCCAAACACAGTAGCGTGGGTCTACAATGGACTAGTAGGTGAAAGTTACTTCATGGATGTGAAAATCAGCTGACTGATTCCCAAAAGACCGGACATGGGGAGAAACAAACAGACAAACAAACAAAAAACCTGCAACCTAATGCTGACTTCTGATTCCAACACTCTTTTTTGGGTGATGACCATTGAGAGCTATATTACTTCCACAAACAAGAATGGCTTTCAAGATGTACTTTCCCCTTAGCAAGTCCACCTAAAAGCTCCAACTGTTCACGGGGTAGTGCCTAATGGAAGCCAGACTCAGCAGGGACCCTGTCCTGACTGTCACTTCCCTGTATCCTCTCCCCCCTCTCCCAGCACTGGCCCGGCAAGCCACACACTTCCACTGGGACCCAGGAATGAAAATAAAAAATGCAAGGGTAATTAGTCACTGTCACACACACTGGGAGGGTGAATGCTGCACGGGCCTGGCATTTCCGGATTACCCCAGTGCGGTCTTTGCCTGCCTGCCTGTTGTGGGAGGTAGCTTCAGGGCCACCTATTGGCCTGGAAAATATTATTCTTACTCTCACACTGGTTTTGTCTCTTAGGTACTATGTTTGGCCTTCTCCCATCCTGGCCTACGACTCACAGGGAGGTGTCTAATTACACAGAAAAATAAAGATGGGGACAAGCCCTGCCCTGAACACAAGCTAAACAAGGCTGTTTGTTTTAGAAAACTCTTTACACCTTTCGCTGTTCTGGGGGGTGGGGTGGAGGTGTGGATGGTGGTGTCTCCTATGCCTACACGGGAAACTATGAGGCGGTACAATGCTTTGCTCTGTCTTAGGTACTTTTCTGACCCTCTGAGGTCTCTGGAGACTGCTCTAACTCCCAGGTCTTCTGGGAGGGCAAGACAAAGAAAAGGACAGACTATGAAAGGCTGGTGGTGCCTGCAGTAGGGCCCTGGTTTGCATAGACCCAGAACACTCCACTGTAGTCTTGTTTTCCTGTTTGCTTTTTGGAACAGGAAAAAAGGGGGCAAATATTTTCAGTTCTATTTCACATTCCCACATTTTCTTCCAAGTGCACAAAGTATTTTTATAAGCAAAAAAAAAAAAAAAAAAAAAAAAACCAACAAAAAACAAAAACAAACAACCCCCACAAAAAACAACTAAATGAATACAAACTCCTAATTTAGAGTAGGCTGTTGGCAATAAAAATTTTAATCCATTTAAAAAACAGCGCTTTTTCATCTGATGGTATCAGAAAGAAATAGCACAAATTTGTGGTGAACAGGATGTTGTTTTTTTGAGGAATTTCATCTCATCTTCCTTGTACAGCTTGGAAGAATGGTAGCCTGAAGACCCTGCTAGAGTCCCTGCATGTATGTTATAAAAAGAGCTTGCTTTGGTTGAAAAACAAATTGAAACAGCATCACCAAACTATGATGGGGGTTAGTGGGGAGGGTGGTGATGGCGACAGTCATGGAGCGGGGTGAGTTATCTCTGAAGTTTGAGCTGGCACTGACTTCCAGGTAAAGATGTACAAAGCCTACACCATGCAGGCAGAGGCTCCTTGTGGGCCTTTTAGACATTACCTGTCTGTATTGCCACTAGCATCCCAGGAGGTGGGAGCAGTGAGGGCATTTGAGGGGGTGAAAGGGCACCTCTGTGGTGCATGCTTGGGTCTGGCTTCAGGTCAGGCAACAGAGGGACCCAATTCAGCTTTACTAAGAGGAGGCTTGCAGGGAGAGAGAGGGTGGCACAATGCCAGGGTCATACCTTACGATGTTTCACCACGTAGTATAGGATGGGTGCCTGGCTATTGCTCTCATGTCGAGGTCGCCAGACCAGCTCATATGAGTCAGTCTTAGAGGTTCGGGGTGAGCTGAGGATGATGGGGGCCTCAGCAGGGGCAGCTTGCTCCTCTCCCAGGCACTTCAGGGAAGTAGGCTGTACTGAGGTTGGAGGCTTAACAAGTCCTGGTTGCTCCCGAAGCATCTGGTCAGGTCTGTTGGGTCTGGAGGGTGGCAGGGGAGGTGTGGCAGCAATCGGCTTAGCATCCTTCCCGGGTCTCAGGGTCGTGTCTGAGGACCAAGCAGGAAAGAGAAGGGAAGGAGGAAGGTGTTAGTGGCCCTGATCACCTGCCAGGGAGAAAACAGAAGAAAATCAGAGAAGACTTGAGACCCCATCAGCCCACCTGTGACACACACAACCAGGCTCTGCACAAGAGAAGGCTTGTGCCCCTGTCCTGTCAGAAGGAAAGGAAGACTATCAATCCACTTGGATCTGGCCTCTTGCTGCAGTTTGGAGACAGAAGACAGGCAGCATCTGTCTAATCTGTAGCCTATGTCTTCAGGATGTATACTTGAATATGCTGAGGTTCATATTTAAATTTTTAGTGAGTGTGTGTGTGTGTGTGTGTGTGCGCGCCACACACACACACACACACACACACACACACACACACACACACACACACACACACACACACCATGGAGTGAATGTGGCAGTCAGAAGACAATTTGGGGGAGCTGGTTGTCCATGTGGGTCCTTGGGGCTTGAACTCAGATCTTCAGCCTTGGTAAGAAATGCCTTTACCTGCTGAACCATCTCATTGGCACTGATGTCAAATGTTCCCTACAGGCTCCTGTGTTAAATGATTGGTTCTCAGCTGATAGTGCAATCTTAAGGGAGGTGGGAGTCTCTCTGGAGGAAGTAGGTTGCTGTGGCAAAATTTTGAAGGTTATCCTTCCCCCAAGCCCCTTCCTTTCCATTTACTATCTGCCATATAGTTTCTGTCAGAGAAACTGACATGAAGTTCTGTCTCACTATGGGACCAGACTCAGTAGAGCTAAGAGCTCTGCACTAAACCATGAACCAAAACAAATAACTTCCGCCACCCTCTGAGCTGTTTATCCTTTGAAGTTATTTGTTTGTTACAATGCTGGGAGAAGGGACTAGCACAGAACATGGACACCAAAGAAGCAGCGTTTGAGGCTGCAACTAAATGTGCTTAGAGGTGCTGATTTATAGGAAGGACCTGTAGAATGGGTTTGAGTGCTAGGGAAGCTCTAGGGTATTGTCTGCAGAACTCAATGGGGTTCTGATGGAAGCCGGGAAGAGAAAGATGCTGATGGGGATGGTGGGAGAGACTGTACTTGAGATGACAGACAAGAGGATGTAAGACAGAATCAGCACTCCGCTAGGAATTGGCCTGGAAGCCGTGTATGTGACACAGTGTGGCAAAGGCTTCTCAGAAAGCTAAGTTTGAAAGCGACAGACTAGAGTAAATTACAAGGTGGTTCAGCATCCAGATCCTGGCATGATTATTACTAGCTGGTTTTATAAGGCCTGTAGTGAGAGTTACAGGAAGGACTGTGAAAATGACTTGAAAAATATACGTTTGGCCGTGGAGGTGGTTAAAGTCACCAGAACCATTAAGAGGAAGCCACATACTTTGCACCAAGATGGTACAAAAGGCATCTTGAGAGCATGTCAAGAAATGGCTGGACCCTGCTCAGGACAGCCTTAAGTGTGTAAATTTGAGAAACTTTGCTTTGGGATGAGAACTCTGGGGCATCCTGTTCTTACAGGGTCACTTAGGGAAGTGTTTCCTTTGCATTCAGCCATTCAGGCACCATTGACCATTGTGTTGTAGGTGTGATCCAAATGGGATAGGTTACTCCTTGAGCAAACAAAAACGCTCAGTGCCATCCACAAGGCAATAGTTGTGTAGACACACAGAATGCAAGAGTTGTAAGGTCATAGAAGCTTCCTCCAAGATTTTAAAGTAAGGCCTGTGAGACCAAGCAATGCAAAGCAAGATCCCAATCCCTGTGGGGAGCCCTTGAGACAGTGAAGCATGCATCTGTGTGGTATAGCAGAGTCCCAGGGATGTTAGAGATACCCTCAAACATGGGATGCTTGTCAAGGAAAACAGAAGGCAATATATGCAGCTAGCCCACAAGAGGCCAGGCAGGCTGCAAATGCCCAAGACATCTGAGACCTATATCCATGTTGTCCTAGACACTGGACACAGAGCTGTGTTACTTAAGGCTTGTTCTGCTGGGCTTTCGTCTTGCTTTGTTCCCATCTCTCCTTTCTAAACCCCTCCATCTTTCTGAAATGGGTGTGTCTACTCTGTGCTATTGAGCCCTGGAAGCATATAGCTGGTCTTTTACTCACTAGTGGCTCACAACAAAGAGTTTGCCTTCAGTCTCAGAAGAGACCTTGAACTTGGACTATTTTAAGATTTATTTTTTATTTGTGTGTATGTATATGTATAAGTTTATGTACTACATGAGTGCAAAAGCCTTTGGAGGCCAGAAGAGAGAGTCAGAGGCCCCGGACCAGAGTTACAGGCTGTTGTGAGCTACTTGATGTTGGTTCTGGAAACTGCACTCAGGTCCTCCAGCTGACAAAGGGCAGACTTTTGATGGTTAATCTTGACTGTCATCTTGGTTTCCTTGAGAAGATGTGGGAGGTTAGAAAGGCATGCCTCTGGGTTTAGAGATTAAGGTGTCTCCTGAGAGGATTAACAAAAGGGAGAGACCCACCTCTAGCACTGGCACTGCCATCTTAGAGGCCAAGGGCCCAGGAAAATAAAATGGTGGCAAAGATAAAGCCAGTTAATGTAGAATGCATCTCTCGGTGTCTCCTGATTGCAAGTGGCTCTGCCCCACCAAACCCTCCTTGTCATGAAAGACTGATAGCATGAGCCAAAAAGTCCCTTTCTCTTTTAAAGTTGTTCCCCTAGGGTAGCTGTTACAGTAATGAACAACAAACATACATGGGTTCTCAACCAGGAACTTAGTTCTCCTTTCTGTGTTGGGCTGGTTAAATGTCCTTTTATCATGGGACTTTAACACCAACACACAATGACAGTCTTTTCTTTCTCCACTGAGGTGGCTGGAGACATGAATTCAACTGGGAATGCTCTCTGAGAATCTAGGAGCCAAAAGCAGCATGGCGAAAATTGCATCCACAGGCTTTCCCAGCCTGGGTCTCAGCCCCACTTGCCCCCCTGCAAACATCCACCATAGGATACTTCAGACAGAGCTTAGTGAGGAGTTTTATTAGAAAATGGGGGGTGGGGAGTGGGAGATAAAGAGACACAGAGGGGATAGAGATAAGAAGGAGACAGGAAAAGTCCCCAGGGGAACAGAGGGAAAGAGAGAGCAGAAAGAAGGGGCAGGAAAAGCAAGAGAGCATTAAGTGGGCAGAGGTCTTTCTTTTAAAGGGGTCCTTTGCACCTGGGCTGACCAGGGTATTGCCTGAGTGTATTCTGCCAGGTGACAGGGGCAGGCCAGTATAATGCCTGAATCCTTACAATGATACCACACTGTATCATCCATTACAGTTTTCTCTCAAATTCTTACCATGGCTTCACCTCCTTTATAGGAAGCTTTTCCAATAGAGGGGGTCTTTCTCATGTTCTTCCTTCTCCACCTCATCTGATCCATGCTGAGCACAATGGGTGCCCAGTCAAGTGACAATTGAAACAACTCGAGCTAAAGAGAAAGGCCTTAACTTTTCCTTGTTCTAAAGCCCCGCTTGCTACGTTTGATTCTGCATAATCACCGAAGCCCACAGAGTTGGAAAGCTAATCCATTTTTTAAATTCCCACCAAATAGGTCACGTTCACCAATGAAAATTTGCTCACTTGATTCATTAATAAGAGAGTGTGATGTTTGAACTTGCAACTGAAAGTGGCTAAGTTCGATTTTATTTGAGAAAGGGGCTGTATGCCTGCTCAGCTGGGCTGTAGGCACTCACCTGGCCGTGCAGTTCTCAGTTGGAACACAGCATGGGCGCTCCCAACTTCATTCTCAGCCATACACTGGTACACGCCTTCATCCTCAGGCCCGACACTGACCACGCGTAGGGCTCTGCGAGACAGCCGGAGGCGCTGGCTGGAGGTGAGGGGCATGGCATTCCTCAGCCATAGTACGGAGGGTGGAGGATTTCCACGAACCTCACAGGTAAGCTTTGCACTCTGGCCCCATGGGATGACCAGCTGGGACAGCTCCACAGTGACCTCAGGGGGCTCTATGGAGAAAACAGATCAGAATGAGGAGAGAGTGCTGGGTTTTCCTGTCCCCAGGACCACATAGATCAGAATAAGACACTGCCTTTGGCTTCTTCCTCCTTGGTTGTTGGACTCTTCCTATGAGAGGAGTCGGGATGGGTGGGGGTTGTCTAAGTGACAAAGGAGCTCACCAGGATCCAGAAGGCTAGCCTTGAGATCTAAGAACCTCTGTCTTTCCAATGTGCTTTCCCACTTACCAGCTCTGTGGCCTTTCACAACATAACCCTCTCTGAGCTAGGTTGTGTGCTTCTAGAATGGCCAGGAATGTCAGGAGGAAGTCCCAGGAGATGCTCACCGAAGACCTGGACGTTGTAGAGGATGACAGCTGCACCGGGTTCCCCAACCCCATTGCTGGCCATACAGCGGTAGGTGCCTGAGTCCTCTTCGCTGGTAGCGTCAATAAGCAAGTTGCTCAGCAGGAAGCGAGTCTTGTTGTAGCCGGCAACGCTGGACCCATCCTTGGCCCATGTGACTTGAGGTGGTGGGATCCCACTGGCCACACATTCCAGTATGAGACTCTGGCCTTTGGTGACAATGACAGTCTGGGCTTCCAGTGGGTAAATGATTCGGGCAGCCTCAGCGGTGGACCCTGCGGAGGGGAAGAGGGACAAGGACACACAGTAAGACAGCCTGTCTCTGATGGTCCAGCCCCAGAAGGGTTCCAAAGAGTATGACCTTGAAATGAAATAGCCCCTCGGAGGCTCATGGAATAGCTAATGCCATGCCACTTGTCAGGGTCAAGGTTTTCCTCCTACAGAGAACATAACTTACTAACTGTAGGTGCTTACAGAGAAACAAGGGTGCAAAGAGGGAAACCATTGAATGGCATGGGCAGTATTTCCTGCCTGCCTTCGGGCAGTGTACCCTGAGTCTGAGGACGAAGTGAGAGACAGGTGTCTACTAGGCACCACCTAGACTTCAGCATCCGAGTTGGTGTGTCCCTAACAGGGTGAGCAACCCACTAAGCTGAGTGGGGAGCCACTGTTTAAAGTAATACATTTTCTTATGCTGCAAGGTTCCCAAACACAAAACAGTGACCTTGGCAGGTGCTTGATAGGGAAAGCAGCCATCTTTTGTAATGCTGAGGGGAAAGTGCACACACAGACTGGCAGAAAGGCAGTAGCTCTCCAGTGTGCTGCTATTCTGGAGGGTGGGGTCGGAGCATATGGGGGGGGGATCTCTTGCAGAGCCTGCCCTGTGCCTTCACACTTAGGGCCAGTCAGCCCAGCCATCAGCAGCAGATCCAGTTTTTATAAACCCTGAAACACAGTTTTAGAGACTTTTTTCTCAGTAGGGAGAAGAAGCGGGGGGGGGGGGGGGTGTTTAGCTCCATTAGCTTTAGGAGAAAACCCCATCTGGTGCCCTGTACCAGTTCATGGAGTATTTAAGAGGACGCTCAGAGGAGGGGAGAGTGTTCACACTGGAAAGGAGATGCCTGTGGGGCTTTCTTGGATTATCAGCAGAGACACACAGTTTAGGAGCAGAAGGCAGGCCCAGAGCCCATGCACAGGAGTGTCACTTCCTGAAACCACTCCAGCAAACCCATCCCTCTTGCAAAGTAACACGGTAAAGGAGCTGCCCTCTACAGCAATGAGTCATCATAGTGAGCAAGGCTGGGGTGCTGCCACCCCTCTACATCTAGGCTCACTGAACTTGGTCTGTGACCCTTATCCATAACAGCCCACCGCCGAGAAGTCACTGGTCCTTACTGCGCACGCGCAGCCTGTCACCGGAGCCGGAGGTTTTCACTTCCTGCGTCACTGGGTTGTAAGCTGCACACTTGTACATGCCCTCATCCTCCTGGCTGGCATTGACGATTTGGAGATTCCCCGATGGCATGATCAGGTAGTTGTCTGTGGAGAAGTTAGGGGAGAAGGAAGATGAAGTGAGTTTGGGCCCAGAATCTTACAGTCTGTAAGTCCCCTAGAGTTGAGGGGTCCCAGAGAGAACCAAACAAAGCCGGAAATGCCCTTCTCCACGTAAAACTTGACACGGTGTGGGCAGGACCCCATAGGTTCCTGAGCTGCTTGGCTGAATGCCCATGGGTTAGAGTTTGTCATCTTACACTCTCAAGGGAGCTAGAGGAGGGGAGAAAGGATGCAGGGCTGGGCATCAACCTGGGCTAGAGCTCTGAGTCTACAGTGTGACCTTGAGAAGACAATCAACGTCTTCGATCCACTTAGGCAAAAACACAACGTAACGGGGCGGTGGTGGTGCACATCTTTAATCCCAGCACCCCAGGAGGCACAGGTAGGCAGAACTCTTGAGTTCCAGGCCATCCTGGTCTACAGTGAGTTTCAGGGCAGCCAGGGCTACATAGAGAAACCCCGTCTTGAAGGGGAGGGGAAAATAAAGGCAGAGTGAACAGTGCTCAAATGCTATTAAGATTGAAGCTCATGCCACACAGATGGGGGGAAGGTGAGTTTATGCAACGGACTATGGCAACTTCTTACTTATCTGCGTCACAGTCTGCCACTTGAAGCCACCTCACTATTGAAATTCTTCTACTGGAGAGCAATTTCTGACCCCTAGCCGTTGCCCTCTCTATGACAGCCATCAAAGCCCCATCCCGTGCATCACTGGCCTGGCAGGCCATCTGCTCCTGGTCCAAGAGTGTCTTGGGGGAAGGGGAGTGTGGATCCTGAAGCATGTGTTCAGGTTTGTTAGGCAGGGGGAAGACTCCCAGTTTTTGGACAGCCCAGACACAGGGGTGGCCCTCAGTTTCCTGGCAGGCAGAACACTGGCTATCAGTCAGCTCTGAGCTTTGTCCTCCTGGCCCCTCCTGGGAGTCAGGGTGTCACCAAGCTTGGTGCCTGCCTGCTGCTGGGCCACCCAGGTGTGAGCTGCTTAGGCAAATGCCAGATGGAGTGAGTTTTGCCCAGGGCTGCTGCCAAGCCTGTGCCGGAGGACTGGGATTAGAACTCCTGCCGTCTCTTCTCCCCTCTCCACTATTTCTGAGTGGTTGGACCAGGGTGCTTATGTTTTAAAAGCAGCATTTTGTTCTTTCCGAGATTCTTCTTTCCTTCAAATATTTCTATCATAATCATATATCCTTTTCAAAAGCAAAGAAAGTCTATAATATGAAACAAATGCACTTTGAGTTACAAGGTCAGGGTGAACTAAGTCAACTTGGCCTTAGATGCAAGTTTGTTATAGGAGTGGCTGATTTCATCTTAATGGATATACGCCTCCCTGTTGGCCCTGTGGACCAAACTGGCCTCCCCTAGGCCAGCCAATCATGTCCACTATGTTCTGAGAAGAAAGCTGTGAGAGCTGAGATTACCACAGTCCTCAGGAAATGGAGGCAGCTGTGAGGTCCCACCAAAAGACCATATGGGGGAAGATTCCCTCCCACCAGGGATCGCTGAAGCTCTGGGGACTCTGGGCTTGTCAGGAAGCTTTTCTCTACATGCATGCCTGGTGGCAGAGACTTGAACAGGGAGCATCTGGAGCGCCATGCGCTGAGTGCCTGATCAAATGGTAGCAGCATGGCAACACCTCCAAGGGCCCCACAAGATGAATTAAAGTCTGCAAGACAGGACAGAAGAACTCCATCATGGAAACTGCCCCCTTGGCATCTCTTAGAGCCATATGTCAGTAAAGGACAGCTGGCTGGCCTGAGGTTGGTGCTGTCAACATGATCATGGGGACTCAGGGAGGTAGCAACAGCTGACACAAATAAAAGCCATCAGAAGCCAGCCAGCACTCCTGGGCTTTGCCTTGGGGTTCCTGCCCATTCCTTACCTCTAGAGGCCTCTAGCCACTCCTGTTTGACACTGTACCGGACCTGGGCTTTTGGGTGGCTCTCAGGCAGGTGGCAGGCAATGACGGCTGTGTTCCCCTCGTCCACTTCAATCACGTGCTGCACATCTAACTTAAAGTCCTGGAGGTCTATGAAGCAGAAGGAAAGTTCCAGTAAGACTTGGGTGGATAGTGCCTGTGTGGCATCCCAGGGTGGGCTGGTGCTGGAAATACAGTAAGCAGTTTCCGAATCCACTCTGGGCCATTAGTGAATGATGAGAAGTTTCTTGGCTTGTGGTGGTATATAGAGGTTTATAAGGCCAGAATGCAAGGGGTATCTATGTACATACATTTGAGGGGGCAGGGCAGGGAGGATCCCCATAGAGGTGACCAGAACAGTTTCTTCTGTGACACTAAGCCCTAAGAGTGAGCTGGTCCTACTCAGCTGTCCTAGATAGAGATCATGGTTAGGTCACAAATGCCCAAGTACAGCTGTCAGAAGGTTCTGAGAATGGAGACTGAAGAGGACAAAGAAAAGAAACGTTGGTGTTTCCCCAGTTCCGTTAACCCTCCCCCCCTCCCAGTTTCTCACACATTCACAGTGAAAAGCAGCTCCCTTATCAACCATGTTCATAGCCAAGATGCTGCTGCCCAGGGTCTATGTTCCCGAATGACTAATCCTCTCTGATAGGTGATAGCTGGGGCTCTGTAAATGCCCTAATGGTACCCCTAGGTGATGAGGGGACTCTCAGGACACTAGGACACCCCAGGTGGCACCCCAGTGTGGAATCTGAGAGTACCCGAGGATCCTGACACAAGGCTTCAACATCCTCTGGCATCCCGCGGCCATTTCTTCTGTGTAGACTTTATGAGAGGACTGAGTCGAAACTGGGAGAGAATGGAGGCCCATTTGGAGCAAGAGCAGAATATTTCTCAAACAATTCACACGTCTAAAACACAAATCTCTTTGCAACGGCCAAGTCAATGATGCTGTTGAAAAGCTGAGCCATTTCTCCAACAAAACCACATTCTGAGCAGGAAGCTGGGTTTTCGGGATTATAGCTGGATCTATTTTAAGAGAAGGAATAAAGCTAATAGAACACAAAGGTAGGGCTAAAATATTTTACCCAGACACTCTTCTCAGTGTGTGACCACGGAAGTCGTAGGGGCCCACTCTCAGAGCAGACCCTTCCAAATTCTGCTCAGCCTCTAAGCCTTGGACTCCCTGAAATGTCGCTGCCAGACTCCTCCTGTTCGCAGCATTGTTCCCAGAGGCCTCTCAGAAAGGCAAGCTGGGTAGCAGAAATAGGGTTTCTCACAAAACATGAGAAATAACTGCCCCAAAGAAACTGTAGTCACCACAGGGGGAGCTGGTGATCAAGTTACTGGCAAAGTCAAGGAGGCTGCCTACTTAACAGAACTTTCTAGAAGTTGTCAGTTAGGCCACATTAGGTTTTTGTTTGTTTGTTTCATTGTGAGTTTTTGTCATTGTTGTTGATCTTTATGAAAGGATCGCCATCCCTTTCATTTCAGCATTAAACCATGCATTCTTTAAGGACAGGGTCTGAGACTTGTTCATATGTGTTGCTGAGACTAACTTGGGTCTTGGCCTCCATTGACAGTTGATAATCAGTGAATTAATATCATGGGAACCAAGCTTCACAAATCAGATGCCCATTTACGTGGCAGATGAACCCAAATCTTCTCACGAAGCTTTACGTTTCAGCTCAAGGACAAGATCCTAACACAAATGTTCCTTGAGCACTTCAAGTGTGATCAAGGACAGTTATTTTAGAATGCCTGGCATCTAGGAGGTCAGAAGAGAACATCCAGTCCCCTTGAATTGGAGTTACACACAGTTGTGAGTTGCTGTGGAGGGGCCAGGAATTGAACCCCAGTCCTCCAGAAGGGCAACCAATGCTCTCAACTGCTGAGCCATCCTAAATCCTTAACCCCATGTGAACAAAGGATCCTACATTCTCATTTTGCACTGGGGCCTGCAAATTATGTACCCCAGACCTGGCTGAGCCTCTTGGTTAAGAAGATGAGTGAGTTTCCATCTGAACACTGATAATGCCACTCCTTTAAAAGCATTTCACAGGAAACATGCAGAGGCCCTAATCCTCCTTCAGGGTAAAGAGGCTTGTACCTGCCAAGTCAGGAAGCTCCCCACAAAGTGAGCTGTGAGCAACTGCACTTCAGAGGCTCCTGGAAAGTTCCCCAGGCACTGGGAAGCACTCTCCTCCATGGTCTAATAAATCTAAAGCTACCCCACCAAGAGTGCCCCCCCCCATTCCTTTACATCATTCCAAGGAAAATTGCCTCGGGCAAGAATATACTTAAACCTTGCAGATCATTTTGCAAGAAAGATGTGAGCAACTGAAAGGAGCTTGGCATCAGAAAGCCATCTCCATCATAATGGCCCCAGGCTCCTGCCCACTACAACTGAAGGCTCATCCAGGCGCAGAGTATTTGCTCCACCAGGCATCCACCTCAACAACCCAATGCTAGAGCACTGGGGCCTCCTTAAGCCCCTCTTGGCTCTCACTGCACCCTCTGACAGCTGCTAGAGTAGAAACAGAAGGCTTTGCATTCAGGGAGGAATGAAGCTGGGCACTGGTCAGCCAGGCAGCCCAACTTTCTCTTTGTTCTGATGCCAACATGTGCACAACAGCCCGTGTGGGCAGGGCCCCGGACACCCCATCTGGGTACCCCACTCCTCACAAGGGCTGACTGGCAGGCAAGGCTGCTTGGCTTCAAAACAAACAAGAAGCACTCTGGTCTTTGCTGCTGCCCCTTCCTTGTGCCTCCTAAGCCTGAGTCTTAGCTGCTGCTTCCATCATTCCCAGTTTGGCTGCTACCATAAAATTCGGGTTTCACTAAGCGATCAAAGGCAGAGTAATGAAGTGATGAATGATGTCAAAATCAGGGCCCCTATTCCTTGCGTTTCTGGGCAGGAAGGAGGCCAGAGATGGAGGGGACTCTGTGATCAATAACATACTATTCCTGACCCTCAACAATGCCTCACTGGAAATAAGGGGCAGGCCCTTGGGTTACAAATGGGGTTAACAGGCCTCTGTTGGGGGAAGGGTGGGTCGAGTTTCATGGGAAATAGCTTGAGAGGACACCTGTCCTCGCCTGTTGCCTGCATGCCTGAGAAACACATTGCAGGCATGTTTTCTCAGCTTTAATCTTTTACCTTCCCTCACACCCTCCTTCTGTACCCTCTCTCCACACATTCTTCCAGCCACTTCATTAAACTGTCCAGTAGACTTACTCATTTCTCAGCTCTCCACAGGCCAAAAGCCCTGGTGTTTGGGGCCACCTCTGAGGTTACTAACATGACTTACTGCCACAACAACCCTGTCTTTTATGAGAAAGCTCATTGTATTTTGGGCTGTATGTGGAGCCCTGCCTGGTTCTGTCCCCCGAAAAGCTCAGATCCAAAAGGGAAACTGCATATTCCAGTATGTGGATTCTGCAAGATGCCCAGATGTACTGTCTACAGGGATTTCTTTAAATGCACACCATGTGGCGCATTCTACACTTCCTTCTTCCACTTAAAGGGAATGTCAGATCCAAATTCTCTTGACCATGGAAAAAATGAGAAAGCATATGAGAGATATTTATAAGCACTTCCTCATTGTTGAGGTGTATGTGTGGAAGCACATAGGGGCACATTGTATCTTGAGTTCATTTGAACTTTTTAACCACTTTCTAGTCTCCGTCACTCCAGTCTTAATAAGAAGCTCTTAACTATAAGCAGAAGAAGCTAGGTGGTGGTGGCACCTTTGATCCCAAAACTCAGGAGGCAGATGCAGACAGATCTCTGTGAATTGGAGGCTAGTCTGCTCTACAGAGTGAGTTCCAAGATAGCCAGGGCTACACAGAGAAACCCTGTCTCAAAAAAACAAAATAATAATAAGAACTATGTATTACATTACAAAACTCAATACAAACTGTCAAATCTTAACTGAAGGCTTATCACATTTTAAGAGAGTTCACAGGGTGCCATGTTCCTAGTATAACCCAAAGTCAGCCTTCCAAGAGACTCTTCACTCAATCTGCTCCCTGAACACCACCATCCATGGTGGTAAATCAAAGCCCTTTATGTTCAGGCAGAAAAGATGAGACCTTTGCTGGATGTTGGAGGAGTCACCCACACTCCGGTCTTTGTGCACTAGACTCAGGACTCAAACCGTGTGGTGTTCTGGCCATGCTGACATTTTATTGCACTCATTCCTGTCCTATCCACCTCCCGTGATCTCAGAGACCAGAGGACAAGCCCACACTTATCTGCTCAGGTCTGGATGGGATCACCAGATTATGGGTACTGCATGAGGCTCACTTGGCAAAGCTGCTGGGATTCTTAGAAGCCTTGGGGCCATAGGCAACTTTCTGGGCTTACTGTCAATTCTATTCTCCAACCCTCACGCCTCCAAGCCTCAACTTGTCCCCGTGGCAGCTTATTTTGTCTAGGGCTGAGGTTAGAGAGCTTGGGAAGAGCCCGGGGCCAAAGGCACCACTGCTCTGTGACAGACTGACCCAGTGGTCTTTTCCCACACCTCAGTCACTTTGGACAAGGAAGTGAAGGTACTGAGTGCTTCCTCTGGCTGAATCTTTGGTTCACAACTTCACAGCAGGACTTGGCTGTGACAGCAAAGGAGGCAGAGGGTCCACCGCATTGCCTTGGTAAGTAGCCTCTGGCAGTGTGGTGCTTGCCTGAGCTCTAAACTGCCCTATCGATGGGTACAGAATCACATATCGCATTCAGTCCTTTGGTCATCTAAGACACCACGAATTAACCTTGACATAAAGTACTTCGCAAGTGAAAAACCACAAAAGCCATGGGCTAAGGACAGGGACCCAAGTAAAGCTGCAGTTGGTAGTGCCCATGGGGTCAGGAAGCCTGGTACCTGGAGAGTGACTGGGGGTTACCATGGCTTGGGCAGGCTTCTCAGAAGCTGATGGTTTAAGGAAATGACTAAGCACTTCCCAGTGTGTAGCCAGGGCACTCAGACCACTGAGGCCAAACAACTGTAACTCATAAGGTTGGCCCAAACCACTGTTTTCTATAGCAGGCATTTAGTGCAGTGCCACCCTTGAAGTGTCATGGGTGCCGCCACTCAGCTGTCCTGGTACTTAGAATCATACCAGGGAGCACATAAAATGTAAAGGAAATACATAGGTCCTGGACAGAGGACAGCGGGGGCTTCCAACAGATGCCAGCATAAAAGTGGTATCCCCAGCGTGGTCCTCACCTCTTCCACTAACAGCCTAAGCCAGGCTGTCACAAGCTGCACATGATTTAGGGAGGAAGTCGGAGAAGCAAGCTTTGTGTCTCACTTGGCAGGCCAGGGCAGTGGATAAATATGTTTGCTCTCTTTGGGTTTTTTTTTTTTTCCCCCCTGCCAATCCAATTGTACAAATAATTTTGGCTCCAAATAAAACTCTTTCCTGACAGCCATGGAAACATGACATGAAATTTCTCAAACACAGTTTCTGATGAAAGCAAGGCATGCTATGCTGTCTTTTATTTAAATAAAAAACAGTTTCTATGGGTGGGGGGAAGTTTTGCATCTGCCAAGCAGATTAGCTGTCAAATCTTTGTTTTGTTTTGTTTCTCCTTGGTTGGGGTGTGGCTCCCCACGTTTGAAAGGTGGAAGGGGCTAAGAATGGAGGAGGGATGAAAGAGGCTGGGGGCGATGAACTAAAGGCAGAAAAATTACAGGCAGAAAAAAATCATAGTCATGACAAGAGAGAGAAAATTGGGGGTGAGGAGAAGAGAGCAGGCATACAGAGGGAGGCCTGTGAGAGGAAGGAAAAAAAGAAAAAGAATCTATTTTGCAATGTTATTAAATGATTTGCAATAAACTGGCCCAAGGCTTTAGGATTTTTTTTTTTTTTTTTGGCTTGAACCAATTAAAAATATTTTTGAAAGGCATAAGAGAACATGAAATGTGATTAATCCTCAGACAAGTCAAAGATGGAGCCATGTCTCCACCGAGTCTGGCAGCCAGATGCACCGTGAGCGGTTTGCAGCCACCCTCATTCTACCTGGTTTCAGCGTTTCTGTGGGGTGGGGCTGGCACACGGAGCTGCAGTTTCTTTTGGACCCGAAGAAATAGTTTGGAAAAAAATACATTGAAGAAAGAGAGAGAGAAAAAAAAAGATTTACTTGCCAACAACCCACATCACACATACTTCTCTGATCATCGAAATATAAATATAAATATAAACTTAGCAATGGGAAAATTCATGTGAATCCTGGTGGTCTGGACTCATCAGAGGCAGATCTGGATCCCAGCACAGCCTTCGTCAGGGCTGGTGGCCAGCATAGGGAGTGAGGAGGATGAAAATGGGAGCCAAGCAGCTCCGAAGGGAGAGGGGCTCTGCAGCTCAGCCCTTGTAAATAGAATTCCAGGCTGCAGAGACAGGACCACTGTCCTGGAGACAGAGGGGCTCATAAGGCCCTCCTTTCTTCCTCCACACCTGTGGGGGCTGTTGCTCTCACCAGCACTGGCTTTCCCCCAAAGCTTCCAACGAGCACCATCACCTCTTCTAACATATGTATTTATTCTGTATGTGTGTGCATGTGCTACAGTGACAGCCCTTAGGAGTCTGTTGTCTTCTACCAACTTGTAGGATCTGGGGGTTGAATCCAAGGGCCAGGCCTACATGCAAGTGAGTCTACCCACTGAGCAATCCTGCCAGCCCTCCATTTCATTTAATATACTTTTGGCCTGCAACATTTTTTTTCTAAAACTCTTCTGTATTACCAACCTGTTTTTATATAATTTTCTTCTTCATTTTTTTCTAATTCTGTCACAATCCCCTCATTAAAAAAATAGTTTCAGTGCTTTTTGAAAATTATACAATCTTTCTGTTTAGTTTTCATTAAACATTGCAAAGATTTACTACAACAAAGACGATAAGATTTTATTTATGAAAAGTTCCGGACTAGCAACTTCAGTTTCAAAGTAATGAGACCAACTCCATGAATTAGGGTTAGCCAGAATTAACACAAATGTGTGAGAGAGTCATCCGTTCCAGTCTAGAGGAAGCACAGAAATCACAGAACTCATCATACTATAACAAACACAAAACATGAAGCTGTAGGAAACAGCACATAGGCATGGAAATTGCAGAAGAATGAACTACCCACTTAACATGTAAAAACACGTCAGGAGACGAGCTCTGTGTGTAGGTTTTAGCTCTTTTTGTATTAAGGGTTACTCTTAATGAATCTTTTTTGTGGTTGTTGCTTTCCTAAAGAATCATATCACTTGCTTAAATGGCTGGGTGTCACATGCCTAAAGCTTTCAAATGAACTGGACAGTTGCTTTAAAGGAAGTGTATCAAGCCTTGCTCCCATTCCTACTGACTTCTCTCTTTCTCTCTCTCTTTTTCTTTCTTTCTTTCTTCCTTCTTTCCTTCCTCCCTCCCTCCCTTCCTCCCTCTCTCCCTTTCCTTCTTTATTTATTTTTGACACAGGGTCTCACTATGTAGCCATGGCTGGCCTGGAACTCAATATGTAGAGTAAGCTGACTGTGAACTCACAGAGATCCACCTGCCTCTGGATTCCTGAGATTAAGGGTGTGTGCCACCATGCCCAGTTGATTTCATGGGGATGTATGTTAGCACAATCCATTTAGTCAATAAGAAAGAAGAGTTAAAAATCGGGTGGCACCACTACCTGAGATTGGATGGCTGCTAGGAGAGGGAGATGTAGTTTTCTTTAATTGTGTGTTCCTTGCTAGGTTGACCACACTCCAGGGCAGACTCCACTCCCAAGAGTGGCTAAGAAACACAAAAGGGGTTTGAGAGGAGGAAGAAATAGAGGAGAGAAGGAGGAGAGGAGAGGAAGCAAGATGACAACTTGTAATTGGGTAGATAGGGAGATGGGATGGAGGAGGAATCTGATAAGAGCGGGAGAATCAAGTGACCATGATCACAATTCATTATGTGGATCTCTCAGAAGCATTAATTAAAATGTAGCTGGTTTTTTGTCTTGATTGTTTTACTCTGGGGCTAGAAAGTTGGCTTGGTGGCCAAGCATGACTACTGCTTTTGCAGAAGACCCAAGTTCAGGGCAGAGCACCCACACTGGGGTACTCACAACCACTGGTTACTCTAGCTCTGGGGAGTCAAAGCTTCCATGGGCACCTGCACTGACATATTGTCAAATGGGTGCAAGGGGTGTACCTGTGCCCATGTGCACACACACACAGACACACACACACAGACACACACAGACACATACAGACACACACAGACACACACACACAGACACATACAGACACACACACACACACACACAGACACACACACACACACACAGACACACACACAGACACACAGACACACACAGACACATACAGACACACACAGACACACACACAGACACAGACACACACACAGACACATACAGACACACACACACACACACACACAGACACACACTGAATATTTTTCAAAAGACAGTTAATGAGGCTGGAGAAACAGATCAGAGGTTAAGAGTACCAGGTTTCATTCCCAGCACCTACATGGCAGCTAACATATATTTGTAATTTTCATTAGTGGTGGTGGTGGTGGTGGTGGTGGTGGTGGTGGTGTGTGTGTGTGTGTGTGTGTGTGTGTGTGTGTGTGTGTGTCTAGTGCCCTTTCTGCCCTCTCTGGGTACTGCATGCATATGGTGCATAGACATACATGCAGGCAAAAAATTTATACATGTAAGCAAATAAGAGTTAACAACCTAAGTCTTAACAATCTAAGCCTTGACATTTTGATGTACCTGAAGTAATTTCTTCATAACCTACTTTTCTATTACCATCTTATTAGACTTGAGACCCAGGTCAGCAGAGAAATCCCTATAGACTGAATATTCTACTGAGTCAAAATTTTATTTCTTACAAATTGCTCATTCATTCAAACCAACAAACAAAAACCATGGAGTTTCTCTTTTTTGTTGTTTTTGTTTTTTGAGACAAAGTTTCACTATGTACTCCTGGAACTTTCTCTGTAGACCAGGCTGGCCTCAGACTCACAGAGATCGGCCTGCCTCTGCTCCCTGGGTGTTGGGATTAAAGATGTGTACCACCACTGCCCAGCTTAGGACCATTTTCTTTATAGGAAAAATTTCTGTTTGCCCCAGAAGATTGTTGGGTTTTGTTTGTTTTGCTTACATTTTCTGTCACTGTTAAGTGACAGATGGTCCTTTAATTCAGATATGTCTTCTAGTTCTCAGACTGGTCACTAGATCCCAAAATGGTTGGAATTATAAAAGTAAGATCAAAGTGGAAATTACTAAACATCCTACATATACCAAAATGTAATGTGAAGGGACTTATCAACTCACTGGATTGTCTCCTTTCATCTTACAGGAGCCATCTTGCATCCTTCCCCCAAGTGGCCTGGTGGTTTCAAGCCAAACTAGTCAACCCTCCTTCCATCTTCTGAAGGCCCTCCCTTTTCCTCTTGGCTTAGACAACAGGCCTATGGCTTTTCATAAGTGTGTAAACATGTGGCCGAGTACACAAAGAATTGGGGGTGTGGTCATGAATCTGTGGTGGGATAATCTTTTTGTACACTGAGAAGATGTGCTTCTGCAAAGTCACCTTCTGATTGACTTAATAATGAGATGAATGGCCAATAGCCAGGCAGGAGAAGATAGGCAGGACTTCTGGGAAGAGAGAGGAGCTGAAAAAGAATCAAAGAGAGAGGGATTGGCCAGCAAGATTTGGAATAACTGGGACATACAGTATGGAAGAGAGGTAATAAGCCATGTGGCAGAATGTACATTAATATAAACGGGTTAATTTAAGTTGTAAGAGCTAGTTGGGAACAAGCCTAAGCTAAGGCCAACTTTCATACTTAATAAGTCGCTGTGTCATTATTTGGAAGCTGACTGTCCAAAGAAAGTCTCATCTACGAGTCTTTAAGTGTGTTCTTTGGGGGGAGGGGTGGAGAGAGGGCTCAGCAGTTAAAAGCACTAGCTGCTCTTCCAGAGGACCTGGGTTCAATTCCCAGTATCCACCTGGGAAGCTCACAACTGTTTTTATAACTCCAGTTCCAGGGAATCTGACACCCTTACACAGAAAAATAAATATTTAAAAATAATAAATAAATAAATGTGTTCGTGGTGAAAGCACCATAGACTTGAGCTCAGTTTGGTAAATAGTGGCTGCTGTGAAACTGGACTATCTCGGGCAAGAATCTGCTGCTAAGTAAGCTTCTGTGCTTATAGTTCACAGCATAGGTTTGTCTTGATGCTTGTAACAAATTGCCGGCACCCTTTGAACATTCTACCAGAATATCGGCAAATTCTTATAAGGTAAATTCATGCCTTATTTATCTGAAAATAGAAGAAATTAGTTATGACTTTGACCTAGAGCTACAGGCATTTTTATTCTTTTTTTTCCCTAACATTCGGCTCCCTGGCACCTTCTGGATTTAAGGATCTTTGGGTGCTTTTCTTGCTCACCTGGCCAAGTCAAACACATCATTTACCACTAAAAGCACTAAATGTCAAACTAAGCCAGTTTTCCCTTTCCAAGCTTTGGCTGCTGTGGAGCTGTCCTGGCCTGGCTTCAGCTGCAGACTGCTTTCCCCTCCTGGGGCAGCTCAGGAAGCCACCTGTGTTTTCTTTTCTCCCCCAGCATCTTCTTTCCTCTGCCATCCCTTCATCCCAAAGCAGAGGGCGTGCACAGATTCCACAAGTCAGCCAAGCTGCTGCTCCCTGATGCCTTTTCTTTTCTCTTTCTTTCTTTCTTTCTTTCTTTCTTTCTTTCTTTCTTTCTTTCTTTCTTCCTTCCTTCCTTCCTTCCTTCCTTCTTTCTTTTCTTTTCTTTTCTTTTTTTTTTTTTCCAGTTTGGAGCAAATGGCCTCTTCCCGTTTTCTCTGGGAATCATGCACAACCTGTGCGGGACTGGTGCATGTTGGTGGTTAGGGATGCAAATGAAGGAAAAACTCTTAGGACCCCTTTCTGAATCACAATATTTACATTCCCCAAAGGTAAAGAGAGAGAGAGAGAGGGAAAAAAAGTGAGAAAAACTGAGTAGAGACTGGCATGGGGTAAGAAGAGACAGTTAATTAATTCAACTAAAGTTAGATTAAGAATTTGGTTGTAGGGGGGAGGAGTAAGGGAAGGCTGGAGAGCTGGCTTAGTGGTTAAGAGCACTGGCAGCTCTTCCAAAGGACCCAGATTCAGTTCCCAGCACCCACACAAACATTTATAATTCTAGTTCCAGGGGATCTCAGGCCCTCTTCTGGCCCCCTTGTGCACCAAAGATGTATATGGCATGCCGTCATACATGCAGGCCATACACAGAAAACTAAAAACTAAAAATAATTTGGTAGTGTTTACTGTGGAAGAATCTGTGTGGTTCCAGAAACTGTCCCTATGTCTGTTCACCATGTGTTAAAGGCTTGAGGATGGAATGTAAAGACCCACACACATTCTCTAAGATTTAATTCTTCAGTCTTTCTCAGTAGTCCCACCACCCAAATTTAAATATATTATTGCTAGCCTCTCGGCTCTCACTGAAATCTGTTCAGACACCTGTAAGGTGTTTGACATCTCTATCAGACACCTTAAAGGGCTGCCGTATGGAAGGTCACTTTCTCCATTAGACAGAGATGCCCCCAAGAACTGGGACCAGATCTTACTGTGACATACTGGAAACTCTAAACACATCCCAGTTGTTAAGACACCAGCCTCTAAAACATCCAAAGAGAAAAGTCAGCACTGGGGATGTCCCAATTTGCAGTTTCCCAAGATGTACTTTTGACTTTGGTTTGGCCTTCCTGAGGCCTTTTTGAGGACAGACTAAGTAAGCAGTTGGTAAGCAGTGATGGTTGAGGAAGAAGCTAAATTCAAAGGGGCCAAATAATGAACTGAGACGACAGAATTTGTTTTAGGAAGAGCATCATAGTGACAGCAGGAAATGAAAGAGGTTCTGGGGATTGACTGGCTAGCCTACATTCTTTTAGCTTCTTCCTCTCTGTTCTAGAAAAGGGTTTAAAGGGGCTAGTAAGTACAGCAGAAGTGTAAAAAGGAATTTAAATTAAAAATAAAGATATAATGTGTATATACTATGAATAAAATATCAGTAAATTAAATTTCATAAACAAAAGCCTTAACAAAATTGTCAAATGTGCCCATAGCCACTCCTGACAACATGCAGGTACCAAGCCAAAAAGACTGAGTGAGGCTGGGGCCTTTATCCCCTGGGAGGGTGTGATGGCTATTCCTGGTTGTCAACTTGACTACATCTGGACTTAACTAAAATCCAAATGGCTGTGCACAGCTGTGAGGAATTGCCTCTTAATTAAATCATTTGAAGTGGGAAGACCCACTCTTATCCAGATCTTTGAGGCGGGAAGGTTTGCCTTTAATCTGGGTCACACTTTCTGCTGGCAGCCCATGTAAAGGACACAGAAGAAGGAAACTTGCTCTCTCTTTGCCTGTTTGTTCCCCTAGCAAGTCCCTTCACTGGCATTAGAGCCTACTTCTTCAAGATTTGGCACATACCTGAAGACCAGCTGAGACATCCAGCCTCATGAACTGAATAACTACTGAGTTCTTGAACCTTTTTTTAGTGGACAGCCATTGTTGGACTTGCTGGACCACAACCTGTAGGCCATTATAATAAATCCCCTTTCTACATATACAGAGATTCAGTCTACAAGTTCTGTCCCTCCATAGAACCCTCACTAACACGAAGGGACAGGATCAATGAAGTCCCTGAGTCCTTATCTCTAGTGGACAGTTCCATCGGTCCTGAAACCCAGGGCATTGTAAGGGCTCAATGGAGTTTATGGGCCATAAAGATTTTTGAAATAATCAAAGCTAGCTATTAGTATTAAGATAAATGCCAGCCAGGCAGTGGTGGTATGTACTAATTCCAGCACTCAAGAGGCAGAGACAGGCAGATCTCTGAGTTTGAAGCCAGCCTGGTCTACAGAGTGAGTTCCAGGACAGCCAGGGCTACATAGAGAGACCCTGTCTAAGTAGATCTCAGAGAGACAGATGCCTAACTAGATTCTTAGCTTTTCTGGTGGCTTCTGAAGCCATAGCTAGGACTATTCAGTGGTCTTCTGGGACTTTATACTCACAGGCTCTAGAGAAAGCTACAATTCCCAGTTGTCTGGGCTTCAACTTAAGACCTCTCATTCTCTTGAACACAGAGTTCCCTCCCTATGCTCACCCCACCACGATATGCACCAGCTGGCAGCTACCTACTCAGTCATCACATGTTCAGTTCCTAACTCTACTGCGGCTATTGGGTAATGGAGTAGAGTTGAGTAAAAGTAGTAGAGAGGTAGGAATTTGTGCAGATTACCAGAGGTGGAGGACAGAAAGGGGCCTTCGTGTCTCATGTCTGTTCCTTAAAGCCATCATGATTACTTGATGTGCTGTGTGCCAAGAGGAACTAGGGGCAGTTAGGGGGCCTGGAGTTCCCTAGTTGCTGTCTACTGTTGGTTCTGGAGCAGAGCAGGAGAGCTGCTGGTTGAATCACATAGAGTTGAAGCCTCTAGTAAAAAATTAGTAGGAAGGAGCTCAAACAGCATTTCAAATGTGGAGTAGGACCAAGGGACCTGAGATATTAGTGGTGGGAGAGTATTACCAAAGAGCAAGGTCAGGTTAAATAACAAAAAAAAAAATTCTCCACAGGGCACAGTGAGAGGGAATGGTCCCTATCCTCACAGCAGGGCAGGCTGGGAAGACATGGGTGAGACTCTTGGGGTGATTCTCAAATCACCCCAAAATTAGCTCCATTTTTACCAAAATCTAGAAGCTGGTGCTATCTGGTTAGGAACAAATCCATCTCCAGCCCCAATACAGGAGTATCAGAGCCCTGGGCAGGACAGCTCTCTAGGGGCCTCTTTATCCCCAAATCCTCAAGCCAGATCTTCAATTCTCCCTGAAAAACTCCTAGTGGTCTCTAGACTGAAGCCAGGAGGCAGCATGCTGCCTGGTAGGCCAAACAGCACTTGGCTTTGTGCTAAGATGAATGTATGAAGGAAGGTCTCCGAACAGGCCTTAATGTCAAGTGTGGTGTTTACACGCGTGTGCACTGACATTCCCCTGCCCTGCCTTCCTCTAAATGCAGAGGGTGCCATTGGTAATCCCAACTGTAGAGCAGTCTCCTTATACACCAGCCAGTCAGCAAAACACAGCCCCATTCTGCTCAGGAATGTGTTCTCAGAAACTTAATCTAACGGCCAGCCGAGTCTGGGCCAAACCTCCCAGTGGCATTGACCCAAAGACAGCACCCCTTTCTCTGGCCCCCACCAGCCTTCCTGCCAGCTTAGTGATGCCTCCTTCAAGCCTGGGAGGCTGCATCCCCACTCTCCCCCCACTACCTCCTCTGTAGGATACCCCCCCCCATCCACTCAACTTCATTTCTCCAACTCCTTCTTTCAAGCCAGGATCAAACATTTCACTTTGGATGCATGTCTGAATGACAAGCCAATAGCTCTTGGCGTTCAAAGGAGAGTGACCCCACTCTAGCACATGCCTTTTTCTTCCAACCACACAGCCCTTCAAGCACCCAAGAAAGCAAGGGCCAGGGTTTGCTTTGTTTTAAATAAAGAAATCAAACCTCCTTACACAGATACACTTTGAATCAAACAGAGAGGTCCAAACCAAGCTACCTCTTCTCCAGCGCCCCCTTCTCCAAACAGTACAAGGTTCAGGGTGGCTCCTCCTTAATCTGGACAGACAATTTTAGTGTCTTGAGCTCCCGAGGACGCACGCTGATTATTTACAGATAGAATGTCTCTTCTAGACACCCCATTAAGGCACAGATGTTGAAAGGTACATCTTATTGGAAATAATGAACAACTGGGAAAGAGTGAATTGCCCAGCCACAGGAAATATTGACATTTACTATAGAAAAATCCTGCTGGAGGGAGGTTGAGTGAGCTCGCTAAGAACACGATGGGATGCCAGAGCGATGGTTAGTTACATGATATACACATATGCAGAAACTCATTGGTTGTCCAAGTAGGAACCATGCCTTTTGCACTTTATTGTATGCATTTTATACTCACTGAAGGAGAAAAGATAAATTATCATATGGCCAAAGAAAAATGCTCACTGTACAATGTCAAGGTAAGAATAAAATATGTATTATTTAACCACATTATAAAAACAACATAAATATATTGGTATGGATAAAAACTGGACAAGTATATGCCAAAATGACAATCATGGCTGCGTGAAGATTGGCAGACTTGAGGAATACATTGCTTTTTTACATATTCCAAACTTTCTATAGGGCAGTTCTAATTTTAAAATTAGTAACAGAGGAAGTGGGAAATATCTGATGCCAAGAAGTGTGATTTTGCTCTCACCCACTCTTAATGTGATGAGATGATTCCCTACCTATCCCCATCTCTTCCTCTAAGCCTTCCAACATGCCCCTAGCCACCCTGAAGCACAGCGAGAAGAAAGAGCCAAAGTACAAAGCGCCTAGCTGCACTTCACCCCGTGCTTAGCTTACTTACTCCCAGAGACCTGACACTCAGACTCAACAGTACTCTTTCTGCCAAGGAGAGTAGGGTGGGGACAGCTATAGCTCAATGTCAATCTGGCCCCTCTGAGACATTCTTTGCCCATCCCTGGTAGGAAAGGGCAGAACTTCTCAATATTTCCTAAGAAACTAGGGGAACCACCAGCAGCCCTAGTCCACTCTCCCAAGGTGATGTCCTGTTAGGGACCTGGGACCAGAGGCAGGGAGAGCCTTTCTCCCTTGCTGGGGGAGCTTTTCTCTCTTGCTCATCAGCTTCCCCATTCCTGGACACTCTCTTTCCAGGGCTCACCTGCAGCGACCTCACTTGACTTCAATAGACCCACATTGCAGAAGTTTTCTCCTCTGGACCTATGACATGGGACAGCTCACTTCCTAGAACCACATTACCCATGAGGCCAACAGTGATGGTGACACTGAAGCTCAAACCAAGCCTGTCAGGGATAAGGGGACACTATTAAGTTTTGAGACTATGAGTTCTAGAAATCTCAAAGTTTACATCCTAGTGTGTAATATCTTGACAAGTCCTTAGTTCCTACACTTCAGGTGGTAAGGGTCCTAGATGGAAGAATTCTTTGTCCCCTGGTTATAAGTTAAGCATACAAGGATGAGCACTGAGGTTGCTCTTCTGGCTTCAAGAAAGTATTTGATTAGTCATTGTCATGCAGGGCTTATGAGCGAAGGATGAAAAACAGATAGCAATGCTCTGTGCACAGGACATTGTACACCTAGTGGCAATCACATAGAAAGGCAGAGTGTCACATTGCACACCCCCCCCCAATATGGCCTAACATAATGAGTTGAGTAGAGTACATAGAGTGTCAACTAGCAATTCCTGTCCTGGATGAGGCTCCTCATCCATCACTTAACCACCCTTACTTTGTTTTATTGGATCCTTAAGATACATTCTCAAATCGTTATGGAAATTATGTCTCACTCTTACAAGCATACAAGAATGTGAACAGTCCTAAATATCTTGTGGCAAGAAGTACTGAGTCCACCAGAATGACCTGTGTGTGTGTGTGTGTGTGTGTGTGTGTGTGTGTGTGTGTGTGTAGTGGGTGGCTGGGAGGTTGGAGGTCACTTAGCCATTGGCTTCCATATATTGGCCTGAGAATACATATTCTTTTAAGGTAATAATCACAGACAATACAGATGAGATAACACTAATTCAATATCCCAAGCTGAATGCCTACAGACAACAATTTCAATCAACTGCCTTACATGACAGCAGCAATATCAGATGAGCAAGCTCCTAAAAAGAAGAAAAGAAAGATAAAGGGAAAGGATACAGGCTGTGAGTGGGCATCACTTCCTTCTTATTTCTCTTCTCTGTATCCATTCACTAAGCAGTTTCCTTTGCATTTGTTCAGGAATTTAGGGTCTGGTCAGATGGCTCAGTAGGTAAATGCATCTACCATCCAGCCTGAATCTGTGTTCAGTCCTCCTTGGACCCCCACAGTGGAAGAAGAAGTTATTGTCTAGCATCCATCTGCACTCAGCAGCAAACACACACACACACACACACACACACACACACACTAGTAATAATAATAATAAATTTTAAATAATTTATATCCCAGGCATTAGGAATACATGAGGCCAAGATTGGAGTGCACAAGCTCTCTCCATAGCCCTGCAAAAAAACAAAAACAAAACAAAACAAAAAAGCCCTGACTGAAATCACTGTGACGATGGGGTATGAGGTAAAGAGGAGTACCCAGAGCACAGTTGTCATACCCTACTAAAACAATTGACCAAATGGAGATGTAGCTCCAATTCTGAGCCCACAGAACAGTTCTCTCCCTGCAGACACTCTACACATCACCCTGCTCAGAGGGGAATCTTCTCAAGGACACTACAGACCCCAAAACTGTTGAGCAGCCACCACTTGACAGTGAAAAGTTTTAGCAGTTGTGGTCCCTTTAACGCTATGATTAACGACAGGGAGTGGTGGTATGAGAAAAGAAAGAATGGAAAGAGAGGCGAGGCTATACCATAGAGTGTGGCAGAGAAGCAGACTCACTGGCTAGTGTCACTGTGGCTGGCACACTGGCCACAGCTCCTGCGGGAATCCGAGCCACACACTGGTACCGTCCCACAGTGTGGTTGTTGAGTGAAGCAATGACGAGGGTCCCACGGGTGATGAGGACACCCAGAGCATCATCCGAGCCATTGAGCTCCTTCCCGTTGAAGCGCCAAGTTACATTCACCCACGGCGGCTCCACCACACAGCCCAGGATCACAGTTCCTCCCAGCTTCTGGACAGTGGACACGGGCTGCACAGTGACCTGGGGAACCTCACCTGGAAACAGAGCATCAAGCAGCAATGAGCAGAGTTCCCAGAGAAACCGCTGCCACCACCACCTTTTGGGAAGCCACCTAGGATTCAGCACTCAGGCAAGCTGCTCTTCTCTTGAATAAGCCAGCTCCCCTTGCCCATTCCCCACCCTCCCTGTTTCTAGAAAATCCCCTTGCTATGTGGCAATGCAGTATAAAGGGAAAAGCTCAGGCTCAGAACTTGGCTGAATTCAATGCCATTGCTACAGAGCTGAGCAATTCAGACCTTTCTATAAACTGTGGCTACTAACACTTAACTCAGCATTGTCATAAGGCTCACAGAGTATGCAAATGGCCTACCCTGGGCTCTTAAATGAATGCACACCACAGGCAGCTATTACGGCAATCTTTATCTATGAGTCGTATATCGCTGAAATTACTACAATACGAAATAATAATCGATATGGCACTGTCCTGTTCACTCCCCTTTGTGTTCTCAAGAGTACCACAGCCAGGAGGTCAGCAGAGATGTAGCACTCTAAGGACACTAAGCTGCTTCAGGCTCCCATCTGACACAGAGGCAAAGCACTCTTCCAGGAGGGGCAGGCTGTGAACAGAAGGAAAGCACTCACCCAAATCAGCAAGGCAGCTTGCTACAGCCAAGAGGAGCCCAGCCAGTGCAACTGTAGGCGGCTTTCCTAGGCACGTTGTCATCTTCCCACATGACATGGTGTGTCACAGAAGGTTCCAAGCCAAAGTCCCATAAGCTGCGTGTGACCCTTGCAGAGCTATGGCAGTCCTCTGTAACCCTGTTGTGAGAGAAATTGGGAGAATGGCCATGGTGAGGATATCTGGGGCCTGGCCCATCCCTCAACCCCAATCTATCACACTTGCAGGCAGTGTTCAAAATTTCTATGTTGCCCGAGGACCAAAGAGGCTCTTGATGACATTTCTTATCCAAAGGATGTGTCGTATCAGGATCCCTCCTGCATTAGGAGGTAATGCCATCATGGAAACAGTGCTCACTGGAGTCTTATCTGGGAATGACAGTGAGAACCCAGGGTATAAAGGGGCTGGGAACTATGGAAAGGTCAGGTAGAGGCAGTGGGTATCTATGTTGGTGAGTGCAGACACTAGAACAGGCAAAAACCATCCTTCTCGTTCCCTATCAGAAACTATGTGTCCATAGCTACGCGGCACGTCATGCCATAGTGCAGAACGCTGTTGGACAATGCTAATAGATGTAAACTGAGTTCCTCTTTGGGGGATGTTCCTTATCAATGAATCCCAGAATCTCAGTGACTCCTGAAAGCTTTACTCCTCCCCTATGCCTCACCAATGTCCTTAGGAACACTTTTATTCCCAAAATAGACCTGCCTCTTAAGCTTGCCAATAGCCTGTTTCTCCAAACACAAAACAGACACTGGTCACAGTGTTGCCCAGGACTCTGAACCTTATTTCAGCTTTGCCTTCCTGCTTTTACTTCTCTCAGTGCTGGAACTCTGGGGGCATCCACCTTCATAATTCACACGGCTGCATCTCTGTCTGGGGATTCTGACTGCACCGCCTCACCAGCTGCCTGATACGTTATCAGCCACCCTTTAACACCTGCCTAAAGTCTTCAGCTCGCTTCTTCCTCAGTTATTATTATTCCTATAGCTATGGTTCTTTAAAAGATTCTTCAAAAATCCCAAAGGCAGCTGCATATCCTGATACACTTCCTGCATTTCCACTGACATAGCTGTAGCATTAACAAAAGGGAAGATGGACCAACACCTTCACTAGATAGACATCAAAGTGAGCTTCCAATGACCAGACAGTGGTGGAGCCATGCATCCCCCCCCACAGTTGTGTGCATTTTGCAATATTTTTATATGAAGTAGAGATGGAGTATGTATTTACTTCTTATTTGTGTAAGGGTTTGGGGGTACATGAATACATGCACGTGGAGGCTAGAAGTCAACATGAAATGTCCTCAGTCTCTGTATCTTATTCATTCATTCATTCATTCATTCATTCATTCATTCATTCATTCATTCATTTTACACAGGTTTCTCATTGAGCCTAGAGCTCAGGCAGGCATGGTAGCATATGACTTTAATCCAGCACTTGGGGTGCAGAGGTAGATGGAGTTCTGAGTTCGAGGCCAGCCTGATCTACAGAGAGAATTCTAGGACAGCCAGGGTGACACAGAAAACCCAATAGCAAAAAAAAAATAACCAAACAAACTAAAACAACAACACCCTACTATTGTGGTATATTAGTTTAAGATGTGTTACATTCATTTATACTGTGGGATATGTATTCAATGATGCAAAGATGTGTTGCATATTTTCATGTGTTACTTTTATTTTATCCTATAAGGTTGAGTTATTTTGCCTGTCTAAAACACCTGATTGGTATAAGGAGATAAATGGCCATAGCCAGGCAGGAAAAAGGATACCTAGGGCTAGCATGCAGAGAGAATAAATAAAAGGAGAACTATGGAGAAGAGGGAGGAGGGAGAAGAGGGAGGAGAGGAGGCCAGACACACAGCTACACAGCCAGTCACAGAATAAGAAGGAAAGAAAGATATATAGAATAAAGAAAGATAAAAAGCCCAAAGGCAAAACATAGTTAAAGAGAAATGGGATAATCTAAATTAGAAAAGCTGGCTCATGACAAGCCAAGCAAAGGCCGGGCATTCATTAGTAAGAATAAATCCCTGTGTATTTATTTTGGAGCTGGATGGTGGGCCCCCAAAGAGTAAAAACAAAAACAAACGCAAAACAAAACAAAAACCAGCTATACCCTAAAGCTCACCAATAGATAGACCAGCTGGCAGCAAGCCCCCAGGGTCCTCCTGTCTCTGCCTCCCCAGAACTGGGAGGCTCATGGCGTGTTTCAAGATAGAGTTCTTGCCCCTTGATGTTCTCTCCCACCCTTTGCCAGGGTCCCCCAAGCCCTCTCAACAGTCCTAGGAGCAGACAGGGATGTTTTCTGTTTGACAGGAAAATCTTCTGAAAAGTCCTCTTCTGACATTCTCAATAATCTCCCACCGTTCCTGTTTCAATAATCTAATAACTCAAAGGGCTCCATGAAGTGAAACTCATGAAGCGTGTAAAGCTCATACATAGGATGTGAGAGATGCCAGAGACAGCAGGAGGGTGACAGAGTGCCTGCCTGCTACTGCTCCGAAGACCAGCCAGGCCCTCACAAGATGAGTCCTCTCGCCAGCACACCGGCCCCGTGATGTGGGGGCCATTATCTCTGCTTTATGGGTGAAGAAACTGAGTACCAGAAACATAATTATTCATGGTTGTGAAACTGTATTCCATGACTAAAAGCCACATGGGCTGCCCCCCAGGGCCCTGCCCTTTCTGCTACCAAGGCCGTCTTTGCCCACCTTTCCTATCAGGGCTGTTTGCCTATTGATTTTTTTTTAACAGAGTTGGAATAAGAGCATGCCCAGACAGTGATTGTGAGAGGAAACATCTTGCCAAAAAGTATAACTTTCTGGGTCCTTTCAGTTTTCCAGACCATTGTTTCTCAGTTGTCAATCGACTATTTCCCAATGAGATGATGTGTTACAGTAGAACCTCCCCTGACTTCCTAGTTCCAGGGTTTCTTTTATAAGGGAACTAACTCATTCATGACATGCCCCAGTTTCTCCATCCCCTTAAGGAGACTGGCACCAACTTTCTTCCCAGCCTAGGAAAGGCAGACAGGGGAGGGGGCAGGGAAAGGGAGAGGGGAGAGGGAATGGGAACATGAAGCAATAAATAGCCAAGAGGGAGCAAGCAGACAAAGTAGGCTAAGGGCTGTTTCTCATCTAGGCACGCACAGGGTGCATAGAGGTGTTTGGGTTGTAAAATGGACAAAGGTTTTACTGAGGAAACGCAGCCCAAGCCCCCTACTGCTTTAGGAGGACAGGCCAAATAGTTCCCATTACTTCTGCACCCTTGGTAATTTATACAGCTCAAAATGGAAACAGCTCTCACTGCTGCTGCCAGCCACCTCCTGCTTTTTTTTTTTTTTTTTTAGGAAAAAGGGGTGAGAGAGGAGAAAGGAACCATGAATTGGCTGACATCAAGGAGGAATTCTGGGGTCTCATTTTAGAAAAGTAGAATTGTGAAGGGGGCAATTCACTGTGTCACTGAAGGTTTTTGGTTTTTGTTGTGTTTTTGTTTTTGTTTTCTGGCTGGCTAGGGAAACTGAGTTTTAAGTTACTCTTTTTTTTGAGACAGGGTCTCATGTTGCAGCTCAAGTTGGCTTGGAGCTTACTATGTAGCTCGGGCTGGTCTTGAACTTAAAGCAGCTACTCTGCCTTGACTTTTCCATACTTTACAGGGTTTTATAGGTATGAGCCACCATATCTGGCTTAGATTTATTTTACTTTGTCTTTTTGTTTTCTTTGTAACTTGTAGAGCTAGGTATTGAACTCAGGGTCTTGCCACAGGACAGGCACAGCTCTACCATGGAACTATAGCCCCTACATCCTTTGCTTTTGTCTGCTCTACACTTGATCACATAACAATTCCAAAGGTATGGGTATTAAAGAATCTTATTTAAAATACATACGCACACATATCTGTATCTATTATATATGACAGAAATGTGTGTGTGTGTGTGTGTGTGCACACACACACGCAAGGCTTGAGATGGAAAATCTAACTGCAGTATGACTGCCTCATTGTGAAATAAGTGTGACATTTTCAAAGTTGGAGGAAGACACCAACAAGGCCTGTTATTTTTCTTGGCAATATAAAAATATGTCCGGATCCACCTATTTTCTTACTCATTTTCTCAGAAAAAAAGAAGAGATTTTTAAAATACCTAAAGTAGACAAACAGGAAAATGAATTCTAGTCCACGAGGACTAGTGACTTGCCATTTTAAAGGATGATCTGTACATAAAAGTTTGAGCAACTTCACTCCTGACATACAAATTTCCCACTGATATAGTCGACTCCCAGCAGCCATTTCTGATGCCAGCCAAAAGCAACAGCAAAACACACATTTCTGGGGTTGAGACCATGCGTGAGAAATTGTGACCTTGAAATATTTATTTATCCTTATTTTTTTGAGAAAATTACAAACAACAGAGAGTCTACCATCAGGAGGCAGCTTGTCCCACTACTTCCTAAGAGGATGGCTGAGCACATGGAAGAGAGTGAGCCTCCACAGGACGCCTCTCTTTGGGCCTCACCTGCTCAGATGCAGCTCCTGGGCAGGGCCCAGGCCTGCACCAATGACAGGAGAAGGTAATCAAGGAGACCACATAAGTCTCCTCAGGAACAAGTGACTGGCAAGAAAGAGAGCTGACAGAGTCTTTTGTTCTGCTGGCTGAGAAAGGCTAGACAATTAAGTATATCTGCCAAGTTACATGTTTTGACAGGCTCCCCATTTTATAGAGTAAGATTCCCCATTCCCAGTGTTCTGTGAAGGCAGAGCTATACTTTCTTTACCACAGGGTGGAGACAAGAAGTAAGTGGGTGTGAGTGTTGGTAGCCCCAGGTCTCAAGTGAGTAGAACCCCTATACAAAAGCTCTTGGTTTGTAAAATAAGATTGTTTTAAATTTAAATTTTAAAAGTGAATAACCAAAGATCATGCTGCAGGAGGCATTAGGAAATCACAAACATTCATTTCTTGGAGGGATGAAATGCAAATTGAGAGAGATTTAGAAGGAATTTCAAAAAGACTACCAAAAACACCATGTACACACCCTTGAAAATATATAGTAAAAATGTTTATTTTTTGCTTAAAATGTTGTGCTTAACCCACAGACCTAATTAAAAGGAAACTTTTTTTTTTTTTTATTGGAAGGGCCTTAGGAAAAATGTAATATGGCTTAGAATAACATCTCCTGTGTTTCCAGGCAACTGAATCTCCCAGTTAATTAAGGCAAGAGACTGGAGTTAGCTACAAGTCATCTCAGAATCACAATCCAGTGCTCATCTCTTGGTATCCAGCATCACCCCCTGCAGGGTTCAGAACTGGTTATAACTGTTTCTGCATCTGGTTCCTTATGCATAAAGATAATATTGCTTGTATTGCCATCTGTCGCAGTGATGTGTGTATGTGTGTGTATGTTGTGTGTGTGTGTGTGTGTGTGTGTGTGGTGTTTGTATAGTTGATGTATTACTTCTTAGTGTGTGTGTTCACGTGTGCAGGAAGAGGCCAGAGGCTAGTACCAGATGTCTTTCCTTGATCACTTGCCATCTTCTCTGTTTTTTAAACAGGATCTCTCAATAAGCAAGATGCTCTCCAAATCCACAAGGCTGATTGGCCAATGAGCTTTGGGGATCCACCTATCTCATCAGTGCTAGAGTTACAGAAGGCTACCATGCCCCACACCCCTACCCCTGGCCCAGCTTTTTTACATGGGTTCTGGAGATCTGGACTGAGGTCTTCATGTGGGTGTGGCAGGCACATTAATGCCTATTAAAAATGTACATGTACTATGATTTACACTGGGGGAAAATATTGCTATAATCTACCTCATATAGACAATATAATGTTAACCGTAACACATGGTTTCATTTCTTAGGAACTTACAGCCAAATCTGGGATATAAATTCACTAGTATCCAGTTAGAAAGCAGTGCTCTGTGAGAAGGCTGCCACATCAAGCAATCAGGCACAACTGAAAAGACATTTCTGGAATGGTGGTCTCCCACTATTTCCTGATTTATTCCCTTACGATACTATGAGCAAGAGTCCCTAATACATGCCTCATTCACCAGTAAATACATATAGGAAAGAACTTAAAAAAAAAAGTAACTCTAATCATATTTGAAAGTCTCCTTATTCCTGATCATTTTGTAATCATTAGCTAATAACTCATGATACAGGCTTGTGTGGGGGTTAGGATCACTGCTGCAATCTCTTTCAAACAGCCTGCTTGAACGCTTACTATTTTTGTTGACTTCCCACCGATGAGATTGCCTTAGCAAAGCTTCCACCTCTTCCCGTGGCCATAGTAATGTCAGCTGCACCATTTGCATGCACTTAGATGATCAGTCCTCTCTTCAAAACAGTTTCTGTGCAGCCATCTCCTCCAGCCCATCACCCTTTTGTGAGAATTAATTTAATTAAAACTAAATAAAGTAATCTGAAAAATCCACTTACGAGAGAGCAAGACAGCTGAAGGGAGAATGAATGAATGGCTAGGGTCCCCACTGGCAGGCCCCTTCCACCAAAGAGATGATCTTGGATACTGCATAGACTTGTAACAGTGTTATGCAGCCCAGAGCCTCACTGTCAGTTCCTGGATTGAATATTAGGGGCTAGACTTATGCCCTACTTCTCTTGTAGATGAAAATAAATGCTGCGGGAGTTGCTACTTTCAGGGCCACAGTGGGATCACTCAGATTCACCTTCACACCCTATTTGGAGACCAAGTATAAAAGGTGACAGATGAGATACTGAGTCAGAGTCATGCTGTGAAGACCAGAGTAAGAGAGCTTGAAATTAACACAAAGACAGAGGAAATTCATAATCTGTGACATTGGGGGCAGAGCTCCATATACTGAATCCACTATAACAAACTGATGAAGTTTGCTTTTCCCTCTAGCAGGTGAAAAACCCTCACCTTCAAGGCAAAGGCACCTGGGATGTGTCTGGAGAGAATTCCCAGGGAGAAGACCCTCTGCCATCCTAGTGAAGGACAAGACTGCCCTTGGACTTGCCACAGAACTCTTGGTAAAATTCATCTAAATATCTCCCACCTCCAGCAGAGAAGGAAGACATAAGGGAGTCTCACTTCTCTGTGACCCCTTCCCAAAGACATAAAGAGGTGGTGTGTGTGTGTGTGTGTGTGTGTGTGTGTGTGTGTGTGTGTGTGAGAGAGAGAGAGAGAGAGAGAGAGAGAGAGAGAGAGAGAGAGAGAGAGAGAGAGAATGAAGACGGACAGACCGACAGATAGACACGAGAAAAGGAAAAATCACTTTTTCTTCCACACTCCCATCTCAGTCCCCTCACCCTTATTCCATATAAATTCCATTTGACAACCCTGCTAATTGGATAAGAACTCCTACGCTCCTAGAAGGCTGTTCCCTTTTCTTTTCTTTTACTTTTCCTTTCTCTCTTTTTGTTTTTGGAGGGCTCAAAACAGGGTGATTGTGCCGTTCTTTAACACGAATTCCATCTGCTTTATTTCTCTCTCTCTATTCAGCACCCCTTCTGAATATTTATGAAGCCTTCCCTCTAGCCTCACTCCTAACAGCTCCACCTCTACCCTCCTATCTCTTTCCCCTCTCCCCACACTGCTCCAGCCTCCTCCCTCCCCTTCTCCAGAAATGGGACAAAAACCTTCCAATGCCCCCCACCCTCCTTGCTTTAGATAAACACAGGCAGTGTCAAGTGTGAGGAGAAGGGGGAGGAGGGAGGGAGGAGGGAGGGGGTTCAACTGCCAGTCAAGCCCCTGGCCTTCCATGCGGCCTGGGGGCCTACCCTAATCTGCTGCATGCTTGCCATATGGGGGCTGTGTTGCCCCGGGAGACACTAACAGGCAGAACGGAGCTTAATAGAGTCCATATTCATTGTGATGCAGTGAGGTAGCTCAAGGCACCACTGCCCCTTGGCTGATTTCATTCTACTGTTTCTCACTTTCTCTCTGGTTTTCTTCCCTTTTTCTTCTTTTTCTTCCTTTCAAAAGGGGCTGGTCCCCAGAGAGCTCTAATCTGGAGGGTCCTGAGCTCCTAGAAACACTGGACCTAAGGAGGTTGGGAGTGAGGTAGAGGATGAAGGGGAGGGCAGCTGAGAGGTACAGCACGGAGCACATGGTGCATGAGCCTGAGCCTGACACAGGAAGGACAGGATAGGTGGGTGGGTGGGCAGCATTTCATATTTATTCATTTAAACATCAATGCCTATGTGATCCCATCATTCCCTTCTCTTGGCCAGCTCAACCCTTACTAAATATACTCATTAAAACCAATGGTCCCACTTCTCCAGGGTGCCAGGTCTGAGACCAATTCCAAGCTCTTCGTGGTTCCCTTGAAATGTTCTAGGTGTGGAAGGGCCAGAGGTCCCATTTAATAATGTTGCTTAACAATGTATTCAAAATATTATCATTTCAACAAAGGATGCTTATTAGTGCTGACAAGTGGCCACTGCATTGGTCTCTGGTTCTCTTCTCATCATTTTTTTTTTTCAAGCTAGCATTTCCTTATATAGCCAAGGTTGGTTTCAACCAAGTGGTCCTCTAGCCTCAGCCTTCTGAGTGCTCAGACCACAAGCATGTGCTACCACTACTCAGCATTGTCTTTCTCCTACCTTCCTTCTAGGATATCTAGCTCACCCAAACAAGTACAGCTTGTGGTAACATCCAAGCAAAGCAGTGCATTCTTTTAATGCCAGCACTTGGATGGCAGAGGCAGACTGATCTCTGTGAGTCTGAGGCTAGCCTAGTCTATAGAGTGAGTTCTAGGACAGCCAGAGCTGCTAAGTGAGACTGTCTCAACAAAACAAAACAAGATGTCAGTAACAGGGCAGCTACCATTCAAGTGTCTTCTAACACTCAGAACTAGGTCCCTTTGACACTCTGCAGTGTCTTGTGAGGTCAGTGTGTTATCAGCCCCTTGAGGATTTATGGGTGGTAATTAAATATCTTGTCTGTGATCACAAGGTAAACCTCAGGGTCAGAGTTGAACCCTTTATTCTTTTCAGCCTTCTGCGGCTTCATGTAAGAAGTTCAGGCATAATAATTCAGATGACTCTGGTGTGAATTTAGCAATTAATATCATAATTATAAGGATCAAGTAGCCACATGAAGATAATTGTTTCTAAGAGGAGAAAATAACGCAGCTCCCATTTGGGTAAAAGGAAAGTGAGCAGCGTCTGTGAGGCCATGGAAGGCGCACAGAAAATTGGCTGACTTGGATATGAAGAATATAAGTGATGTTTTAACCCTTTCAGTTTCTAAAAGATGTAAAAAAGAGGAAATGGGTGAACACGCCTGCTCTGATATCTCCCCATCTGAGAATGAGTAAGTGACGTTCAAAGGCTTCAGACAGCCTTCCAGGTTCTTTACACTTGGCCTGGAGTCAGCCTTTCCCCTGACTTCCTCCTCCCCACCTGCTCTAAATGCAGGTTGCATTTTTACCTTCCGATCCTTCAGCCTGAATCTCTGTCCCCTTTTCACTTCATCCCAGAGGACCAACTCACCCTCAATTCCTCTTCCTTCCCCTGCATGCACCTTCCTACAACTGTCCCTCATTCTATCTTCCAAAGCACTCTGTGTGCCTCTTACACTCCATGGCGATTTATAAGTTTTGATGAGTGTGTCTGTAACCATTGACATTGACTATACATTCCTCAAGGCCAGCATGTGTCAAATGCATCTTAGTATTCCTTGGCACTTCCCTTGGCCATACTTGTTGTTTTCTGAATGGAATGGTTTGGTCCAATTAGAAGACTGGGGTGGAGGAGAAACACTGAAAGAGATCTGGGGACTTGGGGGTTTTTCTCAAGAAGGTCCCAACCAGTGTAGCCACAGCTGAGTGCTGTGGAGGCTGTATGCTCCATAGGGACGAGGCTACATCCAAGCGGACTGTCCGGTGGCTCCTACCCCTCAAGGAGCTTCTACTACCACCCTTACCATCTCTTCTGCTTGGAAGCCTCAGGCTTGCTGCAGGACTGGGCACAATCTGATCTGGGATGGTACCTGCCTATGCTATTTAAGTGTCCTCAGCTTCAGGCTGAAAGAGGCTTGCAGAGAGCGAAGCCGTTGAGTCAGAGAGAGAAAGACAGGTCTGGGCCTGAGGGGTTCAAGAAAAGAGCATGGGGAGGGGAGGGAAGATGAGGACTGAGACGTGGGAAAGTCAGCTAAACACATTGAGCTCTTAGCATGTATTCAGCCCAGTACTGGGTGCTTCATAATCACGATCATTTTCATCTTCGCCACCTAGGAATGTTCTTGTCCCCAGTGGGTGCGTTACCCAAGCCATTCATGGCAGTTTATGGCATAAGGACCTTAGAGCTCATCTTAAATCTGCACTATAGATAAAAGCTTCTCTACTTGTGACCATGTTGGGACTTAGGGTTAACACTAAAATTCTTTAGTGTTCCACCTGAGGTTCAGGTATGGGCATTACTGTTTCTGCCCCTGAAGTGCCCTATAAGATAACCTCAGATTATTTAGTCTCTTTGAGCCTCGGATTACTCTCTGTGAAAATGAGTCTGAGGACTTTGATGAGCTACTAAAAACCGTTAATGGGATAATGTGCAAAAAGCAGCCTGGCGCAGCAGTCACACAGTCAATTTGGAGAGCAGGGGTCATGAACTCTCTGCTGAAATCAGTCACTGGGGATCTGATTTCATGCAGTGGCATTGCCACCGGGTGGGCTTTTCAACCAATGTCATCTCAGACCAAAGACATGTTGCATTTTTCACAACTCCAGACACATAAAATGTGCGGCTTTTGCTCTTTGCTTGTAGGCTGTACACAGTTATGCAATGGATGACATTGTTACTCTTCACACATGCAGCTGAAGGTCAAGGAATGAATGGTGTGGAAACAGCAATGCATTCTGCACGATTTACAGAACCTCACAAAAGCCCTATTTTGCCTCGTGTGTGTGTGTGTGTGTGTGTGTGTGTGTGTGTGTGTGTGTGTGTGTGTGTGTGTGTAGAGGGAAGGAATCCCTGGACAAGTTCTTATTAGTTTCTAATGCCCAATCTTCACCCAGACCTCATCAACATTTACTACAACACAAGCTAGTATCCTTCCCCCTTCTGTGTATGCTCTTTCTGCACACTCTTGATGACGATAATGGCATCAATGATCATAATTTCTTCATAAAGTGTCTCTACTTGTTCAGAGAGAAGATATCCCCACCCAACAGTAGGCCACTTGGCACCAGAAATTCTGAGGTAGTATTTACAGAGGGGAAAACATAACTGGAGTTTCTCTGCAGTACCTATTCCCGGGTCCTGAAAGGATCTTACTTCTGACCTCACTTAGTGAAAGCACACAGCGCAGGGGACCACACATTGGCACAAAGAAAAACACCTGACCTTTCTCATCCGTGTGTTTCTAAACACTGGTGGTAGCCAGGACCACCCTCCACAACACATCACTCAGTCAATTCAAACACCATAGTCACCGTAGTCCTTCGAGAGGAAACAGGTACATGACACTTAGAGTAGACAAAACAACAAAGGAAAAGCTATTATTTTATAGCCTGGATAGATAGTTTAAAAAAACAAACAAACAAACAAAAAAAGGTGAAAAGAAACCCTTCCCAGGACCTGCACTTAAAGCAGACTTCAAAATGTTAAAATCCCATCTCCCAGGGTAAAGGAATGAGTGTGTGAGCACAAACCCTACTGTTATACACAGAACAAGCCCAACACAGTTTCCATCTGCAACAGTCCAAGGAAAACAGCCCTGAGAACAGGGTGCTATTATCCCAGGGAATTCTCCTAGCAGCATGCTAGTGCTCAGCCACATGCAGGGGCTCACTCCTGTTGAGGACGACAGGGCCCTGGGATGGGTCCGGGACATGGCTGCGTGCAGTCCAGCCAACCTGCAGGAAGCTGCACGCACTGTATGGAGGCCCGAGGGGAATATGGAGAAACACAAGGCAAGCCTCTGCTCTTGCACACTTTGGTTATGCGCAAATTAAAATGCAGCACAGATGGCCTCAAGAAAGATGAGTCACAAGGTAAACTGGATTTCCCTAGTGGCTAAATGCAGGCACCAGCAGCAAAGGCATCAGAAGAATGGTGGAAGAAATATGAATATATGTTACTGTCTGCTTAAGTGTGCACAATGTGTGTTGGGGCATGCACTCATGTGCCACAGAGCTTGGAAAGTCAGCCCTCAGAAACAACCCTTTTTATAAATTCCCAAAGAAGCCTTCCTTCAATCGCCCATATTCATCCCTTACCCAGTTCCAGGAGAGCCAAAGTCTGAAAGTCCCAAGACAAAGGCTGGGATGAACAGAAGGCAGTGTGGCGATCTCTCCTGGGTTTCATCTTTATCACACACACAACTTTCTTTCCTCCTTGACACATAGTAAGCAGATGCTTAGCCAGAGTCTGCTAAGCTGTGCAAGCCCCATATCCCAGTCTTCCCAACAGAGGGCTTCCACTGCAAAGGCAGAACTAGACCAGGACCAGGGGAATTGCTACTGCTATCTTCCCCAGGGATTTGGTTGTTCCTGAGCTCCAGCTCACTGTGACCCTTTTCCAGTAGGGAGGCCAGGCTGCACTCAGGCCTTCCCCCTATCCCCTGCAAGCATGGAGTGGATGGAGTGGGCTCATGAGAAAGGAAGTGGAGGAGAGCAAAAGGGCAGTAGATGCTTGGGGAAGCTCTTTTTCATTTGATAGGCGTGTTAGGTATTCCCCAGCCAGTGGTTAGGCTCCTGACTCTCTTTTCCCATGGAACTCTTCACACAATTACTTCTTTATGTCCTTCTGCCTGCTAGAGCAAAGGCCCAACAGTGGTGATGCTCTTATCTACACCTGCATCTGTAGCCACAATACTTTTCTAGGTATTTAGAAAACACCTGTTGAGCCAGCCAATAATGACTTAAGATGGAAGGTTACGGCTGGAGAGAAGTATAGTCATCCAAAACAAGCGGAGGATTTGGGGAGATTGGGATACTGAAAAGATGTGGACTTAGTGCTGGTCAGGTGACAGAATCAGCACACTGTGGCTTGCAGCCATTCCCTACACCCCTTCCTCACAATGATTAGTTAACCAGTGCATCAGGCCCGCACAGAAACCTTTCACATGACTCCAAAATCTCTCGGGTTCTGAGGCCCAGACTGAAGGAAGGTCAGTCCTGTGTGGTTCTGGGGCTGATTCAGGCCAAGGCCAGGCAAAACTAGCTCCAACCCCCATACCCTGATGCTCACAAGCCTCTGCATGCTTGGAGGACATCTGAAGGTCTCAAGTGAAGAGCTGAGCCTGGGGGTGAAATGGCCAAGCTCAGGACCCTGATTTTGAGGGTCGCATCACTGACAGAGAGACAGATAGTTCTCTCCCTTGTCCTGAACTTGTAGAGGAACTGGTTTGGCATAGAACCATAAGATCTATCTCATCCTGAGATGGTGAAGGAAATACAGGCTGTGTAAATAAAGCTTCTAAAGCAAAGGAAGTATAAGTGTAGACTGACAGACAGATGGACAGGCAGGCAGACAATCGGACAGACAGACAGGCAGGCAGGCACCACATGCGCGCGCGCCACACACACACACACACACACACACACACACACACACACACACACACACACACACACACGAGGAGCTGCAGCTCTGGCTGGTAGCCATGATTTAGAATCATGACAATCATGACAGTTTACTTTCCCATCTGACCTTATTCAAACCCACTTTCTTCACCACCTCCCTGGACTCTCCCACCCCACCCCACCCACCCCCAAAGCATACACACAGAGTCTCTTGTCCCACCTCCAATCTTTCCTTTCTCAATTACCAAGCTCTTTTAAACTGCCTGCAATTTAAATAAATACCAGTGTGGAAATGTGAAGCAGCCTGCAGTCCATCTGCCAGTAAGTCTGTCCCTGCCTTCTGCTGGAAGCCCCCACCTCACCCCTGCCAGTTCTCCACAACTCATGAAGCGCTGAGACCTTAGTGCAAGGCTGGCACATGTAGGGAAAATAAACACTCGAGTCTCACAGCTGGACCAGAGGCCACTGTTTATGCACCAGCAAGTGTAGAGGGGGGGGGGGGTGTTGCTGCCTCAAGGTGTTGATGGGAAGAGCAAAGGGGGCGGGCTAATTCTAGTCTCCAGCCTATCACCTCCAGGGAGGTTTCCTTGCAGAGGGACTGCCATTCCCAGAACAGGGCACAACAGCCAGCTGTTGTGGCTGTGACTAATGTTGGGGCAGCAGTCAAAGTCTTGTAGGCAGACACCCTGCCTGCCATCTTGCCCGTTGTTAGACACTGGACAGCAGTCACAGCACATGGCTCGTGACAGGAACACAGTGGCTACTTGTCAATTACACAAACACATGAGTTGCTTTCTTCCCTGTACCACAGGTTACAGAAGTATGGAGAGTAGAGGACAGCAGTGGTGAGGACATTGGTGAGTACCACCTAAGACCATCCGAAACCCTACCAAATGTGAAACGATGTTACAGACTCAAACCAAAAATAATTTAGGGAAATGCTATGTATGAAAATCCAGTCAGATTGCTTTACTGCAGGCATTTTGGAACCTTTAATTTGCTGTTATAGGGCATGAATCACCAACAGAGTACACACTGAGTCTTTAACCACAAGCTTGGACTTATATGACCCCTAGCCAGGGAATTATTTGAGTGTCATTCTTTTTTAGAGTACCATTAATGATGAGGATTTTTTTTGCCAAACACAGTTTTGCACATGCTGACCTAAGAGGTTCTTGAAGATCCCATTTTGAAAAACAAAACAAAACAAAAAACATATGAATGTATGAATGTGTGGCATGTAGTTGTTTGGGGTGACATAGAAAAAGTCAAGAGACAATTTTAGTATTGATTATGCTGAAGATTAGGAGATTTGTGCTTTTCACTTGAAACATCAGAAACAGTCAAAATAGGTTTGGTAAAACCCTACATTTTAATGCCTGATATTTTTTAATACCAGCAATGCTTCAAAAATTACCCTTTGGTGCATCTAATCTAAAATTGAACTCATATCACCTTTAGTTCACTTATTTGCATAATTATACAAAGAAGTATATGACTCCCCTTAAAAACGCCACATATAATTTCCCACCAGCAATAACTGGCAATGTAATGTATCTGAGATGCTTACGTCATTGTCTGCATTCACATTTTGTATACAATGGAAAGTATAACTTAATTTAGGCTTGCTGATTAATAAAAGATAATATCTGGAAAAGCGTGTTAGGTATGTAGAATACACATAGTAATTTAACAAGCTGACAGGAGGCAGGCCGGTCATAAGATCAGGGTTGGTTCCACCTACACAGTCAATTCAAAACCTCTCTGTTTCCAAAAAAATAAAATAAACTACTGCTTTTTTTTGTGGCAGATCACTGATTTGTAACATGAGTATCATTGAGATTTAGTAGATGTAATAAACTGGCTTTTTGAGATAAGCAGTGTATGATTAAAACACATATTTAGGATAAAAAGAATTTACCAAACTTATCATACAACCAAGACAATTATTTATCTGTTGAATTAACAAACCATCTCAAACACACATGTAACTTTGTCTCGACTCTAAGCAGCTCCAGAGGAGATGGACAGTGTTCCCAGCCCCATTTTATAGACTGGAGCTTGCTTAAGCAGAGAGTTCACAGCTACAGCAATGCCAGGCCAGGCAGCACCTCTGGCTAAGGATGGGGGCTGCAGAGGGCATGGGTATCAGACTTCTCAACTCTGCTTATTGATTGCATCGTCTAGTCAGCTTTGAGAACCCTCTGTGGAGGTCTCTAGTACAAACCACATCATTTTAGAAAGAATGTTTTCAAGAAAAGCTCTGGCACTGGGCGGTGGTGGCACACGCCTCTAATCCCATCACTCAGGAGACAGAGGCAGGTGGGTTTCTGTGAGTTCGAGGCCAGCCTGGTCTACAGAACAAGTTCTAGGAAAGGCTCCAAAGCTACAGAGAAAGCCTGTCTCGAAAACCAAAAAAAAAAAAAAAAAGCTTTGGCATGAGGCGAAATGTCCAGAATAGGGTTTTTGTGCAAAGATAATGTTACTATAATGTTTTAAGGAAACTTTTACAATTTTAAAACTAAAATTAATTTTCCAATCTTGTAAGTTGATTTATGTATTTTATTATGTGTGTGTATGTATGTATGTGTACATGTACATGGGTGCCAGCAGAGACCAAAGGAAGGTGCTGGGTCCCCTGGAGCTAGAAATACAGGAGGTTGGTTGCGAGCCACTTGACAAGTGGATTGGGAATGGGGCTATTTGTGGGAGAGCGTAAGTGTTCTGAAAACCCCTGTCTGTCCAGTCCTTAGTTGAATTTCTTTATGACAGAGCATGTGTGTTCGGGTACAGGTACCCATGTGGAGACCAGAGGACAACCTCTTGTCATCCTAAAAACACCATCCCCTCCTACGACAGGGTCTTTTGTAGGCTTGGCGCTCACAATTAGCCTCAACAGAAGAATGGCAAGCCCCAGAAACCTTCCTGACTCTGCTTCGAGGGGAGGGGGGAAGTGATGGGGGTAGGAGGCTGGAGTTACAAGCACACACACCACCAGGCATGGCATTTCCACTGGGATTCTGGGATCTCATTCCTGTCCTCATGTTTGTGCAGTGGCTGCCAGATGCTTTTAGACTCCTACTTTTCCTCACATAGAAGTAAATGTCTGAGAAGATGGCCCTGCAAAAATTACCTACACTGGGAGTCAAGATGGAGGCCCTCAAGCCAGTCGCTGAACCCAATGGAGTGTTTGCTTCCTGCTGGGAGCATGGAGGCTTGGAACCAGGGAAGAGGTTAGTAGTGAAGAGAAGTTTTCGAAGCATCTGTAGAATTGAGTGCTTGTACTTCAGAGCCCAAAACAAAGGCAAAAGGGAGACAGCCAGGGGCTCTCAGATCCCTAAGAAGTGTGCCTGAGGGTCTCACATCCTTTGGGCTCCACTGGAACATTGTTTGACAACCCAAAGGTTAACTGTCTTCAGCCTCAGGCCTTCCTGGTCCCCACAGGAGGAGGAGACAGCTTCCACCCCCACATTAAAGTCCATCCCACTCCAGGAATGAAGCTGCCTGCTGCCCAACTTATACCCAGACTGGTTTCATCTGCTTCCAAGTCCATTTTGTGTCTCAACTTCTGCCAAGAATAAAAATTTAGACACACGCGCACATCATGCGTGCATGGAGGGGGGGGAGAGAATCAGGCTGGGACTTTAAACTGAAAAACACCAAATATAGAGGGGAGGGGCGGGCTGGCTGCTGACAGGCAGGACCTGAAGACTGGCCCTGAAGCCAGCACACCCTTCCTAAAGTCTCTGTGTGCTTTGTAGATGTCAGGATCGGACAGCCTTGAAGTGTGACCTCCCCTGACTCTCCAGCACTCAACTGTGTTCACTTTAACTGCCCAACCCACTCAGCCCTGCCCCCCCACCCCACCCCAGCAGCTCATTGTGGCCTAGTTTCCTGCAGGAAGAAGATCCCTGTCCCTAACACTCAGAAGAACGCTTCCTTCTTGTTTCCCTCTCTTGGCAATTACAAAATGAACCAAACAGTATTGGAATGGCACATGGCTCCTGGTAAGAGCTTGAAGGCTGCCTGTGGCTACACCATAAAAGAGGCCAGGGATGGAGCCTCCTTCTTAGGATCTACCTCTTCCATGGCCCAAAGCCAGATGCTTGAATCTGGGGAAAGCCAGAGAAACAGCTCTGCTCCAGAAACCAGAAGCATCTATGAAGCTCCATCAGTCCTGCCCATTATCCCCTAGAGTTGGAATAATGGTCCACCCCCAACTCTGTAATACCATTATCTACTACTTCTCCAAAACATGGAGGACTCACCCTGCTTATACCTACCCAGTGGAATCCTGCTGTCTCCTGGAATTAACTTGCCTTACAAGTCACTCAGCACAGAACACCAGCTAAATTCTGGGCCCTTCAAAGATGACATTCAAGCTCTGAAGCCAGAATTCAGCTGCTGAAGAAGGGGCACAGACTGAATACATAGCACAGATCACTAGTGAATCCTACATGCACGGCCTGCCTTGGAATAAGAAGCCTCATTGCATCCAGTCTGTCCCACTCACACTGAGCAAGGTAATGACAGAGGGGTAAGGTGTGAAAACAAAAGAAAAACTTCCTCCAGGCAGTGGTGGTGGCACTCACCTTTAATCCCAGCACTCAGGAGGGAGGCAGAGGCAGATGGATTTCTGAGTTGGAGGCCAGTTTGGTTTACAGAGCTAGTTCTAGCACAGCCAAAGCTAAACAGAGAAACCCTGTCCCAAGAAACAAACAAAAGGGGGGGGAGAGAAAGATAAGAGAAAAGAAAAACTTCTATCTTGATAATTCCTGAATCTGTGTGGACAGTAGGAGAGAAAAAATTTCTAACTCCAAAATTGGCATATTTCAGGTTAGGTATTTAGAGAAACTATAGACCTTTATGGTGACAGGAAAGCTATTTTGCTTTTGTTTTCCTCTGTAGCCTAGGATGGCTTGGAATTGCTGACCATTCTGCCTCAGCCTCCAGAGGGCTGGGATTATAGGTATGCACAGTCATTCCAAGAGATGCCCTTTTGCAAAAAGGAAATGCTCATGTTTGCATTACAAATTCAGGCAAGGCCTTTTTCTGCCTGGCCAGGTACCTCACCACTATCAGGTGCCTTCCACAAAGAGACAGAGGGCTAGCTAGAGGGCTGTCTGGGGGCTGTCTGGGGGCTGGCTTGGGGGCTGACTGAGGGGCTGCCTGGACTGTCTGGGGGCTGTCTATTGGGCTGTCTGGGGGCTGCCTGGGGGGCTGTCTGGGGGCTGTCTATGGGGCTGTCTGGGGGCTGTTTAGGGGGCTAGATGGTGGGAGGCTGTCATCTGCTCAGGCACAGATGAGCACAGGGGGCTGTGACCTAGGAGACTTTATCTGCAGAAGACAGTCCCTGTCCAAATACACATCCTCCCCCAATCTTCCACAGGTTGGGCCATCTCCTTCCTCCAGAAGTCAAACCCCTCTCTCATTTATCAAGTTCTACATAACTGCAGCATCCATCTTGCCCTCAGCGAGGCTCATTTCCAGTACTTTTAGGCAAATAATAAAATCTGTTTTTCTTTTGTCATGTTTCTGTCTATTGCTTATTAGCTTCATAAATGATAGCTATCAAATCTGCAGAGGGAAAATAAACTTAAAATGTCTCTCCAAATCAGTGGTTCTTAACATTTCTAATGCTGCAAACCTTGTGGTGATCCAACCATAAGATTATATTTGTTTATATTTCATAACTGTAACTTTGCTACTTTTATGAATTATAATGTAAGTATCTAATATACAGACTATCTCATATTCGACCCCTGTGAAAAGGCAACAAAACCCCCATGTGGAGAACCACTGCATAGGGTTTGTGACACAATTGTTTTGCCTTTATGTTTGTTTGAGGTTTTAAGTTAGAAAACAATGATCTTTAAAATTAACAATAGGATAACTATGGCAAGATATTCTCAAGCATTTTCCAACATTGAGGAACTCCTACCCACCCAAAGTCCTGCCAGTTAAGGCAAACAGCTCTGCCAAGCTCACTTTAGCAGATTCTCAGGTCTGGATTGAAAAGGTATATAGCCTTGGAACCTTCTGGATCTCTCAGGCCAAGTGGCAGCCCGATCCTTTGTTTGCTATTGCTGCAGCTGACAGGGTTTTAGTGTTCATTATAGTTGGATAATACTATCTTCTATATAGAAATAAGTTCTGTATTTCTTTCTCTATTCATCTGTGATAGGCACCTAGGCTTACCTGTATCTTAACTATTGTGGCCAGTGCCATTTATCCTCTCCTATTATGTAGACTATCTCTTCATTTTGTTGGTTGTTTCCTTTACTATGACATTTGTTTGATATTTTAGTTTGATGTGATTCCAACTGTCAATTAACAAAACTCCCTAAATGGTCACATGTTGCAAAATAGTTTAAAGTCAGCCAATCAGGGCAAGGCTCCAAGTATTAATGATAGAAGGATGAGGGGGAGCGCGATGACAACAGTGGCCATCTAAGTAACTGTTCAGTTTTGTAGCATACCCTCCCATTGGCCCACATGTTAAAGAGTTAACAACAGTCTGTAGAACTATTGGGTTCTACAATAGACCCCTTACAAGACGGGGGTCTCATAGAAGGACATTGGGTCACTAGACAAATTCCCTTACAGTGGATATTGGGAGCCTCAACTCTTCCCTTCTCTCTTTTCTCTGGTGTGTAGTGAAATAAGAAGCATTCCTTCATGTTGCACTCCCCACCATGATACACTGCCTTGTCACAGGCCCAAAGTAATGGAGACATTTCATCATGACCTAAAACCCAGGAACCTATAAACAAACAAGCAACAGAGCAACAAATGATACCCCCAATCTTCTCTCCTTTTGTCAAAGTCATGAAAAACTAATAGAGCATGTCATTGGAGTCAAGCTGTCTTCTGAAGAGAGACACATATGTCACAGTGCAGTGTGAAATGAAGCCTTGTTTTTATTTGGACATCTCTAGAAACTGAGATGTTAGTGTGTTGAGAGTGCCCAATAAATATCCTGCCATGTAAAAGGCTACTCTGATGGCTGCTGTGGTGACTGCTTGAAGAGGCATGTGCTGTGCTGATGGAAGTCATTGGGACACCAGCGTAAGGGGTCACAGCTCAGTGTGAAACCTCAAGTTACTATGGAGTGAGGCAGCAATGGGCATCATGAGTTTTAGTGGGTGGCATCCTTCACACAAGGAAGCCAGGTGCAAGCCCCACCACCACAGGGACTTCTGTAGGGACACAATGTTTCTTCTTGGCTGAAATACAGAGATCAAGGTCTCTCTGCCTCCCCCACCCCCATTCCAGGGACATTAGCACTGGCATTTTGGGTTACTTCAAGTGTGGGAAAGATTAGTTCTGCCTGCCTAAGATTCCGTCTCAATTGGCCATGCATGTCCTTTTCACTTCCTGATTTTCAAAGCATGCAGGATTAATTATTAAGGAGCCTCCCTGTTCCACTTGCCCTGGAGCCTCAATTTTTCTGGAGGGGGTGGGGGTAGGGGTGTAAACTGGAGCTTAGCCCCAATTCTACAATTGCTCTAGAGACAACATATTTGGAGAAGACCCAGACCACACCAGAGCTGTCCTTCACCAACACCCCCACATGAAGCAAGACCCACCCTATGCCTCTTTGCACCTCTGACCACAGGGGACCATCAGGAGGTCAGGAACTGCCCTACCGTGTCTTATATTAAAGACATAGGATTCTCCCAGAAACTCCCAACCTGACAATATTAGAATAACAACCAAATGCTGTCAGATCACATTTTCTTTTTTTTTTTTTTTTTTTTGATTCAGAAAAAGCAGTCCCTTCTCATACACCATACCCTTTTCCCTTTGGCATACCTATTGAAGCTGTACCCAGTTCTTGCTCAGGGTTTTCACTGCTTAACCCCTTTGGAGAAGAGATACAGAGGGTGGACAGGGTGACTTGGGATTGAAGACTGCATTCTTTAAAGAACACAGGCCCCTCATTCACCCATGCCAGCAGAGCTCCTCTGCCTGCCCAGGCAAACTGAGGTAAGGGCCAAGATTCCTTCTGCATGGTCAGTCGTCAGTGTGATGCCTTACAAGTTCCAGATGGCAAAGACAAACCAGGAGACTCCACTCAGAGGGTGTAATTATAGCAAGGGCAGCTTGACTGAGGAGTGCTGTGCACACATTGTATTGTATTAGTTCCTATAGTCTCAGAAGCAAACCTGGGCCAGGTATATCATTAGTGTGCATTCTTTGGGAGTTGGAACAAGAGAGTGGCAGCCCAAAGCCGTTCAAAAGTATTCACTGGTCAGGTTATAGATTGAAGAGTGAGCTATATGGAGAAAGACAGTGGAGGGGTTGATAGATTTAGATCATCAGCATGGAACTTCCCACCTAAAAGCTGACTTCCCAAGGCACCTGATGAGGCTTATTCCTCTGAATCTGATACAGCTGGCTGGCATCTGTCAATGTGAGACCTTGTTCCAGTTCTCTGCTCAGTCAGGAGTGGAAACTGGAGTCTGACTTAAAATTCTTGTTCCCAGCCTTGGAGCTCAGTCTACTGAATATATCTCCTCACTCTCTAAACTTGTTAATCTGCTTCAGGTGATGGCATGACCTCTCATCCACATGTCCTTTCTTTCCTTTCAATGTGGTCCAGGGCTAGAGTGGAGATGGAGGAGCCCAGCACCAAATCCTCATCATCTGTCCCCTAGAGAATCCTATGTTTCTGGTGAATGGGTGGTACCGTAAAAAATACGGGGGTTCTGAACTCCTTGAGAATCCCAGTTTTCAAGGCTGGTAAGAACCAAGTACCTTTAGGCAGAAGAAAGTTTCTCAATTTCTTTGGATCTTTTTGTGCCTTAGTTGGGCTTCTTCTTTAATGACTATACAACAAGCCCCAGGGCTGAGCACAGACACCACTGAGGCTGAGGGTCCAGTGGCCTGTCCCCGATGCTGATGTCCAAGGGCACTGGGGACTTACACTTCCACACACTTGCCCACAGCGCTAAAGTGAGTAAAACAAACAGCCCCATATGCGCCTCTTGCCTGTGTGTTTAAAAACGTACAGGAAGATTGGCCTAGCTGATGCTTCCAGATGAGGAACTCAAAGACAGGCCGCTCTGATAGCACATGAGGCTGGGCTAAAGTCCAGTAGCACCACAGTGGAGCAAGGCCAGCAGAAGATGGTAAGGGGGCCGGGCCGCACTGTGGAGCCAAGGGCTCTGGCCAGGTGGGAATCAGCAAAGCGCTGGAAGCCTCTGCTTTGCCAGCTTCTATTTCCCTAGCTGGATAAGCACATGAAGTGTAAGGACAGAAAGCCATGTTTGAAACAGAACACTGGCAAGTGAAAGCAGGCCACCTGGGTGATCTCAGTCACCTGCTGGCTGACACTACGGATGGTGACAAGATCAGTGTCAACAGGCATCTGGAGCAAGGGTTGAGAGCCAATCAGGTGCAAAGGAAGTCTTTTTAGGCAGGGGATGGCAAGTCTGTGTGATTCTGTAATGACACACGGGGCATATCTCCTGGGTTTTGACAAATTTAAGATGCATCTCCCAGGCAGGCTGTGCAGCACAAAAAGTGGATGCTCAATGAACTGTGCTGACATGTGTGAAGAAGGGTGGAGAGGACATCAGATGGAACAGCTGTCTCTCCTGTGAATGTTCCTGAATTCTGCACCTTGAAAAGACACCACCCCTTTGTGGTCTTGTCCACCATTCTCAGGCTTTTCTAAAAGAGGCACACTAACTCCCTCCTTCATTAGAACCCTACAGCACCTCCCTCTGTGTGCTCCCATAGATACACGCCCAGAATGCACCGCCTGTACAAGCCTATGATAATGATAATCATCTCAGGACATCTGTGGGGATTGGCTCCAGGATCTACCTGAGAATGCCCAAATCGGTGCATGTTCAAGCCCTTCACATAAAATAGTGTGAATACTATTTGCATCTAATTTAATTCTTCCATTTACATCTACGTTTACATTTACGTCTCTAGATCACTTATAATAATATGCTGTAAATGTTCTATAAATAGTTGACGTTGTTTGGGAAGAATAAGAAGAAAAGGCAGTACATGTTTAGTGGAGACAATTTAATTTTTTTTCAATCTGACGTTGATTGAATTCATAGTTGTAGACCCTGTCACTACCAAGGGCTGGCTATGATTCATTGTTAGAATCTCTCTTTCCTCTCTCTCTCTTTCTCTCTCTCTCTCTCTCTCTCTCTCTCTCTCTCTCTCTCTCTCTCTCTCTCTCTCTCTCTCTCTCTCTCTCTCTCTCTCTCTCTCTCTCTCTCTCTCTCTCTCTCTCTCTCTCTCTCTCTCTCTCTCTCTCTCTCTCTCTCTCTCTCTCTCTCTCTCTCTCTCTCTCTCTCTCTCTCTCTCCCTCTCTCTCCCTCTCTCTCTCTCTCTCTCTCTCTCTCTCTCTCTCTCTCTCTCTCTCTGTCTGTGTCTCTGTGTGTGTGTGTGTGTGTGTGTGTATGTGTGTGTGTGGTGGTGGGGGGGAGCGGGCTGTCCTGGAACTTACTTTGTAGACCAGGCTTACTGGTCTTACAGAACTTACTCTGTAGACTCAGAGATCTGCCTGCCTCTGCCTCCAGAGTAATGGGATCATTGTTAGGAACTCTCTTTAGATGCCTTTTGAGGTTGAGGGGAGTCCGTATATGAAGTGGGGGGAAAGTACCAAACCCTATTCTAGATACAGAGAACTCCGATGAATAAAGCAAAGACTTCATCTCATGGGTCTTTAGTTGCAGAGAAGGGGTCGATATAAAATGAGCAATTAAGTATATGTCAGGAAGTGACAGCAGTCAGGAATTATGAGTTAGTCTGAAAAGGGAGAAAATGATGGTGGCAGTGCTGCTTGAAAAAGGGTCCCAGGCTGAGGCAACAGGGGATCAGGGACTCTCATGGCACGAGGGAAGGATGTGGGGAAGACTTTCCAGACAGAGAGCCAAGTTAGGAAGCCTGAGCAGGAAGGCTGCCCAGCGAGCTTGAGGAGCCAGGGAGGCCTGTGTAGCTGTGAAGGTAGGCAGGCTGGCCAGGTAAGGTAAGACTAGGAAGGCATGGAGCCAGCAATATCATTTGGATGTTTCTCTGAATGAGCCAGGAGCAACAGAGAGGATTCAGTGTAGCAAGAAAAATAAAAGACCCAGAGACAGATATTGGGATTCAAGCTTCAAACTGAAGATCAGAGAAGCAAAGCAGCCAGCCAGTAGATCTTACTTCTACCCAGCTGAAACAGCATTCCTGTCTCCATGAATCCTCAGAGGCGAAAGCTCTCAGTTCCTGTCTCCTGCCTGCCTTTTATTCCTTTCTCCCCCCAGCCATATCTTCCTGTCTTTAACCCCCTAGTGCTGGGATTAAAGGCGTGTGATTCCAGGTGCTGAGATCACCTTTGTGTGAGCTGTTTCTTTAGTACTGGATCATTTCATGTAGTCAGTGTGTTCTTGAACTAACAGAGATACACCTACCTCTTAATCCCGAATCCTGGGATTAGAGATGTGTATCACCACTGCCTAACTTCCATAGCTTGTGGCTGACTTTGCTTTCTGAATCCTCAGGCAAGCTTTAATCAATCAAAAATAATGTATCACCACAGCTCAGCTCAGCAGAAAACAATGATGTCCACAGTGCAGTTTAGAACTGTTGACAGAAGACTAGGTGGTAAAGAGTCAAGAATTCTACAAACATTTGAAAATAGAGTTTTAAACCTACCAACTTAGAGAAGGATATTGGGACTGACGGTGTGGTTCCATGGTGGAGTGCTTACCACGATGTAGGAGGCTCCAGGTTCTGTTCCCAGCATTGCAAATAGACAAGAAATAAATAACAAGGTGGAGTAGGAGATAAAGAGCCAAGTGGAGGGTGATGCTAGGATTCCTGGCATAGTGGGGAAGGCTGAGATATACCACACTGGAGAAAAAGCAGAGGGGAAGGCTGCTAAGGTGCATCTGGCTGGTGACTAGGCCTGGCCCTACCATGTACTCCTCCTTCTCTCTACTCTCCTTCCCTCCTTTCTGGAGGCCTGGAGTCAATGAGGATCCCATCAGCAAAGCCTCTCATCTGCACATCTTCCTCACTTCCTTTCACTCTGTTCCTCTTTACACACAAGCTGCTGCCTACTACTTGCCCACAATGCATTCCACATGCTTTACGTGCATCTCCTTGTCTTCCCTGTAACGATGTTAAGAAACTGGGGTCCCAGACCAACTGGTGGTGGCGCGTGCCTTTAATCCTAGTACTGGGGAGGCAGAGGCAGGATGATTTCTGTGAGTTCAAGGCCAGCATGGTCTACAGAGTAAGTTCCAGGACAGCCAGAACTACACAGAGAAACCCTGTCTTAAAAGAAATAAAAAGAAAAAACAAAAGGAAAGGAAAGAAACTAGGATCCCAATGTTCAAGTGACTTGGACAGGTTTGCACAGCAGAGATTGCCGAAGGCAGATTGAACCTAGGCCAGTTTCCTTGAGTCAGGATGATACACATCTTAGCTCCTGACCCTCCTGCAGAGTATTTTCCCCCCAGCATAGCACATCCTAATGACATTCCCTACAGAACTGCCTGTTCAGAAGACACCCCATAAATATTCTAGACACCTATCCCTTCCTTTCACAAAGAAAGATGCTACCTAGAATTCTGTTGCAAGGGTACTTTTCCAACTCAACTCCTAGTCGACCCTGAGACCCTTTGCTGCCTTTTCCCCAAGGGAGGGGCAGAGAAGCAGGCATGGAAGGACCCAATAGAGTTTCTGATATGTTGATCAAATGGCCTTCTATTCAGAATCTTGCAAAGGAAAGCAAACACACACACAGAGGCAGATCCCTTAAGTCCTGCCCAACTTCTAGCTAATGCACTGGCATTTCTGATCTTTGAACTTAAGGTGGATGAGCACAGATTTGACAGTTTAGGATTTTCAGTTTCCAGGAGACCCTTTTCAACCTGTGTCCTCTGTGCCAGTTCACTGCATAAACAAGTATGGAAACATGGCATTTTGTGATAACAAAGACGCCATCAATCCATCCCATTGCTGTATTGTAAACCCAGGCATCCCACATATCTCCACGCCAGAATATCATGGCTTGAGGCTTCCCCTGTTTGTTTGTTTGTTTAAGAACAGGGAAATAGGCAAGTACTGGTGTTAGGGAGGAAACTGCTCACCACACAAGTATAAAAACCTGAACTAGGCTCACAAAAGCCCAGGTAAAGCTGAGTATGGTAGCATGGGCCGGTATACATAGTGGAGGACAACAAAAATACCTTGCTTTAAGCAGGAGATGAATGCCAGCACCCAAAGTTGTCCTCTGCCCTTCCCACTCACACAGTGACACCCAAATACCCACATCCACACAAACACCCATAAAGACATACACATAGATCTCACACCTCTAACCCCTGCAAAAAAAAAAAGGAGGGGGAGTGTAGAGAAGGAGCAGCTAACTGCACATTCTTTGCACCAAAACTTCCAGCACACTCCTAAGCCTATAGGGAGTGGAGTATTAGAGCTCCTGCAGGTAACTGCCTGTCCAATCCTTTCTGCTGGCTGCCTTCTGAATATTTGCCTGCAAAGAAGCATCTCCTGTCAGTTACCTGTCTGTCAAGGCTGCTTCTTCCTTCCCCGGGGTATTTTTCTATACAAGCTGCCACTTCTCCTGACCAGTCAAAGTGTCTACTAAGCCTAACATCTCTCCCCCTCACCCCACAGAGGGAATGGAGGACCTGCTTGATTAGACTTGCAAAGATCCTAGGTGCAAATGGATTCATCTGGCAACTACAGTGGAGCTGAGATCCAGGAGATTCAGACAATGTCCCAGGGGAGGGGCAAGTCTCAAGAGACATGTTCTGATACGAAACCCAGTGCGGCCGTGACTCTCACCATTGCCTACAAAATCCACCATTGGCTGTGCCGCAGAGCCAGGCATCCCTAGTGCTGATGCATTCTCCGGTTGTGACTCTAGTTTTATACCAGTGGCATTTAAGGCCAGTCACAGAAAGGATCCCACCTGCTCCTTATTTGCAATTAGTTACAAAAGAAATAGTTCCCCTAAGTCAGGGGGCTTTGCTTGGGGAAGAGCATGTCTACTGTTTTTTAAATGAGAGTTGGGAGTTAGCGGACTGTAATGAAATCTTGGCTCTGCCACTTACCAGCTAAGAGATCAAAACAAGTCACTGCACTTATTTCGGCTTCTGCTGCCTTATCTGCAGACTGCAGCAATGAGGTCCATCTTCAAGGGGCCACTGGATGGCTGCATGGGTAATGGAGTGCTGGGCTCCAGGCCTGGCACACAGTAGGTGCTTTGTAAACAACTCTAAGTCTGTCCATCTTTGGAAAAGGCAAAGGCAGTCACCGTTGCCTCTTGGCACTGAGCAGGCTGCTCTCTTGCCCTTTGTCCATGGCTGCCTCCCTGAGTGGTAGAGTTAGGAAGCTGTGTGGGGTTTGCTTCTCCGAGAAGTGAGATTGAAATCTCGCCATTGTTTCGTGAAGGGTACCTGCTGCTCATGTATGCTCACGCACTTGTACCTAAACACAAGGTTTCTTCTGTAAAATCAGGGGAACAAAAACTGAACGCCATACAATACCACCTTCAGACAAGCCTCTCAATTCTTTTCTCCCACATTCAAGACCTGAGTGGTGTGTTTGCGACAAGGGGATTGGCTGCCCATGTAAAGCCCACCTATAGAAAGCCACCTTGTTGTTCCCCTTTGGGGAGGAGAGCTAAGCTCCTCCAACCCCCTTCTTTTATTGTCAAAGACCACCCACTGGAACTAGCTGGCAACTTGCCACAGTCCAGCAGGGTGAGAGCCAGGCTGCTGTCCCAGCCTCCATGTCTGCAACAGAAGCTTATAGAAGAAAAATCACCTGACTGGGTTGTCACCTGGGCTGACTCGACCTTACAGATGGCAGACCACCAGGAGTCTCAAGGTCTGAAGAAAGGGTTGCAGATCTGTGTATGTGGCTATACACTGAACTCTCACTCCAAGCTGTAGGACAACAAATGAGTATACAAGTATACTTACCCACTACAAAACATCCTTTCATAATGACAGAGGTAAACAGCTGTGAACAGCCACGACTTTATTGTGGCTACATTTGCAAAAGGAGGCATGGTGCTAACAGACATGTTAATACATCACCCTACCTTGAGCACACCTATGGAAAAAGAAAGGGCTACTATAACTGCTGGAAGATGACAGTCGCTTCAGAAAGAGCATCACGTGGGAGAGGTGATTTGTGAGATAATTAAGGACAGCCTCTGCTTTCATGGAAAACCAATAAACCCAGAACCCCCCAATTTTCCCCTCCAATTAACTGTGACCCATACCCAATAAACCTGCTGGGATTATGTTAGGTAAACCTGGACCAGTAGAGGTATTTGGCTTAGACTAATCTGGGAAAGTATTGGCGGAGCCAGGGAAAGTGGTAGTGGTAGGAGTCCATGTCTAGTTTTTTTCTGGGTGGGGTCTTCCAAAGATCAGCCATCTGCAACCATCTTTACCTCCCATCATGTATGACGTCTGTCTCTCATAAGTTCTGGAGGTTTGGGAGCAACTGGGAAGCTTAGTGACTTGGTTGCCCCTAAAATACATCTCTCTTCACCTGCTACTCTGAGATAGACTTCACATCTAAACCTGCTGTAGACGTTTATATATCCAGAGATATATGCAAGGGAGCAAATGCAACCGATAAGCAAAATGCTAAATTCAAGCACGAGTTTCTTCGTGTGTGTGTGTGTGTGTGTGTGTGTGTGTGTGTGTGTGTGTGTCTGTCTGTCTGTCTGTCTGTCTGTCTGTCTGCCTGCCTGCCTGCCTGCCTGCCTGCCTGCCTGCCTGCCTGCCTGTCTCTTGAGACAGGGTGTCTCTATGTAGTCCTGGCTGGTCTCAAACTCACATGGATTCTCCTATATCTACTTCCCTACTTCAGGGATTAAAAGTGTGCACCAGCATACAGAACATTTCTTTAATTCTCAAGAGAAACTTGATGGAGTTGAGAAAGGAACAAAATCATCTACTTATCCCTTTCCCCCTGAAAAATGTCCAGTGACTGATCTTAGAAACATGTTCAAGACCCAAACTAAAGAGATTCTGCTTTCAATTCAGAATCTCTTCGAAAAAATACAAACAAAAATACTTTGACTTTGGTGTCTGATCTCTTCAGCATGCTTAATCACCCACAGAGGGGGGAAAATGAATTTTCAGGGAGAAACTAAGGAACAATTCATACAGGCAGATATGCAAAAGAACATTCTGGACTGCTGGCCCCATGTTTGGCTTTGACTCAGTCTGAGATTTTGTGTTCCCTGGTTCAGGAATTACTTCTTAGCTGATGCATTGACATTAGGGTTTGCCCTGCTCTTCCCTTCCAGCCAGCAGTAGACTTCCGGCTGCTATGGGCTGTCCCAGCAAACATTAGAAATGGACTCTTGAAGAAAGCTGGCAAAGCTCATGCCATGATACCAGGGCATAGCATGGATGCAGTAAAAGGCCAGTGAGAGGACGGAGGGTCTGTCCTGGCCACCCTTCCTCACCCTCATCTTGCCTAACATCGTTCAAACTCATTTGAGAAGAATAATGCTCTTTTCCATACTTCTCGGCACTTCTTTGGGGTATTTTTTGTCAGGACTGCTTACTCTGCACTCTTGGTTACTTTCTCAACATGTTCTCTGGCAACTGCAATGAATTCAATGTGCATTACTGCTATGATTTCTCCTTTCTGCCCAATAATCCTGTCCCAAACATCAAAGGCCTCCTTTGAAGATAAGGCCAAATTCGTCATTAGGAAAAGAGAAGTTATTCTCTAGCTGTATTTTAGAAGACAGTAAGAAGCAGAATCCCTCTGGGTTCTGTGAGATAAACAATGCCTGGTACATCAGCCCACAAGGCATTCACTGTGATACCACTGACAGAGGCATAAACACTTGGCATTTCTCACCCAAACCTGCACAGCACTTTTCCACAGCAAGCTTGAATTCCAAATCTCTAGGTTAATGACCTGACTCCAACATATCTGACAGAGTTTGCCTTGGGAGAGGGGGTCCCCATGGCCACCACAAGCTTTGCCTATGAGAGTGTATGAGCTGCTAGGAGCAACCGAACTCCACCTTCCATTCAAAGCTGGACTCTTCCAGAACTACTGGATGAGAAACAGTGGCGTCTGGGTGGTGACAGAACATGAATAAACAGCTGACTCCGTGGGCCAGAGAGGGAGGGGACAATGAGCAGCAAACCTCACCTATGTCTTCTACTTCTTCCCTGCTACCCTCAGGTGGATGTTGACAAGACTTCATGGGTCATGGAGTCCGTGAAGCCTGTGTCCAATCTGAAGACAAAGAGAGCTGTTTCACCCTGCCAACAATGGGAATCACAGAGTTCTGAAGTCCTTGCTATTTATAAGTGTGGTGCTGTGAACCACAGCAGTCCCTTATTAATTATCCATTTTATGGATAAGAAAAGAAAAGAAAAACATTGTTTTCTAAGATCACAGGCCTCTTTAATTTTCCTGTTACCTACCTCCTTGCTAACACTGATGAGCAATAAAGAATAATGAATATTATTTTACAAAACCATTGTCTTTGCATCCAGCAGGACACTCTCATTAACTTTCATAAAGTACTTCTTAAGAACACATAAGCAGGCCTCGGAGTTAATAAGGACAGGGCCCCAGATGGCAGGGTAGGAGACACGGAGTAGACTCATCAGAAATCAATGGTCAGCTATATGTGGTCAATCCAGAACAGAAGGTATTAGCACCATAAAATGTGATGGAGCACATATAAAAGATGAGAGATTTGACTATTTAAAGCCATTGCATGTGATGAGTCTATGGTGGGTGATGGTGAGGGGGTGACAGGTGGGCAGTGGCAATTGTCGAGTATGGCAGTAGTGGGAATGAAGAGGAGGTGGCAGCATAACAAAAGATAGAGCAAGGGGCATGGGACAAGAGTGAAGAAGGAGAGAAAGGGTGAAGGATGCAGGGACAGATGAGGGTAGCAGCTGGAAGCAGTGGGCTGGTGCTCACAACACCACCTGAGACCTCCTTAGAGCCTCTTCCTGAAGAATCCCACCTTCCCACTCTAACCAGCCCTGAGCCCAAAGAGGCAACATTCTTCCCAGGGAAAGCTTTTGTAAGCATGGATTTCTAGATTCAAAACAAACATGTTCTACTAGCTCATCTACTCCAAATATTTGATTCAAGCTCACCTGTCATAAAAATACTACATGTTAGGGAGAGTATAGTTAGGGTTTGATTTATTCTATCAACAGTTACTCATTTATCCATTTATTTCATCAACAGCAATGTGGTAGGAAATATGTGCTTTCTGTGGGTCTTTGGTCAAATTATAAAGACACTTCAGAATGTCTGATGACAATGGCCTTCACTTTCATCACAGCTGTGGAAAATACATATGCACAAATGAAAATCGAGAAGTTGGGTATAGAATGGGGCTATGGGTAATAATCAAAACATTTTTGTGAGTAGTAGTAGTACATGTTTATATAATCAAGAAAAACTGAGGGGAACTACTCTTTGATGAAGAAAACTGATTGTCCTGGGAGAAGGAAGCTCCCATCCTGCTGTCTGGTACATCATAAATATTTGTTGAGTGTAGAAGTGACTAGAAATTGCATATGTTAAAGTAAATGTGTTTTTCAAAATGGAAGCAAATCATTCTTCCCTTCCCCTCTACCGTTTCCATTACCTCCCCTCGAAGGCAAGGGAGCTTAGAGTGTGAAGGAAAGAAAGCAAACTCCCAATGTATAATGATATCTTTTGAAGCTTGGTTAACTTTTTCTTATTCAGAGACCAGAAAATACTAGACAGTAATTACCTAGTGCAGTTGGGTCTTCAGCTGTTGTTGGAAAGACACAGAGACAAAACCCTAAGTCATTAAGCATATCAGTGACTGCTGATATTTGAACCCAGACCCCCTAGGGCCCATGGAATACTATGATCCCCACTTCTTGCCCTCTTTTCTTAAACCCCAGGAGCCCCTGAGGAAGTCAACAGAATTACTTCATGAATAATCTCCTATTCATGTCAGGCCATGGAAACCACAGAGAGGCCTCTAAGAGAGCAGGGATCTCATGCCACTGGAAAAAAAACACTTCAAAGACAGTAAAATCTCTGGACCCATTTGGAGGATGGGAAGGGACATAAATTACACCCTTTATCTTGAACTGGCCAACCAGCTAGCAGCTAAGCAGGTTCCTCTCAAGGTCTTCCCCTACATTCTTCCTCCCCAGCTGTGGTCAAAGAACTTGCCCATTCTGGACTCTGTCAATATCCACTTCCAACTGCCCATGGTTTGGCCTCTTCCCCTGAGTGAAAGTCTCTTGCAGAGTTGTGCTTCTGAGATATCATAAAAGTGGGTCAAAGGGGCAGTGCCTGACATCCCAGTCCATCTTTGGACTTCATAGGTATAGGTAGACTCTAGCCAACTCCTGAAGGGACAGATCTTCAGTCTCCACAAGGACTACCAGTGACAGCCAAGAGACACAAGGAGAGAATGATAACTTCCTTTATTTTTCTTCCTCTTTGCATAAACGCAATCCAAAGTCTCATCTAGCTGGGAAATCATAACTCTACTCCAGTCTCCACCTCAACTCTGTCCCGCTGACCCCAGAGTGCTTCAAGATTACCATGGGAACCTCCTGGGTCTCAATTATGAGACCATTAAAAAGGGCCAATTATAAGACCTCAGAGTGCTCCTGGGAAACCTGTTATACACCTCAGAATGGCCAGCCTCTTGCATCAGCGTCACTTTAAAGCTCAAGAAACAGGCCATCCAGATGTATAGGCAGCCCAGTCCCTCACATTGTTCCAACAGGATTTTTTAATGTTTTCTACACTATTCTTGAGGAAATGGAGACAGACTTACTGGCCAAACCAAAGATATGCAAAAAAAAGAAAGAAAGAAAAAGAAAACCGTCGTGGTATTGGATTACATGCTTACAATTATCATCCAGTGGTTAAAAAAATCAAAAGTGTTTACATATTCAAGAATTCTTAAAGCCATATTCAATAAAAGTCTGTGCTTACAAAATTCTGTACAACAAAGAGCTAGGTGACAAATGTGCAGGCAACACAGGCCTGAAACAGACTATTCTTGTCACTTAATCCAGTAAGAGGTAACTTGAGTTCAAAAGCTTATGGGAAGGGAGCTTGCAGGGAAGGGCTAGGGGAGCCCAGAACACCTCACCACACCCAGAAAGTGCCTGTTTGGGATTGCTGGTATGTGGTTTGCATATTCTTAGGCATAACTGCCACATCTCTAGAGGAGACTGGGCCTGGGTCATCTCCACATGTCAACAAAAGCACCTCCCAGCTTTGCCTGCCTCCTACCTCTCATAGCTTTTCCACATGGAAAAGTAACAGACAGGCCCTTCCAAACCCGGCAGCTACTTCCCCATCTTCTCATAGTTAACAGAAACAAAATTCCCCAAAACACAATTCCAGTGGGATACTACACACCACACACACACACACACACACACACAGAGAGAGAGAGAGAGAGAGAGAGAGAGAGAGAGAGAGAGAGAGAGAGAGAGAGAGAGAGAGAGAGAGGAGAGAGAGAACAGAGAGAGAGACAGAGAGAGACAGAGACAGAGACAGAAGACAGACAGACAGACAGACAGACAGACAGACAGACAGACAGACAGACAGACAGACAGACACTCCTCAGCCTCACAAACACCTCTGGATGCCAATTTAGTATCTCCCATCCACTGTCCAGCCAAGGGGATTCTTTGGGGGCAGTTTAGCTTTTGGTCTCCTTCGGTCCCTTATTTAGGCTTTTTCTTTCAAAATTTTCCCCCAAAGAGGCAAAATGGGTTTTGAGTGTAGGCTTGTTCCCCCACGCCTGACTGGGCAGCTGGGGCACAGTGTCAGCCTTCGGGGTAAGTTTGGGAAGATGTCCGCGCCCTCCTACCACCGGTGCAGCTTCCGGGAACCGCGGGAGCTCCAGACCCCGCTAGAGAGGGAGGCGCGGCGGCCCTGAACCCGGCACAACCAGCTGCGGCCCCGGGAACTTGGTGCAGCGTCAGGGCCTGACACCAGCCGGAGGCAGTCTAGCGCTCGGAACCCCTGCTCTGCCCCCCTCAGTGATCGGAGCTCAAACCGAACCCAGCCTAGCGATCGGAGCTAAAACACGAGCCCAGTTCAGCGCTCCGAGCCCCAGCTCACAGCTCGAGCCCCAGATCACAGCTCGAGCCCCAGATCACAGCTCGAGCCCCAGCCCAGGAATCCAAACCCCATCTGAGCCCTAGAAGAACACTGAGCCCCAACCCAAACCCGAATGCCAGTTAAACACTGGGAGCCCCTTCCCGGGCCGGCCCTCTAGCCCAGCGCTCGGAGCCCCAGTGGGAGTCGCAGCCCAGCGCTCGGAGCCCGCGCCCGGCAGCACTACTCGCAGAAGCCGTCGGCATCACGGGGCGGGCGGCCGCCTCCCACACGCCTCCTAGCCCCAAACCAACAAACAAACACAACTTTTTATGAAAAGAAAACAAACTTCAGTGACATGACTCACCTCTCCTGCAGCCAGATCCTTGGAAGAGGAGGCCGGGGCTCCGGGTCCCGCGTGGTGGCGCGGAGAGGGCCACACGGCCCCGTGCAGCACCGACACACTCGCACAGCGTGGTGACACACGGGGACACACGCCACGGGAGAGTGGTCGCAGCCGGAGCAACAAAGGAGCCCGGGACCCAGAAATTGCGGGCCGACAAGGAAGGGCTTGTGTGGCCACGGCGGGTAAGAGGTGCGAGAATGTGTGAGCGCGGCCGGAGCTGACACCGGCGAAACCCAAGCTCAGGGTCCCCGCTGCAGGAAGCGGGAGCCGTGGTGGCAGCAGCGGCAGCAGGAGGACCAGGCAGGAGACGCCGCGCCCAGCTCACCCAACCCCTCCATATGGAAGACGCTTTTTTGGATGACTGAACTTGCAAACAATTCCTTCTTTTGCTTCTCCTGCCTAGGAGCCTCCCATTACCGCTCGAGGAGGGGAGGGGAGCCGAGGAGGCGGGGAGAGGGGGAGGAGCGAAAGGGAGCAAAGAAAAAGTATTGGAAAGGAAACTGAGGGAAAATACACTCACACACAGGGTCCCCCAAACTCTAGGAAAATTTCCCCCTTAACGCCTACTTTCTTCGCGCAGCGATAGACTCACTCAGTCCTTCCAACTCTGTTCTCTTGCCCACATCAAAAGTGCTTTATGCCACTCGCGGGGCGCCCTCCACCCTGCTTAGCTTCATCCTGGAGCCTTCCTCTTGTCAGTACTACCCTTTTTAAGGCTAGTCTATTCTCCCCCCCCCCCAGCATTTTTTCCCCCTAGCACTCACTTCTCAATGTGTCTTTCATTCCGCAATAAAACCTACCAGATAAACCAGTAAAAACAAAACCATAATTAATAAAAGCAGGGCACCCCCCCAAAAAAAGTGGGGCAGAGCAATAAGGAAAAGGGCAAGAAAAGTCATTATGACAAAACCATGAGGCAGCCTCCCCACACTCACTCGGCTGGCTTGTAAGGGTTTGCCAGGTCCTTGGCTTGGCCTCCATTCATCATCCTAGAAATGGGGGGTGGGGGGTGTCACAGAGTTAGCTCATTACCTCTGTGTTGGTTGGACAGAAAACATCCACAACAGTAACTTTCAAACCCATTCTAGCAGGACTTCTTGGGACAAATTGCTACAACCTAGATGGATAGGCTCTGCCTCCAATTTCTGATTCAGTAGGTCTGATCTGAGCAAGAAATACTCTAATTTTCTGGCGAACTGACACTGCGGGTTCCTCAAGTCCACATTTTTTTTTTTTTAAAAGTCATTTACACAAGCCCAATGCAGAGTTAAGTCGGAGACACCGAACTACGAGTCCTTTCTTAAGGATGAGACAGACTCTGTAAGTCTTCCTTATGCCTCATCCTTTAGGAGTTAAGCCATTTGTCAAAGCTACATTCCAAGGTGGAGAGGTGGTGGCCCTTGTAATAGATCTGCCAGGCAAGAGCATGGTGAACAGAGGTACTGTCTTCCCTGAATGGCAGAACAGTGGCTTTGATTGGGACTCAGTCACTATGTGACAGGAGACCTTGCATAATTCTTTGGGCCATGATTTTGTTTTTTGTTGTTTTTGGTTCCCATCAGAAAAAAAAAAAAAAAAAAAGTTTGTGCTCAGCACATGATTCTAATTGAGTCAGGAGGAGGGAGGGAAAGCATCCATATCCACATTTTACACTACCCTTTCTTCCTGTGCTTGTTAATTAAAGGAGAAGCCAGTTTCTGCATTGATTTATCTGGCACTTCTGGCTTTATCTATATGCTTACATTGGTGGGCATATTCCCTGGGGCAAAATGGATCAAGTGGATGAAACATTTTTAATAAGACAATGAAAAGGTTCTGGAATCCCTCTTTGAGCATCCCACTTGCACCCCCACTTGCACACACACACACATGCCCACATGCATGCACACTTCCTTCTCTTTTAGTTTTCATCAGTCTTGAAGACTATGCTTTGTGTGTGTCGTCGCCCCCCCCCCGTCAATGACGATGCTAGCCTCTGTCCTTTCACTGTCCTTCTGCGGCACAGGGAGGCCAGGAGCACCTGAGAACCACCCTGAGAACAGAACTCGGAGTTCCCAAAGGTAGTGAATGGATCAGCTGACCGTCAGTCTTCTTCTATTGTGCAAACACGGCCTTTTCCTAGAGCCCCGAGCAGGGTAATTGTCTGCTTTATTGAAGTTTGTAAACTTTTCAGTTTAATTTTCTCATGTGTTTGGGTGTTTTGCTCCATGTATGTCTATCTGAATACCACATGTATGCCTGGTGTCTGTGGAGGCCAGAAGAGGGCAGTGGACTTCCTGAAACTGGTGTTACAGACAGTTGTAAGTTGCCCTGTTAGTGCTGGGAATCGAACCTGAATCCTCTGGAAGAGGAGCCAGTGCCCTTAACCACTTAGCATTTCTCCAGTCTCAGATTTCTGTTTTTCGGGAATACTTTCCATGTGCCATCTGAATTAGCAATTGTGGGATCCAGTAAGAACAAGGTGCTTGAAGTTCTCAGATTTCCATTTCCCTACATAGATGATCTATTACGGCTTCACACCTCAAAGACACTGCCTACCCCTTTCAATTATTCTTTTCTTAGGGCTCTCCATTATTTCCACTTTGACCTTTAGGTCTACACAGTCTTCGCAGTCCAAGTCAAAGCATTCATTCTTGCCAACACTATTCAGCCAGGAGAGGGAACCATGCCTTGGGCCCTCCTCAGGCCACCACGCCCACTGGCCTGCACTATAATTTAGGCAGAACTTATATGAGAGCATTTAATGAAGAGGATTTAGTTTTGCCAGCAGCACCAGGCCCACTGCTGGCATCTCAGATGTGTTTATTGTTTTCATGATTTTTTTTATTAATGTGATTGTGTTTAGTTTTTACAGCTTCTCTGGCACACTGTGTCTCCTCACTCTCTGCCTGGAGCATTTTGCGTGTCCTCCCTTCCTGTAACTGTTAGTCTCTCTCCCTCTCCCTCTCCCTCTCCCTCTCCCTCTCCCTCTCCCTCTCCCTCTCCCTCTCCCTCTCCCTCTCCCTCTCCCTCTCCCTCTCCCTCTCCCTCTCTCTCTCCCTCTCTTTCTCTCTCCCCTCTCTCTTTGTCTCTCTCTCTCTTTCTATGTGTGTGTGTGTGTGTGTGTGTGTGTGTCTATGTGTGTGTGTCTGTGTGTGTGTGTTTCTTTTTGTTGTTTTTGTTTTTTGAGACAGGGTTTCTCTGTGTAGTCCTGACTGTCTTGGAACTCACTCTGTAGACCAGACTGGTCTTGAACTCAGAGATCTGCCTGACTGTGCCTCCTGAGTGCTAAAAACAAAGGTATGCATCACCCCACCTGGCTTGACTGTAGTTTCTCAACCCACCCGGCCTCACCTTAGTGCACCAGCGGCTGTAACTGCTAGATGAACTGTGAGCTCAATAAGGCACTTGGCTATATGTTCTGTCAATGGTAACTTACCTCTGGCTTCCTGCTTTGGAGGGATTTTAAGGTCACCGAGAAAGAAGCAGTTAGTCCTATTTAATAATAACTTCTTAATTTATTCTGCTGGGAAGTGGAAGGATAGGCAGGGACTGCGGGTCTACATTGGTCACTGACGTTAAACTGTGCAGAATAACCCAAGAGCCTAGAAAACAATGCTGCTTCCCTTTCAGTGGGCTGCAGACACTCCCACGGGTCATAGAAACCCAGGACTCCTTAGTCAGAAAGAGTTCCTGTAGTAGCTTGTGCTGCAAGAACTATGATGGTATAGGCAAAAGTGACTGGGAATTTACCAGTTAATCCCTTTGTTTTCATTTTTCTTGATTACATTTGTTTTGTTCTTGATTTTATTGTTTTCTTGATTATAAAATATGTGCACTGAAGAAAATCCAGACTACAGCAAGACCCAGCAGGGATGTTATCACTTAGATGATAGTAAACCTATCATCTAAGCACATCATTGTTAACATAGTAGGGTGGATTTGGTTTTAGTCATTTTTTTTTCTTTCTTGTTTTGTTTCTCATCAACATCAATTTTACACTCAGTATATGATTTACATTGAATCAAAAATCAGAATATATTTAAAGGACAATGATCAGTCAGAAACATGCATTCAAATTTTTATTACCCTTTTTCTTATGTACTTGACAATTCAGGTAGAAGCCAGTTTCTTCACTGATTTATCTGTAGTTGACTATCTCCCCAAGTTTTTTTATTTTCTTGTTTTGGTGTTGGTCCTACAAGATAGGGTTTCTCTGTTTCACAACCCTAATTGTCCTTGAACTCACTCTGTAGACCAGGCTGGTCCTGAACTCACAGAAATCCACTTGCTTCTGCCTCTAGAGTGCTGAGATTAAAGCCCTGTACCACCAACACCTGGCTGAGTTTGTTGCTTTTTCTTAAGTTTAACAATCTAACATGATTATTTTCCCCATGACTTTGAATTATCTTCAAAGTTTGATTTCAACAGTTGATATGTTATTGCATCAAAAAGATTATTTTTTTCAGTCTTTCTATTTTTATACATTTCAGAGGCTTCATTTCCATTGGTCTCCTATTTTACAGTTGACTAAACATCTTACCACAAATCTTTATGATTCTGATTATTTCCCGAACATGAATTTCTAGAAGAATTTTGCATCAGTTGATAGCAAACACCTTCTAAACACTACTGCTGCTTTTGTCAGTATTCAAACAATGAACTCCCCCAGGCCAGTATCCATTTCCAACTCTCTGGCTATTTGAATCAAAAACAACAATGACATCATTAAACACAAGGCCCCAAGTAGAGACTTGACTGAATTACCCAGTTTGGAGGATTGCACTCACCAGATAAGGGAAAAAACTGCCAAGCATACACAAAGACAACACTGAAGTGTGAGCGTTGAGCAATGATTGCTTACCGCGTTGTAAAACCGGCTTATATTTGTTGTCTTCTTCTTCTTCTTCTTCTTCTTCTTCTTCTTCTTCTTCTTCTTCTTCTTCTTCTTCTTCTTTTTTTTTTCCTAGTTTTGATTTTTTTGAGACAGGGTTTCTCTGTGTAGCCTTGGCTGTCCTGGAACTCACTCTGTAGACCAGGCTGGCTTCAAACTCACAGAGGTCTGCCTACTTCTGCCTCTTGAGTGCTGGGATTAAAGGCAGGCAGCCCCACTGCCTGGCCTATATTTATCATTTTGTTTAATCTTTTCAACATCCTTCTAAAAAATAAGCTAATAAGAATAACCCCTGATCACTTTCATTTCCAAGTCTCTGGGATGGATGTAGAATCTCCATAACAGCCTATTTGTGTAGAATTACTTTCTCCTTTTAGCAGACAAGGAAACTTACCTAACTTGCCTATGATTTCCAACAACAAAGTGTGGAAAACTCATCCCAAAACTTGCAACACAGTATTTTCTCACTGCTTTTTCATGAGTTATAGGCTGCTGCTTCTTGGAATAAGAATGATACATTTTGGGGCTAGAGAGATGGTTAAGAGCACTGGCTTCTCTTCCAGAGGACCCAGGTTCAATTTTCGGTACCACACTACAGCTCACGACCTATCCATGTGGCAGCTCATAGCCATCTGTAACTCCAGTTCCAGGGGATTTGATACACCTGTCCCCCAAGCCTGGCCTCCATGGGCACTGAGCACACACATGGTCCACAGACATACATGCAGTCAAAACACTTATATAACATAACAACAAATAAATATAATAAATAGTTTTTAAAAGAGATATTTAAGTTGGATGTGGTAGTTTATGCTTATAATTCCAGGACTCAGGAGGCCGAGGTAGTGGAATTAAGAGTTTTAGACCCAAACTGGCCTACTGGGTGAGTCCATGCCCCAAAAGAAAAGTACATTTAACAATGCCTGAAATTTGGCAAGCCATTAAAGAGTCTTTAATGGATTTTCCAAGGAGATGCATTCCAGTATATTCAAAGAACCAAAGTAACTAAGTGTTAATAACTTGAGAGTCTACAAATTGAGGTTGGAGAGATCGCTCAGTGGTTAAGAGCACTGGCTGCTCTTCCAGAGGACTGGGGTTCAATTCCCAGCACCCACATGGGAGGTCACAACTGTCTGTAACTCCAATTCCAGGGGGTCTGACACACATACTTGCAGTCAAAACACAAATGCACATAAAATAAAAAGAAATAAAACAAATAAAGGAAATGCCAGGTTGTGGTGGCACACATTTTTAATCCCAGCACTCAGGAGGCAGAGGCTGGAGGACCTCTGTGAGTTCCAGCATAGCAAGGACTATTACACAGAGAAATCCTGTCTCAAGAAAAATCAAAATAAATAATAGGAGGGGGGAGCAACAATAACAAAAGGGGTATAGGAGTTATATCCCATAAGAGACTAAGTTCTGATGTTTGATCTAAGACTAGAAACTGGATACCAAAACTCAGTTCTAACAAGTAGCATGTAGTAAGTTGTAAGTGGCAAACTGGTTGTGTGCACATTTGTCTTCTCAAAGTTAGCATTTGGATAAAATGCTTTGCCTTGGTAGGAGTTGTTAGATATAAAATACTCCCGAATCCAACTTTCTAGTTAAAAATTCTGGCTGCTGCTGAATATTACTTTATTTGTTTATTGCTTATTTCTTTTATTTGTTCAGATACCACCTAAATATATTTCAAAATAAACGCATAACATGATCCATCAAATTAAACTTCAAAATTCAGCTTTCACTTGCTCATTAGCAGGTCCTTCATCAACTATCTGAGTTGGCTTCCTCTCCACACTGGGTAAAACAGGGGCTTCTGGACAAGCTCTGCACTGCTTGTCTGACAAAATAAAGAATGATGAATGAATGTGTAAGGTTGACCTATGCAACAATTAGCAAGCAGTGCATGACAGCATGTAATTAGAGCCTAAATTGCATGGTTCAGGCAAAATTACAGGTGAGTCTGGCATGGTGCCATTGATCCCTGGTACAAGTTGAACTGACTAGGGCTGACATCTCTAGCCTGAGGCTGTCAACTCAGGGATCCTTTGGCCATGTGTTCTGCTGACTTTAAGGGGCTAGTCACCAGATTCCCCTAATGTTGCCTATGGACAAGTGTACCCTAGGGAAGGGTGACATACAGTAAAAAGAGGATATCATAGGTGCAAAGCAAATTGAGATTTGAATTTTGTCTTCAGAAAGTCTTGTGAGCAAAGACAAATCGCCTCCTTTAAACCCTCCCCATATCTTCATCTGTGAAAGTTAGAAATAATTTATATGGCCTATCTCTCTTACGATATAACTCTGAATGGGTCGTCTGTTATAGCTATACCAGCTATTTATGGTGAGTGCTTATTCTGACTACTGAGTTCTCTGCCCTGTCCATTGTTACACTTTATTTAATCAAAACCGTTGGTAGTCTTGTAATAAAGAGCTGTTATATTGTTGAAAATTTAAGTATGAGCTACACAAATGGAAAAGAGGGTAGTTACTGAAAGCCATTTTTGCGACCCATCCCGGCACGCTTGATTTTGCACACATCTTAAGCTCCACACAAACAAAATCTGTCTGTTAACCCCGAGTCCCACTTTTCCAAGATACCGGATTCTCTGAAGCAGGCACAGCCCCCAGGGAGTCCACATGAAACCCCCACCTTCCACAAATACCTCCATCTGTCCTCCCCTGCCCCCACCCTCACGTGTGTGGCTGAGAAACTTGGATTCTGGAGCTGCCCAGACTCCAGCTGTTTAATATTGTGTGGCAGCAGCAGTAAAGGGGACAGAGGCGAGAGATTCCAGATGAAAGCAAAACTCAAAGAGAACCGGACCTCGGAGCATTGATACCAAACTCAGTGGGTAACAGCCTCCGTTAAATTTGTTCAGTCAGCCATTCACCAGGGAAGAAGTTTCTCACACACCCCTTTAGGGTTTAGAGTGAGGGGATGCTTCCATGGAGAGATCAGTGTTCCCGGGACTGAGCAGTGCACAATCGAATGCCAAAGCTACGGCTGCAAACTTGGGTAGCGTGTTTGCTTGTTTTGCTTCAAGCATATTAATTTCTTTCTCCTTCATAAAACACTGGGGAGCCGTTGGAACACTGGGCCACAGCAACAGAATACGCCATGTGCCATTCAACTCCACACTCTCCTCCCTTTCCACCCCCCGCACGGGCAAAATTTAATGGATACCGAGCCCTGCCACTTGCTCTCCTTGGCATAACCGAAGCTGGCCAGTCTCTTTAGATGGTGGCTGGAAAGTCTCTCATTCCTGACTGAGCCACGAGGAAGGAAGGGAAGCACATCTCTCCCTCAGAATGAAAAATCATTCCTTCTTCCTTACCTTACATTAGTTGATTTGCCAACTAGGAAATGAAGTTGCTTGAGGCTTGAGGGCCCCAGTTGAAGAAGCCAATTGCTCTCTTCTCCGGATAAGGAAGGACCTAGAAAATGAATCATACAATCTAGCAATGCCAATTGTTCTTCTTTTTAAGTGTTGTTTTATTTAGTCTCTAGTCTTAAAAACCTTCCAAACCTTCTTTCTATGATTCATCTAAGAGAGGTCACGATGGGCTCAGTCATGTTCCTTTCTTTGACTTTTCTCCAAGTTTTCTGATACTGTGGGCAAACACCAATCTGGCTTAGCTCAGCTCACCGAGCTGACCCCCCTGATCCGCCCACCTGTACCTTCTCCTCCTATGTGTCTCCCCGAACTTCATCTAAGCACCATGCTGCCTTTTCTTCCTAGAAGCTCACTTTTTGCCTTCTCTTCTCGGCCATCTAACATTCTTTCGAGACTTCCTATGGCAGCGTCTCCTCTAGGAAGTCTTAGTGGAGCCTCTATTCCCAGCTCCCCGACTCTGCTGTACATGGAATCCTCCTCGCCTTCATCATGAATCTGCTATGAGCATTGTAATTGTAATGGTCACTCTCTCTCTCTCTCTCTCTCTCTCTCTCTCTCTCTCTCTCTCTCTCTCTCTCTCTCTCTGTGTGTGTGTGTGTGTGTGTGTGTGTGTGTGTGTGTGTGTATGGGGGCTCCATCTGTCTCTTGCAGGTATTCTTGGCTCGAATACCTGCAAGCCCAAAGCCAATTCCTATTTTTTCATATTTGTACCTCCAATGTTCAACACATCTGAACAATATATAGTAAATCAAATGGATGAATGAATAAAGAATTAAAAACAAGCATCCTGTCACAGCCATGGAAGCCTAATGTACCTGTGTGGGCTGGAATGTTGAAAGGATTCCAAAACCTTGGGCCTCAGGTGAATCATAACTTGAAAAGCAAAATATAATCTCTTACCTAAAGCAAGTTAAGACTCGTTTATCTTAGATGTAAAGTTGTATGGCCATCACATTTCGTTTTAGATATGAATAGTATGTCTGAAATGACTTTCAGCAGTACGGCCTTTAAAAAACTTTTTGAAATAATTATAAATCACACAAATTGTAGAAATAACAATACACAAGTATCCCATATACCTTTTGCTCACTTCCAGCTACAACAAAATCACTATTCAAACTATAGTACAATATCTTAATAAATTGACATGATATCACCATCAATTGCATTCAGATTTTACCAGGCTTACTTACATGCTTAATTTAATAAATAGTTGTATGGTTTAAAAAATATTTGGGGCTCAAAAAAGTCTACAGATGTAGTGTATGCCATATCAAAAGCTCAATAGAAATAGAGAAAAACGATTCTAAAAGCCATATACACTTCAGGAGACCCTGACTAGCCCAAATTATTTTGAGAAAGACCAAAGCTTAGGGATGCATGCTCTGATTTCAAAGCATTCTACAAAGCAATAGTAATTATTGCATTATTAGAGTCATATAATGATGAATAGACAATCAGTATGTAAAGAGCCCAAAACAAATCCTTACATATATGACCCAATGACTCTTGTCAGGAGTGTCAACAGGAAAGCTGGAGAAATGCTGTTTGCTCACCAATTACCATTCAACAAATGGCAAGGTTATCTACCATATCTTAAAAATTTTCTTGAAGTGGTTAAACACACATGCACGTGTACACACACACACACACACACACACTTTTTAAAAGTCACTTTAACCCCACAGCTGCCTAGCTGAGAGAGAAGCTGACCCTTCCTGCTCCCTTTCTCTTCGCAGCTCACACCACATGGCCAGTAACTCCCACAGAGCCACATTCTAAATCCTGGCTCCTACTCCCTTCTGCAATTGCCCTAGTGCAGACCTTTATCACTTTTTTACTTGGCATGTTACAAAAGCTTCCATCTGCCTCCAGCACAGCTTAACTTTCCACATTCCTGTGAGAGACACCTTTGAAAGGGTACATATGAATCCTCAACATCACAAAGACAAGAAGGAGGAGGGGAGAAAGAGAATGGAAAAGGAAGAAGGAAGAAGATCAAACAAACAAAAAAAGGGGCAAGTTTAGCTGCATCTACACAACCCTCTACACTTGTTGGTTGACCTCAGCATCTGCTTTTAGGATGAACTCAAACTCCTTAACAAAGGACACCAAATCCTTTACACTGGTCCCAATAACCCACCAATGTGGTCCCCAATCACTCCCATCCACCCCAGTTACTGGTCAACTTTTGCAAAATGCCCCAGGATCTTTTATGTCTCCAGTGCTTTGGGTGCTCTGTTTGCTATACCTTTACTGATTTCATCAAACTCATACCTGTCATGCAAAATCTTGCTCAATACTTAGTACCACTGGCCGTCCTTGCTCACCACATTCACTCAGGCTGTGCTAGATGTCTATTACTTGAGTCCACCTCTCAGCTGGTATTTATTCTTACCAAATCCCTTACTGCACTGCCCACTACATTTCACAGTTGGAAGTTACCTGGTCTGTCTGCATTTTCTATACTTGGTTTGCAATTCATGATGCTCAGGCTTGGGTAGCATCCTTGCTGTCCTAAAACCTTGGAGAGTTTTTGGAACAAGATAGGTGATGGCCAGATGTTTGCTGAAGGAAGGAAAGAAAGGAACTGACGAGCTGCCAGCTTGTAATAATTCTTTTCCTTCCAGCTGTAGACTAGCACGCTCTCCCCATCAGCTGCTGGGTCTTAAGTGTCCACATGGGTCGTCAGAGAAGTCATTCTAGCTGACCACGAAGGCACAGTTGTTTAGGTGATGGAAAAAAATGATTTGATCAAATTCATGTGGTGGCTTCATATAGACACAGCTGGCCTCTCAGCTTGGGAGTGATTACATGAGACGAGAAATCCTGACACTTTACTCTTGTGGGGTTAATCAGTTCATAACATTTTTGTAAGGCACTGTGAAAATAAACAGAATTGGCCAATGTTGTACAACAAGAAAGAAAATTCAAGCTTCTTGGACATAGAAAAACAACTTCAAGTTGCGTAAAGTGTATTTGATGAAATCTATAGAAAGGAGCTGGGCAAGGAAGCATACTTAGGACAGATGATTGTGAGTTCAAAACCAGCCTGAACTACACAGTGAAATGCTATCTCAAGAAAAAGAAATCCATAAAACTGTACTCCACAAGAGCATGCTTCCACTGTATACAAAAATTAAAAAATAGATCAACCAGGATAATGGGGGACTCAAATGGTATTAAAATTGTAAAATTGGATCTAACTATATTTCAGATGAATAGCATAACCATAATAGAGAGATGGGGACCATGTGAACCATGTTAGAGGATTATCTCAAGGGTATTGGAACACAAAGTAAAAAGTGTACACAAATATTATGCTGTAGTTAATAAGTCTATTTCTCGTGTGGGTGTTTTGTGCATGCTAGGGTTAGACAAAGAAGTTAAATCCTGATGCTGTATTAGAGTCTGGGGTATCACTGTGAAAAAAACACACACACACACAAAGCTTCCAGCAAAGTATTCGGTAAATAGTGAGTATTGAATAAATGCTAAAGATTTTTATGTTTCATCTTTCTGCTTCTAAAGAATATACCTATGTGTGTGTGCATGTGTGTATACTATCTATAGTGCCTGTGTGTGTGAACTGAGGGTACACCTAATGTTCATACACGTTTCTGAGAGGAAATGGATGAGGTGATGTTTTAGTAGCAGTGAAAATGCTCTGAGTCCAAACCTTGGTTTCTGCACATCTCAAGTGTTTGTTGCACAATGACCTAGTATTTTGTGTTGTGAAAATGCAAGTGCTCAAAAAAAAAAAAAAAGAAAAGAAAAGAAAAGAAAAAGAAAAAAAAGAAAAAGAAAAAGAAAAAGAAAAGAATGGAGAGAAGAGATGGAAAGGCAAAGAAGCCAAACTGGACCTGAAGGTGGGACAATAAATAAATATCAAATGCATCAGGTTAGACCACCCCCTACCCCACCACCAAGAAAGACCTCTGTATGTAGCTCTGCCTGCCCTGGAACTGGCTCTGCCCTGGTGGCTGGCCTCAAAGTCAGAGATATGCTTGCTTCTGCTTGGGGTTGTAACTTTTAAAACGCAATAGTTATTAACAAGTCCCTCTGATATAAATGAATGATAGAATTAATGAATGAGGTAAAGTAAAATAACAAATGTAGAAGGAGTTAGAGAAATAGAAAATAGGCTAGGCAGTGGTGGCACACACTTTTAATCCCAGCACCCAGAAGGCACAGATAGGAGGATCTCTGTGAGTTCAAAGCCAGCCTGGTCTACAGAGGGAGTTCCAAGACAGGCTCCAAAACTACAGAGAAACCCTGTCTAACAAAAAAAAAAAAAAAAAAAGAAAAAGAAATAGTTATTACAATACCATAGCAATGAAATTTTAGATCAAGGGCTAGAGTACTTGACTAGCAGAGACAAGGCCTTGGGTTCTATCTCCAGTCACACACACACACACACACACACACACACACACACACACACACACACACGAGAAAAATCCAGAAATTTTAGGTCAAGATCCAATGACACATGTTAACATTCATGTAGATATTTGAGGACATTCAAGATATAAGATAATTAAATAGTCTCTAAACATCATCTTGAGGAGATACATTTTTTTAAAGATGTATATTTTTATTTTTAATTGTGTGTGTGTGGGGGGGTGTACATGAGTGCAGATGCCAGGAGAGGTCAAAGGCATCACATTCCCTAGAACTGGAGTTATAGGAGGTTAGGAGTTACCCAACATGGGTATTGGGAGTGGAACTCCAGGCCTCTGTAGAAACAGTGTGTGCTTTTAACTTCCAAACCACCTCCCTACTCCTGTTCCACAAGTCAGTGTACTGGTTCTAAGATTTTATTACATTTATCTATGGGGCTGAGGACAAACCCAGAGCCTCATGCCCAGCAGAAAAGTGCTATACTGCTAAGTCACACCTCTAGTCATACATTATTTTTTTTTTTACTCGTAATCACCTTTCATGGACTAAAACCCAACAGAAATCACATAACTAAACAATCAGTGTTAAAACATCACCAGTAAAAGGACATACAGGTGTTAGGTACCCTCAGTGTGATGTACTGGGAACATGTCTATGGTAGTCATGAGTTGGTGCAATAGCTGACCAATGGTATTCAAATGTATCAGGTCATGGAAAGGAACTGTTACAGACTGAAAAAAGAAAGGAAATATGATGACTGAATGTAGCATAGCACCATGGACTGAATCTAAAAGTGAAACAGGAACTGGTTAAAAAGTTGGTGAAATCCAAATAAAGTTGGTAATGTACTTAGTGGTAGCATAACGCTGGTAATTTGTGGGTGTTTATAGATCGTATGTGTGCATGCCTTGTGTGAGAATGAACATACATGTGTGTGCATGTATGTGCAGGCCAGAAGTTGACATCAGGTGTTCATCTTGTCTTTGGAGGCTAGATCTCTCACTGGGCATATAGCTCACCAACTGTCTAGACCAGATGACTAGAGAACTCAAGAGTTCACCTGTCCCTGCCCCTGTACTTAACATGCCAAAGTCACAGCTGTGTTCTGTCACGCCTGCCTTTCGTGTGTTTGTGTGGTGGGGGGGGTATCTGAACTCAGCTCCCGATACTCACACACCAAGCACGTTGTCAACTGAGCTATCTCCTTAGCCCAGAATAACATCTCCCATCACCTAATATTTATTTTTTTTTAGTTTTGATTGCTGGACTTCATCGCTAAGGGTGATGAAAATAGGTGAAAAATATGTCTGAACTCCATGTACTATATTCGCAAAATTTCTGTAAGTTTAAAATTAAGAAATCAAAGTTGAAAAAAAAAATATGGCCATGCAGATAAAAGAGGGAACAGAGGCAAGAAAGAAGAAGAAAGGCATGTTTGAAATTGTCTGATGCAGAACAAACCTCAGTGGGAAAATCCACTAGCATTAATATATTTTATATTTGAAGTCTCAAAAGTAGTATTACATTGTTTCTAAGTTTTTGAGAGATACTTTAAATTCCAAGTGTTGAACTGACATCTCTAACAAGACAGACAAACCATCACAAACTGCAGTCTAGCCTGTTTCTGGTGTGGCGTGCTAGCCTCACTCTGAGATCACGACCTCTTTCTGGGTACAGTGCATTTGACATGAGCTTTGGAGCTACCCTTCAGCATCCTGTTGAGTGTGCAGGCGATTCCTGGCTTAGCCACACTCCCACTGACCTCAGATTCCTAAATCCCCAGCTTGGGAGGAGCCAGAAGCTGTCTGGCTTGTGGATTCAAACTGTATGGCTTTAAAGATACAAGATACCAAAATTACATTTACATTGTGTTTTCTGACATAAAGTGGTCCCTAAAAAGTAAAACACATTATGGACCCTAATTAAAATTTTCCTGTCCTAGTACAATTAAACATATGGCATTTTTAATGTTAAAATAAAAAACTCACAAAGCAGGAATTTCCAGAAACAATTTTAGTAAAGCAATCCTCCATCTTTTTTTTTTTTTAAACCAAACCATATTTTTTTTTAGCGTTTAGCCATGCAGTCAGATGTTTGACTGACAGTGTGTGTGTGTGTGTGTGTGTGTGTGTGTGTGTGTGTGTGTGTGTGTTTCTATAGTGTCCTTAGTTAGCAATGTGAGCCCAGACTGTGCCATAAAAACAGAAGGTCGTTGATCATTAGTCTGCGTAAAATACAACACTTGGGCATCTCGCTTGGAACTTGCTTTATAACTTGTTTCAAGAGGTGGTGCTTAGAACTGAAGAGAGCATTGTACGCCTGAATGAGCGCACCAAAACATCAGGCCAGACCCGGGTGTGGGCACCCACTTATATGTGCAACTGCCTTTTTACCTAATTAATCCTCTCCTTGCAAGCCTGGACGCAGCCTGTGCACCACGCACTCTGCTGGGCACTGGAATGCTGGATCCTACAGAACCCGCGGGCTTTCATGGAATGTTTCTTGTTCAGGGCCCTTGAAACAGTAATATCAAATGCAGCAGAAGCAAAGAGAAAATGACCTGAGCTTCAGTGAGAACAGTTGCTTTCCATCACATCCCTAGCCTTGTCACGACCCTGCTTAGAAACCTTGCAGGGGCCCCTGCCTGGAAAGACTCCAAAGTCTTCAGAGCCAACTCAGATTTCTGTTTCCACAGACTCCCTCCGCTGGACCCTTCCTCCCCCTCCCCCCCAAGATCTCTAGGCCTGCCTGTTTCCAAAAGTGCAGTCTGCAGGCTACCTGACACGAAATAGATCGGCAGAACTATACAAAATGCAGATGCCCCTGCTTCAGCCCTGCCTCTGAAGCCAAGAGTCGGAGTGCCATCATGTAAAGACCCAGGTACGTGTATGAAAGGAGGGTGCAGACCTAACCACTCCAAACAAATCTTATTTCCTTGATCGCAGTATGTATTTATTTATTTCTCAATCCCTCTGCTTTTTTACCCCTGCTTGAGACAGGGTTTCTCTGTGTAACAGTGCTGGTTGTCCTGGAACTCGCTCTGTAGACCAGGCTGGCCTCGAACTCACAGAGATCTGCCTGCCTGTGTCTCCCAAATTATGGGATTAAAGGCGTGGACCACTGTCTAGCTCCTCTGTGTTTTGTTTTTCTTTCCACAAACTCACTGAGCTTCCTTTATTGAGTTACAACTCTTATTTGGGAATTTTTCTCCTGCCTTTTGATTCTTCTTGATCAATGAAACTGACTGAACATCTAGGAAGTATAGAGAGCAGCATGCAGAGGGACCACAGACAGGAACTGGATGTCATCTTTGTCCCCAGGATGCTCACACAACGTGGTTCTGTCTCAGTACTCTCAAATGGCAGACGGAGAGCTGCAGCTTTGGCGAGCCTGTGGAGATGTCACCAGTGCACATGGAGACTGTCTATGGACTGGAATTTGTGAGGTCCAGGAGAGTAGACCGACTTTCCCAGGGAGGGACATGCAGTGCTTTTCCACCGGGTTCCGTGTGGACACATGGTTTGTAAGGGTAAAACCTTAGGAATCTTTGTGACTGAAGATCCCTTCAATGACCTAGATTGTCTTAGAGGAAACTGGGGCCAGACCTGGGCCCACAATACTTTCCAGTGGGTTATAGCGATGCATCTTTTCATGAGAGACTATCCACAAATGTATATCCAATGAAAATTTATGAACCTATAAAAACAAAAACTATTAACCTCCTCTGGCAGTGTTAGCATCTCAGAGTCTCTCCTTTGACATGGAATGCACCTCACAGTCTAGGCCCTTCTCTTGGGCCCCCTTTCACTTTCTGTTGTAGATTTATTTTTTGTTTCTCTGTGTTCAAGCCGTATTTCTTTTAGCCTTGCAAATTGGCTTGCTATGTTTTTCCTTCCCGGGCATGTCATTTAGTCCTTCTAATGTTTCTTCTTTCTCTTCTCACTTTATTTTCCTCATTTCCCCATCCCTCCTCCCTCCCAGTGGCTCACATCCTGAGGATGAATGCAGGCAGAGTTAATCCAGCAGGGAACTCATGTCTGTGAGCCAGGACAGATGAAGTAAGGTATGCCTTAACAGGCAGCTCAGGCTCTGTCAGGAATCCTCTGAAGGGAAATATCACTAATCCCTCTCCTGGCTCCAGGCTCTACAATGGAATCAATCCTAGAAAACCCCAGAGAAAAAAGAGCTGAAGCTAGAAGTCCCCTTCCTCTGCTGGCACTACACACCAGAGACATCCTGGGGGCCCTAGCTCCCTGGCTCTTTACCTGGAAGAGCTTGAGTTTAAAATGTGAGTGGCCAAACTGCATCTGAGCTTGCAGTTGGTGGGGCAAGTTATAAGGCATCTTGAGAGGATTCTGTAACCTCCTGGCTCACTAACAGAAAGATTAGCTAAAAGCAAAAGGATCCCCTTAGCTCCCTGCAAGACAATATCCAGAGTGTATGTGGATGCACACACACACGGCTAAACATGTGCACATAAATAGGGCATGTGTGTACCTTCTGTTTCCCCTCCAAAACATCCAGTTAACATAGCTATGCTGAACTCATGAAGTCTGTACCTGTGTAGGACAAGAGATGTTCCTTGGTTTCCATCCTTGTTAATTAGGCCTATTGACTATATCACACGATTATACTAGTTTGACCTAATTATTCAAATAAGAAAAGATTGCTGTACCTGATGGAGAGGAGATAAAGAGATCAAGGCAATTTTCAATATTTATTCACATCTACTGGTCTGAGTCTTCCTTCCATGAGTCTTCCTTCACCTTAGACCCATCCTTTAACACGCACACCCTCAAGGGTCCTTGCTTGGCTTTTTTGAGTTGCTATCACTAGTCCACCTGAGCTGCCTCTGCTTCCTTCTCTCTGTTTTCTTTCCCTGTCTCCTCTGCTCTCTCTGGGTAGCAAGGGGCCCCAGTCAGGCTAATGGCTGGCTGTTAGGTCTTTAGAGATAAGAGGGGTTGGGTTTCTAGTTTAAAAGCTCGCCAGGCCCTGAGAGTCTGGGTCTCAGGATTTTCCCATTAGCATGTTAGCATAAATTAATTTATCGGATTGATCTGGTTTGAAACCAAGAACTTAAAAGTTTCTCCCCCAAACAAGTATAGTAACAATAGGATCCATATATATATATATATATATATATATATATATATATATATATATATATATATATTCTTTTCTTTTCTTTTTCTTTTTTCCAAGTTCCAAGCCATAACTCTGGTCAGTGGTCAGAAAAGTAGTCATAAAGAGGCTATTTCTGCAAAGTTAGAAAAGCCACATGCATGCCAGCCTCAGTGTTTGGTTATGGAGACATAGAGCAAGGGGTTGGGCTCTCCTCTTGGGGAGCACACATCGTCTTTTAGTAATGTTTTGAGAGGCTTTCCTTCACATTTGGGTGTCCAGCGTTTGGAGTTCTGAGGATGTTCTGTGGTGGAGGGATGAAGGTGCTTCCCACGAACCTATTATGAAATTGTGGAACATTATAAAGTGAAGCAGAAAACCACAGAGACTCCCAAGAAACAAAAATGGAGTGATTAAAGTAAAAATGAGAACCAGGAAGTAATGGCACACAACTTTCATCTCAGCACTCGGGAGGCAGAGGCTAGAGAATCTCAGTGAGTTTAAGGCCAGCCTGGTCTATAGAGCAAGTTCCAGGACAGCCAGGACTGTTACACAGAGAAAACCTGTCTCAAAACAAACAAACAAACAAACAAAAAAGTAAAACAAAAACCCAACCAATAATAGTAGTAGTAGTAATATAGTATAATATATAATAACAACCTAATAATAATAATTTAAAATTTGAGAGTCACAGGCTGAAGAATGGCTAAGTGATCAAGAGCACTTGCTGTTCTTACAGAAGACCTGGGTTCAGTGCCCAACACCCACACAGTACAGCCACCTGTGCCTTAGTTCCAGAGACTCTGATGTCCTTTTGTGACCTCTGCAGTGGCTAGGCACACATGTGGTGCAAATGCATACACACAGGCAAACACACTGAATGAGAATAAATAAAATGTATTTTTTAAAGCAGCTTGAAAATTAGACAAGTGTTAGATCTCACGGCAGGATTCACGACATGGCATGTGTGGAACAATGGAGCACTGCCTTGAGACAATGAAGAATGAGTTTCAACCTATTCAATGCTAATCAGTTATGCAGGCTTCATGAAGTGCCTGGAACTGTAGGAGATAATGTGGCCATACAGAGACGATCAGAGAGAAGATGCCACCTTCAAGAAGCAAGAAAGCAGGGCACTCGTCCTAGCTATGCATGGCCTTTGGCTCTGGTGTCCCCTCCTGTTCTGTCAGTAACAGGCTACCCTTCCTTCTACACAGGTGCCTGTTACTGACGAAGCAGGAGAGAATACCACATGCTGGCCCACTCACAAGGGCATGCTGAGGCAGCTTTGTACAACTCTGTGGCTCCAGCTTCCTGAGCTTGTGTGGACGTGAAGGTGGGAGACACCTCATTTGCAGGACCATCTCTGCCCACAGGTGCACACAGCCAAAGTGCTGAGATGAGCATTGTCGATGCCGACTTCAGTCCCACTCTCTAGTGTACACTACGACAGGAGAGGTTCCACTGCCACTCCACTTACATAGTTCCCATTACTTCAGGGTCCCAGACCTTGACTGACATGTGTTGCTATCAGGCCTGGACGTGAATGACACAGAGGGGATGAGGTAGTGTCTGGTGCTTCCTTTACTATTCCGTTTGTGGGTTGACACCACTGACCAGCCAGACAAATGCTTCAGGCCCATTGCAATTGCTGTGGTCATTAGTGATAAATGCCTTTGTTAGTAGCAGAGTTAGCATCAGCATTCTGAGGAAGCATTATCACTCAGTAGGGACCTCCATTCCCAGTGTAAGAACAGCTATACAGTATTATCCTAGCCCTACTGTTGATTGCACCACACTTTCCCAGACTCCTAGAGTTCCCCTACTCCTGTTAAGAAAGGCAGAGGGTCTCTCTGACTTTGTCACTTTGTATATATTTGTGCTTGTGGTCATTAGTTGTAGCTCAACAAGCTATAAGGAAACCACACTGTGGTGAATAAAGCTAACATTAGGTGACAACACCCCAGAACATGTCTTGAGGGGAAATTTGCTTATTATGAAGGTATTCAAAAGTGGTAGAGATACCCAGTTCTGGAGATGGACAAATCTCAATAGAGCAGTATGTGTTAAATGCCTTTCTCACCCCCATAGACAGCTGACCTGAACAAAGAGGAGCTAATGGGCCCCCAGACTGATAGCTGGGAATCCAGCATTGGACCGACTCAGACCCTCTGAACATGGGTCTCACTTAAAAGGCCTGGGCAGTCTAAGGGACCTCAAACAGGGGAACCAGTATGTATTCCTGATGCACAAAAGGACTTTGGGAACACATTCCCTGTTACGGCAGGTTTTTCCTACCCACCTGCCTCCCGGTCCTGCCACCATGGTCCTGCCGCCACGTGAGCCCCAAATAACACTCAGAGACTCTGTATTTGATACAATCCTGTTGGCCAATTACCATTATTGTTTATGGGCTAGCTCTGTCTTAATTATTAACCCATTTCTACTTATCTAAGTATTTCCACGTGGCTCATCTTATGGGGAGCAGCGGCCGGCGTCTTCCTTCCTCCCCGGGCTACATCTTGACTCCTCCTTCCCACTTCCTCTTTCCTCCTTGTCTCCTAGCCCCACCTATCTAGTTTCCTATTGGCCAACGGGGCTTTATTAATTAACCAGTATGAGAAACAACATATTTACAGAATAACATCTCCCATCAATTCCCCATGGAGGGATACTCCCTTAACCTAGAGGCAGGAGGGAGGGCCTAGTCCCTACTCCAAATGACATGACAGATTTTGTTGACCCCTCCTGGAAAGCATCACCCTCCCTGTGGAGTGTCGGGGGGGGGGAATGGGATGGGAGGGTGAGGGGAGAGGGAACTGGGATCGATATGTAAAATAAGAAAAATAAATAAGTAAATAAATAAATGCCTTTCTCACTGTTGTGATGAACATCTGAGGAAACAACCTAAGAAAGGGAGGACTGGTTTTGGAGCTACAGTTGATCTTGACGCAGAAGGCTGAAGTGGGAAGGTCCTTGACAGTGACAGCTTGTGATGCAGCTTAATATGTGTCACTGACCAAGAAGCTGAGATCTCAGGCTAGAAGCAGGGCAGATGCTATTCCCTAAGGCCTGTTCCCTAGTGACCTGCTTTCTCCAGCTAGACCCCAAAACCTCCCAATGCATCACCACTAGTTTGGAACCAAGTATTCAAACAATTGGTCCTATGGGGAGCAGTTCACATTCAAGCTATAACCTTCATTCTCATAATACAATCTCATAATGCAAAATAGTAATAATAAGCCATCTTGTAATGCAAAATCCACTAATCCAACTTCCAAAGTTCTTATTATTCAATAAACTCGCCATATTCAAACATTTCAGTGTCTCTTCTGTGACTTGAGACAATATCTTTTCCCCAGTTCAAAAAATTCATTACATTGATTCTATGGCAATTTTACATGTTGTACATAACACATACTAACCACACACATCCCACTACTATCTCCCACCACCCCAGTCGATCTGCTGCCTCTTACAAATCTCTCTTTCACATTCATGTCTATTAGTTTTATTTTGGGACCCACTGCATTTAACTAGGTCTGTCTGACCATGGGTTTGCAGCAATTCCTGGAGTCTGGTGGGCTCCAGATACACCGGATACACAACTAAAGTAGATGGCATCCCATCTCACAGAATCTATCACCAGCCAACAATTCCACAGGAGTAGTGAGTGGCTCATCATGTCCTCGCCTACCCATGGCTGTCGAAAGTATAAGACAGAGAAATAATTTTAAAACCTGCAAGAGGGGCTAGGGAGATTTCTCAGTGAATAAGAGCACCTGTTGCTCTTGTAGAGGACTCTGTTTGGTTCCCAGCACCCACATGGCTACCCACAACCATCTATAATTCTAGTTCTGGGGGACCTGATGCCTTCTTCTGACCTCTATGGGCACCAGACAATGCACATGGTACACCTACATATGGGCAAGAAAAATACTCATATGCATAAAATACAATAAATAAATCTTAAAGATTGTACTACAAGAGGTTGCATACGAGATCTCTCACAGTTAATGATGTCTTTCTCAGCAGAAATTCTATTGCTTGGGAAGAATAGAATGGCATATTATAAGTCCTGAAACAACATAACTGCTGCACCTACCAAACCTATGCTTTATAAACAAAGGAAAAAAATCCTTCTAACACAAGAAACCAAGGGAGTTCATGACCAGAGACCAGCCTTGCATAACAGGGATTATACCCAGATAGAAAGAAAGAAAGCTAACAACCATTGAAAGCCTATGAAAATAGAGATTCCAGTAGAAGAGTAGATATGCAAAAGAGACAAGGAAAATAATCAAACATCAACTATATAGCAAACTACTAAAATATAAAGATAAACAAAAGAGGAAAAAAAAACAAAAAGAGGAAGAAAAAACAAAGAATGCTCCTCCCTCTCTCTCTCTCTCTCTCTCTCTCTCTCTCTCTCTCTCTCTCTCTCTCTCTCTCTCTCTCTCTCACACACACACACACACACACACACACACACACACACAAGCACATACAGAAAGAAAAAGAAAAAACAGGAGGAAGTCCTCACTTATCAACAAGATCTGTGACTATGGATGGAAGCAGTTCTCCAATGGAAAGATACAAACTGGCTGAAAGAACAGCATTAATATCATTGGAGACCATTCTGCCCAAGAGACTCATCTCACCAGGAAAGGCACAGATGGGCTTCGGGCTAAGGTTTAGTGTCCTAGTTTGGCCTCTGTTGTACAAAAAACTGACCCCAAACAACCTGGAAAGGAACAGGTTTGTTTTAGCTTACAGAGGACAGTCCACCATTAAGGGAGCTGAAGTAGAGACCACAGAGGGGCACTCTTTACTGGCTTGCTCTCCATGGCTTGCCCAGCTTACTTTCCTGTGTAACCCAGGACCATCTGCCCAGGGGTGGCACTTCCCACAGTGGTGCAGACCTTCCCATATCAACCATCTCCATTTGCAGAGGATCTTGCAACCTTTTCTGCCCTCCTTGGGCAATGCATACATGTGGTGCTTGTGCAGACAAAACATCAAACACATAAAAGAAAAATTTAAAAATCTTAGCAAAAATTAACTTAAAATAAATCTTTAAAAAAGATTTATGTCATGTCCTATATATTTTCTGACAACAATGCAATTACACAAAATAATTTTATGTTATTAATAACCTTTATTAGCTATTAATATTTAAATTCTTGCTTATAATGAACAAGTTATTAATTAATTGTTAATAAATTAAAATTTTAATAAATATTAAATTTTATTAATGAATGCAGTAACACAAGAAATTATGCAAATACTTGAAGACTGAACAACATAATTTTGAATGGATGAGTCATCAAAGAAATGAAAAGTAAATTTATAAGACTTCTAGAGACAAATCAAAATGGAAATACAACATACTAAAACTCCTGGGATTTAGCAAAGAAACACTAAGAATTGAGTTCTTCATTTTGTTGCTTTGTTAGGGTTATATTATATAGCCAAGGCTGGTCTGAAATTAAACATAAGATTAAATTGGGCATGGTGTTGCATGCCTTTAGTCCCAACATCCAAAAGGCAGAGGCAGGAGGATTTCTGTGAGTTTGAGGTTAGCCTGGTATACACAGTAAACTGCAGTACATCTGAGACTATATAAAGAGACCCTGTCTCAAAACAAAATAAACCAACAACAAAATGAGATGAATATAGTGGATTCGTTTATAAAAAACGGAGACAGTTACATAATCTGCATTTTGGTTTACCATCAACAGACAGGAAATATATCTTGTTTTTATTTGTCAGATATTTTACAGAGAATCTCATAACCCAGCCAAGACTGGCCTTACGTTTGTGATCTCTGGTTTCAGCCTTCAGATTATTGAGATTACAAATATGGATTACCACACCCTGCCAAGAGGGAAGTTCATAGTAACAAGGGGCTACCAAAAAAAAATGTAAGCTGTTATTTTGAAACAGGACCTTATGAGTCTCAGGATGTCCTCAAACCCAAACCTGTCCTCAGCCAAAGATGACTGAACTGCTGGTCTTCCTGCTTCTATGTTCCAAGTGAAGATGGAGATTATAGGTGTGAGCTACAATGTTTAGTTTCTATGGTGTTAGGTATGGAATCCAGGTTTTCATGCATGTTTAGCAAGAACTTTACCAACTAAAACTCCCCAAAAGTAGATTTTAAATAAATAACCAAATGATGCATCTCAAAGATTTAGAAGAAAGAAAAACAAGTGAAATCTGGAGTTAGTTGAAGGAAAGAAACATGAAGGTCAAAGCAGACGTAAACAAAATAGAAAAAAAATATGAGAGATCAACATAATAAAAAGTGTTTATGAAGGTAAAGATGTTAACTACGTTTTAGTATAACCAAGAAAACAGAGGAAAGACCAAAATGAGTAAGATTAGAAGTGCAAATGGAGACACTGCAGCCAGGCATAGCACTCGCCTTTAATCCCAGCACTCTGGAGGGAGGCTGGTGGATCTCTGAGCTCAAGGCCAGCCTGGTCTACAGAGTGAGTTCCAGGACAGCCAGGGCTGTACAGAGAAACCCTGCCTTGAAAAAACATAAAAAAGAGGAATAAGGAGGAGGAGGATGAGAAAGGAAGGAAGGAAGGAAGGAGGGAAGGAAGAAAGGAAGAAAGAAAGAAAGAAAGATGAAGACATTGCAACTGATTTGCTAGGCACAATTATGAAAACCTGTGTGCTAGGAAATTAGAAAACCTATAAGAAACGAACTTATTGCAATGCTGAGGCTGGAACCCTCATGCACATTAAGCAAATGTAATGGTACTAAATCATATCTTTAGCCCTGGAGGGTTTCCTTCAATTGGTTTTGTTTTGAAATAAGGTTTCACTGTGTTACTCAGACTGAGCTCAAAGTCCCAATCCTCCTACCTCCACTTCCTAAATGCTAGGGTTAGAGGTATGTGCCACCATACCTAAATGCAAGAAATGGGAAAAATATGCAGACATTTACTATCTACCAAAAATGAACCACAACGACATAAAAGTTAGTGTAAGCCAGTAACAAGCAATGAATAACACTAGGAAAAAAAAAAAAAAAAACTTCCCAGTAAAGAAAACTCTGGGCTGGGTGGGCTTCATTGCAGGATTTTACTGAAATTTTAAGCAAGAATTAAGTACTAGGACACCAATCAAGCTACAAAACCTTTGACCTATAATCTGTCCTGCCTGCAAGATGTGCTAGTGGAATGGTGACATAGAACTTGTACAAGTGGCCAACCAATGACTGGTCTAATGAGATCCATGCCATGAGAGGAAGCCCATACCCAACACTGCCTCAAGGGCCAGGAACCAGAGGCTGAATAGCCCAGAGATCTAGCACAGAACCAAACACAACTAGCAAGAAGAAGAAGAAGAAGAAAAAGTGAGTCTTAATGGTACTCTGATGTATTCATAGATGGGAGAGTCATCAGAGAGGATTCATCCAGCAACTGATGGGAGCAGATGCAGAGACCCACAGCCAAACATTAGGTAGAGCTTGGGGAATCCTGTAGAAGAGGGTAAGGAAGGATTGCAGGAGTCAAGGGGGTCAAGGATACCAGGAGAACACAGCCCACAGAAACAACAGAGCAGGGCTCATAGGGACTCACAGAGACTGAAGTGGCAATCGCAGTGCCTGCGTGGGTCTGCATTAGCTCCTCTGCAAATACGTTATGATTGTTAGCTTGATGTTTTTGTGGGATTCTTAACAGTGGAGGTGGGGATGGTTGTGTCTCTTTTGCCTGCTCTTGTGATGCTTTTCCTCATCTAGCCTTGATATGAGGGTTTGTGCCCAGTCGTATTGTAACTTGCTTGTCATGTTCAGTTGATACCCATGGGGGGTGGGGTGGAGGGAGGAACTGGGAGGAGGGAAGGGAAACTAATTCTTCTCAAATTTTCCAATAGGATAGAAGCATGGAAGGTGAGTCCAAATTATGCTATCTGGCCCTGTTACCAAAACCAGTAAAGAAGCATGGCAAGAGAATGCCGATGAGGTGGTCTACAAGGTGGGTCCCCAAGAAATTGGGGCCATTCTTGCAGCAAGGTTGCTTTTCCAGGGATGGGCCTTCCTTAGTATTCCTCACAGCCTCTCATCACTGCATCCTGTGGGGATAGATTTCAGAATGTAGGTAGCATCTGGAGACCTGAACAACACTGTTCACAACAATGACAGATGGTTCTCTTTACACTTTTGAAGTTTTATTTTTGTCGTGTCTATTTTATCTAAAAGAAAAAAAAAAAGAATCATCTAAGCATGTGATTAGCAAAGTAAGAGAACAAGAAAAGACTGTTAGAAAATTGTTTGTTTGGTCCAGTGAGACTAGGTTTTAGGAAAGGTAAGATAGGGGACTGTTGTTTTTGGTTACCTCTCCTTTGGTGCTTTCTTTAAAAACGTACTCATTTATTATTGTGATTATTATTATTATTATTATTATTATTATTCAGAAAAGAGAGGGACAGAAAGGGGAATCAGGAAAATATAGTGGTGGGGAAGGTAATGTTTAATTCTAAGAAATGGTAATAGCATTCCTTGAATATGTTATTATCAATCATCAAACTGATTCTAATCCAGTAATCCTCAGCCTTCCTAATGCTGTGGCTCTTTAACACAGCTCCTCATGTTGCGGTGACCCCTTACCATAAAAACTATTTTCATTGCTACTTCATAACTGGAATCTTGTTATATAAATATCTGATATGTGACCCCCAAAGGGGCTGTGACCCACAGGTTGAGAACTGGTGTTCTAAGGGTGAGAAATATTACCTTTGTTTAACCAGTAATGATACTAAAAGATTATGTCAGGTTAAGGATTTTGTTCAAGACCACTTCACTAAAACATGCTGTAGATGAAAGGTTTGAACTCCTTCCCCAAAGAATGAAGTGATGTTTGGTAGTGAGGGCCACTTGGGGATGAGCCAGTCCTTGCCCTTTATCCCTCAAGCTAGTCTAAACAATGCCATGGCCCAAAGGAATAGGCAAGGGACTAAGCGGGCCAGTGTTAGTCACTGTTTAACTGTATTGTGCTCCTCTAGCCTTTTAAATCTCCTCTGAGGAATTATTTCCTTCTACACGCTTAATCATCCTTGAGTATTTCCTTGAAGTAAATAAAGCAACATGGAGGGAGCAGCAGCCTGTGCCTGAGAGCTGGGACCTTTGTGGTGAAGGACTGGAGGCTGGATGAAGTCAGCAGGCTATTCTCACTGGAGCAGGACAGAAGCCCTGTCCAGGCACCAAGCCAGAGGCCAATCCAGAGACACCCTCTGTTTATCCTAGGGCTTGAAAGGGGCTCTTTGTTGACAAGTGTTATCTTTCTTGATAAACACATCAATCTTCTGTTTTAGCTTCATGGAAATAGTTCCTGGAGTTATGATACCAGCTCTAATAGTATTTTCTGTTCCTGGTTCCTGTGGCACCTTCTGAGATGGCTGAGACAGTAGAGGAGAAAGTAAGAGGATGTTAACTGGGGTGCATTTTAGTGACCCAGAGGGTACAGGAAAGGTTTCTATTGTGGTCCAGGCAGATGACAGAGACAGCACTAACCAAGGCTGCAGCTCTCTAGAGAAGGGAAAGGGAAAAGTTTCCCCCAAAAGTTCTACCTTTAGGTCCTTCATAAAAAGAAAGGAAGAAAGAAAAAGGAAAAGAAGAAAGAGGTGAAATATAAGCTTAAGCTTGCAGAGTATATGGTCTTGATTAAGTTCACACCAGGTCCTCCATGAAAATATAAGTATTACAGAGAATGCTGTTCCTAACTGGTAAATAGCTGAGCTTGGATGTAGGAGGCTCATAGAGGATTAACCAGGGTAATGGTTGACCCTTTGTTTACAACTATATTTGTAAGTGTTGTATTTATTTTTAGTTTCAGAGCCAGATATGAGCCCCAATCCCCACTGACATCTTCCATTGGCCTTACTTTGAAAAAGCACAATAGGTGAAATGACTCCCTTAAGTTTTGGATTGTCTTATTCTCCTGTCTGGTGGTTCCCCATGTGCCTCAGGGGGACTGGTATCTGTGAAACTACACTCATCAGCTCGAGGAGATGAGATGATGGAAGGAGAGGAGGAGTGAGCTATACCATTCAACTGCCATGCACAGGGCAGATGACTATCTAGTGGTCAGCTAATGTCTGGGGAGCAATGCAAAAGGTGGGCAGGGGTCCTGTGTAAAATGACCAGTGCACCACAGAGACCCTGTTCTACCCAAGTTTACTGTAGCTGCATGACCCTGGGGTAACTCTGGTTGACAGCAAGAGTGTTTAATTAAGTCAACATCAGACTAAAACTGTTTTCATACACATTTTAACTTAGCCAAAAGATTTCTCCATGCATGGGGACTGGAGAGATGACTCAGCAGTTAAGAGTGTTGACTGCTCTTGCAGAGGTCTGGGCTTCAGTTCCCAACACCCAGTCTGGTGGCTCACAACTGCTTGTGACTGGGGGGGGGTGTCTAATACCGCTGGCCTTTTGTTGGCACCTTCACTCATGTACACACACACACACACACACACACACACACACACACACAGAGAGAGAGAGAGAGAGAGAGAGAGAGAGAGAGAGAGAGAGAGAGAGAGAGAGAGAGAGAGAGAGAGAGAGAGAGAGCTAAAAATGATAGAAATATAAATTTTAGAAAACATTTCTCCATACACAGTGAACTGTATGCAATCCAACCTGATATGGACATACACTATAACCTACTCTTGTCACAGGTAGCAAAGTCTCGGGCAATCACAGCAGCTTAGCTCCAGTCATAAACAACTAACCACTCATAGATTAAGAAGGTAAACACAAAGCTTAGCCATCCATGTCTGCACCTCACTTCTGCTTTCTGTCTGCTACTTCCCTTCTCTGGCTGGACAGATAACCTGTGTATAAGGTAGAGGGAACATTCTGAACTGAGTTTGGGCTAAATTGCTACTCAATTCTAGACTCTTAAATGAAAGCCAATTAAAATATGCTAAACTATATTTATTGTCATTTTCTCTTTTAGAAATAGTCTCCACTAATTTGAACAGAATGACCATCATGTAATAATTGTGAAGACTAGAGTAAAAAGTAATAGAATTTTTGTGAAGATAAAGTGAAGAAGAAGGGAAGGAAGAAAGAAAGGGAAGGAAGAAAAAAAAAAGAAAGGAAGGAAGGAAGCAAGAAAGAGAAAGGCAAATAAATTATGTACTTCCAAGAATGCCTTGTAAGGACTTAACACATTAGCTATTGCTATCTATTTTTTCATGACACCAATTTATTCTAAGAAGATGAATTTACATTTACAGGATGTCTGAAAAAGTCCTTGATATATATGTTATAATGTATGTCCGTATCAGGCTGGATTGCACACAGTTTGCGATGTATGGAGAAATGTTTTCTCATATTTATTTTTTGTATGGCCCTTCATGGACCCCCCCAAGGTACCTTGAGCAAGCCTGAAGCTGTTGGCTGGAACATCTTGCTCCAGAGTTGTTACTGGTGCACTGCCTGATTTGCTAACACACATCTGCTGGCGAGGAACTAAGCTCTAGAGCTTTCACTCTTGACCCTGAATTGTTTTCCACTGTGCTGTGAGTCAGTATATAAGCCCACACCTTCCCCTCAGTAAATGACATTCCGCATGTTGCAGGAATGATCTGCCGACTTGTCTTTTATTTAAATTCTAGGCCTTCTCTTGATTAGTGGAACAGATTGTAGCGAGATCTGTTGGGGAAAAAGGATCACCTAAGAGACTGCCCTCAGAGGCTGGCCAGCAAAGTAAGTGATTGAGGGTATATTTAGTGCCAGTAACTCTAAGGAAATTCTCAGTGGGCAATTAGTGGCCCTATTGAAAAGACAGGGCACTGGGATTAAAACTAAGACAACTAAAACATTCATTGTCATATTAGAGAAACATAGTCCCTGGTTTATACACTCTGAAGGCTTCAACATCCCCGATGGGGAATAGGTAAAAGGAGATCTCCAAAAGGCTTATAAAGAAGAGAGGTCTGATAATTTCCCTATTGCCACCTTTCCCCTTTGGTATCTAGTTAAAAATGTGCTCCTGAGCAACAATGTCAAAGTAAAAGAACAAATGGCAGGGATGAATAAGACTTTGAAGGAAGTACAAGATTTAGAATCTGTGAAATCTATCAGGGAACAAGAGGGATCCCAACTAGGAGATGTTAGTCCTACTATAACTGATGAAGAAGATACTTTGGAAGCAGAAATTGAACAATTAAAACAAAGAATTGCTAAAGCTGATGAGCCTTCTGCCGTGGCACAACCCCTTTTCTTGCAATCCCTCTAGTAGGGTCTCTGAGCCACGAGGAATAGAGGTGGAGGTCAAAGATTTAATAAACAAGGTGGAAGCATTAGGAAAGGAAAGACAAGCTTTTCCTGTGATTGAGACAGTGGATCCCCAGGTTAACAGGGTTAGGGAGCACAACCCACTAATTTCAAGGATATAAAACAACTTGAGACTGTCAGTGCTTATGGGCCCCATTCTCCTTTCACTCAGGCAGTTTTTGAGTCTTTCGAAGCTTTAATTGCACCCCTAGTGATTGGATGCAGCTCAGTAGAGCCATACTGAGTGGGGGGCCAGGTGCTAGCCATTACCTTTCCTCAGAAGGTTCTCAGATGCTCACAGGTGTGGCCACTTTTCCTGACCACTAATTATAGTTTGGGTAAAGCAGCTATAAAATTACATTTCAGTCTAAAGGATAAGAATTTCACCTTCATTTCAGACACCTGTGTTCTGGCTCCCTTCTTTTTTCATTGAAACTAATGCTACTAATTTTGGAGGAAGTCAAAATTGTTCTCAGCAGGTCTGCCAATTGGTTAGCTGCTGGATGTATGAAACAACAGCTGTTGTGATTCTTATACCCAGGGTGTTACCTATGCCAGAGACCTGCTCTACAGATGACCAACTTGTGCACAAACGGGATCACACCTGCAATTATTATTACACTGCTGCCTCCGCCACTGCAGCAACAATTTCAAGGAAAGCCCTCTCCCAATCTGTAAATACTGCAAGCAAGTGAATAAAGTATCAGGTGAATTGGCTGTAGCCTTAGCCACCTAAAATGCACTGGATAATCTAGTACAAATTGGCATTTTAAAGCTAAATCTACGAACTAGCCTCCTACAGGAGAAATTGGATTTATTGTGGGAGGCCCATATGTTCTCTCTCTTTCACACATATCCGTGTTACACCAGCTAAAGCCAAGAATGCATCTGTTGTAGTTAGGTTCCTCCAGGGGTCCTGGAGTGATCAGTTTTTAAATTATACACATGCTTTAGCCATGCAGATCATAAACCTGAGTTCCACCTGCCAGTGCAGAAGACCTTTTACAAGGACTTCAACTTGTAGGCAGATTAATTAGAGAATGAGTAAGCTCTCTGTCACTGGGGCTCATAGCCCTTGCCCTTGGTGCTATCTGCCTGATCTGCCAATGCTGTTACAGTATTAGACAGGCCCAGGCCAACTTTCAAACAAGACAGATTCTACTGTCTTTAGCTCAAGAGAATGCCTCTGCCCAAGTATGGAAGAAGGGGGCAAATTTCCAACCTAAGACGGGAAGGTTACAGGCCTGGGTGACCTCTTCCATGACAGGTTAGGAATTATGCTGACATCCTCTGCTGCCTAAGACAGGTGTTAGTTTATATTAAAAGAAAGAGGGATATGTATGGCCCTTCATGGACCCCCAAGGCACCTTGAGCAAGCCTGAAGCTGTTGGCTGGAACATCTTGCCCCAGAGTTATGACTGGCGCTTTGCCTGATTTGCTAACACACATCTGCTGGGGAGAAACTAAGCTTTTACTCTTGACCCTCGATTGTTTTCCACTGCGCTGTGAGTCAGTATATAAGCCCACACTTTCCCTTCAATAAACAGCATTCCAGCATTCCTGTTGCTCAAATGACCCACTTACTTGTCTTTTATTTAAATCTCTAGGCCTTTGCTCGATTAATGGAACAGATTGTAGCACGGGTGCTACAATTTTTAAAATTACTTTTTAGCTCTGTGTGTGTGTGTGTGTGTGTGTGTGTGTGTGTGTGTGTGCACGCACGTGTGCGAGCACTCATCGTGTGAATGCAGGACTGAAGGTGCCAGCAAAAGGCCAGCAGTATTAGACCTCCCCCAGTCACAGGCAGTTGTGAGCCACCAGACATGGGTGCTGGGAACTGAAGCCCAGTCTTTTGTAAGAACAGTCAACACTCTTAACTGCTGAGCCATCTTTCCAGTCCCAATGCAAGGAGAAACCTTTTGGCTAAGTTAAAATGCATAGATCTTTTCCTTTACATCTTCTTTCTTGTCTTTTCTGCTTTTGCCTGTGATTCAAGGAAGCATATTTTCTTGGAACGTAGTGTTTGTTTTGTTTTGATAGTTTCCCTTTTAGTTTTAGCTTTTTCATCCACCCAGAACATAGGTTAGTATATGATATAAGGTAAGACAGAAATTTCTATTTTTTCCAAATAATTTTCTTCAAGCTGTAAACTGGCTTAGTAAGTACTTTTGTACTGACTCTTGCATATATTTGAGTCTACATGTTTTGAAGTAATTTCTATTCCTAACATATCTTGCTTCTTCTCATTTTTACACATCAGATTTTTTTTTCCCCAAGACAGAGTTTCTCTGTGTAGGCCTGGCTGTCCTGGAACTTACTCTATAGACCAGGCTGGCCTCGAACTCACACAGATCCACTTGCCTTTGCCTCCAGAGTGCTGGGATTAAAGGTGTGTGCTACCACCAGGCAGCAATCAGTGATTTTCCACATCATAAGTCGGTTTAATACTTTATATTTTTAAAATGCTGCTTAAAAGGCCACTGCTGTTAGAATGGACTTTTCTTTCTTTGTTGTTCTGAGACAAGTGTCTCTATGTAGTTCAGGCTCTCCTGGAACTCTTTCTGTAGATCAGACTGGTTTCTAACTCAAGAGATCAACTACTTCTGCCTCCTAAGTACTGGGATTAAAGGCATGTGCTACCAAACTTTCCCAAATGTTACTTTTTCCTTTTCAGAATAGATTTCTTATTTGGTTCATAAAGAGTAGTATAGCCCATCTTTGTGGACAGTAATTTGGTTTGGAAGCCAAAATAGTAGCTAGCTCCACTTCTAGAAGTTTTTTTCCTGAAAAAAGTCGTGTGTGTGTGTGTGTGTGTGTGTGTGTGTGTGTGTGTGTGTGTAACATGAAACACACACACACACCATGATCTATGTATAAAACTCTGCTACCATCATTTATAAAAGCAGAAAGTTAACAAATGTTTTTGAAGGATATTGCTTATAAAGTGAATAACATTTAGAGAATGGATGTGCTTATTCATATTTTTGTCAACTTGACACATACTTGGGAAGAGGGAATTTTAATTGAGACATTGCCTCCATCAGATTGGCCTATCACTGTGTCTGTGGGGTGCTTTCTTGGTTGTTAATTGATGTAGACACTGGCCCCAGTGTAAACATTGCCATCCCTAGGCAGATGGGCCTGAGCTGGATGAGAAAGGCTCCTGAGCAAGCCAGGGGGTGTCAGTCCAGATCTTGGATTCCGTTCCTGTTTCCAGGTTCCTACCTTGAGCTCTTGCTCTGGTTTCCCTTGACGGACTGTAAAGTGTAAGGAGAAATAAAGCCCTTCCTTCCCAAGTTGTTTCTGTTCTATGTTTTATCACAGCAACAGAAACCAAACTAAAACAATGGAATACTCTACAACTAAAACTGGTTTGGAAAAATAAACGTAGGAAATATATTCCCTATTAAGTAGAATACAACATCCCAGCCAACAGGACTCTGCATATTCTAGTTTCCTTCTCTGCAAAAAAACTGTCTCCTGTACTTTGTGAGCCTGGCTTCTTTTGGTTTTTCATGTCTTGTCTCAAATGCATCATTTCAGAGACGCGTTTCCTATTCAAAGCCCATGGAAATCTTCCATCTGAGTGTCCTCCATACTGAAGCACTTAATTCTCTTTTGGGTGGTTCTACCACTCCATTTGGAAGGCCTCTTGGAACATTTTATGCTGCTCTAGATGTCAAGTCTGGATAATGTGTTTGTCACCACTTCTGAGCCTGGGAAGCTATTGGCCAATGAGCTTCTGGGCTTCCCACCTGCAAAAAAGGCCTTGAACAGGAGGGCAAAACCCACTCTGCAAGTCTGGTGAAAAATAGTTTGAATTCATTCACAAGGGCAGATGACTAACATCTCAGATCATGTCTTTTCTCTCCAATACTGTTGCATTGGGGATGAACTTTCAACAAGTGTGTTGGAGAGGGGAAAAAATTTAGTGTAACAGGTTTGGTCCTTGAAGAGTAGGACCGTGTTCTTTCATCTTCAAAGTTCCCATTTTGCACTCTTCATGCAAGATTTGTGCAGTGAATATAACTACTTTAATATCACCCCCCCCCACCAGACCTTTCTGTTGTCTCAAGATAAATCAGCTATTATGCAGAGGAATCGGCAAGTAGCTAGTGGCAAAGCTTAAGGAAGAGGTACAGTAAGGAAAACAGTGATGTATTTCCAGGGTCTGCAGCATCTGGCTCCTTTAAGACCATCTCCAAAACTGGATGTGCATACAGGACAGAACTTGGCTGGGAACTAGAGCCAGATACTCCTCTAGGTGTAGGGGACCCTAACCCTAACCCTAACCCTAACCCTAACCCTAACCCTAACCCTAACCCTAACCCTAACCCTAACCCTAACCCTAACCCTAACCCTAACCCTAAAGGTGCCTGGGGGCGGGGCATAGGAGCTTCAAGGTGTAATCAAGCCTGTTTTGCATAGGATTATAAATAGCCTGTGTTCTTAGAGTGCTCTGGCCCTCCAATCTGACAGGAATCTCCAGTTCTTCCCTTCAAAGTAAAGAGCTCTTGACCCCCTACTGTTCCCCACAGTCCATTTCCCGTAGCTTTTGTTCCTCCTGCTGCAAGAGGGCTGGGGGGGGGGGCGACAAAGATGACTATTTCAATTCCTTTTGCCTTCCCAGAACCAATCAGGTAATTCTCCAGCCATGAAACCCAGGGTCAAGGAGTCCTGTAGTGGCGCTCCAAATGGGCAGAGATGGAGCCCAGCCCACTTGCATGGCTGGCTGGGGTTGCTTCGTGGCAGTCAATCTCTGAAAACCTTCAAGTGCTGTTGAGGCTCCCTAGCACAAGGCCTGCTTTATAATAGTTCATGTTTTAAAAACAATCACACCAAGGACTCTTACACAGCAACACTTGACATCCACAAGTTAGGCACTCGCTGCTTTGACAAGTTTGGACCAGCCTTCAGGACTCATGAAAATATCTTCCTGACTGAAGAGCTTGTGTGTGTGTGTGTGTGTGTGTGTGTGTGTGTGTGTGTGTGTGTGTGTGTGTGTGTGTGCAGCACTCGCTCACATGAGTGTGTACTAGTGACTGAATTAGCTCAGATCCTTAGCATCTTAATACTAAGCAGTTTCTATCACACAAGCAGCTCCCTGGATGGGTGAGAAGACAAAATCCTGTGTATGTTTTCATTTCCATCCTGCAAGAATTTGCTGGCAGTTAAACTATAGAGGTGTGCGCACAACTGGAGACCTGGGAGGGATGGATGCCATCGGTCTTTGCTTTTAAACTGTTTACATAGGAGCCTATGAACAAGACAAATTCCATCTTCACAGGACTTGAAGCAAAATTTAAAAAGATAGACAATAGAAGGGACATGTGAAGAAAGAGAGCCTTTCTCCCTGGAATCTGGCTTGGCTGTCTTGAGAGGGGTAGAGTCAGAAAACTTCAAAGGCCACTGATAAGGAAAATTGTCCCAGGAGCCATTTGTGCCCACCTGCCACCACCCACAGATGGACTAGGTTTGTTTAGTGTCTTGAGGCAGAGTTAAAGGATCAATAAAGGGGATCAGGGGACAGTCGGTTTCACAGATTTAGTCACTGGGATGGCAGACCTGACCTGACCTGTGACGTGTGCTGAAACTGGCTACACTGTCACCTTCTTCAACCCTAAGGAAGGAAGCTCCTGTTACAGCCTGTCCAGGGGTCAGTTGCAGGCTGTCCAGGGCAGGCCTCAAGGGACCCTTCCCCCTTTCCCTGTCCATAAGCTCCCCTCCACCCTTCAGCAGGGCGGGCTCCCCTGTGGAGAGTTAATTGGAAATGTTACACTTCAAGAAGGAAAACAAGAGTAATGGAAAAGGCATCTGTGTGTGACCAAAACTTTAACTGAAAACAGGCTTCTCCTAGTCTGGGAAACCAAGAAGCTTCCTCCCTCATCTGGGGGTAGGGAGGAGGGATGGACATCTGTAGGGAGTGGGGAATGAACAAGGCTGTGTGGGACACATGGGGCTTTTGGGGACCTGGGGCTTTTGGGGACCGAAGACTGATGGGGTTGGGGCATTGTGGCAATATAGGCAGGATTTCTTTGGAGGGCAGCTAGAGTTGACCCAGGAGCCTGGAGCTTATAATTAAGGACCAACAAATGCCTATTGGGTATATATTGTACCTCTTACACTCTTTTCTCAAGTCATTCCTAGCCACTTGGGCCCACCCATTCTCCAAACTTCTCTCCCTGCATTCCATTAATCTCTTCCACACTGACTTGTATTTATTTTATAAATAATCACTCCCCCTTCCCTACAAAAAAGCCAAACTTAAGAGAACTATGAGCCCAAACATCAAAGAGACCTGGATTAATATGTCTCTGGGACCAGTCTATTTTTTGGAATGTATGAATTAATTCCATAACTTACACTGAGCCCATTGTGACTCAAGAATGGTACCCAGCACTGGAAATAAATAAGGCACAGTCACCTTTGCTTTAGTTGGAAAGAGGCATATAGATAAACAATTGAGACATAAAATTACATGAAGAAATATGGACCCACAGCTGGCCATCTGTCTTAGGGTTTTCTATTGCTGTGAAGAGACACCATGGCCACAGCAACCCATATAAAGAAAATGCTTAATTGGGTGGCTTGCTTACAGTTCGTCCATTATTATCTTGTTGGGGAGCATGGCAGTATGTAGACAGACTTGGTGCTGGAGATGAGGGCAGGCAACAAGAAGTTGACTGAGATACTAGGTGGTATTCTGAACATGGGAAACCTCAAAGGCCACCCCCACAGTGACAGAATTTCTCCAATAAGGCCATACCTACTTCAACAAAGCCACACCTCCTAATAGTGCCACTCACTGTGAGATTATGGGGGCCAATTCCATTCCAACTACCACACCATCTGACCCCATCAGGAGTGAGGGGAGAACTTCTTTGAGGTGATATGTGAGAGGAAAGGGAAAGAAATCTAGAGACAGAAGCCTTGTGCTTCAGACCCCACTGCTGTGAGCCTGAGTATGGTGCTTTAGGATGTCTTTAGGGATAACTGTTCGACTATGTGGTACCAATACCAAGTTTGTTTTCTCTATCCTCAGGGGTCCCTGCCTAGCCCCTCTTCCGCGTTCACTTAGGTGACCCAACTGCCAACAACTGCTCACTGTATAGCTCTGCTTGAGCTTCCCCTGTCCCTAATGTCCCCTGTGACTGGAGCTCTCAGCTCCCTACCTCCCTCACCATGAAGCCTAGGTGTGTAGCAGGCCATAACACCTAGACTTCTGTGAACACCCCTGTGATGTTGACACAGCGATGAAATCACTTAATGATGCATTTCTCAAGATGGGTGCCTATCATTAAGCCAGCATGACTGTACTTGGCTAGTCTTACTGTAGTACTTAATAAGACTAATATAGGAAGAGACATAGCAAGATTTTTCAAATCCTTCTATTTGAGTCATAGTTTGTGTTTAATCAGCTCTTTATTGGTGAGGCAGATCAAAGTGGCTCTGGGCACCGAGGTCTGAGGGTTCTTCTACTCATCCTTCAGGAGACCTGAGACACCCCTGTGTTCTTTCCCTGGCTCTTACTCTCTGCTGAGTGCTTCGTGCTCTGAATGCAGCCTGCTGGGCATCAATTTCTACCCCCTGAATTTCAGCCCAGTGTTCTGCCTTGGCAAAAAGTTTGCCATGCCTGTTGGACAGCTCTTAAGGCCACCCTAGAGGGAGAAAGGCCACACAAGGCCCTGTGTTGAGGAATAAACAGCTCTTGTGAGCAGCTGGGATCAAGGTGGGTCCGGATCCATGGGGTCTCCAGCTTCTTCTTTTCTTGGGTCCTGCCAAGCAGCACTTTCAAAAACAAGCATAGAACTGAGCTTCAATGAGTTGTTCTCAGAGGACTGGAGAAGACAGGCTAGGCCTTCGGCAGAGAAAGGAATTCACAAGAAGAGTGTGTTTAAAAGCCTCAAGGGTCCCTGCTTTGCTTGGAGAAATGATTATTCCTAATAAGGACATAACAGTTCCTGTTTACAGTTGCCACAAACATCCCTCACACCACAACCCATTGCAACACACATGCCCAGGCTGGGACAGCCTTTTCTAGTCAAAGTCTCCTCAACAGACCTTATGAAGGATCCAACAGTATAAACCAGTGCTGTTTCCACAACTGCTGTCTTCTTGGGGCCTTTAAAGAACTGGGTTCCATTTTTATATTTTAAGTTTTATTTTATGTTCATTGGTCATTTGCTTGCAAGTATGTCTGTATGAAGATGCCAGATCCCATGGAACTGGAGTTACAGACAGTTGTGAGGTACCATGTGGGTGCTGGGAATTGAACCTAGGTCCTCCAGAAGAGCAGTAGTGCTCTTAATTGCTGAGCCATTTCTCCAGCCCCAAGAACTGTATTTTGACTGTGCAAGGAAAAATCTAAGTTTACCCTTTCCCCCGTGAAAAGGTCATTAATTTTAGTCTACGAAATGCAACTTCAATATACAGATTAATGGGGATTTAAGAAAAAAATAAAGCCTACAAATCTACTCTCAACACTGGCACGGAAGCCTTGTGTGAAGTGTGAGCCTTGAGTGGCAGGAAATAGCCAGCCTTAGACTGAGCTTAGCAGGCAAGGGGCTTGGCAGCTGGCAGAAAGTAGGTGGCCCAGGCTAGGGAGGGTGTGCACACCAGCAGGGATGAGCTTAGCAGGCAAGGGGCTTGGCAGCTGGCAGAAAGTAGGTGGCCCAGGCTAGGGAGGGTGTGCACACCAGCAGGGATCACCTCATGCAGATGAAGTCCCCTGGGGAATAGTCAGCTTTGCTCATCTGTGCCTGAGCAGATAGCAGACCCCATCTTTGTCCTGTGAAAATGTCTTTCTTATACAGAAAGAAGTCTGATAAACAAGTCTCTCTCTCTCTCTCTCTCTCTCTCTCTCTCTCTCTCTCTCTCTCTCTCTGTCTGTCTTTGTCTCTCTCAGCTTTTATTTAGTTTACCTTTTTGGGGAGGGATGGAGGTGGAGTGGGATGGGGGGGGACAAGGTCTCACTATGTGGCCTTGGATGGACTGGTGCTCTCTAGGTAGACCAGGTTGGCTTTGAACTCATAGATATCCACCTCCTCTGTTTCCTGAGTGACGGCATTAAAGACCTGTGCCATTATACCTGGCCACTATTTTACTAAAGCAGGTATACTTAAATCCCCGAATTTAGAAGGACAGCCTTTGAGAGGTATTCTCACATCCACAGAGCCTTGGAGCTTCTCTAGATAACCAGCTTGAAAATATCAAACTATTATTTGAGCTACATTTTAAATATATTTTATCAATATTTTGAAAATTTCATACATCAATACAACGTATTTTAATCATATTCACCTCACACTCCTACCACCTCTAACTCTTTCCAGGTACACTTCTAACCTCTATTCCCTCCCAACTTTATGTCATCTTTTTTTCTCTCTCTCTCTATAACTCTATATCGAGTCTATGGGTATGGAGCCATTCTCTGGCATGTGGTTGGTCTATCAGGGTCCATGCACTTAAGGAAAACTGATTAACTGTTAATAGCACCTCAGGCAGTGGTCAAGGCTTTTAAGCTCCCCCCACCTCCATGCTGGAGGGTTGGCTGCCTTGATCTTATGCAAGCAGCCATGGCTATTGTGAGTTTATGAGTGCCTTGGACTTGTTATGTCCAGAAGATACTGTTTTGGCCAGCTCCTCCCTGAACTCTTAGTATTGCAATCTTTCTGTTTCCCTTACTTACCATGATGGTCCCTGAACCTTGGGAGATGGGATGCTAAATAGATGTCTTATTTGTGGATGAATGCTCCACAGACACTTAACTCTTGGCACAAATCAGTGTGAATTCCTGCATTAACTATATATACTGAACAGAGACACTTCTCTCTGATGAGGACTGACAGCTGCACTAATTTATAGGTATAGAGTCCCAAATCTGGAGAAGAGTTTGATACTATGTTCATTTAGCAAAATAATTGTAGTAGATTAACCCCTCGGACCTATAAGTGCCCCAATCATGGGTTGTTGGCCAGATGTACAGTATCAGTCAGGCATTTCCTATAGAGCAGCCTTTAAATTCAATCAGAAAGTGGTTGGTTACCTACATAACCCTCATTCCACTATGGCACCCATGGACACATATTGCTACAGCAGTTATTGTTATAGTTCACAGGGCTCATAGCTAGGTGAGACTGTTAATGACTCTTCTCCCACAGCAGCCGGCAGACCACTTTCCAGTGCTATAATATCTAGCTATCAGGGGAGAAGCTTCCTAGTTCCTGTCAACTTGATTTCCCCATGTCTTTGTGAGCAAGCATGGAATGTCTTCAATAATAGGGTCTGCCATTAAGTATTCATGGGCAACCAAGAGAAATGGCAACACCCTGTATTGTTTTTAAGGTCTCTGAGACACCAGACCAATAACTCTAAAGGAGATGTCCCACACCAGGCATTGGGCTTTTTATTTGGCATCCTATAGATTCTGGGAGAAGCATCATTCCCATATAACTCTATTTAAACTCTTTGACATGAATATGTATTTAGGTAGCTTGTAAAAACATAGAATATATACTTAGAAAGCTTATAAAATAGCAGCTTTCTGGCCTTTCCAATCATCCTTCACGTTAGTTATCCCTCTCGTCCACCCCCTCCTCTGCCCCAGGGTGGGATATTTTGATCTCCCTCAATTATAGCTTTCTTATTCTCCTTTCCCTTTCTTCTTACATCCTCTTAACCTACTTTATCAAAAGAACCAACCTCCTTTCCCAAAGCCTGAAGCTCTTTCAAAGCCCTTTGATTACATGGAAGGAACAAAGCTATCACATACTGTACCGGCTAGAAGCTTGGGCCCTGGAGTCTCCCAGGTCTAGTCCTGCTGGTATTATAGATAATTAGTTTTGGGACGTTGGGCAAGAAGATAGAGACATGAATAGTTCTCCCACACAGAGAGAATGGAGTGAGACTCTATGTGTAGAAAGCTGAGCATGGACATGTCTCTAAGCGTCAATAGACTATTAATACTTTTTGCTAATTTCATTGCCTCACCTGATCAGAACGTAGGCCTAAGTTCTTTATCTATCTGGGAGTTAGCCAAAATTGAGAAAGTAAGTCAAAAGAAAAAAAGTATTTTAGCGGGATAAAATGAGTGTGTGCAGGCTAAAGCAAAAATGCTTTATTCACATAAAATCCTCTTCTTGAGTTTAATGAATGCTGCAGATGGAACTGTATCAATTCTACAGCAGAAGGACAAGCAACTCATCTGGCAGGAAACATGCCAGCAGCATTCCAGGGAGAGAGCCCAAGCCTGATGGTTGGCAATCAAAACTTCAAGAAAAAAAAAAAAAAAAGACAAATGAATTTCAACCTATGCTATCCAAATAGGGTAATTTATGAATGTGTCTTACATGATAAATACACTATTAGGTATAATGGGCATTCTTCTCAATTTAATCCACATGGTAGTCTTCTGCAGGATGTATTTTGCATCCCTGACATCACAAAGGTCAACAGCCTACACTTGGTTCAGTACGTATTACACACCCTCATAGCTTTGTAGATCTATAGATTTTTCCCTCTTTTCATTCTTCTCTCCCTCTATTTCCCTTCCTTCCCTCTTTTTTCCTTCTTCCACTTGATAACTAAAATAGTAATCTGTCTCCCCCGCCCCACCTGTGTATCTGTCAGAAGACAATCTCCAGTGTTGCTTCAGTCATCCGCTTTATTTTGTATTTTGAGAGAGGGTCTCACTATGTAGCCCTGGCTAGCCTGGAACTCACTTTATAAACTAGGCCAGCCTTGAACTCACCTAGCTTTGCCTACCTCTGCCTTCCAAGGGCTGGGATTAAAGGTTTGAGCCACCATGCCTAGGCGGGTTCTCTCATTGGCCTGGGAGGCACTCACCAAGTGAGCTAGGCTGGTTGACTAGTAAGCCCAGGAATCTTCCTTCATTACTGGGCTCACAGGGAATAGCATCACAAGTGGCTTTTTAAATGTAGGTTCTGAGGGTCAAACACAGCTACATGCTTAAAAGTTAAACACTCTGTTGGCTATGCTATCTTCCTAGCCTCTCCTTAGCTGCTTACTTTGAGTCCCTTTAGGCTTCTAAGAAACTGGGTGGCTGGAGAGTGGTCTTGGTGGATAACAGCATTTGCTGCGCAAGTATGAGGACCTGAACTTGGATCCTTAGAACCACATAAAAAAGCCAGGGGTGGCTAATGCAGAGGTTTGTAATTTCAGTGCTTTTGGGGTGGAGACAGGAGGCTCACCATGGCTTGCTGGTTGCCTGCCTAGCTCCAGGTTCAGTGAGATGAGAGACCCTGTCTCAAAGGAAAAGAGAGTGGGACACTTGAACTCACAGTCACAGACACATGCACACGCATGCATACACACATGCATACACATACAAGCAAACACCTGCATACACACATACATTCATACACACATGCACACATACATGCATACACACAGAAGCACACCCATGCATACACATGCATACACATGCATAATACACAACACACACACACACACACACACACACACACACACACACACACCACACATGTAGCTTCTGAAAGAATCCCCAATATCCTTCTCCCTGCTTTTCCCAATTCTATCATGTCACATTACATAATGACCCATGCCCAGGACAGGGAAGTAGATATCAGTGCAATGCTACTAGCTAGACTATTGATCTTATTTGAGGTTTACCACTTTTTGGACACATTCATTGTTCACAAAACTTTTAATCTAGACTGTCTTATTACAGCATAATTTGTGGTCCACAGTTCTTAAGAAGAATTAAATCCATAATTTAAGAAACCAAGAAAAGTGTTTATCCCTTTGAGAGAGACTTCATTCAAAAAATCATTGAAAGAAATGAAGTTTTGTCACTGTCTAGAATGCTTAGCTCCTCCAACCCAACTCCTTCAGTATTCCAAAACCTGTGAATGGCCAGACACAGTAGTCCATGCCCTCCCTGCAGAACATGGCAAGGTTAGAGAACTAAGAGTCTTACAAACAACCAAATCTAGGCTCAAGGTGCCTGTGTTTAACCCTGGAGAGGGTTCCCCACCAGAGTTCTCTTCGGTTTCCAAAGTGCATCAGGACACCATCCCTCCCAGTGTGAGTGGACTCTTTGTAGCTTTGGCTGTCTCCTCTGTTCCTTCCATGTGCACCACGGGAAGAAAGTGCTGGAGTCAGGCATTTCTGAACAGTTTTCCATGTGTGGACTCATGCTACCCGCTGAAGCACGCACATCTGGGCCAGTGTTTTGGGCTAGCAGACTACTCTTTTCTTTCACACTGGAAACATGACCAGAAGTGAGACAGGAAGCCTCTTTATGCCAGGAGAGCTCCCTACCCCCACTTTTCCCTTGCTAGCTCAAAATAACCCCTTCTGGAAGAGCTCTCAGGACTCATACTTCATTCTCTGCTCCCTTTGTTGCCACTGTATGAACTTTTTAGACAGCCGTTTTTCCCATTAGAAAGGTCACTACTCTTGTTCTCTTACAGGGATGCCTCACCAGACTTAGCAGGTAAGTTCCAAACTGCCACTCCTTTTAAACTTCCTGTCACTTTTATGTGTTCCCTCTATGTGTCCTGGGTATTGCCTTTCTCCATGACCCTTTTGGGTACTTAGGTCTGAAGGCTTTCTGTTCCTTCTCTTCTTCATCATTCCTTCTATTGTTTCCATTCACACCACTCACTGCAGACAAAACACGAAGATGGTCTCTTGCACCAGAATGTGCTCTCTGAGGGTGGGGACCAAAAGCAAATCCATCATCCCATCATTGTGCTCTGAGACGGTGGCTGTGCCATGCCTGACAGAAGGCAGGCCCTCAGTGAATGTATGCGATCACTCCTGGGAGACTCATTCCCCAGGCAAGATTCTGTTCCTTTTAGGCTGAGCTTCAAGGTATCACAGCAGAGGAGACAATGGGAGGCAGGCCAGCTAGCCTGGGAACACTGCCTCGCACACACTTCTGCTTCCCAGCACCTTAGGCCACTGCTGCCTGCCCACACCCACCCTCTCATCATCCAACCCACTCTGCATGCACCTATGTTTGGAATTGGGGGACTTATTATCTGGGTCTACGAAGCTATGGACACAAATTCCTGTCACACGCAATGTGCAGTTACACTTCATTCAACAGCTGTACCCTGAGCTTGGTTTGCCAGAAGTATCACAGGTTCTCTTTGATCCTTACCATTCACACTCTCTGGTCTTATTGTTTGAATATGGTCATTTGTGTATAAGCATTGTGCATATGTGTGTGCATGCAGGTATCAGCATTGGTTTTATACCTCATCTGTAAGCTGACTTCACTTGTATATAGATAGAAATTCTTAATTTGGGGGAAAGGCTTTAATAGACAGTGTAGGACAGCCCACGTTTCCTGCCTCTTGACCTTCCCTGAGTTGAGCCAAATCATTGCAAGTCTGTTACAGAGAGATCCATCTTCACACTATTTAGCAGAATTTTCTTTGCTCCGTTCTTCCACACTTCTAATGTTTTCTCTAATCCTGTTGGATTCATTTCTCATGGACTTGAGTAGGTACTGAGGCCCCAGCTAGGCATTTGCACATGGAATGCATATGAAATTCACCTCTGGGGTAAGGGTTGTAAAATACACTTGGGACCCTGTACATATGAGGCATTCTTGTTGCTCTGTATTAAGGGTAACAGATTTCAATCAGATTAGTCCCAGCCTCACATGCTTGAGACATCTATTTACAACTTGTAGAAGAGACAGAGTCCTGGGCCACTGGCTCTAGACTCCTTAGGCCCTGTGACATTAAGATCTGGAAAAAAAACTGTCAAATCTTTTTGTGTTAAAGGCACCAAATGCTTGAAAGAAAAATCCAACTTTCTGGTTTTTCCTTCCTAAAAGAAGGTTTTAAAATTTCCAAATAATGCTCATAAAGTTTCTTAGACATCAAACAAGACTTTCATAACAATATTTTTCATGATTTAAGGGCAAGTAAATTAAAAGCCTATGGATTAAGCATCCCTTAAAATACACATGTGGTTTAAGATGATGGAGATTGGGGGGGGGAGTGGTGCTTGCAAACAGATGCGCTGGATTGCAGGCAGCCCCAAGTGTTTGAGAAACTGTAGAAGTATTTGATGAATTTTACACATGACCAAGTTCTTCTGTCTATGACAGAATACTGCGAGTTAGTTTTCTGCATTTCCAAGAGGAATGGTCCTCTTGGAACAACAGTCCCTCCCAGAAAGCCTGACTCTGTGGATCATGGTTCTCAGTTGAGAAGAAGAAATGAGGTAGCAGCCAGCACTCAGAGTGAGTGCTCTGGAGTGCTGTGATTTACAACTACTTTGGAAGCTTCACAATATCATATCCCTTGAGTTTGTACCCACATGTTATCTCAGGCTCTTGTCTCCCAAACATGTTAGGTAGTACTAAAGGTTTACCACTGGGACACATGAAATCTTGGTTTTTACCCAAGTCCAAATCCAGCCACCCCTTGATCACTATAATTGAAGTCTAAGCAGTGCTTGGCTGTCCTAAGGTTTCTCAATCAATTAATACCAAATATGTATTGGAATGAGTGAATACACGAAAATGAGGTTGGAAAGAAAGATGGGCATTAAGAACATTCCAAATCTCAGAAGCTTCAAGTCTAAGCTTCAAGTTTCTCCTCATGATGTAGTTGTGAGGCTTAGCCACATAGGAAATTATCAAATAGTACCAGTAGATGCATTAGATTAGGAATGTTAGACTATGAAGGTCCATTTGAAGAATAGTGATTTTTTTGTTGGTGTTTTGTTCTTCGAGATGGGTTTTCTCTATGTAACCCTGGCTGTCCTGGAACTCAGCCTGTAGACCAGGTTGGTCTCGAACTCACAGAAATCTGTCTGCCTCTGCCTCTCAAGTGCTGGTATTAAAGGCATGTACCATCATCACCCATCAAAGAGTGATTTTTAAAAAATATTTTTAGTTATTTTTATATTTATTTTTATTTTATATGCATTGGCTTTTTTCCTGCATGCATATCTGTGTGAGGGTGTCAGATCTTGGAGTTATAGACAGGTGTGAGCTGCCATGTGGGTGCTGGAAATTGAACTCAGGTTCTTTGGAAGAACAGTCAGTGCTCTTAACTGCTGAGCCAGTCCCTAAAAAGATGTTTTTAATATCTATTTCTTTTTTGTGTGTGGATATGGGGGATGGTGGCATGCATCCTACATTCATAGGACAACCTATAGGTGTATCTCTTTTCTCCTTTTACCAGGTAAGCTGGGGTTTGAACTCGGGTCATCAGGCTTGGCAAAAAGCTGGTCCCAAGAGTGCCTTTTGATGGGCCTTGAGGATTGAGCTAAGTCACTGAGATGTGACAAAAAAGCATTTGTAGTGCTGGAAGTGTGGTTTAGTGGCTGAGCACTTTCCTAGCAAGCTGTAGGTCTTAGGTTCAATGCCCAGTGTTGCCAAGAAAAGGGGGAGAACACTTATCTGACCTATTCATTGGAATGTGCAACACTAGTACTGATAATTCAGAAGAGAACACATCTACTTTTGTTACACACCACCCACCCAGCAGTTCGAATTGAGCTGGGAAGATAGACATCAGCAACTCACGACATCAGGCATCCTTACTTGTAACTGTGAGTGTTAAAAGGGAAAAGAACAGAGTGCTAGAAGAAGGCATTATCAGAGAACTTGAGCAAATTATATTGCAGTAGGCTCTGTGCTAAAATGGGAGACAGCTATCAACTTGATTTGATGCAGAGTCTGAGATTCTCCCCAGTCCTGATGAATTAACGTTCACAATTTAAACTTGAGGCCAGGTGACTCTTAAAAAGCATCTTTCATTTCTGGAAGACAAGAGCATGCTGCAAGAAAGCAAAGGATTCCCGAATCATACTTGAAGTGCAACACACCCCTTTTCTTGTCTGACAGTAAACCCCTCAAATCAAGAACAAAGACGCCCCTGTCAAGTGCATAGATGCTGAGGGATACCCAAAGTAAGATCTTTCCACTCTGCCTTGTCTATTCATATCTTCTTGTCAGTTATATATCTACAGGGTCAGGTTTCTTTCATGTTCCAAATAGGAGATCTATTCTGTTTGGCATCAATATTTCCCCGTCTCCCCCTTCCACTCCCAGGGCTGCCTAATGCTTTCCAGATGAGGTGCGAGCAGCTGCTAATTGTACCCGGATCAGTCTTGATTTGTGTTTCAGTCAGCAAGGCACCTCACTAATGGGTCTGAAACTTGGCATCGGGCCTGGGAGCAGTGTCAAAGGAAACAGACCCGAAAGGAACTCAGTGGAGAGGCAGAGAGACAGGGAGTCCATAGAAAAAGATTTGGAGGATGAAAGGGGGGGGCAGGGAACCAGGGGGCTACATGAGAGAACAAGAGAGCCCTCGGTAGGGGCTAGTGGGAGGTGGGAGTGGGGTGGAGGGAGGGCTTGGGAGCAAAGAAGACCAAACTAGAAAGCAGAGGTGTAGAAGGGAAGGGAAGGGGGAAAAGAGGAGACACTTCAAGAGAGGGAGGGCCACTGTCTGCAGCTGACAGGAGGCAAGGACAGTATTCTGGATGTGATGCAGATTGCTGATAATGCTGGGGGTGGCTACAGGCAAGCCTTGGGGAGCCTGGGAGTCCCTGTCCCTTCTGCAGACAGAAATCTGACACCTCTCTGTCTCCAGCCTAGGCTTTTTGGCAGGAAGCAGGGGACTCTTGACAGCAGCCAGGGAGTGAAGGCTCAAGATCCAAGTCTGACAGGGTTGAGAGGTTCAGACACACCTTGGCTTTATGAGCTAAGGCCTGAGGCGGCCTCTCCTGGCTTGAGCTCCTGCAGCCAGCTTTCCTGGAACTGGGCTGCAAAGAGGCCCTATTAGGGGATGCTGAGAACTGAAGCCCAAGGGTTTTCTGAATTGGACACATTCACTGTACTTATTATGTAAAGAGATGGAGGCAGCGGGGCGGGGGTCACCTCTATTAAGAGGGAAGAAATTCACTTGCTGATATGAATTCCACATTGTTCAAGGTGAGAGGGAACCCTCTCCTCCCCCCTCCCCACACACACTTAAGCAGAGAAACAGAAGGTGGAAGGAACAGACAGATGACATGGACAAGCTTAACCAGGCTTGGGACATCAGCAAAGTGGTGGCAGATCCACCCCTGCCCCCAGCAAGACACAAGTAAACAAGCTTGTGTTTTGGAGGAAAAAATTAATACTTCAAAAGCGGCATTTATGTTCAAACAAAAGTTTGTACACAAATATTCATAGCAGCACCACTCGCAATAGCCAAAAGATGGAAGCAATCCAAATGTCCATCAACTGGTGAGTCAACAAAACGTGCTATGTCCGCATGGTAAAATATTATTCATCCACAGAAGGAGTGAAATAATGATGTACATGGCAACAGAAACCAACCTTGAAAATAGTATGCTGAATGAAGAAGCCAGGCCCCAGATGCCACATTTTTGTGATTTCAGTTTACCAGGAATACCCAGAAGTAGCTAATCTATAGTAACAGAACAGTTTAGTCAAGGCCAAGAGCTCGCAGGAGAGACACAAGGAAGAAATTGCTCACTAGGTATAAAGCTTCCTTTTGAGGTGATGAGAAAGTTCTAGGCACTAGGGAGAAACACTGGTGGCATCACGTCATGAACGTATATAATGCCACATCTTCAAATGATAAGTTTCATAATCTGTATATTTTTCTACAACAAGAAAAATCATTGTAATAACTACTCTGAATATCCCGAAAAGTTGGTCTATAGGTAGGTACCACTTTTATGTGGGCTCATGTACAAGATGGTGCTACAATACATTTGATTACTATTCCGAAGGGTTGGCATGTTAAAGGGACCCTAAACGGGAAAGAGGATGGGTAAGAAATGCTGAAGAATGAAGGTAAAAGAGTGATGGGAGTAGATGTGGGTCATTGAAAGCCATATGTGGCCAAGAAGGGAGGCAAAGGAATTCATAATGCTTTCTGCTTAGGAGACAGAGAAGTCTTAGGCAGAGTAGGAAAAACCAATAAGACAGAAGAGAACTTGAAAAGGTACTTGAAGCAAAATGAAAAATATTCTGTAAACATCATGCCTCATCTCACCTGCCTTTTATGTCCTGTTACCCAATGGGCTCTTTTGTTTGTTTTTTGAGACAGGATCTCAAGTAGCCCAGGCTGGCCTCCAACTTGCTATGTAGTCATGAATAGCTGTGGATTCTTAATGTTCTTGCCTTCAGCCCCAAATGCTTGGGATTACAGTCACGTGTCACCATGCCTAGTGAGATGAGTGTTGTTGTTAATGTTTTCTTTAATTTTTTTTTTTTTTTGCTTACATTCATCTATTTAAATGGAGTGGAGGGCATGAACATGCATGCTTGTTGAGGTCAGAGAGAGGACAAGTTGCAGGGATCAGGTGGGGTTTTTTTCCTTATGCCATGCGGGTTCCTAAGATTGAATTCATGTTGTCAGACTTGGCAGTAGACACTTTTACCTATTGAGCTATCTCACTGGTCCAAGGCTACTTTTTAAAAGTACTTTAAAAAAAACAATTTATGAGTAGGCATATGTGTCTGGGTCTGGGTCTGAAGAGGCCAGGAAAGGGTGTTGGAGTCCCTGGAGCTAGACTGGTTGTGAGCCACCAGATGTGGGTTCTGAGAACTGAACTTAGATCCTCTGGATAAGAAAGGAATGCTCTTAACCTTACGGAGCCAGCTCTCCCACACCCCTGATGCACCATAGATCGGATGGCTGGGATCTGTGGTGGGAATTAGTGTGGAGACATATAGATACTTCTGTTCTATGAGGCAGACCTTCTTATGAAAGCCATAATATACCAATGGCTGGGCTTACTACTCAGGTTCCCTATCTTAGGACAGAGTTAAGCAAAAGCGAGATGAGTCCCAGCCAGAAGTATGATAAGGAGGGCTAGGGTTTGAGCCAGAAGCTAAGTGACTATTTCTGAAGTCTCTTCCATTCTGGGTTCTTGTATATAAACTATTCTAAGCCATGCTCAGGTACTTAACAGGAGGGAACTGGTCAGCAGATCAGGGGATTAGTGGATGTATATTCACTATGCATGAATGCTCTATTTCATCTAAATGTCTGTCTGTCTGACTACCATCTGTCTATCATCTATCTATCTATCTTTTCTAGACAAAGTTTCTCTGTGTAGCCCTGACCATTTTGGCATTTGTTCTGTAGCTCAGGCTGAATTTGAACTCAGAGATTCGGCTGCCTCTGACTCTGAGTACTAGGATTAAAGGCCTGCACCATCACCCATACCCAGGTTATATGCTCTGTTTCAAAAAGAGATTTTCTGGAAGGACACATGAGGCCCTATCTTGTGGTTATTAATGGAGGACTGACTGAAGCTTTCTGACATGTCCAACTAGTTGGTACATAAAGGTATTTTAAACACACTTAAATTTTAAGATAAACTCATAAAGATAATAATAAAAATCACCCATAATCCTACTACTTTGATGGATATATCTCAAAATATTTACACATATTTTGATATTCATTGAACACACACACATGCTCATAAGAGCATTCGATTTCACCATTTCCCAAGGAACTAGTCTCTCACAACATGACAATTTTGGTATGTGCAGGTTTAAGAACTTTATGATAAAATACAAACAGCAACAAAACCATCTGCACTGTCTAAAGCTTCAAGAAAGAACACCTGTGAAAGAGATCAGTCCCTAGTACCTGGCTTCCTTCTGTGCACAGATCTGCTAATACATTTAAGTCTTGGAAGAAGGTTTCTGCAGACTGAACCTATAAATGTACTAGACAGATCTTTTTCTTTAGCTGTGTGGTGAACAGGGTGAAGGGAGGGGTCTCACTTCCTATATAAGGAAGAAACTTGTGAAGGCCTGCCCGTACTTTGTCACAGATGGAAGGAAATGGGCGTAGCAGGTAGCAGGTGTCTTCCTTTAGGCCTGTTGATGAGAAATTGAGATGCAGAATTTGGGGAAAAGGGAGCAGACAGACACTGTTTCTGAATGTTCAGGCAACAGCCATACACTGGTATATATGATACACCTGAAGGGGCCAAAATAACTCCCACCTACACCTGCAGTTTTGGCTCCCAGCATCTAGGGGATGAAAATTTTTCTCAAGTAAGCTAAGATTTGCACCTTTGTTCAAATCCTATCTTTGAAGTACATAACTCCTGGTTGAAACAGGACAACTGGTTTACCTGGGTTGAAGTTGGGTACATACAGTCTATTCACAGGGCAGAAAGTAATTAGCATCTTGGAGAAACGCACTGATAAAATTAGAGTTCATCTTCCAGGCCCTCAGTAACCTGACAGGTGTGGGATCTTCCAGTAGCCTCTCCCTCTGCTCAGAATGAATTCCCCAATCCTTACTCAATGAAAAAATGAAAGAAAAGGAGGAGAACATAACTATTCCTAAAGCATGGAGGAGATTTTTATTATAGATATAAGGGAGGAAGCAGTCAGAGGGAAGAGCCAGGCTGAACATGACCAGCACACTAAACCAGACCATGAGAGGAGATGGGAGGGAGAGCAAGAGAGGCAGCCAAGCCAAGAGGACAGGGTAGCCAAAACGGCTGAGTTATGATGGAAGATGTTATTCTGTAAATATGTTTCTCATACTGGTTAATAAATAAAGCACTGTGGCTAGAAATGTTAAACAACTATAGGGAGCTAGTAAAAGAACACCATCAGACCTCTACCATCTTACCTGTTATCATAACAAACAGACACAGAGGGGCCGCCTCCATTTCAGCCCCCTCTTCTAACTCTGCCCCAAGATTCTAACTCCTACTCCACGATTGCCTCAACATGTTTTTAAAATGAGAAAAAAAATTTAAAAGAACAAAGCATTAGATTATCGTGAATAGGGCTTCTTGGAAGAACGCCAAGCTACTCAGGAGCAGTTTGGGCTAGCCAACTCTTCTGCTCTTATGCAGACTGAGGGCTGTGAACTGAGCACTGATGATTCTTAACACCCAGGCACTGCCATCTTGGGGCCCTCCCTTCCTGCCTAGCTGAAGTGTCACAATCACACAGGATGGCAGCTCTTCTGCCAGCTGCCTCTCTGAAATTTGATCTCATTTGAGGAGGGGGCTGGGCTTCGTGAAGCAGAAAGTCTGTACCTGAGGATGAGGGAGGACAGGAGAGGCAAGTGACACTCTGTAGTGGCAGCTGCCTTCTTAGATATGTCTAAGCTGCTTCATTCACTCACTCTTGGGCCCACACAGTCAAGGAATTTGCATCTTTGTTTGTTTTTGGCTTTTTCCAGACAGGGTTTCTCTGTGTAGTCCTGGATGTTCTGGAGCTAGCTTTGCAGACCAGACTGGCCTTGTACTTGGGAATCTGCCTGCTTCTGCCTCCAGAATGCTGGGATTAAAGGCATGCTCCACCACTCCAAGTATAGGAATTTGCATTTAGACTGGTAACTTTCCTTCTGTTGCCATGTGTTGGCCATCTTTTATTTCCCCTATTTCCCTTTTCAAGCTTATGGGCTTTGTTATAATTTCCATGACAGAATCTTTGCCCACTGGGAGGAACAACAGCAGTGATGTTACGTGGATGAATGGTATTGTGGAATGCCCAAGTGGAGGAGTGCAAGTGTTCATGCACACATATCCTTAAAGCATGTAGCACTTGCATTTCCTGTTCACTAGCCCTTGGTTCCCTAGAGACAAATGGGATAGATGGGGAAAAAAACCCAAGTGTTCCTGTCCAGCAAGATCACCCAAAGTGGAGAGTGTTGGAATTTGGATTTCCCCCACCTACCCATCAACAATATTGACTTTTTTTTTTTCTTTTTTGAGGCAAGCTCTCATAATCTCCTCTGATTCTACTGCCTCTACCTCCCAAGTGCTTGGACTATTGGGCTGTGCCACCATGCCACCATGCCCACTTTGGCCTGACTTTTAATCCTCCCATTCCCTAACCTGTACCACTCATAAAAAACAAACAAACATATTGAGTAAAACTCAATATAATCTATGGATAAGAAGGCACAGGGAAATTCTTGTCCTGTTAGGAGGCTTTTCTGAGTAGGAAGCTGAACCCAGAAATCAGCAGTGAAAAGATGAATAAATTTTATTATACAGAACTACTATCTTTGTAGGTAAAGCTCTCTACTATACAGAGTGGGACATGTGGAAAAATTATTCTTTTTTAAATGACGTGTTTTTATTTAGAAGTATGTGTATATGGTTGTAATGGTGTGTGGACTTCTGTGTATATACTTGTGTGAGTACCGGTGGAAACCAGAAAATGGTGTGAGTTCCCCTAGAGCTGGAGTTACAGGAGATGTGAGCTGAGCCACTGATGTGGACGCTGGGAACTGAACTTGGTTAGGTCTTGTGGAAGAGCAGCAAGTCCTCTTAACTACTGATTCATCTCTCCAGCCCAAACATGCATCTTAAACCATAACAAATGGTTCATTCCGCTAATAACTAAAGAACATGGGCTATCAATTAAAAACCTACTGACTCCATAGAAAGAATAAAGAACATTTAACAGAAAAGAATACACTACTAGCTGCAAATGTGTGAAAGTTGTAAAACTTCATTTGCAATAAGCAGTTATAGATGAGCTTTTATGTGGAGGGTGCTCGGGGCTCTGCACTCAGGTCCTGTAGCTAGCACGACAAATGATGCACCCACTAAGCCATTCCCCTAGCCCAAAGTTCTTATTCCTCACTCACTTTGGATAAGGGATAAGGAGATAGAGGGTGAAAACACGAGAGTACCAGTTAATACCCAGGAGACTAGCAATGAAGAGGCTGTGAAGAAGAGACAGACAGACAGACAGACAGACAGACAGACAGACAGACAGACAGCAAAGAGTCACAGAAAGGAGGAAACCAGGCAGAGGCAGCCCCGTTGTAGGATAAAATGCCAGTCTGTACTTCAGCATCCCTGTGGGTGTGCTCCAGACCAAACTGTCCTTTGCTACTGCTGCTCTTTGAGTTGGAGTTTATTTTTCCATGGACTTCTTGGGGTTTTTCCTGTGTATTGGACATTGACAAAGGTTTGAGAAACGTACTTAGGAAACACAGAGGTCTTCCAGAGAAAATAAGCAAGTGTAAAGTGTCACTTAGGGGAGGGTAAAATAACTGTGATTTTCACAGCGTCCCAGACTTCATCAATAGTGTGAACACTAGATATTGAGTTAGTAGGAGCCACCTACATAGGCACACATATTAGTGTGAGGTATAAGAATCTTACTGAGATAAATACCATCGAAGCTTTATATTTGTTCCTTGTGAATATGTGCTCCCAATACACTTTTTAAAAAGACAGTCTTATGTATCTCAGGCTGACCTTGAACTCCATATGGAGCTGAGGATGACACTGAATAGCTGACCCTATTTGTCACTGTTTGAGCATCGAGATTACAGGCATGGACCACCATACCAGATTCAGGCAGTTCTGGGGATTGCATGCCAGGCAAACACTCTAGTACCTGAGCTACATCCCCAACCTTGATTTTTCTTTTTTGAGGTAGGATTTCACTACAGCCTTCATTGACTTCACGGGCTGGCTTTGAACTACCAAACCTCTTGAGTGCTGGAATTCCATGTCTGGTGTTTCTAATATACTTTAAACAAACCTTCACATAAAAACATGAGCCGAATAAAGGCACTTATTGCCAAGATTGATGACCCAAGTTTGATTCCTAGAAGCCCCTCCCCAAAGTTATCTGCATGCCACCCCACCCCCAGGAATCCATAAGTGTAATACAAATCTGTTTAAAAGAACATATGAGCTATGCGATGATGGCTTGCTTATGTTACCTTTTTTAATGCGCTAGTTGTGACCCTTTTGGAGGTAGTGGTTTATAATTCTTGTCTTCATGTCCCAAACTCAGTGATCCTACAGGTTCACTGTTGAACTGAATTGAACGCAGGCTGTTATCAGTTGAGGGCTATGCCTGGCTGTGTGTAGCAAAGGCCCAACAAGGCATGGCTTAAACAAGATGTAGGGGTGACACAACTCAGTGACAGTGTTTGCCTAGCACGAGGCCTGTGGTTTAATCCCCAACACTGGAGAGAAAAACAAACACAGAAACAAATGAAGTGTGGCTGTAGCAGTCAGCGTAAGTGCTGGGCAATGTTTACTGGGATCCATCTAGATCAGGGCTGCTGCTGTGTCTGCTTGCTGGACTAAAGCAGCCTTTTACTCTCAGTCTAAAGACGGGTGCTAAGAGAGGCTGTGGGCAAGGGCAGGAGCAGTGTGATTTAACAGCCCCCACCCCAGAGAGTTCCCACTGATTCACATTGACCATAAGTGGGTCCCTTGACCATAAGTGGGTCCCCCTAAGGTGCAATGGCTTCTGGGAAGCTGTTTAAATGGATGCTCTACTGTAGCTCATAAAAACATTAAGGTTGTGTCAGTGAAGTAGAAGAGGATAAAGAAATAATAAACAGTGAATGACAACCACGAGTATAAGGGCTTCAGAGGGACATGCCCCATGCTGAAAGTGTTCTGTTTCATCCTTCCATCCTTCAGGTCAGAGAGGAGACAGTACGCAGCCTAGAAAGTTCCGTTTTAATGAGACCATCAGAAATGGGGCAGTGCCTTTCTCCTCCTGCCCCTCTAGGCCCCCTAAAGAAATGGTGCTACCACAATGGAAGACTCAAACTAATGTGAGCACCTGGGCCAGTCTTGCCCTCTGAGTCCGATCTGCGCGGCTTCCTTTCCACAGTTGCCCTTCTGCAATTGCTACCCATCCCTTCCCAGGGCAGCAAATCTCAATGGATCTACCGTGAAACTGTCTCCATTAGTGGAATTCTTACAAGCATCTGGTAGTTCAGCTTGTCTCCTCGAAGTTCTCCAAGTCTTCCCACACCACGGGGTGCTCTTGGATGGGCAAGTGGCCCCCTCCCACCCCCACCCCCAATCCCCTGGGTCTGGAAGGAAATTTGTGCTGGTCTGGTCTCCTGTGCTTCTTGGAGACCAGAAGAAGGCTGTTTATTCCACATAATTAATGGACAGAGAAACTGGGCTTAATTTATTTTACTCCCAGGAATGCAAGTCTGTTCTTCCAAGGGAAGAATGTGTGTTTTTGCCTCACCCAAGCCAACCCACAATTTCCCATAAAGGGCACATAGACTTTGTCTAAAGGAGGAAGGAACAGCTCTCAAGAAAGCCAAGAGAAAGAGTGCAATTGTTAAAGACATCATGTTGCTGGTGAGGGTCGTGTCTTCTTAAGTGCTTTGTGATACTTTTTAAAATTATTGGAGAGCAGTTAATACAGATTTGTGGATATGGAAGGGATTTGTGTTATGGAAGGGATTTCTGTGGCCTTTCAAATTTTTCTTGATACTTCAGAAAAATCGCATTCCTTTCATTTCTCTTGAGCCCAGGGAAGTCTCTACTCACACATCCAAAGCTAAACTGAGCAGCACCATCCCAACTACCTGCTTGCTTAAGTAGAGCAGGGCGCCAAGACAGTGGCAGATGACATGGCTGTGGCTCCCTGGCCTTGTCACATGGTGGTTGCAAATCTCGTTATAGAAGGGCTTTTATGAATTTTTTAGAGGAGAGCAGCAAATCTTACATCCTTCCCAATATTAATTCATTAATTGAGCCCACGTGTCTGTGAAAGCAGAGAGCGGGGCACAAACGACATGGGCTTCAGATTCAGGCCCGTGTGCACCACAGCTCTACAAGGAATGTGACCCCAACAAGTAGCAAAAATTTGCTTTGCCGCCATTGCTAAGCCTGTAATTCTGTCCTTCAGGATAGTTGCCGATCAAGATCCAAAGTCAAGTACTCTGTAGATGACAGTGAGCGATGCTCTTCTCAGTGTGGAGCTTCCTCAGAAACCGGCTCTGTCCAGCAAAGGCCCGCATCAGCCTCGAAACTACCTGTCACACACTTCCACCTTCCACTTTCTCAGCCTGGAATTCATCTTCCCTGTGAAATGTCTCCTGAACCCCAGGTTTGGGTTAGGTGTCAGGTATTCGAGTAGGCCCCTGGACTCACCGTATGCTCACTATTACCCACGTTCTAAATGTCAGCTATGTTTAAAAGAATATGTGACTCAGTGGCCACTCACCTTCTAAAAAAAAATTTTTTTTTTGACTAACCAACTTTATTGAGGTCTGACTTACATTACATACAGTCAAGTCATTTTTTAAGAGTAGGAGTTAATGGGTTTGTTGTTGTTGTTGTTAAATTTGCAGAGCTATGCAATCCTCGCCATAGTGCACTGCTCAAATGATTCCACTGGAAAGAGATCCCTATGTCTGTATGCTGTCACCCCCAGGCCACCACTACCCCAGGCCATCATTGGTCTTCTCTTCATCTCTGTGTATGTGTCTGGACATTTCACACAAATCTAGACTTTTCTCCTTAGATCTGTCTCGACCTTTCGTAGATGGGGAAGATCATCATCTATGTTCCTTCCCATCTCACATCTTTCACTTACCATGAGATCTTCTGAGATTTACCTATCGTGTTGTGAATACCAGCAGGTCATTCTGTTGGCTTGTAAATAGTATTCCATTCTAGGGACATATACTGACTGTGCCTTGTACCTGTCAATGAACATGGCAGCTGGTACAGCGCCTGCATGAACTAGTAGGAGCTGAGCAAATGTTCATTGTCTGAGTTACATTCACGTTGTTCTGGCTCAGTGAATGAGTCAGTGGTTAAGAGCATTGGCTCCTTTTCCAGAGGTCCCAGGTTCTATTCCCAGAACTCACATGATGGTTCACAACAACCTTTAACTCCAGTTTTAGGGGATCTTATGTCTTCTTCTGTACCAGGCATGAAGGTAGCACACAGACATACATGAAAGCAAAACACATACACAAACTTCAAAAATAAATAAATCATAAAAAATTTTAAGTCACATTTTGCTAACATTGTAGTTAGCCTGGTGATTCACACAGTAGTGGAGGGGCCTAAAACATGCAGTCAAATGTCCAATGTCAAGACAGAGAAACTGTCTCAAAGAACAATAATGCAAGAACTTAGAATGCAAAAGCTCGCACATATTTTGGGAAAGTCACTAAATATTAGACTGAGGCATAAGTAAGTTGTTTTCAAGGGAGAAAATACAGATTACTCGACATTCAGGAAATAGCCTGATGATGATGATGAAATAAATAAAAATATAAAAACTTCACGGTAGTGGGAGAACTATATTATTTTTAAATCATCAAAACAAGATAAAAATTATTACATTTTGAGTGGAAGGGACTGAAGGAAGGCAGGATGCTCACTACTTCTGATATACATAATTCTGAACATGCTGAGTCTTCTGGAAATGCAAGTTAACAACACCGAGTGGGAGTCATCTGACCCGCCCACTCATGTCACTCACTGATCAACGGGTGATCCAAGGGAAGAATTTAGGGGAAAAGTTATGCCAGTACCACTAATTAAATAAAAAGAAGACTGAATAGCATGTCCTATTATTAGGGGAGTAGATAAGTAAGCTGTGGTATGAAAATGTGGGATGCTTTTACCCACTTAAGAAAACATTGAGTTACACAGAATGTATGTAAATCCTAGTGTTGAAAGGATGGAAGCCACTGTACAGGCATTGATGATAGCTTATACAATACACGATGGGAAAGAACATAACGTGATGTGTGCTTTTGAGAATTTTCTCATCACATACAATAGTTTTTTATTTTTATTTTTGGTATGTGGTATGTGCATGTATAGACATACGCGTGTGCTCATATGTGTGAGCATGAAGACCAGAGGCAGATGCTGAGTGTCTTCCTCTAATTGCTTTTTACTTTCTTATTTATTTATTTATCGGCACAGTAGCAGGGTAGAAAATTTTTAGAAGCCGAACAAGCCACAGTTCACTTTATAGAGGCGGGAGTTATCTGAAGAGGGGGAGATCTTCCTATCAGTTCCTTGCAAAGAGTCTAGTCTCAGCCTCCTCCATACTCAACACAGACACCAGTACTTAGGAGAAATCCATGGATAGTTCTCAAATGGGTGGATAACTTTTATAATAAAGACTAATATGCCAGAATTCACTGGAAAGCCCACATCCCTGGGAGGGCTTGCTTCTGGCCCCCAGCTAAAAGTCATTGAGTATGAAAGGTTTAGGTGAACAGAGCAGGACCACAATGCAGAACAGCAGAAGGCAAGGAGAAGAAAGGACAGACACACTGAGGCCTGCCTTGGCAGAGCTGCTGTTGACCTGACCTGCTCCAGCAGCCCTACCACTCACAGGTGACTTGGTGTACCACGCAGTGGCAGTGTGGTGTCCTGAAGGACAGGTTGTCTGTGTGACCCGAGGCGAAGGGTTCTCACCTTTTCCTTCTCTATGGTAAGAGAGAGTGTTTCACCTTCTGCCCAGGCAGTCCCAGGTGAAGTGGTATTTATGACGCTGCAAACTCTAAGGAGCAGCAGAAATGCATATTATTGCTGTTTGTTTTCCTTCCCGTAGGTTTCTTCATTTGCAAAACACGACCAGTGACATGTATGTCACCAAATTATTACAGCTCTTTGTAAAGCCCTCTCTTTGTACATAACTGGGTCTTACAGTAAGCTCACTGTGGACTTTGCTGTCGATTGTCTCTAACTCTCTTGTCAAATCTCGCCATATGAAAGTCTGCAGTTTACAGGATAAGCTAACATTGAGTCACTCTGCTCTAACCACCGTTATTCTTTCACTGGGCCCTGACACTGCAGGCCCCCATTCCACAAGGAGACCTCGGTTTCCTCAACCAAAGAATAAAGCATTCATGCCCTGGGGCTGAGGAAAACCCAGCAGAGACAATGGGGCAAGCGTCTGCAGGCACTGAAAACCCCAGGGCAAACTGTGTTCATTGAGCCCCCATCTCCATCTTTCCTCTGGCTTAGACACCTTTTCCATTCACGACTCCAGGCATATATTTCTGTCTCTTGAGTGGGGTTGTAACTGGAACACATCTGCTCTGGCTTTGCCTGGGTGTGATTTACAATGTGTCCCTGTAGTTTCTCTGTGGAGCTTCTCCTCCTCTTCATCTCTGGGCTTTGGACCTTTTTTTTTTTTTTTTTTTTTTTTTTATTTTTTATTTTATTTTTTTTTTTTTTTAACAGGCTGTGTTTCTTGAGACTGGGTCACCTTGATTTATTATGCCCTGGACTCATTAACAAAAGACTCTGGGACAGGTCATTTATTTTCTGAGTGGCGATTTCCTGTCCTACCCCAGCTCCACTCAGCAGGAGCCTCACAGAGCACAGAGGTCCATTAACGGAACTGTCACCACCAGAGACTGGACTCGAAGCAAGGAAGGTGCAGAGGGCAGAAAACAGCCCTTAAAAGTTTTTCTCTCTATAATTTCCTCCAGAGTCCCTTCTGGTAGTTTGTTTTTCATTCTGCCCTGGCAAATGGGTCAAAGTTTACCAACTAAATTTCAAGGCTGTTTTTGTTACAGGAACGCTAACCTTTGTTCACTATTTCATATTTTCACTATCTAATATTGTATGAAAATTAAGTTAAAACAAACTATTGATGTTTAATAAGGATCAGGAGAAACAAATAGGCCAAATAGATGTTTATTCAGGGAGAAATATCTTACAACATAGACAGATGAACACAGCAGGTTCCTGGTCCCAAGGATGCCTCCGGATGTTCTCCTGTCCCTGTGTTGCAAGCAAGAGAGCTTTCCGACCGAGCCCCCTCCTCAGACTTAGTTCCCCCAGGTAACATCAGGCCCTGTCTTCACCCCCCAATGGGCGTGGTCTATGCCACAGGTGCGGACAAGGTGACTATCTCACTACAATTCCCCTTTAAGTCTAAAGAAAAGATTTGGGCTAGATACAAAAACTTTATACAAAACAGTGAATAACAAGTGTGCTCTAAGCAAAGGAAAATCGAGTACATACAAACTTAAGACCTAACTATCTAGTCCTAGGGTGAAGTCGAAATGGGGTTTACAATAGAGTTGTCCCAAGCTGGAAAGCTTAAGTCTAGTACCTAATATATCTAACTAGGAAGAGAGAATAATAGTTGTGATAATTTAATCTTCAACCTCATCAAAGACCTGAGAAGGAAAATAATAATACTAGGATAGGCAGGAAGTGCAGATGGGCAACTTCCAAAAGGTGCAGCAAGGACAGAAACAGCATGCTACCTGGACAGTCACCCAAGGTCTCATAGCAACGTTGGTACAGCCAGTTTTGGCTAAGGCCAAGAGTACCTGACAGACCACAACAAGACAGGGAGGTAAAAGGGCTGTCTTACCCTGACTTGGCAGGGCTCAGCAGTGTTCTATGTTTGTCTCCTGCAAATGCATAGGACCACATGTCCAAATCAGTGGTCGAGGTGGGGGCAGTTCTTTGCCCAAAAGGCCATAGCTGAAGCAAGGATGGACTCCAGAAGGAGCGACAATAGTGTCCAACATTTTCTCAGGAAATGCATGATACTATCAGGAGCAACAGTGTCTCATGTCAACGGAGTACTAATATTAAAACATTTAAATGCCATATTCTGTAGGTCTATGAAGTGTCTGAAGATCAAACATCTATGTCTGACTAACCTCATAGGCATAAGAAACCTGGGTGACACAACACTGAACCAAACTCCTGGAATCCAGGTACAGTGAGAGAGGAGTGATAAGAAAAGGGGTCAAGACCAGGCTACAGAAACCCACAGAGACAGCTGACCTGAACAAAGGGGAGCTCGTGGACCCCCCACCCAGACTGATAGCTGGGAAACCAGCATTGGACCAACTCAGACCCCTGAACATGGGTCTCAGTTAGAAGGCCTGGGCAGTCTAAGGGATCTCTGACAGTGGAACCAGGATGTATCCCTGGTGCAGGAAAGGACTTTGGGAGCACATTCCCATGGAGAGATACTCCCTTAGCCTAGAGGCAAGAGGGAGGGCCTAGTCCCTACTCTAAACAATTTGACAGATTTTGATGATCCCTCCTGGAAGGCATCATCCTCCCTGTGGAGTGGGGTAGGATGGGAAGGTGTGGGGGGGGGCATGGGAGGGAAGGAGAGGGAACTGGGATCAATATGTAAAAGTAATTTAAAAAAAAAAAAGAAAAGAAAAAAAGGAAACATGGGAGAAGATAATCTGTAATACTCAGGAACCTAGCTATAAAACTGGTTGAAACTTCCCTGAGTAAAGCAGGGACATATACTTAAACAATATGACTTTGTACGTATAAATACATGTAAATCTCTAAAACAGAGGTAGAGTAGAAATGTCTTGACCAGAGGTAGAATTGTATAGTGCAGCATGATGAAAATACCCTAAATTGTATCAATATACGAAGTATCTTGAACGTAAGTAAAAGTAAACATACATAGGATAATGTAAGGGCACTGTGCACAAAACATCATAAATGGAAAGATTTCACACAATACAACAAAATATAATATACAAATCATTGGGTAAGGGAATATAAACTTAATTTTGCATAGGTTACCACATAAAAGAATTTATAACAATATAAGCTGTATATAACTAATAATTACTAAGATAATTCACAAGAAGATAGGCTAATCTACCTATATCCCATCAAAACCATACCTTTCCCAACCATATCTTATACCTATCTGAAAGAGATACCCAAGTCTAAGCATCACCCAACCCTAAGTAACTAAAACTAACCCAAAGAAGATGAATATTATCCCTAAATGCCTAGAGTAGGAAAAGGGGGCATCGTTATCTTAAGATTACTTCCTGCTGAACTGGGACGATGATTGCTCTATGGGATCCTGTAGGAAGAAAATTTTTAGCAACAAAATTTCGACAGGACTGGCTGTGACATATGTCACTGTGGCAGGAAATGCTTGACTGGAGTTCTATCTGAAACTCTGGCCAGGGTGTAATAAGAAGTTGCACCATTTCAGCTAGCTAGTCAGGAGTTGTCTTGAGCACAACAGTCCCAAACCCGGTTTAGGGTGATGTTTGTAGTCCAGATGCATCAGATTGAATCAAGTGGAAAGGATGAAGTGGGGCCCCATTTTTTCTGGAGAGTTCAAAGAGCTGTTAGGAATTGTTATTATTCTTTGTGGAAAACTTAAACAACAATATCAACATAAAAAATTCAACCTTTAAGGTATGCATATTTGGAAAGGCAACAATAAGCATGAAAATGTATATGAGGAAAATTAAGATTTCAGAGTGAAAACTAAGTATAGGCAAATAACTGTCCCTAGATCTTGTTTTCTTCTGCTTTATACCAATTGGCTTCTTGATAGAAGGCAGAAACGGTGAGTTTAATCTTAACAACATGCTTGAATTTAGAGAAGGAAAGCCAAACCCAACTCCAAACCCAGCATTGGCTTACATGAATTAGGACTAGAGGAATACTAGATAGTAAAGAGAAATAGATTTCTATATAGAAATAGCTCACTAGAATTAAATATTTTTTACCATACATCAGATTCCTTTTCGTTAAATGGTTCTTTCTGAAGAGCTAGCTTCTGTTCTGTAGGTACCTACACGTTCAGTGTCTTTTGGCTGTTTGAATATGGGTGTTTTCTGTTTTCCTATAAAGACAAGAACAGAACACCTCCCCTACCTTTGAGAAGTCTCCGCACAACTTATGGGAACTATTTTGGTGCATGACTTGTCATTTCTCTTCATTAAGATGTTTCTCTTGTTCAACTCAGATCTTGATGAACTTAGATGGTCATAATATTCAAAAAAAAAACTGTTTCAATTTGCTGGAGACATATGCTAGAGCATTGTCAGTTTTTATTTATACAGGTAGGCTGAGAATTATTGCAATTAGGTACCGTGAAGGCAAATTTTTATCTTTTTCTTGTAAAGGTATAGTGAAAAAGCAACCCTTTAAATCAATAACTATAATAGGCCATTCTTTAGGTATCAAAGAAGGCAAGGGCATTCCAGGCTGTAGAGAGCCCATTGGCTGGATAACTTTATTGATGACTCTGAGGTCTGTAAGCATTCTCCATTTTTCAGATTTCTTTTTTATAACAAATATAGGAGAGTTCCAAGGGCTGGTAGATTCCTAGATATGTCCATCATTTAGCTGTTCCTACACCAGGTTTTCTAAAGCCTCTAACTTCTCAGAGGCCATTGCCCTTCCCCCAGACAGGTTCATCTGTTAGCCATTTTAAGGATAGGGTTTTTGTTTAGCACTTGTATTCTGTTTTTGTACAGCCTGGATATTTGGTGTCTGTCTTGTATAGTACTTCATAATATTTTTTTCCTACAACCATAAGTTTGTTTATGGTTCATATCTAATACTGGAGGGATGTTGATCTGTGTATTCCATTGCTGACATAGATCACAACCCCATAAATTTATTGCTGTTTTACCTGAGATAGGGTTCCAACCCCTAAGAATTGAACATTACTTACCTCTTGCAGGGGCCATTTTGGAGGCCAAGATTTATTAATTATGATGATTACATCAGCTGCCATGTCAACAATCCCTCCAACAAGTCTGTTATTCATCTTAACTATCAATCTAGGCCTTTTACTGTTTATAGAAGTTTGCCAAAATAAACATTTTTTGTTTCTTTCATTCGGTTTGAGTCACCTTCCATCACTGATTTGTCATCCAGAGTGATATGAGTTTTTACAATAGGCACTGGGTTTTCTAATTGTCCTGTGGGAGATTGTCCTCCACAGTGACTGGGAATGTCCAGACCACCTTTGACATGGGGGCCTTCTAGAGGCCCCCCAAGGAGTTTCCTGATTGTAAAGGGTTTCCTTGCTTGTCCCTGGTCAATCTACATTCATTGGTTCAGTGTCTGCCTTTGCCACATCTTCTACATAACCCAGAAGGCTGAGACCTTCTGTTCGATTCATTCCTAGGAGTGTTATTCCTAGGAATACTACAATTTCGTCTTAGATGTCCTATCCTACCACAATTAAGACATCTGATATTTGGATATTTTTTTTCAAATCTTTGGAGATAGCTTCTCCTACCCTAGCTCCTATGTCATCATAGGAAGAAGACATCTGTTATCTTGATGTCTTCTCAGACCTTGGATATGGCTTCTCCTACCCAAGCTTCAGTGTCACTGTCGTTATACTCAATGTTGGCTGTATACAGGACCCATTTATCCAAGGTACTTATCTGATTTTTAAAGGCCAAAGCACGTGTTTGCATTGTGGATTCACATTCTAATAAGCTAATGATTCTGTGAGTATTCGCCTAGAATTTGGGTCTGCTACCTCTAGTTGTACTGCCCGAGACAACCTTTCTAGGAATACACTAAATCGCTCTCTCAGTTCTTGCCTTATCTTGGTATAGGATTCTATCCTCTCCCCTAGTTCATGAGCCTTATCCCAAGCATTCAAAGTTGCTGTAGTGCATAGAGACAAGACGTGTTCATCATAGGCAGCTTGGGGTTCTGGGTCAGCATGAAGACCCTCACCAAGAATTTTACCTTGGGGAGCTTTATAACCTTTCTTTAAGCCCTGTATTTCAAGAGTTTTTGCTTCCTCTCTCCATAAAGCCTTCCATTCTAATTGAGAGGAGTTTTCAAGGACAGCTGATATTAATTGATCCCAATCCTTAGGGGTTACCTTGTTATTCCTTGCCCATGATTCTACTAATTGCTTCACATATGGTGAGTGCATGTCATAAGAGTTTACTGTTTACTGCTTCCTCCATACCTCTTAAATCTTTCATATGTATTGGTTCCCACTGATATGCAATGACACCTTTTGGATTTTTTCTCATTGTTGGTTTTTCAGTAACAGCTACACAGAAAGCCATAGGACATAATGACCTTAAGCAGGTCTCCTCTGACCCTGAAGGACTTCTTTTTGGTTTATTAGATTGAAGGTCTTCTAAGGCCTGTAATCTATTCATTGTTTTTCTGAGTGTTTCAACTTCTTGAATCACAGAATTTTCCAAAGACTGCATTGAATCAGTCAGTGTCTTGTTTTTCCCAACTATGAGTGATTTTATGTATTTAATATTCTCATCCTTAGATATTATCTGAGTGGTACGTAAACTGCCTTCCAGAAACAATGTTCTATCTGCTAGCTTGCCACTATCCTCAGACCTGGAACAGACTCTGCCTGCCAGTCTTTCCATCTGATGTTCCAGTTTTTTAACCTTATTAGTAGCTTCGTCCAATGAGGAACAAGCTGTTTCTGCTAGTGTGTTAATGCATTGCATTGTTTCTGTTTTGGTCATTGTGGCAGTGGACATGGAACAAATTCTGTTTTCTAGTTGGTCATTTTTATGTCCCATGTTTTGTATTCTACCTGTCAGATTTCTATTACCATCTTCAATATTCTGAACCTTTCTTTCTAAGTGTTCTATGTTTTGTGTTCTGTTTCTCAGCTCTCTATTGTCATTTTCAATATTCTGAATCCTTGTTACTGTTTCCTATGGTTTGTACAAGTTCCTTATTCTTTGCTCTATTCTCAAACCACACCTTTAAGGATATTATAAGAGTTATGAAACTGATTGCCATTATAAAAAATATGAATATTCTCATTACATCATCGTCCTCTTCTAAGATCCCATCCACATAGGAAACAAAAAGATCCTTAACCTAGGGGTCCTGTTCCATAATGTTATCCACCATTGGTATGCAATAATTGATATCAGTTATTATCAGGTTAAATTGCAAAGGATTTTGGAATTACCTTATATATAATCCTGCTGTCCTGGAACTTTGATGGTTTTAGTTGTAGATTCCAACTTGTGGTAGTTACACCTGGAGGTGTCCCACCAAATAGCGTCCTGCAGCAGACGATCCTTCTTGGTCCCTGTAGAATAGCTCTTAACAAACTAAGGCGAGTGAAATTTTGTTAAACGAATGAGTGAAAGGAGCCTTGTGCAAATTGCTGAAACCGCAGGGCTAAAAGCTCTTGCCTCCACTGGTGCCACTGGGCTGCGGGGAAACACACAAGCAGGGCGGGCACCACGAGGCTCTGAGTGAATACAAAGTGGGGAAATGGACAAAAGATGAGAAGCAGTGAGTGCTTTCTCAGGGCCGCTGTGGAGGTAAAGGAGTTGTAGGGCAGAGGCAAACAGCTGTGGTGTGTTGACCTGGTTAGGCAAGGGATCCTGCCTGTTCAGATGGTGGGGGAAGGGAGTGGCATCTGCTGCCTGAGTGAAAACCAGGTCCGGATCCCGCTTCTGACACCAGATATTGATGTTTAATAAGGATCAGGAGAAACAACTAGGCCAAATAGATGTTTATTCAGGGAGAAATAACTTACAACATAGACAGATGAACACTAGCAGGTTCCTGGTCCCAAGGATGCCTCCGGATGTACTCCTGTCTCCGTGCTGCAAGCTAGAGCCCCCTCCTCAGACTTAGTTCCCCCAGGTAATGTCAGGCACTGTCTCCAGCCCCCAATGGGCATGTTCTATGCCACAGGTGTGGACAAGGTGACTATCTCACTACAACAAACAAACAAACAAACAAACAAATAAGGCCGACATTAGCGGGTGTGTGAATCCAGCACATATTAGATTAATTAAATGGTAAAATTTGCTGCCGGGGAATATATAAAAACTTTACATTTATGTTTGGGCACTAAAACCCATCAAGTTTCAGAGAGAGCCAAAAGCATTACAGTTCTCAGAGAGGACCTTGAGAAGAAGATGAAAGAATTTGTGATTTATCCTGAAGTTCAGTTTAGGCGGAAGATTGATTTATTAACTGTTTTCACGTTTCTGGGAGGTAGTTAGACATAGCAATGATGGTGAGCAGCTGCTTTCTGACGGCCCTAAGTATAGAATAAAAGGGAGTGAAATGAGATTGTGGCAAAATGAAAGAATAAGTAGTCATAAAAGTGAGTTGTCTCCGCTAAACTCTATTGAGAGAGACGTGATGCATATATACAGGGCTGTAAAGCTGTTAGCCCCATTTTATAGAACAATGAATGGCAATTCAGAGAGGTTAAGAAACTTGCCTGATGCCACACCGAACCACTTCTAGCTGACTCTACAGTAACATGAATTTGACAAAGAGATGAAAAACAAATAAAAACAAATGGCGGGGAGGGGGGATCGCATTACAAAGCGCTCTTAGTTGAGATGGGTCTATGTCTATACACAATTCAGGGAGTTAATCTGTGTGAAGTGTAGATTTGGGGTTGGGTACTCTACATGCCTTTGTGCTAAGGGTGCAAAGACCACTCAAGCCCTCAGCCCAAAAGACAGGTTGAGTGGGCACTGTCCTCTCTGGGAACCCTGGAGACTGGCTGCATTTGTGATAGTCATCAATGTTGCTTATCATGGACTACACTTTAAGAGGAAGGCTCTAGTCACAGCAGAGGGATGATGTTGTGGATTGCTGGGCCCCAGAAGAACACCCCACCACTCAGTGCACTCGCTCCTAAAGGTTCATCCCTATGGGAAGGCCAGTCAGGTGGGTCATTAATGTGCCACCTAAGAGGCTACACTTTGGCGAGGAGCCAGTTCTAGCTGGATTGCTGTCAGTACACAGGAATCCGTTTGGGCAAGTCCTATATGGAGAAATGGGGGTGGCTGGCATGTACCTGTACTGTACTGTGCACTCATTCTGCCAGAGGATGTTAGGATTGTTTGAGAATCAGCTAGCTACCTCAGCTCAGTCAGTCTTTGCAACAACCCCGTGAAGTCCGCACTATTGCTGTCCTCAGAGAGGCAAGGAAGCTCATGCGGTCAGCTGCCTAGTTCTACCACTAGGATGAGGAGGGGCAAGACTGTGGAACCCCAAACTATCTGAGCAGTGGCTGCATTCTTAGCCACAAGGGCTTAGGATGAGATGCTTGGAACTGTAGCTCTGGGGTCATGGGCTCAAATGACATAGCTTCTTGTTGCCTGGTTTATAAGAGCTTCTAATCACTGTAAACAGTGTTCTAATTCAGGGATTTTTATATTCATTCTTTCCTCGTCTGCATCCTAAAGCGGGTTAGAGGGCAGAATAAGAAGTGATCACTGCAGACTCCTTGGGTACTCTGGCCTTAGTTCACCTCTGGTTGCCCAGTTAACGGCTTAGATGGTATCTGGGGCCCTGCAGAAAGAGGGCTGGGTTCTTCTATGGTAAACCTTACAAAGAGTGGGAGAGGAGATGGGCATAGGCCACCTTCAGACCTTAAGAGAAGTGTTTTGTTTTTTCACCCACCTGACGGCAGGTGTTATCAGCACATTTTTACCAACGAGGAAGGTTGTGTAACTTCTGAGGTCAGGTTGACTGGTGAAAAGAGGCTGGGATCTGAACCTTAGCATGCTGACCCTCAGACTGAAGACACCTACAACATCCAGTGCTCAGCACAGCTCTGCCTCGTGAGCTTAGCAGGCTTAGATGGAAACTCAAGCCAAGTTCAGTTCTGTAGCTGTCCTGGGTGGGGTGGGGGTGGGGTGGTCACTTCAGCCTAGGGTATGCAGTGCTGAAACCCAGACAAGCCCATCACCATCCATCATTCCTAGGTTCTGCTCTGCCAGAAGCCTGGGGCACGACAGGATGCTATACTCAAAGCTTGGCAATCTCTTCCTTCTTAATTTAGGCTTACTCTCAGGAGGGGATCCTGAGGCTGGAATATGAGAAAGGGAAAGGAAAAATAATAAGAGATAAGTGAGAAAAAAAAGGAATATTTATAGGGCTTGTAACATCTAATGGGAACCAGCTGCCTGGTTGGGGGGAGTGGGAAATTTTTTTGTTTGTTTGTTTGTGGGGGAGTTTTTAGGATTTTTCATGTACATGCCTGGGAGGGGAAAGATACGAAGAGAGAATGTGTGTGCCCTGGAGCCCGGCTGGGGGCTGGGGGAGGGTTGTGCTCTCTGTACATTGGGCATCGGATCTCTGCTCTCCCCGCCACCCCCACCTCCTGCCTTCACTTCAAACTGGAGCTGATTCAAACCTGCTGCTCTTGGAAAGGGGCCACGGTACAGGCTCCAACAGAAAGACGATCCGTGAGGGGATACGAGTGTGAGGGAGTGGGGCAATCAAAAAGAATGAGAAAATGAGACAAGGGAATGGAAAAGGTGAATAAACAGGGGGTGGGGAGGGAGGAAGGAGGGGAGGGAGGGAGATGGAAAGATGAACATGTTAGCCAAATGGAGAGAAGGGAGTGGCTGAGAGCCTGGAGCTGGAACAAATTCAGGGCTGATCCTTCTGGGCGCTCTTTCTCTCCCACAGGTCCACAGGGCTGCAGTGAAGATGTGTCTGTGTGAGATTTTCCAGGACCCTTTCCCAGAAATCTGTGCTTTTTTCTTTCTCAAGGTCTCTGGACCAAAAGCTTCGTTCCAAAAGTTGTGTAAAGAACACTAAAGCCAGGGAGAGTTTCAAAAGTGGGGAATGTGATGTTTTAGGGCTGGGATCAGGCAGACATTTAGAAAGACAAAAGACAAAAGCCAGGCACTTTCTGGAGGGCGAATTGTCCTGGGGTTGAAGCCCTGGTGGGTGTTGGGCCCCAGCTGACATTTCTAGCTCTCACCCTCGGAACTTGGGTGAGTTGCAGGGAGCACATCCATGAATCATGGAATTGAGTCCTGTATGCGACTAATTGGCATGAGTGCAATGATATTTGTTCAGGAAGGGAGGGGAGGAAGAAAGGGAGGGAAGGAGGAGGGAGGGAGTGATAAAGTGGGGATGATGGGGGTGGGGAAACCAGCTGGCTGGCCATCATCCTGCTCAGGGAGAAGTGATATTACTTGAGCTAAGAATGTGACTCTACCGTCTTGCTGGACCCTTTGGCTTCGGTTTCCAGGGACGCCTCATTGTTGAGAGGATTTCTGTTTAAATAAATATTCCCTTTAGAGAATGGTCCTTCAAGTTAAGTTTATCTCCTACAAAGCTGAACAAAAACTTGCTTTAAACGAATGTCACTTTTGTTGAAAGAGGGTATAGCAGAAGAAAAATAATTTTCTTCAACCTTCATAAATTATTTTAAAAACTTTTTTGGGGGGATTAAAACATTGTGTGTGTGTGTGTGTGTGTGAGAGAGAGAGAGAGAGAGAGAGAGAGAGAGAGAGAGAGAGAGAGAGAGAGAGAGAGAGAGAGAGAGAGAGAGAGAGAGAGAGAGAGAGAGAGTGTTTTGCCTACATGTATGTATGTGCATCATGTGTGTGCCTGGTGCCTAAAGTGGTCAGAAGGTACCAGATCCCCTTGAATTGGAGTTTAATACAGTTGTAAGCCACCATGTGGGTACTGGGAACCAAACCGAGATCCTCTGCAAAGATCAAAAAGTGCTCATAACCCTTGAGCTATGTTCTACCCCCTTTCATAAGCTCTTAGTTGCGTATTCACAAGAAAAACAAAGGAGTTTATTTTCCCTTCAGATGCTGCTGAAGGGAAGAGTCCCTTTCAGTGGGATGGGTTTTTATCCAGTGTTTATAGGTCATTGGCAACCCAAGCCAGTACATTTTCAGAAAAAGTGACAAGCCAGAGGAAAAGGTAGTCTTTGGCTACCTGCTTGGAGGGAAGGCAAATACAGCTCTCATCCTCTTATCCACAATTCCTCTTACTATACTTTTTAGGGAGTGGGGGTCAACTTGACATGAACCTACCAGTCATCCGGGAAGAAGAACCTCAATGGAGAAGGTGTCATGGGATTGCCTATAGGTAGGCCAGTGAATTGGTGTGTGGTAGGGGCCACTGTGGGTGGTGCCACCTGTGGGCAGGTGGTCCTGGGGTATGTAAGAAGGGAAATTAAGCAGACCAGAGGGAGGAGGTCAGTAATTAGTGCTCCTTCATGACTTCCACTTCCGTTATAGCTTCCAGGCTCTTGCCTCTAACCCCTGCCTTGACTTCCCTCTGTGATGATTGCTACCTGGAAATGTGAGACGAATTATAAACCCTTCCCTCCCTGAGTTGCTTTCCGTCATGGTGTTCATCACAGCAATAGAAAACTAATTAGGACAGCACATTATTGCAATAAAAAAAAATGCAAGGCTTCAGAAATGAACAGTTCCTAAAATTTAGATTGCGCCACATTCTGTATGTAAATGCTGCTAGCGCACTGGTTATGTAGTAGCTTTCTTGATTAGCCCCTGGACTGCAAGGGTAGCATAGTGCTTATATTGAACTAACAAAGCAGCTTTATGGAAAATCTAACCAGTCCAAGGCCTTGTTTTTAAAGAAACACCACCGTCAAGTAACTTTTCATCATGGTATGTTGTTATGATGGTTCTGTGTTACTATTGGCTATCCTGATCACTTACAGTGCATGTTTTATAAAATAATTGTTATAAGCAGTTTGTATATATGGTGTAAAACAATATACATAATGTTGGTGTGTGTGAGGTTTCTGTATCCTCTGGGGGTGAACCTTTCCTCCTAGATAAGAGTGGATCTCTAACAGGCAGATAACAGTAAATGCGAGTTAGAAAGGTATTTCTATGCCATTTCTCTGGAGCCAGATCCAGGCTAATAAGAACCCAAAGTTGTCTTTAGTGGCTAACTTTTTTTCTCTCTGGGGAAGGGAAGGAGAAAGATGCCCTTTTGTTTGTAAGTCCAAAGTTCTCTTAGACAACGGCAGAGAACTTCCCTGTGTCTGATTCTTGATGGCCCCAATGCAACACTCCCTAATATTATAATATACACCAGAATAATGAGGAAAGCTGCAGAGAGTCATTTTAATTATACCTCCTCTTTTCTTTTTATCTTAAATGCTGTCTGGAAGGCCCACTGCCAGTTAAGACTGGCATGCATGAGAAACACTGAGGATTTGAACTTGCACTCAGGTTACTGACTGCCTTTCTCCTATCTGTCTAGTAACTGTCCATTGATGTGCAATAAATGGAGACAGGTTCACAGACTCTGTCAATCTGAGGGAAAGTTGTCAATCTGGAATTAGAAAATTTAAAGGACCATGGACATGCCTTCCTTTAAGTACTTTTTTAAATTTATTTTTTATTTATTTTTACTTTTTTATTTTGGAGGGAGGTTTTTGTTGTTGCTTGGTAGATTTTCCTGTGTGTGTGTGTGTGTGTGTGTGTGTGTGTGTGTGTGTGTGTGTGTTTGTTTTGTTCTTTGTTTTGTACTGCACATAGGTCCTGAAGAAACCGCTTTCATCTGCATGTAAGATGATTCACTGCCCCTCACCCTCACAGAGGTGGAAAAACCATGAGCAGTAGTAGATTTGAGGACTAGAGATGAATCTAATTTTGGTCCAGTTAATCCTATTCCTATCCATTGGGTCAGAAGGCTCATGAGAGGTTTAGTCACATACTTGACAGCTCAGCCTTATCAAAGCACACAACCCTAATTACTAGCTTAACAAGGGGATGGCCATCCCTGTCTGGAGACTCACAGTTTTGGGCACAGCAGGGATATGGCATGGAGACAGAGGGTTGTAGAAGGCTGCTACATGAAAGTACTACCTCCCTCAATAAGCTCATCCAGCCTGGCTCTTCCACACATTGGCTTCCCATCCTCTTGGATACTCTTTTATCCAGCCTGAAAGTCTCTTGCTGTCTTGCCGGATAGCTGGACACTGGTATTTCTTCAAGACTTGGGCTATTTTTTCCCTCTTACCCTGTGAAGGCTTTCTTGACTTGAGATCATCTTAATCTTGTATGTTACCTGATGGCATGCAGTGCACAGCCTGCCTTCCTATTTAGGATATTCTTTGTTTAGGCCTTAGAGCAGTGGTTCTCAACCTGTTGGTCATAACCCTTTGGGGGTTGAATGGCCTTTTCATATGGATCACCCTAAAACCATCAGAAAATGCAAATATTTACATTTCAGTTCACAACAGTAGTAAAATTACAGTTTTGAAGTAGCAATTAAAATAATTTTATGGCTGGGGGGATGGTCATCACAACAAGAGGAACTGTATTAAAGGGTCTTGGCATTCGTAAGGTTGAGAAACCCTGTTCTAGATATTGAGGTATTGTTTGCAGAATTGTTCCCGGAATCTTCTGACAGAGAAACTATAGAATTGTATTGGGATTATGTTGTGGAGTCAAATTGGACAGGAAAGAGCTAGTTGGGAGTAGGTGGCTGGCTTATCATGGAAATGATAGGGAGACCTCCAGGAGAAGACTTAGTCCAGACAGCTCTTTATGGCCTCCACTTTTGGAGAGAAGGATAAGGAGACCCAGACTTGAGCCCAAAGATTCTAGACTGGCTTAGAATGGGAATCTTGGGCTAAGATAGAGTAAACTATTTTCCGTTTATAAACAAGTCCCAGCTTGGGTGTTGGGAAAAAGAAATAAAAGGAAGAGAAAAGAAAAACAAGAAAAAACTCTTCTAGCTCCTAGAATATTCTCAGCATCATACCAAAGCTTCGGGCTAAACTGCAAAGTAGGCAAAGCTCTACTTTATTTTTCACTCCTTAAATTTGGCAGAACCCCAGGCCACCCCAGCCCCCACACTACCATCTTTGGGCATGTTTTTTTTTTCCTGGTGCCTAATTGAGTCTGATCTTCACAGAAAACCTGTGTGGTGAAGCCTTTCTTCCTTCTTATAAAGACACTGATCTCTTAAATCATTATGATGTGGGCAATTGTGCTAGTCTGTTTTCCATTGCTATAACAAAATAATTGAGGCACGGTGCTTCATAAAGAAAGGAAGTTTATTTATTGAATACCTTTTGAGAGGCTGAAAGCCTAAGGTTGGGCAATCTTATTCTTCCCTGAAGGGAGACATCAAGATGACAGAGGTGGTGAAGAGAAGTCATTGCATAATCTCATACCCAGTATAGGATCACTTTCCACAGTGTTCCAAAGTAGTAGTCCATGTGGAACCCACTCCTCATCTGCATGGCCAGTTTCCCAGTTGTTAAAAGGCAGTTGTGATTCTCATTATCCCTCTCTTTCTATCACTAACTCCGTACACACACACACACACACACACACACACACACACACACACCTCACACACATACACACTATACACACACACCTCATGCACACACTACACACACACACTAAACACATTACCCCCTCTACACACACACACACTACACACAGTACACTACAGTACACACACTACACACACACCCCACAAACATTACACACCATACTATACACACACTACACACATACCACACATATACACACTACACACACACTACATACACACACATCACATACTACCCTCACACATACCAGAGACATAGACACACACACACACACACACACACACACACACACACACTAATACACACTACCCACACACACCACACACACACACTATATATATATACATATATATATATACTACACACTACCCCCACATACCACACATACCACACACACTATACACCATACTAAACACATACTACACACATACCACATATACACCACACACACACACACACACACCACACTCATCTCTCTCTCTCTCACACACACACACACACTATATATATGTATGTATGTATGTATGTATGTACGTATACATACTACACACTACCCCCACACACCACACACACATTTGAGCATACTCACACTACACACACCATACACACTACACACCATAATAAACACATACTATACACACACCACGCATATATACACACACACACACACACACACCCCACACACACCATACACATTGCCCCCCACATACACTATGCACACATCACACACACACACACACACACACACACACACACATGCGTTGACATTCTCTTATTGCTTCTCATAAGACATGGCTTTAATGCTATAATGGTCTGATTTACCTCTTTCTGAACATCTGGTAGGGTTAGCAACTTCTACTAGTATAGTGTTCAGAACTGACAGTGTTCTATTCTTCTGAGTGGGCTGGAGTTGGAACCCTTGGCTCCCCTGATGTATGTATCAGGTCTCTAATATGTGGCAGGCCCATAAACAAACAAGGATCTGAATTTAATGAATTATTTTTAAATTTGTATTCTATATTAGAATTTATAATTTAATTATAAAACATAATTTTAATACTACTGAATTACAGTAGTCACATTGCATAGTCCTTGTTTAATTTTTCTAAAGTTTCAGTCATTCTGTGCATATGCTTTTGGCTAGTCGTTAGAGAGAGCTGAGTGCATGGTTCAGGTTTGGGGTGAGGACTGTGGATAAGTGAGTGGGTGGAGCCAAGAGGCAGTATCATGGCGGCTCATGGAGTTGGAGGACTGGAGGCAATAGATAGCTCAGGAAGCTAGAGCTGGCTGGAAGGATGAAGCTTGCTGCTGAGATTATTCTGCTTAATAGTAAAGGAGGCTGAAGATGGGGGCTGGAAGAAACAGGAGAATGGTTCCTTTGGCTTTGAGGAGAACTTTATATTTTAGCACTTTAGCAAGGCTGAGGATGTTGTATGTTTAATATCATGTGACTTCTAGGAGGTTTCTAAATGGTGGCCATCACAGGGAGCCTTGTTAGATATTTTTGTTTGTTTGTTTGTTTGTTTATTGTCAGACATGTTTTTAAGGTTGATCAAGCTATTACAGAACTGCCCTTGTATACTTGGAGCTATGCTAGGTACTCTACCAAACATAAGCCCTGTTCTTAAAGAACTTGCAATCCAACCAGTCAAAGAAGGCATGTAGCAGAATGACTAAAACAGGAAAGAGATGAGAACAAAATGTGTGATGTCAACTCTTAAACTTGAAGAAAGTCAAAGGGAAACTTTATCATTGCAAGCCAACACACACACACACACACACACACACACACACACACACACACACACACACACACACACACACTCAAACCAAAAAAAACCAACAACACTTTTTTTACACAGCCCAGGACCACCTGCCTAGGGACGGGGCTGCCCATGGTGGGCTGAGGCCTCCTACATCAACTAATAATCAGGACAGTTCCTCACAGACATGCCCACAGGACAACCTGACAAAGACAATTAATTACTTAACTGGAACTTCTTTTTCAGATGATTTTGGCTACGTTGGGCTAAGTGTTAATGTTAACTTGGATGAAGGAATGCTGAGCTGGGTAGCAAAGACCAGAACAAATGAAAGGAAATGAAAGTTTGTTGAGGTGGGTGCCACGCTTTACTGTGGACAACTTATAAAAAATCAGCTAGGCTAGGTGTAATAATATATATTTCTAATCCTATAACTCAGGAGGCTGTGGCAGGAGGATTGTCACAATTTAGAGCTTGCCTGAACTACAGAGTGAGACCCTATTTCCACTCCTTCCTTTCACCTGCAAAGGGGTGGGGAGATAGAGTTGTTCATAAAGTGCTTACCGTTCAAACATGAGGACCCAGGTTCCATCCTCAGAACTCATTAAAAAACCTGGGCATGTGGCATATTCTTTTAACACTGATGCTTGGGAGGCAGACAGGAGGGTTCCTGGGGCTCACTTCACTTGCCTGCAGGCTTAGCTGCATCACTGAAACCCAGGGCAATAAAAGAAAGATCTATAACAACGCTGGGGAATGGCTAGCTGCTTATTGGTGGTACAAGCTTTTAATCCCAGCACTTGGGGAGGCAGATCTCTGTGAGTTCTAGGCCAGCCTGGTCTACATAGTGAGTTCCAGGACAGCCAGAGTTGTTACACATAGCAAACCTGTCTTGAAACAAACAAAAAGCATAAAAAATTACCCAAAAACTAACGATGAGGCATACCCAAGAATGACCTCTACACGTGCGCACATGCATCCCCATAAACACATCATATATACACATACAAAAAGGAAATGAAAAGTGAGGGAAGGGGGGATCTAGTCTCATTGTGGTAAGAAACAAAGAAAACAAAGTTTCTTTTTAATTTTACAAATTAATTTTGCAAATTAAATAATTTATCCAAAGACATTCCACTCTTAGGGTTTCTATTGCTGTGAAAAGAAACCATGACCACAAACTCCCTCCCCCACCCCCACCCCACCCCATTTTTTGAGACAGGATTTCTCTGGGTAGCCTGTCCTGGAATTCACAGGGATCCACCTACCTCTGCCTGCTGAGTGCTGGGATTAAAGGTGTGCACCCACCACTGCCAGGCAACTATGACAACTCTTACAAAGGAAAACATTTAATTGAGATGGCTCACTTACAGTTTCAGAGGTTTAGTCTGTTATCATCAAGCAGGACACACCAGCACACAGGCAGATGTGGCGCTGGAGGAGGAGCTGGCAGTTATACATCTTGAATGAAGACAACAACAGAAAGTGACCCATGTCACCTGGCATAGGACACCTCAAAGCCCAGGCCCACAGTAACACACTTCTTCCAATAAGCCCATCTCTTCCAATAGTGCCACTCTGTTTGGGGGTCATTTTCCTTCAAACCACCACAAACTCTTAACCTCAAAGATGCTTAGTAACTGCTTTTTATCTCCAAAAAAGGAGGAACAGTAAGCTAACACCATTGTACAGAAAGTACAATGTTCATTAATTCTTGGACAGTGTGCAGAGGATGCCTTCTGTATACCACACAGTGTGACAGGTATGGTGCAAAAATAAACCCAAGAACTTACTTAATGGGGCACAACCATAAGCTGGATCTTTCTTCATATGAGTAGCCAAGAGGCACACTGAGCTCCTATCCAAGCTGCATCTCCCCTTGTACCTCTCAGGGCAGTCTTATTTATTCTACTTGGCTCTGATCCCCAAGATCACCTCCCGTTTACCTGGAGACCAGGGAATCCTCTCACTTCCTTATATTCATTACAGTAGGTCCAGCACCCAGTGCTGTGTAGCTGGTTTCTTATGAGGACTGCCTTTTTTTAATGTTAGTCCCCTTCTATACCTCAGGCACATCCGAGAAACACATAAAAGTGTTCCAAACACTGGAGAAAGTCTTCCAAGTGCAACATACTATCATTTGATGACCACCAAAGACTGTTGGACCTTTGTTTCTTAGTGCATAGCCTGTGAGGGCTGTGTTCTCAGGATGACTTGTGTTCAAAAGGTCTTGATTTTTGGATCCTACACAAGAAGCCAAGTTTGGCAGCCACATGTGACCCTTTCCATGCACGTTTATCTGTTTTATGTGTTAGTTACCCAGACTACAGATAGTGTGGTTTGCCCATGTGGCTGGGAGTCAGGCCTTCCAAAGTCTCTGCTTAGCTTCTAGATTGCTATGGGCCCATGAATAAGCTTTTAGGTGCCAGAAGACTCTGAACTGCCACTGTAGAGTTATTCTGATTTATTGAACATAAGTTTTGAAAGGGTGAACCCTTTCAAACTTATTTTAAAAATGTCAACACAAAAACTAACAAAAACAAAACAAAACAAAACAAAAAAACCAAACAAACATGGAACACACAGTTTTCAGCCTGACATGGGAGGAGCTTAGAGTTACTCCTTCATTCCAAATGTAGTGAAGAAGTTAAACCTAGAAGGCTAAATGGTCGCTACCAGAGACACTGAGGGTGAAAAAAAAAAAAAGGAGAGGAAGACCAAGATACAAATTTACAATTGTGTGAGTCAGTCTACAGGGCCATTGCACAGCATGAGGAAGGCAGTTAAATGTTGTATTCTATACTGAAAGTTTGCTGAGAGCAGATGTGATGGTTAGTGTTAATTGTCACTGGATGGAATTAAGACTCACCTGAATATTTAATGGCTGGCTCCGCCCAAAGCGGGGTTATTAAGGCGGTAGGTTCCACCCACTGTGGAGAGAAAGGGATCTGAGAAACCCTGGATCTTATTCATTGATTCCTGATTGTGGACTTGAATCGATCAGCTGATTCAAGCACCTGCTGCTTTGACTTTCCCACCATGCATGGACTATACCTTGACCTCTGAGCCAAAATGGACCCTTTCTCCCATAAATTGCTTTTGTCAAGTGCTTTTATCACAGCAATCAAAAGAGAAACCAAGGCCGTAGATTTTAACTATTTTAGAACTCATCCCCCACCTACATATAAGGTTGGCAATAATGGATGGCAGTGGGAAAGCTAATTCACTTGATCAAAAAAATCCTTCCACTATTCACATGCATATCAAAATGTTATGTTATGCACTTCAAATGTGTACTTAATCAAACTCAGAAATCAGCAGCTCTTCTCCACTCTGGCAGAGAGCTGAGATAGTGGCATAACCTGCCTTCCCATTGTGAGAGACAGCTGAGTGGACATGGTGAATCTCAATCTAGCAAAACAAATGCTATGAATGTGGGAACCAGTGCCAGGGTTGGAAAATCTGAGCTGTGCAAGTGAGTTGCTGGAGGCCAGACACTGACTAGTCTGACCTAAAAACTACTGTGGGATCCCAGTCAGGAGGAACAGGAAGGAGGTGCTTATTCTCTGTCTCTCTGTTTCTCTGTCTGTCTCTCTGTCTCTCTGTCTCTCTGTCTCTGTCTCTTTCTCTCTCTCTCTCATGTGTGTGTGTGCACATGCGTGCATGCACACACACATGTGTGTGAATTTCACCTTTAGAAGCAATATCAAATTCTCACAGCCAAGTTTGGGATGGGAAAAGAAAAACTATTTTGAAATAACTTAGAACATTCTGTTCTTACCATGGTCCACACTCAGAAAATACTTGGTGTTCAATGTCTAATTTTCAGGAATGTTAGAACTCAATTAACTTTAAAGGAAGAACACAACAATCTCCATACCCTCTACCTCCTCTGTCCTACCCAAAGAGTGCTCTGTGGAAGTCCACAGGATTACCTAGGAAGGAGGGCTCCTCATAGATGCATGGGATGTGTTCTTTCCACAGTGTACCTTCACATACCAAAGGCCTGAGGTTGCAGTTGCTTTTACCCAATACATCTTTCAACAACAACAAAAATCTACAAGGCAAGCTAAAAATCAAGGGGTATGCCCAGCTTGAGTAGACAGAGAGAGTACCAGAAAAAAGCTGCAGATCTGGCAAGGCTGTTAGAATTGGTAGACCAGGAGTTTAAAACAGCTGTAGTTTTGTAAGACCCTCGAGAGCGTGGTCCCTCGCGCTCCCACTCAGGAAAGGCACTCCCTCCCCCCCAAATCACTCATGAGAAGTGGTCTTGATGCAAACGCATAAGGTTCTTTATATTCCAGTATACGGGGCCGTCAGCCATACGCCATGCAGGGTAGAGGGCTGAGCGACCCCTAGCACAGAATTGAGACATCTTTTATAGGATTACAACAAAGCCCGCATCATGAACCAATCACCTCGTAGCATCCAGGACCAATTAATTTAAAGTATCCAACCCCGCCCTTAGCCCAGGAAGTCTGCTTTCGCACAAGCTTCTGAGTGTTCATTCACTCACAGGCTGCCATAAACATTAAAGTAGGTGACCGTCAGCTTGGGATTTAAGACTCCCAGCTTCCTGGGTTCACTGGAAAATTAGGCTATATTTTTCCTTCCTAACAGTTTCCACACTGAGGACTCCAATGGGAAAACACTAGAAGAAGAAAAATAATAGACAAAGCAATGGGTGACATAAGCCGAAAGATGGAAATAAGAAATGAAGAGGTGGGTATCAAAGGCTCAAAAACAGGAAATCAGCCTGAGGATGCTCGGTAGAACTTCAGGAAACTGAAAAGCAAGAAAAAGCCCAACCCAACCAAACAAATGACCAGACTTGACTATCCAAGAACCAGGGAAATTGCAGCAGATACAAACATCTATAGAGGGAATACCATAAGAGAAGATAAAAGGCCTGTTTGAAGTTGTAATAGCTGGGAAGTTTACTTAAGTTGGTGTTAGATGCAAATCTATAGGTTCAGGAAGCTAAGAGAATGCCAAAGAGAGTAAACAATAGACAAAACCTATTGAAAATCAAGAAGCTATCTGCAATCGCCACATTTCTTTACATTGTACTGGTTCTGGCCAACACAGTTAATGAAATAAAAAAAAATAGCCAATTAGTCAGTGCAGGCTGCATTAAACAAAAACATGCCACAGTCAGAGTGACTTGATCATCAACAGCTATGTATTTTCTCACAGTCTTAGATTCTGAGAGTCTTAAGTCCAGTAGGGTTGATAAGTCCTCTTTTCTTAGTTGTAGGTATTGCCTTCTCACAATGTATGAATCTCTTCATATAAGGGCACTAATCCTATTGAATCAGGGCTCTGCCTTTAAGCACCATTTAACCTTAATTACTTTCTTAGAGGAGAAGTTACATTAAGGATAAGGGAGCCAACAAATGAATTTTGATGAGGTACAAACATTCAGTAAATGACAGATTCACAAAATGGAAAGATGAAGATACTTTAAAAACTTTATTAGAGTATTTAAATGTACATAATGAAAACTAATGAAAGATTGAAAGGTTTTAAAATAAAGATGAAACTCAATGAAAATCATTAAATGTGTTGAAAGTGTAAAAACAGAGCACCAGAACATTAGTAGCAATACTAATCAGAATAGGAAATACACCTGGAGGCAAATTTAAATTCAAATAACAATCATTATTGAACCACATGATGACTAACTTGGTCTCATTTTTCCAAGGTTCCTCCATTCTAGGGTTCATCATTCCCTTCATTTCCCCAAATCTCTCTCTTAATACTGAACAGAAGTTTAGAATACGTAATTTAAAGACTAAAAACTATTCATCACTGTTATTTCATGATCTGAAAGACTGAATCATTTCTATATTTCTAAAAAAAAACAGGTATAAATTACTTTTCATTATCATGTTTAAATAAGTTCACATATCTATTAGATTCAAAAGCGCAAAGGTACAGGGTAAACACTTTCCTTCTTTCCCCGGCCGCAGACTTGGATCTCATCCTGGAGACAGGGCCAGGCAACCAGAGATAGCTGATAACTGGAAAGTTGTGGACAATCTGTAGGCCATGGCATGAGGATTTTTGTATATCATAGCTTTGGAAACTGATCCCCTTGGCACATGAACTTTGGAATAAACTATCATACCCACCAAACGTCTAAATTATTCTGTGAAAATCAAAACTTTGAATTTTCCATTGCAATCCGAGTTTTCTTGTCAATGGAAGGGATTAACAACGATTTGATGAACTCCTTTAGAAATAGAGTCCCTTTAACACTTGAGTGTTCAAATTGCTTCATTTTTGTTAAAATGAGAGTTTGGGCTCCAATCATTAAGTAATGCCAAAAAGTGATATTGTAAGCATAGTTTACTTCACCTGGTTTTACCACATACCTAATTTATGGGACTAGATATACTTTCATTATTATTTCCAATTTTTTAATCCCAATGGCAAACTTCCAGAGTATCTATTTTGAGGGAACAAAATACAATAGCATCCCAGTTAAAAAGAACATCTGAAGCTGGGCTTTGATGATTCAGGCTTGTATCTCTGCTATTTGGAACACTGAGACAGGAGGATCACAGGTTGAAGGCTAGCTTCAACTACAGTATGAAGTCATGGTTCTCCTGGGTAACCTTAGTGAGACCCTTTCTCTAAATAAATGAACAAAGGAGTGTTGTGAATACAGGGGGAGGGGGAGGTTTTTTTTTTTTTTTTTTTTTTTTTTGCCTGTTGCATCATGGTTTAAAAAAAATCTATCTCACAGAAAGACAGGAGGGCAAAGTGGAGTTTACCTTGGGAAACAGTTGAGCTTTGAAAGTTCCCATCTCTATAATTTGTCTTAGAAAATAATTCAAGTTTAATGGATTGGGAGACCCAATTACCTCTATTGCCACCTGCTGGTAAATTTACTTGAGCCTCATTTCATTCAGCTAATGGCTTTCTTGCCACTAATTAAACAAAGCTTCATCCAGAAGAGAAATGAGCAGCAAAAGAAATTTCACAGATGTGGCAGTGACCACTAGTTTCCACATGTGGCAATTAATCAGGAGGGTAAACTCTGAGGGACCATGCCATGTCCCTCAGTGGGTAGATAGCATAGAAGTAAAAAGTGCAGCCTGGTGTGTAGACCCCACCAGGGTGCCAGGGGTAGATGCCTGCCCACCTGGTTAGGAGATTGCCTTCTCTGGCATTCGTCTAAATATGGGGCACCTCCTCCAAGCATAAGACTGGTGTTTATAAAAACTGAACAATTTTGAGTGTTGATTTTTTAAAAATATTAATCAAAGTGTTTGGGTCTTTCAATGAACATAGTCTATCTTCTCTTTCTCCCTTCCTGACTCCGTCCCCCTCCCCTCCATCCATCTTCTGGGGTTGAAATTAAGTCTGGTGAGTGCAGCCTCAGTAAATCCACCTGTGGCCTCTCGCTTGCTTCTGCTGCTTTTGTAATTCACTCTCCTGCTTTTCTCACACCTACTCCATTATTTTTTACATGCTGAGACAAAACTCTCCCACACAGTAGGGCTAACGTGAGCATCAGTTCTCCTCCTGGTAGCCCTTATACTTTCCTCTAAAATCCTCAGATTGCTTGGAATCTTAATTAAGTAGTAGAATAAAAAATATGAACAATTTCTTCTGGTGTCACCTCAAAGCCCTGACTGAGCATAATGCCTTTATCATTGTGTAAAATCCCAAGCGGCATTCATTTACTCACAGTCATCCACTGGAGGACGTTAGGCTGTTTTCATATTCCGGGTGATTATGACTAGATCTGCTATAAGCATCCACATGTGTGTATGTATAAGCTTTTATTTCTGTAAGATACATGCTCTAGTGCTGGAATTATTTGCTCATGTGATTTGCAGACATTTTAACTTTTTAAGGAATTCAACCATTGCCCAGAATTTTAGCATTTTACATGCATACTTCTGCTGCATGGAAGTTTCAGACGCTATGAATTCCCATCAGGAATTGAGTTAGTATTTATTATTATTTCAACCACTTTTACTAAGCATGCATTTGTAACTCACTATGGATTTAGTTATCATTCCTTTAATGGCCAATGTTGTTGAACAACTTTTAAATGTCTGTGTATCACCCATCTATCTCTTCTTGGCTCAAGAGCTCATTACATTATTTTATACACACATACAAATTTGTTTTATTTTATGGTGTATTTTGAGATTGCTTAGGTATGTTCTGGGCACATCTTTTGCTGATACCATTTCATTAAAAAGTATAAACAATGGGCTGGAGAGATGGCTCTTGTTCTTCTAGAGGACCGGGGTTCAATTTCCAGCACCCACATGGCAGCTGACAGCTGTCTGTGACTCCAGTTCCAGGGGATCCAACACCCTCACACAGACATATATGCAGGCAAAACACAAATGCACATGAAATAAAAATAACTTTAAAAATGCATTTTAAAAAGTACAAACATCTAGGGCTTTTTAGTATAAGCCTATTTCATTCTCCTTCGTTGTTGATAGTTTTACAGGTGTAATACACATCACTAAATATACCCACTATCTACAAGTGTGGGTAATTTGAATAATGAGGAGCTTTTATGTATGTGCATTTCTCAGTCTTATGTGTGTGTTTACACATATTTATATATATATATTTATTATTAATATATATATTACACACATTTATATAGGGGAGGAAGGAGGATCTTTCAGGAATCTTATCAGGTCTCATAGAAAATAGCATATCTCTCCCTGTGCTCCCAGCAAAGGCTTGTCAAATAATTCAATAAAGAATGAGATGTATAAGATGGTATATTTAAGCTCTTGCCCACGGTTACCTATGTGTTTTGATACTTGACACCCACTTAGGCACACATCCTACAAAAATACACAGATCAAGAAGTCTCTTGGGCTGCCTTCTCAGACGTGAGCTTTGAGTGTAGCCTGCACATCAGCTTGGTCAGGCTGTAGGAAAAATAAGCAGGAGCTCCCAGCCAGAGGAAGTCATTTGCAGCTCCACCCTCACTTACTGGTGGAATCTCCTTATTTAAAACAAACAGAGCTGGAAGCAGCAACTCCAGTGGCTGGCTATTAGCAAGTTCAGTTGTCAAAACAGAGACCTGGTCTTTACACATATAAAATGGGAAACCCCAAAGCCAACTCCTGACCATCAGTGTCTCTGTAGCTGGCACCTCCTCTGACATCTCTTTAGGACCCACGAGGACTGCATGTCCTAAAATCACATTAGCTATTTTAGAGTTTACTTGACTGAGGGTATGGCCATCTCAAAAAGGCTCCTCTCTTCTTTCCTTCCCTTCCTGTCTTCCACAATTTGACTACCATCTTTTACTAATTCTATGGCTTGTCAAACGAGTTTCTGAGAAGCCAAAGCAAAACCAGGCTTGCTACCCAGTTCCATAGAGCAGTGGGTTCCTGTGGAGTCAGCTAAAACCGCCAAAAGAGGAAAGTGGAACACGACTCAAGCTGCTTTAGGGAGAAGTGATTCATTTCCTGTTTCTTACATTCACAGAATGGTCCTATATAACATGGAACGCTCAAGCGTAAGCCTGGCCATGTCCAAGCCGAGGAGAGAAGTATTGTTCAGTGTCCTTTGCTTCATCATGGACACCAGTCTTCACTGCTGCAGATGAAAACAGAAAAAATTTATGGTGAGTGAACACAGACTTGATTCTGGCCATTAAGACTACTGACTGCTCTTCTAGAAGACCCAGGTTTGGTTCCCAGCACTCATGTGTAGTTTCACAACCATTGTTACTCCAGTCCCAGAAGACAAGATGCCCTCTTTGGACCTTCCACGGGCACTGCACATGCAGAGTTCACAGACACATTCAGGCAAAACACTTATGTGAGTAAAATATTTTTAATTAAAAAAATAAACTTATCTCTCAGCTTACTAGTTGTTTACCTTTTCCTCTTAAAAATAACATATTAAAATATTATCTGTAGGGGCTGAAGAGATTGCTCAGAGGTTAGGAGCATGTAGTTCCAAGCATCACACAAGAGTTTACAACTCTAGCTCTAGGAACCTCACTCGTCTGGTCTCCAAGAGGCACCTACACTCACATGCCCATGTCCATATCCACCCCCCCTACCACACACACACAATTGAAAAGTAAATAAATCTTTAAAAATAGTAGTTACACAAATCTTTTGGTTATTTGTAGTTCCCTCAAATCCTTTTATGTTACATGCATGTATGTATGTATGTATATATGTATGTGTATGTATGTGTATGTGGACACTCTCATGCCAAGGCACATGTGTGGAAGTCAGAGAGAACAACTTTCAGGAGTTGACTGTCTTATTTTACCTTGTGGGTCCTTGGAATTGAAATCAGATCATCAGGCTTAGAGTAAAGCACCTTTCACTGAGCTATCTTGCTGTCTCCACCCAAATTTTACAGCCAAGGATTTTGCTATATTAACTAGAAATTCTCATTCAATTAATCCTTGGCCTCTTAAAAGAATTGCCCTATGGAATTGTGAAGTCTGATCTCAATTATAAAATAAAAAAGGAAGACCAAAGATTTGAAGGAACCATGGTAGAGGTAACAGCCATTGACTTCAGGGAGTAGGGCTGTGAATTATTCTTCCCATTTCTTTTACACTTTGCTTTCAGTTTAAAAAAAAAAAAAAGATGCATCTATTTTTCTAATGATCTAAACAAAAGTATATATGTTTATCTTTTTATAGTGACATACATATGTATACATGCATGCATACATACACATACATGTATCCATGCACACATATGCATACATATATTCGTAGAGGTGTGGCCTTGTCAAAGGAAGTGTATCACTGGAGGTGGGCTTTGAGGTTTCAGAAGCTCAAGTCAGTTCCAGCATCTTTCTCTTCCGGCTGCCTGCTGACCCTGATGTAGAACTCTATGCTACCTCTCCACCACCATGTCTGCCTGCGTGCTGCCATGCTTTCCACCATGATGACAATGGACTAAACCTCTGAAATGTAAGCCAGCTCCAATTAATGTTTTCCATCCTAAGAGTTGTTGTGGACATGATGCCTCTTCACAGAATAGAAACCCTAAGGAAGACGCTCACCCTTCCAATCTTAGTTTCTTCCTTATCAACATGGGAATAATTAATATTTCCCTCCTCCAAGGCTTCTTTGAATGTAAGTGACAAAAAGTAGTGAATCCTGTCCTACAGAGGCTGCCAGATGTGTTCCAACATCCCTCCACTCCTCACAGGAGAAACATCTTAAGGATCCTGTTGGAACTGGTCTAGAGAAATGGAATGGCTCCATTTACTCGAGGCCGCTGTCATAGTTGGCCACAGCATGATTTCTTGCTATTCTTCAATTATGCCTGAGAACTGCTTAACCCAAATTTTGGATTAATGCTGTCCTAGGGGCAATTATGGGAGTGTAAATAATGGAATGATGTGGTAAAACACAGACACATGTGCTTTGGATTTGGAAAGACCAGAGTTTAAATTTTGCTAATTACTAACCATGTGACCCCAGGCAAGTGACTTAAGTTTTTGGAGTCTTGATTTCCTCATGCTTGATAATTCTAACATCCTCGGAGCCCTTTTGACATGCCAGACCAAGGCTCAGGATTTAATGTGTGTTACTTATTTCAGCAGCATAGCAATTCCTTACTGTATAATTACTGCCACTTTATAGGTGAGGAAGAATGTTGTGTGCAGCAGTTATGACGCCACGTACTAGGAGAGGAGAGTTACACACAGCCAGGCCAGACCAGAGTGTACCCTCTTCTCCACACTGCTGTCAGGTAGCCATCCCTGGCTTTCCAGCTCAGAGGGCTTGTTTTGTTTTGTTTTGTCTTATGAGGCATGGTTTTGTTGTGTAGTCCATGCTGGTCTTAGACCCATGGCTTTTCTGTCTTAGCCTCCTGAGTGCTAGAATTTCAAGCAGGTACTGCCATATCCAAGCACTGAGAGGGTTTTTTTGGGATGATTTAAGAGGTACACATACATACACAGTGATCCTAAAAGCTTATGTGTTCCAGTTGTGTTTTTGTTTGTTGCCTCCTACATTACCTGTGCTCATGTCTTGCCTTCATTCCTTTGAGCAACTCAAAGAGAGGCAACAAATTGCCCAAAAAAATCCTTTAATCTCTTACATGATGATGTCTTTCAGATAATTGCACTGATGTTTCTTATTCTGAACTTACTACAGTCCATAATGGTTACAAGGCAGGTGGTCCTGAGTTGTATTCAAACAAAAAATAGTTGAGCACACTATGGAAGAGAAACCAGTAAGCAGCATTCCTCCATAATCTCTACTTTAGTTCCTGCTTAAGGTTCCTGCCTTGGCTTTCCCCAATGATGGATTGTGACCTGGGATGCATAAGTCGACCAAACCCTTTCCACTAAGTTGCTTTTGGTCACAATGTTTGTCATAGTGACAGACAGCAAATTAGGACACTCTGGAATCAGATGGTTCTGGAAAGACAACTGATAATGGACCATTTCCTATTTTTCTTTAAGTTAAGGAGGCAGAAATCACTTTGAAGAGGTTGGGATCAGCCAGGAGCACATCTTAGGATGGAGACCACACTGCAAAATTTGCTTCCCACCACCTCAGTAGTTAGTGATTCTGTCTGCCAACTATTTCCTTTTCCTTACATCTGGACACAGGGTGTATCAAATGTCTTAGATTGCTATGATTATGTGGTGTTTTGAAAGAAAATGGCCCACATAGAGAGTGGTACTATTAAGAGGTGTGACTTTGTTGGGGTAGGTATGGCCTGGTGGGAGGAAGTGTGTCGCTGTGGGTGTGGGCTTTGAGGTCTCCTGTGCTCAAGCTACACCCAGTGACACAGTTCACTTCTTGTTGCCTGCAGATCAAGATGTAGAACTCTCAGCTCCTTCTCTAGCACCATGTCTGCCTGCATGCTTCCATGTCCCTCCATGATGATCATGGACTAAACCTCTGAAAATATAAGCCAACACAAATGAAATGCTTTTCTTTGTAAGAATTGCTGTGGTCATGGTGTCTCTTCACAGCAAATAGAAACCCTAACTAAGACAGATGTGGTGGAATGGAATCTTGTGACTAAAATCTGATTTTTTTTTAATTTAATTGATTAATTTATTTCTGGTGATGCTCTTGTTAGGCAAGCTCTCTATCACTGAGCCAGACCATTAGCCCCTTGTTATATGAATTTTGTTTGGAAATGAAAAGTGACACTTCCAGGTTGGATCTTGGAGCCTGAGACTTTCCAAGAAAGATTGCTGTTGACTTCTGGTACAGGCATCATGTGTTAGTCATGCCTACCTCCCATGACCACATCCTGAGTCTGGGCACAATGGAGGTTACCAATAGGGATTTGCTAAGCAAGTGATGCTTCAAGAACCTGTGTCCATTGCAGTTAATAAACTGACCGAGAGAGGATGATATTGTCCTTATGACTTCGGTCCACCTACAGTCAGAGACTGATAACTTCTCAGCTTTTGCCTTCATATGTACCTGCTTTCACCTCTTATTTGAGTCCTTGAACATTGAACAAGCTTCTGCATAAGGATTTAGCTATTATCTCAGGTTCTTACATAAAGTGTGGAAAGAAAGCATAAGTTGGTTTAATTGAAGGGGTGAAAGTCAATGTGTTTCTCAGAGAAGGGACAGTGGCTGGAATATACACATCGTTTCTGTCTGTGGCTTTAGAGGCTATGATTTCTGCAATGTTTGCTTTTGCCAACAGAAGAGAAGATCAGGGGACATTGTAGGCCTTCAGACTATTATAAGATAATCGCTGTGACTCTAGGAAACAGTTCATCTCCACAGTCATACTACTAAATCCAAGTATGAGAGATGTGTGAATAAACCAGATTATACCTAAATGTGTGAGCCAAGGGCCTAGGGAGATAAAAGAAATCAACCAGGAATAATGAAAAGCAATCCCAGGTCAGTGGGCTAGGCAGTTCTCAGAATCCAGCAGGTGAGTGTCTGCTCAGACTGTGTCAGCCTGGGAATTGGAGAGGAGGCAATGATTGACCACAAGAACAATGAAAACCAAGCAACACTGGTAGCTTTGGACAAAGTCCCAGACAGAGGTTGATCTGTACTTGGTGACAGCCCAGAGCTTCTCTACAGAGAGATATTTCTGAGGGTCAACTGCCTCTGATCACAATGAGGCACTGTGCTGATCAGGCCAGAGTGAACGGCCTTTTTATTAATCTTGGTAAATTAACAAACTGGGATTATGCAAGACAATTCTTCCCCCATCTCCCCAATTTTGGTGTTTTTGTGATGACACCTGGGGCATGGAGGAATGGTACCACAATTACACCAAAATTTGAAGCCTGAAAACTCAGTCATGTAACTCAGAGGCCAAACCCATTGGTGGATCTTTTCTGTATCCCTGTGTGTCACAGCATAAGCTATTATACTGTTTAGTTGTATGTCAACTGGATATAAGGTTGTTTCCCCTTCTAAGGGAAGAAGAGGGAACCTTGACTGAGATAATGCCTGTCTCAGTGTTCTATTGCTATGAAAAGACACCATGGCCATGCAGCTCTTATAAAAGAAAACATTTAGTTGAGGACTGGCTTATAGTTTCAGAGGTTTAGTCCATTATCATCATGGTGGGGAGCATGGTGGCATGCAGGCAGACATGGTGATGGAGAAGGAGCTGAGAACTGTACATCAGGATCTGTAAACAGGCAGAGAGAGACACTGGGCGTGGCTTGAGCACTTAAAATCCTCTGTAATGTCAAGGAGGACAGGCAAAGGCTAGACTCACAGGCAGACCTTTCATGAGGACACGGAGAGAAATGAAACCACTTAGCACTGGGAAGTTACACCAGGACTGGAAAGTCAGGGCCCTGGATGGAAAGCAGTGGTGCTGTTCAGGGGCAGAAGTCAAGAACAACAAAAGGGACTGCAGAAGCCACCTAACTCACGAGGAAGGCACATTTCCGTGGTGTCTTTGGGTTGTGGCCACAGGTATTATATTTTAAATGAAATGATGTGTGTCCCATCTATTGATTATGACAACTCAACAATAATTTTAAATGCTCCATCTCTTACCTTCTCCTTGGGGAGAAATGAACTAAACACAAATAACTGCATGCTTTACTTACATACCTCATCTTGTTTTTTATACTAGACTTCTCAGCCAAGGCTATTTACCCCAGAGCTATTTAGAAATGTCTTAGTTGAAGGCCTCAGAAAAGACAGCCAACAGCTCCAGCCTCCTTTTTTTTTTTTTTTTTTTTTTTTTTTACTATGCCCATTAGTTGAGATGCTACTAATACTATGCTCCTCATGCTCCTCTGTGTGAACTTACACAGACTTGCCTTAGGGAAGATGGAGTTTATGATTAGCACAGGGCAGCATAAGGTCACACACAGCAAAACATGCCAGTGCAGAAGAAAACAAAAACAAGTCATTATCTAATTCTGTGAGTCATTTTAGTCATCGTTGGCTCCCAGACACCTACAACATCTGACAAACACACAAGTGTGGCATCTGTCTTAACTCGGGGAAGGGAAGGCCCTCTTTCCAGGTGAAAAGTCCAGTATAAAAACAAGATGAATAAACAAAGCACCCAGTTTGTTGTGTTCTGTTAAAAGAAATAGTCAAGGTAAGTAAGACTTAAATGTTACTCCTGAAACCTGGGTGTGGTGGTGCACATGTTTCAGACCAGCACTTGGGAGGCAGAGGCAGGCAGGTATCTGAGTTCAAGGTCACCATGGTCTATAAGTTGAGTTCTAGGAGGACAGCCAGGGCTATATAAACCCTGTTTTGAATGAAAGAAAGGAGAAAGAGACAGAGAATCTGGGTGGTGGCAGTGTATAACTTTAGTTTGAGCACTCAGGAGGCAAAGGCAGGCTGATCTCTTGAGTTTGAGGCTAGACTGGTTTACAGAATGACATACAGTGTCATTATAGAGTGACATAGCCAGAGTGACATAGAGAAACCCTGTCTCAAAAGATAAAAATAAAAAAAAAAAGAAGAAGAAGAAAGAAGGAAAAGGAAGAAAAAATACCATTGAATTGTCATGCCCAATAGATGGGAGACATTGTTTCTTCTTTTAAAATATAGTATCTCCAGCCACAACCCACAGGGCTGGTGGAGATGTATCTTTTTCTTGAGTTCAGCCATAATTCTTTTGTTTGTGTGTTCTTCTTCCAACTTGTGTTTTATTGTCACCAAGAATTAGGTGGCTTCTATAATTTTATTTTATTGCTTCTGACCTCTCCCCTGGAGCTCGCTCCCATTACTGGCACCTCAAGTGCATGGATCGTGCTGCTGAAGCTGACCCAGATATTAGAGTGGTATGCTATAGTCTTAAAAGGCAGCCACAGGGAACAAAGCCTTGGTCTTCACACTTACAAAATAGGGTTATCTGTCATCTCAGTTTACTTCACAAGATGAATGTGAAAATTGAAAAAAGACTCTGCCTGGCTAGACAGGCTGTGTTGGTGTACTGCACCAAGCTTGCTATGACTGTTGTACTGAGATGTATGTGTTTTGTCAGAACTGGAATGATGGGAGATGTTATTCTGTATATATGCTTCTCATTCTGGTTAATTAATAAAGCACTGTGGCCAATAGGAAACAAGATAGGTGGGGCTAGGAGACCAGGAGGAGGAAAGAGGAAGTAGTAGGGAGGAGTCAGGATGGAGAGCTTGGAGAAAGAAGATGCCGGTGGTGGCTCATAAGATGACCACGTGGAAATACTTAGATAAGTAGAGATGGGTTAATAATTAAGACAGAACTAGCCCATTAACAATGATAGCCACTGGCCCACAGGATTGTATCAAATACAGAGTCTCTGCGTGTTATTTGCGGCTGGCGCGCCAGACCAGCAGCGGGCAAGCTGGCGGGCTGGCAGGCTGGCGGAAAACATACAAGCAACACTGGGAAAGGTTTCATATAGAGGTTCACCCAAGAATTTCACCTTGATTTTCATCAAAGCACTCAGGTTATTGTGATGATTCATCTTGAGTGTCAGCTTGGCTAGATTTAGACTCATCACAGAAAAATAGTTTAGGGTTTGTCTGTGAAGGTTTCCAAAAAGAGTTAAATTGAACTGGGAAGACCCATCCTGAATATGGGCAGCACCATTCCCTAGGCTTGGATCCTGGATTGAATGAAACTGAGAAAGTGAGCTGAGTGGCAGTATTTGCCTCCCTCTGCTTCCTGACTGGGGATAGAATGTGACCAGCTGCCTCACATTTCTGCCACCACTCCTTCCCCACTATGATGGACTATATTCAAATTAATAGCCAACCCTTCCTCAAGCAGCTTTCTCCTAGACATTTTGTCTCAATAAGCAGAAGTGCAAAAGAAGATATTATTTGGAAAACAACAACAACAACAACAAACCCAAAAGGTTAGCATTTCTAAAACCTGGCCTACAAAACACTGTTAAAAATGAAGGTCTTGTTGGATCATGTCAGCTCTGGCCAACTCTTCAGTGCCTTGTTATTGTGTCTTCCTTCTCCTTTTCCTTTTGAAATCTGTGACTTCATAGTGTGTGTGTGTGTGTGTGTGTGTGTGTGTGTGTGTGTGTGTGTGTGTGTGTACCTCCCCCTCTGCTGGGGGTTCTGGTGGGCTCAGGCCTCCATAGCAGCTGTGTCTGCATTGCCAAAGAAGCTTTGATTTGCTCTGTTTGTCCTGTTGGAGCCTCCCTGCCTGATGAAGTCAGGGGTTTGGCCTAGGTTTTGTTGGCTGGTGAATGGAGCCTCTTCAGTGCTCACTGGAGTGCGTTATCATTGATACTTCCTCCCCTGCCTCCCTCCCTCTCCCAGTGCAGCTGAGCTGATGGGTTAATCCTGTTGTGTACTTGGAAGTCTTAAAGGCCCAAGTGCAAGCTGGGGTAGAAAAAGAAAACTAGGGTTGGACGGGATGATGGAGCCTTTTTTCCCCATATATAGTCTAATGGCTGCATTTTACTTAATTGGGTTTAGTTGGAGCCCGGGGCAGAGCAGTTAAAAGGCCTGGCCCACATCTTAGAGAGAGTTAGGGTGTGCCTTGACTGGACTTTCTAGTCTGCTTAGAGGGAAGTCTGCAGGAGCTCTGGGGGCTTTGATACAGAGCAGTAACACTGTGTCTAGACATGGAACAATAGCCCCAGCTCTAGACACAGGGCATATCAGCACAGAGCAATGAGACATTGTGTCAAATACACGGGGATAATTCCAGACCCCAACACAGCAGTATCTAAGCATATCCTTCACATTCTTAGAGCAAAGTGAAAGACCTGATGGTAGAAGTCATGGCTCTTTCTCAGGGAACATAAGAGATCTGGAGCACTTTCTAGTAAGAGTACAGAAGCTGTTTGCCCCATATCCTCCAACTTCATGCCTATGTCCCAAGCCCTTAGGTCTGATAACTCTGATACAATTCCTTCTTAGAGACATTTTGTAGCATCCATTACTTCTAGACATTATACATATGTTTGTTGCCTCTCACCGAAATAGAAACTTCATCAGGACAGACTGTGTTTGTTCATTGATCTACCTCTCTCCAATGTAATCTACACCATGTTAGACACTCAACATTATGAAGAGTGGATGAGTAAAAACTGTGTTGGTACTGACGAGAAAAGAGTGTACCTTAACTACAATGGGAAGGAAAGGACTCCCCCCGTCCAGCTAAATTAATGCTGCACCTTCTGGGCTCCACTGTCTCCCCATGACCCCCTAAACTAATCCCTGGTTTCCTTTCTTTCTCAAAACTAAGTCTTCCATCTTCTTGACAGTGTGTAAAACAGCTGATAGCCAGTACAGATGATCATAACCTCTGAAGTTCACAGCCACTCTCCTCAAAATAGAATTCCTGGAAACCTTTACCCTTGAGCATGGAATGATAAATGTAAAACAGCCCCAAAACATAATATTATAATAAATAAGTGTTAAAAGAATATGAGGGAAGAAGTCCTCATATTGACTTTACCCACTTAAATTAGCAGCACACTTTAAAATGCTATTTAATGATACATAGAAACAAGAACATTTCAACTATTCAATCCAAACATTTTACTACTGAAATTTTATTCTAAGAAAGATTTACACAAAATAAGTATCTCGTCATGCTGTTTTTAGTGTCTCAACTTTGGGAATAAAATTCTTAATGATGCTGAGTGGTGGTGCACATCTTTAACGCCAACACTTGGAGGCCAAGGCAGGTAGGTCTCTGAGTTGAAGGTCAGCCTGGTCTACAGAGCAAGTTCCAGAACAGCCAGGGCTGCACAGAGAAACCCTGTCTCAAAAAACCAAAACTAAAACCAAAAACACAACAACAGTAAAAACCAAACCAAACCAAAAATCTGTAACGATGAGGAAAAAGCAGTATTGCATACAAACATATTATATACATACATACATACATACATACATACATACATACATACAAACATACAAACATACATACAAAAATAGATACAAATAGCAGTAGCACTGCTTGTGGGGACTTAGTTCAAAATTTTCACAACTCTAGTGTTCAGTTTTTTTTTCTGTAGAATTTTATTTTCTTTAAAGGAGTGCCCAAGGAGACTACAGAGATGGCTCAGCATTTGAAAGCACTGGCTGCTCTTCCAGAGGTCCTGAGTTCAATTCTCAGCAACCACATGGTGGCTCACACACCATCAATAGTGGGATCTGATGCGCTCTTCTGGCATAAAGTTGTACATGCAAAGTGAGCACTCAAACATTAAAAAAGAGCGCCCACTTCATGAAGCTGTACAGATTAAAACTCATTGCAGAGAGAGCCCAGGAACACAGTGGTTACCTGCTACTGTTTCAATAGAAACAATACGTTTCAGTTTCATTCCATGAATACTGGAAGTACCACTAGAGGGGCGAGGCCCAGTTACAAGTCCACCTTTTCTGTCAGTATGAGTTTCCAGTCCAATTCCAAACAAACACTTCTTGAAAGTACTTTTGCCTAGAGGTTGTTACTTCATATCTTCTTCCCCAATTAAGCAAAAATAGCTTGGCTTTGAAGAACAGGGTAGATAATCCCTTTCTGTCAACTGTTTTGTTCTATGTACACTCTGTCTGTGGAGAAGAATTGTGGGTGGGAGGGGAAGCAAGAAGTAAAGAGAGTCCAATTAATGAGATTGTTTCCTCCCCCTCTGGCTTTTGAGTAGTTTCTGGACTTCTTTTTAACCATGGAGCCTACAGTGAATTTACCTGTTCCCTCTCTCTCAAGTTCTGACTGAATTCTCTGGATCACAAAAGATCAAATCTGATGCTATCACCAAATTGTGCGCATCTGAGACCCCTTAAATAGGGATAAGTGGGTTGGAGGGAAACAACGCCTAATTGGAGAAGCTTTGAGAACTGTTATTAACAAGCATGATGATCTTGGACCTTGAAAAATGAATGTATTGAGGCCACTTGCAAGGTGGCCCTCAGCCCTCAGCCCTGCTCCTCTCCGGGTCTCTTGATTCACCCAAAGCAGAATCAGCTCCAAACCTGGGACTCTTTCTTATCCATTCTTGGGATGTAACTGGATCCTGGATCCTTGTCTATTTGGTTGAATTGTTGGGAAAGGTGTGGTGTGTGTGTGTGTGTGTGTGTGTGTGTGTGTGTGTGTGTCTTTGCAGTAAAAATCTTTTGGTTGCCCTTGATGCTTCTGAATTTATGCCCATGAACAAGTGTGCCTATGCAATGCTTGGGGTAAAGCTTCCGTGTTTTGAATATCTATTCACTTCAGTGTATCTGTAAGTATTTGGATACAGTTCTATCAGCTCTTGTGTTAGCTAAAGAGAACAGCCTTACAAAAGAGGCATATTGTGTAAGGGTTTCTAGAGTGCTATATTACTCAGCACATGAATGAAAGAGGAGGCTGCCCTATGCAGGGATTGCAATTACACCACTTACATAGTCTAGGCTATTTAAAAAAGCAATCCAAGCTCACATTAGAATTTTACAGGTGCTAATTTTCCTTTGTGTTCCATCTCCTCCCTACCCAAAAATTAAGTATTACCCTTTAAAACTGATTAGTACACATTACATTCCTGTAAAAAAAAATCCAGAATAAATTAAAATGTTTCTAGGCCCTTAGTATTGTGACTCGTGCCTGGTGGACTGGGACCTGGAGCTGGGATGTGGATGGATGTAGGAACAGTGGTGAAGGAGTCCTAAGATCATTCCCACACATACTCCACTAGTAGCTTTCCACTTCCAATATCCAAGGGAGTAGATGGTTTTCATATAAACCCACAGCTGCTGTTTCTTGGTTACCAGAGGGAAGTAAGAATTTTGCAGTGGTTAAAAACCTGGTTTCTGCAGACAATCAGTCTTGGAGATGGGTTCAAGCTCTGACACAACTTGCTATAGGACCCTGGGTCATGGCCCGTCTCTGAGCCTCAGCCAGTTTCCTGATGTACATTAAGGGGGAAATAATGCATGCCTCATAGACTTAGACTTTAAGGTGATGATGGGTACCAAAGGCATAAGCCCCATGTTTGCTACGTTAAGAAAGCCTTTTTCCCTTCTGCATGGTGCAATGTGAATTTTGTACCAGATTCAGAGTGCAGTTAAATCTTAGAGTAGAGATGTGTACAGGAAAGTAAGAGGTCCTTCCAGAAAAAAAAAAAAAGTCACTTGCAGCTCTGAGATGTTATGACTGGCTTCTTTCAGGCTCAACAGACAGGTCCCATGCTGGCTCTCAACCTTTGCTGGCTGAACTTCCTGTCCACCCCTTAGCTGTAATGTGTCCTGTTCTTGTGCTAGCTCAAGTCTACTCATTTAGAGCCTCCATCCTTTTCTGGAACTCACTTGGCCCAAGTCTTCATCCTTCTGACTCTGACATCTTTGTTCCTTGCTACTCCTGAGTCTCTCCAGTCTCTTGTTTCGTTTCTCCCGAGCTCAGCCTGGCTTCTTTCCATATTAGGCCCTCCAAGTAAAAGATGCATTTTGCATTTGTTGCTTTTCTTGTAGTTTTGACAAAATACCTTGTAAGGACAACTTTACGGAGGATACATTTATGTAGGCACATGGTTTAAGGGGTAGAGTTCATTTTGGCGAGGAAGGCATGGCACCTAGGACCACCTTGATCTCCAGCTGCTGGGACACGTGGCACAAGTTTCCTGCATCACTGAGGACCGGTAAGCAGGGAGCATGGGAAGCCATCCTATAACGCTTAAGGGTTACAGCTCTAAGAGTGCCAACTTGGTCCCTTGTCCAAATAGTTCCACAACTTCCCCAAATTGTGTCAACAATAGACAGCCAGGGTTCAAATATACAGGCCATGGTCTGTAGTTCAGTGGTAGAATACTTGCCTACCTTATACAAGTCCCTAAACTCAATTTCCCAATACCTCAAAACAAAAGCAAATATATAAGGGTTGGAGAGATAGCTCTGCCAATAAAATATTTGCCTTGCAAGCAGAAAGACTTCAATTCAGCTTTTAGATTCTCATTAAAAGAAAGAAAGAAAATAAGCTGGGTACAATAGTGCAGCTTATAGTCTCAGCTGTAGCAAGAGAGACTGGGATTTCTGCGACTTGCAGGCTAGTCAGCTTAGTCTACTTGACAAGCTCTGGGCCAACAAGAAACCCTATCTTTACTTATTTGGTCTTTTTAAAAAATATTTATTTATGTGTATGAATGTTTTGCTTACATGTAAGTAAGTGCACGGTGTGTGTCTGGTTCCCTCAGAGTTCAGGAGACGATGCCATATACCAGAGTATTGGATGGTTGTAAGCCACCAGGTGGGCATTGGAAATCCAGTCTATGAGGGCACCAAGTATCTAAAATACTGAGTCACCCCTCCAGCCTAAGTTGTGTCACTTCTGTTCGAACTTTGCTTTGGTGTAACAATGTGATTCATCCCCCAACAGAAACTCCCCAGTCTGAAACAGAGCCAATGTCGCATTTGCTGAAGTACACCATATACCATACCTTCTCTTCAATTTTGAATTATTTTGTGTGTGTCTGTGTGAGTGTGTCTGTGTCTGTGTGTCTGTGTGTGTCTCTGTGTGTGTATACATGTATGTGTGTATGTGTGTATATGTGCCTGTGTGTGGTGTCTGTGTGTGTATGTGTGTATGTATGTGTCTGTGTGTACATATGTATGTGTGTGTATGCCTGTGTGTGTCTATGTCTGTATTTGTGTGTGTGTGTGTGTGTGTAGGGAGTAGATACTAAAAAGGAGGCTCATGTGAAAATGAACAGCTCTGAATATGGAGCCTTGGCTTCTCATTTACCTTTTTTTTATTTTTAAAGTCGTGTGTTTGTGTATGTGTTTCTTTTTCCTTTAAGAAGGTGTTCCATCTGCTGTAGTTAGAATTACAGGTGCTTAGGAGCTGCTTAACATGAGTGCTGGGAACCATACTTACGTCCTCTGTAAGGGCAGTTAGTACTTTGTTTTAACCAATAAACAATCATCTCTCCAGGTCCAAGCTACCTTTGTCTTAGCAGCATAGTTGCTGATGTCATAATTAGTGTTTATGGTTTGGGGCTTCAGAAAACTTGTTAACAAAGTCTGTGGGAACTAGGCTATGTATAAGCTAATCATATGGTCTCACAAAATGGAAGTATCTACAGAAAACTATCGTTTTCAATCCTAGGACATTGTCTGTGCTGACAGATATGTGTGGGGAGGCAGGTTTGGTCAGAGCTGAGGTCAGCAGCAGGGAGAATGAACATATTGCTAGATGTTGTCTGTCTTCGCTCATCTAGAAAGCTAGTTCTCTCCATTTAGATGCCCTGGCCTTTTAGAGAAGAGAAAGTGTTCTGCAAAGATATGGCAAGGTTGACAGAAACTAAGTGATGACCCAGTTTTTCCTTGATCCTAAACTTCAGGTAGCTGGGGTTATGCCTTTCAAAAGGATTTATATTGAGAACTTTGCAGGTTGAGAAGTTCACAGAGCCCCTCGATGGATGCTGAAGAAGACCTGGGCCCCTTGCACACAGACACCTAATTTCTGGGCGATCTAACCATCCTTGCCTTTACTACGACTTCTGGAGCACAGGAAAATCCATGAAAAACAACCAAAAAAGACAAGAGGACCCATGGTCAAGACTAGAATGGAAACAGATGTACTAAACACAACTGTCCCTGCATGGTTACAGTTTGTGCTTTCAAATTTATTTTATTGAAATGTAGCTAATAAAATTCATCATTTAAAAATGTACAAGTCAATAGATTCTAGTACATTCACAAAGCTGTACAGTCGCCATGGTTTTCTACTTCTAGAACACTTCATTCCTGCAGGAAGAAACACTATACTTATTGGCAGTCCAGTTGGCTTGGATGTAGGCTTGCCTCAAATAGGCCTCATTATTCATCCATTCATTCAGCAAACATTTATTGCTCACTTGCCAAGGCTGCAGGCTTGGCATAATTTAACTCTCCCCTTTTGACAGAGGCCCGCACAGCAGATTGTTGAGGATCACCTGTAGGGTTACATAAAGTCTGCAGGGGTGAGGTGGTAGGAGGAAGGGGTGGGCCATCTATCAATGGCTCAGTGAGAGGCAGGATGGAGGAATGGGGTAGACAGAAAGTATTCAGTGTGGTTGTATGTTCTTTGGAAACATTTGCTTTATTGCTTAGATTTCTTTTTAAAAGCCCATGGCTTCTAGGAATCCTTACCTCCTTAGAAGAGGTGTTTGCCAGTAAACTAAACCCTGTGCGTTTTTTAAACTCCCATGCCTCTTCTCAATGCTTCCTGTCCAGTCTATGCTGTTTTCAATTCCTTACTCATTTTGCTCACATAATTTTCTTTCACTTGTCTTTTCCAATCATGTCTGCACTTGCATATCTTTTTATATTTTGTTGCCTTTTTTTCTTTCCTTTTTCTCCCTCTTATTCTTCTCCTAACAGATGAGGATGAGTGAAAGAAAGGACTTTTAGGGTCAAGATTGAAAGCATACCTCCTGTGTATGCACAATGAAGTTTAGAAGAAGAATCAGCTCTGCTCAGAGCCTCTTTCAGCCATTCTCTTCATTCCATTAGAATAAGATTGTATCTATTAAGCTTGTATTGTGACCCATACACTGGGCTGAATTGCTTTTCACAACCGTCCAATAAGGTAAATGCTATGATGATCTTCAACTGCAGACCCACAAATTCGAGCCTTGGAATGACTAAATGACTTTGAATGTCACAAACTAATAAATGAAGTTAAGTCACCCTAAGCCAACCCTGTTTGACTGCAGCACATAAGTGGTGACTTTATAAGGCTTTACTTTGGGGGTTCCCTATTTCTGCCAGCAACCTCTCTCTTTAGCTAGTGTTGTTTCTCTATCCAGAATCAAGCCTTCAGCCTGGCTGGCTTTTTTCCAGGTTTAGCAAACTGGGATCCTTGGCCTGCCTCAGCACGGATCTCTATGGAGCATTGTAACTGCTGGTGTGAGGCAATAAAATCTTAACGGTCACCAGAAAAGAGGGCTATAAATTCTTCTGAAGCCCGCTGGGGGTGTAAAGGTTCACGCCTCCTCCTCTTTTTCCTCTACCCCCCACCTCCACTAACTACCCCCAGATTTCATGAAAAGGGCCATGCATTCACACAGGGCCCCACATCCCAGCAGCCTTCAGCTGTAGCCAGGTTCATGTTTCATACTTGAGAGAGAGAGAGAGAGAGAGAGAGAGAGAGAGAGAGAGAGAGAGAGAGAGAGAGAGAGAGAGAGAGAGAGAGAGAGAGATCAACTTTGTTCAGAAATGTAGGCATGGGGCCTGTGTTTTTCAGGGGGAAGAAGTGGCTGAGAGAATGACTAAATACAGAACAAAGAATAACACAGGGCATAGAAGGCACCTCAGAGAAAAGTTTGCAAAAAATAATACCCATTGTTTTTGTCAGTTAGCTTCATATTGTTACCTAGGTCCTAATGAGCCAACTGTGGTTGTTTGGTTGTCTGGAACTTAGCTGGGAAAGAAATAGTAGAGAGCTCATCTCAGGGAGTAAGTGTGCTTGTCTCCTGCCCCAGCAAGAATTAGATGACATTTACACAGAATGGGAATATCCAACCGGGGGAAGTGACCAGTGGGACCCACAGGAGCAACCCATGTGTCCTAGCTGTGTAACCTCAGCAAGGTTGCTGTGATGTGACCTGTATTCCCAGGGTGGAAGGCTACAAGGCAGAGGGCTACAGGGTAGAGACCCAAGTGGAGAACGGAGGGGCAGATCCAGGGTGGGTGGGACCAAGAGGGAATGGGGCTCTGATAGGCAGAACAAAAGACCCAAAAAGTTTTTGTCCAATCTTTCCTCCCTAGTTCCTACACCCCTGTGCATTTCACAGGAAATATGATCTGTGTCAAGTGTTTTTACCCTTACATCACAAAATGGAGTCTAGGGTGGAGTTGGCTTAGACTCCAGAAATTGCTGGGATTTGTTTCTTTAATTAACATCTAACACCTGTGAGATCAAAACTGATGTGGACTGGAAGCAACGAAGCCTAGGCTTCATTGAATGGTAGGACAGGACATGCTTGCCGGTGTGTGTGTGTGTGTGTGTGTGTGTGTGTGTGTGTGTATGTGTGTAAAGGAGATGGGATGAATACTTTGTACTCCAATGGTTTGCCAAACCCCAAATCTCAAATTTGAGTGCAGAGTTGAAAAAGGGGTAATGCTTTTTTCTTACTGATGTCATTTGAGGTGGGGTCTCTGTCCTCTCTCTCTCTCTCTCTCTCTCTCTCTCTCTCTCTCTCTCTCTCTCTCTCTCTCTCTCTCTCTCGCTCGCTTTCCTGTCTCTCTTCTTTTTGCTTCCCCCTTTTCCCTCTTTAGAGTCTTGTCCAATGCTTGGCACCCAAGAGGTTCTTACCAACGGTTTGTTGAAGGTGACACTGTGCTGCAGGGTCCCTCTCTGGTTTTCTCCTGTCTTGCTGCAGGAGAGGAAGTAAAAAACGATTCTCTCAGCTACCCTTCCTGAAAATGTCCACAAGACCTTCATGGGAGAGGTGTCCTGCTCAGGAGGAAAGAATAGAAATCAAAAGCTACCAAGAAGAACCAGAGGAAGCATGCCTGGCTGATGTCTGCCAGCTTGAAGCATTAGATCATAATCCAGGCACTCACCTTATAGGACAGCCCATTCCTCACTAAACCTAAGTACTCAGATGGTTTTCCAAGAGTGTCGAGTCTTCATTTCTGAAAGCTCTTGTGCCACGTAATGTCTGAGTCCATTTACTGGGCTTTTCTATTCTCAATCTGCTTTTTGTTATAAGCCATCAGCCATGGCTTTACCTCATCTTCCTTCCTTTCTTCCTTCCCTCCCTCCTTCCTTCCATGTTGGGGATTGAATCCATAAAAGCAAACAATATAGTAACTATACCTTCAGGCTCTCTTACAATTACTTTTACACAAATGGTTCTCAGTCATTTTTATGATTTATTTTTATTTCTGCGTGCATATGTGCCACATGTGTTCAGGTGCCCACGGAGAAAAGAAGACAGTGTCAGATCCCCTGGAGCTGGAGTTACAGGCAGTTATGAGCCTCCCAGGTGTGCATGCTGGGAACAGAACTTGGGTCTTCTGGAAGAGCAGTGCACACCCTAACCTAATCTTGCCAGCTCCAACTAACTCCAGATTGTTTCTCTTCTCTGGCTCTTAGAAATTCTTGTTGTAAGAGTAGTGAAATTCCCTGCTGGCAGTTCAAAGCAACACGGCTTGGTCTGGTCTTCCCCATCCTTTCCCCGACAAGGAGCCCCTCTGCAGGAAGTCTAAGCTTGGAGCCACTAACTCTTGCTGACAGAGTGGGCAATGCAATTGGCTGAAGTCTCATGTTCAAATAATAGCAGAAGTTCCTGTGGGCCTTTGAATGAGGGGCTGGGGGCTAGAGGTACCAGAGAAAGAAGCTGCTCCAGGTTCTGGGCTCTAGTGAGATGCTGTCCATGACAAACATAATGGTTGCTATCAGGTGTCCTTCCTTTGGCCGTTCCCTCTAGATGAACATTTCCTGTCTTCCCAGCCTCCAGTTCATATCTCCAAGACAGCACAGGTCCAGTCTCTCTGGTTACCACAGACTGTTTTAACTCCAGGCAGATTCTGCTTTCCACGATGCCTAATGCTCAGCAGTTCCATAACTGCTGTATGGTTCTAGGTTCCAGCCTCATTTCTCTTCACTAACTCTGGGGTGGGGGCAGATTTGAATGTTTAGAATTCTGAGAAGGTGTTGGTGCTTCTGGGAGGACCAAGTCAGACCCTCTTGTCACTCTTTCTTCAGACCCACTCATTGCAAGCACATCCTGCCACTTATTTGGCTTGCTTCCTACCAAGTCTGTAGGGTGCTTTAAGTCATCAGATCTTCACAACCCTGTGAAGTAGGCACTGCTGAAAGTCTTATTTCAAGAGGAAGGCACGGAGGCACAGAGGTTATGTATCTCGTGCTATGTAAGTGATGGAGCTGGTCAGCTTGACTCCAAAGCTTGGGGTTTTAATCACCCTACCATGCTGGATTAACTGTTTGAGGATCTGCCCCATCCCCCAACCCTCCACACAGCTCAGATTCTCCACTGTGGAATCCCTGAACTTTATGGACACGGTGTCTTTTCATTCTGTGCCAGTCTCTCCCCAAACTTCTCTTCACTGCTGGCTAAATACATTAACAGGAAATAGGCATTTCACAGGCACCAAAACCTTCAGACTTTTGCAAGGGAAGTCTAGTCTGACTTTGGAAAGAAACCTGAAGAGTGAAAATTTTGAAAGTAAGGCAATTCTATTGCTTCCAATAATAGATGGTAATACAAATGAATGGCTGAAGGAACCAATCCAAGAATTCCTCTCAGCCTTCACAAATAAATAAACATGGGTAATTTGCATATAAACCTCTCGGATCAGAGGCTGATCATACTTCAGAATTTTGCGTCTAATTTTTCAGGGTCTAGTAAGGGTTACAACCCTGTGTTTGGATTACATAAGTAGTGGGAGCATCCTGCCTCATGACTCACATACAGTCCTTTGGCTTCTAGACCTTTGGTCTCTCAGGGGAGACTTAGTAGAAGCCACAAACAAGTAACTGCTAGATGGAGACAAAACTCAAGGGCTACCAGGCAAGCTAAGGTTTGATTTTCAGTAAAGACGGCACAGGTGATTTCCCTGCGTGATGGTTTCTACACTCCTGGAAGTTTGCTTAAGCAATTTTGTTTCCTACAGAAACTTGAGTAGCATTGACTCGTGGGGTTCAGGGAATTGAGAATATACATAAATTCTTATTAAATCAACTCCCCTCTCTACCTGCTTCTTGAACCAATATGTTTTGTTTCTGAGGACAAGTCTATGCCTTATGCTTTAGGAAGCTCTGGCTGGCTGTGGGGAGGGAGGGAGGCCTTTGGAGATGAGGCTGGCCTCTGAGAATTTGTCTACCAGAGTCCTTAGACACTCCGGTGGTCCCTGCACTTGTTCAACCTCGGATTCCAAAACGCCAATTCCCCAGGCCCTCCTACAGACCACATGGAACAGTGTTTTAGGGCCGAGCCCAGACATCTGTGCAAAAACAAACAGAAGCAAGCAAAACCAGCTCCCAGGGGCTCCTGTGGCAGGGTGGTGTGGAAAACCACTATGATGATGGCTCTGATGGAGTAACCCAGCTAAGAGTATATTTAGCTAAGGGTAAAAAATGGAAAAGTAGAGGTCAGGGCACGTTAAATACGTGGGTGTATGTCCTTTCCTAATTAGAGTGGACTTCTGTGGGTAGACAACCCTGGGACTTGGAGAACAAGTGTTACCCAACAGGGACAGCCCAGGTCAACCTTTAATGGCCTGGCTTCACCCTTTCCCCACCTTATGTGAAGGGCCACAGCCAGGCCATCTCATTGGCTGATGGCCTAAGATACCCCAGACTAGGGTGACCCATTCACTCCCCCTGGGCTTTGCAAGGCAGGGTGGTCCCAGGCTGCTCTTTGGCTGCTAGTTTCCGACAACCTCACAAACCCCTGAAGCCCAGTGGATTCTGAACTGTTTCCTTTCGGCTGTAGCCCAGGAACTTTGGCTTTTCTCTTTTTCGTGTTTCTTTTTCCTTTAACAAGCTCAAAAGAACATAAAAAGCCGATCCTTGAAAGTTCAGCATTTCCAATCACATAAAGGTTTCTTTGCAGGGCCCCAGCTGAAGAGTTTGAGAGCTTTCATCATTCTCTGTCTCCCCTTCCCTCTTCAGTATTCCTGGACTCTTATCTAGCCAGCTTCTTGCTGGATGCTCGCTCCCTGCACCCCCTACCCCAGGCCTCCGCCTCCTCTCCTGTGCTATACTTTAGGGCAACAGAGTAAAGAAGGGCTTGGTCAGAGGTCCAGAGCGGGGGAGGGACAAAGTCATGTGCTCCCATGCTGGGCCAAGAAGACTGTGAGAAAGCCCCTCTCCATCTGCAGCCCAGCCCGGTGGGAGTCAATTAATTCTGAATAACCTAAAACGACAGAGGTATTTGCATTCACAACCTGACTGATGACCGTATAAAATTGATTTATGAATTAAAGTGCTTCCCCTCCCTTTATCCTGATTCAGTCCGTAATTGATTATACGTGCTGCAGCGAAATGAAATAAAAGAAAATTAAAAAAGAAAAGTGAAAAAAGAGAGGCCCTTGCTCGGCAGTCCAGAATTCTCAGGGCTCCCTAAGATCAGCTATTCTAACCGCCACGAAACATTTTTTATTTAAAAAGTTAACTTCTAAACTTGCTTCTACCTCCTTCTGTCTCTGCCCTGTCCCCACCATCGTGAGCATTTTCTTTCCCGGCTTTCTCCTCTCTGAACATATGGAATATGACAAAGCATCTTCCAGGTAGAATTACACCCAGAAAAATGCAAGCAAAGATGTCTTTGGTCTCCTTCTCCCCCTCTGCAATCATTGGTCTTTCACTTTGTCCCTTTGCTTACTGCCCCCTCCTTCCACTGTTTGACTGCCCTCCACTCTAACTGGATAGGCGTCAGAATTCCCATGTAGCAAATTCTATTTTTTTTTTTTTTTTTGAGACAGGATTTCTCTGTGTAACAGCCTCAACTGAGCTGTCCTAGAACTATCTTTGCAGACCATGCTGGCCTCGAACTCAGAGATCTGCCTGCCTCTGCTCCTTGAGTGCAGAGGATTACTTTGATAATAAACATTTTAATAGCTAACTCCTTTCTGCAGAATTTTTCCACAGAAAATGAAGTGTTTATATCAAGGATAAACATGTAATTACAATATCTCAAGGTGCTTTTAGCCAAAGGAGAAGGGTTTTCTTAATAAAGGGTGTGGGGGGGTTCAACCAGGAGTAGAATCCAAACCACCTAGAGAACATAAGGGCAGGCTTTGAAACCTGCTGGGCCAGGGATCTGAGTACTGCCACCTCTGTGTTCCTGGTGCAGCACTTTCTTTTTCTTTCCGTGGCTGTTTAAGATACAGACACCTGTTAAAGCAGAGGTGGCATGTATAAATCCCCTTCAAGTATAACTCACCAAAAATTGCAATGGCACCTGCGTCCTCACTTAGTCTACTTTGAAAACAAGGCAGGTAGTTCTAACTCCAGAGTGCTCTGGTAATAGAATGATTAAAGCCTGTCTTCCTACTTCAAACCCAGGACTGCTGCTTGAGCAATACACAGGGAGCTGTTTGTCATTGAAAACTAGACTTGGAGAGCATGCTGTCTTCTTTGCAATGAAACTCACTTACCCTTAGTCCTGTTTCATTTTTCCTGCAGCACCTCAGCACCCCCTAGTTCTTGATACTCATTTCCCTGGCCCAGTTGCTGTGTTTTGCAGCCTTCTTCCTTCTATGGCCTGGACTATCCTTGGCAGGTACAAAGTTGACTCTAACATTTGATGAGCAGGTTAGTGGGAAAACCTGTATTAAGTGCTGTTAGCCACGGTTCACAGAAAGCTGGCAAAGCAGGGAGTGGTTGCTCAGGCCTGGCTGGAGAAAGGCCTCTTTGTTGCTAGCTGGCATGAAATCTGTCTTCTCAACAAGGAGCTCTTCTGAGAAGAGACCCCTGAGCAGGCACGTGAAGCAGCAATCCTGAAAGAACTCTGAAAGCTGGAATCTCTCCGGGGAAGGTTCAAGAAGTGAGTGTGTGATGAGGAAATTCCCAACAGCACTGATGGAAGGCAGGCTAGCCTGCAGAAGGGGTGTCTCAGTGGTTTAGAAGCTTGCTTCTCCGCAGCTCAGCAGAGCCTACTTGAAGTAAGGTTGGGCAACATGAAGATTCACACAGTCTCGTTCACCTACACAAGATCTTCTTGAAAATGCAATAGAGGAAAAAAACTTCAAGTTTTTGTTTTGTTTTATAGGTCTTTACAGCTTGGGATCATTGAGGAAAATAAAAAACTTGGTCCTGGAGTATTGAGCGTCGAGGTATTGGGTACTGGGGTACTGAGTACTAAAGTGAGAGCATAAGGTGATAGAAAGTTGCTGAGAGAGAATTCCTAGGAGACAAACCACCCCTGCACCTCTGACAGTGGAAAACCTCACACTCACAGACAAGAAAACACAATGGGCATCTTCTATGTTTGTAGAGGTCAAGGACATCATAACAGAGAGGGAACTAGTAGAAGAAACATAAAGTAGATCATTCTACTTTCTAAGAACCTCCCTTTTCAAAAGAAATAAAGAACTTGGTGACTCATTCCCTAAGGCTGACAGTGTTTCGAAACCCAGCTGGAAAGGCATTAATGGTGGGCTTTAAGGGTCTCCCCACACTTCTGATTGCAGGGACTGTCCCTTGGTATTCATTCCTCCAGTTTCACAGGCTGAGTCTTAACCTCCAATATGATTGTCCACCATAATGAATCAGTATTTTATGAAAATTAATGATCTCTATTGGCCATGGAAATCATAACCAGATGATAGCTGTTGGCAATTGTGGAATCAGATCAGACCCTGACACTTTGCCAACCTCCAGAGCCATAAGAAACAAGCATTTGTCACTGATGTCAATTGTGCTGGGTATGCCCTTGTAGCAGTATGAGCTGGAACAACATTAAGATGCCTCTAGAAGGTGAAAGCTGTCTGCAAGCTGTAGCTTCAGATGGTATGTTTAAGAGCCTTTTAGACTAGAAGAACAAATTCCATGGGCTCTAGTGGGTTTGGCTCACCAGTGGGATAGTGCTTGTCTAACGTGTGAGACTCTGAATTCAGTCCTTAGCATCGTGCTAGGAAAATCTAGCAAATTGAGACTGTGAAAGTCCTTATATTATGGTTGACCTTTTTGAGGCAGGATCTCATGTAACTCAGGATGGCCTCAAACCTCAAAGCTGAGAATGACCTTGAACTCCTAATTTTCCTACCTCCTCCTTTTCCTGAGTTCTAGGATTATAACTGTGACCACCACGCCCAATTTATTCACTACTGGGAATCAAACCCTGGGCTTCATGATCTCCTTGTTGGAGTGATCTTATATAAATATTGATTAATTTTTATGGTCCTAAACAAGGAGTAGAAATGATTCCTGAAGATATAAAATAGTTTGCCAATTTCTAGAAAAAGACCCAACATAAACAATAATGTTGTTGGACTGAGTGGCCATCATTATAACCATGCCTGTCAAAAGCATGGGACAGTACACAAGAGTGCTGTCGCAGAGTCTAATCTTCCTTAAGCAATTGCTTCCTGGAAGAAGTCAGAGCCCAAGAGAACAAAGACCAAAAAACCTGTGTTAACAGTAAGAGGGGCCTGAAGAGCATGGCTTAAGAGTTGTTGAAACATATAACCGAGGTTCTGGGATTGGTTTTTGTCACAATGGCCTGTTCAAACATTCTTGGCAAACCACATAGCTATGTGGTTGCTTTTCTAGAAACATCTTTCCCTTTGGCATCCCAGGGGATTTCTTACTGTCCTTAGTGCAGATGTCTCTCCTGGGCTTTTCTCTGTAGTTGGTATAGGGCTATTCTCTGCTTTGGTGCAGAGGGAACGCAATCTTCTCATATCCTAATAGGTCTTCTACAGTCCCTCTACCACAGGAGTCCTCCACTTCAGTCTCTTAACTCCAAGGCTGTCTTCACTCTTGCCACAACTACAGTTGTCTCCTCATAGGGCAGAATCTGGCTCAGTCCTGACGAACTTTCCTGCTCTCATATTTGGTTTACTTGGCCCAGTTTCCCAACAAATTCAGTGCTCTTGTTTTTGTTTTTGAGACACAGTCTCACTCTATAGGTCAGGCTGGCCTAGAACTCACCACTGTATCCCTCCCTGAACTTCTAGCAATCCTGTCTTGGCTTCCTAGGTCTTGGATTTTAAGCTGTGTATTGCTGTATCTTGTTTCAGTTCAGCGTTCTCATACTTAGCAAAAGGAAAATAAATTACTGATTGATTGTCATTATTATTTGCAATACTAGGGGTTAATGCAGGGTTTCACACATGCTAGTCCAGCATCCTACCCTCTGAGCTATAACCGCCCACAGACATGTCGTTTGCACACAGCATTCTTCCTAACTCAGCTCAAAAACTTCATTCTACCCCCAACAAGGTTCTGCAGATTCTCCAGGGTAACACAAGAACCCTTTTTCTTGGAACTTGGCTCCATACTTAATATACCTGGAAGGGAATGAGTGGAGAACAAATCCCAGTCAAGATAATAAACAAGGGCTTAGCGGCAAGGCCCTGTCTATGAAAGTAAATGCAAAAAAAAGAGAAAGTCAGAGAAATGAATAGATACCTGTGGGAAAGGCCAAGAGAGAAGATTTTCAGGAGAAAATAAAAATGAGTAAATGGATTCCTGAGAAAGGTACAGTGGAAAGCTTGTCAGTCTAATGTATGTAGTTTCTTTGCCTCAGCAAAGGGAGTAAAACAATCATGGCTTGAGTCTTGGGGAAAGATAGGATAAATAATAATAATGACAATTTAAAAAACCATTTTTGATTGAATAATCCAGTGCATTTCTCTCCTTTTCTCTGATTAAGATGTTTTCCAGGTGCCTTTAGAAGATCTCTTGTAGTTTTTCTTTGCTTTTTTTTTTTTTTTTAACCTCAACTTCTGGTGGTGCTGGGATGTGAAATGAATAAAAAGAAAAGCAGATGCCTGGAGTTGAAGTTACCAGACAGAAGCCAGGGGACCTCAAATGAGAAGTTGCAAATAGGGAAAGGCAGTCTGAGAAGAAGACTGATTTGGTTCTTCCCAAAGATAAACTTCGATTCTGTGCTGAGACTGAACGGGCCACCAGAAAATCTGTCACCTGGCTATAACCACTGAGGAGTGCGGAACAAGCACTCACTCTGAGCTGCTTAAGTCATTAATAGGCTCTAGTTGGTTAAGGGAGACAACGCTGCAGATCAGCATGCGGTGGTTAGGAAGTGGGTGTACATAAAACATGGAGAACAGTGCCCACACAAGAGCACTGCGGGGAAAACTGCTGTTATCATTCATAAACAGGCAAGAGAAAAGAAATGACACCCTCAGGGACTTGTAACATCTGATTGCTGTGTCATCCGTAAGTAGCCACATGCTTGCTGTTCCCAGAATGAATGCTGTCTCAGGTGGGAATGACACAGGTTGAAGGAATGTTGGTCTGCGTTTAATAACAAGTCAGTGTTTTTGTTCAGATGAAGAAATAAACTTAATAATTACTTCAAGATGGTGTCTGATGGCTTGATATTAATATATACAAAACAAGAGAATATATACAAAACAAGAGAACTTGAAAACGTCACATTCATTTCTGACTAGACACTAGCTTAAGGGGATAGACTGTTCTCACTAGAAATATGAGGACTTGTTTCATGAAAAATCCTCTTCCAACCTTTGATCTGAAGTTCCAGACTCACGCAAAAGAGTGACTCTCTCAGGTCTATGAATTCCCCTGGTGTCCCCAATTCTTGTACCATATTGTCTTATGCCCTAGAGAGGTCCTCATCAGGGGCTGGGTTCAGACGAACAGTGACAGGTAAGGGACAAAGGTGCTCGTGGAACTCCTGGTGATCTGTGGACTGGGCAGAGCAGAAGGGCTGACTGGAAAAGTCCTGAGTTCTGACACTGGGAAGGGGCATACCCATTCAGTGCCTTATGCCCACCACATGTCAGAACAGGCAAGCATCCTAGCTGCCTCAGTGACAGATCGTCACATTCCTTCCAGCCACCATGCCTACGAGTCTAATAGAAGCTTGGCACTGATGACAGCCATTGTTCATATTTCCTCATGATTATTTTGGAATGAAGGAGAAACCCCACATCATATTTTAATCAGTAGTATTTCCAAAAGACACGTTTGAGTCTTACGAGTTTGTATGTTTCTGCAACAGGAATTTTGCTTATCTGATTGCCAAGAGATACTCCCTAAAAGTTCAGAGGCAAACCACCCAGAAGATGCTAGAAAATAAGAGTTATAACCTAGAGTGTAATAGCTCAAATGCTCCATGAGGGAAACTCATCTTTGTAGAAGATGAGAAATGCAGTTTTAGGGAAAAGTCAATGTTTTAAGAAAAAAGTGCATAAAAATGTGAGCCTAGTATTTAAAAAGCCCCATTTATTTATTTTTTTTGTATGTGAGATGTTTAATATTTATATATGAATGTTATTTTTGAGACAAAGCACAAATACAGATAGTTGGGGCCAATAACAAATCATAGGAGTCAAAGTTCTGAGCCGATGGGCATCTCAGAAACAATTCTGTTTTGAAAAACAACTTGAAATTCTTAAGCTGGTTCCACCATTTATAATTTTACGTGGCCTTCATAGCAGATGCAGGACTGACTCTTTAGTATCCACAACTCCATTCTCTCGGAAGGTACAAAAATCCTTCGGAAGATAATTCACTATGGGTGTATGATGAGTCACCGTTTAAAGTGAGATAATGGTGTATGTTTTCCTAATTTCTTGTCTGGTACGAGCAGCTTCATTCCATACACATTATTAATAGAAGGGGAAGGGAAAGAAACACAGAAACATGGGACTGCCAAATACATAAAATCTGTTGTAGAATTAAAATTGGATGTCTACCCCAGGGATGAAGCGGTAGGAAGTTTGCTGCTTTCGAATTTAAAGTGGCCTTTTGTAGCAGTTTTCTGAACTCCTGGAATAAAGAAGGTTGATTTGCGACGGAATCTCCAGCGCCTGCAGTCATATATTACAATATGTTGTAAATCCAGAGGGTACAATATAGATTTCACAGGAGGCCCTGGGGTTAATTGAAATTCCATCTGTTTCTTCCGTGTGGGTTAGAGTCCTAAGATACTCACTCGGGGTGAGATAGGATTTACAGTCTTTAATTTTGGATCGAGTAGTTTACCTAAATCTGTTCCCTCCTTCCACATCCTACCTTCGATTTAAAGAAGAGGGGGAAAAACAGTTTAAAAGGCAGCCAGCCTTTACTTTCCTCACAGCTGCCCCCAGGCAGCCCCCCTTCCTCGCAGTGCATGCTGGGTAATGCCATGTATTCTTAGGTTTCCAATGGCCCCCATTACTGTCAATTAGTTACGGAATGCTACAGAGATTCATGCCTGACAGCTCGGGCAAAGGCAGGAGAAATGGGCTCAGTAGGGAGCGAGGGGCCTGATTCTTTTTTGTCCACAAGAAATACCTTTCTCTGCAAGGCTTTTAATAGCTTTCCCTTCTTTCTTTCCTCTGCCCGGGCACTCCCCATGATCCCAACGCGCACCATATGCACACACACTCATATATTCATATATCAATGTGTTTGTGTGAGTATCACACCCAACTGTGGGAACTCTCACAGCAGAAGGCTCTGAGGTGGCTGCACAACCTCTTAGGAAATGCTTCAAATTCCCACTTAGACCTTGCTCTGATCAGATTCCTAACTTGAGTCTCCTCAGGTGTCCTGTCGCTAAGTGCTCCCTCAGCTCCTGCCTTACTTGCTATGGTTTCCTTCTCTCTAAAGGAGAAGAACAGCCTGGCTACAGTCCTGCACCAAGCACTGTACTGCATTGCAGTCATCAGCTTGCTAAGTGAATTAGGCCTGAACATCCTGGCCACTCCCATGACCTGGGACTTCTTTCTCTACCTATTTCTTTGCTCCTCTTTGGTACATCTCACCCTTTCCCTGCTCAGATCCACGGAGATCATCATCGCACTTACTCAGAAGATAGTCTCTCCATCCCTTCCTGATTCATCCCAAAATTTATCATAAGGCAATATTCCATATCACCTTAGCATTCTCTCGTCCCAACCCTGCAATCTGTCCTAGGTGTTTGAAGAGACTCCTCCCTCTCCTCATAGACATTTGGGCTCAGATTCTACCAACATGGACAGTTCTTCCTGACTGGCTGAAGGAGAGCCAAAGGGTGAGCCACAACACTCTGTTGTTTTCCCCCTGACTCTATGTTCCCTCCAAAGCCCCACTTACGGTCTACAATCTTCTTTATCTATATGCTTATGTGCTTCCAACAGCCTTTATTACAACGAGGCTTCATTAAGACAAAAGACTGTCTTGTTCACCAACCAAACTGCGTCTAGAAAGCAACACCTGCCTCAAGCAGGGGTTCAATACGTGAGTTAAAAGTGAATTAAAGTGTGCTTTCAGGGTTAGGGAAAACCTGCATTACACCAGAACAGCTTGCTTATTCTTGGTCAGCTGCCATTGGTCTTCTGTATGAGCACCAGGCTTTCCTCACAGTCCAACACAAAGACAGGCTTAGGGAAAACCTGAGAGGAAAATACCAGATGCTAATAGAAAATAATAAGCACAATGCTTAGAGTCATCCTACTCCTCCAGATGGACGCGAGAACAAGGATGGGCTAAAAATAGCAGAAGATGACACACTGGAGGAAAACACGTCTGCAGCCGTTTATGCCTGGGTTATTCATAGTCTCCGTTTCTTCCTTTCCTGGAGCCTGGCCTAGTGAGAGAGTCACCCACAGGCGTAGTAGAGACACAGTCCTATTCTGTTTCATCCTGCCATCTGGGAAAGGCAGAGTAGGGAGGCCCAGGAAAAGGGTAACGTGGTAGGACAAGTTAAGGCTGAGTTCCAGAATGTAAGCCTTAGATCCCAAGAGTTAGGAGGCAGAGTTCTTGGCTATAGCAGTCTAGGGAATTACTGAGAAGACCCTACTCTGAGCAGTTTGTCTGAAAACTGCAGCTACTTTATATTGTCAGCCTATCACCATGGACATACTGCCCTAAGAGTCCTATAGAACCATCCAACTTCTTACTAATGCCATCGGAAGTGAACATCCAATACATTAGTCAATCTGCTGTACGTCCCTGACTTTCAAACTTGAATACACTGACAGATGACCTAGCACCTCACTAAAGTGATGACTCTGAGAAGGGTCTTGGGACCCTGCATTTCTAAGAATCTTTCCAGAGATAACCGTCTCCAAGTAGCATGACGTCACTTCACCATTTTGTTCACACACGCAAAGGAATTTGCAACGATGAATTATCTTTAACCTGAGTTAAGTTAGCAAAAATTAATTATTGTACATTTATTTCTACAGATAGGGAAAAATTCTATTGTCCATGTACCTTTCAAAGTAAATTAATCTGGTAGGTGCTGTGAAATAATAAATAGACACATAGCCTAGGTATATAAAGTTGTTTATCCAGTGTGTTTTATGTGTAGACTTGAGTCTTGAGTCAGAAATTTTCCAATGAGTTCTCCTCTTCAATGGAGGTGTTTTTTATTTTTTGTTTTTATTTTGTTTTGTTTTGCATGAAAAGTGCACTATGTGATGATTGGGGTTGGTTGGAGGTGAACTACCTAGCTTTTGCTTTCCTAATCTACTGAAGGTGAGTGGGGTGGTGTAAAGAAGTGGGGTACTTGCAATTTCCTACTGTTGTGGGTTGAATACCCATTTGCTTCCTGTAACCTTTGTGCTGACATTTAATTGCCATTAAAATGGTATTAAGAAATAGGATGTGGAAGAGGTGACTTGGCCATGTGTACTTTTACTTTGTTGGTGGGATTAAGGCTACTATGACAGGACCAAGTTTGGCCTCTTTCTCTCTTGGCCTTCTGCCAGGTTATGACCTAACAAGATGGCCTTCAATACACGGTAGCACCTTGATATTGGGCTGTTTGGCTTCCAGAAGTGTGAGCTAATAAATTCTGTTCACTACCAATTACGTGGTCTGTGATACTCTGTTGGTGTTGTAAGACACCACAATTGGACTAAGATATGTAGGCAATTGTATCAGTTATTTCTCTATTGATGTGATGAAACACCATGACCAAAGAAACTTTGAAAAGTAAGTATTTAATTGGCTCACATTACCAGAGGGTTAGAGTTGAAAATGATGGCAGAATGAGGCATGGTGGTGAGAACAATTGGGAGCTTACATCTCAAACTGCAAACAGGAAGCAGAGAACACACTGGGAATGGTGTGAGCCTTCTGAAACCACACATCTCCAAGAAGACTACACCTCCTAATCCTTTCCAAACAGTTCTTCTGATTAGGGATCACACATTCAAACATATGAGGCGAACTGGGGTGGAGGGTGTTCACATCAGGAAGATAGCAAAAAAAAAAAAAAAAAAAAAAAAAAGTGCACAGTCATTTAACACAAAATGATAATTTGCATAGTTTATGAAACTGTTAGACATTTATGGGCATTAAAGGGAATTTGTGGGGGGAAATACTTCTAAAGGAATTTGAGTAAGAATTTGAAGGGAAGGGCGATGCTTGTAACAGGCAGATGGAAGGACATGAACAGTTGTTTGGAGATACATACATACATACACACACATAACTGTTTGGGAATTTATGAGCAGGACATGTTTACCATTGGAGCAATTTATTTGTTTGAAGCAAATAGGATGGAGAGGAAACCAGCAAGAACAATGAAGTTAGGATTCAATTAAGGAAGGCTTTGAATACCAGACTAACAAACTGAGACTTCATTGGGCAAGCAATGGATATTGCAGCCAGGCAGTGGTGATAAACCCCTTTAATCCCAGCACTCAGAAGGTAGAGGCAGGCAGATCTCTGTGAGTTCAAGGCCAACCTGGCCTACAGAGTGAGTTCCAGGACTACACAGAGGGGGGAAAAGGACAATGTCTTGGGTAGAAGTGTGCATTTTAACAAAAGTATTTTAATACATTAATTTTAATAGACAGGGTAGACTAGAGTTGATGGGATCATAAATGTTCATGACTGATGTGACGTTGTACTTACTCACTGGGCACAGAGCAGGCGTGTGAAATTAGTTGAAGAAAATGAATGGTTGGAGAAGGAAATACATTCAATTTGAGGTACTTTAATGAACAGTAAGAGAGAACTGTGCAAAACTCCATCAGCCAGCTGTAAGCAGGGTCCTGATTCGAGACCCTAACTGAAGTCACTGAAGTGAAAGTTGTTTCCATGAAAAATCATTCAGACACTAATTTTAGGAAATGTCGGAATTGCACAGAATAAAAGCAGGGAAATGGGGTGGAGGCCCGGCAGTGCTCACAACACTTAGAGCTTCTGAGAGACAAGGAGCAGCTTTCAGGCCAAGAGGCCTTTCCCAGTGTGGACACTTCCAAGAACAGAGGTGGGATCCACACAACAGATTAAGTGGCAGGCAGGTCACAATCAAGTTGGAATATGTGGGGTTTTCTTTAGGAAGAAGAAAGTGAAAACTGGATTGAAAGTGGGAGGATGGAGTCCATCTAAACTGACCATATTCTCGGGAAACTGCCAAAAGCTGAACAAATGTCTTGGTAAACAGCAGTTAAGATAGGCATGGGTTTGCCAAATCAGCACAAACACAGACCTAAAAGAACAACGGACAGAGGACACGTCCCAGGAGTGGAAAATTGGCACCAAAGACTGGGAGATAAAAGGCAGTCATCGGTTGCCAGTGACGATGAAGGCGGCCCAGTGGGTGAGTCAGAACTGAAGTGGAGAAAATTCGGAAACTGGGTTATTGAAAGAGGAGAGTGAGTAGGAGAAGGTGAGCGAGAAAAACGGAGAGACGGTGTGAGTCCCAAGGATCCCCATTTCAGAGGCACTTGGGGATAAACTGAAGGATGGTCCCTCGCTGAGCACATCACACACTGAACTTCAGTAGGTGGGGAGTGGAGAAGATGCAGGAGGCAGTGCCTCTCACTGCCCCTGAGGAGCTCCAGTGAAGTTAGGAAGCAGAGACTCTCTCCTATGAGAATCCACTTCATGCAGATGAGGCAAGTCATGTGATGAGGAGCTATCACACTAACTGGGAGCCATCCCCTTGCCTGCTTCTTGGTATCTTCCCCAGTTGTCTCAGATAGGTCGCACAGCTGCACCTTTAAGAGAGAGACATGGAACTGAGGGAAGCTTAACTGCTTTTCTCTTCTGGGTCAGACTTGAAAAGCTATGCTCATTATGCTGTCCAGAATTAGATAGGAAAGCAATACCCATCTACCATCAAGACCAGCTGTGGAACACTCTGCTTGGCATGCCAGCCGGGCTAGGAGGAAGAAACAAGATGGCCTGTGAGAGATGAGAAGTTACATCCATCCCTCAAGGAGAAGACAACCAACAAGGATCTGACCTTGAAGGCAGGAACAAGCCGGAGAAGCACGTTGTGGCTGGCAGGAAGGGTCTGGTTCTGGACTGTTCTGTCACTCCCATGGTCATACTCAAGGTCTCATTCCATCTCAGGTTATTCAGTGCCAGGGAGAAATTTGGCTCTGCTGCTTTGCCCAGCTGTGTGACTTGAACAAGTTGCTTGGGGCAGCTGAGTCTCATTTCCCCATCCAATGGGGCAAAGATGCTCCCACCACCTGAAATAAGCAATTGCAGGGCATGATTCCAGTTTTGCTTACCTTCCTCTTCTTTTCTTGGTAACAAAAGGATGTGATTTGTCTTTTATTCAGCCATAGTCTAGGTGTCAGAAATGGATCTATTTCATGACATAGTGTTTTTTTTAAAAGTAATGTCACTTTAATCCAATGGGAGGAGAATTCATAAGTCTTAAACGGCCGAGTCTCTCTCTCATTCTCTCTCACACACACACACACACACACACACACACACACACACACACACACACACACAGCGCAAACTTTGGTGGAATGAGATGTGGTTTTTCACCTTTGGTTAAGATGTTTTTTACCCTTTTAGATGCAAGTACCCAATGATAGTCTGTGCAACAGTAGTGTTGGAAGAATAGATAAATTGTAAATCTGATAGGCTAAGTAGGCTCAGAGCCTATGGCTGCTTCACTCCCAAGAACAAGTTGAAAAGGGACTTTTTTTTTTTCATTTGAGGAGTAATATTTTAGAGAAGTCTACCATCAAAAATATTTGCTTGTTAGCTGGAAAGATGGCTTGGTGGCTAAGAGTACTTGCTGCTCTTAAAGAGGACCAGATTCAGTTGCCAGCATTCATAGGGCAGCTCACAACAATCCAAACTCCAATTACAGGAGATCTGGTGCCATCTTCTACCTCTAAAGGCACAGACATGCATCTGGTATACATGCTTCCATACAGTCAAAATATCATATACATACAATAACAAATCTAATATCTGTATTTTGTTTGGTAGTTTACATATGTATGTTAATAGTCTAATGTTCAAGTGTGGGTTTGTTCTAATCTTTTCATTTTTAGTTTTCTTGATTGCAAACTGTTCTATTACTATGTTTTTGCTTTCCAAAGAGTCAAGAACCATCTTATAGCAGGCAAGGTGGTGTACACCTATGCTCTCATTAAAGTGGCTGAGGCAGGAGGTTTGTGAGTTTGAGGACAGCCTGAGTTACAGATTGAGATTCTGTCACAAATAAACTTCAAGCTTCTCTTGAGTTTCTGAGGCATCTATGGAGGAGAGAGGTGAAAAGGTGTATCCCGGAGAAAGAGGGATCTGACAGGCTGGAAGACAAAGGCAGCAGGAAGTGGGCATTGATGTGAAATATAAGACAGATGAAAACCCACCAATGCTCTCCTGAAGAAACAAGTTTTCTGATATTTTTAGTGTGGGTAATTGTTTCATACTTTCAGTTTGTGAATGTGTGTGTGTGTGTGTGTGTGTGTGTGTGTGTGTGTGTGTGTGTGTGGTTGTGCTGTGTGTGATAGGGAGGTGGGGTAGCTATATACTTAGAGTTGAAAATAAAAAAGCTCCCTGTATTGACCCCTGAAAGGCTGAGATAAAGAGACCCACATGGTACACATTGTGAGCAATGAGAGCTCAGGAGCTGGCCTCCTTTCCCCCATCATTGTGCTATTCTCCTTCCCCCTTACCCCTCCCACTTCAAAATGTTCTCCCAACCCCCACCCAGTCCCACCTCCCCCCTTTCCTTCTCACAGCCCAAAGGCCCTCTTTTCAAGCTCTCTCTGCTGAGGCCCCCTCAACTGAGCCCAAGACCTCCATTCAGAGTCACTGGTTTGGGTAAAATCCCTTATTCACCCCTAGCTACCCCCTGCCCCATCAGCTGAGGCTCGGTTCAGACCTCACAAAACAAAACAAAACCAGCCTGGATAATTGATGGTGGCTGCTGGAGGGCCCCCCTTCGGTGTTCCCCCCAGGGGCTCCTGCCCAAGCAGCCTCTATTCTCAAGTTTCCCTCTCTCCCAGCCCCCAGCCCCTGCTGGATTTTCCTGGTTAACAAGTGTGCAGTGTTATAATTGTGACCCTATCATATTTATCCCCTTTCAGAACTGATGTGTGCTTTTGTAGCAGGCAGCCTGAACATCTTTTGACGGCTCAGTCCGATGGGGGATGGGGTGAGGGGGTGGAAGTGGTCTTGTGGGGAGTGGGGGCTGGGGGCAACCCATGTTTCTGAGATGGAGCAAGTGACAAGCAATGAGGAAGAAGAGAACAAAACCCCAAAACAAGCGGACAGGAGGCAAGAGAAAAACATTGTAACTTGTTAGTGACCCAATGGGAAGGAGGCAGGGGAGGGGGACCCTAATGAGCACGATGGCAGCTGTATTTAAAAGATTTTTTATTTCCCCGGAGACGGTGCAAGGTGGCTAACTTTATTGCATCTCTGCTAAACTTCTTTTTCCCAAGTTCAGGATGCCTCAGGGAAACGAGGCAGAGAAACAGGATGGGCCAGAGTGAGAGCCAGAGTCACAAAGCAAAAGCATCAAAGAGTGAGAGGAAAGAGGAAGGTGTGTAAAGGTGTGTGTGTGCGTGCGTGCGTGCGTGCGTGCGTGCGTGCGTGCGTGTGTGTGTGTGTGTGTGTGTGTGTGTGTGTGTGTGTGTGTGTGTGTTAAGGTCATGGAATAGAAAGACATAAGGTCCGGAAGTGCCCAGCCAATCACTGCAGAATGCTGGAGTACCAATGGAGAACTCCAAGAAAGCACAGCTCATTAATTTTCACTTGACCTCCCAGAGAGTGCTGTTTTCCTCCCAGTTGTGCAGAAGATGAAGCTGAGGGGGTCTGTGATTTGCACGAGGTCCAAGGAAAAACCAGGGATCGAAGAGCATCTGCCTGTGGGGCCTGCAGCCAGCCCTCCCCCCCAACCCCGCCTGGCATCCACTCCAGCCCACATCCTTCCCCAGTAATGCTTTAGGGAAGGATGGCTACTGATAAGAGAATCTGAGCCATCAAATTCCAACCTTCTTTGGAAGAGTGAATGTAAAGAGAGGACTTGAAGAATGGAGAGTGATCTTGCTTTTCTTTCCTTACAAGACAAAAGAAAGATTTCATCAAGAAAGGCTAGGGGAAGATGCCAATTCTCCCCTCATGATTTCTTGACTTTTCCAACTGGTGTGCTGGAGTCATAAACCCTCGACCTTCCAAAATGCCTTGAGCATTCACAAACAATAATTCAGCCCTTGGACAATGGTGGGTGATTTTTACTATTACCTTAGACTCTCAGATGGAGAAACAGGTTGAGAGAAATTGCATCTCTAGTTCAAAGTTTGTTGGCAAGGTAGAACATGCTGACCACACCTTTCTGTGGGATCAATGCCTTCCAACATCTTATCCCACATTCCCAAAGCTTATTCCCAACTTTTGCTTGTATCCCCTCCTTAGGTAAACTTTAAATGTGGCAGTTATTATACCTTTTACAATCTGTCATGCCACACAAGATCAAAGATTCTTATGGGTTTTATTTCACAATAAGTTTTCCAAATCATATTGTTCCATTATATAGTTTCAAGTTCCACGAAACTACTTACCATGTATGTGGAGAACAGAAGCTGGGCCCTGAACAACTTTTCTTGTGTTTACACCACTAACATTCTCGAATTAAAAACAATTCAATTAAAATTTCTCACTGATACATGTACAGTGCTCCACAGTTTATATAAGAAGTTATACTGTAGCCCTTGGAGGGTGTCCAGATAAGGAAACTGAGTCAGGCTTCGAGGTTATATACTGACAGTCACACGTCAGGAGAGTAAGGCTGTGGGAGAAGTGAGGCCCAAGCTTTCAGGCCAAAGGTACAGAATGTTTTGTGTCCATGAGAGGACAGTCACTGGGAAATGAATTGTCTCTGTTTATATCAATGTTGTTAACATTGGTGGCATGATACCTCAAAATAATTCAATAACAAAGGAAATCTGTAGGCTTGATAGAATGGAGTATTCCCTAAGCCTTGCAAAGAAAACCTTGAATCATTTCTTAAAAATCAGAAAGATTGCAATAAATGCAAGGCAAACTGTAATGTGATCTTGACACAAGGACCGGGAGACGGAAGGAGCACTTCTAGACATCATTTATTGAGGCAAACTGTATGTGACTTAGGGCCAGAGCATCACCCATTCTGCAGAGGCTGGATAAACAATTTATTAATTTGGCCAATGTGCTAAATATAATTTTCAACCTCCATCTCTACTAATTGGGTAAGGGGAGTCTTACCAATTGATGAGAAAAGTTGTTAAAAATCTCCAACTGCAAGTTTGGATTTGTTTATTTCTCCCTGTATTTCTGTCCACGTTTGCTTTGTGTTCTGTGAAGTTCTGTTCTTAGATACTGCTCACTCACTGCTTTCTTTTCCTGACACCAGCCACTTTATCTTACTGGACATATCTTTATCTCTGGAAGCCCATGCTCTATCACACTAAAACAGCTGGCCTATCTCTTGATGCTGAGTGCTTTTGTGATCTATCTTTTATACCCTATATTTTTTTTTTTGTTGCTGTTGATCTTGGGTTTTCTTCAGAGTCTAATGTAGCCCAAGCTGTCCACAAACTTGCTATATAGCTGAGGCAGGCCCTGAACTTCTGATCTGTCTGCCTCCATTTCCTTGTGTTGGGGTTACAGGTGTGTGCCACTATGCCTTGCCCTACCTTGTTACTGTCAACCACTCTGGATCAATACATCTAAATCCCTGCTTCTATTCAACTTCTTGTGAAATTTATTGGGTGAGGAAGACATTGAAAGTATGAGTAAATCAGTAAAAGGACATCTCTGAACCTAAAAAGTCAAGGTCAGGTGTAGAACCCAGTAGAAATGACCAAGACCTTGTCTCATGTTAGAAATCTCATCACCATGGGACTGGAGAGATGTCTCAGGTGGTTAAGAGTCTTCTCTGCTCTTCCAGAGGCGCTGAGTTCAACATCTACATTAGGTATCTCCTAGAACCCATGTTAGGCAGCCTGTAACTCTAGCTCTAGAGAATCCAATACCCTTCATGGCTTCTTTGGGATGTGTACACAAGTTGCACAAATGTGGTGTAACACACACACACACACACACACACACACACACACACACACACACACACAATGAATCTATTTTCCCCCCAAAGATCTATTTACCTATTTTATGTATGAGTACTCTATCTGCATGTATGCCTACATGCCAGAAGAGAGCATCGCATCCGATCCTACTATATATAGATGGTTGTGAACCACCATGTGGTTGCTGGGAATCAAACTCAGGACCTCTGGAAGAACAGCCAGTGCTCTTAACTGCTGAGCCATCTCTCCAGCCCCCTCACAAAATGAATCTTAATAAAATCTCATCACCCCAGGTTTCCATCTCTTATCATGCAGATCATTTCTGAGTCTTCTCACTTTAATTAGCATCTTTTTCTTTCAAACACTAGTCTTTGACCTTGTGCCCTTCATTCAAGATCATTAATGTTTTCTTTGGACATCCCTGTCTTTTGTCTCTCCAATCTAAAGACAAAAGCTATGTCAGTGAAATGGCTCAGAAGGTAAGGGCGCTTGCCACCAAGGTTGATAACCCGAGTTTGATCCCTAGGGCCCATGTGAGTGCCTCCAATTCCTGCAAGTTGTCCTTGATCTCTACACTCTTGCTGTGGTACATGCATAAGTACACATATGAACAAACAATAACCAAATACATGCAATAACTTTTTAAAAGCTGTTTTTCTCTTTCCTGTGACTTTTCCCCCTTGATATGCTCTTTGTTCTTTTTTTTTAAACCCCCAGGTTGCTATCCTCCCTGTACATGTATTGGAATAGCCCACATTCTCATGTTCCCTTTTCTTTCTCCAAATCCCTCTGTAAACTGGATGGATTCTTTTTCTGGGCCTTCCAATTTTTCCCCTGCTTCCCAACCACATCAACTGGAGGCCATGGTTCACTGTTCACTCGGTGCTTTGTTTATGTCTAAATCAGACAGTCAACGCCTCGAGGCTGAGGTTTCATTCTCCGAGGTCCATGCTTTGCAAAATGCCATCTGCACTTACCACACTGTATAAATAATAAATAATCAGAGTAAAGAATCGGGAGATGGGTGCCAGATCGCTGATTAGCGTGAGCACTCAACACATTCAGAGCTGCTGCTGCTATTGCTGCTGCTGCCACCACCGCCTAGGAGACAGAACTGGTTTCTCCAGGAAAAACAGAGCAGTGAAAAGAAGCCTTGGATGAGATCCCTGGTCTCAGTTCAATTTGAATGAGGTGGAGGACAAACTGTGGATGGAAAGGCTCCCAAGGGCAGCTTCCCTTCCTGTCTTTTAAAGGAATTTTCATGAGGACCAAAAGCTCTCACTAGTTATTTTTCCTCTGCGCCCTGGCTCCATGGCTGACAGGAAGGAGGCACATCATGAACACATCTCTTAAACTGTGCCTCTGAACATAACGAATTAGCATCTAACTCATCTCAGTGCCTAGCTTTGGAAATAGTCCTTAAGGCAGATCCCCCTCCCCCATTTTATTTTACTTTTGTTTTATACTTATGGGTGTTTTGCCTAAATGGATGTTGGTGCACTGTGGAAGACAGAGAAGAGCATTAGATCTCTTGGAAATGCAGTTGTAGATGGTTGTGGGCCACTACATGGATGCTGAGAATCAGGCCCTGGTCTACTGGCAGAACAGCCTGTCATACCAACCACTGAATCCATCTCTCCAGCCCCAGGCTTTCACTCTTGATGAACACTGAAACATTTCCAATCATCAGAGAAACTATATTTCTATATTAAACCACATTAGGTATATAATTTAGTATCCAAAGTAATAATGGATTTTCTGCAACACTTTTTGTTAAGAAAGCAGATAGATAGCTATAGCACACTATATAAAAGTGTTATTTGCTATAGGGTACATTTCAGGAAGGAAAGGTTAGGGAGATGATTTACAATCTACAGGTTTTCTTGTTTTTTGTTTTGTTGTATTTTTGTTGTTGTTGTTGTTTTGTTTGTTTTTGCTGCATTCTGGGTCCTTTGTTGAGATACTACAGTATCTTTTTCTTTCTGAATCTATGAACTAAACTACTCAAATCTGGAAAATTGGCCAAGTGGCAATATATCCCTATTGCACAGATTCAGCTGAGTTTGGTTGACCAAACCTGGAACCCTTCTGGATTTACAAGACTACAGAGCTACTGCAGTGGTGACTAATGTAGCCACCAAAATGAACTGCCTGACACTTGTAGATTCTTAAATTCCAATAATTATGCTTACTGCCTTGGCCTCATTGCCCACAAGTGTGACTATATTCTCTCTGTTTTGGGTGATTTAGTCTTCCCCTTGAATTCTGCCACTCTAAGATTCAACCATTCATTGACTATTTAAAGAATGAACACTTAGCCCAATTTACTGCCTTACTTTGGAATTACTTGGGTCAGTCAGATGGCATATAAGAAGAGGTGTTTTATAGGAACAGTTCTTAGGAATGTGTTTCTTGCAGATGGGGTAACATGAATGTCCTCTGAACTCTCTTGGTCAGTGCTTCTTGACCTTCCTAATCCTGGGACCCTTAATACAGTTCTTCATGTGTGGTGACCTCCACCCATAAATTTATTTTGATGCTACTTCATAACTGTAATCTTGCTACTGTTATGGATCACAATGTAAAAATATCTGATACACAGGAGATGTCTGATATGTGACCCTCCCCCAAAAGGGATTGCAACCCAAACAGGTTGAGAATCACTGCTCTTGGGGGACAAGATGGGGTGGGGGCAGAATAACATGATAAATCTACTTTTGCATTCAGATCTCATGAAACCTTTATGTAGCTTCCTCTCTTGTATTCTAACTCAAATGTTTTACTCTCAGACTCCTTTGCAGACTTAAAAATTACAGAGAATTCTAAAGAACTTTTATTTGGGTAATATCTGTAATTACCTCACACCCTTTCTAAAACTTAACCTGAGAAGTTCAACAAGCATTCCCTTGATACAATACCAAAATTTGGCAACAGATTTTGAAAGGTTAACTACAACATGAAATGGACACTGTATCAATTTTTCACTCTGTTGAATCCATTGGTTAGTCTTTAACTTTGAAAGGCTGCTCCATTGCTTTGAGACAACATGATGTGGTTATTTACAAAGTACTAGTTCACCAAGTTATTATAGCTATCTGAACTGTTGACTTCTTTCATTATTAAAAATGATGCATTTCATTCAAGTCACATTTGCTATATCACAAATTATAATGGCATCAAGGCTTATAATGGTAGGTACATGTTTTCTAAATCTCATTTTTATTTTTGCTCTTCCAGAGGACTCAGGTTCGATTTTCAGCCCCCACATGGTAGCTCAACTCCAGTTTCAGTGGGGGTCTGACAGCTTTTTCTTCTGAGGGTACTAGGAATGCACACTGGCAGAGAAATAATGAAGGCAAAATATCTATACACATATAATGATGATGATGATGATAATAATAATAATAATAATGTGTTTCCATCATCAGGACTCTTCCAACCACTCTTGGATGCTTGAGCATCTAGTTTGACTCCCAAGTCAGTCTCTGTAAGGTGCCTGCCCTGTATTCTCTGTCTTCCATCCTGCACTACCACCTTCAGTACACACTCTTGTGTATTTTCCCAGCTGTCTGTCTATAAACATGGGCAAATTTGTGAGATTCTTTTTGTATAGAATGTGTCTTCTCATGGGCCATCAACTTTGTACGATATTCTCTGAGCCCACAGGGACTTGAGTCTTGTGATTATTTTAGAAACATGGTGGTTTGGAAGAAAATGGTCACCAAAGGAAGTGGCACTATGAGGAGGTGTGGCCTTGGAGTAGGTGTGGCCTTGTGGGAGGAAGTGTGTCACTGTGGGGGCGGGCTTTGAGGTCCTTCGCTTAAGCTTCCGCTCAGTGTCTCAGTCAACTTCCTGGTGACTGCAAGATGTCCAGCTTTTAGCTATTCTTCTAGCACTACTCTGCTGTGTGCAGCCATGGCTCCCCGTTATAGTGCACTGACCCTTTGAAAGAGTTGCCATGGTCATAATGTCTTTTCATAGCAATAGAAAGCCAAACTAAGACAAGAATCAACCAAGACATTTTTGAGAATGAAAGAGAACACTCAATTGTTCAATAGGAGGAATTTAGGAAATCTTTCTAACTCAAGGGGTTAGAGCTGTTTCCTTGTTTAACAGGCCCTCCATGCTGTTTGTCTACCATGATCACATCTGTCTCTGCCAGTACATAAGATGGCATTAGTGAGGCGGTTAATCTTTATCACTCTGACTAGATTTAGAATCACCTAGGAGACACATTTGGATATATCTGAGGGGAGAGGGGAGTCAGAGAAGTTTAATTGATGATGGAAAATGTTCCTTGACTGTAGGTAGTACAAAGCCATGAACTAGGGCTCTGGACTAAGTAAAAGGGGAAAGGAAGCCAGATGAGTATAACCAATTGTTTCTGCTTGATTCTTGACTATAAATGCAATGTGACAGCTGTCCCCTGTTCCCAGCACCATGCCATTGCTGGCACGATGACTTTATCCCATAAAACCACGAACCAAAACTATTTTTTCTTTAAGTGGCTTGTTTTGTCACAAAAATGAGAAAAGTAACTAGTATAATCACCAAAAGTGATATCCCTGAAGTCAGGCTAGAGAACAAATTAAAATTATGCTATCAGATAGCATGTAATTTTGAGCAATTTCTGAAATTTAGTGGGTTTTCAGTTTCTTAGTAAGTTGTAATGCAGAGGAAATTCAGATTCAGTCAATTCCATTCTGATTTTAAAACTAAAATTATGGGCTGAGTGTGGTGACTCATGCCTTTAATCCCAGCATGCTGAGGCAGGTAGATTTCTGTGTTCGAAGATAGACTGATCTACATAGCAAGTTCCAGGACAGTCAGGACCCAGACTCATAAACCCAAAACAACAATAGCAGTAACAAGCCCCCCCTAAAATTCTGTCTCTCTCTCAGTCCCAGGAAACTGGGGTAGCTGGCCTCTCTCAAACCTAGCCGAGCTATGAAGCTTGCATATCATGAGAGAAGGGGTTGAATGAGTATGTGGTTACAGGCTGATTGTATGGGAAATGTTTTTAGCTTTTATTTCTTCTAGGTTCCTACAGTTTCTGTAATTTCCCCAAGTATGGGAAGAGAGCCTTCTGTGTACATCTACTGATGATGAACTGGCCTAGGATATCTGTTTTACAATCAGTAGATACAAAATAAGATCTTGAAAAACCCATCTGCAGTGATACATTCTTCCCACAGCACTAGTGCTCCAAAACGTCCCTTGAAAGAAAATGCCTGATATTCTGTTGCCAAGAAAGGTCTTGTTGATCAGGTAGACTGGATGTTGGAATAATAGCTGTAATCAGAGAGGCAACAGGACAATAAACTATACATTCCAGCCATGCCTCAGGGGACCAACATGGAGTTGTTCTCTCACCAATGGTTTATTTACTCTGGCTTAATAAGAATCTCTCATCTTAAAATATAATGTGAGTTTAATGTTGATGACAAGGGTTGGATGAACAGAGTCTTCTAGTCCCTGAGAAGACACAGCTGGTGCAGGCACAGCACAACTTTCTTTTCTCAGTGTGAGAGGTGCAACCCTGACATGGAGGAAATAGCTCCAGAGGGGCCTGTTTGGTCTCAGGGACTCATTCCAACTCTGACACCTCCGTCTAGGCTGCCCCTTTATACGAGGCAGAATAAAACAACTCTCCCAGAGGCAGGGTTCAGGATGACATCAACATTTTTTTTCCATCTGGAAGGAATTGAAATCACCAGTTCATTTCTTTGGTAGTCTCCTAGGGAGGAAAGGTTGTGAGTGAAAAATCATAGCTTGGAACTGAGTTTAAGACCAATGGCACTTTCCCCTCAATGTGCTGATTGGGAGAAGGGGGTTGATCAGCCTCAGTTCTTCTCTGCTTCCTGTCTTTGTAGTCACACTGGAGACAGCACTGAGGGAGTGGACAGGATCAAGAAAAACACAGCATGTGCCATGCTGAAGGGGAAATGGTGAGACACTGGCCAAGTCACACTGGCTACATAACTTTGGAGCCCATCTTACAATTTTGGAAAAAGAGGGTGGTGCTGCCTAATCTTCCAAACCTTTCCATCCTGGAGAGCCAGACTTCTGTGTTAGCAGCTTTTCTGTCTCCTGCATTTCCTTTGTCTCACCCTTGTAAGTGAACAGGGTGATGGGGTGGCCTTGGCTGGTGAGAAGTGTCATGGAGACCTAAGTTGACTAGATGAGATGCAAATGCTCTTGAAACTCTTTTCTCAAGTCTCTCTCTCAGCAGGGGCTTCCTCTGGATACCAAATGGCTTTACTCTCCAAAAGTCTGGCCTTGAGCCAACCTGTTGTTCTTTCTTATGTCATTCATTACATTCCTTCTAAGCCCATCACCACCTCTTTGAGAAGAGGGTTTCTGTATATTGAAAGTAGCATGTCAGTGAACTAGGGATCTGAACGCAAAGTCCTAGTTTGTAGTATTTATCTATTTTCATGGCTTCAATACTCTTTTCATACTTAGTCTCAAGATGACTACAGTTTAGCTGTCTGCTTAAGAATTTTATGAATATTTAACCATCCATTCTCATGGCCCAATGTGAACCCATGCTAGCACACTGCTGTCCTGGCACCATTTATAAATCATGTTTTCATGAGACCAAGGTGTCAACACAATGCAGGGCCAACGTGAATACTGAAACCCAAATGGGGCCTTTTACTGAGTTTCTTCACCTCTTGACTAGTATAACCTCCTGTACTTTTATAATCTTCCTAATGCAATCCTAATACATTGCCAACCAAGTTTTTGTTCCAGAACTTAGCGGGTGGGAGATCTCAAAGGCCAACCTTTTGTCTTTAGCAAACTAAATATTGACCAGATCTTCTGTGGAGCCTTTTCAAAACTTTAATGACTTCAAGAGCCTACCTCTCTCACTCTCCATCCATTTCTCAGTGTTTAACTTTTAGCCTTCCTTTATTGTGGAAGTTTGTTCTGCAGGGCCAGGCCAATTATGGCTCTGGAACAAAGTGCTCCTTTTCCAGGCAGAGAGATGTTTCATCTGGAGCCAGCCTTGACTTTTCTTTTGACTTTAATATAAGCATGAAAATATGAAAATGAACAGCATAAACAAGGTCTTATGGCCTTCTCCAAGCAGCACAGGGAGCCAGGAAAGGCAATAACAGAATTTAATCATCCTCTCTCCTTTCCTATTAGCTTGATTTGAATTTTGCTTCCAGAATAAATACTTCACAGGTTTCTTTATTCATGCAGAGCTGGAGGAAATGTAATAACTTTGGCTCAGGTGAATGGCCATGGCTCTACCTGCTAGTTCTGGTCTGTGGACTTTAGTGCTGGGTTTATGATGCTTACCTAACTATGTGGTAAAGACTAAATAAAGACAGCCATGAGATTGCTGAGTAGGGGCCCAAGGGCAGATTATTGACCAAGGTTGGGATGAGACAAAACTGAATCTACTGGGTGTGTTCATTCCCTGGAATGCAATTTGTTTTCCAAAGTGGAAAAGTACAAGAATACCATTATATTTGCAGGGAAGTCTTCAATAAGTCATAAATTAATTGTGTTCTTCATAGACTAGGAGTCCAATAAAGTTGACTATAGGTTAGGCTGGGGAGTAGTAACTCACATATACACACCAAAGTGGCACATGCAAGACTGTTAAGAAGTCACAGCTAGGTTCAACCTGAAGCAAAATTATGTAATTTCTCTCAGTATTTTCTTTAGCTATTTATTATGAAATAAATGTTTGTGTCCTTAAATTTGTATGTAGGGTTTTTTGTTTGTTTGTTTGTTTTTTTAGACAGGGTTTCTCTGTGTAGCTTTGAAGCCTGTCCTGGCACTCACTCTGTAGACCAGGCTCAGAGATCTTCCTGCCTCTGTCTCCCCAGTGCTGGGACAAAAGGTGTGTGCCACTACTGCCCTACTTGTATGTAGGGATTATAAGCCTTTATTTGATGGTATAGGAAGTGCAGCCTTTGGAAAGTAATAAGATCATGAGTGTGGACTGTTATGAGAGAGAGGTACATGAGATTAGTACCCTTATAAGAAAAGACTCCAGAATGTTTTTCTCTGTAGTCTTTTCCCTTCTCCCTCTCTCTGGTCTTTAACACCATGAGGATGTGGCAATATGAAGCCTATCTCCCACAAGCTTTGGTAGTAGGACGCAGGGACTTCAAACCAGAGCCATTGTCCTGTTTCTAGCTCTGGAAGAGAAATGTTTTACTAAGTTGTGAGCCATATATGCAGCAAAACCATCTGGCTAGGCAAAGTGTGTTCATTGTTACAACAGCAAGACTATTTTGGGAACCAACTGCTTTCTGGTTGGATTTGGCAATTGATACACAGGAGGGAATTTATATCTGTTATTGTAAATCTGGTTATGTAATGAGCCCTAGTTGGGAAAATACTTCTGTTGTATTTATTGCTAAGTGGTGATAGTGTTGACCTGTCAATTTTGCTTCTAAATATAGATTTTTTTTTAATTCAAAACAGGATTTCTCTGTGTTACAGCCCTAGGTATCTTGAAACTCTCAGTTTCCTGGCATCAAGCTCAAAGTTCTGCCTGTCTCTGCATCCCCAGTGCTGGGAACTAAAGGCATATACCATCATACCCAGCTTAAATATTTATTTTTATGCCCATGTATTAGTGTGCTATTGGCTTTAGACAGAGAAACTCCCCCCCCCCACTGGGCAATGATTTATAACTGATCAAAATTTTGAGAATAAGTGACTGTTAAGTGCTCAGTCCTAAATGGCACCCATATCATCCTCTCTAAGGCTCAAGAAACATTTCAGAAGAAGGGGTGGAAAGAATGTAAGAGTTGGCGGGAGGGGGAGAGTGTTGTGGGATACTGTCTTCCAGATACTCCATGACAGTTGTGTTCTTTAACTCTGGAGATGTGGATATTCCTGTTTTCCCTGCACAAAGGCAGCAGTGTTGTCATGAAATAAGAAGTGACTCATGAGATCTTGTCCCTTTCTAAGTATTTTAGGCAGTTGATGGATGCTGAGGGAGGGAGAGACATTTTCTTCAGTAGTGTAGCTACTGGTAAGTTGACCATGTTCCTGTAATAATCTTCTACTCAAGTTCCTGTAAACTCTTGATGTCACCAACACACACACGAAAGTAAAAGGAAATATACATTGTGAAAATGTCACAATAAAACTCATTGTTGTGCATAATCAATGTAGGATAATAAAAACAAAAGTGATCTTCTGCAGACCAAAAAGCTAGTTCTTAGCTAACACTGTATCTGCCCTTTCCTTGTTCTGTGCTTTCTACTCTTTAAAACTGAAAAATAAGGGCATGTCTTTTAAACATCCCAATACACAGTAATTTATTGTGACAATATAAACAGATACTAATACAATACATATGTTTTTCCTAATGTATATGACTTTCTACCATTCTCAGGGAACCTCCCAACTGCAGGATCCCTGAAACCACAACAAAAGATGCTTCAAGAGAATGTCATATAGTGAGTTTGACAGTTTGGACTTCAGACTTACCTGTAAATATTATCTTGTCCAGTGACATGCAAATTTACTTGCATATATAGAACTACTTTAGGGAAGTTTTCAAAGATAGTTCCTTTCCCTTCTCTTTTCACACATGGAAGCAGTGTTGTGTGGAGAGGAGAGTGCTGTGATGATGATGGATATGAGGCAGGAGTATGGGGAAGACACAGGAGCATCTTGGAGAGGAAGCAACTGGAGGTTGGAGATTGGCTATATTCAGAAAATAAGCCGGTCAATTGAGAAAACTGGTAGGTTCACTGGGGTCCGGAAGGTCAGTGCTTTTCACCATCTGGATTGGTATTTACAAAGATGGAAAGAGGAAAAGCTAGGAAGTTTGGAGTGAGGTTGAGGATTTTAAAACATGAGCAAGGATAGGCACAGAGATAACTAAAGCCATGTAACACTAAACATGTTCAATCCCCAGATGTTGGCTTTTCAATTTATCCTCCATTACAAGGAGCCAGGTTCCCCTTTCCCTGGTGCAGGGCAAGGGTGAGGATATATCAAGTTGAGCCTAGACTATCTTGTAACAGAAAATAAAGTGTTCCATGTTAAAAGGAAACAGAAGTCAGTTCAAAAGAGCCACCACTGGCCAAATTTAGAGCCAAAAACAATCATCAAAAAAAAAAAAAAGAGAAAAGAATTGATAAAAGTTCAGGAGACTGCCTATGATGTCTGTGGCAGACACATAATAAAATCCTGGATTTTATTTTCTTAGGATGTATCACTACAGTTAAGCAATGTATGACTGTTCTGAAATATTTATTTTTGTAAATTAAAACAATTTTGGCATTTATTTTGTGTCTGGGGGAGCAGGGGCGGGGGATTGAACATGTGCCACAATACTCCTACACAGTTCAGAGGACAACTTATGGGATTTGATTCTCTCCTTCTGCCATCTGGGTCCTGGAGATCCATCCTAGCTTGTCAGGCTTAGTGATAAGCACCTTTACCTACTGAGCCAGCTCTTAAGCAAAGACATAGTTTCTATTAACAAAAATGCATTACTTACTTAGTCAAAGGGATGATACTAGATAAGCCAGTGCTTTGAAACAGTGGTATGCAATGTTTTATGATAAGGAAATTAGAAAACAGCAGCAGAGGTCTGGAGATGAGATCTGAGCTTGTTTACTTTTCACCAATAATTACCGCACAAAGACTGGTGAGGTGCTTCAACAGGGAAACACACTTTTGGTCAAGCAAAATACCCTGAGCTCCAACCCCAGGAAACACATGGTAGAAGGAAAACATGCACTCCTGAGAGGTGTCCTGTTTTCTACAGTGAACCATCACGCACACACACACACACACACACACACACACACACACACATACACACACACACAATGAAACTGATGGTGTAAGTCTTATTTTACTTTTGTATAGACTTAAGGACAGGTGACACTATGGGGTTATTGCTGATTTCTCACCATTCGGCAATTTTTATTAACACACTTCCTTCCCATCCACTCCTAACACTGAACCAATACACTGTCTAGAAGGGTGCAGACTGTTTCTGCCAACAGCTGTGCCCATGAAGCTGGACTTGATCTTGTGTCCCCTCTACTGCTAGAGACAGAAGGACCTATCTTCAATCTTAGCTCAGTCTAGCTTGATCAAACTCTGCTTTGATCCCCAGCACCACATAAATCAGACCTGGTAGTGCATGCCTGTGATTCCAGCATTGGAGCATTAGAGGCAGGAGGGGAAGAAGTTCAAGGTCATCCTTGCCTAGGTATTAAGTTTGAGGTGAACCTAAACTACACGAGACCCTGACCTTAAAACAAAAAATCTTGACCCCGTGCAGTAATTGTGGGCTACTCCCTTCTCTATTCCTTGTCCCAGTTTCCTCTTGTGTTGAGCAGGAATAATCATAGCCACCCACAGGGAGTTAAGAAAGAAGAATAGTCAGCCAACTACATCCAGGGTGTTGCTGGTTATTATTTGTTTACGGTAAGTTCACCGAGTTGCACCTGAATCAGGATTTTGCTGAGTTGTGGCTTTTTAAGGCAAGACTATAGTGGAAAGACAGATTCAACACATTCTTTTAAAACAAGTTGTGAGGGATCTTTTACAGTAAGTGCATCTGCAGGGCTCTGCCTTCTGAGCCACACACTATCTGGGGTAGCAAGTCAATTTAAAATCATCTTTGGGCCCATTATTTTTTTCACTCACCCCTGGCCTCCCACTATTTCTGTTCTTCAGGACTGCACACAGCTCTGGAGGAAGCCATTTGTGTCACACACTAGATGCCCGGCTGTGTTTTTCTCATCTGCACATGGCGTGTGCCCACAGGTACAGCTTTTCTCCATTTAGTGTCGCTAGAGAAGAGGCTCAGCCTCTCTTTGGGATTCTCCCTGCTCCAGCTAATGACACCATAAGAATTATTAGACTGAAAAAGGAATTGTTGTAGTCTTGCAGTGAACATGTAATGGTAGCCACAACCCCTTGGGCATGGCCTCAAGCTTCCCTCTTTCCACTTCTGTCAGCCTGAGGCCACACCCAAGGGGGTGTGGCCACTGTTACAAGTTCACTGCAAGACCACTATGTCCATCACCAAGAAAATAACATTCACTCACATGTTTATTCTTCCATTCATCCACTAATACATACATGTTAGCAGTGGAGCCAGATAATGAGAATTTGGAGAAACTCAAGGAACAATGGGAGAGGAAGTAGGCAGTAAGCAAAGTAAACTTAAAAAAGATTATAAAGGTGTGTGTGCAGGAGTGACATGGGAATAACTCCCATGTGCGAGGGGTAATTCCCATGGCGTGTGCAGATGGTGATGGGAATGACTCTCATGGTCCAGTTTCTGCCTGGGAGCCATGGGAATAAACATTTGAGTTTCATGCTAAAGGATGATTAGGAGTTTTTTGTTGCTTTCAGGAAAAACTGAGTCACCTGAAGGGAATCCTGAAGTCTCACTGTTGTTTCTGGGCCCTTTAAACCATCTCTGAGCAATTCCCTGAGACATTTGCTTCATGATTAGCCTGTAGGGAGCCAGCTTTGCCAACACTATGGCTTCAGCACACAATCAGAAACAAACCTTAGCCTCTTATTCAAGGGTACAGTCACATTTAGAGGTGAGGTACCCCATCTTTGCTTTACTTATGCCATTCCTCACTTTCAACCCTTTCTTCCCTTCTTTTATAGAGGAAGATGCCCTTACTTCTAAAAGGAGCCCTTCTTCAGGGAACTCCATCCCACCTCACCTTCTAGAAGCTTTGCTTCTGTCTGATAGCTTCAAACTCTTGGACTTTCCATCTCCTTTCCTTGTGTCAACAAACAACTTCCAGCCTTGCACAAACTCAAAACAAACAGAAGCTTCCCACCCCTGCTCTTTCCTGAAGCTACTGTGGTGCCCACAACCTTCTTACTCATACACTAAGGAAATGGGCTCTGCTGATGCAGCCATTGTAATTTCCTTGATCCTTCTCCACTCAGTATCTTCTAACATTTTGACCTCCACTCCCTCTCCATCATGGGATCTCAACTTCCCAAAGAATCTCCAGACCAAGTCTACTGACCCATCTCCAGCTTTCATTCCCATCAATGTCATTTAAATCTTCAAAATGCACATTTCTTGAACTGGGGTTATCCCATGGCCTCCACAGCATTGAGGTCCCAGCTCCTCCTGCCTCTTCTGCCCCTACTCTTTTAGGGTCAACTGCACCCCAATAGTATCCTGTACCTTCTCTTGACCTAAGCTCTAGACTCTCAAGCCATGGCTCTGCTCCTTCAACTTCTCTGAGAGATTCACTCTGTAGACAGTCTTTGTCCTACCATCCAGCTCCCAAATCATAACACAGAGACTCATTATTAACTATGAAAGCTTGGCCAATACTTAGGCTTGTTTCTGACTAGGTCTTATAACTGAATTAACCCATGTCTTTTAATCTACACTCTTTTAAGTGGCTTGGTTACCTTTGCTCTGTAATGCCCATGCTAATTGCTCTCAGTCCTCTTGTCATCTCCACCTTCTTCCCAGGGTCCTTTCTGCCCTGAAAATCCTGCCTAGCTATTGGCCATTCAGCTTTTTATTAAACCAATCTGAGGGACATGTCTGCACAGTACCACTCCAACCTCCAGCAGTGCCTGTGATCTTCCATTGAGGTAGCTCACAGGCATCTCAAATATAGAACTCAGTATGCGCCTCCTCAGACCCTTACACACTGGTAAGTGGTAAGCTTCCTTGCAGCACTCAGACTCAGGATCTGATGCATCTTTACTCCATGCCCCCCTCTCTCTCCTTTGGCCTTTTCCCAATTGGGTTCCAAACCCTGTTTTGGGTAAATAAAGGTCCCTGCTTTGCTGGTATTATAAAAGCAAGGGTTTCTTCTGCCTGTTGGCTACTGAGAATGCCTGATGGTAGTACACCTTCAATTTTCCTAGCTTACATGAATTCACAGAACTTTCTAATACTTTAACTTGGGGGTCACAATTTGAGCTTTCTGTATTAACCCATACTTGCCCTAAGCATTAACTGAGTATTTTTAAGGCCACCTGTGATCTTCCCATGGCTCAGTAAGTTCTTACCCTTCAGTCATTCTAAAGATCTGCAGGACAAAGAAGAGAAAGACCAGGGTTTTGAGGCAAGGAGTAAATCCAAAATTGAAGATAAAAACAATGGGGACTTGGAAGAGATAAAAGGAGAAAACCAAGATGCTTCCAGAAAGAAGAGATCCTGTGTGTGTGTGTGTGTGTGTGTGTGTGTGTGTGTGTGTGTGTGTGTGTGTGGGGGGGCAGTTATAGTAAATGGAAGTAGTATTTGAACTGGATCCAAATCGAGAGAAACTATTTCTACAATGGTATCAAGATGGGCTCTACCAGGCATGTTTGGAAAAATAAGAAGGAATTTAGATTTGCTGGAGAAAAAGAATGCAGTCTAAACTAAAATTGGTTTACTTGATGAATTCTAAAATCCACATATTCCTTAGAAAGCACAGTCAGTTCAGAAAGTAAGGCTTAGACTTCAACAAAAACATTTACTTCAGATCTGAGTACTGTGTATATTTGTTAGGACATACACACAGATGAACAGATACACACACACACACACACACACACACACACACACACACACACACACACGAGACCATGCTGGGGATTATCAGAATGCATAGGCTCTGTGGGAGTAAGGGTGAATTCATTCTCAATTGCAGAGTCCTGAGTGAGCACTACTAACACATTGAGTTGGCATGAATGCAAGCAAAGATATAGCATTTGATTTAGGAGGTAAAGTGTAAGCATAGGTGTGTTAGTAGAAGGAGAGAAAGCACTGTGCTTCAGATGAGGGAGCAGAAGGAAATGTGAATGTGTCAGAAGGGGAGGTCATCGGCAGATGTGTTCACAGCAGAAGCTGCTGCATAGACCAGGGGATAGTTATCAATGGAGGTAGGTTTTCACAGCTGTGGCTCTTCTTGGGACATCAACTTTGTCCCTCAGGAGACTTTGGAAAGTGTCTCCAGGTGTTTTTAAAATTGTCACAACTAGGGTAAAAGCCAGAAAGGCTGTTATATGTCCTTCATTGAACAACCACTCAAAACAAAGAATTATCCCATCAAAATATGAATGGCACCAGGGTTTAGAAACCCTTAACAGAGGAGATAAATAATATGAAGAAAAAAGGAAAAAAAAGAAAAAAGAAAGAGAAGTTTGAAAAGATAGGTGTTAATTAAAAAAAAAAAAAACCCTAATATAATGGAGCTTTCTGGAAAGGTTAAAAATCATTTTAGTTAATTTAATCGGTTTCATTAATTTATTAAAAGTAATAACTCTAGCAAGTGACAATAGGTCATTTCTTTGTGAGAGTCTTACAGCTCAAGCACTGGTTAAGAGCTCCTACAGAGAAACAGGGTTTAGCCCCTAGTATACATGTTGAGCAGCTAACAACCTACTGTAACTGTAGCTTTAGAGGATATGGTGGCCTCTGCAGGTACCTGCATATACATGCTACACATACACAAAATAAATCTTAACCAAAAACCCAAATAAGTATTGAGGTCATTGGAACAAAAAAAAATTCTCCAATAGAAAGGTGCCATCTGTCTGTACTCTCTCCTGGTCCTACCTAGCTCTCTCTGCCTTAGAACTCTTCACACAGCTTCTGTCTGTCCACAGCTTCTGGCAAAGCTGACTGAGGAAAACAAGGTTGAGATCAATGGGAAGCAACTATAACCAGGATCATATGTGTTGAGGCCCAGCTTCCTGGGGCCTAGGAAGGACAGACTCTAGGTTTTTGGGATCAGGCTGTGGATCACACAATTCCCGGGCCACATTTACGTTGGAGAAACTGTGTCCTCACCATCTCATCTGTTATGAACTCTGCTTTCCCAGACCACAGCTGCCTTCCCTCATGGTATTGAAGCCACTTCTTTGTAAAGAAGGTAAATTTAAATTAGTTGGAAGTTACCGGAATCACAAGGCCTTCTAAGCCCATTTTTTAACCTTCTAAACAAAGATATCTACCCAACAGTTATTTCCTAAAGTGTAGAGTTATTTCCTAAAGTGTAGGAGATGGTTCCAGATATACACTTTGTTCAGATTTTTAAAAAATTTACTACTGAAGGCTGTCACTTACGGCCTCAAAAAAAGTGAACTCAGGGTAACATCTAACCCAGAAATGGGCCAGAATCAATCTACCAATGTCCTCTACAGGAGCCAGAGGGAATAGAAAAAAGAATAAATTCTTGACCAGGGTCCTCAAGAGTTGGGTCTGGTTGTCCATGTCCCACCAGACAAGATTAGAAAGTTCCTGTGTCCCCAGAAAAGAATCAGGTGCTTATAGATTTTGAAGAGGTTACCAGCCCTCCCCAGGCCAGGTGGGTCTGGATGCACAGCCCTTCTACCCCCAGAGCACCAACAGCACTTTATCTTGGCCCTTTGGGGCTCATCCTTGATAGTTCTGCTGCTGCCTCTGCTTCTAGGAGGCCAAATGCAAAGTCCTGGAAATTTCTTATAGGCAGTTCAGACAGGGAACCACAAGCAGAAAATCAGTATGGTAGGCAAGATGGCTAACCTCTGGATTTGGGTAACTACAACTCCATCCAACCCTAAGAACCAGTCTCTGACCCGGTATTCCTGGTATGGCATCCCTTTTGTGAATTTCCTAGTCAAAGTCAGGCAGTCATATCTACACAAGTGGAGAACGAGGAGTCAGCTTTGGGTATAACTAATGGTTCCAGTGCCTTGGGAGGGTATCAGGATATTTGACAAAGATTCTGCCCCTTCAGCCAGAAGCCCTGGGGTCAGCCTTCTCTGGAAAGACTGAGTACCACAGGCCATTCAAAACATCAGGACTTGCTATTGGCATCAGTTGAGCTTTTAAAGCAAACATAACAATCTGGGTGTTCTGGTGATGCCTGTAATCCCAGCACTTGGGCTGATACAGTCTTTGTGAGCTGGAGGCTAGTCTGGGAGGGATCCTGCCTCCACACACCAAAACAAATCAACAAAGTAAACACATCAGTTGTTTTCAACACACACAGTCTTGGAAGGAAAGAAAAAAACAAACCAATACTTTGAACTTGGGGAGTATTAGTGTTCGTTGTGGCATAATTAAAGGGACACGATGCGATTGACTCTTACACTACAATGCCATGGAGAATCTGAAATTGAAATGATGAATCCTCAGTGCCACAGAGGAGGAGAGACTACCATTAAAAAGTCAGAAAAGCCTCCCTGCTTCTGCTTACTTAGAAAGTGTATATCCCAGAGCAAGACTGCCAGTGAAAATACAGGATGCAGTTCAGTTTTGAATTTCAGAAACGTAATATCAGGCTACCTCCAATTATTTGAAATTCAAATTCAGCTGAATACTCTGTAAGAATACTCTGTAATTTTTTTTTTTTTTTTTTTTTTTTTTTTTTTTGCTATTGAATCTTAACCCAGGCAATATGAGAGGAAGTTTGCAGGTTTCTAGTCAGTACTGGTGCCGATATGCTCTTCTAGGTTAGCATCTTGCTGCTGCTGCTATGACGGCTGTGGAGTTGCATACAACGTGCCTCCTGTATCCGAGCTGCCTACTTCAGCTAGTGTTGATCTGAAGAAGTCTTTGCCTCCCTAGGGTGCTACCACCGCCTGGTGCAACACATGCCCTTAACCACTGAGGCATTTCTTCAGTTCCTGTGGTACATTTCTTAACTTTTTTTTTTTTTAATTTGGCGGATATTAACTGACCAATGACATGTTCTAGCTATTGGGAAATAAGACAAGAAATGAAGCATTCTTGTTCTTATAGTTCCTGCATGACTAAGGCAGATTTCATTACTAATTTTAATATTCTTTTTTTTTAAATGCCTGGAGCTGACCTGAGCTAGGTATAACTCCATATGTTAGCTTTAACATATGTTGAACTATGCCATTATTTGAATACCTGTGCCTACTGCCAGATCCCGTTTTTTTCATTACTCCCAAGGCAAAAATTTTTGCTAAGGTGATTTTTTCATAATACATTTTATGAGAGTTATCAGCCACAAGTACTGACATAATAGTGAAAGCTTTTAGGAACATGACTACAGAAGTGTTCCTTTGGTGCGTGCGTGTGTGCATGCAGATTGCGGTCTCTTGGAGATGAGACTGGAGTGTCATGCCTCTCTTGGTCATCTTAATTCTCCATAGCAAGCACTTTAAGCTGATCCAGTCACAGCTTCTTGGGCAGAAAAGATGGCTCCTAGGTTCAGCATGAGATAGAGAAAATGTGGCATGGCTCTGATCCTGGTTTAGTTTTAGGGCGTTATGTTCCATTAGAGGCCCTGCTGAGAGGAAGTCCTGGTACCTTTCAGAAATCCGCCAAATCAGGCACAGACTTGCTGGCAGCCTTAGTGGAGGGATCTTATTGATCCATGCCCAGCTCTCAGGAGGTAACTGGCAATGGGGAAGAAAGCAAAACAAGCCACCCAATGCCTGTGCACCTTGGAAATTTGACTTGGAAATTCTGCCTCAAGGCTGTGAAAGAGTGGAAATAATGATTCCATTTTCTCCAGGTCCACTTTCTGGGCATTTACACTTTAATGTTGAGAAAACACACCCAATTATCTGCTTATAGCGCCCTCCACATACACACACATGCATAGTCTAGTAATTTCCAGGTCAGGTGATTCTCCCTGCCCCACCCCTTGAAGGGTTTCTCAGTGTAGCTCTGGCTATCCTGGAACTTGCTTTGTAGGCTAGGTTGGCCTCGAACTTAGAGATCTGCCTGCCTCTGCCTTCCTAGTTCTGGGATAAAAGTTGTGCCCACTGTCGCCCAGCCAGGTCAGGATTTTTCTGTTCACTGAGAACAAATCATCTAAGATTATGGCACATGTACCATAATCTTTGGTCTCAAGACCTCTTCCTCTTCCAGGCCAAGCCTGGAGATCTTCTTTGCTTGTGTGATGTGCCTTTGACTACTGCACCTTCTCTGGCAAAGGTAAATGGATTTGTCTTCATTCTGTTCTAGGTCTTCCAGTGAGGATTATTAAATTCCTCTTTCCAGCTTCTGAGACACAGTGACCCAGTTAGCCTGTGTTCCAGTCATGGCCGTATGCTGCCCTCTAGAGGAAAATAGTAGTTACTGAGCAAGCCAGAACGGAGGACTGTTAAGTACATTTAAGGTGTTATATGAAGACCCGAAGGGAATAATGGCCCTTAAGGCCACTGTTACACTAAAACTCGAATGTAAAAATTATGAAATATAGATATATTAAAGTGATGGGGTTTGAACAGTTGGCTGTGCTGAGAGAGTCTAATGTCTCAGCATTGCTAGGGCCCATTTTCCTCACTGCTTCCTTTTCTTTCTCTTTCACTCCTTCTGCTTCTCTGCCTCCCTCTTTTTTTTTTTTTAAAGAAAACAAAATCTTTCTCTCTCTCTCTCCCTCCCTCCCTCTCTCTCTCTCTCTTCCTCCGTCTAGCCCCCCCCCCCCCCCCCCGTGTACACATGACTGTAGGTCTGTAGGTATCCCTAGAGGCCCTGAACCTGGAGTTACAGGCATTGTGAGCCACCTGACACAGATGCTGGGAACTGGAACATGGGTTCTCCAAAAGAGCAGTACACACTCTTAGCCAGAGCCATCTTTCTGGCCTCCAAAGGTGCAACTTTTAACTTCTTTATTCTCCCCTAATATGTTTATTAGTCTTTCCCCACATACAATGCTCCCCGTCCCCCCAAGACAAACATTAGAAATTATAATACTAAGAACACACAGACAAAAGATTTAGGAATAGTGACTCAGACTTGGTAAGATGTAATATTTTTTTTTTAAATGGGTGATCATGCCCTTAAATCCCAGCATTCAGGAGTTAAAGGCAAAGGAGTTAAGTTCAAGGCCAGCCTGGTCTGCTAGGTGAGTTACAGGACAGTCAAGGCTATAGAAAAACTCTGTCTCAAAATATTTAAAAAAAAATATCGGTGTGTGGGTAAGTACACTGGATTGCAGTTCTGAAGCTTCAGTCACAGGGAGCTGTGACCGGTATGCGTGCACAGAATGGAACTGAGCAAGAGTAGTGTGCATTCTTAGTTGCTGTCTCCTCAGTACCCTGTAGCTGCTTGTTAAAAAGTCCATCTTGAAATGGTATCTTTGTGGTTTGGCACATTTAATCCAAGATGGGCTGGAGAAGCAGCACAGCCTTATCCCCAGGAAGGAGAGAACGTGGGTTTATCAGGATACCTTGAGAAGAAAAATGGAAAAGTAGGAAGGTATTGTCAGAAGGAGGGATGTCTGGATTACGGACTTCAGAGTCATTTGTATTATGATCTGTCAGTTTTTGAACGGGAGCAGGTTAGGTTCCTGGGATGATAGAACTGGTGACTTGAACTGGTGAGGAACTCCTATGATAGAGAAAGCAAATGAAATAATCTCCTCTTCCTCAGCACCTTCTACATTACTCTAACATCTCATTGTTATCTCCCTTAGGATCCTGGGATAACCATGTGATCTGGGCCTATGGGGACTCCTATCTCAGGAACTAGACCTCAGACATCTCTTCCATCTTCTTCCTGAGTCAGAGTTGTTACCTACAAGGTTCATGCTTGAGAATCACATAATCAAGTTAACACGAAGACAATAAAAAATAGAATTTACAAAAATATCTCACAATGTTTTAAGCACGTTTACAGTTTTGTGTTGAGCCATATTCATAGTTATCCTCAAATGAACATGGCATGGTTCATATCTAATACAAACTGTCTCTATCAGGCTATAGTAACTTGTTAAAAATGGCCTCCAGTAAATGGATCCCATCACTTTGAACACATGCTGCTCAGCAATGTATCTTTACTTCTTTCTCCAACAAGAGATGGAATCTATTTCCTCATTCCTGGAAATTGCTCATGTGACTTGTTTGGTCCAGTAGAGTATGATGGAAGCTCCATCCATGGCTGAGCTCCAAGAGGAGTTGCAGCCTTTTGATGAGAATGAATTCCAGCTTCCATGGAGAAGAGTCCAGGTTATCTTACTAGAGAGACTATTTGGAGAGAAAGGTCCCAGAGAGATGGAACTTCTTGCTTCCACTGTTTTCTCAACTAGTAGCAAGTACAGATGCCAATAAAGTTTATACATCTTCAGTTTTCTGTTACTGTACATAACAGTGAAGAACAGCAATCTCCTGTGCTCAGTGTTTATCAATGACTCTATCTTGTTCAACTTAAGTCTGGAAATTAAGTAGGATGCACTATCTCTTCACCTTGGTGCTAAAACCAGTTTCCTGGCCCCTAAAACAGACAAAATAATGTATTCACTAGGCTGTGATCTATTTAATTCCTCCAGACACATTGATCAATCAGCTGTCAAAACAATGCAGCAATCTTGTTTCTTATAGTCAATCATTGTCAACTGACCTTTGTCTCTGTGGGATCCTATTTTTTTCTTCTTTCTCTCTTTCTTCCCTTTCTTTCTTTCTTTCTTTCTTTCTTTCTTTCTTTCTTTCTTTCTTTCTTTCTTTCTTTCTTCTTTTTTTGGAGACAGGGTTTTTCTGTGTTGCTTTGGAGCCTGTCCTAGAACTGACTCTGTAGACAAGGGTGGCCTTGAACTGAGAGATCTGCCGGAGTCTGTCTCCTGAGTGCTGGGATTAAAGGTGTGTGCCACCACTACCCAGCCTTCTGTGAGATCCTATTATCCCCACCGAAATCTGGGCTCTCAGTTCAGTGGCAGTGTCCCTTACTATCAGTTGACCTACAGAAGACAGCCCTCACAAAAGACACTGTGAGCCTCTCATTAACTCATTTCTCAGTACCTCAGCATGGGGAGTTGTGTCTGAACTCTCTTAGAGGCTACATCATAGAGGTTGAGGTGGGTACACAGACCACAAATTATATATCCACTCCAACATTGCAATTTCTCTAAGCCTTTGGATCTTACCCTCTGCATTATTCCAAGACAATTCTGGCAGTTAGCATGACTGAATATTGGTTCCAGCTGGTTCACGTCAATCAGCGGAGAACACAGACAACTCTAGCTTCAAGATTCTCCCATACCAGTACATTTTGTTCAGCCTCTATCAATCACCTCTGGTCTAATGACCTTAAATCTTAATGTCACTTGAGTTCCTGTCACTAAAAATGAGCAAGATTCTTTACTTATTTTGGAGTATAAACTTTTTTCCTTCTGCACCAGACTTTTTACTTGGTCCCTCAGACTAATAAACCAAAACCTGCACCTATATATAGTCCTAGGGGTTATGGGCAGAGGTGGGTCTTCACATCAGTTGCTTCAGACCCAGGCAGATGGGCAATCCCAAGATCTCAGCTTTTCCTGAGTGTGAGTAGAAGTTCCCCACACCAAGGCTCAAAGTCATTTTGCAACTAATCACATTTACATGAGGCTCGTTAGCACACAATCTATTTAAGCTGTAATTCTAACAAACTGGTGAAGCATTTGCAGTCACCATAGCTGGTACTACTGTGGGTGCTTCTGGGATCTGTTAAAAGAGTCAGGGACCAACTGCCATAACTTGGGTTGAAGAGCAACACTGTTAATTAAGAATAAGGAAACAGCAGGTATCCTGTCTCCTCTTGTAGTCATCCTCCCTCTAGTGGTCCACAGTGGTATAATAACGACCTCACAGAAGCATGAATCACAAAATATGGGGATTATAGTTGAAAGGTTTTAATGAATGAGTCATAAAGTATGTGCCTCTGAATAGACTTGCTCATGTGAAAATTCTTTCCTTTCTTTTGTCTGTCTCTCACACACACTATTTTTGATGTATTTTAGCATGAAAACATTTTTCTCAACATATCAATTTCTGTTTGTAAGTAGAAAATAGTCAGAGGAAAAAGGTCTGACTTACTGATGAAATACCTTTTTAGAATTTTCCAAAGCATCCCATCATGTATAAATGTACAATTCCAGAAGATCACAATTTTCTAAACTGCTTTTAAAAATACCTTGGGAGACTAGAGACTTAGAAGACTCAATGGTTGGGAATACTTGCTTGCAGGTTCAGTTCCCAGCACCCACATGGTGGCTCATAACCATCTGTAACTCCAGTTCCAGAGAATCTGACCCCCTCTTCTGACTCCACAGGCACCAGGAAGCATATACATACAACCAGGCAAAGCATTCATACACAGTGGATAGAATAAAGACAATCTGAAAACAAATTAAACCTCCCACATTAATGTAGCGTCAAAATCTGCTCACACCAGCATATATTTATTTACACCAGAGGATTTCAAACCATTCCTAAGTATGGGCTTGTGAACCACCCACGGGTGCTAGAGCAGGCCTTAATGACAGGGCTCACCATCACACTTAGGCACAACAATTCTGTTTTAAATATTCACTTCAGACATTTGATACCAGTGTAGGATTATTTTAGGGGGAGAAAATTCTACTGCCAAAATATTAGAAAACATCAGATTTCTTGTAAGGATAGTGTTATCACTATGTCTCCTATTTTCTGTTTTAAATTCGGGATAGGGTCTTGCTATAACGCCCAGATTATAATGCCAGATTATAACTCAAACTCAAGGAGACCCTCTTGCCCCAGTCTCTGAGTGCTAGGATTATATGTGTGCAAGGAAGCCTATCTTATTTGCTACTTTCAGGACTACAAAGCTATCTTTGAGTGTGTGTGAGTAAAGCCCCAGTAACACAGGTCATTCACTTTTTTCTATTTAACATGTAAGGTATGTGCTTTTGCACATTTGATGGTTACCTGTGTCTGACAGTCTTTCTCTGGAGTCTAAATTTTGCAAGAGTGACTTGAAAACCTTCGCTGTGCTTCTTCTGGAGCTCCAGTTCCTGGGAACTCTGCTTTCAATATGCTTGCTCATAGAACGCTATCTCCACTTTCTTTCTGCTCAGATAAGGCTTTGTAATCTTCAAGGGGACTCTTTCACTTAAGAACCTGATCCTATCTCTCCTTGGCTCCCCTGAATAGGGGGAAGAGACTGCTCGATGCTCTGGTACTGACTTTGAACATGGAAGATGTGGACACGAGCCACAGAATGAGGCAACCACTGCAAGGTGAAAAAGCAAGGAAATGAATTCTTTAGAGCCTTCAGAAGGAAATGGTCCTTTAAACAGCCAATCCTACTTCGGTAAGATTGAACAGAGACGGGGTCATTTTTCACTGTAAAGTGCTTGCAGTGTAAATATAATAAACTTTGTTCAGATCCTCATCACTCTCGTTGAAGCTCTTGGCATGAGAGTTCATACCTAACTAGCAGTGGGGATGGAGAGGACGATTCTGGGGACTGAGGGCCAAACACTGACCCTGACTCAAAAGGTGGGCAGCTATAGAGGAAGATGCCAACCCAGTTCTTCTCAATGTTCCTAATGCTGCAATCCTTTAATACAGTGCCTCATGTTGTGGTGACCACACCATAAAATTTTTATTGCTACTTCATAACTGTAATTTTGCTACTGTTAGCCTCCATACAGTCATGTGCACACATGCATGCTCAGTACATCCCAAAATAATAATAATAATAAAAAGAATATTTTCTATTGTTCACAAATCCAGTAGCTTTATGTTGATTCAATCTGTTAAATTTGTGGTAATTTGTTACAGCCAAAATAAGCCATCAAAAGGGCAAGGGGATAGGGCATTAAAGGGGCATCTAAATTATAGAGTGAGGGTAGGTGTTTAGAAAGAATTATCAAAGATTATGGTCCCAGAGCTGATGAGGAAGTGAGGTTGTTTCAGGGAGATAATGGTCCAGATGGAAGAGTAATTACCTGCAAGGTACACAGAGTACAGAAATGTTTCAGTAGGGCAGGATTACACGCATTAAATACAAGCCTAGTAAGTATTTGTATAGGTACAGCTCTAATATATTTCATAACCTATGAAGGTCATTATTTTGTTCATAAGCATACTTAAGTCTGGAGAAGTAGCTTTTTGGTCTCACAGGGCTAGTATATAGCAACCCGTAAAGACAGAATGAAGTAACCTAACAGTCTCTAATGCCCACCAACTGCTCCTCTCCACTTTGCTGCAGGAACCTTATGCACATAACAATACTGTATCAAGATAGAATAAACCACCATCAGAATTATCATCGTGATTAGGAGTAGTAGAGCTTGGAATATTTTGTCCAAGGCAATGACGGTGGTAATCCAGACGACCTTGGGTCTCTTTCTTATTATCAAAGTTGGGCTGTTAAGCCAAGCTGTGTAGTCTTCCTTGACTACTCAAATCGTTACGAACTAAGTAAGGAACTCCACACTTAATATAATCCGAGTTCTTCTTTTCAAAATGTCTGAGGCGGATTATCCTCAGTCGGACTCATCTGTAAAACACCTAGCTTCGAAGATGTCCCAAACATCTGGAAGGAACTTAAAAACACCTAGGTCTCCTTCCCCCGAGGTAGCTCCGCCCCCGGACCCTGGCCATACACCTCGGGCCCGCCCCCCCACTTCCTCCCTCCCTCCCTCCCTCTCCCGCCCAGGCCGCTCGACCCGTTCTCTCCCGGCTCGGTCGGCCCAGGCCCGATCGCGCCGCGGAAGATGGCCACTGCAGTGCGGCGGGGTGCGGAGCCGTGGAACCGCGTGAGGATTCCCCAGGCGGGGAGCAGCAGCACACTGACGGTGCAGGATCCCAGCGCCGCCCTACGTGAGTGCGGCGCGTCCGCGCGTCTCCGGGAGCCAGCGGGCCAGCCCACGTGCGACGGGGTGGGACTTCCTGAGCGCGGGGCACGCCGGGAAGGGCGCACGGGGCGGAAGGTCCGGGCTGCTGCTATGACGGCAGGCTTGTCTGGGCCCGCGGCTCCGGGACTGTGAAGCTCCTGGGCTTCTGCCCGCCTTTGCTGGGACATGAAAGCAAGGGTAGCCCCGGGCTGGCGCGTGCAACTCGTAATCCTTGAACGCTGCCAGGGAGCCTATGCAGTCCCTGAGGATCGGGGCTGTTTCCCCCCCCCCCCCCCCAAGCATCCTGCATCGCGGCCTCGGAGCTCCGTCCTGTCTCTAAAATGGAGCTCGTTTTCTCCCTACGGGGCGGCGAGGGAGTTAACTCGGGCCGCTCGGGTCTTCTCGAGGAAAACAGTTTCAGTTCCGAGACAGTTTAAGCAATGTGTTTAGAAAACAACTCTCAGAGATGTGGGGTGGCAGTTCAGTGGGATCTGTGTTGGGAGTTTTAATTAAGTTTGCACTAATATCTATGATGTGGAAGGGATGCATGGAATTAGGTGATTTTACTTACCCTGTCCCAAATCGTGGGCGGGATCTCTTTTAGGATTTTCTTCGCATGATCTTTTAGAAAAGTCTGTTGGGTGGGCGGGACGAAAAGATGGTTCCCAGTTTATTGATCCCCGGGATTCACGTGGTAGAAGGCGAGAACCAACTTCAGCAAGTAGTCTGTTCCCTGGCCTCCCACTGGATTTGTAGCTGTGTGTGGTACTCCCTCCCACCCAATAAAGAAACATAATAAAGTATTAAAACATAATGCAAGTATTATAATGAGGTGGGGGCTCTTTTGAAGTGTGAGGGAATACCTGAGTTCGAGAACAGCCTACCTACAGCCTAAAGAATGTTTAACCACAAAAGGACGTTCAGAGCAGGAGGCGTAGCTACTAAGACAAGCTGTAGTTTTCTTGGTTACCTCATATCTTTTTTTTTTTTTTTCGTCAAGCTGCTAACGGTCCTATGACTGTCAGCTAAGAACATTTGTTACTTCTAAAACTGAGGTCTTAGCCCACTCTAAAATGGGGATAAAAAAATAGTACCAGTTTCTTGGGGCTGTTTTGGGGGAGTGAAAGAATTGATTAACAATGAAACATTTGTAACATTGCTTGATGTGACAGTCAAATGATAGTAGTTGTCATTAATATTAAATAAACACGTTTGGCATAATTGTAAAGTACAACCTATCACGCCATTTCACCTCTCTTCTCATCTATATTTCCTATACTCTTGAAATTTTTTTCTGATTCCCTCTCTAGTCACATTTAAAAAACAAACAAACCAAAAAAACCCCCCAAAACTTGAGTTTGAGGCCAGCCTGGTCTACAGATACAGAGCTAGTCCCAGAATAGGCTCCAAAGCAATACAAAGAAACCCTGCCTCAAAAAAAAAACAAAATAACAACAACAAAAACCCAAACAAACAAAGAACAACAACAAAAATACTATGGGAAATTCACCAAGCTGTCATCACCCAGGGAGATAATTTAAATTCTCCATATAGTCAGGGGTTGGGAAAGTTGGGCAGAGAACATTGTTCCTTTTAAGAATATTTGTGTTTCTCTTTTGAGCCACCAGGTGGCACATTACACCTGCTTCACAGCTGCTCATGTTAAGATTAGACAAATCGGTACACCCCTTCAGTAACATAATACAACTTCCAGTGGCCCTGGTGGTTTCTCTTTTCTGAATGTAAAGGAGACCAAACCCCACTGATATCCATGAGGGATTTTGGTTCTAAAAATCCTGTTAAAAAAGAATGTGCATGGCTTAAGCCTTTTATTATATGTGAGATAAATAGTATTTATAGTGTGACCTATACTCATCTTTCTATATACATTAACTCTATCTATACGTTGCTTATACTATTGTATACAGTGTGACTGCTATTGAAATACATTAGAGATGGAATATGTGGGGACTGTATTCAGTGGGAGGTTGGTTGAATGCAAAGAGGGCACTTATGAATATATTATCAAAAAGTGGTATCCAAATATAGTTGCTTTGGCTTTGCAGCCTGTGACTTTATCTACTCTCTGTCTTGCTCACCTGCAGAGCAAAGTGAGGGTTTCAGAGACAGATGCAGCATGTGCCCAGCTTTTGTATATTTAGGGGTGTTAGTGGTGTAAGTAAGTGATCATCAGCAAATGATGACTGTAGAGTAGTCATAGTACTCACGTCATGGTAAAAGTGATATAAAGACATATACACAGCCAAACAGTTGTGACACATGCCTTTAATCCCAGCACTTGGGAGGCAGAGACAAGCTGATCTCTGTGAGTTCCAGGCCAGCCCGGTCTATTGAGTGAGTTCCAGGGCAGTCTCCAAAGCCACAGAGAAACCTTGTCTGGAAAAACAAAACAAAGAAAGACATACACACATTCATGTTTAACAGATGTTCTCTTATTGATCACCCGACACCATTTTCCAATTTCTTAATACTTATATAATAAAGTATTATATAATACTTTATTATATTTTTCTTTAAGGCAAATGAGTCAGAATGTTCCTTTCAGTATATTTCTCATATGGTACAGTAAACATAGACATGCATACTGAATCTTGTTTTAACTGTTTCTGCTTCAGACATTTGCATTGCAGCTGTCATTAAAGGATGCCGTCTTGTCACACAGTCAATGAAGAGCAAAACCTTAGATGCGGAGGTGGATGTGTTATGCTCTGTTCTCTACAGCAATCACAACAGAATGAGCCGCCACAAGCCCCATTTGGCTCTCCGACAGGTGAGGGGAAGCTATGCACCACACGTAGGCCAGGACTGACGAGCATGAGGATCACACTACAAGACACAATTACATGTTGGATATTTTGGCCTTTTGTTTTCCCAAAGTATTTTCAAAAAGTAATTTATGATCAAGAAATATATTTCAAATCTGGTGCACACCTTTAATCTCAGCACTTGGGGGACAACAGACAATCTCTGTTGGTTTAAGGCCTGCCTGGTCTATATAGTGAGTTCCAGGACAGCCAGGGCTATGTAGAAAGACCCTGCCTGAAAAAAAAAACAAAACAAAACAAACTCCAAAACCAAACCAAAGCAAAACAAAACAAAAAACCAAATCAACCTACCCCCTCAAAAAAACCCCCAAAGAAGTATATTTCAATCCTTTGCAATTTAATTTTCACCATGCACAGTCTTTAACAGTTCAGAAGTAAACTAAACCCTAAAATCTTAAAAATGAAAACAGTTGTGGTTTAGTGTTGTGGTTTGCTTCTTGTGGGATCGTAGTGTAGTTAGCAGTGTGTTGGTGTGAGTGGTTTATGGTAAGTGGTGGTATAAAGTGCTTTCATGTAACTTGCAGTGATTGAGAGAGTATTGTGACCTTCAGCTCCGTGACTCCATGGCAGAGAGCTGCTGGGGCTGGGTTCTGTATGTACTGTTTACATAGTTCTCTCTTTGCCAGTTCTGCAAGTGCCCTTTCCAAGCTCAGTGTGCTGCCCACTATGCATGAGAGCCATCTTTCCAGTATTTGTTTGTTTTCCACAAAGACCTCTGTTGACACTGTGATTGGTGTTGGATGTGCAGCAATACAAGAGATATAGTCTCTATTGTACAGACTCTTTCTCTCTGGTTTACTATACTCCCATTGCTTAAGGCTCAAGGGATGAGGATGCTCTCCTCAAAGAGGGTCATGGTCTTTCCCTAAGTTGTCTTCTCCGAGGCCACTTTTACCCAGGTCTTCTAACCGAAGAGCAAACTTGTTCACTAACTTCCTTGCTGAAGTTCTTAATTGACTTTTCCTTTCCCTTCCTCTCTTACCTTCTCTCAAACCACTTTTCCCTCACTGTAATTTCTAAGTACATTACATTACCATCTTTGACTGCCTATACCGATCTTAAAAGCTGGTATCTAGACTTAGAAATTAAAAAAGATAGGAGCCAACTCCAGAGAATGTAAAGATTGAACTATGTTGAAGTAGAGTGTGTAACTGATTTGGTTTTTAGTAGTATATGTAGCTCTGGCAAGGTATGGAACTCATGAATAGCAGTTCCCATCAGGATCCTTACATCCTTCAAAGTGTGGATGCAGTCCAGGGAGTGCCCTTGGTGGGCATTCCTGACAGCGTTTGTACAGCAGCATTCTGTATATGCAACATGGCTTGTTTTTTCCTGAGAGCCTACTAAGACCAGTTGGAAACATTGGTGAACAAAACGGATGAAGTATATTGTTCATGGGGGGCTTACAGTATAGTTGGAGAAAAGGGCAGCCAACTGGCAGTTAGTCAGTTAGTCAATAACAGCTGGTCAGTTAGTCAATAACTGGCTATACTAGCTGGTAAGAAGTGCTACAGGGAAAAGCAGAGCAGGAAGATTGCAATTTTAAATAAAGCATACCTATTTTAGCTTTAAGTTAGTACCTTATATGTTATCTGTCCTCACTACTTGAAATTGGGATGTATCATATACCATGTTATCTTCCAACATGCCTTGCATGTAGGCATGCGTTGAGTACAGATTTGTCCTTTGACTAAGTCACTTTCTTTATTTCTGGTGTCTACAGACTGTTGAAACTGAATAAAAAAGTTTGCTGTCTCGTTTTCCTAGGTTCATTGCTATCACTGTTCCCTCAACAAATTAGTCACTTTGGTCCCTTCATAGCATCAAGTACTTGGCACATAGTAATTTCTTAATTGAGAAATCTGTTGGGTTTGTTTAAGTCTGTATTCATAAGCAGAAGCAGTTGCATTGGGATTTGGGTTTCCTTGGCTTTAAATGAGGTCTTCTGCGGCACATTTGCATACCGTAACTGTTTGCTGTCTTTGAGTTCTTGGTCATGTTGTATTACAAACATTCTAATTTGAGCCCATCTTCTTCCTTCAGGTAGAACAGTGTTTAAAGCGTTTGAAAAACATGAATTTGGAGAGCTCAGTTGAAGACCTGTCACAGTTGTTGACTGCCAAGTAGGTGGCACATTGCTTTGTCAGGATATCTTTGCTATTCTCTGCTTGGTGTTGAGATATAATCAACTATGCCAAGAGACATACATTGCGTTTTAATAAGGGGCACCTGTCGATTGATGGGAGGGACTGAGAGGGACATGGAAATGTGGCTTATTGGTTGCTAGTGAGCGTTGCCACCTCAGGCTGAGCTTAAAGCAAGTCTTCACTTGGATACTGTTGTAAAAATGTGTTTAAAAATGAAAGTTGTGTCCTTTTTCTGTTTATGTCAAGTGAAACCCAGCCTGGAGCTACCGAAAACCGTGTGGTCCCCAGCCAGCCAGTGGTGGAGGTGGTGCTGATGAAGGTTTTGGGAGGCTGCAAATTGTTACTGCGCTTGTTGGACTGTTGCTGCAAGGCATTTCGGTATCCTTTGGAGTAGGGGCTGTTTGGGTATATTTGTAGCCTCTGTTTAAAAGCTGTGCTATAAGGTGTTGTAACATAAGGGAATTCTTAAAGCTTTGCCTTTTGACTCCTCTTCTAGCAATTGCTGGTGTGGCCCATGCCTAGCATGAGCCTACCTACCATGAATTCTAAGAGTTTGACCGTTAGAACGTCTTACTCTCAGATACCAACCATAGTAATAGGAGCTCTAGTAGAATAGACATTTCTCTGTTTTTAGTGTAATATGTCTTTATTGCCATGCTAGGACTTTAATACCATCAAGGTCTTCTTCCAATTTGTTTTGTATGTAATTTAAACTTACAAATCTTCCTTTGGTTTTGCTTTTCCAACCTAAACTGATTTCTTCAGGTTGACTGTGAAGCACTTAGGACTGCAAGAATTCATTATTTTGAACCTTGTGATGATTGGGCTGGTGAGCAGGTTATGGTATGTTTTCATTTCTACATTTGTGTTTCAATTCTACCTGACCCATTTTTTATTCACGTTTGCTCAGTTTTGTTTCACATGGTTGACCCTGGGATCTGAAGGTGTGCACTTGTCATAGGTGTCTTCCTGTGACAGTTTATTTGCAGATTATAAGCTAACCCACTTCTTATTAGTGTTCTTACAATTTCGTTTCACACTGTTGGCCCTGGGATCTGAAGGTGTGCCCTTTTCTGTCTTCCTGTGACAGTTTATTTGCAGATTGTAAGCTAACCTGTTTCTTATTAGTGTTCTCACAATTTCGTTTCACACTGCTGGCCCTGGGATCTAAAGGTGTGGCTCCCTATCTTCTTATGACAGTTTATTTGCAGATTGCAGGCTGAGTGCTGGTGGTTATGCCAGAGGATGGGTTTTGTTCTGAAACCACACAAATTGCCTAATCCTGAGTAGCTCAGAAAGTGAACTCCTAGGACCTAGGAATTACAGTAATAGTAATAATAATATTAGCGGCAGTAGTAATATTGTAGTAGGCTTTTGAAAAATCTGCTGTTCCTGTGGTGTCCATATCTTGATTCTTTCTGACAACTGATTTCTAATTTTAATAGCTATTAGAAATACAATCTGACCTTCCTTGTATACTCTAAACTTTTCTTCTGCCTAACACACAACTGCTTTTGAAGCACATTTGGTTAATGTAAATAACATTAGTAATACCCACTAAAAAAGTCATTTTCCTTTTTTTAAGAGCTCCTTAAAAAAAAAAAAAACGACTTATTTTATGTGTATGAGTACTCTATCTAAATGTATGCCTTTGCCTTTATGCCAAAAGATCCCACTATAGGTGGTTGTGAGAAACTATGTGGTGGCTGGGGATTTGAACTCAGGACCTCTGGGAGAGCGGCCAATGCTGCTGACCCATCTCCGCCCCCCCCCCACAAGACCTTTTTTTTTGTATGTGTGAGTTTGTGTAGCAAAAAAAGGTTTGATGGATAACGACATAGACACAAAATTGGCTCATTAGCTCTTATTTGGCTCATTGGCTCATTAGCTCTTATTTGAATGTAGTAAAACGATACAAATGATCAAATGATAAAAAACAAACCCAGAAGATTCTTTTCTACAATCAAACATAAACCTTGCTTTGATATCTTAACCCAGATATCTCATTTGTATTTCCAATTACCTTTTTAGTCAGAAATAATAGCATTTGAATTGCTAATGTTACTTTGTTAATAAAAATTTTAAGAGAGGCTCTTACTGTGTAGCCCAGTCTAGCTCTGAATTCATGATTTTATTACCTTAGCCCCCCAAGCTGAACTTGCTGATCATATTATTTTAAAATGTTTAACTTTTACTATGTTCTGAAATGAAAAGCAATTTACATCTTACTGATTAAAACAGTGGTTTATTCTTAGAAATTTAAAAACACAAAAATGTGAAGAACTTGAAATGCACCTGAAATCACCTCTCAATAAAATACCCATAGGATTTTTATGTGCACATTTTTTTGACACGTCTCTAGGAAATTCTTTTTGTGTAGCATTTAATATTTAGGTCTTTGTGTTTGGGGTGGACTAATCTGTCAATTTGCAAATACACACAATAGACATTTGGTTTTGTTTAATCTATATTTGCAGAGCTTAATATCTCTTAATTTTCAGTTTTGAACCTTATGTTTATTACATACTTGTAGACCATATTGCTAGCTGATTCATGGGCTTCTGTTTCTTTCTAGGGTTCTCCATAAGGGACTGTTAAGGAGGCTGATTTCCTTATATGAGCCATTGTTTCAGTTGCTTCAGGAGGTCTCTAGGATTCAGCCCATGCCTTATTTCAAAGAGTATGCCTTTCCCTCTGATGTTACGGACTTCCTGGGGCCACCTTACATGGAACTCTTCAAGGGAAAAAGGCTTGAAGCTTTTGCCACTAAAGGAGTAACTAAGTTGCTAAATAAACTGTTTTTAATGAAAGAACAACTACCAAAGAACAATGAAGACACTCTAGATAGAATTTCTAAAACATCTGAACAAATGAGCAATGTACAGAGTAGTGTTGACCTGGGGCAGCCAGTGAGGATGAGCAAAAAGACCAAAAAAGGTAAGTCGCTTGGGTAAGCACATCTTTTCTCATTTCTTTTATAATTTTGTTTATTTTTATTCTTTTTTTTAAAAAAAAACATGTACTTTAAAAATAAGCCTTTGAAGGCATGATATATAATCGTGCATTGTGCAGAAGGAAATTTCATAATTTCATTTCTTAAGTCACTGATTATATTTAGGGAAGTATGAATGTTACCCATTTTCAACGCTTTGCTTCTAGTTCCTTCCTGGGCCTTTGCTTTCTTCTCTTTGTTTCTTTGCAGTAACGTGGCAGGAAATGTCATGAAGTTAAGAATTTGTTGGTGGTTTGAAAGTCTTATGGCTGAGTTTTTCTTTTCCTTTTTTTAATTCCACAGAAAAACCATCAGAATTTGACGTACGGGCTCTCTGTACAAGGCTGCGAAACAAGGCTACTCAGGTCTGTGTGTTTTAACCTAACACAGCTTTTCATTTCTGCCAACTCTAGAGGAAGGTACTCACTAAGGAGAGAGCTGGACTTTGCTCTAACAAGGTTGCACTCTTAGTTCTCAATGTGAGCGTCTGAATGAACAAGACAGGATTTTTCAGTGGCCCTGGTTACTCCAGTTAGTAGAATGTGTTCAGAGGGGCTTTAGTAGGCATTTCTCTGGAATTTAAAAGTAACCTTATGGCCCATCTTAAGTATGGATGGTGAGCAGTTTCACTTCTTATTACTTGTGCCATCTCTTAAGTTCTCTGACCTATATACCTCCCTTCTCCTCTCCATGCTCCTCCTAACCTTGGGCTTGCTTCAGTACATGAGAAGTGTTACAGGGACTCTTGAGTGTGAGAAGCATTTAGCTGATGGCAGATGCTACTAACAGACATCGTTTTGTCTTCCTCCTCATTTGTCATGAGATGCCAGCCATTCTTCTAGGGGTTCAAGCTTTAACCTGATAACTTTATTAGTGTTATCTGGTCTTCATGACTGATAAGTACATCAGTGTCACCCTTCACCCAGTAACTGCTTGACTTTTTATTACCCTTTGTCTGGTTTTCTTTTTGGGTTATGCCTTCCATTTTATTTAAGGGACATCCCCACCTCCACCACCCCCATCCTCCCATTCCCCCAGACAGGGTTTCTCTGTGTAGCCTTGATTGTCTTGGGATTTACTCTGTAGACCAGGCTGGCATTGAACTCAGAGAGATCGTCTACTTCTGCCTCCTGAGTGCTGGAATTAAAGGCATGTACCACCACCCAGCTATTTAAAAACTCTTAATCATTTCTAAGAATCTGTTTTTGTTGTTGTTTGTTTTGTTTTTTTGGTTTTTTTTAAAGATTTATTTTATGTGTGAGTGCTCTATCTGCATGTACTACTTTATTCCAGAAGAGGGCATCAGATCCCACTATGATGGTTGGTTGCTGGTAGAGCAGCCAGTGCTCTTAGCCTCTGAGCCATCTCTCCAGCCCTGAACCCATAGTTCTTTATTGAACTTTTTAACACAGATGGCAGCTTGCATTTTTATCTTGCCTAATTCATGAGTTCATTAGGAGGAAGTATAATAGCAGATCCTTTGAGGACCAGACAGTACCTTAAATGCTTATGTATATTAACTCCCATAATCCTTAGAAAAGCCCTGGAAGGTCAGTTCTTGAATTGCTGCTTTTATTCAGGCCTCACGGTGAATGACAGGGATCAGGTGTGAATGCAGGCCACATGATTACTTGTTACTGCAGTTCCAGGGAGAATCTTTGAATTCTGGTCTCAGGAACTCTGGTGTCTGTGTGCCTTCCCACCTCTGCAGCCTGCATCAGTTCACAGGGAAGCTGGGCTTGATCCAATTGGTTAGCATCCTCCTTATTCAAGACTAATTGCTCCCATATTGTAATTGGCATTCATAGGCTCAGCTTGTTTTTTAGAGCAAGTTATTGATCACAAAACAATGCTAGAGAAGTAATTCATAATTACTTCTTTAGCTTCCTGTTGAGTGTGGGCATTTATTTATTTATTTATTTATTTATTTATTTATTTTCATTCATTCATTCATTCATTCATTCATTCATTTATTTGATTTGAGTCTCACTATGCAGCCCCGGCTGGCCTGGAACTCTCTATTTTAGCCCAGCAGGCTGACCTCATAGAGACCTATCTATCTCTGCTTCCTGAGTGTGGGGATTAAAGGCATGTCCGTCTACAAATTTGGAAAGAAAGTAAGCTTTGAACGGAAAATAGATAGACTTGGTGGGTGGAATACTTTCCATAAAGTCGAAAAAGCTAATAAATACCAAATGACTTGCTATAGAGGAGACTGCAGAAATAAAGATGCCTTGTTAAAAGTGGTGCAAGGTTAGGAAGGCTGTACACTTTTTATTCTGTTCACCGACCGACAACCCTACCAACTGGCTGACAGCCCTATGGTGCACTTTCCAGGGCTCCCTATCTTCATTGTTTTCAATCATGTTTATGGCCCATCTTGAGGATTGTTCCTATGGGGATAGAAATAAGTGGAAAGCAAGTGTAGTCCAAGTCAGTTCTGCTGGCACAGGCCTAATATCCCTGATACTCAGGAGGCTGAGGCAGGAGGATGGCAAGTTCAGTCTTGCTGAACTATAGTGTGTTTAAATCAGCCTGGGTAACTTGTTGAAACCCTTTCTCAGAATAAACCTTAAAAGGGCTGGGGACACAGGCCACTTGTCAAGTATGCGCAAGGTCCTAAGTTTGGTCTTCAATAAAAGAAATAAAGTCAAATAAAAGAACCTCCCAAACAAATAAACTAGGTAGTTCAGTGATGTCATTGTTAAAGATTTGTGATTTTTTCCCCCCCTCATTATTAGCCATTGACTAATATTTAATCAGATTTAATCAGAGTTTTATTTTGTGTGTTACATATGTGTATGAGAGCATTTGGATTTTCTCTCTTTTCTTTTTGGTTTTTCAAGATGGGGTTTCTCTTGTGTAGCCAAGGCTGTCCTGGAACTTGCTATGTAGATCAGACACACCCATATCTGCCTCCCAAGTGCTGGGATTAAAGGTGTGTGCCTCCACCACCCAGCTTTATTTTGGGTTTTCTGTATACATTTAATTAAAAGGCAGATAGGCCCTGCCTTGGTAGAGAGGTAAAAAATATTGTTAGGATTAAAAAGGACAGGTCAAAGGATTAAGTTTCCTTAATTATTTGATATTAAAAATAATGAATCAGCTTTCCAAGACTCTTGTTCTTTGTTTACAAGTCAGTACCATTTTCAATTTATCTTTCTCACCTTCCTATATTTCAGGAGACTAGCTGTGAGTTTAAATGCTCTCAATCCAAATTAAAGACAAGCAAATTTTCCTCTCAGAAACTGACAAGAACTCCCTGGGCTAACAATATTGTGCAAAGAATTCGAGTGACCAAGACTTTCACCCAGCTTTCTGAAGAAATCCAAACAGCAGTCTTGTGGTGCCGCCGCAAAAAGCTCAAGACTCAGGCCACTTACCTGGGCAACAAACTTCTTAAGAGTAACAGGCTTAGACATGTGGAAGCCCAAGGTTATAGGTAATTATGCTAGAAAATTCCTTTCCCCTTTTGGTAAAAAAAGGTGTATATATGGGCATTACCTCCTTTGGTTAAAGTGGGATGCCTAGCAGCCCTCGGGTGCTAATATAAGACCTACCCAAAGTACAGTTGCAGGTGTCACTCATGGAACGAACAGTTAGTTCATTGAACTTTCTAATTTATACAGCTGGTTCATTCAGAAAGCAGTAAGGTTGCCTAGGGCCTTCAAAGCCTGGAGCTAACAGCATGCAGCAGTTTTAGTCCTCAGGAGCTCATGTTCTAGTGGAAGGTAGTCCTTCTATAGAGAGCATCAGCACAGCTGGATGAGGATGTCAGAGAAGTAAGTGCTTCTGCCTGTGAGGCCCATACAGGTTGTAGGGATTAGGGTCAGGTTTGATGCTTATAGCAGCTGGATGCTCACATATGTGTTCAATTTATTGTGCATTTATTCTTACATGCAAAGAAGAGTTTAGAACAGTGAGGAAACAAATCACAATGATGTGATGAACAGTTAGCAAGAGGGATAATAAACTCTGGTTTATTGGTTAAACTGTTATTCTCTACTTCCCAAAATACAGTGACCATATTGCCCTGTTGCTGTTTCAGTATATAGTACATTTTGTAAAACACTTAATGCCCACAGTATTCTGAAAGTTAGGCATTATTATAATTCCCATCTGACCATAGAGAGATGGTATTCCTCAAGGTATTGGAACTTGAGATCTGGAACTCAATTCTATTTCTCTGATTCTTGTTTTTGTTTCAGTTCAGAGATGCACCCACTTTTTACACAATAAAAAGTCACTGCTATAGTCATGGCTGGGAAATGAGTCATGGATTGCTTATTACACAGGCTTTCCTCAAATGATTGCTTTTTTTTTTTTTTTTTTTTTTTAAGAATGAAGGGATTTGTGTAAGGCACATAGAGCCATGTTAGTCTTTACCAACAGTGAGGTAGGTAGGTAGTTTACCAAGGTCAGAATAAGCTGTAAAGTGATAGAGCGAATGCCTAGATTCATCAGCTGAGTTCTACTGCAGACTTGAAGGGGATACAGTACACACTTAGGGTATCTCAGGTCTGTTGTTTTCAGCAGAAGCCCCATCTTATACTTAACAAGAAATGCATTATGACACACTGCAGAGCTTTCCAATTGTGATACTTTGCAACTTCCACTTGTTTACCCTAGGAACAGATTATCAGCATGAGGGAAAAAGGCTATGGCTTTCAAGTGTGGAGGTGTCTCACCATTGCTAGGTAGTTATTGGAGTTGTTGTGAGGGTAAAATGGAGGCACATTTGCCTGCATCCTGAATTAGGAAGGAAATCAGGCTCTGAGAAAGCATACTCTTCGATTGGAACTCCCATTTCTTTATTTTGTATGTTTGAGGTTATGCATACATACAGGCCGAGGACTTATAACAAATTGTTATAAAGTGCTTGAGAACTTTTTAGCATCATAAGTTGAGATTTCTCTCTTCTGTCCTTTAGTTTGCCCAAGAAGCTACAGTGCATGAAAGCATCTCTGTGCAACTGCCTTCTTCGAGGCTCTGTTAGCAGCACTTCAGAGTGTTCTCCCAGACAAAGAGGATCAAAGCATAAAGTTTTATCGAGACAGAGGAAACCGCAGAGAAAGTTACAGTCAACTCTTCTAAAGGAAACTCTGCAGGTCCCTGAAGGGACTCAGAAGAACACCAGGGACCCCAGTGCTAAGTGGAACCGCTCCGGTGGGACAGTTCAGAGGACAGATGTCTGTCCTAACAGAAAGCAGGTCTTGAGAAGACTTGCAAAGCCGGTCCTGAAAATGAAGGAGCCAGGGTTCCAGGGGAATCTCACAGCAGTCAGTGGAAATGAAACTGGTCTGCGGACAAAGAGACAAACACACACACACAGTGTGCCAGAAGCTGCCAAAGAGGCACATGACATTGACGATATTTTTGCTTTGATGGGTGTTTAGATGTGCATATGTGAAACTTCTGGGCAGTTACCCAGATGCTTTGGGGTTCTGCTGTTTTAAGTGGAACCGCTGAGAGCTGGAAACACTGCTTGGGGCCAGGAGCTGCTTCTCTGCAGCATTCCACACAAGTGCATGCCAGTTCAATAAACATTTACAGCAGCTGTGTCAGTTAATCACTTAGTATTTATTTGACTATGACTGCGTAGGGAGTGGTGTGAAATACGATAAAAAAATCTGTCACAGTCTGCCTCTGAATAACACATACCTTCTTTCTTGACTGAATCAAGTAGGTTTGTGAGAATGATATGAGTTTATGATTTACTAGGGAGTTAATTAAGATCTTAAGTTCACAAAATCTTATGTATCTGAAAGTAAACAGGAAGCAAGGTTGAAGTAGCAAGAAGTACCAAAAAGGGTCACTTGGCCTCAGTGGCGACATTCTCTTTTTAAAGTTTTGACAGTTTGTGTATGTGCCTGTAAGTGTGTGTGGATATCAAGAAACTTGTGAGAGTGGGTTCTTTCTTTCCACCTGCAGGTCCCAGGGTGGAATTCAGATGTCAGGTTTAGTAGCATGTGTGTTTACTGGCTGGGCCATCTCATCTGCCCAGGTTCTTTTGAATAACAATGTCTGTATGCCAGTGTATGTGATGTTACTGAAATGAATTATCAAAAGATCTGCCATTACTCAAATGGTTAAAACCATTTTTTAATCTCCATTTTGTTGTTGTATATCACAAGGCTTTTGGAGTTTTCTTTATTCTTGTTTCTATGTAATGCAGCAAAGAAGTAGGTGAGTGTATGAATAAGGCCCATCATAAATTTAATACCATCACCTGACTTTGTATACACCAGTACAACAGCTTGGTCCTCAACTCTTCCAGGCCAAAAAGGGTGAGTATCTTAGGAGAAAACACAGGAGTCTTCCCCTTGCCCTCTGTAGTGACCAGGTGGCCAATGATAGCACAAATCCCAAGCCTGCAAGTGTGGACATAGCTGGACACTGTTGCCTCAAAGGCCTGAGGTGGGCTGTGAGTCTGGACTTGCCACACTCACTTCAACTAGAATACAACTGCTTTCTGCTCTGGAACATTTTTACTATAGACTCAAAAAAGTTACAAGTTTGGAATATTTCTGATTTGGGACTCTTGAAGGTGGGACATTCTACTATTAAAGTGTGCAAATAGTTAAATTCTGTAATCTGAAACACTTGAGTTCCTAGCTTCTCAGATGCGGGTTGAAAGGATCATTAGGTGTTCCAGTCTTTTTTAAGTGCAGGACATGAGAACATGTTTTTTCTTGACACTACTGTGTCAACCAGTGTTGAGTAGGGCTGGACTTTGCCTTCTGCTCTGGGGACCTGTCCCTGCTTTAGGCTTTTTATATGCTAGGCCATAGCTTTGCCACTGGACTACATTCTCTTGCAGTAGAAGTCTGTGTCTTGAGGTTGCTCACGAAGTCCCAACACCAAGCACCAGTGTCTGTGGTGGCCAGGCATGCTGGACAAGCTGTCCTACCTCACTGCTCCTGTTCTCTTCCCCTCATAAGTATGCCATCATGGGAAGCTCTGTCACACAGCTCTGCTTCTGACAGAAAGATGCCTTTTTAATTCTTTTGACACCTATGTTTTGCTTTGTGAGAATTTTTTTTAACAAAACAACTGAAAACATTTACTATTAAGTTTTTTTTTTTTTTAATTTTTTTCAGGAGGAAAGGCATTATTTGACTTACACATTACGGTTCAACAGTGAAGGAAGTCAGGATAAGAACTCAAACAGCCCAGGAACCTGGAAGCAGGAGCTGATGCAGAGGCCATGGAGGAGTGCTGTATACTGGCTTGCTCCTCATGGCTTGTTCAGCTTACTTTCTTTGGGGCTTCCATATAAGTTACTAATTTAAAAAATGCTCTATAGGCTTGCCTGCGATCCCATCTTACAAATGCATTGAAGTTCTCTTCTCTTAGATGACAGTAGTTTATGTTAAGTTGACATAAAATGAGCCATCACACAGTTCATTACAATACACTATTGAGTTTTTGTGTGTGTGTGTGTGGAAAAAACCTGTTGAGTTTTGCTGTGTCCTTTAGTTGGTCTGGCTTGCAAATGTACAGCTGTCATCCATATATCTTGTTAGATTTCACAGATAAGGTGCTGATAGCCACCAATGAGGTGAGGAAACATCAGGTGATTTTTCGCAAGGACCAAGGAATAAAAGACACTAGAAGTGGACCCTAAATGCTGGATTCTGATGGTCATGTCTATGTTCACACACAGGGCAGTGAATGATTTTACATCTACATGACCAGTGTTTCTATGGCCTGGTGAATTTTGACAAAATTTTTAATATTCAAATAAAGACTAGAGGAAGGATGATAAGCATACATATAGTCATTTACTTTCCTACTTACCTATGCATGCCTTACAGAAAGGCAGCCCCACCTTATCTAGTTGACATTTACAACATTAAAGATGGTAGGCATTTTTAAAAGATTTATTTATTTATATATACACAGTGTTATGCCTGCAGGCCAGAAGATGTCATCAGATCATATTATAGATGGCTGTGAGCCACCATGTGGTTGCTGGGAATTGAAGTCAGGGCCTCTAGAAGAGCAGCCAGTGCTCGTATCTCTGAGTCATCTCTCCAGCCTGGCATTTATAAGCAAAAAATATTATAACAAACCTCTCTACATAGTAGTAACAGGGTCTTGCTTCTTGTATTTCTATATGCTCTTGGATTGTCAGTTAGTTAAAACAGAAAAGCCAGCTAGCATTTCTCCTAATGAACAATATGAATTATAACCCTCACCCCCAACAAAATCATTTTTGCTTCAGGATGATGCAGGTTTTAAAACAACTGATTCTCCTGAAAGTTGAGATGCACAATATTTAAAACAATATTGGAATTCTTCTAGGTGTTTGACTCCAGTTGACATGAAGAACACTGGAACTTCATGTACTCTGGGAGCATTTACTAAGACTTCCTGTTACATCTGCTATAAAGCACTTCAACAGATGGACTCCAGAATAGGTCAGTGCACTGTGAAAAGAAAAGGAAACTTAAGTTTTTCCCTTACCTCAGTGGTTTTAACAGAACTGAATTCATGTTATGCAGTTTTTGTTTTTTTTTAAATAATCTTTTATAATCCCATGAAGGAGGGCAATGCCTTTTGGTCTGTCCTGTCTTCCTTCTTTCTGTCAGTTTCATGCAGTATTCTGTCCTATCTAAAATAGATTCATGTTGATGATCCCCAACATCTGATCCATTCTTTCCAGGATTCCAAACATTTTACTGCACCTTCCATTTTGCTTTCTGTTCTCCAGAGTAACAGAAAGTTTGGTCTTTTTGTGATAAAAATTCAAACACCTTGAAGTATTTTGAGGTTAGAAAACAACAATCCCCACACACTGACTTTCCTGTGTCTGTCTGTCTCCATTCATGCAGAGGTAGACAACTGTGGTCTCTCGGACCTGAACATACTCTGGTTTTATAAAAGGTGGGATCTTGCCTGTCGTGCTGCCAGTTAGTATGTAGAACATTTTAGATTTTCTGGCTAAAACTACCGTATGAAAACAGCCTTATGATGGCTTTTACAACTGACTAAGAATATGTAATTTAGAGGGGAGATGCAGGCTTGATGACTCATACACTGATTGGCACTGGGCACTCATGTACAATGTTTCTGTTAACTCTCAACTCTGTTCGCAGAGTCAGTTCTAATCTGCTTGGAATTTTACGACACAAAAACACAGAAGCAATTAGTGACTACTCACCTATTTTTCTCATCTCACTTAAAAAATACACTATTCATAATAATCCATATGGACACTTCACATCTACACATTTCTATCATGTTGGGCCAGAGTCCATGCATGAAAATTGTAACTTAATTTTTGCCTATAGGTTCAAAGCCAAATCTTTCAGACTAAGTGTCTTCTCCTTCCTCTTAAGACAGTGGTTCTCAACCCCTTTGGCAAACCTCTATTTCCAAAAATATTTACATTATAATTCATAACATTAGTTATGGAGTAGCAATGAAAATAATTTTACAGTTGGAGGTGGGTCACCATAACATAAACTGTATTAAAGGGCCACAGCATCAGGAAGATTGAGAACCATAAGAAAGAGTATATAGAAAGAACAGAAAATAAAACCTGACTTATTTACAGTACTTGGTTGTGAATAGGCCAAACTCCATCTGAAGGAATGCCTGGAGCTCTAACAAACAAGAGAGCAAGCGTATCCAAGTCTACAAGGTTTTGAGAGCTATGAGCATATTCTATCAATAATTGCTGTGTAAAAGAGAATGGTGAATTTCTTTCAGGATAATAAATAAGCTTCTAAGTCTCAATTCATAGATTCTGAGTGCTGGGTGACTTTCTACAGGGCCTTGGTCACATGTGGTAAATAAATATGTATGGCACACAACAGAGAAAGCTGTCATATCTAAAAAAGCAAATGCCTTTAAAAACATCAGGAATCCAATCTTAAGCCTAACCCTGCCATTTATGACTAGCCAGAAAGGAAATCATATATTTAAAGTGTATGTATCAATTCACAATACATGACCCTTCTAGTTACATTTACCAGTGAGAAAATGAACTTAGAACAAAATGAAAAGTTGCTTTAAAACTGGTGGCCTCTAACAGAAACCCACAGATGTTATAAAAACCAAGGCTATCTGACCCTAATGTCCAGGCTCTCTCGAACCCCATCTCTCACTTGTAGCTGTCTATGTGAAACAGGCATGTTTACTATAAAGACCAATGCAGCATGCTGTGTGTGCAGCACTCCCTGTCTGCCCCCATTACCCATTACTTGTTTTCATATTTAGTTAATGTCAGGCCACAATCTGACAGGACTGGTGTTTGGCACATAGTTTATGTATATAGCAGTGTGGGGCTATTGCCTCATCAGTTCTTTCTTTGGAACTCCCATGATTCCATCGACATAACTCTCAAAATTATTAATTTTCCCTAGTAACATCATGCCGGTAATGCAAACTCAGCTTATAGTAACTAAAATTTACAGTTTTTTCAACATATATACTAGCCATGTGTGCTTTTTAAAACCCATTTTATTTCTTACTAGACAGTTAAATGGCTGTTTTATATGACACTGCTGAGGGCTCTGGAAGGTATTAGGACTTCGTTCTGATCTCTAGGATTTGCACTGCATTTGTAGGATAAAGGCAAAGGCAGAGGGCAGGTCTGAATGCAGGTGGAGAGAACACTGTGTAGGAATTAGGAGGGGGTCCTGAACGGCACATTCATAATTTCAATTTCAATCTGATCTAGACTGATATGACTAAAACAGCTAAGGGGACAGCTCCACCCACATCACACTGTTACACTTTTCTTTTTCTCACAAATTAGCACGGTGTCTCCCACAAACAAGTCAGGGCAAGAAAACCAAAGACAGATGCTCTACCTGCCTCAGACCACATTGCTCACTGCACTCAAGATACACAATAGAAGGAAAACCCCAAGTGTTTCCACTTCTGTTCACTTATCATAATGTCCCCAAATTAACCAGCTCAGAAAATACCTATTCTGTCTGTTCAGTTCAATCTGAACTTGCAACATTTTTTTCTTCTGTATATAGGCCTATTTTATATTACATTTTAATTTTTTTTTTTTTAAAACTCAGCTGTATACAGTCTTCATGGAAGAAATAATTTCCTGTCAATTTTCAGGCAGCGGATCTGTTAGGGCCTGAAGGAGCTCTTTACCATAAGTAGTGTTCATTCAAGTCAAGGAGCTATGCGGCTGAGGCTGCTCGTCAGGTGGAAGTGCTTGTTGAAAGCCTGATGACCTGGGTTTAAGGGGCAGATAGGAAAGGAGTGACCCCAGAAAGGTAACCTCTGACTTCCTCAGGACCACGGCACCCATGGTAGGCACATAATAAGTAAAAGCTGGTTTGAAAAGTAAAGTTTTCATTTCTGTCATGGTCTAGGGTTGAGCTAGGTTGAAGTACTAAGAGAATGAAGTACCTTTAAGGAAGAACAGGCTTGAAAAAAAGAACAGAATAAAGTACTAACAGACTGTACTAAAAACTCACAGCTAAACAGTTTCCCACATGGCACCTCCATCAAAGAACACCGATTTCATAGTAAAAGCTTTTTTTTTTGGTGGTGGGGGGTTGAGACAGGGTTTCTCTGTGTAACAGTCCTGGCCTGGCTGTCCTGGAACTTGATCTGTAGACCAGGCTGGCCTTGAACTCACAGATATCTGCCTGGATATGCTTCTAGTACTCAATGTTATTAGAGCAATTTGACTCTTACCTTATAGGAAACAACTGAGGGAAACAGCCTTGTGTTTGTGTGTTAACAAATTTCTGAATCTGAAGCACTTGTTTTAAAAGATAGCCCTTGGAAGACTTGTCAATTTTTGTTAAGACCATCTATAAGAAAAGAATTTATTAGAAATAAAATTTATCAATATAGTTTTACACATTTTAACTGTAATTTTTCAGTTAGTTGAGTTGGGTCATGTAAATTTCTTAATCTCAATCTACTTTCTCATCTATAAAATAAAACAAGCTATAAATAATTTGCTGGTAATGAGATAAGCTAAAATATGTCATATATAAAGTGTGCACTGAGTGTTTGCTACTTAACAATGCTTTTAGTACACACAACCATAACACCTTGGGCTTTATTTAAAGATCAGTGAAAACCAGAGTCACATTTGTAACCAACACCAACTGTTTTATATGATTACAGTATATTTTATAGATATTTAAATGAATATAACCTGACTGAGCCACAGGAAGCTGCCAATATGTAACAATTTTGAAACCAAAAAGTTTAATTTTACATGTAATACTCTAAAGGAAAGATTAGATATTGGGTTCTTTGTTATCTATATCGACTATAGTTGTATCCTAGGTAAACCTAGAATGTTACTTATCCAATTACAAAATAGTAGAGGAAGGTCAAAGCATGGGTGATTATAAATCAAGGAAAAGTAACATGTCAATCTACCCGGTTTTCCCAAGGAATATCAAACACTAACATACACACTCTTACTTGAAGCTGGTGGTGATGGGGCTCATCCATGCCATGCAAGTGGTGTATCACTGAACTAGGACTCCCCTAGGCTAAAATTTAAAGTCATCTTTTTGTTTGTTCTTTTCCCCCTTTTTGGGTACCTGGATTATGCTAATATCTTAATTCCTTTTCCAAAGAAGCATTGCAACAGTCCCTAATACGTCATAGGACTTCTGCAAATCTTAAGAAATTCATAATTTCAAGAATACAAACAAAAGTGGTTGCTGAGTTTCATGGCTTTATTCACACAAAACCTCACTGCTTCATTTTAGTAGTTTCTGTCATTTTTGAAAAGTAAATTATAGTCATTGGGTTCTTTTCTTAAAAAGGAACTTTAAAAGTCTATCTGGAAGTATTACAAAGCAAAATGAGGATACTAACCTACCAATCTGCATTTTAGTGTAGGTCAATTTTATGCTGGTAGAAAAAAATATTCCTAAGTTTTTAATTTAACTCTTTATTTCATATGCACTGGTGCTTTGCCTGTACATATGTCTGTGTGATGGTGTCAGATCCCCTGGAACTGGAGTTACAGATAGTTGTGAATTGTTAAGTAGATTCTAGGAAATGAACCTGGGTCCCCTGGAAGAAAAGTAGGGCTCACAATGGCTGAGCCGTCTCTCCAGCCCAGAAAATAATTTTTTTAAGAATATAAAATTTCTACTTGTGTGTGCTGTATTGGAATCTTCTAAGTTTCTGTTGCAGCTTTAGTTACATCTTCATAAGTACTATACTATGAGCTGCTGTTCAAGAGCTAGTCACATGTTTTAGTCAAATGTTTGTATTGCAATAAAAAGAAAAAATCTTGGGAAGGAAAAGCATTTCAGAACACTAAATGAACAGTTTAAGAAACTCTGACTATAACTTTAAAAGCTTGTGTAGCTCCAATATATTAAGAGCACATGCTGTTCTTTCAGAGAACCTGAGTTCGGTTTCCAGCACTCCCAATGGGTGGCTTGCAACCTCCTGTAACTCTAGCTTCAGAGAAATCTGATGCCCTCTGCTGGACTTCATAAGTATCTGCATATAGCCTGAGCATATGTATGTACAGGTGTTCTTATTCTGCCTGTTTCTCTTCCCCCCTCTCCATGAATTTAAAAACTTAAAACCAAGAGAAGGAAAAAGAGAAAGTGTCACAGAACTTAAAGGCACTTTCGATTTTTTTTTTTTGTGTGTGTATGATGTATACTTGTGTTATGTGTGTAAGAGTGTGTATGTATATACATGCACATTTGTCTGCCTGCAGAAACCAAAGGAGGATATGTCTTCTCCATCACTCTTGCCTTTCCCTTTGAGCTAGGGCCTCTAACTGAATCTGGAGCTGGGATGGTGGTCAGCAATCACGTGATCCTCTGGTCTCCAACATCTATATCACTAGGGTTTATGGGGATGCATGTGACCACACAGCTCATGTGGGTGTTAAGGACTAGAACTTAGGTTCTCATGCTTGTGTAGCAAGCATTCCTACCCATGGAACCACTTCCCCAGCCACTCCTCTATCTTCGGAGGGAATGCCTGTTCACTACCAACAAGTATACGTGCATATTTATATGCATCCCGAACTGTGATTTCTAACTGCTACCATAACTTTAAGGACACACTTACCACATAAGGCAATGCAAACTCTTCACACATTTCTATGGCAATATTGTCTAACTTGGTGATTCCAACAACACTATCCACTAGCAAAAATGTTCTCTTCAGGCTGTAAGAATAGAAAGAAAAGGAATGGCAATATGATATATTCATTCATCTGTCTCATCCTAGGAACTTCATTCTGTAGTTCAATAGGACTCAATGCAGTTTGTTGTACTTTCAATAATTAAATTTGCTAAATACCAATTTATTTCAATAAGAACATATTAAGCCTACTGAGTCTTAACAGAAAGATACATGAGACCCTTCCTGTAAGACCTTAAAGTCTAGTGGAAAAGAGACTAAATGAAATTTATTGTAGTTTTAAATATTACTTTAATTTTCATCTTTTATATTTAAAACTACAAGAAACAAATTTTTATATATATGCACACACACACGCACACACACACACACACACACACTTTGTGATACTGACATCAAATCCAGAGTCTTTAGCAAGTTAGGCAAGTACTCTTCCTGAGCTACATCCTTGGTCCTTTTTTAATTTTTAAATGAATAGTTTTTTCTTTTTGTTTTTTTCAAGACAGGTTTTCACTGTGTAACCCTGGCTATCCTGGAACTCTCTTTGTACACCAGGCTAGCCTCAAACTCAGAGGTCCACATGCCACTGCCTCTGTAATTAAAGGCATGCAAGCACCACTGCCCACTATGAATAACTTTTTATATTTATACTTCATAAGCCTAACATCATTTTCCTCTAGATTGTGTGATTCTTGAAACACATTATTTTGCTTGATTCCTTATGGAGATCAAAAAATATAACATTTCCAGAGTTTGCAATGACTGATCTACTTTAAGATAGGACATACATTTTATTTAAATCAATTAGCTAATAATTTTCATTTTCATAATTAGCTAGCTGGTTTTTTTTAAAAAATAAACTAATTGTTGCACGCCCTTTATTGTTTCACCTTGAGAAAATAAATGAGTGAGCTATAGGCAGAGCTATAGGCAGTGTATACCCGGTCCTCAATATTGTATTGCAGAGGATAAAATGTACCTACAAATAAGTCATTTGATAAATCTGAAGGAGTTGTCATGTGTAGAATACCCCTGATTTAAAAAAGTGCTTTGGTACTAAATGTGTAACTATTGTAAGAAAAAAGTTTCCTTACTTCTTTCGTTCTTTCAGATAGGTCTCTACCATGTCAACAAAGTCTTCTGGGGCTCTATAGCCATACCCTGGCATGTCCACCAATGTAAAATATTTTCCAACTTTGAAAAAATTCATTTTCTTTGTGTGCCCCTGATAAAGTAAATGGGAAAAAAAAAAAAAGCTGGCTTAAAATATGTCCTTTACTTCATGACTAGAACTGTTGTCTACTCAATCAACAAATATTTATTAAAAGTTGAGGTATATGAAGACTAGTGGCCACCAATAATTAAGTCATAATTAAATCTCTTCAATTTGTTTTTTAAAATAAAATGTTTAGCTTAAACATTTCACATTTCATATTTAAAAGACATAGATAAAATATTTTAGAATCTTTCCTATTTTGCTGTCTATGAACATCATCCAGATTTAAGTTGTATGTCTGCCATTAGTCAGTTCACTGATGAACATCACACACAGAGGAATGAATTGCGGTGCAGATCAAATCTTTATCCCATTATACAGATTTTTCTAACACCCATATCCAAAGTCTGACATTCCTTGTCTGCAAACTAGTGTTTCCCTAAACCAAGATGTTTTGTGTGTGGGTTTTAGTGTCCTCATAGACATTTTTTTAAAGACTGTGCAACACCATAATTATAAAAATAAAGTGTGATTAAAATTGATGCAATGACAAAATATGGCTACTAATGCTTTTGTGTTTATGAAAACACTTAGGAATCAGAAAAGGAAAGACAATTTAACACCAATTGTTTAGATCTTAGAAAAGATACTATCAAAGGAGAGGAATTTTTGTTTGTTTGTTCATTTTATAAATAATGATTAAGTTCCTGGTCAGCTATCTGTCCATCTGTTAGAAAGTGTTTTTAGAACTGTATGTTTGAGAGTGAAAAGAATCAATTTTATCTATTGTCTGTCCTCTTATACAAGAATGGAATTCATCCTATCTAAAAGTCATTGTTTAGCTGGCTTATTTTATTTGGTGAGGAAGAGGAGTGAAGATGAAGTGTTAAGGAATGGAATCATTACTGAGAAGACAGAGAATCTATTACATGAAGTGGGGAGAAAAAAACCTAGTGGTTTCATGAAAGGGCTCAAACATAAGGAAAGGGGCAGGGAAGGGTGAGCATTATAGCTGGTGGGACTGGTCTGCCATAAGGACACCAATGTAAGGGGAACCAGAGGTGAGTTTTGAGAAAAGGCTAATTTAGATACTAGCTGAGTCTGCAACACTGAAAAGGAAGTAGAAGGAAGGGGAAATGACGAAGAACAGTAGAGCAGAGTGTAACTGTGAAAACAAGCATGGAGAGCCTTGGGTAAAAGAATAAGCATGACTGGTTTATATGCAAGATGTATGAGCGTGTGTGTAGAGGAGACATAAAAGATTACAGAAGGTAAATTTTAAACTCCTTTTTCCTACAACGAATGTGGAACTAGATGCTATTATATAAGGAAACAGAAAACAGTAACAAAATGCTTAATTTGCCAGTTGGTGATGTGTCTAAAGGATGCTTTCCTCAAGATATTGGCAAGACCTCTACAGTCAATTCGGACATCCCGTTTTTCAGGCAATACACAGGCACTAACGACATGTCTTACCTTATTATTTGTTTAAAAGAAATCTCTTCTCTAGGAACTTAGCAATTATGATCTCTTGCACCTTCCAAAACTTAGGTCTCATTTTAGTAAATTCAAGAGATACCCAGCATACCGGTTTTTTTGAGACTCTGACTTCTACATCAGGGGCCAGCGAAAACAAGGCCTTTATCAAGGACGATTTTCCAACATTGCTTCGGCCTATGAAACATACCTAGTATGAGGGGCAAAAAGGAGAGCTGAGAGAACTGAACTGTGGTTTATTTACTAAATGTTCTATTTGCGGGGCTGGAGAGAGATATGGCGCCGTGGTTAAGTGCACTTGTTGCTAGAGGAATCTGGTTCAATTCCCAGCCCATGTGGCTGCTCACAAACGCCAGAAACCCCAGCTCTAGGAGGATCGGATGTCCTCTTTTGGCTTCTGAAGGAAACCCGCAAGCGCGTGGTGCACAGACACGCCTGCAGGCAAAACAATCGAAATAAAATAAAGCACTGGCTACTGTTCAGGAGGATCGGGGTTCGATTCGCAGCACCCACATTGCGGCTCACCGCGGTCCTCCACGGATATTGCACAAGAGGCGGTGCATCTATACCGGGTTTTCTGTGTGTTGGACTTTCAAAGTCTCTCACGCTGGGGGACAAGACATGAGCACTGGTGAACTCGGCTGTCTCACCTCCGGCTGCCGCAGGATCGGGGCGTGGTCTAGGCGAACCGCGGAGCTGAGGTACTCGATGCGGTTCCGGGCCGTGGCCTCGAAGACGCTCTCCGCCCTCGCGATGTCCTCCAGGCTCGGGTCGAAGAGTCTCTGTTCGATAAGGCCTGACTCGGTGTCCGGGACGAGGTGCTGTGCCAGTCCCCGCAGCGGGTACACGACTCTCGTTTGCTGTTTCTGAGGTAGCCTTAGCACTTCAGCAAAAGCAGAGGATGTGCTGTAATACCGGGGCCAGCGCCCCAGTGCTGGCGCCATCTCAGCCAGCTTCCCGAGCCCACGCCACGGTCCTGCAGCCACCATTTTTCTCTCCCAGAATCCTGTTCATAGGGTCTGACAGCACGAGTGAGAGTCTCCCGGCCGCGGCGCCTGCTGGGAATTGTAGTTTTCTAGGGCCTTTTCGCCCGCTCAAGCTTGTCACTGCCGAAGACTGCTAGGATGGGGGGGTTGGGGATGGGGGTGGGGAGGCCGCTGACTTTAACACCTTGGTCTTACCGACTGTGCATCAGGTTGGTGTTTTCTGTGGGAAAGTCTTCAGCGGTTTCCAGAGGTGAGAAACCTACCTCGTCCTGTGATCTTTGAGGCACAAGGGAAGCAAAGCTCTAGTGGATTCCAAGCCCGTTGTGCCTTCTGTTTCGGGTCATCTTACCGATGATTGACATTTATCGTACGTTCACAGTACGGAGAAAAGCATGCTTGCAAAAATTAAATGAGCTGGTGAGAAATGTGGTTGGAATAGCCCCTTATTTTCAGAGAAGGGACTGTATCTCTCCAGCAGACATGCAATTGGAGGGGCAGCTGAGAACTCACATCCAGATCCATAAACAGGAAACAGAGCTGGGAATGACCTGAGGCCTTTCAAGCCTCAAAATGCAGCCCCACCTCCAACCTTCTAATCATTTCCAAACAAACCTGAGACCAAGTTTTCAAACCTACGAGTTCATTCTCAATCAAACCACCACAAACATTTAATCACCATTTTCCCCTCTGTCACGCTGTTATTTTTAAAATCATCTGTTTATACCCGGCACATAAATTTTAGAAAGATGACTTAGAGACAATGTATGCTGCTATATTTTCTCTGGAATTATATGATCAAACTCTTCCCAGTGAGACAGAAGATCAAAATAAGACATGCATTTAACAGTTAGATCTACTAGTGAGGGCAGAAAACTAGGATGGATTTAGAGGAACAAATCCCATTAAAGTTGCCATGGGAATCATAAAGAGCACAGAAAATTGTGGAAGTTCAGGAAAATCAAGCCAAAATCAGTATAGAAGATCACATCTGGTAAATGAAATCTTGCAATAGCTTCCAGCAATACTCTGCCCTTGGTTTCTGGTGTTTTGTCAACATGAAGTAGATATTAGTCTGTATATCAGCGATATATTAGGAGTCGGGATCTAGCTTTATACACCAGAGGTTTGTCTGAAGTAACACAATACAGATTAGAAAAACACATAGTCTGTACAGAACATACAATGTCCAAAGTCGAATTCTTAATATTGCCTCTTTCTCCCCTGTTCTGTTGGTTTTGCATTCATTCCTGTCACATTAAATGACATCAGTATTCTTTCAATTTATCCAGCCAGACTTCTTGAGAGAAAGTCTTGATTTCTTTCCTTATAGCCTATACTTAATCTATCAGCAATCTTGCTGATTTAATCTTTGGCACATCCTGAATTTGAGTCTTTAGCAGATCCACTGTTAGTATCACATTCCCAGTCCCCATTACTTCTCACCTAGGTAATTGCTGTAGCTTCCAAAAACTGGTTGTCTACCATTGCTTTTTACTCCTTTGGCACATTCCTGCCATAACAGCAAACATTACTCTGTTAAAATGGAAGTGAAAATCTCCAGCATCTTCCTGTCTCAGAGAAAAGTCAAAGTTCTCCTAGTAACTTAAGAAGCATAGGTAGCCCTGCCTCTCTGCAGACACCTGCCTGGAATGCTTCCTTCCAGAGGCTACAGAGTTTGCTTCTTTACCATTTGGAGTGTTTGTGGCTATCCTTCTGAAGAAGTGGCTTCAATTTTGAGATAGCTCACCATGGAGTTAACACTTAAAAAAAAATCAGTATGACATAGACAGGTATTGCATAGTCCTTAGAGTAATTTTTATTTTATTTATTTTTTTGGGGGGGGTAGTTTTTGAGACAGAGTTTGTTACATAGGTCAGACTAGCCTCAAATTCATGATCCTTTTGTCTCAGCCTTCTGACTTATGTACCACCACACCCCAGATTTAGAGCTCTACCCTGCCAGGCTTAGCTGTTAAGGACAGGAAGGAGGTTGGTATATCAGTGAAGAGATCATGCTATTCATGATCATCACAGTTGTTTTTCCTTTGTTGTCTGTCTCTGAAATGAATGCCTTTTTGGCTTCAAACAATCATGAGCTATGTACAACCAGTAGGTATCAAGTTTAGCCATTCCATCTAATCCGAGAAGGCAAGCAAGCCTTGTAGGCCTAGACAGGTAGACTGAATCATGGACATCAGAGAGTCAGCAAATACAAAACTCACACAGGTAAGCTCTTGTTCTAGTTTAGACACACCACACTTTGTTTTTTGTTTTTATTTTTAAATTAGAAACAATCTTATTTTACATATCAGTCTCAGTTCCCTCTTCCTCCCATCCTCCCCTGTGCCCTCACTGACCTCCAATCCCAACCCCCATCCACTCCCCAGGGAGAGTGAGGCCTTCCATGGAGGATCATCAAAATCTGTCACATCATTTGGAGCAGGGCCTAGGCGCCCCCCCCCTCCATGTATCTGGGCTGAGAGAGTATCCCTCCATGGAAGAATGGGCTCCCAAAGTTCATTCCTGCACTAGGGATAAATACTGGTTCCACTGACAGAGGCCCTATAGACTGTCCAGGCCTCCCAACTGTCATCCACTTTCAGGGGTGCTGGTTCTGTCCAATGCTGGTTCCCCAGCTTTATGACTGGGGTCCGTGAGCCCCCACTTGCTCAGATCAGCTGTTTTTTGTGGGTTTCCCCAGTGTGGTCTTTACCCTTTTGCTATCACTTCTCCCTCTCCTACAACTGGATTCCAGGAGTTCAGCTCAGTGCTTAACTGTGGATCTCTGCTTCTACTTCCATCATCTACTGGATGAAGCTTCTTGGATGACATTTAAGGTAGTCATCAATCTCATTATAGGGGAAAGGCATTTAAGGTAGCCTCTCCACTATTGCTTAGATTGTTAGTTGGGGGTCATCCTTGTGGATCTCTGAACATTTCCCTAGTGCCATATTTCTTTTTAAACCTATAATGGTATCCCTTTTCTTGCTCTTCTCTATTCTTCCCCAAACTCAATCTTCCTGATCCCTCATGTTCCCCCCTCTCCTTTTCTCCCCTTCTCTTTCTACTACCTTCCTTCCCTCTCCCCCCAAGCTCCCAATTTGCTCAGGAGCTCCTGTCCCTTTCCCCTTCTGAGGGTGACAATATGTATCTTTCTTAGGGTCCTCCTTGTTTCCTAGCTTCTCTGGGGGTATAGATTGAGACTGGTAATCCTTTGCTCTATGTCTGATATCCATATATGAATGAGTACATACCATGTTTGTCTTTTTTGAGACTGGGTTTCCTCACTCAGGATAGTTTCTTCTAGTTCCAATGCCTGCGAATTTCAAGATTTCATTGTTTTTGTTTTTTTTTTTTTTTCCTGCTAAGTAATACTCCATTGTGTAAATGTACCCAATTTTCTTTATCCATTCTTCGGATGAGGGACCTAGGTTGCTTCTAGGTTCTAACTATTATAAATAATGGTGCTATGAGCATAGTTGAACAGATGTCCTTGTTGTAGGAATGTGCATCCTTTGGGTCGATGCCTAAGAGTGGAATTGCTGGGTTTGAGGTGGACTGATTCCCATTTTCCTGAGAAACTGCCATACTGATTTCCAAAGTGTCTGTATAAGTTTGTAGCCCCACCAGCAATGGAGGAGTGTTCCCCTTTCTCCATATCCTCTCCAGCATAAACTGTCATTGGTGTTTTTTATTTTAGCCATTCTCAGAGGTGTTTTGATTTGCATTTCTCTGATGGCTAAGGATGTTGAGCAATTTCTTAAGTGTCTTTCAGCCATTTTAGATTCCTCTATTAAGAATTTTCTATTTCTATACTCCACTTCTTAATTGAATTTTTTGGAACACACCACAGTTTGAATGTCTGTATAGAGATAAGAACAGAGACAATAGGAAAGTTTGCTTTTGGATATAGGAAGAGGTTATGGATTAGTATGCAGTGTTTGTTTTTACAAAGGTTCTTTCTTACTTTTACTTTCTTCTTCTTAACAACAGTAATTACAATTTACTTGTTAAAATAGCTTGCATGGTGGTGGTACCTGTACTGCTAGCACTTGGGAAGTAGAGGAAGGAGGACCAGAAGTTCAAGGCCATTTTCAGCTACATAGCAAATTTGAGGTGAGCTTGAATTTCATAGAGCCTATCTCAAAAACATTATTGAATGTTTTATGTTAAAGGAATTGATTTAAGTATCAGGAATCAATTATGGGAAAAGCCTGGTCATATTCAAATTGAGGACTTGCAATGGGAAGGAAACAGTGGAAGAAAGAAGCATTATATATAGAGTGACATGGAGAAACACCAATACATGAGTTGCCTAATTTGTTATAACTACTGTTGGAATGACTTATTTAAGTTTAAAATTTATTTTAAAAAATCTAGGTGTGTGTGTGTGTGTGTGTGTGTGTGTGTGTGTGCCATGTGTGTGGATATCAGCAGAGGCCAGAAGAGAGTGTTGGATCCTCTGGGACTGACATTATAGAAGGTTGTGATTGTCTCAACATGGGTGCTGGTAGCCAAATCCAGGTCCTTTGGATGAGCAGTACATTTTCTTAAACACTGAGCTATCTTTCCATGGCAACTTTAAAATTTCTTTAATTATATTTTAACATCTCTGTGAAACTTTCTTTTTAAACAACTATACTAGCTATAACTCAGTACACAGGTTTGTGACCCCCCAGCACATGCAACATGGTGTGTGACTTTTAAATCTAATTTATTTTTGGAGGTACAGGTTATTTCATGTGAGAGTCCCTATTACCATCTTGAAAAATAACAGATGTATTTCCCATGACCATCTTTGATAGTTTATCAAATTATTGAATTTCATTTATATCTCATTAATGTTCTTTTATAGAATGTCTTCAACAACTTCAAAGAATTGTGTTGTTTTTCTCCTCTATGTAGACTTTTGAGTGTCTTTTAAGGTTGTATCTGACATGCTGACAAATTTCTCTAAAGAGATCTGGAGATTAAATATCAAATACTAGTCATGTAGGAGGTGAGTTCTTAGAATAATTTGGGTTCTGAGAGAAAAATAAAAAATTGTTTCCATCAAGTTTTTTTTCAGCCAATAGAAAGCAAGCTGCTTTAAACAATATTTCCCATCATTAATTCCGTGTTTCATTCTAACCACAATAATGTTATTATTTTGGAACCCTTTGCCATCTATAGTTTATGCTCTTGTATCAGTTAAACACTTGTATATATATATATATATATACATATATATATATATATATGTGTGTGTGTGTGTGTGTGTGTGTGTGTGTGTGTGTGTGTGTGTGTGTGTGTGTACTGAGGTAATTGAAAAAAGCATGTGTTTTTCTGTTCCAAGTGAAGAATTCATGAACATCTTAATCTTTATTACTTATTAGGTAAAGGTTTTTTTTTTTTGGTGTACAATACTTGATAGTAGTAGTGCTATCAATACTATATTCAATTGTTATATTCAAACCTGTAGAGGTTTGAATGAGAATGGTCCCCACAGACTCAAATATTCGAGTACTTGGTCTTCAGTTGATACAACTATTTGGGAACAGTTAGGAGGTGTGGCCTACTGGAAAAGGTGTGGTACTGGGGGCAGGGTTTGAGGCTTCAGAAGCCCATACCTTTGGCAGCTAGCTGTCTCTGCTTCATGCTTGCAGGTTAAGACATGAACTGTCAGCCACAGCTTCATGCCTATCTGCTTTCTGTGATGTTCTTTGCCATGAAGGTCATAGACTCCAACTTCTCAAACTGTTAGGGCCCAATACATTCTTTCTGTAAGTTGCTTCGGCCATGGTGTCTTAGCACAGCAACAGAAAAGTAGCTAAGATAATGTCTAAGCTACATCTCATTGCTTTACTGATAGGAATAGCACACTCTTTGCCAGTCTGAAGAAATGAAGCAACGCCCCACAGGTAGACATACTCACACATGTGCCAGTTTTAAACTCATTCACAGATACATTTTTGTCTGGTATCTCCATTCTAGCTTCCAAATTTTCTGATTCATGAATTCAGTATATGGCTGTCTCTGTGACTTGAATTTGTCACAGCAAAAGGATCCAAATTGAACAAATTGAAGGAACAGACTGGAGTTGAAGCCTTGAAAAATAGGCTCAAGTTTCTCAGAGTTCTCTTGCTTAGCACAGGCTGCATTTACACCTGCCAGCAATGAGCTGTCATGTGGGAGTGCTCTTCACAGGAGGACCTCACTGGAACTGGGAGTATTGGGTTTATATCAAGGGCTGACCATGTAGCTATGATGTAGTTGCGTAACCAACTGTACTTTCTGAAACTTCAGATCCTCTGAAGGTAACCATGCATTCAGTATTACTATAGTTTTTATTTTATTTTATTTTTTTTTTGTTTTGTATGTGGTCCTCACTGTCCTGGAACTCATTATGTAGGCCATGTTGGTCTCAAACTCACAGAGATCTGCTTGTCTCTGCCTCTGGCCTGAAAGCTGGGACTTAAGGTATGCACCATCACACATGGCTTTAGTGTTGCTGTAGTTTTTATCTTAATGACCCCTGGGGTCCAGGTGTTAAAGGTTTGGTCAGTCTCAAGAGAGGTAGTATCAAGAGGTTGCATAAATTTAAGAGGTGAGGCCTACTGGGAAGTCTATAGAACAGTGGTTCTCAACGTGTGAGTGAGTCATGACCCTTTTGGAGGGTTGAAGGATCCATTCACAGGGGACACTTAAGACCATTGGGAAAATACAGATATTAACATTATGTTTCATAACACTGGCAAATTTACAGGTATACAGTAGCAATGAAACAATTTTATGGCCAGGGGTCACTACAACATGAGGAACAACATTAAAAGGTCACAGCATTGGGAAGGTTGAGAACCACTGCTCCAGATCACTGGGTATGTACTCCCAGAGGGGTGCTGGAATTCCAATCTCAACCCTCTCCTTTAGTTTCCCATGAAGTAAGCAGTTTTTCCTCTACCAACCCCTCCTGCCAGAGATATGCTGTGCCATTACAAGCCCAAACACAATAGGACTGACTGAAGGCTCCAAAATTATCAGTGTAACAGTTGGTATAAGTTGATCATTTCTAGTATTTGCCATGGCTATAGAAATCTTTTAAACCTAACTCTGAGCAAACAGAGCAAGCACAGAAAACCACTCACAAGTGAGGGAGATGTTCCCCAGTAAAGCAGCCAGAAGCAGTTCAGGGCCAGTCTTAGTGGTAAGCTGGATCTGGCCACTGGCCAATTACGTTTACTCCTTTCTGCACACAAATTTAAAGGGAAAACATTAAAAAGTAAAAAGCTTCTCATTTGTATTTATTGCCACACACACACACACACACACACACACTCACACACACACACACATGCATGCACACATATACAATGTATGTATACAATATTTACATATTTAATGTTTATAATATAGGCTCTGCTTTAAATACAAATAATATCTCTGGAAACGTTTGAGAAAAATGGGGCTGAATTGCCCTATCATTTTAATAAAATGTGCAAACCTCAGAATTCTACATGTTTAGGAAATTTGGTCAACGTCTCAGGCTAGGAAGCAGGACAGTGGCAAAGTGCTTGCCTAATACTCAGGAGGCTCTGAGTTCTGTCCCCACCCCCCACCTTAGCCCCTGATTCTGTACATGCTTCAGCTCCTATAGAGCAGATTCTTGGCTGACTAAATGAGGCTGGAGTACTAAGCTGGAATTGGGGACTACTATGTTATGGAGCATTTCCTTTAACTTCTTACCCTCTTTCATGAGCTGGGCTATCAGTTACTAGAGAGAGAGAGAATTTGCTCTCTAGAAAGGCATATTGTCTATGGTAGGGATCCTAGGGGGTTTCCTGATAATAGGATAGCATATCAAACCACAATGGTATGGTTCTCTTCATTCAGCCTATTTTGTCTGATACTAACCACTTCCAGAAATACTCTCATATTGTCATTGGGGTATCCCCAGCCCAGTCAAACTGACACATAAAATCAGCCAACACATGCACAACCATTAGAGACAGACAAGCTTACGCAAAACCAGTAGTCAAGATAACTGGAGTATAAAGAACCCAAATGTTAACTGGGCAGTGGTGGTGCACACCTTTAATCTCAGCACTCGGGAGGCAGACACAGGCAGATTTCTGTGAGTTCGAGGCCAGTTTATTCTACAAGAATAAATAAATAAATAAATAAATAAATAATAAATAGATGAATCCAATGTTTAGCACAATTATGTATGAATTGCCTGTTTTAGGACCCTTCCAAATATAGAGGAGCCATCAAGACAATGCCCAGAACTCTAATAGCAACATCTTTGATATTTTCCTAAACATTTAGCCTTTTGGAAATGGATTTACATAAAAAATGAAAGTTATACATGGTAAGGAGGTTAGGGCATATTTAAACATTTTGAATTATTTTGTTTATTACATGTGTTTGGTGTGTGTGAGTGTATGTACTCCGTACACCTTGACCCACATGTGGTCCTCAGAATTGTAAGCTAAATCCATATCCCTTCTTCCAAAAGTGTTTACCAAGACATTCTTTCCCACAGGACTGATGCACAAGGAGATGCTAGCATTAAGAACATGACTCCCCAATAATAACCGAGCTACATTATAGAACCACAGCAGTTAGGTATGGAGTAAGGAACTGTGTGGGGGGCAGATCTCTGTAGGAAATGGAAATAGAGTGGATAGTTATGGATGGATGTGGGGGAGCTGGAGCTGGGGATGGGGAGGGAAGAGGGAGATGAAGGGAGGGACGGAGAGAGAAAGAGACAGCTAAAATTAAGGACTATTTGAGGGCTAGTATGGAAACCTAATACAGTAGACGCTTCCTAAAATATACACCTATATGAAGGTGATCTAAATGAAATTCCCAAATAACAGGTGAGACAGCTCCCACTGGTCATCACTTGTTACAAAATGAAGTTTTGGGATTGGGTTACATCTAATTGAGTTGTTGGCCAAAGGGGCTCTGTGGGAACAAACCAAGCTGTTGCAACAACACATATAGATTGCTCCAACAACTGGCAGCAAAGTCCCATTGCTGAAGACAACACCTACACAACTCATCGAATGTGGAGGAGTCTAGCTGGGTACCTACAAAGAGCCTTCACCCCTACATGCTGGCATCCTTTGTATAAGAAGATACTCTACATGCAGCCAAAGAAGAAGCACAAACACCAAACCAGCCACATCTACAATGGTGCCCTGACTACAAGATACCCTGGAGTAATGGCCACAGCCTATGGGAGTAAACAATCAATATCTGATTTGACTTAAGGTTCACTCCATGAGAGGGAACTGGTGCCTAACATTGCTTGGGTGCCCAGGGACCTAAGACTGGATATCTCAAGGACTTAGAGTAAAACCAAATACTACTTTTCTAAAAAGAAGAAAGAGAAAAAAAGCAAATGTAGCAATAGAATGACTCCTATATATTTTGCTGTACTCAGATCAGTTCCTTATTCATCTATCCTGAAAGTTTTCTCCTGCAGTAAATGGGAACAAACACAAAGACTCACATCCAGAAAACATGCAGAGAGTGAGAGATGTTGGGATACTCAGTCCTAAATGGGATGTCTCCATCAAATCCCTCTCCTCAGGGCTCAGGGAACCCTGGGAAAGAGGCAGTAGAAAGAGTGTTAGAGCTAGATGTGATGGAGGACACCAAGGAAACAAAGACCTCTAAATCTAAGTCAACATGATCGACACACATAAGAACTCAAAAGACTGAGGCAGCAGGCACAGGGCTGATAGGGGCTCCTAGAGCTGAAAAGACAAATGGATACATGTCCCATTCCTAATTGGGAAGCTATCTCCAATTGATAACCACTTGCAAATGCAAATTTAGTTTTCTCCAAGTGAGTCACACTAGGAAAGCAAATTACTCTTAAGGGTAGGGTAGGCTATATGACTAGCAATAGATGGTCAATGGAGAAGGAACTCAATAGCATTTTTGGAAGTTTTTTTTATCTCATAATGTCATGACAAGGCTTGCCTTTCATTTCTTTGGAACACATTCTATCTATCTGTCTATCTGTCTGATCTATCTATCTATCTATCTATCTATTTATCTATCTATCTATCTACCTATCTAATTTTCTACTCCTTTTACCCTACAGGTCTTTTGTGTATATATTATTTTTTTCTGGTTTAGTTCTTATAGGATTCCTGAGTGTGTGAATGAGTGGATCTCAGTGTTTATACTTATATTTTATGCCTTTTCTTTGGCACTTTTCCTCCTTTTCTTTGGCTCCTTTCCTTATGTTTGCTTATTTTGTCCTACTCCAATGTGATAGTTTTTGTTTTGTCTTATTACACTATATTTTGTTATTATCCTTTAGAAACCTGTTTGTTTTGTAATTAGAGCAAGAGAGGGGGTAGATTTGCATGGGAGGAGGGTGGGGAGGAACTGGGAGGAGTGGAGAGAGGGGAAATCACAATTGGGACATATTATGTGAGAAAGAATTTATTTTATTTTCAATAAAAAGAACAAACAAACAAAAAACAAACAAAAAAGGAAGTGACTTCTCTGCCTAAATATGGCCTGAACAAGAAAGAGGGAAAACCCAGGAAGCCTCAACTGTATACAAAGAACTACAGGCCACTAAGGAATGCTGAGAGTGGGAGAAATAGTCTCTCCCAGGGAAGAACGCACCAATTGTTTATCTAATACCAAATGGTCAGTCCTGAAGCACATTACAAATAACATTATACAGACTTAACAGGCTGTTCTTATGTATTTAAAAACAAATATGTATGTATACATATACACACACAAATATATATACATATATAAATATTATATACAAAATAGTTATTATCTGTATACACATATATGTAACAACAAAGAAAAAGTGACTGAATTTGAAAGGGAGTTAGGGGAAATATGGGAATGGTTAGAGCAGTGATTCTCAACCTGTGGGTTATGGCACCTTTGGGGGTCAAATGACCCTTTCACAGGGGTCACCTAAGATCATCAGAAAACACAAATATTTACATGATGATTCATAACAGTAGCAAAATTACAGTTATGGAGTAGCAATGAAAATAATTTTATGGTTAGGGACCACCCCAACATGAGGGACTATTAAAGGTCACGGCATCAGGAAAGTTGAAAACCACTGGGTTAGAAGGAATAAGAGAAGGGAAGGATGATGTAATTATATTGTACACTCAAAAAATAAAAACAATATATAATAAAAAAATGACTTCTATCTGAAGATGGAGGCATGGCTGTTTGTGGTCCCTCTACCATCGTTTCTGGCATTCCTAATTTGAAAAATCCAGGTTTATAGGTCAACCATAGTTCTACCTCATCTGAGTTCGTTTTTCACTAAAGTTGATACAACACAACCAGGAGCTTGGTTACAATTGTTTTGTTTACACTCAGGGCAACATCGTTAGAAGCAGGACATTATTTCTCATGGGTTTAGTTGCTGCACTATGTTCAGCCAAGTAAAATATGGAAACACTAAGTCTGAAAAAGATCTTATCTACTTCCTTTTCTTGATAGGGAGCATTCAAAATTGAAATATTTCAACAGTCCCATAATCCTTACTTCTTCTTTTCCCAACATGAGATAATCATAAGAGCATTTTAAATAAAACTTCTGTAGGTATACTTTCAGATCTTATTAAATCAGTCCCAAATTATCATCAATACTGTATATTAAATTACAAAATCATTAGTAGAAAAATAGTTACAGAAACATAACTTAGCTGTTAATGTAACAAACTTTTTTAGGGAAAAGAACTCATCTGAATGTGGAACTGGGGGCTTGTAAAGTTCTGATACTTCATGTATGGAATGCCCAAGCTTTTACGGCTCATTAATGTTAACAACTGATACAAATGACCAAACAAGATGAATATTGTAAAAGACCACACCGAAGAAGGTTGTGATGAAAGAATGCAGCTGGGAAATGCAAGGATTCTTGAGGTTTTGTTATCTGTTCTTTTTGTTTGACTTGTCTATAAGTTAAATGTCACAGATTTTGCTTTTCAAAAAACATGCTCTTGAATGTGTAGCTTTATCTCCATTTATTCCAATGTACACACACAAGGGAGGTTGGATGAAACAGTCAGGTTCGGGGAACTTGCTAAAGAAGAAACAATGGTGACTTGCTGATACATGACATGAAAATAAGGGGAAGTAAGAAACCAAGGAAAGGGACATTTGCGTGACAGCAGATGAAGACCTTTAGACCAGCTCTTCCATTGGAGACAAGTAGAAAAGTTGGACATCATAGTATTAATAAAATCTGCCAGCAGGTAGGAAAGCTAGCCAGGTGATGTTGAATTACCTGTGTAAGGTCCATAAGAAGAAAGAAAGGAAAAGGAAGAAAGAAATAAGGAAGGAAGGAAGGAAGGAAGGAAGGAAGGAAGGAAGGAAGGAAGAAAGGAAGGAAGGAAGAAGAAAAGTAGAAGGGCTGGACATAGTGTTGTTTTACCCTGGTGATGCTTGCTGAGTGTTCTACAAGAGCTGGTTAAAAAATTAGCAGTGTCACCATGACTGGAGGGAGGGAGGGCCTAGTCCCTATTCCAAATGACTTGACAGATTTTGTTGACCCCTCTTGGAAGGCATCACCCTCCCTGTGGAGGGGGGGGAGTGGAATGGGATGGGAGGGTGATGGGGGGGGATGGGAGAGAGAGGGAGAGAGAGAGGGAAGGAGGGAGAGAGAGGGAACTGGGATCAATATGTAAAATAAGAAAAAAAAATTAGCAGTGTTTCCATCAGCTGCTTAAATGGAGAACACTGGATGAAGTAGGGCTGAGTGGACTATAAAATCTCCCCTCACCTAGACTTTGTTCGTGTTTTGAGTCTCAGGATGTCACCCTCTACTCCTAGTCATATCTTAGGATAAAGATGCTGTGTTCACAGATTCCTGGAAGAAGTACATGAAAATCACATCCAGAGGAAGATAAGAATCACCAAGGGGCTCAAATTACCTCTACATTTCTACATTACCTCTACACATTTGCTCACTGTGTAGACCAGACTGGTTTCAAAAACCAGAGATCCTCTTGCCTCTGCATCTTCTTCCTGAGTGCTAAGATTAAAGGCATGCACCATCACCAGCCAGCATGACACAATCTTAAGAAAAGAATCAAACTGTCATTCTAGAACAGAAAAAAAGTTAAGACATAGAGGTGAAGTTCACCATTAGCAATACAGTTTTAACAGCTACTTCAAAAAAGAAACTCACAATTTTCTTAAACTTTACATTTAACACATTGGATTCTGACCTATCTGCTGTAAACACTACATGATTATAGAATACAGCATGGTTAGCTATATATAAATTGAAGACAACATTTTTAACCCACTGGGAGGCTAAAGCCATAATAATTAATTCAACAGAACATTTACCATTACCTTGAGAAATCTTGAGCCGATGAAATTCAAATGAATTGCAGAAAACACCAGATTTTTTGACTGCTGTGTTTTTCATGTTTTATATTATTTTACCAGAAGGCCACAAGGAATTTATTTATTTTATAATTAAATACTATCTGAGGCATTTAAGATAATCTCACTTGGAGTATTCTTCAACTTTTCTGCCTTAGTAATTATTGAAGGTCAGAAGATCATTGTCTGAATTTAGAATATTTTGCCACATTGGTAGTTTTTAGGCAAGATATGTGACAGTGATTTTCATCTTCTTTTTTGTGGGGGGGAGTTGACTTCTGTATTTTTCTGGACTTCCCAATTGCCACCTACAACTAAAAGCTTCTTTAAAAGGGAAATACCTTAATGCAGAAAATACTTCAAGATTGCATTTTCAGTAAGATTTCCCATTTACTAGGCTTCTGGGGGAAGGAGAGATAAGTACAGCTAGTAGCACATAAAACCACTGTGTCTGAGCACAGAACTGGATCTGATAATTTCCCAGTATTTATCCTCATGGCAGACACTGGAAGATGCGTGTAAAGGACTTAGCGATTCCAGATTTGATGGTGTTCAGGCCTTTTGTGGATTGTCGAATCCAGGTCTTCCTGTAGCCTTCTGTTGTGACTGATGGGTGTGAAGCTTAAACCTGGTTACTTGAGACCCATGGAGAACAACTCTAAAGGAGGATTTATGCTCTGGAGCTCTGTACTGGATTCCCTTTGTCTTGTGTAGTGTTCTTCCCCTGTTCCACCACCTTCCTCTATCCCTTCATTTGTACAAATAATGGCCTAAACTTTTTCCTCACACCAAATTCCATCTCTGAGTTTCTTTTCCACAGTACCCAATGGTAGCACTCTTCAACTTTTCCTGAAATGAGCCATGGAGTCTATTATGCATCATTTTTTATATTGTTTAATTAAATCTCCTCAGCAATTCAAAAAATCCATTATTGCTCTTTTAAATGACATGTCTAACCATTAGGTAATCATTGAATTTTTTTTATGGAGACAAGTTCTCGCTATGTAGTTGTGAATGTCATGAAGCTTGCTATGTAGACCAGGTTGGCTTCAAACTTATGGAGATCTATTTGCCTCTGCCTGCCTCTGCTTCATGAATTCTGGAATTAAAGGTAAGCATCACCATGCCTGGCTATGTAATGTTTAATAAATTTACAGATGATATTAAATGTGCAAGTGTGTAGCATATGTTATGTTCAAAATCTCAAAGAGAAATATCTAGCACTAGGGAAATGTACAGAGATCTACAAGGATGACCCCAACTAACAATCTAAGCAATAGTGGAGAAGCTATCTTAAATGTCCTTCCCCGATAATGAGATTGATGAATACCTTATATGCCATCCTAGAGCCTTCATCTAGTAGCTGATGGAAGCAAAAGCAGACACCCACAGCTAAACACTGAGCTGAACTCCTGGAATCCAGTTGCAGAGAGGGAGGAGTGATGAGCAAAGGGGTCAAGGCCAGACTGGAGAAATCCACAGGAAATCCACAGCTGACCTGGACAAGGGGGGGCTCATGGACTCCAGTCTGACACTGGGAAACCAGCATGGGACCGACCCAGACTCCCTGAATGTGGGTGTTAGTAAGGAGGACTGGGCAGTCTATGGAGCCTCTGGTAGTGGATCAGTATTTATCCCTGGTATACGAATGGACTTTGGGAGCCCATTCCACATAGAGGGATACTCCGTCAGCATAGACATATGGGGGAGGGCCTAAGCCCTGTTCCAAATGATATGACAGACTTTGAAGACACCCCATGGAAGGTCTCACCCTCCCTGGGGAGGAATGGGGTTTGGTGGTAGGACACACAGGAGGACGGGGGGGGTGTACAGGAACTGGGATTGACATGTAAAATAAGATTGTTTCAAATTTAAATAAAAAATTATCAAAAATTAAAAAAAATTCAAAGTGGAGCTATTAGCTGAATTTATCAAATACAATTTTGAAAATATTGGTTTCATAAAATTGTCTTCAGTTGGCAGCAGGAAGCAATATTAGTATAAACTAAATTATAGCACATGGTTTATTTATTAAATAATCACACAAAAACAAAACTCAATGAAATAATAAGTGTGTGAAATTGAAAGAGAAAAATAAATGACAGATGAGTACTTCCTGGAAGACCTATTGAAGACAAGGCAGAGTATTAGAAAGGGGCTCGAAAATGAAAGTCTAATTAATCAAGTACCTACCTATGAAGTAGGCTTTCTTAGGTCTTAGTCTTGCTTCCATCGTGTGTTGCATGTGTGTCTTTGGCAAATGTACCTAGTCTATTTGGCTAAAAAGGAAAAATGTAAAATGGGAATAAACAGAGAGAATTAAATAGGGTAATATTTGTGAAGTGTTTAGGACTTGGCTTTGGGTGCTAAATATGAGGCTTGGTAAGTGTTATTTGCCATGAACATGACCAGTGAAATCTAGAACTGATTTTCAGCAACAAATGAAGCATCACTAAAGTTTCTTTACGTATAAAAAGATTGCTAAAGTGCTAAACACTGCACATGTTCACCTGTTTGATATTGTATGTACTTTGCTTTTAAGCATCCGTGTCTAATTTTTTTGAATAACTTGTAAAATTATAACGAGATGGTCAGCTCAGCTCTTACATGACACACACGCGAGCACACACAATTTTCTGAAGGTTGTTTTTTATGTTAATGCCATAGTGTAAGTAGAAGTGAAAATTTTCAAGAATAATATCCACATCACACTAGGATGTGAAAGTAGAAGCATGCAGTGTTTGGGCTGCACCCTTTTTTCAGTGCCAGGGACAGAACCTGCTGGGCAGGCACTCAACCACCGGACTACACTCCAGCCCTTTGAGACTGAGACATACTCCCTCCCGAGCAGAAGATGTTTATTGGGATAGCATTTGTAGAATTTTTGAGTAAACTGAAGGTACAAGTTTGTGGTTGTCATGGCTTAAAGGGGCTCTAACTGATAGAAGCTTGCTACACCTTTGGCTTTTGGCTACCACACTGTCTGCCATCCCAGTCTGCTTTGTTTTGTTTTAAATCTACATCACACCATTCTGGCTTTTGGTTTTGTTTTCTTTCTTTCTCAAATTCCCTGATTCTTAATAATAGATAATAGTAAAAGACAGTTGGAGGGTTTGTGTTTCTGCCTGGGCAATTTCTTTCTCTTGATGCTTTCTCATTCTTCTGTTCTGTTTCCTGTGATCTGGTACCAAAAAGTAGCAGGAAGAAACTAGAGCCTTGAGCTTTTTCAGAGAGAATAGTTTACAAGATGCATACACACTCCCCTTATTATGGCGATTCTCACTGCACTTCTTCAGTGGGTGGGGATAAACTCTTGGTGCCTTAATTTAAATGTTTGCTCTTAAGAAGAGAAGGTGCCAGTTGAGAAAGTTTGGATGTGGGGCTTGAGGGTACATGATGTGAGATAGTGATGAGAGAAAAAGTATACTCTTTCCACTATTTTGTGAATTCTATGGTGTGGAAATCACCAGCAGCTCTTACACAGCTGGTTGAAGATCATGGTTTGTTCTCAGATGAGTACACGGGGAGCTTCTCTGTGAAAGGCACATCTAAAATCTCAGACTTGGGGTGGGAGCTGAATCTGAAGAACTCAGAGGCAACAATAGGGAAATGCTCTGATCACTCAGCTCAGCCAGCAGGTCTCCTTGAGACTTTGGCAGGTCTCTTGAGCTGCATTTTGATACTAGCATCAAGCAGGCATTAAAGTAAACAACTAGTAATTGCAACTTTTTTTTGAGGCTGGGAATATGACTCAGTCTATGGTATGCTTGCCTAGTTTGCAAGAAGCCTTGGGTTCAAACACCAGTACCACTTAAACAAGGTGTGGTAGCACATGCCACAGTACAATCTTAGTGCTGGGGAGTGAAGACAGGAAGATCAGGAGTTCAAGGGTCCATTCCATCTCAGAAGTAAATGATAAAGAGAATAAACATTTTATGAAGAAAAACAAAATGAAGCAATGTTTCTCTCTCTCTCTCTCTCTCTCTCTCTCTCTCTCTCTCTCGCTCTCTCTCTCGTGCATGCCATGGTGCATTTGTGAAGGTCAAATGATAACTCTGGAGTTGGTTCTGTTCTCTATCTTTACGTAGTTTCTGGGGATTGTAATCAGGTCTTCAAGCTTGTATGGCAAACATCTTTACCTACTCAGCCATTTTGCTCCTCCCATCATCAAGTAGTTTTGATGACATTAAGAAAAAAAGCTCATGTTGTTATAATAGCAAGTGGAAAAAAAGAATACAGACATGACTAAGGAAATTAGCCAATATCCTTGACATTGCCAGCAGAGAATTTAAGCCTCTGTTGTCAGAACCTAAGTCTTAACAGCTTCATGTGGTGGAAAAACAGTATCACAATTTAAATATTTCTTCGATTTTTTTTCCAGATATCAGATGAATCATTGAACAGAAGTGAGGATAGCTACTGTTCACTCATTGTCGTAGCCCATGTCTTCAAGCCTTTCTTGCTCTTAAGGATCTTATCTCATGTAAATCAGACTGATTCACTGAGAATGCTTGAAAAGGGGAGGGGAGATATATATATATATATATATATATATATATATATATATATTTCAATGTTTGGTAAGAGGGAAGATAGAACTGCTAACTTTGAAAAAAAAATGCATGTCATTTATCTTTTTTCCTGTTTGCAATGTTTTCTTCCCCTTCCTGGAGCACTTCACACTGGGGTAGGAAATTCTTACCACAGAAGTTTTTTTTTTGTTGTTGTTTTTTTCTTTCTTTCTTCCTCTCAACTGTAATTTAAGTGCACATTAACTAGTAACATTGCACAGATTTTTTTTTCTGGAAAGTCAGAACCTCAGATGTGTGACAACTGAAAGGTGATTTTCTGTGCTTCCAATAACCTAACTTTTCAAAAGTCAGCGAAAATGAAAACTATGTATTGAACCGCCAACAGAGGTCCATGCCTGAATGTCCACTGATCTGGCAAAATGGACTCTGTGGTTGTAACTAAATTAAGGGTCTTCAGATGGAGAGACAATGCTGGATCACCTGAGCAGGGCCAAATCAGTCACATGATCCTTTTAAGATACAGGAAGAGGGGTCACAGTTGGGGGAATCAGGTACCCTAACAAAGGCCAGAGTGATATGTCCATGGGCCAGAGAGTGGACACGTCTTGCAGGTGCTGGGGAAGGTTGAGCCCACAGAAGAAGTAAAGTCCTGATGATGGCTTGATTTTAACTCCATACAATGCTGTTCAGTCTGACTCCTAGGCATTGCGTTGGTGTTGTGTTAAGCCACCAATTTTGGGATTGCTAGGGTGATAACAGAAAAGTGGTAGGTACACTTACAATGTTCACAGCGTTACGTCTGCACTTCCAGACTAGATAGTAATTTCACCAAAGCATTTCCATTAAAAGACCAAAGAAGGCTGTAAACTTTTTTTTTTTTTTTTTTTTAATTTCCCCCACTTGGAGAACTTCCCAGAAGTTAATTGTGATTGGGACATTTACAAGCACAAGCCCCAAGTAGATCAATATCCAGCCTCTGTTTTGAATGGAGAAATCCATCTGTCTCCAGCATGCTCAAAGCCTTATTGTACAGTTTTATCTGTGGGCAGCAGAAGAGGAGAACCAATGAACTGGAAGATAACTCAGTCTGCTTCCTCTGCAAAGCTTCGGGGCATTGCACAGGAAACCTACTGCTGTGTCAAGTCCCAGAGAAGTTTCTTCTCTTCCAAGTTACTAATCACAGCGAAATGCAAGTCCATGGAAAGGGCAGGGAGGAAAGGAGTGCCTGCTGCTGAGGGTTAAGAGGTGCTACCACGCAGAAGCCAACGGGAGAGCAGAGCGAGCTGGCCATGGTCACTGCTGCACCTGTGAGGAGAAAAAAGACAGAGTGAGCAGCAGAAACCAGAAACCAGAAATGCGCTGCTTTTGGAGAACTTCTGACCTAGCGGTATTCTTAATATGGGGAGTCCTCGTGGCTGGTGAGTTTGAATTTTCTTCGGGAAAATGACTAGGGATGAGAGACCTGCTCTGTGCGGTTTTTGAGCCTTCCTTTTTCACCAGGCAATACAAGCCGATTGCTGCTGTTGAGAAGGGGGGCTAGGGTCCTGTAGATGTGAGTTATCTCATCACCCCTACTTTCTGCTTTGTCTTATTTATTTTGCTTCGTGTCCTATAATATATGTGTTTCTATAATTTCCTTCACTGCCATGTCCTCATCTTCCCTTCCTTTTTAGGACAAGGCAGAATAAATTAAACACATATTCATAGCAATCAAAAGGGCTCTGTGTATTTTCTCCCTCTTGGGAAAAAATCTAAATGACTGTCATCTCCCATACCTCATCTCGGTCTTCTTTGCCTACAGTGTAAATTAGGACTGTTTGTTTCTTTCTATCATTCTCTGTGACTGTGGGATGCATTCATCTAGTTACGCTGGCATATCTGTGATGTATGTCTGTATTTATCTTGAAGATATGTGGGCTACAGGAGACACTTTCTGAATCAGAAAGTGCACTCCCTAATGTCTGCATTCTTGTAGGAGTTGAATTGAATTTGGGGCTACTGTGGGGGTGTCCTGGTTTCACTATAGAAGGTAGGTGGGAGTTGATGTGGGAGGGCATTTTCATGTTTCAGTTTTAGTAGATGGGAGAAGCTGCAAGGGAAAAACACAGTTCTAAATTTTATAATTTAAAAATTTAAAGGAGAAATGGTACATTTTCCTCTCATCAGAATTCCTTTAAAATCATTTTTTGTCTATTTCTTGGAAAAAGAGTATCTCTTAATAACCTTGTTTGTGAGCACATAAAATGTAACTATGGTCTACCATTGCTGAGAATTTTCACATTTCTTTTCTCTTTGGTGTGCATAGCAACCCAGTGAGGTAGGCATGGAAGACAGGTCCATTTTACAAAGATAGAACTTGAAGCTTAGAGAGGTGAAATGATTTGTCCATGGTTATACAGGGTACCACAAAACACTTGCGTGAGCAATTTACCCACATGCTTTCCACTAAAGAGAACCACCCTTTGTGGCTCTGCTGGAAAATACTAAGCTAATATTGGACTATAAATTGAATGAAAAAAAAAAAAAAGAAAGAGAGATCTATGTCTTTCAGTAGTTGGGCTTTTCTAGAAAGCTCCTAAAATCTGTGAAGGATGAGTTTGACAGAAAAAGCCAGGCAGGCAAGAAGATGTTTGTGTCAGGTTAGGTATTAATGTAGAGAAGCAGACAGAAGAGCAACAAAAGTGAAAACATAACAGATAATTTGAATTTTAAAGGCTTAAAGGTTAATTTTTAAAACTTCGTCTGAACACAAATTGGAGATGCTATGTTCACCAGATCCCGGAAATTCACGCTTACATCGTAAAATCATCAAGTGTTTAGAATACAAATAAGCAAATTACTTTATACACATGACCTGGCATGATAAGTTTGCTAAGAAATTATTGAGAATGGTGATCTGAAAACCAACCAGGGCTGCAACTTTTTGGCTTGTTACTGGTATTGCAGTAGCAAGCTCACTCTGTGTAACATCCATCACACAGGTTAAGAACAGGGTGCATTTGTTTTGCTTATTTACTTTAAATTCTAAACTATGTGATATTTATCTAATAAAATACTCTATCTAGATGGAAGTTAAAAAGAATCTAAACTCTTCATCTCATGTGTGGCTGCCTGTCCTCACTTTCACAGACCACGCCATTTCTTTCTACTTAATTTTTGTTCCATTGACTTCCACGTTTTATGTTCAAATTATAGATTCATATCCAGACTTAAATCAACTCCCCTCCCCCCTTTTTTGCCAAAGTGAGTTGGAAAAAACAAAACAAAAAACAAAACAAAACAAACAAACAAACAGGAATCAATCCTCCAGTGTTTTGTTTCTTTTCATAGTTTTTATCTTCCACTAGGGGGCAGGTAGCAACAGGAGGAGACACAAACAGCTCTAAAGAGATTAAAAGCAACGTTCAAAAAGCAATGAATTTTCCTCACTAACTTCAGCCCTATCTTCTTTTTATTTTGTATATTTCCCTACTATCTTAATATATAGGTGTATTTTTCTCTGGACATTCATGTTTAATATTATGGTAAATAAAATGTCAAGAGTTCTCTCTCTCTGTCTCTGTCTCTGTCTCTCCCCGTGTGTGTGTGTGTGTGTGTGTGTGTGTGTGCGTGCATGTGTGGTATGTACAAGAATATTGATTAAAAGTTTCTAGCAATTTAAATGAAGTATATGAAAATACAATTAAATCCTCAAGGAACATTTAAAATCAGAAAATATTAAAATAAAGAGGAGGAAAGGTAAAAGCATAGGTGTTGGCAGTGTTACAGAGGAGTTGGGTCTTGGGTTGGGCCTTGACTGACAGCTTTGGGTAGTTAGGAAGTTAGAGAAGAAATTGGGAGGAGGGATGTGTAACAGGAACAAAGGTCAGGAAGTCTGTGAGGCAATGGGATTTAGCTTACAGGAACAGTGTATCATATAATAATAATAATGATGATGATAATAATAATAATAATAATAATAATAATAATAATAATGTATTCCAAGGGGCTTTAATGGATAAATAGGTTATTTGGATATTGTACGGTTAATGGTGAGGTCATCTCTTACCTTCTGAAAAGAAACAATAATCTAAGGCAGTAGATTTGAAAAATAATGTGGCAGCAACATCCTGTTGCTTGGCAGTGGCACTTAGCAAAGCGTTCCCTTTAAAACAGGAATAGGGAGCTTCTAAGCAAGGGATCCTACAATAGGAGTTCTGTGCAGCTGAGAAAGAAATCATAGAGGAAGGACAAAAATGCTAGACATTCCTATTCATATTGGGGAGTACAGAAAAATCCAGCATTTGAAGCCATGTATGGAGCAGATGTTCCCTCAAAGCCGATACAGAAATTGTAATGATAGAGGAAACACCAGAAATGCATGCACTCAGGTCTGGGGAGCCATAATGAACTCGTTCCCTCCCTATAACAAAGAACACTATCTAAGAGGAGATGGGAAAGGAGACAATATCACCAGCAGATTATGTGCTTCACCTTAACAAGGAGGAAATGCATGCTCTGAGATTGAGAAATGGGTTGAAACTGATGTTAGATACAGGAAGGTTGACCAGCCCAGCATAGCTAGACCAAGATGGGGATAAATGAAGGTACTCACCATTGGTTAACTACTACTCAGTAAGACCACAGGAATTTCAACTCATGATGTTCCTGAACAAAACTATCCAGTGGTCATTTTTTATTATTTATATATTTATAAATATACAATATTTATAATATAATGTAATTTTTATAATAGAATACAACACAATATTTATAATATAAAGATATTATTTATATATCTTTATATTATATCCTAAGAATTAATCTATGCAGCCATTAAAATGTTATCAGTGACAATGCGATTTTGGCTCTTCTCCCTTGGAATCACTGACTCCCATTTTCTATCTCCTGACTGGGTTTAGGGAGCAGGACAGTGGGTGCCATGTAGCTTTGGATTTTGTGACAGTAATATTTCCTAGGAAGTAGTCACCATTCATTACTTTAAGAAATGATAAACATCACAAACTCATGTAATTTTTATGAGAGTTGGTTATAATCTATTCATCCCCCCAAAACTGACATCATTCATGCTTTAGCACTAAACATAGAATTTCAAGGTTTTCATACCTAGAATTTATATGCCTTGTGTGTCCCTAAAACCTAGGCTCCATTCTGAGAATGCAATCTTATTTTTGTTTGAGGAAAGTACAATAGAGAAGGTGTAGTAGCATTGAGGTACACTTGGCACTTCTTCCATTTATAAATAAGCAATTTTCTTTAAGCATCTCTGATAGTCTGAACTGTTGATGCTGAGGAGGTTTTTCTGAAGTCAGACTTAGACCGGGTTTGGTGTATAGAACATTCCTGCATCTCAAACATCACTTTCACCCGACACAGTGGGTAGGGGTGGGGTGGGGGTACTACTAAGCTAGCATTGATTAGAATGCTGGCCCGTTACATGCCCACTGTATTCAGTGATTAGGTGGGCTGCCCTGAGAAGGGCTTGATTTTGTGCAAGAAAGAAAGCTACCTTTGAAGTCCCAGAAAACTGAAGGTTGTCTACTGGCAGCACTCTTGGTTGGAGCAAGGGGCTGTCCTTGAAGGTTATTCTGGCTGGCACATTCTAGATATGTGCCATAGTTTCAGTCTCCTATGTTCTTTATTCCTTTGTGAAATTCTGACTCTCTATATCTAGTTTTATTTTCCCAATCAATTTTATATCTTTAACTTTTATTTCATTTTTGTTGTTGTTGAGTTCTTTTAGTTTTCTTTCGTATGAAAAGAATTATTAATGACCTTATATCTGAAACTTTTATCTTACTTTCATTATCAAAGCACATTGTTTGCTGGAGATGTGTAAAATTCTGGGCAGAGATGGATTTCCCCACCATCCACTTTTAGAGCCTGAAAAAATCTAATAAGAAGTCAGCCTGCCACTCACATTGTTTCTCTAAATTTAATCTCCCATCTTCTAGGAATGTTTCCAACATTACACTCTTATTGCTTGGGTTTGCAATATTTAATCTGTCTAACTGTGGTATTTTTGTCTGTAAGGGATTACTTAGTCTTTTTAGACAACATTTCCTCACTTAAGAAACAAGTCATTATAACGCTATTAAGAGACTGTCTTTTCAGAAGGGAGGGACTCAAGACACCTCTTTCATTTTGTATGTGGACTAATGAAAGCTAGCCATGTTCAAGGAACTGCTGAGCATGTTACCTCATCCTTCCAGTGGACCAGTTGGCTTGGAACAGCTCTCCAGTACCAACAATAGAAGGGAAAGAGCTGTGTAAAGAGTATGTGTGGTTTTAGATGTGATCTTCTGGAAACAAGAGTGACATTCAAGAGAGAAACAATAGAAGCTGGAAGTTTGGGATTATCATTTAGGAAAAAAGTCACAGCTAAAATGAAGTTTGGCCATGGGGATGTTCTGCCATTGTGTCTGTCACTGCTTTGTACTGCTGATATTTAATGAAGAAAGACGTGGAAAGGCTGGGGATGTAGTTCGGTGCCAGAGCATTGCTCCACTATGTATAAGGCTTTTAAATTAAATCCTAGCACTCAAAAATGCAGCTACAGTTCCTGTTCTCTTGGAGCTTAGTATCTGGCAGAAAAGATAGATATTAAATAATAAAATAATGAAGCAACGTAAAGAATGTAGGGGAAATATAGGGTGGCATAAAAATGTAATTGGTGAATCTGGTCTTACCTGAGGGTCAGGAATGCTGCCCTAAGGGAGTGACAGATGAAGTGAATGGTAGAGCTATCCGGGAAAAGCTGTGAGATGAACTCTCCAGGCTGGTGGAAGAGCCTATGTGATACACAGAGAGCTGAGGTATGGTTGGAGTGAGCAAATCCATGGTGTGGAGGGTTAGCGGAAATTCTGGAAGATGGGAGGCATAATGGGGGAAGAATCAGAGAAACAAGAGTAGGTAAAGACCCACGGACGGTGGTGCATGCCTGAAATCTCAGCATTTAGGTGGGTGGGGACAGGCGGTATGGCCAACATAGGCTAGCTACATAGTTAGAAGCTGTCCCAAAGGAGCAAGCAAGTAAACAAAATGTCCTTAAAAGTAGAGGAGCGGTTGATGCTTGAGAAGATTCCCCACACCAAGGTGCTGGAGGACAAAAGCAGCTTGCAGAGAGAGTACTGAGTAGCTAGGCAAGGAGGTGGAGAAGGAAATGAGTAGGTGTCATGGTGGAGGTGAAGAAAGGGGCTTCACAAGGAGAAAGTGATCATGTGTTGTCAACTTAGAGAGCAGAGAGAGGTGACCCAAAGGTTAGTAAATCTATGTAGGAGTAGCACCATCCTGGTAACTCGCGGCATAGTTAACTATGTGTATATTCTAGGAGGTTGAGGCAAGGGAGTTTTTAAAGGTGGAAAGAGGATTATACAGGGTGTTTTCATGTTGTCATCATTGGCTGCAAGGGTTCACGGCAGAAGTGGAATCTGTCCACATTTACCCATAGTTAAATGTCTTTTATTTTCTGTGGAAGGTAGCAGTGATCTTTACCTGGAGTTCTACAGAGTCATGACATCTCTTTTTACCACACAGACACTCAAGACCCCTGTCCGACATAACCTTTCGAATTTATTTACTTTGTTTTAAAAAAAATAAGCCTTAATACAAACATCTTAATTCTAACTTCCTCAGTATAGAAACACAGCCAAGCAACCCAGGTGCATAAATACTGCCACGAAGACAGAATTTGACTACAAAGATACTGGTGGCCTTTGAGATTGCAGTTTGAGTAGAAGGTGGCTGGGGGTGGGGGTGGGGAGCCAGATTGCTGGTACTGCTGGGGAAGTGAGTGGGAGGGAAATTGATGTTGAGAGCCCCATCCACTCATTCTAGAAGTTAGGCAGCTAAGAAGGGCGAAAAGTCTGTAGCAAGAATGGGAAAGCAGAATCTACCTTCTTATTTATTTATTTATTTATTTATAATCTCTATCAACACTGGTAAGCAGAGGATAGTGCTAATGATAAGGACACTATCTGAGACATTGCAGTGGTTCAGTAAAAATGTCTTTCTGATCTCTGTGTGTCCATGCAATTTTAAGGTATTTAGTAACTTCCTTTTTCTTTTGACATTTTCTTACTTTACCATAAAATCCCACTGTCTGAAAAACTTACCCCATTGCACGCTATAGAAACATTTACTTCTATGACTCTTTGTAAGGCGTTGACAAACATGTTGAAGTGGTAAATGCACGTAGATTCCAAATGATTAAGTCTAGCTGTTTTTATTCCCAAAGCAAAGCTTAATCGGTTCCTTATTATGGTTGCCCAGGGTCTGCTGTAACCCAGTTCTTTTAAGATATGCCTCATGGAGCCAGGTGGTGGTGGTACAAACTTTAATTCTAGCCAGCATTCAGGCAGAGGCAGGCAGATCTCTGAGCTCAAGGCCAGCCTGGTCTACAGAGCCCAGGACAGCCAGGGCTATCCAGAGAAACCCAGTCTCAAAAAAGCAACAAATGAAACAAAACAACAACAGCAACAAAAGATGTTCTAAATGGAATCTCCCTCACCCACTTTGGTTTTTTGAGACAGGGATTCTTTGTATTGCTTTGGAGCCTGTACTGGAACTTGCTAGCTTCGAACTCACATAGATCTTCCTGCCTCTCTCTCCCCAGTGCTGGCACTAAAGGCGTGCCCTGCCAACACCCAGTCACATGGAGTCTTCTATGCAGCCTAAACTGCTAGGGACACTCAGTCCTTTAAAGTTCCAGGCATCTAGGCTTTCATGAACTTTGCAGATGATTACGTATAGAGCCAGTGTTAAGGGTACTGGCCTAGGTCTTTCATAGTTTCTTTTCTACCTGGGTTATCCTTCTTGTCCCACAGTCAGAGGACAGTGACTCATTCTGATGGACCCATCTTTCAATGCGGATTTTAACCTCCCAGTAGTAGGATGTCTGAATCCTTGCTTCATTCATCCTAACATGCCTAGAACTCTGCAAGCAATTGGACATTAAGCTACTTAACTGCTTGCTAATTGCCTTGCATGCCCTTACTTAGCTCATGTATCTGTAATCATGCCCTCTTAGGTCTTTCCAAAAGGAAACCAGAATGCTTTTTGCCCCATGATCCTTCAGTATATCTAGGATCCTGATTTCTCAGTTAGCTTTCTTCATTCTTACAACTTTACATCTACAAGCACACATTATTTCCCTCCTTTTAGGCATGTCTTCAGTCCTCAAGCATCAGGTATTGCCCTATCTCTTCTTGAGAATCCTTGAGAGTTTAAGGCTCCATTTTGTTGATTCAGTCGGCTCTGCTCTCTAGGTCCTTTCATGCTGGTTTCTCCTCCAACATGGTCTCCTTATAGGTCTTGGGGACCATCACCGACATTCTTGTTGCCAAGATGTAAAGTTCTTCAGGATTTTTCCCCATTTAACTTGATCTAGATCCTTCATGTCAGGATATCTTATTGCTTCTGCTTTGCTACACTGTTTCTGCCAAGTTCCCAGCCTCCAACAGAACCCTAGGTACACAGGTTTTAAAGGTCTGGGTTTGACCTTTTATCTAATTTCCATACCATAGACAGATGTTTAGCAGTTTACAGGCTTGAGCTAGCTCATAGTCACTCTCAGTCAGTTTGTATTATAGTTTACAACTTTAAATAATCTGCCTATTCCTGAGTCTGGTGTCTAGAGTTGCTGGAAGGATTAGGTCCAACAATGCAACTTAAATTTTTGGCATAGCTTGTGTTCACAAACACTTAAAAAGGATTATTTTATAGTTTTCAAAGAATTTTTAAATGTTTTATGCAATTTTAGCTAGTTCTCTACATATCAACTTTTTGGCCATTTTGAGTTTCTTGAGAAATAAGAGATTTCTGTGTTTTGTGTTTTGTTTTAAAGACACAGTAAGATGGCTTTTATTATCAGTTGGCATAAGTCGCTGACACAGATGACTGCTTTGCTATGGAATAAGATTTATTGTTTACCACAATTACTGTTTGCTTTCTAAATTTTATTTACCTATTGAATTTATGGCTTGAATTCTTGTGTCTTAAGGTTTGCTTTTTAATCATTTTCTTTATGTCTTCATTTTATAAACCATCTGGGTGTTTCATTTGACCTCCACATCCCATCTGCTCAGTAGAATTGGAGTTGCTAGCTATGACACTTCCAAGATGTTGTTTAATCTCTTGTCAAGATATTAATGTATTTTGTCCTGTTTTCCTTAATTCAGCTTTTCCATTTTTTTTTCAGAGTGGTTGTATGTTTTCTGTATATTTTCTGAGGAAAATTGGCCTTTGTTCATCATAAATGTTGTGAATGGTGTTTAGAATTTTGCTTGGCAGTCTTTTAGTGATTTTTTTTCATAAAAAGGATTTAAGTTCTAGGGTTAACTACTTCAGCATTTTTATTTATAGTTTTAGTTTTCTACGGTTAGAAAAGTTTCTGGTTAAAGCCAGCTGTCACATATCACCTGGAACTTTCTTCCTGGTTTCAGTACTTGAACTCCTATGAAGTCCTACAACTCCAGAAACATAGTATCTTAACATCTTCAGCCCTGTTCAAGATGGGGAACCCCAAACTACCCATGTTTTCTTTCAGGGATTTAAAAAAAAATGATATTTAAATATTTTCTTTCTTTTCATCTGAGGAGTGAGATAGAAACCTGATTTTATTTATTCCACATGCCTAGTTATCTCTCTTAATACCATTCACTAATAATGTAGTGTGAGTCATCCTTGCCTATAGGAACTTAAGTGTCACTCATAATATCTGATACTCAGTTCTCACATGTGTAATTAAGCAACTGAGGTTCTCAGAAACCTGTGTAAAATTACAGGGATAAGAAATCAGACTTTGATGTTTTCTTTTCTCTGTCTTTGATAGAACTTTGGACTCTGTCCAGAATTTTGTTACCTAGCTAGAGTTTTGTCTGCTAATGGGTCGGTATCTTTAATAAGAAAAGATAGTTTCATAAAGTCTAAGAATATGAAACAAATTCCTAGATCAATTGTGCCAATTATGATGAAAATATTAAAGCTAATACATACAAGTTTGTAGTTTTTATTTATTTGCAATTATTTTAATTTTTCTATGTTAATATATACATGCTGTATAAAATAGACAATTAAATCCCATAATTCAAGGAGTTTTAGTCTCATTCCATCTATAGCTCAAAAACACCTTGAAAAAATTTATATTTTTCTAACCTACAGCTACAACATGAAGCTTATAAAATGTAGAAAAGAATCTACTAAGTCACAATTAAAGTTACCATGTTAAACTTTACTGGAGTCAGGAGTTTTCCACACCATAGTGACTTTATTATTCCTGTGGATAGCAAAAGTCTCTTTGCAGCTAAATAAAGGTCTGCTAATGCCATCTGAATTTCTGAATTTTTTATAATGAAGATGTGAATCATGATGTTGTATTCATTTAAAATAAAACTTTGAGCCTGGTATACTAGCAACACCTTTAAACCTAGCACTCAGGAGAAGTAAGTGAACCCTCATGAGTTTGAGACCAGCAGGACTACATAGATAGACCCTGTCTGAAAATGAATGAATTAATAAGATAAAACAGAATCTTCAGGAGAAATGAATTCATGATTATAATGAATTTACCGCCTCAGTTTGCAATGTGGTTTTATATTCTTCTTGTTACTCATTTGTAAAACAAAGAAACAACACTGTATATATTTTTTAGAGGAGAAAGCAACATTTGAAGGAAAAGAAAGAGACAAAACTCCCATTGCTCGTATTTTCTAGCTATTAGAAATGGCTTCCTGCTTTACCTCCAAAGACCCAGCCTTGAGTGTATTAGAACAGCTTCAAAGATCCTAAGGGCTGAAAGAAAACAGTTACGAAGTTTGAGATTTAGTACTAACAAATGAAGACAGGAAATCTTTTACTTGGTTTTCCTTAGATATTTCCACAGATTCTGATGCATAGTTTTTTTGTATATTAAATAACATAGACAATGACAGGTTCTGTAGTTTATGATAAGCAAAAGGAACGAGTTTTATTTAACTCAGTACCTATGTAGAAGTAGCTATATAAACGTGGAAACAAAACTACCCTATACTTATTTTTTGCAGTGATACAGTTATAAATTCAGAGTTTCATTTTTTACAAAACTATAGCTTGGGCCCCATTTAAAACTTACAATACGAAGTGCATTTATTAGACCTTTAGCTGTAAGTTTGCATTTCCTCTAGAGACCTGCAAATGAATAAAAATTAATAATTTTTAAAAAATTTAACCTCGAGTTCATGTCCCCGGCATACATCCTGATACCAATGCCAGCCCCCCTCTCCCAACATATCAAGTCACATAACTGTCACCCACATCCAGAGGTTCCAGTTAGGTCCCATGTAGGTTCCCTAGCTGACATCCCAAACACTCACATGACTCTCAGGGATGGATCACTTGGCTTGTGCATCGATGAAAAATGTAGCTAGCTTTGAGAATTAATGTGAATTGCAAGAAGGAAACTCTTAACATTTTGCTTCTCATTTTATGCATTAGTAATAATAAATGACTATTAACCTCAGCATTAGCTACTCAAATTCTATTTGAACTAATAATGGCTCCTGAACCAGGGACTGTTAATGCTGATATTTCAGAAATGCCTCCCTCCAGGGTTTTTTTTTTTTGAGTGTGCACTCAAAGTGCAGCATTTTGCAACAGATGAAAATTGTTTAATCTTGCAAGGAAGTCATGTGTTGTCTCTGAGAGCCCCTTTCTGGCACTGAGGAAGCTTCTTTGGGTTTGCACAGTCATGCCTAAGCATTGTATCCTGTGTGGGCGGTATTTGCTTGCTCAGGCATATGACAAAGATGGTTTGGGAAAGGAAACTTCTGCTGCTTGAAGTTACTAAGAAGTTTCGCAACCAGTAAAACCAAAAAGCATTCTCCTGTGATGATTTTGACTTAGGTGGAAAAGTCTTCTTCTCTCTGTATTCAAATACTACTTTCATTCGGACTCTGTTACATGACTATTTGTGCAGCCGCATATGGTGATGATACCTTTATTAAAACTCGGTCTTTCTTTTTTTTTTTAAATGATGTTTTAGTTTAGCTTACAAGTGTCCAGATGATATTTTTATAGATATACAACTTTGGTTTAACACCTGCCCCTCTCCTCACAATTCCTTTTTCCACTTTGTCCTATTTTCTTTCCCACCCCTTTCCTTAAAGCACTGCCCCTCCCCCCCCCAAGTCTGATTGGCTCCTCTCTAGGTTCCTGGCCTGGACATACACTTACTAACTAGTGTCTAGCATCCATATATGAGAGAGATCACATGGCATTTGTTTTTATGACCCTGGGTTAACTTGCTGAATATATTTTCTAATTCTATTCATTTTCCTGTGAATTTCATTTTTCCATACAGTTGAACAAAGTTTTATGTGTATCGATATCACATTCCAATTACCCATTCATGAAGGCTGATTTGATTCCCTTTTCTTGTCATGGTGAAAAGAGCAGAGGCAAACACAATGCTCAGGATTGGTATAGCTGGCTCATCTGGTAGACCCATTTTTATCTTCGCAAGAAGCTTCAGCATTGATTTCCATATTGGCTGTTCTAGTAAGGGCTCTCCATCCTCACATCTTTCAGACATTTGTTGTCATTTGCTTTCTTGACTGGGCTGATAGGAATTTCTCAGACTTGGTCATGCATACCTTTAATCCCTGAACTCTGGAGGCCAACATCCACAAACCTTTGTGAGTTTGAGGTCAGCCTAGTCTACACCGTGAGTTCTAGAACAGCCATGGCTACAAAGACAGACCCTGTCTCAAAAACGAAATGAAACGAAGTAGTTTAAAATTATTTTTAGTTTTATTTATGTGTGTTTGTATACCACATGTGTGAAAGTGCCCATGGGGGCCAGAAGAGCATTGGCTCCCATGGAGCTCATGTGACTGCTGGGAACTGAAGTTAAGTTGTCTGAAAGTGTAGGGAGGACTCTTAACTTGTGAGACAATCTCTTCAACTCTTAATTTTTAACACTGTGTATGTGTGGTGTATTGTGTGCAGGTGGAGGTCAGAGGTAAACTCATGAGCGTTAGTTCCATCCTTCCTCCGTTTGAGTTTCAGGATCAAACCCCAATCATTAGGCTTGGTGGTCAGTGTCTTTACCCACTGAGCTATTTAACCTCCCTCAAACTAGTTTTTAGTAGCCAGAGGTGTAGAACATTTTAAAATACATCTCTTTGCCATTTGCATTTCTTCTTTTGAGAACTGTTTGTTTACCATCATTGCCCCTAATTTATTCACTGACAGTTTGAGGGGCTGGTGTGTATTTTTACTATTCTTTAAGCATTCTAGATACTAACCATTCATCTGGAGTTAGCTGGAAAAGATCTTCTCTTATTCTGTATACTGTCAGTTCACTCTGTTAATAGTTTACTTAACTGTAAAATTGTGTTTAAACTTCATCTAATCCCATTTCTCAGGGTTATTTTCTTGCCATTGGGGCTCTATTCAAAAATTTGTGCATATGTGTGCACAGTGTATGTATGTATCTCTTAAAATATTTTTCCTTAACAGTTTCAATGTTTCTGGTTTGAAACTAAAGTTTTTGATGCCGTTTGAATTGCTTTTTCTTGTGTGCAGTAGGAGAGCTATCAATCTAATTTTATTCTTCTGTGGGTGGATATTCAGTATTTCCCTGCTTCCAATAGGGTTTTTCTGTGTAGTCTTGGTTGTTTTGTAACTTACTCTGTGGACAAGGCTGGCCTCGAATTCTCAGAGATCTGCCTCTGCCTCCTGAGGGTGGAACACCGCCCTATGGATATTGAGTTTTGCTCACACAATTTGTTGAAAAGGATGTCTATTTTTCAAGTTCATATTTTATGTCAATAACTGTGTGGACTTATTTCTTAGCCTTTTAGTACATTCCATTGGTTTACATGTCTGCAGAAACATAAAATTGCCAAAGCAATCCTTATTAAAAAGAGTTATGACGGTTATTTAATGTTTCCATACAAATTTTAGGATTCTTTTTTCTAGTTCTGTGAATAATGTCACTGGAATTTTGATTGGAATTTTATTGAATCTGTTTACTGTTTTTGGTATTATAGCAATTTTCAAAATATTAGTTATGCCAGTCCAAGAACATGTAAGGTCTTTCCAATATCTACCAGCTTCTTCTCCTTTTTCAAAATTTAAAAGTTTTCCTATATAGATCATTCACCTTGGTTATGTTTATTCCTAGATTTGCTTTGAGGTTATTGTGAAAGGCATATTTTCCTGACTTCTCAGCAATTTTTTTTACATGTGTAGACACACATACATAAATGGAGTTCTTAACTGATCTAAGTAATAAAAACCCAGAGTCAAATATAGAGGAAAATGCTGAGAGATCAGAGAGAAAAAGGAATAAGCCACTGCCACACCTTACTTCCTTAGTGTCTTTGCAGACAACAGAGTGATTTCCTGTTACTCCCTGCTTATATTGTTTCCACCCTGCTACCTTACTTCCTGTCTGTCTGTACAGACCTCTAGACCTCTATGGTTAGCTAGTGGTAAGCTCCATTCTCTGACCTTCAGACAGATATCACCACATATAGAGTCAATTTGTTGCCCTAAAGTCATCTTTGCTCTGTGCATCATCTTTCCTTTCTTTTGACCCCTATTTACTCTAGCCACAACTTTGCTTTTCCCACCATGCAAAACATGGCAGCAATAAGTGTGCAGCTTTTCCAGTTTTTCTTTAAATGCAGTCATGTGCATCTGATTTTCCTTCATGTCTTTTAGTGTCCCAATAGCCCCTTCTCCCTCTTTCTTTAACTTGGGATTTCCAAATGTGGTCAAGGGTACCCTTGAACTTCTAATTGTTCATTTTCTACTTCCAAAATCCTAGAATTACACGAATATATTATGTCCAATTCTGTACAAGGCTGGGTTTTGAACTCAGGGTGTTGTGTATGCTAAGCAAGCTCTCTACTCACTAAGTTATGTTTTTAGATCTTATAATTTCTTTCAAGCACTCAGTGATATTGTCACTTCCAAATGTGATGTAATATTTTTACCTATGTGTTTACAAAGAATATCTTGTTACTGTCCAAATTTTGGCAATTATGATGGAAGCTAATTTACATTCTTAGCAGCAATGTATAAGGGGTCCTCTTTCTCTTATCTGCATGTGTGTGGTTGTTTTCGTTTCTTTATTATTTGATTAAAATTTCTATTTTTATTTATTTAAGATATTATTACATTATTTTCCCCTCCCTCTCCTACCTCTAACCTGTTATTGTCTTCTCAATGATTATTATTTTGACTGGTGTGAGATTTAATCTCATTGTTTTCAATTTGTATTTCTCTGATGGCTAGTATTATGAACATTTTTTCATATGTTTATTATTCATTTGTACTCCTTTTTTAGAATTGTTTGTTTCATTAACTCATTTGTTAATTGGGCTACTTAATTTTTTGTTAACTTTTAAAATTAGTGTTAGTCCTTCATTAGATATAGTTAGTAAAGATCTCTCTCCCATTCTGTAGACTGCCTTTTCACTCAATTATTTCCTTTGCTGTACAGAAACTTCTTAATTTAATAAAATATCTTTTGCCAATTGCCAATTGCCAATAGTCACTTATTTCCTGAGTGACTAAAGTCTTGTCTATTGCTATATTTTGGATGTTTCTTCTACACTTTCCTCTGACAGCATGCTTTAGTTAGGGTTTCTATTGCTGTGAAGGGACACTGTGAGCATGGCAACTTTCTTAATAAGGAAAGTGTTTAATTGCGGCTGGCTTACAGGTTCAGAGATTTAGTTCATTATCCTCATGGTGGAAAGCATGGTAGCGTGCAGGCAGATGTGGTGCTGAAGATGGATCTAAGAGTCCTAGATCTGGATCAACAGGCAGCAGAAAGAGAGAATGACACTGGGTTTAGCTTGAGTTTTGAGGCCTCAAAGCCCACCCCAGTGACAGAGTTCTTCCAACAAGGTCACACCTTCTAATAGTGCCACTCCTTATGACTCTAGTGGGGGGCATTTTCATTCAAACATCTACATCATCAGAGTTTCAGGACTCATATTAATGTCTTTGCTCTATTTGAAGTTGATTCCTATGTGACATGAGAGATAGGAATCTGCTTTCATCCACCCACATATGGATATCCAATTTTCACAGCACTATTTCTTGACAATTGTTTTTGACATTCTTGTTAAAAACCAGGTGGCTGTATTGCCAAGGCTGTTGGTTTATCTTCACAAATTGATAGTAAGACTCTATTGCTGAAAACACATTTACACAACTCATTAAACATGGAAAGGTCAAACTGATGCCGACCTAGAACCTTCACCTCTATTGACTAGTGTTCATGGTATTGAAAGGTATTCTGCCTGCTACATAGCTCAGGGAATTCTATGGAAGAGGAGGCTGAAAGATTACAAGAACCAGTGGGGAGAGAAGACACCAAGGAAAGAAGACCTCCTAGACACAGAAGGACTGACACATTAGCTCATAGAAACTCTGGCAACATGCACACACCCTGCACAGGTCTAACCCAGATGAGGTCCCAATGCTGAGAGAGGAAGTGGATAGAGTCCCATACCTAACCCAGAATCTATCTCAAATTGATAACTGCCCACAATGGAAAAGTTACTTTTCTCCAACAGAGTCTCACTAAAGAGTAGGTCCCATGCCCTGCAGTAGATGGCCAACACAAAATGAACTCATTGGTATTTTTGGAGACTTATTTTTGATGTCGTAAAGTTTTGTCAGGGCATTTTTCCCCATACAGGTCTTTTGTTTATATATTATGGTTTCTGTTTTTGTGTTTTTATAGGATTTCTGTTGGTGCAAATACGTGTGTCTCTATGTCTGTATGTGTTTCTTGTGTTTTTTCTTTGGCTCTTTTTTTCTGGTTTGTTTGTTCTGTCCCATTCTAGTTTGATTGTTTTTATTTTATCTTACTTTATTATTGCTAGTAAAATTTAGCTATTGACTGCTTGTCTTCTGATGAGAGAGAACAAGAAAGGGTGTGGATTTGGATGGGTGGGTGGGTGAGGATCTGGGAGGAGGGAAAACCATAATTAGAATCTATTTTATGAAAAAGAACTCATTTTAATTAAAAATCAGGTGACTGTAGCTTTGTGGTTTATCTCTATGTCCTCTATTTTGAAGAAAGAAATTCCTTCTTCCATCTTCAGCTGCTTCCCTTTCCTGTCACCCTCTCCTTTCCAGTTCACTGTAATCTTACTTCTATTTTAAGGTCTTTGGGTTTTATTTTGTTTTCCCATGCAATAACATGTGCCACTTCATTTTCCAGCAAACGACAGGCTTGTGTGTGTGTGTGTGTGTGTGTGTGTGTGTAAACTTTCATGTTCTCAACTGAAGATTTTTTGTACTTTTGTTGTCTCTTGTTATTTAGCATAGGCATTCTTTTGCTTTTGGTTGAGACACACATTTGCAATTAGTCCAATTCTGCTATTAAAAAGCACACTAGCACTTCATAGTAGTTGTAAACACCTTAGCATAACAAAATAATTCTATTCTTTCTGTCCTGTCTCTTTGTCACTTGGAAAGCATGAAATATTGCAGATCAATGTTTAGGAAGTCGAGTTTGAAATTAAGGCTACTTTTTGTTTCTTTTTCTAAAGTGGTGTATCACTCACTATGTAGTTCAGGCTGGCCTCTAATTCACTTTGTGGCCAGCTGCTCTGACATTCATGATTCTTCTGCCTCTCTGTCTGTGCAGATACTCTTGGCTTGGGATTACTATAATTGCAAGGAATTCTACAGGAGTCAAGGAAGTAATACAAATAGGTTCCAGGAGCTACGTGACAAGAGAGTCGGGCAGAAGAACAAAACACTACCCTGTCACTCCCTCTACTCTGCGTCACTCCTATTGTTCACTCACAAGGCTGAAAGCAGGATGACAGAGAGAATGAACTCTCTGTGATTCAGTGTCTGTAGTTTTTGAGAATGGTTCTGGTTCTTCATTATTGGACCAAATGGCTTTAATTAGGGGATGACATCTGGAGAAAGGAATTTAACCAAGTTATCTTATGTGGTATACCTACACTGGACCTGGCAAGGGGCTGGAAGAAGGAAAGAAGATTTACTCTACAAACTACTTGACAAAATAAGGTCATTCATAAGTGGGAAATAATTGACCAATAACTTATACATGTAATTTTCAAGATGCTGACGTATCAGTAATGATTAAACTTCTAATTACTGCTTTACAATGCTTTAAATGTTTTAACATTGTTATTTAAATATTTTCTAGAGTCAAGCTGTATGAATGGGAATCAGACATCACAGAATACTTCATTACCTGTGTCAGAAGGTACTCTTTTCCTTTATCTTGTGGCCAGCACTGTGGGACTGGAGTGTTGACTTGCTTAGAAACAGCAGCGGTGTATCACTCACTATGCAGTTCAGGCTGGCCTTAAATTCACTTTGTGGCCAGCTGCTCTGACATTCATGATTCTCCTGCCTCTCCATCTGTGCAGATACTCTTGGCTTGGGATTACTATAATTGCAAGGAATTCTTAGCCTTGGCTGCTGGACAGATTTAGGATGAGTGAAACAGACTGGACATGTGAGGGTTACGGTATCAGGAAATCTGAATGTTTGCCTCTAAACCTTTGCTGTCTTAGGGTAAGAAAGGCTATGGGATTAACACTGTCTCAGGTCTGTGTTGAAAAGCCCTTTGTCATCTAATTAATGACCTTGATTTGGATGTGACTTGTGAGGACCCCAAAGAGGCAAGTGACGTGGAAATAGAATACTGAGATAGCTGATACAATGTTTATCAGAAGCAAGGCTTATTCACAGTGATTTCTGCTCCTGTTAAAGTGATGACATTATTAAATTTTTTTTTGTCACAGGTGACTGTAACAGATGATTTTGTTGTTTAATCACCACTCAGCAAACTTGTATCCATCATGGACTCTTTAGGTGTACAGGCAGTGGCCTTGAATTTTTGCTTTAGAAAGTGAATAATGTAGTTAATTCTGATAGATTAAGCATATAGAACCAAAAAAATGCGAGAAAAGTCTAGTTTTTCTGAAGTAATTCATTAGTCAAGCAATGCTCTAGTGTAATTTTGTATACGCTGCTGTGGACAGACTTAACACACAGGGTTTCTTTCCTCATTCTCTTTGTGTCTGTGTGTCCAGTTAGTACTCCAGTGTCCGTACAGATGGGTACAAAGGTTCAGCTGTGCTGCCCTCCTATTTCATTGACAAAAGCAGTCTTAATAACGTGGAAAATAACCCTCAGAGGCCAGCCTACCTGCACAATATCCTACAAAGTGGAAACAAAGAATATCAGTGAAGTCAACTGTATGGACAGGAGGATCACCTGGGCCTCCATACCTGACCAGAGTCCATACCTTCAGATCAGTACAGTGGCCCTCAGTCATGATGGGCAGTATTTATGTGAGGTGGCATCACATGAAGGGCATTTCCAAAAGAGACATGACCTCCATGTTGTAGGTAAGCAAGCTGTCACATATTGTGGTATTTCAGACCACCAGCTTTTAAATGCCTTTGGAATTAGTGACAAGGCTGAAACTTGTTTTCCCTTCTATCTTACAGTCCCTCCTGAAGTAACCCTGTTTCCAGGGGAAAACAGAACAGCAGTTTGTGAGGCCATTGCAGGCAAGCCTGCTGCTCAGATCTCTTGGGCTCCAGATGGCTATCATGTCACTAAGAATGAATCGCACAGCAATGGCACTGTGACCGTCAGGAGCACATACCACTGGGGGCACAACAATGAGTCTGCTGTGTTCTGCTGCGTCTCCCATGTGACTGGCAACAAGACTCTGTCCATAACACTGAACGGGAGTAGTGAGTACTGCTTTATTTTTTGCCGTTGTTTGTTTATTTATTGTGTTTGTGCATTTGCCATACTAAGTATGTGGAGACCAGAGGACAACTTGTCCTTATACCAAATGAAATAGGACTTTGGTCTTCAGACTTGACAGCAAATGCTTTTGCCAGCTGAACTATCCACAGGCCCATTTTTTTTTTTTGTTATTGTTTTCTTCTTCTGAGATATGATCTTTGCAGTCAAGATTGGCCTTAAATCACAATCTGCCTATGATGCCTGAGTGCTGGGATCACAGAGGAGCTGCTTCTTCCCTCAGAGGGAACTGGTATTTGACTTACTCTTTAAGTAGCAGCTAATGAATAACTCAACACTGAAGACAATTTGAGCTGTTTACTTGGACATTGTTCTAATGCTAGGAAATGAATTGTTGAGCTGGAGAAGTATTTTGTAACTCCATACCAGGTGGGAAGAATTGCCAATACTAAATACTTCTTATCTGTACTCCCTAAATGCCTTTCATTAGGTTCACCATAAAAAATTGTCATACTTCAGTGATGTGTAGATGTTAACTCTCAGATTATCAAATAGTACATCAATAATTGTGGTGCTTCTTCTCTTCCTGGTTTCTCTGCTTCTTCCAGTTGTCCAAGGTGAGAGTCAGGTTTCCGTGCTCATTCTGTCTTGTCTTCTGAAGCCAATATTTATCAGACATTATGTATACATTTGAAGCTTGCGATACAATGATAAAAATGAGAACATCCACAGCTTTATATTGAGTTTCAGAATGCCATATGACAGCTAGGAGCAAAGTTTTTGTACAACATGACTTCTCATTTACAGCTGTATAAATATGAATATCATTCAAAAGTTCTGATATCTAGTCCCTTTCTTTTTCTATCTAAGGAAACAGGGTGGGTTAGTATACTGCAAAAACAGCAAATAATAGAACAATGTCCTACATCACATTTTTTCTTACAGACATCTTTTATTTTCCTTCCTTTTTTTTGAATCAATAAAGGGATTGACATTTTTCTTAGTCTCTGAAAGTTGTAAAACACACTTTAAAGTTTTTCTTTTTAAAACTTATTATTTTGCAATATATATGCATATTATTACGTTGATCATACTCTTTCCATTACCCTCCCTTATCTGCTTTTATTGAATCTCTTCTTCGAAGCATGATCTCTTCTACTTCTTCTTTTTTTTGATGTGTGGAACATTGTATTTAATTCAGGTTGCTTGCATGAGCATGGATAGGGAATTATATAATTGAACAGCTTATGAGTCCTTCCTCCATCAGTTGTGGAATGTTGAAGAGTTCAGCCTTGTACATGCTGCCACTGCTAATTGTGAGTTCAACACCGATTTTAAGCTGGAGTTTTGTATTGCTCCTTCCCATCCTCTGGCTCTTACTTTCATTCTACCCCTCTTCCTCTGTGTTCCCTGAACCTTGGAGGCAGTGATAGAGATACAGTGTTTAGGACTGAACACTCCATTTAACAATGGCTTCTTCTCAGAACCTTGAGTAGTTATGTGTCCCTGCATTAACTATCCCCCTTTGCAAACAGAAGTTTCTCTGACCAAGATTGAAAGCAGCACCCATCTATGAATATAAAGTAAGTATTTAGAAGACAGCATGACACCATGTCCACTTAGCAAAGCAGCGGTGGTAGCCCTCCTCCCCAGGGCTCATTATCTTTCCCACTACCTGGTTTTGAGCATGTTTCAGTACCAGACATGAATTCCTTCTTCATTTTATTGATGAAAAAACCCTATTATCTGTATGTATCATCTTTGAACTATAAAATTTTCCTGTCTGTCATTACAGGTGACAAAGCATTAAGATCATATATTCCATACATCATCCCATCCATTCTTATTAGTATTATGATCATCGTAGGATGCATTTGGCTTTTGAAATTCAGTGGCTTCAGGTATTAACTGATGATTTCTTTTTCTTCAATCTTATTGGATTAGAAAAGGCTGAGGAACATGGGACTGCCTGATATATTGGGAGTAACAATAGTGTTCTCATAAGCAAAAAAGACATGTGAAATATTAGACTGCATGGTGACAGTGTTTAGGGAGCTGCTCAGGTGTGCAAACACTGAGATTCAAGCCAGTAACTGCTGAGAATCTGGGCATGCTATTTTTTTAATTTGATAAAATAATTGCCATAATTCTTTTCATGTAACAAAGAGATTGTGTCATATATATTTTATTGCATCAAGTTTCTATCTCAATATCTTGCTTTTTAACCAAAGATCCAGAATTTTCTTATTTTTTTATAATAACTGCAAATCAATGTATTTCATTCATTTTGGATTTACTGAGACTTACATAATAATTATCAGAATATTTCAATACTATAATTGTTTATTCTAAACAATGATGCTGCTTGCATTCACTCTAGATTATCTTATTTTATTTTTTAGAGAATGTAAACAGACAAGGCCAGAAGCTTCTCCAGCTGTTGAGGAGGTAAGATAAATAAAAGAAATATTTGTAAACTTTAAAGCCACATGGTCTTAAACCTAGCAACATAATCTTTAATTTGTATTAATATTCACATTTTAGTTGAATAAAACAATTCCAATTTACACTGTTAGTAGTCAGTCTTATTATTCTAATAATCACCCATCAGATACTATTTATAATCTGCCCAATACACCTTTACAACTGAAAAATTCTATCTTTGTCACTCTTGGACTGTAATCTCTGAAGGAATCAAGTAGGTGCATCCTTCTCCAGGAACTTTTGTCTAATTCTTAACTTCCCCTTTTCAGAACCACCATCAATTTTCTCTCATTCTGGCTTTAAACAGCCTTCCCCTTAGTCTTACTTCTCACATTACCCCACTCATTTACATTTCTACTTTCACCCACCAACCATCTCACCCAAACGTAGATAATCAACAGATATTTGACAGATGATTAGAACAAAGCCTTGTTCACATAAGTCAGAGACATATATATGAGCATTACTAGTAGATAATAACATGATAGGGAAAAAGGCAATTTGGATAATGATTTCTTGTTCTTTTGAATGGATTTTGACTTTGAGTTTTTTCCAAGGATGAAATGCAACCTTATGCTAGCTACACAGAGAAGAGCAATCCACTCTATGACACTGTAACCAAGGCGGAGGCTTGTCCAGCATCACAAGGTGAAGTCAATGGCATGGACTGGCTTTCTTTATCAGCCTCTGAAATCTAGCACCAAGAAAAATGAACCAAGAGACATCATAATTACTGTTTTGCTTTCCTTAAGATTCTACAATGGAAAGTTGACTTGGGGATTAGCTCTTCAAAAGTTCTTAGGAAGCACACATGTTCTAATGGATTTGCATCTATATTCTTCTATGACTGGTGGTTTGGAATTTTTGCTGCTCCCAGTTAGTCCTTTGAAGAAATGATGTAATTATTACAAAGAAAGCACATGGTTATGATACAATATCAAATTGTGCAATACAGTATGATGAAGACTGAATTTCTTCCAGACATAACTACAAAAGGAACAATCATTACTAAAGAGTTTCTCATGAATTCTTCCAAAAAAAATTCTCTGTATATGACATGCCTATGACATGTGTGCATTTATATGTTTATTTACATATGTGTATACATACATACATCACCTTGTCAAGACAATTTCTTGTCAAAACATGCTAAAATATTAGACTTATAAAAGTTAATAATGTCTTAGAAATCTTTTTATAACAACATAAGCAAAACTACCTCATTCTTTTCAATGGCTATGAAAAATTCCACTGTAAAATTACATTGTAATTTAATTAATCATGGTCTTTGGATGGGCCTTTAGATTTTTTGTGTGTGGTATTAAACAATACCAAATAGAATGTTTCTTGTGGATAAACTCTGCATTATTTGATCACATTGTGAGATAATTTTTTGAGTGTAATTTTCCTGTCATTATTTTTATTATCAATAGATTAGTTAAACTGTGTCAATTTACATTCCCACCAATTGTGTTTGAATGTATCTTTCTCCATGTTCTTATTCTTGTATCTTTAATATTTTCACTCCCACAGTTTCTATCCCATTTTTAATTAAGCTGTTGGATGATGTGTCTTAAGATTATATTAACTCTATTATTTAGTAGAAGTGGATTCATGTCTTTGTCATGTTTGCAAGAGAGACAGACAGCATTTGTAATAACAGTAATTCTCAACTCCTTGTATCTCTACAGAAATACTGACATCTTATGCATAACAGTTTTATACATGTTAGGAGTTGTGTATTTTTAACGTTGTATTCTGGTGTATTTATCAAATAGCAAGTGTCTTTGGACTACCTCTGTAGGTGGGACAACTTGGGAGTATTTGCACCCTAAAAGGATGGCAATAGGGTATATGATTTTCCCCTCCATTTTTGTTAAGAGGGAGATATGGGGAATACAAATATTGATAATTTTAACATATTTTTAATTGTTAAAAATAAACCTGTTCCCCTTTAATATCAGGAAAAATATTTAAGATGGTATTTTTAAAAATCTTATTTTGTTTGCTTTGTTCTTTTGAAACAAGGCCTTGCTGATATCTGAGGTGGTTCCTAGACTTACTATAGAGCCCAGGCTGGCCTTCCAAGGACTGTGACTACAACTATGTGGCAACATACACACAAAAATTTTTTTCATTACAATAAAATGGTAGAAATTAAAACAAGACTCATCCACTCTTCATGTATCCCAACTGAAATATTTCAGGTAATTCTTTTGTATATTAAAGTTTTTTTTTCTTTTCTTTCTGGAAAATTATCTCATTTCCTTCTTTCTATTTCTCCCTACCCTCACTCCACTTTGGAAGTTATGCATTATAACATATATGTATTTATGGCTATGTTTTATTTATGAACAGCTAAAAAATAATAGTATGGAGGTATAACTGAAATGTAAGGTTTATCCACTTTTAAACTTTTTATTAAATTTCTTAACTTACTTTATATACCAACCACAGTTCCCCCTCCCTGCTCTCCTCCTGTTGTCTTCAGCCACTTCCTGTCTATCTCTCCTGCATCAACTCCTCCTCCATTCAGAAAAGGGCAGGTTTTCCACGAGAGTCAAAAAAACCAAACAACCAAACAACAACAACAAAAAAAACCCATGGTACATCAAGTTGAGGCAGGACCAATCTCCTCCCCTGGCAACAAGGCTTGGCAAGGCATCCCAGCATGGGGAATTGGTTTCCAAAAGTCAGTTCAAGCACCAGAGACAGGTCCTGACCCCACTACTAGGGGCTCCACAAACAGACCAAGCTACACAGCTGTCACCCTCATGCAGAGGACCTAGGTCAGTCCTGTGCAATCTCCCTAGGCTTTATCTTTGTATAAGTCAGACTTTTCTATTGGAAGAGAACCAATAGAAGGAATATTCTGGGAGAGCCACTGGTCTTCAGTCCACGTGGAAAAGGCAAACAAACTGAGTCCTGATGTCTGTGAAGAAGGAAACAACAGAGGCAGCTGCTGCACAGGGTCAGCTATGGAAGTATTTACCTGTATTTGGTCATCTAGATACTCTTAGGACATTTTGGCCTTGGGCCAAGTGTGACCTACTACTGTACGATCTGGCAACAGACCTGGGTGTTATATAGACATACAGAATTCAAGTGTTGTGGATGCTGCCACTCAGATGCAGGAAAGCCTGAGAGGCATCAGTTCCATCAAGAAGATTGGCTTATAGTTCTCATTTCTTATGATGTCTTTCATTTTGATATCAGTATGAAATTAAACTGGAACACTACATATCTGGGGAAGAGGTTGGAAGGCTTGGTACTTGTTATTCTTTAACTGTTAGAAATTTCCAGTGAAGCCTTCAGGTCCTGAACTCTTATTTGTTTGTTTGTTTATTTATCTATTTATTTTTGATTGAGAGCTAGTTTAATCTCACTACTAGTTGTATTTATCCAAACTATTTTATTTACTCATACTGCTTCTCTGTGGGCCATATGTTTCTGAGATTCCCTACTTCTTTTCAGTTATTGGTTGGTGGTTTGCAATCATTCATGGTAATCTCTAATGATATTCTAATTTTCAATTATTATTATTACTAGATGTACAGTAGTATAGAGACAGGGGTATCACTATGTCACCCTCTCACCCCTCTTGTCCCCACCTCCCAAGGGCTGGGATCACAGATATGGAGAACTGTTCCTGGATTTCTTACGATATTTTTGTTTCTATGGTATCAGTTGTAAAGCTTCCTCTTTTGTTTTGGCAATATGTATCTTTCTTTTGATAAATCTACAGGTATCAATTTTGTTTATATATGTTTTAAAAATTTAAATTTTAGTTTCATTAATTTTTTCTATTATTTTCTGTTTTTTGTCTTCCCTCTTTCCCTCCCTCTCTCCCTCTTTCCCTCTTCTCCTCTCTTGCTCTCTCATTTTCTTTCTTTCTCTCTCTCTTTCTCTCTTTCTTTCTTTCTTTCTTTCTCTCTCTCTCTCTCTCTCTCTCTCTCTCTCTCTCTCTCTCTCTTTCTTTCTTTCTTTCTTTCTTTCTTCTTTTCTTTCATAATAGGAATTGAACCAGGGCCTTATCCATGCTAAGCAAGCACTATGCCATTAATCTATACCCTGGCCTTCTCATCAAACTTTCATTCTTTCATTTCTTATGTTAACCTTCAGTTTAATGGTTTTTCTTTTTCAAGATCTTTGATATATAGTTATATTTTTCATTTGATATTTTTAAAAATGTAGGTATTAGGTATTCAGCATTATATACTTTAAGGTTTTTAGAAGTTTTCCTTTTAATTTATTCTTTGATCTACTAGTTGTTCAAAGATATGTGAATTTCCACACACTAGTGAAAATTTTTTATTAACACAGAAAAATTAGTTATATATTTATACCCTGATAATAATCTATCCAGAAAGGAAATTGAAAAGTAAATTTTATATGCAGTAATATCAAAGAGAATAAAGTCCCTAGAATTTTAATTGAGGCAGAAAAAGTACTGAAAACTACAAAGCACTGATGAAAAAATTAAGATTTAAACAAATGAAGACATTTTGTTCATTCATAGATTGGAAAACTTATAATAGGTCAAAAGATCTGTAGGTTCAATAAAATCTCTATCAAAATCACAAGGACATATTTTATAGAAATAGAAAAATTTCTGACATCTATATGGACCTATAAAATTTTTTGAACAGCCAAACAATTATAAATAAAAACCTAACCTGGGGACATCACACTTTCTTATTTCAAAGTGCATCATAAAGCCACAGTAACTCAAATTGCATACTATTGCTATAAAGATAAATGAGTATTAACCAGTATAATGTAATAGAGAAAACAGAAATAGATCCATGAATATTTTAAAGATTCATTTTTACTTATACACAAGTGTGTGTGTCAGCATGTGGGCGTGTGCACACGACTCCAGGTACCCTTGGAGGCCAGAAGCATCAGATCCCTTGGAGTTGGATTTATAGAAAGTTGTGAGTTGCCTGACTTGGGTGCTGGGAATGGAACTGAGTCTCCTGCATTAAAACGACGCTTAAGGAGAACATTTCCCTTAAATACCTGCATTTTGTAATCTCCTGTAGGAGCAGCAAGTGCTCCTAACCACTGCTCTGTCTTTTCAACCCCAAACCATACATATTTGTGTTAACTGACTTCTGACAAGGGTCTAGAGAATACACGATAGAGAAAGGATAGTGTCCCCCAATAAGCAGTGTTGGAGAAGCTGTATATCCATATGCTGTATGTGAGTCAAATATGACCTCTGTGTTATTGTGTGTGCAAAAGTCAATTTAAATCTCAGGGTATATGAGGATAATAAGGTACACATGCATTATCCTTTCACCAAACACTGTCACTTTGACCACTAAAGCACCAAAGAAGTGGTCTATCTCATGGCCGATATCAGCCCCTGGTGATAATCTACACGTTGGAGAATTAAATGTGGATATCATATTGACTTTTTTTTTTCTTGTAATAAGATAACACCAATGGCTTCTCTTGGCTAGCCAAAGAGGAACCAATGTTAACCATGGGTGTTTGGAGGGTGCCACAGGTTTAACTCAAAGGACTGGGCTATTTCCTGTTTAGGAAGTTGCAAAGAGAATGTGTGAGCAGAGACTTGAACCTGTAAGAAAATGTCCTCAGTCTTCATCTCCACACCCCATGAAGAAAACCTGTTTGTGGTGTGAGACAGCATTACCTAAATTGTTATAGCTGTAAACACATCAAACAGAGGAAAAAAGGTGGAATAAAAGTGTGCAGATGCTAATACTGACGTTTGGGTGGAGAATTAGTTCTATTGAAGTCGCCTGATAGGTCATCTAATCCCAGTTTGTCAGTCCTAAACACATGCACATACAGCTAACACTAAAAGGACTCAGTAGGTAGGTGTGTGTGTGTGTGTGTGTGTGTGTGTGTGTGTGTGTGTGTGCACACAAGCACGCATGTGTGTGTATGTGGTACATAACAATAATAATTGGAGAAGAGGGCTTGAAATTCAGAGGGAGTAGGAAGGCATGGGGGGAGCTGGATGGGAGTGAGAAAGAGATAGGAATGATGTAAATTAATTACTCATATGTGAAATCTCAAAAAATAAATTTTTATTAGTTTACAAAACACTAGACTTCCATATAGGATTTTCATGGCTATTTCATTTTGTTTGACTCTGTTCCCTATCCCTTTTCCCTGTTGTACCTTTTGTCCTCGCTGTCCTCCTTCCTTCAGATGGAGCTGTTCAATGGCACTAATCTACATCAGCACAGAATTGGAATGTCTGCCCTCAGCTGTTCTATCTGGAGGTGTCCTTGCCTCTCACTCCCTTTACTGATCCTGTCTTAACTTATTACCCTTCCCTTGGACAGTGGCAAGAGATTTCTAACCCATATTCCTACATCTTGTCTCTTTAAGGGTCATGTTTTAGAATGCAACCATATATCCTTATACATTATCTCATCAACACCTGTGTTTTCCAAGCTCTCCTACTTGTTCTGCGTATTGGATGACACGTGTGTCTCTTGTCTTCCACACCCTCCTGTTATTGCATGTGCTCTTCTCATGTAGCCCCACCGAAGCACTTTCCTAGACTTAGTTCATGTTGGGTATCTGTGTAAGCGTGTGTCAGACAGCTCTTCATTAATCTCAAAAGACTGCCATCAACCTCAGATAACCCAAACTAGGTCACTCACATTCTACCTGTATGAGATGGTAGTGCTTCCTCTTTGGACAAATGGCATCCAAAGTGAACAATGTGTTTATGAAGTTACTAGAGAGTAGAGCAGGGATCTATGACTTAGTTGACCATTTTACTTATATAGATGTTTACAATTAAAGTTATAAATATTTGCATCAGATAGATCAATGAAGAATATTCCTTTGTATTTATTTTTTATGAACTTCTGTATTTCTACATGTATGCATGTTTTCATGTGTTTGTATATGCATTTATGTGTGGGCTCACATACATGTGTATGTGCATGCATGTAGAAGCCATGGCTAAGATCAGGTGTCTTCTGCATTTGCTTCTCTGCCATATTTTTGAATAAGGTCTCTCACAGAACCTGGAGCTTACTTTTGGCCAGAATGGCTGGCCAACAAATCCCAGATCTTGTTATCTCTACTTCTGCATGGAAATTGCAAATGCCCAAAACTGCATCTGTTTGTTTTTGTTTTATAACATGGTTGCTGGGAATCTTAACTCAGGCCTTTGGGCTTGAGTGGTAAACATTTTACCATTTTTACACCTTTAAAGTGTTTCTGGTAAAAATGTGTTGTGAATGGACAATTGAACAGTGCCCTCTAATGTAACTGATGCATGGATATTATTAACCATTACTTCTTTCCTACACCCAGTTAACATTTCTCAGTTTGTATCAGGAGCTGTTGGCCCTTCCCTCCTCTGTCTCATGAAGAGTGATGCTAAAGACACAGGAGACACTCTTCAGAGACTCTACAGGAGACTCTTCAGGAGACATAGAAATGAACTTCACTTACCACCCAACGACTTGCACCTCCAGACTGGCCTTTCAAGTTACTTATTATTACATGAGTGTTTTTTGTGATGCTTGCTGGAACTTTCCAATGTGACAATCACCTTCTTACATTAGGTGACATGCTTCACTGGAAGAGTAAAAAACTAATCCAGGCTCAGGATGGAAAACCAGAATTTTCCAAGATTCTTGGAAGAATTCTTTGTTTCCTCCAAATTTCTATAATTCACACCACCCATCACAACACTTTAAAAATACTAATGTTGCTATTTACAGAGCACTTAGTGCATGCTAGAAGGTTGTGTGTTCTACATGAATTAATTCACTTAGCTGTCATATTCCAAGAACAATTAGTTTCACTTTACAGAAAGAGAAATAAGGCACACAAGGTGGTAAGTGTAATTTCTTATTATTCCTAAGATGTATGCATTCCCCACTTTTATTCAACATTATGAGTACCAACTATTTCATATCTCAGTGGGAATGTGCAATAAAAATCTATAGTCAGGTGTGAAAGATGGGGCAGAAAAAATGCAAGTACCAGGGGAAGGGGTGTTGTGTTATTAACACTATATTTCAGGCATGATATTGCATTTGAACTCTCAAACTCACAACAGCCATGATTGCTTGGACAAGACCTATGCAACACTGGGAACATCAACACACTGTCATGGTTAGAGGATCAGTCATAAGGTCCCATCCCTCTGTAAGGATGGATAGACAGCTAATGGCTACTAAAGGAGGTATAAATATTCTCTATTTATAAAGTTTATTTATTTTTGGTACACACACATATATAGTGTGTTAGTATGTGTATAGGTATGTATATGTGTATAGATATGCTTCTCCATGTTTTCTACAGGTATCTTTCTCTATTGTTCTGTACTTTTTCTTTCTTTCTTTCTTTCTTTTTTTTTTAGGCAGGGTTTTTACTGAAACAAATAGTTGATGTTTCAAATAGGTTAGCTGACCAGCAACTTTGGGGATCTGCCTATATCTGCCCTCCCCACCCCTTCTCTAGTGCTCAATAGAGTTGGTCACAGTAGTGACATACAATGTGACCTTACTTTCTCCCTATCTGTTGATCTACATTTACAGTCAGTTTTCTGCCAGTGCTGCTAATGGATCCCTTCTGAGTCTCATAGAAGGATGGAGAAGGCTGGTGAGTGAATCTAGACAGACAAATGGGATGTTCCAGCACAGGATGAAATATGAAGTCATGAATAATTGGCAAAGTTTTTTTCAATCCCTTCTCTATATAGTTAATATGTTAAAAATCAACAGTATTGCTCAAGCCACAGGCAGAGGCTGAAGCTGGGTGTCTAACTCCAGAGTTCAAGCCACTTAACTCAAGATTAATAAGGATTAATAGTCCTTAGACATTATTCATAAGCTCCCTTGCTTTTTAAAGAGTTAATATGAAAGCAATTTTCTGTCCTTGCTTATGTCATACTCTGAGGTCACACCTTTCTTCAGAAAGGACAGCAGTGCAGATATATGAACAGTGTATGGGAAGTGAGCTGTGTAGCTCTAGACCACAGGAGGAAATTGAGCAAAGCCACAAGATGTGACTGCAAAGTGCACACATAGCCAGAAGGACATGATCTCTTGGTCATTTGTTTGGAGCAAGAGTCTGACCACTGGTAAGTAAGCTGGCATTTATGGACCCAGTAATTAAAACTTTTTCGCTCACTGAATTATCTTCTCCAAAATCCAAAGTGACTTAGATCGGGTTTTCTCATTCTTCTTTCCATTTATTCCACTCTCTCTTTCATGTTGCCATGAGCTTGGTCTCAGATCAAGCTTGGTCTCAGAAAGCTCTCACTTTCCGATTAGTTTAAATAGATCCACTAAAGAGCGGGTGTGTGATGCATACATAAAGCAGCGAGTGACATCAGTTGACTCATGCCTTTTGATAGGGATTAAATTTATTCCTTTAAAAACAGCAATCCCACCTTCTATTGACTTTGCATTTACTTTGAAATACCCAGAGGCACACACATTTACTTCATTCAATGCTAAAGCTCATGGATTTATTTTCAATTGTTTCCAGTCTGTTAATTTATCATTGACATTTAACATCAATGATTATATTTATAAAAAGTTAGTTTTTTTTGTTTTATTGTTTCTTCTTTTTCTTTTAAATTTTAATAACCATGTGTTATTTTAGGGTGGCTTTTACTTTCTTATGTTATTTTCAATTATTGCTTTGAGATATCTCCTGTGAACTGCTATAGTAGAATGGTAGACTTATCGACACAATGACTGATATATGGTGAATGGGAATGTTGGGTGTGGTGGGGGGCAAGAGAGTACTTTGGAAAGTCTGTTAGGTATTTAAAAGATTTAATTCTGATTATAATAAGAAGAGGGCATATTTAATGAATTTGTCTACATATGAAACGGCATAAAATTATAAAATTGTTTGTGGGGTGCAGAAGAAATACAGTGGGAGTGGACTTGCATAGAGCAGACAGAGGAAAGTGCTCAGCCGATGACCTAAGGGAGGCTTTGTCTTTGATATAAATATATTGTTACTTTTAGCCTTAATTGGGCATTTGTCTTTTTCTACTTATTGTACTTTAGCTTAGAAAACTGAGATGTTTTCTGGGTTTCAAGTTTCTCATAGATTTTCTTTCGTCTTCCATATTTATTTCTCAAGATACTTTCATTTTCATCTCAAGGAATTTTCTGTAAGATTACCTGATAAGCAAGACCCATCCTGACTAATTACAGATGGCATCATAACATTGAATGAATAAAAGAGACAGGAAAAATCAATAGCATGCTGACATTTTCCCTCTCTCCAATTCCTGATCCACTGTGGCCTGAATTACTTTATTCAGCCACACCCTTTCTGCCCTGATGTGTTTGATCCTCTGAAATAACTAAGCAAAAATAAATCTTCACCATAATTGGTACTTTGTGTCACTGTGACAGACTATCTGACAAAAGAACAATTTAAGAGAGGAAGGGTCTATTTTGCCTCACTGTTTCAGAGAATTTCAGTCCATCTTGGCAGGGAAAGTGTGTTGTCATTCACGGTAGTGGGACTGTGTTATGGAGACCCTTGACATCATGTCAGAGTGGAAAGGATAGAAAGGAGCAGAACATGGATCTTGTTACACCCTTCAAAGGTACACCCCTACAGAGCTGATTCTGCCAAGTAAGCTTTTCTTTCTGAAAGCCCTTAGACCCCAAAGTAGTATCAAAACCATAGCACCCACTTAAACTGTCATGTACTACCTTGTTATAGCAAGACAAGACTCTGCTATATACTTATAATAACCACTTACATTTACTGTAGAAATGTCTGCTAGTGATTCTTTAGGCATTTAATTTTCTCGTTTTTTAAAATGACATTTTATTTTTGTTAAAATGAGATAGGCTTTTTATATGAACTTCAAGAACCACATAAAAACATAACTGCCTCAATTTTTATTGGTAATCTATACTGTTAGTACTAGATGAACCATGTTAAGTAGAGAGAGACATCTACACAAGACAGATATTTTAATGGGTCTGGAGTACTGTCCTCTGTGTTTCCTTAATGTTTACTTAAAATTTTAAATTATGTGTATACATGTGTGTCTGTGTGGATGTGTGTGCACATGCGTGTTATTGAACATGGAGGCCAGAAAAGGGCTCCACATCCTCTGGAGATGTTGTTATGGGATGTTATGATCTTCCTGACATGGATGCTGGGAACTGAACTCAGGTCTTCTGCAAGAGCAGTGCATGTTTTGCATGTTTCTAACTGCTGAACCATGTCTTCTGCTCCTATAATATTTATTTTTAAGAAAGAAAAAGATAACTTTATCAGACTGGATGATACTAAAGGAATTCTATAAAATATGAAAACAATATTGTGAATCAATTTAAGAATTAATGTACATTTGTAAGACTGTGCTTTCACCTTTACACTGTGTCCACCGATCTTGTATCACTATATTTAAGAAGCTATTTTATTTTATGTGTATGTGTATTTTGCCTGGATGTGTACATGTGTGTGCAGGAACCTGCAGAAGTCAGAAGAGGCTGTTAGATCCTTTAGCATTGGAATTGCAGATGGTTGAAAGCAACATGATGTGGTTGCTGGGACTCAAACTCAGTAAATGCTCTTAAATATCGAACCATCAATATCTATCATCTATCTATCTATCTATCTATCTATCTATCTATCTATCTATCTATCTATCATCCATATCATCTATCTATCTATCTATTTATCATCTATATCATCTATCTATCTATCCATCCATCCATCTATCTATCTATTATTGTAGTTTTGTCCTCTTTGTTACAGATCTTCAGGTAAGATAAAGGAAATCCCATTGGTGCTCATTTTGGTTCACAGTGTCTGTTTCTCTTTGTGATGCTATTTATTAAAGCATGGTAAGATCAGACAATGAAGTGTCAACAGGCCTAATGCTCACTCTGAGTGAGAGAAATAAAATAGGTCAAGCCCTTAGGAACAGACACAATACTAACTTATCATCAAAACCATGTGGAGTCATTAATAGGTTAAACATTATTTTTGTTAGAGGTTAGGAAGACATAGAACCTGCAGCACTTGAACAAATTTGCTTGTGGCCCAGATGAGAGATGAATAAAGGGTGGTGTATTCTAAGATGAACTGGGTCTCACAGCTTCAAATGGTCACAAGGTGCTGATCTGTTTAGTGTGCTTGTACTTGGTATTTTTCTTCATGCAATCAATGTAATTACATGAAATGCTTATATTTTGTGGTGGAAATATTTGTGGTAACATCAGCCTGAACAGGAAATTGGTGTGGGTATCTAAGTGTTGAATGTGCACTTTAGAGATGCAGGTGAGGAAGGGTCAAAGGGCTGTCCAGAGCACTGGGGGACAATGGTTCATGTTGGCTGTGAAGGAAGGCACAGACCAGAGAACCTGACATGTTCAAGAAGAAGGCAAAGACATGTGAGGCGAACACATTTTCCATGTAGGAGATAGTTTGTCTACCCTCAACATAAATGGCAGAGTTTAGCTTCTGAGGTCAGCAGGGCTGCAGGGATCTGGAAAATGCCAACCGTTGTCAGGAACTGTGATATAGAAATGACCCCAAACCATTTTGGAACAAATCTGTTGGGTCATACTAGCAAAAATGAGAGCATCAGAAGCTCTCAAGCTCTGTCCCTCCAACAAGGCAAAAACTAAGCCCCTCCACTGCACATTTTCAGAATTCTGCGACTCAGTAAAAACCATGAGAAGAGGGCTGCTGAACTTCAGGAAGAGAGGGGGTTGGAATCTTAACTTACCTGCTTATTACTTCCTTCCTGGCTGGCTAGTGACCACTGCAATGGAAGCAGGCTCAAAGAGTTTTTTTTTTTTTTTTGAAAAGTGTCTTTCATTTTTAGCTACCTGAGAAATGCAAATCCAAACCACCTCGAGGCTCACTCTCATCCCAGCCAGAATGGCTGTGATCAAATAAGCAAATCACAAATGCTGATATGGATGCGGAAAGAGGAACCCTTATTTGCTGTTGGTGAGAGCATAAACTGGTGTGATTACTGTAGGAGCAGAGCTACTATATGACCCAGCTATACCACTCCTGTGCATATGTCCTCAGGAATCAATATCATAGCAAAGAGACATCTGTACATCCATGTCTATTGCTGCATTATACACAACAGCAAAGAATGGAATAGGTCTAGATGTTCACCAACAAATGAAGGCAATAGAAATGTGGCATGTATACACAATGGAATTCTACTCAACTATAAAGACAAATGAAATGTGCTTGAGTATGGGTCTGAAAAGTATATTAAATATGGTAATACAGACAGAAACAATAAACTTTTATTGGTTATATGTATGTAAACAAGTGGATGTGGCTGTGAGCACATAGAGGTAGGAGATTATGAGAAGGGAACAGGAAGTACTGGGAATGTGGAAGGGGTCACATGTGACATAAAGATGGAAAGGAGCCTACTGAAGGTTGTAGGGCAAAAGGGAAGATGAGGAAGAGGGATGTGGGGAGGGAAACAACAAAACAAATTTTGTTTGAAAACAGCCATAATGAAACATAATTCTGTTTTTCCCATTGGAAATAATATTTATTTTTAATATATTTATTATTTTTATTTTACATATTTACATATCCCTGCCCCCTCTCCCTCCCTCCCTCCCTCTCTCCATTGTCCTCCGACCACAGGGAGGATGATGCCTTCCAGAGGGATCATCAAAATCTGCCAAGTCATTTGGAGTAGGGACTAGGTCCTCCCTCCTGCCTCTAGGCTAAGGGAGTATCCCTCTATGGGGAACGTGCTCCCAAAGTCCTTTCGTGTACCAGGAATACATCATGGTTTCACTGTCAGAGGTCCCTTAGACTTCCCAGGCCTTCTAACTGATACCCACATTCAGGGGTTCTGAGTCTGTCCAATGCTGGTTTCCCAGCTATCAGTCTAGGGGTCCTTGTTCAGCTCAGCTGTCTCTGTGGGTTTCTGTAGCCTGGTTTTGACATTGAGTCAGGGGATGAATAGATGAGAGAGAGAGAGAGAGAGAGAGAGAGAGAGAGAGAGAGAGAGAGAGAGAGAGAGAGAGAGAGAGAGAGAGAGAGAGAGAGAGAGAGAGAGAGAAGATGAGATGCCAAAATAGAGGTAGCCATTATAGGTTTGAAGAGAAAACTGACTTTAGAGAAATGTCCAGAGACCTACAAGGATGTGTTATGAGTGTGTTTTCCCACTGGCTTGGTCCCAGAACCGCACCAGCCCCAAATAACACACAGAGACGCTGTATTAGATATAAAGCTGTTGGCCTGTTACTAGTGTTTCTCATTGGCTAGCTCTGTCTTAAATATTAACCAATTTCTATTAATCTAAAAGTTTCCACGTGGTCTTATCTTACTGAAGAGAAGATCTAGAGTTCTACTCTCTTGGTCCTACATGTTGAATCCCCTCCTACTACCTCCTCCTCGAATCTTCCTTGTCTCCTAGTCCCACCTATCTTGCTTTCCTATTGGCTTTATTCATTAACCACTAAGAGAAACATATTTACAGAATGACATCTCCCATCAAGGATGACCTCAACTGACAATCTGCAACAGTGGGAAGGCTACCTTAAATACCTTTCCTAATGAAGTCTCCAAACAATGAGGGAGACAGAGTCCCAACTGGCCATCTTTTGTCACCAAATGAAGCTTCCGGTACTGGGGTTGGGTAACAATCAATTTAGTTATTGACTAAAGGGGCTCATGAAAATCCCCAGACAACCTGGGCTTTTGCCAAGACAATATGCTGCTCTCCACAAACTGACAGCAAGGCCCCATTGTTAAAGAAAACACCTGTATAACTCATTGAATATGGAGAGGTTGATCTAATGCCTACATAGAACTTTGACCTATACATTCTAGTGTCTGGTATAGGAAAGTATTCTGCAGGCTACTAAAAGAGAAAGTTAAGCACCAATCCAGTCATCACAAAGTCTTTGTTCTACAATCTGTTCTGCCTGCAAAATATGCTAGGGCAATGAAAGCACAAAGCACGTGGAAGTAACCAACTACCGTCTGATTTGACTTAAGGCCATTTCTTTGAGTGGAACTAATACCTAACACTGCTTGGGTGACCAAGAACCAGAAACTAGCTAGCCCAGATACCTAGAGTAAAACCAAATACTACTGGTCTAAAAAAACAAAACCAAAAAACAAAGTAGCAATAAAATGACTTCTAATGATACTCTTCTATACTCAGAGATCTGTGCTTAATTAAGCAGTCATCAGAAAAGCTTCCTCCTACAGCAGATGGGAAAGAAAATACAGAAACCCACAGCCAGATATTTTACACACACACACACACACACACACACACACACACACACACACAGAGAGAGAGAGAGAGAGAGAGAGAGAGAGAGAGAGAGAGAGAGAGAGAGAGAGAGAGAGAGAGAGAGAGAGAGAGCTCAAACAAATCCCTCCCCACAGTGCTTTGGGAACCTTGCTGAAGAGCAGGTAGAAAGAGTATAACAGCCAGAGGGGATGGAAAACACCAGGAGAAAAAAGCCTTCTAAATCAGCTAAGCAAGGCTCACATGACCTTACAAGGACTGCAGCAGCAAGCACAAGGCCGCAGGGGGCTGTACCGGATCTTCTGTGTACATGTTGTAGCTTTCACTTTAATATTTTTATGGGAATCCTGAGAATGTGAACAAGTAGGTCTCTGATTTTTGTGCCTTCTCTTAGACTCTTTTCTCCATGGTGATTTCCTTGTTCAGCCTCAGTGTGATGGTTTTTGTTAATCTTATTTTATTTTGTTAAGTTTTGTGCTTATACCTTAGAAGTCTGTTCTTTTCTAAAGAGAGACAGAAGGGAGTGGATTTGGATGGGAGTGGAGGTGGAGAGGAACTGTGAGGAGTAGAGGGAAGAGAAACTGAAATCAGGATATAATGTTTGAGAAAAGAATCTATTTTTAATAAAAGGGGAAAATACTATCCTACAGATAACCATGCCACGGTCTTGTGAAGTTATAAAATCTCAACAACCCTGCAGCCCTACTCCCCACCCTTACCCTTTGCTTTTAACACATGAGCCATATCTCCTACTGATTCAGCTTGCTCTTCCCCCTGTTGTTGCACACAAGGCCTCTGTGACTCTGCCCACATAGCAGCTTTCTCTTCTTGAAGCTATAAGTGAGTGAGTGAGTGAGTGAGTGAGTAACAAGTGAGTAACTAACTAAGAGCCTTTTGGTTCTCTAAGTGTCTTTGTGCTGTGGTTTGTCATCACAGGACTGTAACTTTTCTAATGCAGGAAGGAAGGATCTGGTCCTTGCCTCTTTCCTAGCTTCTGGGGGCCTGCTGATAATCCTTGTTGTTTCTTAACTTGTAGAGGGAACACATCTCTCTCTTGGCTTTGTGTTCACATAAACATTTCCGTATACACATGTATATGCCCAGTGTTCTTTCATAGGGATACCAGTTACTCTGGACTAGTAACTGGTAACTTACCCCAACCCTGTATAGTTTCATTTTAACTAATTACAGATGAAACGACTTTATTTAAAGGTAAGACCACATTCTCAGTTTTGGGTGTATAATTTTAAGATAAAAATGAGGGGCAGCATGCCAGTTAACACATAGTGGGACGTATTTGCTTAAAGTCACACTATCCTATGATCAATCATCTTTATTTTTATGTATATACCCAAGAAAAAAGGTGCCATAGAGAACTAAAAGTATATGCAATCAAGAATTCTCATGGAAACTTTATATATCATTGTCAACGAAAGCAGTTCAAATCACAGAGAAACTGATGAATGAACCTTGATATATCCTTTGGTGAGTCCAAATCAGCATGCAGGGAAGAACTCACTAAAGCATTTTGTTTATGTGGGGCTCCGGAACTGGCACAATAGGCAAATGGTGAGAGATGTCAGCACCCTGTTTGCCTCTTGAGAAGGAGGACAAAGGAAGAACAGGTCGAGAACTTTAGAGTAGCAAAATGTCAGCACCTTGTGCTGACATTTTTGTAAATACTTGTCCCGACGTACAGATTCATCAGCTGTACACATATTATTTGCTCATTATCTAGTATATGAATCATTCTTTAACAACTGCATTAAAATAGAAATTGTCATAAAGTGTATCTTAATGCTTTACTATAGTGAGGGAATGAAAGAGTTAAGCTTTGGCTTCTTTCTGTATCACTTACCAAACATCACCACACCCACTTTCCCATGCAGGCTTACTCATGCAACAGCACATAGAATGGAGATGAAGAAAATAGGCAAAATGAGGAAGAAAATCACCCTTATATCCGATGACCTGAGCACAAAGCTGACCTCGATTCACTGAGTCCATCCAGGGCTTATGGTGATTTGTGTTTAACTAGAAACCACTCCAGATGGATGCCCTGGGCATGTCTTTGGCTTTGGGGATACTGATCTTCATCACCATTTTGGTGCCAGATGTGACTGGTGAGTGACATTCTGAGATTTTTTTTTTTTAAGAAATGAAATTATCTTCCTGGCTAACTAGACTATGGTAATCCTCCTGCCTCAGGCTCCTGATCCTTGGGATTACAGGCATATGTTGCAGGCTAACAAGGCCACTTTAACACTCTACAGGTTACTTTAAAGTTGAATTTTTTTTTAAAAAAATATATTTTAATTTATTTTACATACCAACCAGTTTCCCCTCTCTCCTCTCTTCATGTTCCCTCCCTGCACCTCCTTTCTACCCTGCCCCACAATGCACTCCTCAGAAAGAGGCAAGCCTCTCATGGGGAGTCATAAAACCTGGCATAGTAAGTTGAGGCAGGACCAAACTCCTTCCTTCATCAAGGCTGAGCAAGGCATCCTACTCTAGGGAATAGGCTCCAAAAAGCCACGAATCTGGTTATCTTTAATAAGCAGATTTTCTACAAGTATTCAATGGAATAGATTATTCTATTAATCATTAACATGAATTTGGAAATTAGTGACTGCCTGTAAAGAAATGTTTTGCTAGACTTCTTGCTTGTCCCATCTTTAAGGTTGAAACATATCAAAAAACAAAAACAAACAACTAAGAACCCAAACAAACAAACAAACAAACAAAAAGTGAGAAAAACCTCTGAGAAGGGATACAGTGGGGTCCAGAGCAAAATGGAGGTCCTGGACTTAGCTAGGAAGGAACAGTCCTCCAGTATGGTAGGAGAAAGAGGGACAAGATGGCCTGGATGCAGGTCAGTTTATGGATTGCTGTTAATGATTATGGAGCATGTCTTTTTAAAATTTTTTAAATTTACATTACAATCTTATTTTGCATACCAATCTCTGTTTTTTCTCCCTTCCTTCCTTCCCTCCCCATCTCTACATCCCACCTCCCATTCACTCCTCAGAGAGGCTGAGGTTTCCCATGGGGAATCACCAAAGTCTATTATTGTCATTTGAGGCCAAGATCCTCCCCCTTCAATCTAGGCTGAGAGCTTAACTCTCCATTGGGAACGGGCTTCTAAAGTCTATTCGTGCACTAGGGGTAAATACTGGTTCCACTGTCAGTGGCCCTATAAACTGCCCAGGCCCCCCAAATGACACCCACTTTCAGGAGGCCTATTTCCATCTTATGCTGGTTCCCCATCTGTCATACTAGGTCTGTGAGCCCCCACTTGCTCAGATAAGCTTTTTCTGAGGGTTTCCCCAGCATGGTCTTGATACCTTTGCTCATCACTCCTCCCTCTCTACAACTGGATTCCGGGAGTTCGGCTCTTTGCTTAGTTGTGAATCTCTGCTTCTGCTTCCATCATCTACTGGATGAAGGATCTATAATGGCATTTAAGGTAGTCATTGATCTCATTATAGGGGAAGGGCATTTAAGGTAGCCTCTCCACTATTGCTTAGATTCTTAGTTGTGGATTCCTGGAAATTTCCCTAATGCCAGGTATCTCATCAAGCCCATTAAGTTTTCTCTTTCCTTGCTCTCCTTCTCTGTTCTTCCCACAACTCGACCTTCCTGTTCCTTCATGTTCTCCTTCCACCTCCTCTTCTCCCCTCCTGTTTCTCTTACCCCCTTAACACCCTTCCCCCTCCTGCCATACTCCCAATTTACTCAGAAGATCTTATCCCTTTCCCTTCTGGGTTGGGATGTCCATGCATGTCTCTCTTAGGGTCCTACAGCGTCTGTCTTAAAGCATTTGAAGCAAAGCTCTTCAAAGTTACCAGTGGAAAGAGGGGGCAAGATAAGGAGTGGAATCTGTGAAATAATCACCACAAAGATGGGACAGGCCAGCCTGCTAGCTGAGTGCTAGAACTCTAGTCTTGGTTCTGCTTCACCAGGACCACAGTTCCTAAACAGGCTGGTCAACATGGAAGCAAAGTAACTTTTCTTCCAATACAAAAATACCAGAATATTTCCTTCTACTTCAACATGTATAAGATACAAGTCTGTCATAAATTACCACATTAATAATCAATTTTAACAATTAAAAAAGCATGAGACATCTCTATATGAAGTTAATTTAACCATCTTCAAATTATTAAATTATTTAATGGTGTGTGTGTGTGTGTGTGTGTGTGTATGTGTGTGTGTGTGTGTGTGTGTGTGTGTGTGTGTGTTGTATGTGTATACCCAGGACATAGCATTTGTGTGGGGCTCACAGAACAACTATAGGAGTTGTTCTCTTTTTCTATGTGGATTCCAGGGATTAAACTCAGGTCTTCAGGAATGGCTGCACATACATTTACCTTCTGAGCCATCTTGCCGGCCCCTGACCTTCTTAAAGGTAAAGATCTGTATTGTGATCCAGCATATAATCAACTTTGATGACTGTACCTGGGCCATTTGAAAAATACATATTATATACATTGAAATTGTTTTATTAATATCTCTTTAGTCACCAAAATTGATTCTGTTATTGATAAATTCTATGTTTATACTACTTTTTAAAATTCTGATTGTTGCTTGATTTTGTTGACCCCTCCTGGAAGGCATCACCCTCCCTGTGGAGTGGAGGGGTGGAATGGGAGGGTGGTCAGGGGGCATGGGAGGGAGAGAGAGAGGGAGGGAAGAAGGGAGAGGGGAGAGGGAAGAGGGATCGATATGTGAAACAAGAAATAAATAAATAAAATTCTGATTGCTCTATCCATTTCTGAGGAAGAGGTGCCAAAACCTCTGTCTATGATTGTGAAACTAACTGTGTACATGTCTCTTTAATTTAGTTAAGTTTTGCTTTTCCTGGCTTGAAGCTTCATTAGTAGGTATGTACTTAATCGTGACAATTTACATTGTACAAATTTTAAAATGACTAGTAACATTTTTTTTTTGCTTTTGAATAGCTTTTCTGTTATTAATATAGACTCTAGTTCCTCTCTTCCCCTCGCCTCCTTTCACCTCTCCCATGTTGTGTGAAGTTTGTGGTGTAGTTATATGGTATTTTACATCATCACCATTAATGCCTGTAACTACCTGTTGGAACATGGTTAAAAGAATGACCCATGGTGAACAGTGCCTTGAAGACTGTGGGGGAGACTTGAGAAAGAAGGGCAGAGGGACTTCTACCTCAAGTGCATTTTGTTCCTTGGATTGTCTTGGTCATGATTTCATGCCTCTTGTGTTAAACATTTGCATTTAATTTATAAAACATGTTTATTCTTGTTGGATGTCAGATCATAACTATAGAATCCAACTTGGTGAAAAGATAACTGAGTGTTAATATGGCCTTCTGCCTTGCTTTCATGCTTTCCCAGATACAATTTATAGTATGTGTCAGGCGATTGTGCTTAAATTGGTCTATCCTGAGAAAATTCTTGAAAAGGGCTGCTTTTTCAATACTTATGTGCATACCCATGATTATTTACATGTTTTTCTGAATTCAAATACTTCTTGTATCATTTTCTCAGTTCCATGAAATAAATACATGAAAGTATATTTAAACTGAAGTAAGTTTGTTTATAGCATTAGCCTCTCTCTGTTAAGGTCTTCAAATCCCAGGTCCCACAGACACAGATCTTTACAGGCCAATTAATGTCAACATTATCAATACTCCATATACATGCACATATCATCAGTCCTTTAATTTTGTTCATGCTTCTATGTAGGTGGTGATTATTTTTCTGTGTTTTTGGGTGGCATCTACTTTGTATTACTAATCCTTTCTGTGTGTCTAATAGCCATTTAACTATCAGTATTCTTGTGAAGTGTTTGCTCAAATAACCTCTCTAAGTTTCAAAACTGGTTTTTAATGTGATTGAATAGTTTATTAATAGTTCTTCATGGATAAGCATTGTATGAAATGCTTCTTTGGCATCTACTGATAATGATCACATGACTTTTCTCCTTAGTCTGTTGGTGTGATGGCTCTGTGAATGTTGAACCAGCCTAGCATCCCTGAGATAAATCCCACTGGCCATGTTTTATGACCCTTTTATAAGTTCTTGAATTTGATTAGCTAATAATTTGGTGAAATTCTAATCCTTGGGCTTCTATCTCCTAATTGCTGGAATTACATGTGCGAGTTACCATGTCCAATTCCATACAGGGCTGGGGACTGTATTGAACTCGGGGCTTTGTTATGCTAAGCAAGTACTAATTTTTGATAAGGTTATCTTCCTCCAATGTATATTTTTGATATTTTTGTTAGAAATCAGGTGGCTGTATTGACAAGGCTGTTGGTTTATCTCCATGAACTGATGGTAAGGCTCTTTTGCTGAAGACAACATTTATACGACTTATTGAATATGGAGATATTGAGCTTGTGCCTACCTAGAACTTCACACCTGCTCATTAGTGAGCATAGTATGGGAAGGTATTCTGTATGCTACTACAGGAAGAAGTAACAGTCCTAAACTGGATGTCTCCATCAAGGCCCATCTCCCAAGGCTCAGGGAACTCTGCTGCAGAGGAGGCAGAAAGATTGCAAGAATTAGCAGGAAGGGAAGACACCAAGGAAACAAGACCTTCTAGACACAGAAGAACTCAGAGAGACCCTGGCAACATGCACACACACAGCTTGTACAGGTCTAAGCCAGATAGGATCCCAGCTCTGAGAGGGGAAGTGGACAGAGCCCCATCCCTAACCCAGAAGCTGTTTTAAAATGATAACTGTGCACAAAGGAAAACTTACTTTTCTCCAACAGAGTCTCACTGGGTAATAAACCACACTTAAGGGTAGGCCAGCAGAAGATGGGCAACACAAAGTTAATTCAAGTATTTCTCTCTCTCTCTCTCTCTCTCTCTCTCTCTCTCTCTCTCTCTCTCTCTCTCTCTCTCTCTCTCTGACTTTATAGGTAATTGTTTACATATTATGGTTTCTGATTTTGTGTTTTTATAAGATGTCTTTGTGTGAGAGTATGTGTGACTCTACGTGTTTCTTGTGCTTTTTCTTTGATGTGCTCTATCTTTTTTACTGTTCATTTGTTTGTTTCCTCTAATCCTGTTTTGTTTGTATTTGTTGTTATTTTATTACTACTAGTTTTTAGATGTCTGATGTTTATTTTCTAAGGAGAGAGAGCAGGAAACCTTGTGGATTTGGGTAGGTAAGGTTGTGAAGGAGTTGACAGAAGGAAAATTGATTAGAATCTATTTTTATAATTTTTTCTTTTTTATTATCTTTTTCGATTTTCTCATACAGTCATACTGCTGGGAACCTTGCCTGACTATAGAAGATGGCCAGTTCAAGTTCTGTGTCCTCCATTACTAGCCTTCACTAGGGTTACTTCACTAGGGTAGATTCTAGGGAGCTTCCATTGTACTAGGTTTCTGCATTGTCCCCCATTTCCACCAATTCCAGTCATCTCTCCAAGGACTCTCCCCCTCCATTCCCTCCACATGAACCCTCCTGCTCCTGTTCTCACCCTTCCCCAGTCCTACCACAAAATGTATGCTACTTTCCTTTCCCAGGAGATCTATAAGTTCCCCCTTGAGCCATCATTGTTACTTAACCTCTCTGAGTCTCTAGATTGTAGCATAATTAACAGCTAATATCCACTTATTAGTGAGTACATATCATGTTTGTCTCTCTGGATCTGAGTCACCTCACTCAGGTTGATTGTTTTTTCTATTTCTATCCATTTACATGCAAATTTCATGGTGTTATTTTTTTAACAGCTGAATAATAGTCATTGTGCAAATATACAACTCTTTTTTTAATCTATTCTTCACTTGAGAGACAGTTAGGTTGCATCCAGTTTATGATTTCTATGAATAAAGTTGCTATGAACATAGTTGAGTAAGTGTTCTTGTGGAATAGTAGAGTGTTCTTTGGGTATCTGTCTAGGAGAGATATGTCTGGGTCTGGGATAGTTTGAGTCCCAGTTTTCTGAGGAACTGGTACATTGATTTCCATAGTGACTGCACAGTTTTACACTACCATCAGCAATGGATAAGTGCTGCCCTGATTCCATATACTTGCCAGCATGAGCTGTCACTTGTGCTATTGATCTTAGTCATTCTGACAGGTGTAAGATGAAATCTCAAAGTTGTTTTGTTTTGCATTTTCCTGAGACTAAGTTTGTTTAAATCTTCTTTAAGTATTTTTTAGCCATTTGAAATTCCTCTGTTGAGAATTCTCTGTTTAGATCTGTAGCCCATTTTTAAAATTGGATTATTTGATTTGTTGATATCTAGTTTTTGCATTCCTTATATATCTTGGATATTAACCCTCTGTCAGATGTGGAGTTTATAAAAATCTTTTTGCATTCTGTAGGTTGCCATTTTTCCTATTGACAGTGTCCTTTGCTTTATTGAAGCTTTTCAGTTTCATGAGGTCCCATGTATTGATTGTTGATGTTAGCACTTGTGCTATCAGTGTTCTGTTTAGGAAGATGTCTCTTGTGTCAATGCATTCAAAGCTATTTCCAACTTTGTCTTCTCTTAGGCTCAGTGTATCTGGTTTTATATTGAGGTCTTTAATCCATTTGGACTTGAGTTTTGTACAGGGTCAAAGATGTGAATCTATCTGGATTCTTCTATATGCTGACATCCAGTTAGACCAGGACCATATGTTGAAGATGCTTTTTTTCTTCTTCCTTTTTTTTATTCCAGAACATATTTCTGACTTCTTTAGCAAAAATCAGGTGTCCCTGAGAGTATGGATGCATGTCTGGATCTTCAGTTGGATTCTATTGATAAACATGCTTGTTTTTATTACTAGCACTTGAAATCAGAAATGGTGAAAGTTTAAATATTGATATTATTACTTATTATTTTAAATGTATGTTATGAATATGTGATATATTATTAAATATATGAAATGTAGTAAATATTAAATATTTTATACATATTTAATAATGTCATATATTACATAAAATAGCTATATTATAGTACTCTTTTAACCTTAGAGGTAATATTTATACCTTAGTAACAATAGAATAGTCCCTTAAGTTTGGGTTTCTTCTGTCTCATATCAGGTGACTCTTCTGACATAAGACAGATTTTAGAATCTCCTTTAACAATCATGCTTGATTAAAAGAGAGAGCCATGCTCCAACTCCAAAACCAGCTTTGATTTTTTAATTGAATTGGGACCATAAACGGACCATTTGTCTTTTATGTTTATAGAGAGCAGAAGAAACAAATATTTGGGAAGATTTATGAAATTTTATCTTGGTAGAATGTGCTATGCCAACAGGCCAATTTCACTCTTTTTTTCCTGGTTCATTTTTCTCTCGATGATTTGTCCTATTTCTTCAGCTGTCTCATATACTAGTGGTCTTCAGATTCCTTAGTTGGATGCTTTTATCCTCTTGGAAAGACAAAAACAAAATCCTTTCCCAATATTAACTTTGAAGAGTTCCTTATTTGTCACTTTATATTTTTATTAAGACAAAAACTTTTCTTTGGCAACAGAAAAAATTATTTTATTTTTTATTATTAATTACTTTCTTGCTTGATCAAATGAAGGCTTTTGTTAGTCTTAGAAGTTAGTTTGGATTGAATGACAAAACTGTTTGATGAACTATACCCTCTCCTAATAAAGAGGTGTGATTAACACAGTAGATGCTGAAAAAGCCTTTGACAAAATCCAACACTTTTTCATGATAAAGGTCTTGGAGAGAACAGGGATAACAGGAACATACCTAAACATAATAAAAGCAATATATAGTAAAGCAACAGACAACATCAAACTAAATGGAGAGAGGCTTACGGCAATTCCTCTAAAATCAGGAACAAGACAAGGCTGCCCACTCTCTCCATAACACTTCAATAGTGTACTTGAAGTTCTACCTAGAGCAATAAGACAACAAAAGGAGATTAAGGGGATACAAATAGGAAAGGAAAAAGTCAAACTGTCACTATTTGCAGATGATACAATAGTTTACATAAGTAATCTGAAAAACTCTCCCAGGGAACTCCTATAGCTGATAAACACCTTCAGCAAAGTGGCAGGATATAAGATTAATTAAAAAAAAAACCCAGTAGTTCTACTATATACAGACAATAAAGGGGCTGAAAAAGAAATCAGAGAAATGTCACCCTTTACAATAGCCACATAAAACAACATAAAATATCTTGGGGTAACACTAACCAAAGAAGTGAAAGACCTTTATAGCAAGAACTTTGCATCTTTAAAAAAAGAAATTAAAGAAGAAACCAGAAAATGGAAAGGTCTCCTTTGCTTTTGGATAGGTAGGATAAACATAGTAAAAATGGCAATCTTGCCAAAAGCAATCTACAGATTCCATGCAATCGCTGTCAAAATCCCAGCACAATTCTTCACTGACATTGAAAGGATAATACTCAACTTTATATGGAAAAACAAAAGACCCAGGATAGCCAAAACTTAAGGAGGCATCAACATCAACGACTTCAAGCTCTATTATAGATCTATCATCCTGAAAACAACTTGGTATTGGCACAAAAATAGACAGGTAGATGAATTGAATCAAATCGAAAATCCTGATATTCAGACACAACTATGAACACCTGATTTTTGACAAAACAGCTAAAAGTATACAATGGAAGGAGGAAAGCATCTTCAACAAATGTGCTGGCATAACTGGATGATGGTGTGTAGAAGACTGCAGATAGACCCATGTCTATTGCCATGCATAAAACTTAAGTCAAAATGGATCAAAGACTTCAACATAAATCCAGCCACACTGTACTTCTTAGAAGAGAACAAATTGGTACAGGAGACCTCTTCCTGAACATGACACCAGTAGCACAGACACTGAGATCAACAATTAATAAATGGGACCTCGTCAAACTAAGAAGCTTCTGTAAGGCAAAGAACACAGTTGACAAGACCAAATGGCAGCCCACAGACTTGGAAAAGATCTTTACCAAACCCACATCTGACAGAGAGCTGATTTCCAAAATATACAAAGAACTCAAGAAACTAGTCACCAAAACACCAAATACTCTAATTTAAAAGTGGGGTACAGAAATTAGTAGAGAATTTTCAATAAAGGAATCTAAAATGGCTGAAAGACACTTAAAATGTTCAACATCCTTAGCCATCAGGGAAATGCAAATCAAAACAACTCTGAGATACCATCTTATTCCTGTCAGAATGGCTAAAATCAGAAACACCAATGACAGCTTATGCTGGAGAGGATGTGGAGAAAGAGGAACATCCCTCCACTGCTTGTGGGAGTGCAAACTTGTACAGCCAATTTGGAGATCAGTATGTTGGTTCCTCAGGAAAATGGGAACCAGTCTACTACAGGACCTGGCAATTCTGCTCTTAGGCATGTACCCAAATGATCCACAACCATGCAACAAAGACATCTGTTCAACTATGTTCGTGGCAACATTATTTGTAATAGCAAGAACCTGGAAGCAACCTAGATGCCCCTCAACTGAAGAATGGATAAAGAAGATGTGGTACATTTACACAATGGAATACTACTTAGCAGAAAAAAAAAACAATGGAATCTTGAAATTTGCAGGCAAATGGATGGAACTTGAAGAAGCCATCCTGAGTGAGGTAACCCTGTCACAAAAAGAGGAACATGGTATGTACTCACTCATATATGGATTTTAGACATTGAGCAAAGGATCACCAGCCTATAATTCACACCACCAGAGAAACTAGGGTACAAGGAAGAACCTAAGATTCATACAAGGTCTCTCACAGAAGAGGAAAGGGGCAAGATCTCTTGAGCATATTGGGAGTGGGAGGTGGGGCAGTGAGTGGAGTGGGAATTAGAAGAGAAGGGGAAGAGAGGAGAAAATTATGTGGGACCAGGAAGATTAAGTCGGGGGACAAATAGATGAGAGAGAGAGAGAGAGAGAGAGAGAGAGAGAGAGAGAGAGAGAGAGAGAGAGAGAGAGAGTACAAATACTACAATAGAGGAATTATGTGTTTGGAGAGAAAACTGACTCTAAAGAAATGTCCAGAGACCTACAAGGATGACCCCAACTAACAATCTGAGCAATAATGGAAAGGGTATCATAAATGCCCTTCCCTGATAACAGGATTGATAACTAATTTATATGCCATCCTAGAACCTTAATCTAGTATCTGTTAGAAAACAGAAGCAAACACCCACAGCTAAACACTGAACCAAACTCCTGAAATCCAGTTGCAGAGAGGGAGGAGTGATAAGCAAAGGGGTTAAGACCAGGCTAAAGAAACCCACAGAGACAGCTGACCTGAACAAGGGGGAGCTCATGGACCCCAGATTGATAGCTTGGAAACCAGCACTGGACTGACCCAGACCCCCTGAACATGGGTCTCAGTTAGAAGGCCTGGACAGTCTAAGGGACCTCTGGCAGTGGGACCTTGAGCCAGGAGAGAGGGCCTAGACCATACTCCAAATGACTTGGCAGATTTTGATGAGCCCTCCTGGAAGGCCTCACCCTCCCTATGGAGTGGGTGGGGAAAAAGGATGGGAGTTGGGGTCTAGGGGCATGGGAGGATGGGAGGGAGAAGGAACTGGGATAAATCTGTAAAATAAGAAAAATAAATAATAATAATAAAAGAAGTGTGTCCAGTTTGAATTTAATCTTAATAAATCTTGATGATTATCCATAGCATTTATTCTCCTGTTGAAACAAAAGTGAAACTTCTTCTCCAACATAACACATAGCCTGTTTTCCATTCTGAGGTCAACACATCTTTAAAATATATTTATCCCCCCCTTTTTTCTTTTTCTTTTACATATCAATCCAAGTTCCCTTTCTGTCTTCCTTTCCCTCTTTCCCTCTCTCCCATCCTCCCATGCCCCCAGACCACCCTCCCCTCCCATCACCCCTCCACATGTATGGTGATGCCTTCCAGGAGGGGTTATCTAAATCATAAAGGCTGATTTAATTCAGCAGTTTTTTCTATTATTCAATGTCTCTCCACAGCCCTTGTTGCATGTTCATTAGCATTAATTTTTTTAAATCAATAAAACACTATGCAGTATATCCCTGGAAGTCTTTGTTACCCTTTTCTGTTTAATAAATCTATCTTTTAAAGTGTGAATATATCTTTGTATAACTGCCTGTCCTGTAGGATTGTGCAATAAACCTATAATATGTTTTTTGTTGTAACATGTAAAAACTGTTTCATTTTATTAGAGACATATGTTGGAACATTGTCAGACTTAATTTGTATATGCATACCCATAATGGTCCTAACTTATAATAAGTGTGTTCTTACAGAATTAGCCTTTTTAGAATTTAAATCAACTGTTCATTGAAATCTTGAATATGTGTCTAGGATATGGTAAACATTTTAATTTTGTAAACTCTGCAAAATGAAACAGATCCATTTGTTAAATATCACTTCTTTGAGTACCCCCTTTTGGGTTACTTCCTGCAGGTTATTGAGTTTGATTATACAAAGAACAAGTAGAAAATTTTCTTATAATTTCTTTGTCTTATTGCCGAGTGACAGAAAGATCTTTCAAACCTTTGCTATTAATATGGTATTTCTTATGAAATTCTTAGGCTTCTAGAATCTTTCCTTTTAATAGCTGATAAGTTTCATCATTATCTTGTGCTAGAGGGCCTGGTAAGCCTGGATAGGATATGATATGTGTTATATACAAAGGATGGTTTCTATTTCTGATTATTTGTTGTAATTACATAAATAACAAAGTTCATTCTGAATCATCTGGAATAATTTCAGCAGTTTCAATATACAAAATAACTTCTTTTGAATATTTAGAGTCAGTAACTATATTAAGGAGTTCTGGAAAATGTAATAATATCATAAGAATAGCATATAATTCTGATTTCTGAACTGAATCATAAGGACTTTGAGCCACTTAATTTCTCTGGTTTAAAATCTGCCTTTTCTGATTTATTTACATGAGTACAGACTGTAGGGGCTCTAGAAATTAGTGTCCCCTTTATCATATGAGAGAGTATCCGAGTAGTTCTTTTTATAAACAGAAGTCTTTTGCTTTGGGGATATTTGTTGCTAATACCTCCCAAGAAATCACTTCAAGCTCTTTGTCAATGTTCATTTTCTGCCTATAATGAGGCAATTTCAGCCTTGGTAAAAGGTATCATAATTTATTCTGGGCCTATTCCTGCTAATTGACTAAGTCTAAACTTTCTATTCAGAATCAATTCAGAAAACTTTTCCATATAGGTCTTTATTTTTTTACATCTTATGCATACTCCAGAAGGCTGGTACTTTCTGTTTGTATTATCTCTAGAAAAAAAACATTGTTTCTAGGAACACCTTGCCTAATAATGCCTTTTCAGATGATCCAGTTTGCCACAATTAAAACATTTGACCTTTTAATTTTTCTTAAAATTTTAGAAATCACCTCTCCTATCCAAGTATCATCATAAGTGTGAAATAGAATATCAGCTGTATTTTAGTCCATTCTTCTATGGATACTGATCTTGCCTTTAAAAGCTTAATTGCTCTTTTGAATTCTGAATTAGCATTTTCAAAAGCCAAAGAATCAATTAATATTTTCCCAGTGTCTGGATCTGATATCATTCTATTTGTAGCTGAATCCAATAAGTGAAGGCTTCTATTGGGTCTTGTGTACTTTTAGTAAATGAATCAGCCATCTTCCTGATTGTTCAACCCTGTCCCAAGCATTTGAAGCTGCTACATGGCACAGAACCAAGATGTTATCATCTGATATAGACTGCCTTTGCAAATCAGCATACTGGCTCTCACCAAGAAGCTGGTCCTGGGAAATCTCAGTACCTCTATTTCTACCTCATTGTTATATGAACCTAGCTTTCTCTCTCCAACATGTTCTCCATTGTAACCAATGATCAGTTTCCAATACTGTCATAACTAAATCTTTCTAGTCTTGTGGATTAATTCTATTCCTAGTTGACAATTAATTTAACATCTGTTTCACAAAGTTAATGCATATCATATGAAATGACTGCTTCCCAGAATCTCTTCAGATATAACATTTCTACAGGATCCCAACTAAGTTCTGTAAAGCCTCTGGGTTACCTATCATCTGGTGGTCATTCTTGCATGGTAACTGAATAAATTAAGGTTAGTCTTCTGATAACTTTAGGTTGCTCCTTTTTCAGTTTATAATGCAATAGTGCATGAGGTTCTGCTCTAAATTTCTCTGTGTCTGAGTATTTTTAATATTTTCATTAGTAGGTCTTTCTAAAACTTGTATCTTATCAATAGTAAGTCATTCTAAGGCTTGTATCCAATCAACCAGATTTTTCTTATTTTCATTAGTAAGTCTTTCTAACATTTGTATCTTATCAATAGTAAGTTTTTCTAAGGCTTGTATCTTATCAGTCAAATTATCATATTTGTCACAGCTATCAAACCACTTTTTTAAAGATAAGATATTAATTACCAAATTGATAGTAATTACAATCAAATTTAAGTCAATTCCAGACAAGTCATTTATCCCTTCATTTAAAATTTCCATTTTCAAACCATTCATAATAGCACCATACAGGGTCCTAGCACCCTGAATTGTGATACTTCCCATTCTAAATGTGGAAAATGTTTTTCTTTTCAATTTTTTTTTTAACTCTTCCTTAAAGGACTTGCCAGGTATCTCACCAAATCTGCTGACTTCTCACTGTTTGTGCATGTTTGTGTTGGTGAACTCAAGCCCCTCCCACAATTTCCAAGTACACAATTTCAGTGCCTGGGCAATGGCAGCTGACTGTTGTGAGTGCTCATACGGACAGGCCCAGACAGCAACTGCAGCAAGCCAGGCTGTTGTAGTCATGCCACTTGTTGGAGCTCCAAATGTTGTTTTAACTTTGACACAGTGTCTATGCCTTAATATACTGTTCTTTCATCCAACAATTGCAACTCAGCAATTACTGACCTGATTGTCTAGCAGCAGCCTGGTCACTAGGGTGGCAGCCTGGCAGGAATTCTGCTCCTGCAGGGACTGGCTCTCTTATTGCCACCAAAGGTAGCTATAACTAAATTGCTATCATTCTACTTACCAATAAGACTCAAGGTTCCAAGGCTGGGTTGAAAACCTGCTAGCTCGGAGAAGCCAGTTCAGAACCAGCTAACCTGCTTTCCTTGCTGGTACCTCCAAAAAAACCTGAATCCTTCCACTCTGTTAAAACAAAACAAAAAGCTATGCATTCCAAATTTATTTCCTGTGTCTCTCTATCTCTCCAGGATGCTCTATGATATCTTTCTGTCAACTAGGTGCTAACTCAGTCTCCTGAATCAAGGTTAATTTGATTTAATTAATACAAATACACACTTGGTCTTCACAGTGTGATTGAATAATCCTCAATAAATGACACCTGGAGAAAAGAGTTTAATCAAGACAGACTATGTGTTATACCTACCTAGCAAGGGGTTGGAAGAAGGAAAGCAGGGTACTCTACAATTAATTTGGCACAAAAAGGTTACTTATAAATGAGAAATAATATATCAAAAATATATTTTTAAAGATGTTGAACAGGATGATATGACTTCTAATTACTATTTTATAACCACTTAAATATTTAAAACTCTTATTTAAATATTTTCTAGAATCAAGATGTTCAGGTATGGAATGGAATCAAATAACACAGAATAGTTCATTGCCTGTGGACAAAGGTATTATTATTATTATTATTATTATTATTATTATTATTATTATTATTATTATTTCAATCTTGTGGCCTGCACAGAGGGAATGCAGAATCCACCTTGCCTAGAAATAGTAACTAATGCCTTGGCTGCTGGATAGATTCATTCAGGATGAGTGGAAAAATCTGGTGATGTGGAGGTTTTGGCTTAAGGGACCATGAATTGTTGCTTCTAAAGCTTTGCTGCCTTAGAGTAAGGAAGGCTATGGGATTAGTACCATTCCAAATCTGTGTTAAAGAACCCTTCATCATCTAATTAGATGACCTGTATTTGTATATGACATGTGAGGACTTGAGGACCCCAAATAGTATAGTTGAGATAGTTAATACAATGTTTATCAGAAGCAAGTAATTTCTGCTCTGGTTAAAGTGATGACATTAATAACTTCTTGTCACAGATGATTGTAACAGATACTTTTATTGAATAATCACCAATCAGCAAAGTTGTATCCATCATGGACTCTTTAAGTTGGTGTATAGGCAATGTGGACTACAAGAAATGTAGCTCAGAGGCCTTCATTTTTTTTTAGAAGGTGAAAATGTACTTAATTCTAGTAGACAGAACATACAGAAAAAAACAAATATGACAAAAGTCTATTTTTTCTGGAAAATATTCATTAGCCAAGCAATGATCTAGTATAACTTCATATATGCTTCTGTGTACAGGCTTTCCTTTTATCATTCTCTTTGTGTCTGTGTGTCCAGTTAGCACTCCAGTGTCCGTACAGATGGGTACAAAGGTTCAGCTGTGCTGCCCTCCTATTTCATTGACAAAAGCAGTCTTAATAACGTGGAAAATAACCCTCAGAGGCCAGCCTACCTGCACAATATCCTACAAAGTGGAAACAAAGAATATCAGTGAAGTCAACTGTATGGACAGGATGATCACCTGGGCCTCCATACCTGACCAGAGTCCATACCTTCAGATCAGTACAGTGGCCCTCAGTCATGATGGGCAGTATTTATGTGAGGTGGCATCACATGAAGGGCATTTCCAAAAGAGACATGACCTCCATGTTGTAGGTAAGCAAGCTGTCACATATTGTGGTATTTCAGACCACCAGCTTTTAAATGCCTTTGGAATTAGTGACAAGGCTGAAACTTGTTTTCCATTCTATTTCTACAGTCCCTCCTGAAGTAACCCTGTTTTCAGGGGAAAACAGAACAGCAGTTTGTGAGGCCATTGCAGGCAAGCCTGCTGCTCAGATCTCTTGGGCTCCAGATGGCTATCATGTCACTAAGAATGAATCGCACAGCAATGGCACTGTGACCGTCAGGAGCACATACCACTGGGGGCACAACAATGAGTCTGCTGTGTTCTGCTGCGTCTCCCATGTGACTGGCAACAAGACTCTGTCCATAACACTGAACGGGAGTAGTGAGTACTGCTTTATTTTTTGCCGTTGTTTGTTTATTTATTGTGTTTGTGCATTTGCCATACTAAGTATGTGGAGACCAGAGGACAACTTGTCCTTATACCAAATGAAATAGGACTTTGGTCTTCAGACTTGACAGCAAATGCTTTTGCCAGCTGAACTATCCACAGGCCCATTTTTTTTTTTTGTTATTGTTTTCTTCTTCTGAGATATGATCTTTGCAGTCAAGACTGGCCTTAAATCACAATCTGCCTATGATTTCTGAGTGCTGGGATCACAGAGGAGCTGCTTCTTCCCTCAGAGGGATCTGGTATTTGACTTACTCTTTAAGTAGCAGCTAATGAAGGAGTTGAAGACAGATAGTTATGGTTATAGTTTTCCTTAGTTAGGATTAAAGATAAGTTACATATAGGACTTTAGACTCACAAAGATAGGATAGATGATATTTTCTTTAAGTCTTACAAAATGTTAATGGACTAAATATTGTTAATTGTGATTCTTAATTGATAACTGTTATGTGATATATTATGCTATGTTAAGGTTAAAACCCTTCTTTTATTTTAGAGAGAAAAGAGGAGATGATGGGAGATGCTATTCTGTAAATATGTTTCTCATACTGGTTAATTAATAAAGCACTCCAATGGGCTAGGAGACAAGGAGGAAAGAGGAAACAGTAAGGAGGAGTCAGCATGTAGAGTTTGGAGAAAACAAGATGCTGGCCCGCCGTGCTCGGATAAGATGACCATGTAGAAATACTTAGATAAGTAGAAACGGGTTAATAATTAAGACAGAGCTAGCACATAAACAATAATAGTAACTGGCCAACAGTATTGTATCAAATACAGACTCTCAGTGTGTTATTGGGGTTTGGGTGGCAGCGGGACCAGGCAGCCAGCGGGGAAGAACAAAGAATGGGACCAAGCAGGCTGGTGGAAAACATATATGGTACATACAATAGTGGCAATCATATGTTGGCACCAACCAATAGCTGTCTAATTACATTAGAGTCCCACTCAACAGAAGGACTATCATGCCTTGTACTGGAAAACTAACCAACTACTCAAAGTTATTGAGGTCACTGATCTTAGAGATAACTCTACTACAGCCCTTCACTAAATCAGCATAAGGCCTATCTAAACTCTAAGTACCCCTATCCCCACCAATAACTGTGGCTCTTAACCCTAACCAAAGAAGCTTCTCTTTGTAATAGACAGAAACCATTATAGAACACCACAGATAATCAAAATGCATAGAACACTGAACATGAATGTCCAGCCCCCATGGATACTTCTACAACACAGTTCGTATACATAATGCTCAGGGAATGTTGTACAGGGGAGGCAGAACATTATAAAAGCCATAGGACCAGGAAATCTATTCTAAGACAATGTTTCCTAGAAGTGACTGGGAAGATTCACCAATGAAATCTCAATAACATGGCTGCCCAAAGAAGACCCGAATAAATAACCAACAATAGATAGCAACATGAAAGAGGGGAATATTATGTGGCTTTACCCTTAAACAGAGAACTATAGTTGACTAAGGGGTGCTGAGTGGGGGAGAAGTAGTCTTCCCTCAGAGACGGGATGATCCCCTAATTGTTTATCCAAAACCATGTGGTCTGTTCTGAAATCAAGTATATGCAAACAACACCAAATGACCTTAGCAGACTGAACCAACCCAGACCCCAAAAACATGGGTATTAACTAGTAGGACTAGGCAGTCTATGGGGCCTTAGGTAATGGAGCAGTATTTATCCCTATATATGAATGGACTTTGGGAGCCCATTCCACATAGAGGGATACTCTCTCAGCCTAGACACATGCAAAGGGCCTAGGCCCTGCTCCAAAGGTTATGACAGACTTTGAAGAATCTCCATGAGGGCATATCCTCCCTGGGGAGCAGAAAGAGGATGGGATGGAGGTTGGTGGGGGGGGGGCAGGGGGCGGACAGGAGGGTGCAAGAACTGGGATTGACTAGTAAAACAACCTTGTTTCAAGTTTAAATTAAAAAATTATCAAAAAAGTGAAATTGTCATGGGACTTCTTTATATAACTGGGAAGTATGAACAATACTTAGTGTGTATTTATTCAATTTAAAATATTTGTTAAGGCCTACCAACCACAAAAGCTTGGCATGATTTCTAAATTTTGTCCTGAAACAATGATATATGAGTGGTATTTGAATTATAATTGATGAGATTTTCTACTTTCGACATCCTCTAAATCTTTAGAAATACTGTAAGTGATTTTAAAGCTGTTTGCTTCTAATTTCTTGATTAGACCTATTACTGAACTAGCCTGAATTTTTACCTTTGCCTGTGGTTAAAGGTGTCACCAGCCCTCTGCATACCTTGCTGACCATTCTCTATGTGAAACTTTCCCTTTTGGGGATTATTCTGCTCATCATAGGATTTGTTTTCTTCTGGAGGAGAAACTATTTCAGGTAGGAACACAAAACTGAAATTTTAAGACTTATTACAAAGAACACACTGTCACATGTTTAAGTACACAGTGGACTGGGAAAGTATGTTAATATGGTCCCAACATGGTTGTTCCTCAGCCTTCTTAAGCATCTGGCTTTTTTAAACAACAGAACCCAGAGTTAGGTGCCCCAGCACTGGCAAGAACACCTACCTTGCTGCAGTTCTAACTAAGAAGGCCCTCTTTGAGGATCTGTTGGTAGAAATGAAGCAGTTAGAACTTTATAAGTTTATTTTACATCGGTGGGTTTCATTCTTTCCTGCTTAATTATATGTTATGTTCATTTTGTTTATTTATAGAAAATGTAAATCTATATTTTTGAAGCCTATTAACCTGATGACACAATACAAGAAAACAAAAAGTTGTAATCTCCACTCTTGTGTATGTCCAGCCCACCTATTCCTGATGTCTTCATGTTTGATGCAAATCATGTGACAGCTGGCTGCCATTCAGTGTGAATGTACAGGCAAAAGCTTGGTGCTTCCCACCATGCTTGTATGAATGCCTATCTACCTTCTCCCTTTCCCACTTCTCAGGACATGAAAGAAGATGGCTTAGCAAAAGAGCAACAGTGCTTGCTGGATTTCCTTCACTCACATCATCTGGGAATGGCTTCCATCAACTTCCTGTTCCTGGCACTTTTTGTATGACCATAAATGTTATAGCCTCAAGTGGCACGACAAACAGCACCTTAAAGTAGCCAGTATCTGTCCTTATTTCTTTGCTTCCTTGCTGCCAAGTAGCTGTACAGTTGCCTTTTTTTAATTAACCATTGAATACATAGCTAGGATCTGTTTTTTTTTTTAGCTGTATCTATGTACTTTACAAGAAGTTAAAAATTGAGCCCAGAGAAGACATTGCCAGCACCATGGTGATAACAATCAAAACCCCCTTAATGTTTATAGCCCTAGAATTATAATTCTCTTTGCTGTTTGCATTGTGACTTATAAAAGTTGGGATGGATCAGTAAATGTAAGGATAAGACACGGGTGAACCCTAATAACTGTGACCCAGACCTTGTCTTAACTTGACACAGATAGTAGTCCTATAATAAAAAAATATATTTTTAGTTCAGAGAACTGTTTCTTGGGTAAAGTGGATTGTGGTTTGGGCTATTATTTTTAGTTTTTGTAAAGTTCTAGAGAGAAATGAGTGTATGATGATAAAGGATATCTTTAAGAGTTTAAGTGTTGTCCATTGTAACTTGAATGTATTGAACAGGTCAGGACAGTGGATAAAGGGTGCTGCTCTAAACTGCTGTTCTATTCCACAACTCTGTTCTCAGAGTATTTTATATTCAATAATATCTCTGGAGAGGAGAAGATTGTATGTGGGTCAATGCATGAGTCAGTCCTAGACTAGAAAGCCCATCTCCTCAGATTCCATGACTAGTAATCAGTCATATGACCACATTAACATGTATGAAACATAGACAATATAGGCTAGTTGATTTAAAGAAAAGTTTAAGGGTTGGTGCTCACTAAACAATCTTCTGCACACAATAAAGCATAGAAACTGTTGTGGAATATTTTTGAATATGTGTTATATTTGTTTAAGCTGTGGAACATTTGTTTAATAATGCAAAGATGTATTGCATTCTTTTATGCTGTATCCTTCTAGTTCTGTGAAGATCTATTGCATTGCTATGCCTGCCTAAAACACCTCATTGGTCTAATAAAGAGCAGACTGGCCATTAGGAAGTCAGGGGAAAGGTTAGGCAGGGTGGCAGGCAGAGAGGATACATGGGAGAAATCCAGGAAGGAGGACAGAAGGAGGGAGAATACTAGAAGGAAAGGAGAAATTGACAAGGGAGGCAATCAGGGGCCAGCCACGCAGCTAGACAGCAAGCCATAGAGTAAGAAGGAAAGGAAGGTGTACAGAAATGTAGGTAGCCCAGTGGCAAAACGTAGAGTGGATAATGTAAGAAAAGATGCCAAGAAGCAAGCCAAGCTAAGGCTTGGAATTTATATGTAATACTAAGACTCCTTGTGATTTATTTGGGAGTTGGGTGGTAGCATCCTAGAAGAGCACAGAGCAAAAGAATAAAAGTAAAAACAATGAACATGAAAGAACAATGCTAATATCAATATTAATGCATGCTTTAATAGAAAGAATTCACTATGTGTCAAGCAGTGAATAAATTCATAATTGTCAAACAAATGTAAGATTTGTGTTTCTTTTTATCTCCTCTTTCATTACAAGGTCTTCATGTTTAAGTCAGGACATAAAGAGGGAAGAGATCTAACACTACAATTCTGTACCAGTCTCGAAAATACAAGGGTAGAGATTGCAAGTAGCTTGGGTCATTGTCTCTCCTCCCTATTCTACTTGTGGAAGACAATTCTATTCACAAATAAATCTTCATTCCACCTCTCTGTCATATTTTTAGTAGATCTCAAAGTTCTTTCCATAAAGAGTTCATGGTTCTGTTTACTCACTTGAAGTTGTTTTCTCTGGCCAATAAAAAAATGCATACATGGCAGTTTGTCAGTTCTGAATTCAGGTCTCAAAGGGTTCTGAGTGTTTCTACTTTTCATTCTATGGGAATATGGAAGGCCTCGCCTGCTGGAGGATGGAAATATAACACAGCTGATCCATGTCAGTCAACCCTTTCATCTCTCTGTTGAAGCCAGCTGAAGGAACCAGGAGTCAGCTTTCCCTCAGGCCCTTAATCAACTTCAATCAAGATCATTAGACATGCTTATCCCAGACAAACAGTCAATGCCATACAGTTCTTGTGGTTCCTTATCAGGTAGCACATTTGTGGCATTAAGTAACTCATACATTGCTCAAGCATAACTTCACTCTTATAAGTAAGTCATATATTGCTCAATAACAACTCCAATTTTGTAAGAACAGAGGTAGCACATAGACTCATCCAGTTTCCCTGGCATCTGAATGGGACCATTAGCTCTGGCAAATGAAATGAATGATGTTTTTAGGAGAATCCTTGAAAGGAATTGAAGGTTTTTCTTTTGATTTCCAACTTATGTTTGGAACTGCAATACTGGTGTGGTGACTGGAGGACCTAGAACTACTTGAGCTATGGATAATGCTGTGGATGGAAGCTACTCATTGAAGTGGAAAAACAGAACAATGGAATGGCTTGGGCCTGATGACAATAGACTTGTTGTCTTAATGTGATTAAAAATATAATAAACCCTGTTTTTCAAAGCAGTGCTATTTGTGGTTTTACTTTACCCATAGTTGAGATTAAATCTAGTTGAAATAAATATTTATATGATCAACTAGGAAGTTTACTATCATGAACATTGATTGTGTTGGTTCTGCATAATTTTAGTTCTTCCCTTTCAGGGTAATTTTCTCTCTTAGGGTTTCTGTTGCTGTGATGAGACACCATGAGCATAGCAACTCTTACAATGTAAAATATTTAATTGGCCTGGCTCACTTAGAGTTTTAGAGTTTCCGTTCACGATCATCATGGTGGTGAGAATGGTGGCGTGCAGGCAGATATGGTACTAAAGTAGTAGCTACACCTTGTAGGCAACAGGAATTCAGCTGACACTCAACAAAGCTTAAGCAAAGAGAACTCTAACTTGCCCAACAGTCAGTCACACACTTTCTCTAATAAGGACATACCTACCTCAACAATGTCACACCTCTTAGTAGTGCCACTGTCTTTTGATTATGGGGGTCAGTTTCACTCAAAGTACCACATTCCACACCCTGGCCATCCTATTAAAAGACGTCTACAGATTCAATTAAAATTTTGAAAGAACTTTAAAGGTCAATTCTCAGTGCCATATTGAAAACAAAACAAAACAACCCAGAAAAGTTAACACAATCCTGAACAAAAACAGAACTTCAGGAGATACCACCATCCCTGATTTTAAGTTGTACTGTGAAGCTGTAGCAATTAAAAACTACATGGAATTAGCATAAAAAAATCTGTGTTGATCAGTGGAATTGAAGTGTTGATCCATGGAATTGAATTGAAAATCCAGACATAAGGCACATACCCATAGATATCTAAGTTTTGGTAAAGAAGCCAGAAACACATACTGGATGAAAGACAGCATTTTAAACAAATGGCTCGTCGAAATGGATGTCTACATGTAGAATATAAACAGATCCATATCTATCCCCCTGCACAAAACTCAGCTCAAATGGATCAAAGATCTTAACATAAAACCAGATATACTGAACCTGATAGAAAAGTGTCAGGCTGCCTTGAACACATTGACAGAAGACATGTTCTACACAGAACACCAGCACCATAGGCAATAAGATAAAAAATTATCAAATAGGTCTCCACTCCAAGAAACTGAAAAGTTTCTGTAATATAGATTTTGAAGATCCCCCATGGAAGACCTCACTCTCCCTGGGGAGCAGAGAGGGGATGGGATGTGTGTTGGGATGGGTTAGGAAAGCAGGGGAGGGTGAGAATGAGGGAAATGGGATTGACATGTAAAATATGCTTGTGCAAAATTAAACAAAAAAATATTATCAATAAAGGAAAAGGAAGCAAAATCAGATGAAAAAAATTAAAATTTAAAATAAAATTTTGAGACAAAAAAGTTTCTGTAATGTAAAGGACACTATAGGAAAAGTGAATTAGATGTGAATTTTGCCAAATTCACATCTAATAGGGGATTAATGTGTTAAAGACTTAACCAGAAATCTCCCAATAGGGAATACTCCTAAATATTTAAAAATATTTTTAAAAAATGTTCAGCATCAGTAGTTACTGGAAAAATGCAAATCACAACTACTTCAAGATTCCATCTTACACCTGTCTGAATGGCTAAGATAAATAATACAAGTGACTGCTGATGCTGGCTAGCACATGGGATAAGGGGAACACTCATCTATTGCAGGTAGGAGTGGGAACTTATATAACCACTAATGAAATCTGTGTGCTAGTTCCACAGGAAGGTGGGAATCAATCTAACTTAAGATCCAGCTATACCAATCTTGGGCATATACCCAAAGGATGCTTCAACCTATCTCAAGGACACTTGCTCAACCATGTTCGTTGCTGCTGTAATCATAATAGCCAGAAACTGGAAACAACCAAGGTGATCACTCTACTGAAGATTAGATAAGGAAAATGTGTTACATTTACACAATGGTGTATTAACAAACTATTAAAAAATAACATCATGAAATTTGCAAGCAAATGAATGGATCTAGAAAAAATTATTCCAAGTGAGGTATCACAGACCTAGAAAAACCAGTATTATATGTATTCTATTCACTTATATGTTGATATTGTCTGTTAAATAAATGGTAACTAAGCTTTAAGCTGCGGACCAAGGTAGCTTATAATATAGGAAATTAGTGGGGGATGGGGTCATGGATTTCCTCAAGAGGAGGTAATAGACTAGGTGTTATGGGTGGCTTGGAGGTAGGAGTCAATGAGAACAGCGGGACCAGGTGGGTAGGGGAAAGACATGGAATTTGGAGAAAGATAGCTAGAATAGAGGAGCATTATGGAAACCTAGTAGAGTGGCATCTTCCTAAAATACATGAAGACAATCCTTATGAGGTCTTCAAATAATAAGGAAGATGGAATCTCAGCTGGCCATCTAATGTCACTAAACAAAGCTTTCAGTACTGGGATTGCCTTATATCTAACTGAGTTGTTGGCCAAAGGGGACCCCAAAAAACAAACCGACAGCAACCCCATATTGTTGAAGGCAACCCCTGCAGAACTCATAGGAAATAGAGAGGTTGATATATATATATATATATCAACCTCTCTATTTATGTATATATATCTATCTATATCTATATCTATATCTATATCTATATCTATATCTATATATATATATATATATATATATATACATATGGAGGCTTCAAGCCTACATTCTAGTCTCTTGGGTATGGGAAGGTACTCTGTAGTATGCCAAAAGGGAAATGTAAGCACAAATCCAGACACAAACTTGATCTACAATCTATCCTCTATATAAACTATGCTAGGGCAATGATGGCACAAAGCCTGCAGTGTAACCAGTAAATGTATGATTTGACTTAAGGTCCACTCCATGAGAATGAATCTATACCTGACACTGCTCAGGTGACCTTGATCTAAGTGACTAGATAGTCTAGAGCCTCAGAGTAAAACCAAATACTACTGAACTAAAAAAAATATTAAAATGTCTCCTAATGTTATTCTGCTCTACTCACAGATCAGTCCAGGCATCATCTGAGAAGCTTCCTCCTGTAGCATATAGAAATGAATACAGAAGCCCAAAACACACACACACACACACACACACACACACACACACACACACACACACAGAGAGAGAGAGAGAGAGAGAGAGAGAGAGAGAGAGAGAGAGACAGACAGACAGACAGACCAACAGAGAGAGAGAGAGAGAAAGAGACAGGGAGGGAGGGAGGGAGGGAGGGAGGGAGGGAGAGAGAGAGAGAGAGAGAGAGAGAGAGAGAGAGAGAGAGAGAGAGAGAGAGAGAGAGAGAGAGAGAGAGAACTTAACACACACAGCCTTAATTGAAATGCCTCCATCAAATCCCTCTCCTCCATGATCTGGGACCCAGGATGTTTAGAAGAAGGAAAAAAAATGTAAGAGCCATAGGAGATAGAGGACACTAAAGAACAGGCCTTCTAAATCAGCTAAGCAATACTCACATGACATTACAGGCACTGCAGCAAGCACAAGGCTACAGGGGGTTGTACTGGATCTTCTGCGTACATATTATAGCTTTCAGTTTAATACTTCTATGGGAATCCTGAGAATGTGAACAAGTAGGTCTCTGATTCGTGTGCCTTCCCTTGGACTCTTTTCTTTATGTTGATTTCCTGGTTTTGTGTTATATTACTATTTTATTTTGTATATTTTGTGGTTATAACTTGAAGCCTGGTATTTTTTTTTCCTAATGAGAAATAAAAAGGTAGTGGATTAGGATAGGAATGTTGGTGAGGAGGAACTGGGAGGAGAAACTGTTATTGGGATATCCTGTATAGGAAAAAAATATTTTTCATAAAAGGGGGGGGATTACAGTTCTACAGATAAACATGCGTAGGTCTTGTGAGGTTATCCACAGCACTTATCATGTGGTTTTCACACATGAGCCATCCCCTACTGATCAGGCTTGTTATTCCCCTGTTGTTGGGCACAAGGCCTGCAAGAAGCACCTTTCTCTTTCTTGTAGCTGTAGGTAAGCAAGCAAGCAAGTAAGAGCCTTTTGGTTCTCTAAGTGTCTTTGTGCTGTGGTTTGTCATCACAGGACTGTAACTTTTCTAATGCAGGAAGGAAGGATCTGGTCCTTGCCTCTTTCCTAGCTTCTGGGGGCCTGCTGATAATCCTTGTTGTTTCTTAACTTGTAGAGGGAACACATCTCTCTCTTGGCTTTGTGTTCACATAAACATTTCCGTATATACATGTATATGCCCAGTGTTCTTTCATAGGGATACCAGTTACTCTGGACTAGAGCCCAACTTACCCCAACCCTGTATAGTTTCATTTTAACTAATTACATATGAAATGACTTTATTTAAAGGTAAGACCACATTCTCAGTTTTGGGTATATAATTTTAAGATAAAAATGAGGGGCAGCATGCCAGTTAACACATAGTGGGACGTATTTGCTTAAAGTCACACTATCCTATGATCAATCATCTTTATTTTTATGTATATACCCAAGAAAAAAGGTGCCATAGAGAACTAAAAGTATATGCAATCAAGAATTCTCATGGAAGCTTTATATATCATTGTCAACGAAAGCAGTTCAAATCACAGAGAAACTGATGAATGGACCTTGATATATCTTTTGGTGAGTCCAAATCAGCATGCAGGGAAGAACTCACTAAAGCATTTTGTTTATGTGGGGCTCCGGAACTGGCACAATAGGCAAATGGTGAGAGATGTCAGCACCCTGTTTGCCTCTTGAGAAGGAGGACAAAGGAAGAACAGGTCGAGAACTTTAGAGTAGCAAAATGTCAGCACCTTGTGCTGACATTTTTGTAAATACTTGTCCCGACGTACAGATTCATCAGCTGTACACATATTATTTGCTCATTATCTAGTATATGAATCATTCTTTAACAACTGCATTAAAATAGAAATTGTCATAAAGTGTATCTTAATGTTTTACTATTAGGAGGGAATGAAAGAGTTAAGCTTTGGCTTCTTTCTGTATCACTTACCAAACATCGCCACACCCTCTTTCCCATGCAGGCTTACTCATGAAACAGTACATAGAATGGAGATGAAGAAAGATAGGCAAAATGAGGAAGAAAATCACCCTTATATCCGATGACCTGAGCACAAAGCTGACCTCGAGGAACAGAGTCTCTGAGTTCATCCAGGGCCTATGGTGATTTGTGTTTAAACAGAAACCACTCTAGATGGATGCCCTGGGCAGGTCTTTGGCTTTGGGGATACTGATCTCCATCACCATTTTGATGTCTGGTAAGTGTGACATTCTGAGCTGTTTTAGAAAATGAACCCATTCTTTACACTAACTTTGGACTGTGGTAATCATCCTGCTTCAACCTTCTGACTCCTGGAATTACAGGTCTCTACCTTTGGTCGGCACATAGTATCAGGTAATAGGGCTGCTTCAATACTCCACAGGTAACTCTAAAGCTGATAATTTCTAATAAATAGATTTTGTACAAATATTCCCAAATATTCCACCAAGGAGATTATTTTGTTATTGTCATGACTTTGAAGATGAATGACTGCCTGGAAAAAGTGTTTTCCTAGATTTCTTGCTTTTCCTACCATTATGGTTGTCACACACATACACACACACACACACACACACACACACACACACACACACACACACACACACACGCGCACAGAGAGAGAGAGAGAGAGAGAGAGAGAGAGAGAGAGAGAGAAGGGACAGTCCACAGTCCACCATCCTAAGAGAAATAAAAAAAGAGTGGCCTGGATGCAGGTCAATTCATGGACTGTTGTCATAGATTATTGAGTCTTAAGCATTTAAGTAAAGTAGTTGGATGTTACCAATAGAAAGAGGGGCAAGATAAGGACCAGAGTCTGTGAAATAATCAGTACAAAGATGGGACAGGTGAGTCTGCTAGCTAAAGTGGTAGAACTGTAGCTGGAATTCTACCTCATCAGGACCTTATTTCCTATGCAGGCTGATCAATGTGAATACAAATAGATTTTTCTTCAAATACAAAAATACCTTCTTCTTCAAAATTTGAAAGATGTGAGTTTCACATCAATTTCAAAATTAATAATCCATTGTCAATTTTAAGATAGCATGAGAGGTCTTTCTATGAAATTAATGTAACTTTCTTAATAAATTTTTAAAAATATATATGCATGTATGTGTGTGTACTGTACTCTTGCACCCATGTGTGTGTGAGTGTGTGTGTGTGTGTGTGTGTGTGTGTGTGTGTATGTGTTTATGACACAGCATTTGTTTGGGGTCAAAGGACAACTTGTAGGAATTGTTCTTACCTTTCAACATATGGGTTCCAGGGTTCAAACTCAGATCCAGATCAGGCTTGGCTGCTTATCTTTACCTTCTGTGTATCTTTCTTAAATGTATAGATTTTTACTGTGATCCAGCACACAATCAACTTTGATTACCATACCCATGGCATTTAAAAAACATGTAATATCACATTGGAACTGTTTTATAACAGTAACTTTGGTCACTATAATTTATACTATTGTAATATATTCTATATCTATACCTTTTAAAAGTTCTTGTTGTTTTGTTCATGTCTGAGGAAGATGTGCTTAAGCGTCCATCCATGACTGTGAAATCATCTATGTGTCTAGTTCAATTTTGCTTTTTGTCATTTGAAGCTCTGTTACTAGGCTTATACTTCATCATGATGATTAACATTATACAGTTTTTAAGTTTCTAGTAAAATTCTTTGTTTCTGAAGAATTTTCCGTTAGGAATAACGACTCTAGTTCCTTTTATCTTCTCCTCTCCTTGCATTCCCTCACCTCATTTGTTTCCCTTTGTATAATTTTAGGCAGTTGTGCCATTCAAAAATTTTGATTGTTTCATTTATATTACCAAAGTCATTGTCATAGAAATCTCCCTACTCTCTTAATGTCCTCTATAATCTGAGTAATGTCACTTCTGTTTTTCCCTTTTTATGTTGGCTAGTTGATGAATTTTATTTTAACTATTCTCACTAGTTGATTGTCAGCTCTACTGATCTCTTTTCAGAATAAGCCTCAGTTTTGTTGATATTCTCTATTCTCCTGTGTTCCTTTGTTTGAGACAATTTTTCTTGTGTTCATTTTTGGTGCAATTGACTCTTCTTTTTCTAGTTTTTGAAGGTGGAGTTTAAATGATTGAATTTTAGTTAATTTTTATTCTCTAATACAAGCAGTCAAGTCTAAAACTTTCCCTCTAGGCACTGCTCTTTGGTATTCTATGATTTTGATAATATCTGTTTTTACTTAGTTCAAAATATTTAAAATTATTTCTTAAGATATCTTCTTCACCAAATTGTTATTTTAGAATGATGTGGCATCATCTCCAAATTCTTGTGGATCTATTTGCTATTATTGATTTCTAGTTTAATTCCATTATAGCCAAGATGTAGTCAGGCTATGTTTCCATTCTTCGAAATGTGTTAAAATGTTGGGCTGTAGAGATGGATCACAATGGTTCACAGCACTGGCTGCTCTTTCAGATGACTTAGGTTGAATCCCAGTACTCAAGTGGTGGCTCCCAACTCTATATGACTCCAGTTCCAAGGGATCTAATGTCCTCTTGTGGCTTCTGGTGCACATAGCTACACACAAGCAAGAAACCCATACACATAAAATGAATTAAAAAGTTGTAATATGTGTATCATGGTGCAGGACATAGTAATGTTCATGAAAGCCCCATATGAGCTTGGAAAAATATGTATTCTTCTACTGTAGGAAGTCATCTATAGAAACCAAAATTATACTGAGCTGGTGATAGAGTTGGTATGTTCACAGTTTTGCCTTGCCTGATTTTGTACCTATTGTTGGTTTCACCATTTGTGACAGAGAGAGATGTTGAAGTCTGTAAACTGCAGAAGTGTTTTTACCTAATTCTCCCAGCAGTTTGTAACAGGTTTTGCTTCTTTGTCTAGACTCTCTGTTGTTAGGTACCTACAAACTAAGGACTAGGATTTGCTCTGGTAGAATTGGTGGTGCATCTTTATACAATTCCCATTTTAATGCTTGATATCTCAAAGTTTCTTTATCTAAAATTAATAAATTATCTACCTTTTTTTTATTGTTCACATGGAACATGAAATTCATCTTCCATCACACTCAAACATCTAAGAACAGAAGAGGAATGGTTTTTGAAAGGGTAGAATTTCAACAAGGAAGGGTGTGGAGTTGTGTGGTAGCATAATATCATCTAAGTGTCAGGGGTCATGACTTCATTTTTGTCTTAGAATAGAGAATAAGTAGGCTGTAACTACAAAGATAAACTAAAGCAGAGGAAGGAGGTTAATGGAAGAATCATTTTACTCCTGATTCTAAATTTACTGGAAAAACCCTCTATATTGTCTAGGTAAGATGCCTACCATATGATCAAACAAAAATAATTAGAGTCTGGTATATGGAGCAAGTTTATAAGATCAGTTCGGATAAGGATTCTCACTCTGAACAAGACCATGTAGGGACATGATTAGGACATGGGGAAAGAAAAGGGCCTCCTTGTAAAATATTCTTGGTCAAATGAGATGTCTCACTAAGTGAAAACCATTCATTAATACTTTATAATTGTGAATTTAAAGATATGAATATACTTTCATCCTGAAAAGTCATAACATCTGTTGTTTTACAGTGATTTTGTTGAGTAATTTTACTCATGGTTAATGGTTATCTATTTTGTTGAATATGACTTTGTTGAGAAAGAAGACTTTCCCTCTACATGAACATATAAAATTAATTTTTAATTTTCCTTAATATTTTCTAGATTCAAGTTATTTGAATAAGAGACACTGTCAGGAGCCACAAGATTATCAGAAGCAGAAGCCACAGTATAATCAGGATCAGGAGCCACAGTATCGTCCATTTCCTTTTCCACAGGGTATTATTCTTTTCATATAGTGGCCATTATCGAGGTGTGGGTCTTGGTTAGAAAAGTATCTGATACCCTGACTGTAATATTTCAGTCTTACTCTTAGTAGAATCATCTAGTGGTCCAAGTGCTGTGCTTTGACATGTCCTGAGTAATTGGACTGCTAATTGTTTCCCTAACAAGATGCATCCTTGTTTACCTCTAAGCCTTTGTAAACTTGTAGTGATGGAAAGACCATGGGTATCTTAGTCACTGTTCTATTGCTGTGAAGAGACACCATGATCATTGCAACTCCTTTTATAAAAAGGAAACATTTAATTGAGGAGTTGCTTACAGGTTCAGAAGTTTAGTTCAATATCATGAGGGTGGGGCCACAGTGGCACTCATGTTTCTGAAGAAGTAGTTGACAGGTGTATCCTGATCCACAGGCAGAGAGAGGTGGAGTGGTTACTGGGCCTGGCCTGGGATTTTGACACCTCAAGGCCACCCTTGAAGCCTTACTTCCCTCAACAAGCCATACCCACTCCAACAAAACACATCTAATCATACTCCTTTCAAATAGTTCTTTTCCCCTGTGATTAAGCATTCAAATATATGACCCTTTGGAGGCCATTTCAATTCCATCCACCTCAAAGGGCTTCATTTCCTCTTTGGTCTGTATTAAGGTGTCACTTTATTCTTTATCTGGTTATATGGCCTTTATTTGGTCATAAGATGTGAGGCTTGCTTGTGTGCCCAGAGGAGGCAAGTGATACAACAACAAGAAAGGGGAGAGGTTTTAGCAAAGGCAAGACTCGTTCATGCAAAAAGTTCCTCTATCTTGTAACTGCTTCTGATCATGTCAAAGTGAACTCCTCCTGACACCCACATTTGTCACGGGTGAGCTGGAATATATTTCTTGGTTGAATAAACACCCTTTAGTAAACTTATCAGTCATGGTGTCTTTTACCAATAAACAGTTTTCATGAGGTTCTAAGTAGGAAAAGCTTGCAGAGTGTGGTGTCTAATTAAAACGTTGTATAGTTGAGCACATGGGACAAAGCGTCAACTTGTTTATTTAATTCTGATAGAATAAAAATAAAATTTATGGGCAAAACTCAGCTGAAATGCCTGTGAATTTTACACTTATCTAATAGGAAGGAAGGAACACACACCTAAGTATTGTGTTTTACAGTTTTACACATTTTCAGTAAAATTACAATTTTTCCATATTTTTAAGAACACTCATCTCATATGTTTTCATTGGAAGTAAATATTTCTAAACATCTTCTGTTTATACTGATTATTGTGTTTATTTTTCATGAGATGGTAAGGCTGGAGAGATTATATAATGTTTTAAATTCAATTGATTTCACCTATTTGTAATCTATAAATAAAAATATTCCTAAAAATTCTAACTAGTTTAATGTAAATATCATGAACTACTTTTAATTAGAGTGACATTATATCTTGCACATTAATGCCCACCTCAATCCTCGGGAGGAGGCTTGCTGATTATATTGGTTCTCATCAAATCTTAGGAGACAATCACATGATTTTATATTCCACTTTGGTTCCCGAGGAGCACAAGTTGTATGATGACACCAATATTGTCCACCAACAACAACTAGCTTTAGAACTCTATTTTTGTAGTTTAATGTAATTTTATTGTGTTTTCATGTTTGGTTTACTTGATCCTAGTTCAAAGACTGAGAAGCAGTTGTCTGTGTCTAGATAACAAAACTGTTATGTTAACCTCAAATATTTTCCCATACACATTTATCCACCAGAAATGTGTATTAGAGGGCATAGTTGGTAGTATTTCAATTTGTTTTTAAAGCAAGGTATAGTTAGTGAACTATAATTTATTAATTATACCATTTTGGTTTAGAATACAATTGCCACAACAAAAGAAATTCTAACTCAACTTTATATAATTTATTGTAGGTAAATCTAATAACTGAGTCCTTTATTAAATGCTCTCTCTGTCTGTTTGTCTCTCTCTCTTTGTCTCTCTGTCTCTCTCTGTGTTTTGTGTGTGTGTGTGTGTGTGTGTGTGTGTGTGTGTGTGTGTCCGTCCAGTTAGCACTCCAATGTTTGTACAGATGGGCACAAAGGCTCTGCTGGGCTGCCCTCAAAATCCATCAACAAAAGCAGTATTGATAACATGGGAAATAATCCTCAAAGGCCAGCCTCCTTGCACAATAACCTACTTAGCAGAAACAAATAAGACCAGTGAAATAGGCTGCACTGACAGGAGAATCACTTGGGCCTCCACACCTGACCAGAGTCCTGACCTTCAGATCAATACAGTGACCCTCAGTCACGATGGGCAGTATTCATGCCAACTTATAACACCCAAAGGACAGTTCCAAGAGAGATGTGACCTCCAAGTTCTAGGTAAGTGACAATGTCACATATGTGGTATTTCAGGTCACCACATTTTAGAAAGAAACAAATGCCTTTGGAATTTGTGACAAGGCTGAAACTTTTCCCCTTTTATCTCCACAGTCCCTCCTGAAGTAACCCTGTTTCCAGGGGAAAACAGAACTGCAGTTTGTGAGGCCATTGCAGGCAAGCCTGCTGCTCAGATCTCTTGGGCTCCAGATGGCTATCATGTCACTAAGAATGAATCGCACAGCAATGGCACTGTGACCGTCAGGAGCACATACCACTGGGAGCGCAACAATGTGTCTGCTGTGTTCTGCTGTGTCTCCCATCCAACTGGCAGCAAGATTTTGTCCATAGAACAGAATCAAGGTGAGTACCATTTGTTCTTTAAAGAAAAAATATTTGATATTTAACTTATAATCCTTTCCTCAGAGATGGTTCCTTAATTGTTTATCCAAAGCCATGTGGTCAATCCTGAAATCATGTACATGCAAACAACACCACATGGACTTAGCAGCCTGCACTTACATATTATGTGTAAAATATGCAACAATAACAATTTACAAGAGGCTAGCAATTTGAAAGAGAATACTGGAGGTGAGAACAAATGAAAGAGGTTGGAGGAAGAAAAGGAATGGATGGAAATGATACAATTATATTTTCTTAAAAATAAAATATGGTTTGCATGGGAATATATTCCTTATATAGCTGGGAAGTATTAACAATACTTAATGTGTTTTTATTCACTTTAAAATATTTGTTAATGTCTACCAAGCACAAAAGCTGGACATTATTTCTAAACTTGATGCCTAAATAATGCTATATGAGTGGTGTTTAAATTATAATTGATGAGGTTTTCTGAATGTGACATTGTCTAAAACTTTAGAAATACTGTAAGTGATTTTAAAGCTGTTTGCTTCTTATTTCTTTATTTGACCTCTTACTGAACTGGCCTGAATTTTTATCCTTGCCTGTAGTTAAAGGTGTCACCAGCCCTCTGCATTCCTTGCTGACCATTGTCTATGTGAAACTTTCCCTTTTGGGGATTATTCTGCTCATCATAGTATCTGCTTTCTTTCAGAAGAAAAATTATTTCAGGTAGGAACATTAAACTGAAATGCTAAGGCTCATTAGAAAGAAAACATTGTAATAAATTTGAGTACTAGTATGTTATACAACAACCTTGTCATGGTTATTCCCTCAGCCCTTTTTCAATATCAAGCTTTTTTTTTTTTTTTTTTTTTTTTTTTAACAATAGAACCCAGGCATATGTGCCCACAACACTGACAAGAGCATCTGCTCTGACTGAGGAAGGACTTAGCCCGACCTCATTCGGGCTTCATTGTATAAATGAAGTAGCTGGAACTTGATGAATTTATTTACAAGTTTCTCTGTGGGGGTTTCTGTGCATTCCTGCTTATTTGAATTTTATGTTGTTTATTTCTAGAAAATGAAAATCAAGATTTCTGAAGCCCTTTAGTCTGATGGCACAATATAAGAAAACAGCCATTTGCAATCACCTCTCTTGTTGACATCCTGCAGACCTGTCCCTGATGTTTTCATGGTTTTTAGAAGTCATGTGACAGCTGGCAACCATGCAGTTTGAATGCACAGGCAAAAGCTTGGTGCTTCCCACCATGCTTGCATGAATGCCTATATACCCTCTCCCTTCCCCACTTCTCAGGACAAAGAAGAAGATGGCTTAGCAAAAGGTGAACAACAGTGCTGGCTGGATTTCCTTCACCTGTGTACTCCAGGAATAGCTTCCATCAACTTTGTGTCCATATCTCCATCTTATGTGATCACAAATGTTACTCTGCTGGGTGCCATGACAAGAAACACCTTCAAGTCAGCCATTATCTGGCCTTCTTTCTTGCTTCCTTTTGTATTAAACATTGGATACATAGCTAGAAGCCAATTTTTTTTAGCAGTATCACTGTATTTTAGTTAAAAGTTAAAAGTTGAGCCCAGAGAAGACATTGTCAGTATCCTGGAAGTAACACTCAAAATCCTCTTAGTTTTTAGAGTCCTAGTGTCTCAATTTCCTTTGCTATCTGCATTGTGATTGATAGGAATTAGGATAGATCAGTGAGGATAAGACACAGTTGAACCCCAATAACTGTAAACCAAGACATTGTTAACTTAATACAGATAGTGGTCCTATAATTAAAAATACATTTTTATTTAAAAGAATTATTTCTTAGATAAAGTGGCAAGTGATTTGGGCAATTACTTTTATTTTTAGTACAAGTCTAAAGGAAACATGAATGTATGTAGTTGATCAGGCCAGGACAAAGGGTAAAGGGTACTACTCTATATTAGTTTTATTCCACAATAAACTACTCAGGGTAGTTTATATTCAGTGGTGACTTTGGAGAGGGGAAGATTGTATATGGGATAATTTATGAGTCAGTCCTGGAGTAGTAAGCCCACCTGCTTATATTCCATGACTACTAATCAAAATGAGGGTTGGTGCACATTTAGCAAATCTCCCACACAATAAAGAGCAGGCAGGGGGCTAATCTCTAGATTAATGCAGTGAATAAATTCATAACTGTCACTCAACTCAAACACAGGTAGGATTTGTACTCTTTTTATCTCCTCTTTCATTACAAGGTCTTCATGTTTAAGTAAGGACATAAAGAGGGAAGAGATCCAACACTGCAATTCTGTAACAGACTAGAAAATACAGGGGCAAGGATTCCAAGTATCTTGGGTCGTTGTCTCTCCTCTCTGTTCTACTTGTGGAAGACAATTCTATTCACAAATAAATCTTCATCCTACCTCTCTCTCATGATTTTAGTAGATCTCAAAGTTCTTTCCATAAAGAGTGCATGGCTCTGTTTACTCACTTGATGTAGTTTTCTCTGGCCAAGAAAAACATACATAAATGGCCATTTGTCAGTTCCAAGTTCAGGTCTCAAAAGGTCCTGAGTGTTTCTACTTTTCATTCTATGGGAATATGGAAGGCCTAGCCTGCTGGAGGATGAGAATATATCACAGCTGATCCATGTCAGTCAACCCTTTCATCTCTCTGTTGAGCCCAGCTGAAGGGCTCAGGAGTCAGCTTTCCCTCAGGCTCTTAATCAACCTCAATCAAGATCATTAGACATTCTGATCCCAGACAAACTGTCAATGCCATACAGTTCTTGTGGTTCCTTATCAGGTAGCACATTTGTGGCATTAAGTAACTCATACATTGCTCAAACATAACTTCACTCTTATAAGTAAGTCACATATTGCTCAATAAAACTCCAATTTTGTAAGAACAGAGGTAGCACATAGACTCATCTAGTTTTTCTTGCATCTGAGTGGGACCATTAGCTCTGGCAAATGAAATGTGTGATGTTTTCAGGACAACTCTTTAAAGAAAAGGAAGGTTTTTCTTTTGATTTCCAACTTGTCTGTGGAACTGCAGTACTGGTGTGATGATTGGGAGTCCCAGAGGTACTTGGGCCATGAATAATACTGAGGCTGGAAGCTACTCATTGAAGTGGAAAAACAGAAAAACAGAACAATGAAAGGACTTGGGCCTGATGACTATAGATTTCTCCTCCAGACCCAGACTATCCATTTGTTGTCTTAGTGTGATAGAGAGTAAAACATGTTTTTCAAAGCAGTGCTATTTGGGGTTTCACTTTACACATAGCTGAGATTAACTATTATAATGGAAATAAATATAGATACTTAGTTGGTCATTTAGGAAGTTAACTATCCTAAAAATTGGTGTGTCTACTCATGTCCATGTTCTGGATAATTTTTTCTTCTTTCCTTAAAGCTAATGAAACAGCAGTTTCAGGAGAAAGGAATGGTGAGTCAGCAAGTCAACTCCAGAATAATTTTAGAACTGTTGCTCTTGTATGATTAAGGAACACTTGTTGTGGGGGAAGTGCTTGAAATCTGTGTATGTGAAAAGATGATCCAGTATTTAGGCAATCTCTAGACATGTCTCTCCAATCTCTATTGGAGAGAATAAAAACTGCCATGGGCTCCCAGGAAGGATCTGAGTAGGGGAGGAAGAAGGGAGTTGAAATTGCCTGGACTCATCACTTGTCAGAATGTCAAATGTGACTTTTCTGCTCAACTTCCAGTGCCACAGTTTTGATGTGGTGTTAGCTGAAAGGGTAAAAGGCTACATAGCTGCCTTGTCCAACCCTCTTATCTTCCTATCTCTACACAGATGTGAAAGTTTCCTTTTTTGACTGCACATGCATATAACCACATATATGTACATATGAATATATGCTCATTCATGTTTATATATTGTGATGCACCCATGCCAGAAACTATATGAACGTTATGCCTTTCCATAATATCAGAATTTACTAAATAGCCATAAATTCATAAAGTGTGCTGCTCCACTGACAGCAATTTTTCATGTAGTATCAAGCCCCTTTACAGCTGATTGAGGCAACCTAGTTTCTTCTGTTCCAATCTTAACTATTAATATGCACTGTCAGACCATATTTTATATATCACACAGAAAATATATATTTATGTGGGATATATATATATATATATATATGCATTTATCTTTACATCTGTCTATCCAACTATCTACCTATATCGATCTGTCTGTCTGTCTGTATGTATGTATGTATCTATCTATCTATCATCTATCTATCAATCTATCTATCTATCTATCTATCTATCTATCTATCTATCTATCTATCATTATCTATAATCTACCTATTCAGGTTACAGTGTGTGTACAAAGGGATAAAAAAAAAAGCTGTAGCAGACTTTAAGATGTTCCAAGGAGGCCTAGCCAAGAGGTATAGGCCTAGCCAAGAGGTATAAACAGAAGCTGATAGGGTTTCTAGAAGAGTCTCCAGGAAGAAGAGTCCATTAATTAACCATCAAAAGCTTATTGGAGATGCTGCTGTTACCCTTGCAGAGTCAAGTCAGAGGAGCAGAGTTCAGCTTCTTGAGAGTATAAGCAAGGTGCAGACCAGGGAGACATTAGAGCCAAATGGTCCACACAAATGAATGGTGGATGGACTAACAGCAGTTAGAGTAGGTGACATCAGCAGTGAGGACCAACCCAAGCAGAAGCCTGAGCCACAGTCAGGAATTTTCTGCCTGCTGGTTCCTTGACTTACACACAGGGTGGTCTGGTGACAGGATGGTGAGGGTGCTGCCATCACAGTGTTAGGTGTCCTTCTAATGCAGTCCAGGTAAGGATGTTTTAATCTTCCTCAATCTGGTCCATCTAATACATCCTGGGGCCTGGTTTTCCTGATGTGACTTTAATATATTGGTATAGTCTCAGTTGGCTTTGATAAATGGTGGGTTGTTGAGGCTCTTACTTTAGGGAATAGGTTAGTTTTTAGCCTGTGCCCCCTGGGTGGTACTGGATAGGCAGTGGTGTTCACATCCTAACAGGCTCTTACTTTTGGGAATAAATTGACTATCAGCCTATGCATCATGGGTGGCACTGGACAGGCAGTGGTGTTTACATCCTAACAAGCTCATATTGTTTCTGCACTTGTACCCAAATGGAGTCTGATACTCGTGTGTAATGGAGTCCCTTGTGTGTGTGTGGGAGCAGGGCTGGTTTCATAAAGTGTAGTCTCATACAATATGGTGTGACTCACAGCAGGGCAGTCTGCTCACGACACCATAATCTTACACAGGAATCAATATGGTCTCAGACTGAGGGACATTAGTAGCACAACACAGCTGAACCACTAGGTGGTGCTTTTTGACTTAATTCTTTTTTGCATTTTGAAGCAAACTAAAATCAATTTTGCCCCAGGCAAAGTCATCCTGTATTTCTGTATTTTTCCAGACATTAACTCTTTAGCCTTTCTTGAGTGGTGCTTGGAATAGATACAAGAAGAGGAGGTGCTAAACTCTACTTAGGGAGAAAAACATCTTTTCAGTTCCTAAACATGTACTGCCATTTTCACTTCATTTTAGTAGAAACATTTTACTTACCAAATGAGTTGGGAGGAGTGAATATTCACACTTAAGAGAAGGGGGGTCATTGAGGTATCTTCACAGTTAAGACAAGATTAGTACTCATTTCTTCAGATGGAGAAAATGGTTTGCTGGTGTCAATGGCTTCGGGTAAAATTAGCTCTGTTTTTCCACTTTCTAGGTCCTTCCGCATCATATCTAGAGGTGCATATGGTATTCTAATGCTAGAAGGAAGCTACAGATAAATAAGGTCAACTTCCCCATTTTCTAAAAGAGGAAACTGAGACTCTCAGATTCAGTGGTCATGCAGTGTTACTAAGAAGTCAGCTGCCCTGCTTTACTGCTCACCAAGAGAACACGGCTACTTCCCAAGGCCAAGCCAGACAAGGGCACCCTCAGAGAAAGAGATTGGTCATCACTGCTTTGGACCATATCAAAGCTCCCACCTGCCTCATCTCTTTTGCCTGATTGGCCAAGATCATGTGATAGCTCTTTAATTCCTGGTAAAGAAGAAGACACTTATACTGATTAGACCTTTAGCAGAGTTGGGGAGACTGGGTGGGGCTTGGCTTAAGATCGGTCTTTAACTAGGCACAGGTGCTTGTGGGTGATGAGGGTGTAGAAAACCAGGGCACTGAGAAAAAACTTGGAAGATGTGTGTGAGGCCTTGCTGATGAAGGTGATGGCAGTGAAGCTGACTTAAAAGATGCATAAGAGTTTGACAGTGGGAAAGCTCAGGGAAGAAAGGGTTAGCAGGCAGAGAAGATGGCTTTGGCCAGTCAGGATGGGTCCTCACATAATACAAACTGTATCATTTCTTTGTGTTTCATGAATTCATTTGGGAGCAGAAGGGAGTTTTTAAGAACGCCAGCAGTGTTCTGCAGATCCAGTTGATCTTGATGAGTTTATAAAGTTCTCTGAACAGAATGTCCAATCTGACAGATTCATCCAATACTGATTTGAAGATTAAATGAGAAGCCAAGAACACTGGCTCATATTAACGGAGAACTAAAACGGGTCTGCTACAGGCAGTGGGGCTGCTGGAGAGGGTGGACCTTTCTTTCTGAGCGGAGGACATCTGTATTGCATGGAGACAGGGCAGGGGAGGACCTTCCTCTCTGAGCTGATGATACCTGTACTGCATGGATAGGAGGTACTCTTCCTCTCTGAGCTGATGTTACCTGTATTGCAAGAATGCTACAGAAACACAAAATTTTATCTTTCAGTCTGTCAGCTTCCAAGGGGTCCTCATACCTGCAGTAAAATGTTTTGGTGCTTTCTTCCTCACTACTCCTACCTTCTCTCCCTGCCCGAGACTCTGAGAGCTCACACATGGCTTAAACACAAACAGGATCCCATGGCTGGTATATCATTCCCCAGCAGATCTCCAGTGATTTAGTCATTATGAGAGAGAGAAGAAGCTAACATCGAGCATTGCAGAGGGAAGCTCTCTCATGTGAATTGAGAGTATCCACAATTCTAACCAGAGGAAGAGAGGAAACATTCACAAACTCATATTCATCAACAATAAAAGGAACACAATACATCTTAACAGGAGGAATCGTGAAATCCGACTACATATTAGGGCTTTTAGAGAAAGAGAAAACAAATTACATTCCAAATTGCTGGAATGATTTGCCTGTCAGGAAGAACAAGATCCTGACTAGGGGACAGTTATATATAAGAAACTGATAATATACTGTTGCCTAATAATGTGATGAAAATGCTTGAATGCATCACACTTTTCAGTTTCTCCTCTGAAAACTGAGTATCAGAGCCCTCTGGAGGAGAGTGATCTGTGGTTAAGATGAGATTTACCCTCATCCTGAAAGGTATCTTGTCTACCATGCAGCATCCTAATATGCTGAGGAAACTCTCAGAACCTATTAGGAAGACGAATCTAATGTGCTGTCAAGCCTGTCAATGGACATGGGCTGGTCTATAGACCCAAGTGAGGCTGTGTGGGACCTAGGAGCCAGACAAGGCTATGTATTTTGATCTTTTCCTGCAAGACCTCATGGTTTGTTTCCAAAGTCCAAATTCCTTCATTCCCATTTTTATAGCTTTTGACCCAAGGATATCATCCACAGCATAACACCTTTAAAGAAACTCTCCCACAGACCTGCGGGTTCCCTGGAGTGGAAAATTGCAACATTATTTACAAGACAGTGAAAACCAAGGAGCAGCCCAAGATATCAACTCCAAAAGGCTACAGTAAATGTCTTGGGACTAGAAAGAATGATTAAACAGCTCCTAGGCCAGCAATAAGCATCTGTCTTTTGTCATTTTCCCCACACAACATAAAATGTGCAGAAGAAGGCAGCTACGCCAGCAGGGGTCAAGGAAGTCAGTTGCTGGTAACATTTTCCACTGTTCGCTTGCAGCAAAGACCTCAAATCCCATTAGCATTCAACTGCCTCTCAGTGGATGGTCCTGACTGATGCAAGCCAAAGTGGCTCATCCCTTTCCATTAAAAGGAAAAAAAAAATAGGCGAAGGCTGCAAGACTCAGTTTTACAAGACAGGAACTATAAATGCCCAACACATGTGAAATAATATCCAGCCTACACATTAACAATCAAGGCAGTGGCAATTTTAAAGATAACGTTTTCATAAATAAAATTATACTATTAACCCTTTTTATGGAATCCATGGTTGAGAGAGGGAAGGGGACACGCAACATTTGATGGAAATACAGACTAAGAGGGTGGCTTGCAAGCATGGGCTATCAGCCCCACCTTCAGTATGTACTGAATACAGGCATTCACACACACCAGGGAAATGCCACAGCATGATTTACAACAGCAACAGAAGGGGGACAGTGAGCATTTGATCTCAGTATCATCATTATCACTTTTTAGAAGGATACAATGTCATAATGCAGACAGAAGGAGTAAGGTTACCTTTGCAGAAACTGTAGAAAATGCCACTGTGTCTGTGTCCTTTTTCTCTGCTTCCTTCTTTTTCACAGTCCTCTTGCCTTCAGCATGTTGGAATAGATAGTTACATCATGTTGGAAATTGTTTCTCACCTTCTCTAAAGCATTTCTTGACCTGTGGGTCACGACCCAATTGGGGTGGAATAGCCCTTTCATAGGCTCATCTAAGACCATGGGAAAACACAGACATTTACATCATGATTTGTAACTGTAGTAAAATTACAATTATGAAGTAGCACCAAAAATAATCTTATGGTTGGGGGTAACGACAATGTGAGGAAATGTATCAAAGGATTGAAGTATTAGGAAGGTTGATAAGCACTGGCCGATATTGTCCAGCACAGTAGGAGTTCAATCAAGGATGAGAAAATGAATAAGGTGGAAGTATATACAGCAATATGGGAAGGTGCTCAAGGCATAATGATGAGAGAGAAAAAGGAGCAAGCTAGAGAATAGCTGAAAGATGAAATTCTGTAGAACAAGCAGCAGTCATATGACACATTCTAATTACTCTCAGTTCTGTTTCCAACTTGGCCCTCTTAGGCCCATTGTGTCAGCAGAGAAACACAAGGAGACTAGAGATAGACTGCCACCTATGGGGTCTTAGGTTTGGTATTTAAAAGCACAAGTTGTGAACCTGAGTAGCTGGTTCCTTTACCCACTGGGCCATCTTGCTAGCCCTGAAAGATATATTTTGAATCATGTAAAACACCTATACATATTCTTGGTTCACAACCCAAACATTACACATCAAACTTTCTTTTCTTACCATCTACTGCCCTGCTTGCAGTCTTCCAGATGTTTCTATATTTATATATTGAATTATATGGGTTCAGGCAAAAAGTTCACTTTGTACTCTGGTTTACAAGAACAAAATATCAATTACTCTCAGTCAATCAGCCCCATTTCCTCCCTTTGGTGGAAGGAAAGAATCAACCCCTGCAAGCTGTCCTCTGGCCTCACATGTGTACACACACACACAATAAATAAATAAATGAAATATAATAAAAATATATTTTCAAAACAGTGGAATGTATCACAGTCTAATGACCTTTCTTGGTAGAAGGTAGAGGAAGAGCCCCAGGATTGGCTGAGACTGTGCAAAGGGGTTACCACACATAGCTGATCTTGTTGACCAATCTGATATGCAAGAAGCCATGATCTTCCTTTATTTTCTTTCCCATGTAGGTCATTTTCTGGCCTGCCTACAGATCTGATTAGCAGTGTAACAACATCAGGACTTATGAAAGTTTGTCACTTAAGAATTAATTAAAGGCATATGAGTAGAAGAATGGAGCATTGAATCCAAGATCTGTCCAGGATATGTCTCCTATTTTCCCAGAAAATAGTTTCTGGAAAACTATTTATGATATTTATGACTAGCTCATGATTTTATATCTAGTTTTGATTCCAAGCACATCATAGTGTGTGCAGAATCAATTCTATATTTTTTCATGCCCCTTCTTTATCTGGGAAGGGTTTAAAATTTTTATTTTATTTTTCTCTGGATGCTTCTCTTTTTTGAAGTTCAGGAGAAATTTTAAAATTATTTTTAGTATGATAGTAACTATTTATGTGTAAGGCTACTGAAGCGGAAGCATGTAGCCTGATGATCATTTCATTTCTAAAGCACTATTGGAAGACATTGCTGGCTTACCAGAGGTTGCAGCCTCCCCATGGATTAGCAACTTATCTTAATAAACTCAACAAAATGGAACTCCGTCCCTCCAGTAAAGCTTCCAGCCTTCTACCTGCCCTTATCTGGAAAATATCCCTGGGCTTGGAGGACCCACCTTATCTAAAAACTGTCTCTAAAACCAGATGTCTGATTCATCTTTAGCTTGACCTATGATTCAGAGTCCCCACTGTGTTAGGGGCTATGCTATAGGACCCTACTGACACATACTAAGCTTTGTGATGGGAGTGTGGCACTTAAGGCAAATTAGGATTTTCCCCAGACTCCCCAATCCTATATATTCCTTATTCTCTGGAATAACATTGAACTGATTCCCTGAAATCTGTCTTCCAGAGGGCTGTCTCCATCTTTGCTCATGGGTTGTCAAAGTTTTTGTGGCCCCCATCTGCCTCTTTCTCCTCTAAGCCTGGTGGCAAACAGGCTAAAGGGGAAAGAAGATCCCTACAACTAATATTTGAGACCCCCAAGCTGGTGGTACCTAGTGATGCTAACTTATAATGGTTTAGAATATGTGCCCTTTGGTTTTATCTTTCCATAACATGACTCAGCTGTTTGCCCATTAAGCTGTGGTTTAGAAGACAGATCCAGTCAGCCAGAATCAGACACTTCCTGTTGAATTCAGGTATTTTCATGTCTCTGATTTTTCCCATGTGACTTTTGTTGCGCCTGCCATGATGCAGTATTCATACAATAACAGTTTGTTTAAGCAACAAAGATGCTTGTTGAGGAATATTGGATAGCTCATTCCATCTCCGTGTCCAGAAACTCAATCTCGGGAAATGAGGAGGAAAACAGTAATCTACTGAGGAAAGGCACTAATGCCACAAGTCTTGGACCACAGGGAGTGCTATGGATTACAGTGTTGCCATAGTGCCACTGGATACTGGAAATCTCACCTCATCTCACCAGCTACATCCTTAGCTCTTGACTCAGGGTCCTAGATGGGAAAGTGCCTGGAGCACTTGTTCAAACTCCAGCTATCAGAGAAATATGCAAAATAAGTAATTTTCTTGCCTGTCCTGGATCTACCTTTTACCAGAACCAAGTAACTTCCCTCCTCATAAACAGGGAAGTAGCATTCAGAGGCCAAGAATCCTAAAAATCCTAATGATGTCTGTCATAATAGGAATTAAATGGCAGCATTTTTGAACCCATGATTCTGAGATACTTGCAAACAGCAACCCTCTTAATATTGACTTTAATTTTCTTACCTGAGCATGTTAGTTTTCTTTTGTTGAATGACAACATAGCCCTACATTTAGTAATTTAATACAAATACAGATTTATTACTTCACACTGATCGAGTTCAGGAACTGCATGGATCTGAACTGGATGATCCTGAGATTTCTTAATTAAGATATTGGCTATAGTCATATAAAGGCATAAAATGGGTTTCAGGACTGGCTCTGAAGATGGCTCACTTACCTGCTGAGCTGCAGGGAACTGCGTTCCCTCCCATGTGTTCTTTTTCACAGACCCAAATGCTTTCAGGGTGCAGAAGCATTTTATGACCTAGTAGTGAGTAGAGCAGAAGCTGCAAACCTTCAACAAGATTTTTGCAGTGTTCTGTTACTTATACAGCTTAGTACTGGCCAGTGCTGGACAGGACTTCACTGGGACATCAACAATGAAACTCAAGCATGATAGAAACTTGGGTTTGAGGGCAGGCAGTGATGGTACATGTCTTTAATCCTAGCACTCTGGAGGCAGAGGCAGGTAGATCTCTAAGTCTGAGGCTAGCCTGATTGCCAGATAGAGTTCCATGACAAGCAAAGCTACACTTAGAATTCCTGTGTTGGAACACAATAAAAATAATGATGATAATGATATTAATAATAATAAATATTTGTTTAAAAGAAGAAACTTGGATTTGAGGAGTTGATTTCATAGTCATAGTGGGAAGTCAAATAGAACTACCAGCCATATGTTTCTGAGGTATATATACTCACTTGGAATGAGGTAATAATTTGAAGTCCAAAAAGGCTTGCTGAATATGTTAAGTTTGAATCATAAAACAAATTCTAGAAATTCAAAGATTATGAAGTAGATTCAAGAATCCTTTTCAATTGAAGCCAATTTGGCATCTCTACATTGAAATATGCTTTTTATGACTCTTCCAGAGTTGTCAGATTGAAATGAAAAATTAAGAAATTAAGATTTTACAGCATTCTCCTGAATATAACACCAGTAGCACAGACACTGAGATTGACAATTAATAAATGGGACCTCCTCAAACTGAGAAGCTTCTGACAAACAACAGCCCACAGACTGGGAAAAGATCTTTACCAACCCCACATCTGACAGAGGGCTGATCTCCAAAATATACAAAGAACTCAAGAAGCTAGTCACCAAAAACACCAAATAATCAAATTAAAAAGTGGGATACAGAACTGAATAGAGAATTCTCAATAGAGGAATCCAAGATGGCTAAAAGACACTTAAGAAAGTGCTCAATATCCTTAGTCATCAGGGCAATGCAAATCAAAACAACTCTAAGATACCATCTTGCTCCTGTCAGAATGGCTAAAATCAAAAATACCACTGACAGCTTATGTTGGAGAGGATGTGGCGAAAGGGGAACACTCCTCCACTACTGGTGGAAGTGCAAACTTGTACAGCCAATTTGGAGATCAGTATGGTAATTCCTCAAGAAAATGGGAATCAGCCACAGGACCCAGCAATTCAACTCTTAGGCAAATACCCAAATGATCCACATCCATGCAACAAAGTCATCTGTTCAACTATGTTCATAACAGCATTATTTGTAATAGCAAGAACCTGGAAGCAACTAGATGCCCCTCAACTGAAGAATGGATAAAGAATATGTGGTACATTTACACAATGGAATACTACTCACCAGAAAAAAATGGAATCTTGAAATTTGCAGGCAAATGGATGGAATTTGAAGAAACCATCCTGAGTGAAGTAACCCAGTCACAAAAAGAGGAACATGGTATGTACTCATATATGGATTTTAGACCTAGAGCAAAGGATCACCAGCCTATAATTCACACCTCTAGAGAAACAAGGATACAAGGAGGAACCTAAGAGATTCATACAAGGTCCCTCACAGAAAGGGAAAGGAACAAGATCTCCTGAGCATATTGGGAGTGGGGGTATGGTGGAGGGGGTCAGTGAGTGGAGAGGGAGTTAGGGGAAAGAGAAGGGAAGGAGAGGAGAACATGTGGAATCAGGAAGATTGAGTCAGGGGATGAATAGACAAGAGCCAATAAAATAAAATAAAATAAAGATAGATAACATAATAGAGAAATCCATTATAGATTTGAAGAGAAAACTGACTCTAGAGAAATGTCCAGAGACCTACAAGGAATCTGAGCAACAGTGAAAAGGCTACCTTAAATGCCCTTCCCTGATAATGAGATTGATAACTAACTTATATGCCATCATAGAGCCCTCATCTAGTAGCTGATGGAAACAGAACACCCACAGCTAAACATTGAACCAAACTCCTGGAATCCAGTTGCAGAGAGGGAGGAGCGATAAGCAAAAGGGTCAAGACCAGGCTACAGAAACCCACAGAGACAGCTGACCTAAACAAGGGGGAGCTCATGGACTCCAGACTTATAGATGGGAAACCAGCATTGTATGGACTCATACTCCCTGAACATGGATCTCAGTTAGAAGGCCTGGGAAGTCTAAGGGACCTCTGAGAGTGGAACCAAGATGTATCCCTCATGTAGGAAAGGACTTTGGGAGCACATTCCCCATGGAGGGATACTCCCTTAGTCTAGAGGCAGAAGGGAGGGCCTAGACCCTACTCCAAATGACTTGACAGATTTTGATGATCCCTCCTGGAAGGCATCACAGTGTTACTTGACTGATCAGTAAGCTTTTAAAAAGCTAGAGTCTTTTTGCTTAGAATGAAAGGGATTCAGGCAGTTTGAGACACAGGTCATAAAAGACAAAGATCAATATTTTTCATGCTCTTGATGCATCTTCACTTTTTTCCTATTTAGCTCCATTGAGGTTAACTAAGTCACTATTAATTCTATTGCTGTCATAAAATCAGTGGATAATGAAGATAATTTGGGTGAATTTTTCTGTCTTAGTCAATTGGGCTGCTGTCACAGAATAGCCCTAGTTATTACAGTTCTAGGAGCCAAGACGTTCTCGGGAAGCTCTCTCTCTCTCTCTCTCTCTCTCTCTCTCTCTCTCTCTCTCTCTCTCTCTCTCTCTCTCTCAGTGTGTGTGTGTGTGTGTGTGTGTGTGTGTGTGTGGTGACAGACTTTACTTTTATGCCTTAATCAGTTTCTGAGTGCTTTCTTTCTAATACTATCACGTTTGGGGTTAAGATGTCAACATATGAAATGGGAGACAACACAATCTATAGTACACATTTCTTTGGGTTTAAATAAGTAATGTTGCATCTGATACAGGAAGAAAGAAACAATGAGTGAAAGAAACAAAATACTTCCCAATAAGCAGTCTCTCATGGGCACAGACAATGAATACCAGTTGAAATGGCAAGCAGACTTGTTTTCTAGCCCAACAGAGGGAGGGGAATTTACTGAGATCAAGGGCATGACAAATATGTCAGAACTTCAAATCAGTTATAAATTAGGGTTATCTCTAGTGATAAAAACAGGGTGTGATAAAGTGTCTTGTGAAGTTTCATGGTGGTTATAGAGTACACAGAGACCCTTTTGAACCAAGAGAAGAATAGCTTAACTGGAACTTGCATCAGCTGCATACTACAAGATACTTTTGCTAGTGTGTGAGGTTTATTATTAAGTATTTAGGTCTTGAACTTATTTTTTAATCATTGATAGCTAAAAGTAGTGCATTGTGGCACTAATTATATCACATAAATAACAGAGATCTCTATCCATCTCTCACGATAAAAGAGGCAGAAAATCAATACATCCTGTGATACCTGGGCCTTTCATGTTGGAAACTCCTAGAAATATTCTACTATATCAGAGTTCACAGTAACCCCATGATAATGGCCATGATGGGGGAAACCTGAGCTTTATCCAGAAGCAGAGTCTGTTAGGCTAACTTTGAAGACAATGCCCTCAAAACAGAGAGAATAGGTCTAGTTAAACATTAGATCCAAGGAAACTCTTCCAATATACAACCTGTGATCATAGACCAGAATTAGATGATCTACAGTCTTATTGATTAATGAGGAAAAGGAGACAGAAATCAATACTCATGGTAGTGCCCATTTCATATTCCTTAATCACCCCATTAAGTTGAGTCCAGATGCTCGATGAATGTTTTCATCTATTTTAAAACAAGAACCCTGGAGTTACAATGGAAGTGGTAGAGAATAGACTATGGCATATAGTCTCCCCTAAATACTATTTCCTTCTAGATTTTCTTCTTCAAGAGAACTGGAAGGGGATGAGGAGGAAGTAGAATGGTTGAGGAATAAGAGATCTCTAGAAGGAACAGGAAAGCGACTTCACAGTCAGTGAAGAAAGAAATAAATGTCATAAATGATAAGACCCCTTTTCTGAAGGCACAGCATACACCTTGGATGCAGGATACAGAGAAAGATGGTGGGAGCTAAACTGGAAACATCCTTCTTGGTGAGTTTTCATAGTTCTGGAAAATCTGCTGTGGGATAATGGGGAGAACTGCAATGTAGTAGGAAACAAAGGAACATTTTTATAAACCACTATGTATAGTTGACAGGTTATACAGCTGCCCTGCAGTATTATGAAGGGGCTGAAAGGAACTTGATGATAATTCCCCTTTGTCCTTGTTTGAGAGAAGAAGAAAAGCATGTCCCTATGCTTTATGCATAGGGACAACTATGCTTTGTCCCTATGATCTCTTTTGAACCTCTAATTCTTTAAAAAATGGCACTCTGCTGGCATGAAGTCAGGGAACTGGGGGATGGCATCACATGACCCTAGAGGGGAAAAATTTGGCCCTCTCCTTTGGTAGGTCTCATGATAGCCTGATGTGCAGGCTGAACAACTACTTTCCAAATAAACATATTGCACAGGCATCTGAAGTCTCTGCTAAAAATAGAACTTGGCATTGGTTCTGTGAGCCCACCTATGTGGTCTCATTGCGAGCATATGTTTCACATCTTAGAGGATATTCGAGTCATGTGGTCTGGCTTAATATTTCTAACAAACTGAAATGGAAAAATGCAGCCAAAAACCTTAAAGAATTTGACTAAAAACTGCAATTGAACACATGCAGGCTGTGATGTGAGCAAACTGCAGACCCAAGGATAACTAGGTTTTATCCCATGATACTATGTAGCTCAAGACTCCACAGTAGACTCTTCTTGCTCTGTAACTTTCACACAGAGGAACCAAGGCCATGTTGCCGAGTGTGCAGCTTTTTCCTCAAAATTCTGATGACATCAGAGACCAGGTTGACTACCATCCCTGTCTTTCCAGGAGTAGCTACAACTAATTGTTTGTTGAAGTTTACGACACAGGTAAGCCATTTGGTCCTTTGTGCAAATTAAGGTAAGTACTGGCAGATAAAACAAAATGTCTACTGAAGTCCAGTGTTCAAGTGTTGCTTAGCTCTAAATGCCAGTCAAAGGAGAGTTTGAAGCTCTTCTATTGCTGAGAAGGGCTTTTGATAGTAACAAGAGTTCAATGCCAACCTGTTTGCTTATCCGTACTTAGAAATGCAATGCCATCTATGTTACTTAACTTTCTGTAGCAGTGACAAACTCTCTAAGAACATCAACTTAATATAGCAGTAGTTTGTTTAGGCTCCCAGTTTCAGAGGGTTCCATGACTGCTGGTCCTATTGTTTAGTCTTATGACAGTATCATACATCATGGTAGTGGTACCACGTGATGAAGGAACATTGTGCATTTATGTCAACTAGGAAGAGGGTGGGTATGAATGAACACAGGAATCCCCAGGAATTCCTCTTTAAGTACCCATCCTGAATCTACCATGGTCTATCTTTTAAATGTTGCATCACCTCCAAAAAGCATTGAGAATTAAGCATTTAGGCTATGAACCTTTGAAGTTGAAGTAGATCCAAACCATATTTGACCATTCATGAAATAACTTGCTTACCTAGAAGGTAGTCAGTAAGTATTCAAAATATATTATTTACCTCATGATGCTTTAATTCATTTTATTTTTCTCATAGCATAGTATAAATAATAAGAAGATCCCTCAGTTTAACATGTATAGTCTTAAAGTTTTACAATTTAGTACCCTTTATATTATAAATAAAGAGATTGAAGTTTTGACAATAGTTTTATAGTAATTCTACTTCTTTTCCCTTTAGTATATTATCAGAGAAAAACACTAGAATTTGTTTGTGAAAACCCCATAGCCTAACGCAAGGAACCTCTACTGAAGCTCAAAGGCTGTTCTAGTACTATGCTTCAGGAACACACCTTAGTCTGCTCTGCTGTAAAGTACAGTTTAGACTAGATAGTTCTTACCTAAGTCACTTCTTCTCTGAGGTTCTAGGCTTCTGTGAAAGCTGTGTAAAATTAGCACATTTCAGAGCATGTGTTTTGGAGAAAAACATTCTGGAAGAATCAGAATTTATTGATAACAGTAGTCACCTTTAAGGAGAGGAGAGGTGTAGTCCAAGATAGCCTCAAATTCACTATCTGCCTGTGTGGAGATTATAGGGATGGGTCATCGTTCCTAACTATAAAAATCAAATTTAAAACCCACTATTTTTGGGTTCAGATTTTCCTTCCAAGAGAGATGATGAAGAGGACTTAAAACTTTATCTGTGATATTAAAAGTTTTAATGAGAATGTATTCATGGGACCAGTGAGATGGCTCTGTGGGTAAAGGTACAGGCTTGATGACCCAACTTTGATCCGCAGAATCCACGTAAAAAGCACACCTAGCAAGATAGAAAAAAAGACAGGAGAATTGTACAGAGGTTCATAGCTCACCTAGCCTCAGTATACAACACAACAGAAATGGGGGAGATCTTGTCTCAGGTAGAAGGAGAAAATGGATTCCTGAAAATGTCTGACCTCTACACAGGCATCAAGGCACATATGCAACTTCATTCTCTCTTTCTCTCCCCCTCTCTATCTTATTTATAGTAAATAAATAATCACACAGAATAAAATTTTAAGAGAAACAAGAGTTGTGGAATTTGAAGACATCTCTTGACTTCAAGGCTAACACTTCTTTTTATTCCTGTTAACGATTTCTCTCCTCTTGCAATGAAGACCTGAGGTTTTAAGACACATCGTCCAAGTTCATTTGTTGAGCTAGCTAAGATGTTGCCCAATATTTACTTTGCAAAGCATTTGGCACTATGCCATGTTCTTTCAAATTTTCTTAAATCCGTCAGAACTCTGAGTTATGATGCCTGACTCTCCAATGAAGTAGTCGGCTCCTGTCACCTCTCCAGGAAGTGGTAGAGTGAAAATTCAAACCTATAACTTTCAGCTCAACCAATTGCCTTTCCTTTTAGGGTTGGAATTTTACCAACACCAAGGGCTACTTTATTTTAGCAGACAATGAAGCCCTTGAACAAAGTTCACCCCCAGATAGATATATACCTTTCAGTCTGGGTTAACTGGTCTTAGGACATTTGTCAAGCAAATCACTATGGTTTGGGGTGTTTTTATATATGGCTGGCAGCCATCTGGTCACATTATTAGCAAAACAAACTGTTTCTAAATAATGTCATATGTGAGCCAACAAGAGGTCCTTTCTTTCGATTCTTCTCAGCTCCACCTCCGGCCTTTACTGCTCCCCTTTTATTGACCTGAGTAATTTAATAATGTCTGAGCATGCTGAGGTAATGGTCTTCCCCGCTTTAACCCATGCTTTTAAGGAAGAAAGAATTGTAGCTAAATTAAACACATGCTCTTATTTTAATTTTTAAGTTCAGAAAGAACCAGGAAAAAAATGACTAGGCATAGCATAAAGATAAGTATTGTCTTAAGCCGCAGGAAAGCAAATTGAATGAAAATATTTAATAACAGGGCAAATGTAAAAGTAGCAGATATCTGGAAAATAGAAAGCAAGAAATGCATCAGAACAGACTTTTGTAGGCTAGTGGTTTATAATGATCCTGACCTTGCTGTGTATAACAGCTTTCTGTATATCAGGTGACTCACATGAACAAACCAGTTCCATCCTTATTCAGAAATTCCTCTGGAAGGATTGTCTTGTTAGTTTCCTTGAATAAACAAAGAAGCCAAGGTTAAGATAGAATTCAAGTCCAAATCTATATCTCTCTCTATTTCTCTCTCTCTCTCTCTCTCTCTCTCTCTCTCTCTCTCTCTCTCTCTCTCTCTCTCTCTCTCTGTTTTTTTTTTTTTTTTTTTTTTGTTTTTGGAATCATGCTCCTCCTACTTCTGGTGAAGGTGGTACCCAGTCAGTGGGCTTCCTGTTCTTGGTGCTGGGTAAGCAAAGCATAGGCTGGGTATTTGGGATGAAGAAAGACTACAGCTGTCATTTAACTTAACTGCTCACAGTCTATTTCTTAGTTGTGTAGTGCCAGCTGCCATTGATTCCCTCTGGATAACTTTGATTTGTACTGCTTTGAAAAGAGTGGTCAAGACCATGGGGGCAGAAAAGTTTCATCACTTTCCAGAAGATCTATTTTAAATTAAGTAGTTTGGTTTCTGATCTCTGGTTGCTGCGTTGGAAATGTGACAGTAACTTTGTTTCGACTTTCATTGTAGGTTGTAAGAGATCAAGTGAGAACAGTGCCTTCACTTTCAGTTAATGGTAGTTCATTGTTAATAGTGTGCTCAAATGAAATCCTCACCCCACTGAAGAATGCTTTAACATGTTGCCATTTCATTTTCCAAGAAAATCTGCCTCCCTCCTCTATGAATAGAAGCTCCTGGGGCAGGGAGAGGGGACTAAAGGTTTCTCTGAAAAGGTTCTGAAATCTGCTCTTCCTTCCTCAGATACCAAACAAAACTTGGTTTGACCAGGCTGTTGAGCTGCATAAGACTATGGTGCCCTAGGCTGGGCAATGAAGACCAGTAAAGCTGGAAAATATAACCTGTTCCCACTGCGGAGACAGAGAACTAACTCTGGTTGTCCCTGGCAGAACATTTTGTTTGGCCACAATGTTTTTTAAAGCTACAGAGCACTCTAGTTCTTCTGTTGTATATAGTGTCCTTGCTCTTGGCTTTACTCTGCTCTCTTAAAGCCTGTCTATCCCATAGACACCTCTAACACACACACACACACACACACACACACACACACACACACACACACACATGCGCGTGTGCAGAGAAACACACCCAATATACTCAGTAGTGCTTAAATTGAGCTACTCCATAAACCGAAAGCAACTTTTTTTTTGTAAACTAGTCTAGATTTTATTTTCAGCTACGAACTACCAGGGTCTACTGGACATGCCAACTTCTAGAATTTCCAAAGTACGTGCCTAGTTTTCCTGACAACAACTCAAATCCTCTTTATGTTATGATTTATTTTTTTTACTTTTGAGACAGGGTTTCTCTGTGTAGCCTCGGCTGTCTTGGTACTCACTCTGCAGACCACTTGACCTTGAACTTAAAGAGATCCATCTGCCTCTGTCTTCTGAGTGCTGTGATAAAAGTGCCACCACCACAAGCTGTGTTAGGAAGTATTAATACTCCTCTTCCTCTAGATAAATCTAAAGAGGTCTCAGAAAGGTGGATACATGAAAAAGTTGCAAATGGGCACAGAAAACCAGCAATCTGAGCTTGGATCATGAAATACTTAACCATTTGTGGATCCTGATGTAGCCACTTCCTTCCGCTGATCCCCAGATTTTTATATATAAGAGGAATCTGTGAGCAATAGTTAGAGACTAGAAAGTAAGGTCTGCTGCTGATTGTTCCAAAGTGAAGTTAAACAACAACAGTGCCCTATTTAAAAAACAAATGGAACCTGAACCAAGGGATATAGCTCAACTGGTAGAGTGCTTTCCTAGCATACACGAGACTGCATAAATACAGCATGGAGCATGGTAACACACACACATGCACGCACGCATGCACACACACACACACACACACACACACACACACACACACACACACACACACACACCACACATTTCCATAATCCTTCCAGATGCCAGAATTTAGGTTTCAGAGGGACCAACACAGTAGATGAACGTATCCAGTTAGGGAGGACATGTCACAGGTAACCTGTGCCCAATGGCAAGAGAAGCAGCAGTAATTGGTGTCCTCATTTTCCCTTCTCTGTGCAGAGTGTAAACAAGCAGCAGAAGGGGAGTGAGAAGTCCTGTCCCTGCTTCCCCTAGCTGCTATTTTTGCTGTTTTTGCAAAGGCCACTGCTGCTTCTGGCAGGAGCCAGGTAGACTAGGGCTTGCCTTTGGTTTGCTAAGCCAGAATTATTGCTGACATTCTCCTGGAAGACGAGGGGTGGAGCAGGAAAAGGTGCCCCAGATGTTTACTTCTCAGAAAAGTTTTGAGACAAGAATCCTGGCAGGTGAGAGTAATCTCCCACCAGGTGGGCAGGGTTGAGTGGGGATATGGAAGACCTCAACAGGGAAGGTGGCCATATCCTGCTTTAGGAGGCAACATGAGATCCCAACATTGCCCTGCAGGATGCTGTCTTCATGGTGAGATCAGCTTTGAGTATTCTACTGACAAAAAGGGAAAGCATTGAGAAATAATGAGAACAGGTGCCACTAAGAACAGGTACAAGCCCAGTATTTCAAGTTCTCTCTGTTGCAGTATATTCTATCTGTAGAAGTGTGTGAGACCTGAGAAGGCTGGAGTGGGGGTGGGGAGTGTTTTTAAAAGATTCTGTTGTGTAGAGTTGAAATCCAGCACTTGAATCAATCATTGCTATGCTTTAAGGAACCTGTTAACTACACAACTGGGTGTTTTGCTGAGACACCTTGACATATTTTGGCATAGGGGTGTGTGTGTGTGTGTGTGTGTGTGTGTGTGTGTGTGTGTGTGTGTGTACACTATGCTTTCCTCTCTCCCACTGGAAGGATTTGTTTGGGTAGAGGAGAAGAGAACTGTGGATACACACAGCAAACATTAGCAGCTCCAATAGACTCTTCCTCACTTGTATCTGGGAGGACTGGGGTCCTTATGTGGGGAGTATATTAGGAAGCCCAGGAAGAAGTGAGCATCCTTTAAGAAAGGCAGCTTCTGAGACAGCACACAGATGTGCTCACTCCTAGAGCATGAAGTGACACCAGAAGGAATAGGAAGCTGTATCTAAGGAGTCTAAACACTGACCCAGGCCTTTACCTCAGCTGTGACTTCTCTGTCTATACACACTATGGGGACACCTCAACTATGTTAACTGGACGAGGTGTCTCAGAACCAATGCTGGATTTTCCTATGTTTCCAGAAAAGACTACTGGATTCTAGCTGGAGCCTGAGGGGCATCATTCTCTCTCCCAATCCATGGGTGGACCTAAAGAAGAAGCTACATCTACATTGGCGATCCTGAAAACTGACTTTGACTGAGCACAGTGTTGTGGCTGTAGAGACACAGGATGTGGATCAAAGTCGACATTTCCACAGGCTGTCTGCACTGGCCATTTACTGCCAACATCAGCTTCTGACCTCTCATTCCTATGACAATTAGGCAAAGCTCTTGGAATGTGTTGCTAAGCTTAGAAGACCTCTTGCCTCCACCAACCCAAAGGCTAGGATTGCTGAAGCATCTGGAACCTATAGAAGAAAGTCACCCAATATTCCATAGTCTGCTTACCTAGTGTCCCACTGATGCATTTTTGAGTAAAAGTTTATGTGCCTTCATCCACAGTGGAGCATATTATTCAAAGCAAACTGGATCTGTGTTCCAGATCTTTGGTCATTCATATTTGACTCAGAATAAATCATCTTTTATTCCTTTGGAGTGAGAGCTATGTTCTAGAGTTAACACCAGTAATGACCAAGCTTGAATTCCTCTCTCACCTTAATAGAGGCTTGTCCAAAAAGAAACTTAGCATTTGTATTTGTGGACCTGCAAAATAAACTAGTAAAAAAGAATTTAAAGAGGCAGGACAGATTTTTATCTGTTCAAAGAAAAATGTTGCTTGAAGAGATGGCTGGAGTTTGGAGCTAATATCTCATCTTTATAGGGGCAATGGTGAGAAAGAAAGAGAATTAATTGGAAAGCAAGCAAATCTTTGGAAAACTAAGTGAGCCCTTAAGAAAATAGATGGAGATGATGAGAGTTTTGTAGTGGTGTCTGTCCAGGGAACTTTTTATCCCATGCCAAGTTCTCTCTGGTGTGGACAAATGGCACAGTGGTTAAGAACACTGGCTGATCAAAACCCTAATTCTAATTCCACCATTCTTGTGGTGGCTAACACGCATCTGTAACTACTGATCTAAGAGATCCAATGCCCTCTTCTGACCTCTGAGGCCACAGCACACACATAGTGTGCAGAAATGTATGTAGACAAAACAGTCATACACATTTTTTTAAAGGACAGATTTGTGTGTTATAAAACCTTCAGAGAGAGGATTGTAACAGTTTAAATCTTTGGGGGGTGGTGGTGGGGGAATTCTTTAGGTTGAAGGCAATATGTTCAAAATCAGATGTAAGTTTAATTTGAAGAGGACAAAAAAGTGATATACTTCATTCAAGTTCAGTTCATATGAACTTCAAATGTAAATGTCCAAAAATATCTAAAAACATTGGCTTATTGCCAGTTGTTAACAATCTAGTACAGCTTTTCTGGGACATACGGGAGGCAAAAATGGAAAGGCTTAGAAGGAATACCAAGGGATAAAGGCTTAATGCTAGAACTGGTCAACACTCCAGGCTATGTTCATGGGATGCCAGTGTATGGCCCTTTTTACTCCACTCACCCCCAGAGTCTGTTCTCCAAAGCAAAGGTACCATTACTGTCTGGAGCACAAATTAATGATTAGTATGTATATCTGTCTTCTCTCAAGATTCAAAGGACATAAAATGTACATACAATTTTTTTAGAAGGGTGACCCCTTGAGGCAAATTATGATTTCTTTGACACTTCTCCCCCATGAAAAGTATTGAAGAGCTGCTGTCAGAACATGACAGCAGGTGAACCTGTAGACTTCTTTACCACTGTGTGGGCATGCTAGATTTCTGGCAGTTCCCAAATGTACCCCATTTCTTCTTACTACCCTTAATACCTCTGCATTTCTCCAGCATTAGAGTCAAGACCATTTTTAAGCAATGGTTCCTTTACTGAAACTCTGGTAGTGTAACAAGGTAAAATGTTTCTCACTACATCTTCTCACCTCTCTTCCCCAAAGCCACACTTTGGTTATTCAGGGGAGGGGAGTTCTCCATTCTACATTTCTCAAGCATAGCTTTGGCTTCCTCTATTTTTCTGAGTAATTCAGTGTTTCTCCTAAACTTGCAACAAGGCAAAAGGTCCACGATGTCTGGGACTCTCTTCCGCTTAGAGGGATGTTTAGTAAATTATAATTATTGTTTGAAAATGACTTAAATATCTTGCTCTAAGGTCCTCTCAACTCTTCCTTTGTCTCCACTGTGCAGTTGACTAAAGTGCATTTTTGCGAGGTTTTTTTGTTGTTGTCATTTTGTTGTTGTTGTTTTTATTCTTGGCTGATTACATATGAATCCAGCTCAATAACATGGCCACTTGCTGATCTAAATTCCAGGATGTTGGAAATTTCAGGGGTCAGGTGCTTCAGAGAAGATGTTCTTTCCTTGAGTGTGAGCAGAAACTTCAGACTTTGTTATATTCTGAGGCAGTCTGCATCACAGTATAACTGGGCACACAATGAGGCCACATCTTGGTGAATGAAAAGCCCAAAGCAAGTGTAGAGATGCTCTATTGTGCTGTTTGCACGACTTCCCTTTGAGTAAATCTTTTCAGAAGAGGCGATTTTCCAACCTCTTCTCTTGGTGGCATCTCCTTCAAAATTATCTGTCATTGTACTATGGGGGCTGCCCTGGAGAGATATGATTTGGATTTCTAATGGTGCCAATGTAAAGAGAATGCAGAGTTCTGATTACATACAGTTTGTTTGCTTTAAGATCATAATTCCATATAGAAATAGGAATGATTTTGTTTTGGCTTGGGGAGTTAGAATAATTATGTGGGAATGGCTCATCTATTCTACTAGTTAGGTCTCCTGAGAACAAAGACATTTTTAGATCTTTAATCTGTGGAAATTCACATTAGATATGCTGCCCTATTATTAATTATCTTTCTCAAGCCATCTGATGAAACCACAAATACCATGCCCACAGTTGGGAATGAACTCACTGCTCTGGGAGAATTGTATAAACTTGACAAATCTTTCTGCTTCTTTATTCGGCTTTATGCAACAAAGGGTAGTCTCATTAGGTACCCATACAATCATTCTTTGTGTATTATTTAGTTAAGTAGACTCCACAGATGGGACATATTTAATGGTAAAATACACGTGTATTGTGTGAAAATATAGTGTTTTATCTTTTAATGAAGAAATTTCAGAATTTCTTCTATTATGTTCAAACTACAGCATACCAAAGTCAGCACTGTTTAATATTAGAATATTACTCTCTTCCTAAAGATAACATAATTCCAAGTGACACTGAGCAGACTGTTTATATTTCTGCATAACTAGAGGACTTGAACTTTATTTAAGGGGATCTTGGCTTCAGCTCAGTACAGAGGGATAGATTCTGTATCTGGCAGACCTATGTGTCAGCCTTACAAAATAAACGTCTGATAAAGCTGAAATTCCTTTGTTGGTTTAACCACAATTAGATTGGAGACTGAAAATGTCTGCAAAATATTTTCACATAACATGAACACGAAAATATTCACAAGGGCACCAGTGGAAGATACTTTGGTCTCTTTGCTAGTGCACTTTAAAGTTTATTAGACCCATCTCTAATTCTAAAATAATTGATATTTTTACCATTTCTGCTCCTCTGAGCATCAGATGTTTGTAGATGGCATATCAATCAGGAACTACATAAAATATTTTCCATGTTAACTTGGATTAAGGAACAAAACATGAGACTTTCACGGTTTGATCATGGTTTGGGGTAAGCCTGACTTACCATTATGTCAAGAAGCAAATAATAGTCCAAGAGGGGGTCTTGGCCTTATCTCACTATGCCTATATATTGTAGAAGGATGGGCAAGTTTTAATAAGATGGTACTGGATGAATACTGGGACCATGGAAGGAGGCATGTGGACATTGTCTGGGATCAAAGAGAAGGCAACACCAATGCTGGAGACACAGTGTGAAGGAAAAGAGAGGAAGTGGGTGGGAGACCTCTGAATTCCCTTTTTCTTACTTTCCCTGATGGTTACATCTGGCTGAAGCCATTTGCACACAGAATTTAGAAACAACATTTTCAGTTAAGAATGTAACATAAAATTGGAGAATGGACAGATAAATGACCAGACCCTTGGATTATATAAAGAAGTTTATTTTTCCTTTTCAGTAAGGTAGACACTTATTGTTTCTATATCTGTATAAGTTACCTCTCAGTTACTGTAACAAAATACATGAGAAAATTCAGTGTTTGAGTTTTTAGTCCATGGTTGGTTGGTCCGTGGCTTTTGGACCTGTGGTGAGTGTACAGAGTAAAGTCCTGCGAGGATGTGTTCTTGACAGGAGCATGGCTATGTCAAAACCCAATACCACAGACTCATGGGGATGCAAAGCCTTCCCGTGGCCTCTGTGCCACAGGATAGAGTGCAGAAAGTATCAACCATAGCTTCCCCCTCCTGGTTGCCTCCAGCTGCCGAGGTTCCCTTATAAGAACCTTGTCCTGCAGTTCACTAAACATGATTCCGTGTTCGGCTGCATAAAATAACACTGCCCCCACATTCAGATGAATAAGATAAATGCTCTACGTTTCCCTGCTGCTGGTGCTGCACCTCCCTCATATGCATGGCCCACACAGTTCACTTTCCTGTCTATGTGTCATGCTGTGCTGGCTGGAAAATAAAGAGGAAGAGGCTGACAATTAGATGAGGCAACCCAGTAGGAGGAAAAGGGTCCCAAGAGCAGGCAAAAGAGTCAGAGACACCTCCTCACTCCCACTGCTGGGATGCCAACAAGAACACCAAGCTACACAAACATAACATATATGCCAAGGACCTTGCTCAGACCCATACAGGCTCCATGATTGTGGCTTCAGTCTCTATTGAGCTCTGTTTAGTTGGTTCTGTGGGCAGTATTTTCATGGGGCCTTCAAACCCTCTGGTTCCTACAATCTTTCCTTCCCCTTTTCTGCAGGGTTTCCTGAGCTCTTCCTAATGTTTCTGCCAACCATTTTAAACCTTTCATTGTGCTGACATTCTAGTGAAGACTCACAGACAACAGGAAATAATTAGTTTGTAGTAGGGAGGTACATATTATGGACAAAACAAGCAGAGCAATGTGGACAGAATTAAATTTCCTCCAAAGAGGCAACAATGTTTGTGATTTTACACAGAACAATTGGTTCATAGATCTGTGATTTGGTTCTATACTTTCTATAAAATGTCAGGCTAGACTTTCCCTTATCAAGGGGCCATGTCACTTCCCTATTGATCTGGTCAAATTAAATGTAATGTTTCCCTATGTTTTAAGGAGTAATAATTTTCTGCCTATAAAGACAGAATTTATATAATTTCTTTTTCCCAGATTGTAAATGAGAGCTTACTAAATCCTAACTATTAATGATAGCTAAATCATTCAGGAAAAAAATTAAGTAAATGACTATTCTGTTTGATTAATTTCCATGCATGTGTTCTTTAAATTTTCAGAAAATCATTAACAATTTCAAAAGTAGCTATGTTAATACAGAATAGACATGTAGCTAAAGAATTCCCATCTATTGACTTCATATTAATTTTATGCTTGACCACATAATTCTTCTACTTAAAATCTGACATGGTGATTACTGTACAGTATTTTTTTTCTTCAGAAAGCTGGTTCTACATGAGGACAATGTCTGTTGTAAAGACATCCTTTCAACAGTGTGCCTGGATATCCATCCCTACCCCTCATGCTCCACTGGCTTTCCAGGTAACTCTGTCATGCTACATCTTCCATCTTGTTCTTATTATCCACACTACCCACAACAGATCCTGAGCTAGGCCAGCAGAGATGCCCCACAGGTAAAACCCATGCATTTTTAGAAGGATATCCAGGGCTGTGGGTAGCTGCTCTTTTCCCTGAAGATCTAGACTGATCCTTACTTAAATCTAAACCACAATACTCTCCCAGTTCACTTGTGTATCTGCTTAGAGAATATCTAATATCTTTTAAATGTTTTAAAAAGTTTTTTACTTTATGTGTATGAGTGTTTTGCCTAATGTATACCACAGGCACACTTTATATTCATGGAGGCCAGGGGATAACATTAGATCCCCTGGAACTGGAGTAATGGAACTGTGAACTACCACATGAATACTAGAAATTAACTGAGTCCTTGGTAAGAATAGTAAGTAGATTTCAGCCTCTGAGACATCCCTCCAGCCTGAGAATATTCAAGACACCCTCTCTTCCTCTTAGGACTTACTATGAATTGTATTAGTCGGGACTGGAGACACGATTTAGCAGTTGGCACTTCTTGCCTTGCAGAGCCCACCCTATAGCACACAATCCTCTTTAATTACTTTTCCAGGAGATCCAAACCCCCTTTATGGCCTCTATTGGCTTCCCAGGCATGTATTTGAAACTCATACATACATCCAAGCAAACACTCATACACATAAAATAAGTTTAATAATAATTGCATTAGTCATCTTTCACATCACTGTGACAGAATGCCTGAAAGAAGCAATTTAAAGAAGAAAAAATACATTTTGGTTCACAGTTTGAGGGGCTATAAATCCATCATGGTCAGGAAGGTACAGTAATGTACCTTTCTGGGGGTAGGAGTCCATTTGTTGCACTTCAGATGACAAGAAAATAGGAACCTTGAGGCAAAATTACAGAAGCAGAACCAGGCTATGACCTCAAGTCCTGGCCCCTCAGTGATCCCTTTCTTCCAGTTAGGTAGCCCTCACCTAAAGGTCCCACAATTTCCCAAAACAGCATCACCATCCAGAGACCAAATGTCCAAACACATGAGCCCGTGGGGGACATCCCACATTAACAATATGACAGGAACATTCTTTCAGTGATGCTAGTCGTAAGTCAGGAGGGGTGCTTGAGCTCCTTGAAGTGATATGGAGATAAAACCCAAGGCAGCACAGTAACCTATCTGCTGGCCAAGCCTTCCTTCCATCAAGTGTATGCTGGTGATAGGAAAGACATGGCTATTTCTGTTGGTGAAAGAAAAGACAGCTGAAGAATTCACTGGTGGTATTGTAAATCTTGCTTTTTAACAATACATAATTGTGAAATACAGATGAGTTGCTGCCAGAGTATTGCTTCAAGATGGCAAGATTTTTTTTTATATGAATCAAAAGTCTAGAAAAAGAAAAGATTTCTGAGAAAAGAGAAGTGAGGAGAGACAAGAACCAGCAAAGTGTCCATGAGTGATACTGTGTGCCATGATTCTGCAGATTTTATTTCATGGAATTTGTAGAACTTAATGAAATAAGGAACATTTTTTTCCTGGAGTCCATATGTGTATTTTTAGCAAGTCATCACTACCTATTGAGAACAAAGGCTCCAGGTTTTACTAAAGGACATGAAATTTTCATTGTGTGATCTAGTCCATGGAATTAAAGACAGAATAAAGCTATTAGCCAATGCAATGGCTGAACACCAGAACAAAGGTTTATGAATAGAATACTACATATCAAATCTTTATATGTGGAGATTAATAGTCAATAATTCCTGCTTTTGAGAAATTTGTGATCTAGTCAAGGGCTTGCATAACTCATTATTTCCCCCCTTTTTAAGCCTATATGCTCAATGGATACATTTAATCATATCCATCTGTAAAATCCCAAACTATCACGAAAACTCCTGTTGTTAGTGTAAGAGATCACCATAGTCAAGATAAGGAATATTAATACTGTCCAATACAAACTCTTACATTTTGTGGCAGTTTGAATGCAAATGGCCTCAGTAGGCACATATATTTGAATGCTTGGTGTCCAGTTGGTAGGACTGTTAGGGAAGGAATGAGAAGTGTTGACTTGTTGGAGATGGTATGCCATAGAGTTGGGCTTTGAGGTTTTAAAAGTCTGAACCATTCCCAGTTGGCCCTCACCCCTGCCTGGGGCTTGTGTCTCAAGATATGAGCTCTCAGCTACCATTCCAGCACTATGTCTGCCAGCCTCCTACCACATGGTGTCTCATCACAGCAGTGAAAAAAATAAATAAGACACCTTCTATCTTTAGTAAGTCTTTGTAATGTTTTAAATTCAGTTTATTAAATTTCAATTGTTTCATTTTTTTTAAAGGGGAATCCAAATCCCTTTATTGAACTTACTTTAGCTTCCATTTCTTTAAAGTTTTTATTTAAAGGGTTTTCTGATTTGTGTATCTTATATTACCAAACAACACTTAAGTTCTGTGTCCTGCATTAGACAGTAGGAAACAGTAATATGACAAGTAAGCTTCCATTTCATGGACTTGGCTTCTTAAACCTGTAGGAATCAATGCCCCTTCTGAATCATTATTGTAACCTTTGTACTGGAGACTGTTTTTAAAAGATCTGGAATAGGGAACTCATCCTTTTTGACTCAGACTGGTGGGACCATTGCTACCATATCACATGCTAGAGTGTACATCTTACCACTTAAAAGAGAAACTTGCTTAGTCATCATAACCAGCTTTAGGCTGATTAAATCACAGAAGAATAAAGTGGGTTGTTCAGGACAGGACAGAGGTTAGAGGATAGAATTGTTGCATGGTTTGCCTGCTATTTCTGCAGTCTGTAGGTAGGAGTGTTGGTACAAGCTCTGTTCTTGAACCCTAGCTGATTCTCAGCTCGAGGGTCACTGTGAACCTAAGGGCAACAGAGAGAAAATGTTATGGTCATAAGAGCAAGGAGAACAAGTGAAATACCTTCTGTGGCTCCAACTATATTATGTCTAGACCCTTGAATGTGTTTATCTCCATTAGTGTCTGTGACTTGAATATCTGTTCCTTCCAGACAACATTGGCCTTCCACCTGTACCACAGACATCTGCTCAGTTTCCTGCCACTTGTCCTTTGCATCAGGGCTTGCTCTACTTCCCCAAGAAATCCTTCCTGTCCCACCCATCCTCCCACCCCTGGTTTCAGTTAGCTCTTCTCCTACATGCTTCCATTTCCCCATCCTAGCATCTGTTATCTTACTGAAAGTGACTGCATACAAAACAGTCTCTCCCTTAGCCTCAATCTCCATGAGCCCAGAACTAATACTTTAATCTTAGTTTTCAGTTAAGAGGAACTGGTTCGTAGCAGAACTCTGTAAACGGTTTTGAGATTATTGAAATCCAGCACTTAGAACCAAGGGATAAAGTCAGAAGTAGATTATAGACTATACTTGTTGGGGCCACCTCCAAAATGGCTGGCAGGAACTGGCTTTTAAAATGTCCCTTTAGTCCCATCTCTTCTGGAGCAAGTGAAGTCATTAGATGGGAATTGAGAGCATCACATTTGGAGGTTGTGGTGGTTTTCATCCATCAAGACTGGGCTCCAGAAAATCCAGACAGGCACATTCACTGTAATCAACTTGGTGTCTAAGTAGAAAAGCCAAACTTCAGAACTGCCTCCCTAGAGTGCCAAGGGGCAGAACTGGATACAAAGAGAGGCTATAAGGAAAAACTGTAATAGAACTTTCCATGTTGGACTTCAGAATCAGGTCCAAAATCTCAGCTTCTTGTTATTTTGCTGATGATAGCTTCCTCCACCCTTGTATGCCTCATCCCACCCCAAACCCTACCTCTAGCACTCTACTGGGTGCTCCCTATTTAATTCATCCTTTCTTTCTTGATTCTTTTCTTTTGTTCTCCCCTTCTTGGTTATCTTTCTTATTTATTTATCTATCTTATTTTACATATCGATCCCAGTTCTCTCTCCATTCCTCCCTCCCTCCCTCTCTCCTCTTTCTCTCCCTCTCTCTCCCTCCCATGCTCCCCGGCCACCCTCCCATCCCATTCCCCCCCCACACTCCACAGGAGGGGTCAACAAAATCTGTCAAGTCATTTGGAGTAAGGACTAGGCCCACCCTCCTGTCTGTAGGTTAAGGGAGTATCCCTCCATGGGGAATGTGCTCCCAAAGTCCTTTCATGCACCAGGAATACATCCTGGTTCCACTGTCTGAGGTCCCTTAGTCTGCCTAGGCCTTCTAACTGAGACCCATGTTCAGGGAATCTGAGTCAGTACGATGATGGTTTCCCAGCTATCAGTCTGCGCTCCTCCGTGTTCAGGTTAATTCATCCTTTCTAAGCAGCATGTTGCCTTGCCTCCTAAAGTTTCACTGTAATGTTCACCTAATGTTCCCTAGTCTATCCTACTTTCTAATCAATCCCAAGGCCTTAGCTTCTCATTCTCTTGAAGCAGCTATTAGTTTGACTGCAGGCTCTTCAGATCCCACGCTGCCATGCTTCAGAACAGTTTGTCTACAAAGGCTCCAGAGTCTCCAGTTTAGGATTAAAATAAAAATCAGATTTCAATGTGCCTCTTATCTTAGCTATTAATTGCCTTATAAAATAAAGAAATTGTATGGTAAATTAAAGGGAGTTTTAGCACGGGCGAAATATGAAAAGAGTAAAAATCCATGTTCTCTCCTAACTACTCACTCACCAACAGATGCATTCTGAGAACCTACTGGGTATAACTGGATTGATCCATATAACATTTCCTAGGAAGAAGAAGTAATAAGAAGCCAGCTGTTGTGGTATACACCTATAACTCCACCTGCTGAGGGGGGAGGATTTAAGTTTGTGGTCAGCCTGAGTAAAAAAAAAAAAGAAAGAAAGAAAGAAAGAAAGATTGGCAGTATTTAAAGTGGAGCAATCTGATCTGTTTAAGTGTGATGGTTGATCTTCATTGTCAACTTGGTTGCATTTAGAGTCACATTTCAGTATGTATCTGTGACAGTCTTTCAAAGTTTTAACTCAGAAGAGAAGATCCTTGAATACTGTGAATATGGCCTTAAAGAACTTGGGCTTGGAATGAGGATACAAGGAAAAAAAGAGGTGGCCAGTAGAGTAGTGTTTCGCAACCTGTGGGTGGCGGCCCCTGTGGGGGTTGAACAACCTGCATAACAGATATTTAAATTCATAACAACAGCAAAATCGCAGTTATGGTAGCAACGGAAGACTTTTATGGTTGGGGAGGAGGGTCACCACAAAATGAGGAAACTGCAAGAAAGGGCCACAGTGTTAGGAAGGTTGAGAACCACTGCAGTGAAGCTTAAGATTCACCTTTCTCCCAGTCACTAAGAGCAAGCAGACACATAACATCTGCCCCCACAGAGCCACCTTCCACCATGCCTTCTCGGCCAAGATGGACTGCATCCCCCTCAAACTGTAAAGAGAAATAAACTTGCCATCCCTCAAGTAGCTTCTTCTCAGGTATTTTATCATAGCAGTGAGAAAAGCCACAAATCTACCAATTTAAAATTACAATTTAAAAGGCCCCCAGAAAATGTTGGAAAGAGGATGCCCCATTTTTCCTGCTCCATCAGTTCACACTAGCAGGGTCTAGGTCCTCAGAGCCCTGACCCTCTGCAGAACTACCTTTCTATGTTCTGTAGCTTTAAAAAACTTTGATCGTGAAGCACACAGTTTCCAGATCACAGCGCATAAGCATATAGGAGCCAAGCTGCATCAAATGTTTGCCACTCACAGCTTCTGTCCCTTATCTGATTCTGGGCGTTCTTCTTCTGTCATCCCTGAGATCTCTACACCTTCATGCATCTCAGTGAATTTTCATTTCTCACAACTAATAGTCTTCGTGCTTTGTTTGTGGAAGTAGAAACTCAACCTATGTGAGGAACATCTCAGTGGTGGGTACAGAACAGATGGTTTATTTACTTTTTACTTTAGAGATTCAGAGAACTTCTTTGAGAAAGACACACAGCCTACATAATTTTTACTGACTTACCTCTCAATAAAGAGAATTATTTTTGAATTTATTGAATTCCAGACCTAGATATTAGATTTTTAGCAGCTCTTACACCGAGCATTAAAACATGTGATTAGTTTTGAAATTTTAGGGCCTTGTATATGCTAGTCTGATATGTTATCACTAGATTATATATACCATTTTCTTTTTACTTTTCTCAATAAAATTTAAGACAGTCTCACTAAGTTGCAAAATAGGGTTTTGATTTACTGCAGCCCAGGCAGGCTTTGAATTTGCAATCTTGCTGCCCAAGCCTTCCCAGGAGAAGGGATTACAGGCCTGCTTACCAAGCCTGCCAGTTTTTAGCATCTGGATGTAGCTGGCACATCTCAGAGGGCCCAGAGTTTCCTATGAAACTATACTTACTGTCCCTGGGAGCCCAAGACACATTTCCAACCGCATTGAACATTCATTGTGCTTTTATACTAAACATTTATCATATGCCCAAGTCTTTTAGTGTCTATTGCAATGTGCTTACATTCTCTAATACCAATAGGCATTGAACCTAGAGCCCTCATAGGTAACTACTGTGTACTATCTTCTAGAGAAAATGTTACTAAATTCAAAGACTAACAAAAACCCTCTCACTTATATTGTTCTTTAATCCATGGTAAGATTGTTGACCACAAGAAAATTTTGGAAAAGGGATGTCCCATCTCTCCTACTCCAGCATTTCACATTAATAGCTTCTAGATCCTTAGAACACTGACCTTCTACAGAACTGTCTTTCTCACAATAATTCTCCACTTGGTAACCTCAGCAGACATCATCTAGCAAAAGGAGTAACTCCCAGAAGTGTAGATTCTAACCCAGGATCCCTGGGGAGCTGGAGGGCCATGGCCTCCTACAGTGTGAGTCAAAAACTCTAAGAAAGCACTCCAGGCCATGTGGTCCATCTGAGGGAGAGTCTGACTCCCTTTTGATGAACTTTGCGGGACCTGGGGCTCTAGGACACACAATGACACAGGCTGCTGCGTTGGCAGCATGTCGGAGAACTGTTTCTCCACCCAACTTGGACAAAAGTCTCTCAGACAGATGATGTCAGTGGAACTTGAGTGGAGACTCATTACAATCTGTGCTCTCAGTGGCTGAGACAACATTTCCTGGAACCCTCCGGAACTGATGGTGTGAATTTATACTGTGTAGTCATTCTGGAGAGAAATTGGCAGTACATGATGAAATTATGAGAGCCTACACCCTGTGACCTAGCTAGTCCTCTCTGTGGTCTACACCCCAGAAGAGCTCAGGCAAGGTCAATAAAGGGATTTGTACAAGGTTGCTCACTGCAGACCACACAAGGGAATAGTAGTCATGATGATGGTACTTAGGCTAGCTAACATCTACTAGATGTTTATGTTTTAAATATTTTACAAATCCTTAATACTTGAAGTAGATACTCCTTCTGAACATTGTTTTAGAAATGAGAGAACCGAAGATTTACAGTACTGAGGAAATGCACTGAGTTCATACAACTGAATAGTGGGTTACAGTGCAGGATGTAACACAGAGGGGGGGGGAGATTAACATACACAGAAACAATGCATAGAACTTTAAGCATGAGCTGTCGCAAACGAGAGTCAGAGATGACAAAAACATACATAGAACACAAAGAACTAAAACAAGAGGGTGTCTTGCCTAGAAGGGAGATAATTGACTTCCTGGTGTTAAGGTGGTGCTTAATTCTACTCACTTCTGACATTCATACCCCCTCTCCCTATATAAATCCTTCCATTCAATTAGAGCCAAAGCTTCTTCTAGCCATTAGGGAGACTCAGGGGAGATACATTCACTCTCATCCCCTTGGTTGGGGCTCCATCTGGTGAGCAGAGTACGTGCTCACTGGTGTTTTCCTTTACTTTACAGAATAAGTCATTCCATCCCATTCCATAGGTGAGAAGAAGAAAAGTTCAGAAAGGAAACAACTTTTACATTAGCAGCAGATCATAGCTTCAGCCCTGTGCTTTACAGCATAGCACAGCAAGGGACCAGGCAGCCACTGGTTTTCCAGAAACAGAGACACTGTTCTCTAACAGTGGAGGATGAGACATCAAAACAAGGATGATAATATTGTCTTCTAGAGCTGTTTGAAATAAAGTGTCACTGGGAACTTTGGAGAACATTATTTTCATGTCTTGTATTTCTAGGGGCAGCTGAACAATGTACTTGGCCATAAATGAGCATCTTGATCTGTTCTTGCCTGTAAATCTAAACAGAGGAATATTGATCAACATGTTTATTGTTCACATACCTGCAGGTAGTTGTTCCTCATGTAGGAGTAAAATTCACACATAGTTAATGCTGACTAGATGGGTCACAAGGAATAATTCCATAGACCATTTTTTAATGGCAAATGCCCAATGACTTCATGTAGTTATCTCTCCTCCCTCCCTTCACCTCACCTCTCCTATGTGTGCCCATTACACATCCAGAGACGGAATGCTAGTAAGGCAGGAACACCCCATCTTCCCAACTCTCAACTTCGAGACTACTGACTTCTCAGTTGTGGGCAGCCCAGACCTTAGACCAGAAACAGATCATCCTCATAACTAGTCAAATAATTCTATCACTTTACAGTTTTAGTTGTGAGCTAACCTTTAGTGGCTGAGCCATCTCTCTAGCCCATAATTCCATAACTTTAAAAATCAGGATTTTAGTTTAAAAATTCAGATAATACCACAATAGAATTTTGTTAATGATTCATGAATTGGGCAGCCTCATATCTATAAAATACAAAGGCTCTGTGACGATCTGGCAAAAAAGAGTTGGGTTTTGCTTTTTTGTTTGTTTTTTATTTATTATTTTTTTCTTATTTTACATATTGATTCCAGTTCCTTCTCCCTCTCTCCCTCCCATGCCCTCTGATCCCCCACATCCTATTCCCCACCCACTCCACAGGGAGGGTGATGCCTTCCAGGAGGGATCATCAAAATCTGTCAAGTCATTTGGAGTAGGGTTTAGGCCCTCCCTCTTGCCTCTAGGCTAAGGGAGTATGTGCTCCCAAAGTCCTTTTGTGCACCAGGATACATCATGGTTCCACTGTCAGAGGACTGCCCAGGCCTTCTAACTGAGACCCACGTTCAGGGGGTCTGAGTGGGTCCAATGCTGGTTTCCCAGCTATCAGTCTGAGGGTCCGTGAGCTCCCCCTTGTTCAGGTCAGATGTCTCTGTGGGTTTCTGTAGCCTGGTCTTGACCTATTTGCTTATCCCTCCTCCCTCTTTGCAACTGGATTCCAGGAGTTTGGCTCAGTGTTTAGCTGTGGGTGTCTGCTTCTGTTTCCATCAGCTACTAGATGAGGGCTCTATGATGGCATATAAGTTAATTATCAATCTCATTATCCGGGAAGGGCATTTAAAGTAGCCTCTCCACTGTTGCTCAGATTGTTAGTTGGGGTCATCCTCCTTGTCGCCTACCCCCGCCCATTTTGCTTTTCTATTGGCCAACAGTGCTTTATTCTTTAACCAGTAAGAGAAACATATTTACAGAATGACATTTCCCATCATACATGCTTTCTGTGTCTTCCCTCATTAATCTCATCAGAAACCTACTAGCACATTTTTAGACAAACAGGTGATATTCAAAGAGCCTAAGGACATACAATGATAAAGCTGAATCACTTAAGATTCAAATTAGAGTTGACCTGGCCCAAAGTTGGTCCCCTGAACATTCATATCATAAAGACACTTCAAACTTTTACACTGGCTTTTGGGCTATGGTGGCAGCCCCACACCTATCTAGGACACAAAGTCCACTTATCTTTGTTCCTTGATTGACTGGTCACTTTCTGAGCAAGAAGTTCAAAAGCATGCATTCAAAGGGATTGTGTCTTTTGTAGCTTGTTAACTTGCTCTGATTAGGCTTTTTTCTTTGAGAGATCTTTGCTATCTTAAGCAGTCTAGCTCCTGTTCCTCCTTACTCATGACCTCCCTGTTACAGGCCCACTGCTGCTGCTTCCTGCTGGCTATGACTCAGTGCACTGCAGGGTGCACAGTGAATAACTGGTCCCCTGTGTGGCCATGAGCAGGGTCAAGAAATGACCTCGTGAATTAAACCTGGTGCCTGATGGGTGCAGAGGACATGAGGAGGGCTCTCTGAAACTGTGCGGGGATCTAGGTGAGAAAGAAGAGGAAATTAAAAACAATGATTTGTTATAATATAAAAAGTTTCTATTCCTACTGCACAAAGACAGACCCGAAGATCTGACTCTAGGCTTCCTGTACTCCAACTCACGCCAAACCACATAGGTGGAAGCAGGAAGCTCCCTGTAAATCCACTTCATAGTCACCTTGGACATTACATTTTCCCCAGAAAGTGTCCTCATGGTATTAAAAAGGTAAGTGCAACACAGTTTATTTTATGGTTGCATTAATTGAGTCTCAGAAGACAATGACTTATCAACATTTAATCAGCCTTTGGGGACAGCTCACCCATGAGCAGAATTTGAGCCTGGTAATTTGTATTCCATTACCTTATTATCAAACTTTTCCATTCCTATGAAAAAGGTTTGTTAATATTGAAATCAATGTCTTATGATAATTCTTTTAAGTACCAGCCATTTTTTTTTTTTGCTCCCACTTTCAGGACAGATGAAAAATAATAGTCTTTGGGGGAGTAGATGAGTATAAGGGTGGAGTATTTAAGATCTTCTTGTTGAAATATGACAGAACAGAAATCCTAAGTATTCAGCTCAATGGACTCTCACAAAGAGAATAACTGCATGAATCTTCTAAATCAGGAAGCATGATTTTTTTTGCACCCTGACAGCCTCTTTTATGCTAGCAACTAAGTGTACTATAAGGCAGATCAATGTTAAGATTTATAGCTGCAAAATAAAGTTTTTAGGGGTAATGGAGGAATGTCCCTTGAGGGGAACTCTTAGGTCAGGTAATTCAAATATGGCCTGGTACATGAAAATACTTAGGACAGTGTTGTGTCTGGGGAGAAGGTCAGGAGAACAGGATGTGGCTCAGTGAACAAGGCTGAGTCTGCTGTTAACTCCATAAATGGGAGGATAGGGAACCTAGGGAGGGGGTGGGAAGACCCATTGTCAGAAGAACCCCCTGAGACTGTTGCTACCTCTTACCAAACCGGCTTCTGAACTGACAGTGGTGTCTCATGATGAGGTCTTTCAAGTTACCCCCACATACACTACTGAGCTCTCACCTATACTCTGTGAGGTTCCAATAGTGATGAGAAACAAGAACATAGCAGACAAACCAGGTGGGGAGAGTTAGGAGAGGATTCTGTGGCTTTAGCTTAGCTGTCCAACCAGCAAGGCTGGTGAGGTAACCACATATTCATTCCTTGCTCAATTTCAAGAGAACTGAGAAGCAGATGTGGTTGCAATAGGGCCTTCTTTTTTCTCTTTTATTGAAAATAGATTCTTTTCTCATAGGACATATCCTGCTTACAGTTTCCCCTCCCTGTACTCCTCTCAGTTCCTCCCCATCTCACCACCCATCTGGATCCACTCCCTTTCTGTCTCTCATTAGAAAAGAACAAGCTTCTAAGAGATAACAACCAAACATAACAAAATAAAATACAATAAAATAAGACAAAATGCATCATACTGAGGCTGAACAAGGCAACCCAACAAAACAAAAAGGGCCCCAAGAGAAGGCACAAGAATCAGAGAGCCACCTGTCCACACACTCAGGAGTCCCATAAAAATACTAAACTAAAGGCTATAGTATATACACAGAGGACCTGGTGCATACCTGTGTAGGCTCTGTGTTTGCTGCTTCCATCTCCTTGAGCTCATGTGAGGCTTGCTTAGTTGGTTTCAGAGGGCCTTGTTCTCCTGGTGTTCTTCATCCCCTCTGGCCCTTATACTCTTTGTACCTCCTCTTCCATGAGGTTCCTTGAGGTATTACAGGGGGGATTTGATAGAGGCATTCCATTTGGAGCTGTGTGTTCCAAGGACATTCTCTCTGAATAATATCTGGCTCTGGGGAAATTGACCCTTCTTTAGGTAAAGTTGATGTGTCATTTGTAGTCAGTGTAATATGGATGGTATCAAAGCCGAAACTCCAAGTTTCCTCGTGTTTTAAATATAACTGCTTATCTAACTGAAAACTGGAGGTTTTATCTATGTAAGATAGCCTTATGAATGTAAATGTTCCAAAGCAGAAACTAAAAATATGAAGCTGTGTAGATTAATCACCCTTTCATTAGTATTTATTTAAGCCCAAGAAAGAAACTGAGGTCTTCCTTTGCTCTAGACTTTTCTGAGGACAGCTATCTGAACTGATGTTTCCCAAGGTGGTTCCTTCAGAACAAGGGAACAGTCTATGACAATTAGACCAGAGAAATTGGGAAAATTTCAGTGGCAGGCAAATGTGTATATAGGGTGCAGTGAGGTGGTGTATATGAACGTTTCGCAGTTATGAAGAGAACTAGTCTGCCGTTGGTAATCACCAGGCCCCCATCTTGTCCATCACTGCCCCACTCTTCCCTCTTTGTCTCCTTCACACCTCAAGTGTCATCTAGTTCTTGCCTCAGGTCCAAATTCTTATCACAAAGATTGTCTAAGCCTTCCCAGACAGTTAAAACAGAGAACATTAGACTATTTTAAAGCAACAAAAATGTACTGTTCACAGTCCTAGCACTTGAGCCATCCATAGTCAAGGAGCCCATGGATTAAGTGTTTAGTGAGAGGTTGTTCTTCAAAGAGGGGACCTTCTTCATGGTCTCACTCAAAAACCCTTTATCCTTGTGTTTTTGTTTGCTATTTTGGTTGTGAGCCAAGCCTTAAATGACTGATCTATCTTTCCAGCCTCTCTTAGTCCATTTTTAAGGACAACTAATTCTATTTGTGAGATCCCTTCCCTCCCTCATTATCTAATCATCTTCTAAAGACCTCTACCTCTTCAACCATCACATTCAGGCTTAGAGGTCAACAGATGAATTGGTTGAGGAGCACAGACAATTCATCCCTTACCATAGCTGCTTTTTCCTGCCTTTCCTTCCTCCTCTTCCTTCCCTCACTCCTCCCCTCCTCTTCCTTGTTGTTTTAAGAAATTTGCAAAAACTTATTTATTTGTGTTTATATGTATGAGTGTTTTACCTACATGTTTGCATGCATGTAAACCACGTGTGCATGCCTAGTGACAGCAGAGGTCAGAAGAAGGCATCAGATACTCTGAAACTAGAGTGACAGACAGTTGTGAGATGCCAAGTGGATGCTTGGAATCAAACCCAGGTCCTGTAGAAGAGCAGTCAGTGCTTTTAATTGCATACCACATTTTTTTTAAAAAGGCTGCTAATTAATTATTTAAGGAAATATTTTGGTTTGTGGGCATTTTAAAGTTTGTAAAACAGTGTCCACCTGTACTGAAACCAGTGGAAAGTCCAAAATAACCTTAAATCGCTCTCACTTGCTTTGCCACCAACTTCAGAGATCCCTGAGATTAGCAATATATTCTTATTAGTTCTGTTGCAGATATTGAGATAACCCAAGTTTTTCAAGAACGTCACCAGACTTAAAACCAGTTGAAACTACTCACCCTTCATGTGGGTTCTAATAGAGTTCAGTGGGTGACTATTTGATATCTGAGGACTCAGACTGGCCCCTCAGAGTGCAGTAACAGTGCTTTGAGGTGTCATATAAAGATCCATATAAAGAACACAGGAATTTGATTATTTTTGCACATACTTCCCCAGTTACCTTTTCCCACACCTCAGATCACCAGGCTTTATTTCCATTAATACTCTCAAGCCATTTCCTCCAGCTTGCCTCTCCCTCATCCTCACCTTTGACTGCCTTGTGAATAATGCTTCTTGGGCAGTGTGTGTGTGTGTGTGTGTGTGTGTGTGTGTGTGTGTGTGTGTGCTGCCTTTTGATGTTAATTAGTTAATTAATAATAAGAACTATGAGGTAAGGCTTCTGGACATAGGAATGAATTGCTTCCTTTCAAGAAGAGGCATAGAAATAAGAGAGGCTCATAAAGGTCTGTGAAAGAAAGGCCAGAACTACAACCTAGTCTGAAGTCTGAATGGGAGAGCAAAGTGAGAGATACTTTATCTCAGCCCATAAAAGTGAAAAGTCAGAAAATATTGTTAAAATTTAACAACCCTTAACCATGGGAGATATATGAAAAATATGAGTGAATATTCTTCCAGTTACTGTAAGATGCAAAAGTGATTAGATTTGTTGTTCAGTTCCCATTTGGTAAGTATGTTGTCACATTTAACAACTTTGTACATGGTCATACACTTAGAATTGTACTTGAATCCAGCTCTCTTCGACTTAAATGGTCATGTTCTTGTCACAAAATTCTACTAATGCTAAAATGGTTTCCAAATCACTGAAATTCTAGATAGGTGAGTTGCAGTTGGACAAAAGTTCTTTCTCTCTATTTGGATGTCAACCATGAATAGACAAGATGTAACTCCATTCCTGCCAGGAACTGAGAAGTTCAGCTGCTGGTGCTCTCTGTTCCTAGAATTCCAGCTTGGGCTTTAAGTGCCAGGCTCCTAGAATCCATCACTTTATGTAACAGCTCTGGGTTAAGAGTGTCAGGACCCTCAACTCAGTATTACAGTTACTTAAATGATGGAATTAGTAATTTTGGTGGTTTTCCGGTATTCTTCTAGGGTTTGTAGCACTTCTGCCATTTCAGCTTTAGTAGCTCTTTACTTTCTGCATCCTAAGATCTCCTCTATATTTTCCCTTCTTGGCCTTAATTTCAGGTTCCCCCAGTCTCTGCTCTTCCATCTTCTAGCTATTGTTGGTTGTACTTGAATGACTTTTAGCCCAGGAGCTATCTTCTCTTCATGATACAAGCTCAATCTGCCCCAGTAATAATTCAGAACACAGTAGGCAATAGAGTCATTCAGATGTGACTCTATTGAAACATAATCCTGCAGCTCAGGAGGGTAATGTATTGGAGGAAGGACTATAGGAGTGACACTAGGGTAGGGAAAGCATGGCTGTTTATATAGCCTCTTTCTTACTGGCCATTCACTTTTTACTTAGTCACGCTGGCCTGCAGGCACACTAAGCCGAATACCCAGGTGATCATGGGTAGAGGATGAATTCCTCCCTCACCTTATTGACACCTGCAGAAATTCTAAAGAAGCAGTGAATAGGGTCTTATGGATTAGTTATGGCTATGGCAATATTCTAGCTTTCTGAAGCTGTAATATGTGTGGAACTGAATTCTCCAGGACTATTGCAAGGCATTTGGAGTGGTCACAACTGAAACAGTCACCTAAAGTAAACCCCAAGCTCACAACCGTAGCCATGGTACCTATGGAGCTTCCCATGGCTGTCATAAAGTTTCTTGAGAATTTCTGATATTAAGTTGAAGACTCTTGAGTAGCAATGAGGGGTTTAAAGCAGCCATAGCTGCCATGATGACAACTAGGGACCACTTGCTTGACAGACATTCTTAAAGTCCAATGACAAATGGCAGGAAAAAAGTATCACACAGCTCCAGGAAAGAGAGAGAAAACAGATGCCTTCTTTTTTCTATCCCACCCACACTGAAAAATCTCCCCACTCTGTCTACTGACTCACACACCACCATCCTTTGGAAACACCCCCATAGCCTTCTCACCTCCCACAAGAAACACATTGCCAGTGCTTAGATATCCTTAATCCACCCAAGCCTATTGTTTAAAATAAACTATCAAAACAACCAAATGTTATAGCTTATTTAGGGGTAGTGCTATAAATTCTCCAGAGGAAGGAAATGACTGAAATGAAGGGTTCTTAATCATGGAGGTTAAATAGTTGTCAGCAAAACAGCAACTGAAAAGCTGTGTACTAAAAGTACTCTAACAATAATATCTAAGAAAATTCCAGGTGGGGAAAGAGTTGCAAAAACAGAACTCTCCTCCTTGGTTTTATTTTTCAACTGGCCTCGGTTCTCACCATGACCCTCTTCATATATAAATATATAAATGGAAGTCATGATCATCTTATTTCAACCTTTTGCTGAGTGATCCTTGCGTGATTGGGACTTCATGATAGTCACATCTAAAGGTTATCTAAGGAAAAAAAAACTCCTCTGGATACTCTAAACTTTTGTTTTGAGTCAGATTCACTGTCATGAAAATACCAACATTGGGGGATGGGTAAAGCAAATGATACCAGGCTAACATACATGAGCATGCTAATTTTTTTCCAAACAGGGTTTCCCTGTGTAGCTCTGGCTGTCCTTGAATTCACTCTGCAGACCAGGCTGGCCTCAAAAATCATAGTTCCATCTGCCTCTGTTTCCCAAGTGCTGGGATTAAAGGTGTGCATCACTACTGCTGGTCCTGAACATGCCAATTTTTGAAGATCCAATTCTACCCATAATAGTCATGCCATCATTTTCTACCATTCTATACTGTTTCACCAATGATGTATGTTATAGGCTGCCTTCAAATAATTTCATTCTGCCTGTGCTGTTTTGGCCTTTGATGTGCAATAAGTAAGAAGTAATGACCACCCTATTCTAGTATTATACTGGATGGTTCTTGGTATCATGAAGGAATGGCAATGGAGAGGAACCCTTTTGCCTTGATACTCGCCGGTTTCTCTAAAACTAAGGAGACTAGATACAAAATCCCTACTCAGGTCTGATCTACTGAACATGAAATTACTAAATCCCAGGAAAATATACAGACTATCCTGCGTATGCACAGCATTTGAGAATGTGCTGCCAAATTTTGTGAAGTAAATGTCAAAGCCCTAGGCATCTACACAAGGAATACTGTTATAGTTTCAGGAGTGATGACAATGTCTACTTGTGCTTTAGAAGGAAAAAGTGATTCTGATATGGAATTGTAGCTCATGTTTTCCTGACTTTGAAGAAAAACAATCCTAATTGGTGAGTCTTCAGGTGATACCTTGGAACCCTTCTGGTAAAAAGGCCAAAGAAGAATAACTAAGACTAAGGAAGACTTAAGAAACTTACTTTGGAGACAGAAAGCATTACTTTAGAAATAAGTACTACAATGGTAGCTTCCCATCTGGTATAACACCAGAATGGAAATCCCATGGAAGGAGGGTATCCTTAGCTGGTAGAATATATGACCTAGAGATCAAAGATAGCAGACCAATTAAATGAGGAAGAGAACTGGGGTACTTTTGGTCTTAACAGCGGTAGGAGAAGCAATCAAGGGGCATCTTCCTCCAGCCTGGTATGCAAATTTAAGTCAGAATCTGAACCAAGGCTGTAAACCAGCGTTACCTTGCAGGTACCTCCACCCTTATTCCACTTCTGAAACCTATGGCCTTGGATTCTGCTGCAAGTTGGGCCTTGAACCAAGCCAGGCACCACACAATAGGGTTCTCACTTTCTCACTTCATTTCCCTTCCCTCTCTTTCCTTCCTTTCCTGCTGGGAATCCCCAAACAGCAAGCTCTCGAACTTGACCTCATTTTGTCCCCTGTGCCAGTAGAACCCTGTAACTCTTAAGCCTTGCTTTCAAGCTTTACTCTTCCACAAACACAGGTAACAAATCTTTCTTAGTGTTTCTTATAAAATTGTGGACCAGGAGTCCAGGAATTTTCTAATGGACCATTTTGTCCTCTTTTTCTACTCATCCCTTGCCTTCACAGGCCATAGCACTGAGTCTGCACTGCACAGTATCTGCTTATAAAATGGCAGCTGAATGTTCATAAAAATTGAAAGAAATATGCATAGATGCAACATCTGGAGAAAAAGAATGAAGCCTGGGGTGAGGGAGGAGATTTAAGGCATTTTAAAATCCCCCCATCTTTTTGGCACAAATCACTTGGTGACTTTCATTTTTGTGAATCTGGGTAGTATAAAGGTCTTCTCTTAGTTAATTATCCATTATGTTCACATTGGCAGAAAGAGTAGGCAAAGTACAGCGGTTTCTTCAGGTTGGAAGGTAGCGCTCTCAGGAAACTTGCCTGTATTTCTGGGTTGGAACAGTAACTGTTTGCTGAAGCCAACACATTTCCCATCTTTGATCCTTCATTGCCTTTCAGGAAGCCTTAAGATGTTTTGAGTTTTAAGATGCTGTTTGCCTGCTATGGTGAAAGGCATGTTTTGAGTTCTACATCCACTTACCAGTGTCTGGCCATGGGAATCAAAGGGAGTCAGAACCAGCCAAAATTCTGCTACATACCACATGGAATCATTTCAAAGAGTCGGGGTTGGCATGCCTTAACTCTTGTCAGCTTCCTGTACTGTCATCTTTCATACCCTGGGTTCACACCAAAGGCAAAGGAAATGATGACATTTCCTTTAACTGTGGAATTTGAGGAGACACTTCTGTTGATGTTACAATTGCTTGTATAAGCTAAACATGTGAATGTCCAACAGAACAACAATATAAAGTCTGCTGCTGCACCGGTGTCTTTGATCGGTTGCATAAGAGCCAGTTATTAGATTACAGTTTGGAGGGCTGTCCTGTGGCTCATCTGTTTTGATATCACTGGCTCCTAGCTGGATTCCAGACATACGACAGAAACTCAATTTCTTTGGACTTTGTGATTCACTTTGCCATTTTACTTAATTCAAGCTTGTAGCAAGTCTAAATCCAAACAAATAAATTTGAAGGAAGTCCATGGTGTGGTGAGCAGTGCTCCTCCCTTCCTGAAAGATGTGTCCATGTCAAAAGGTCATCATGTATTACCTTTGGGCCTCAAAATTCAATAGCACAAGAGGAAGACACAGGCTAGGCTGCAAATGATGCATCTATACCAATGACTGCTCCCACCATCAAATAAATGCCTGGCACCAATTCCCCCAGGACTTCATTGCTCATGTTTTATTTTCAAAATTGTTGCTTTGAGAGTGGTAAGACAATAGATTTCTGTTGCTTCAGACCACAGAGTTTGTGGCAATCAATTACGACAGCCCCAGAATCAGGTATAAGATCTCTATAAAAATATCCAGCAGAAGCAATTCTCAGTCCACCTTGTGTGGGGGACTAGATGTGTGGGATAGGTGGAACATGAACCATATCTAATGTGGAGTGATGGACTTTCCTGAAAAATTCACTGCCCCAGAAATTCCTGCTTCAAGTTATAACCCAGTGTCAGTGTGGGTGAGCCCCTCTTTCTCCCTGGACTTCTGTTTTTCCACGATAGAAGGAGGATGCCCCGACATCCCTTCAGACAGGGTGGAAGGCAGTGAGCTTGGCGGAGGGATGAATGTGACACAGAATAACAGGAGGGCCACAATTCAAAACCTGAATAGAAGAACACAGAGTAGCACAGAGTGTATAGATCCAGTTAGTCTGCAGTCCCTGTGTAGTTTTAGGGTTGGGACACTCATATTCCAGATAGAACTAGACCAAAGCTTGTATATCATTACATTTCTTTATGAGGACTTAGACAGCATTCAGACGACACAGCTGTGCCAGCTGAGTGGTTGTAGATGGAAAAATCTTAAATCTGATCTAGAACATTGTAATGCAATCTAGAACATTGTAATGTGGTCTAGAACATTGTATTTTTGGTTGTGAGCCTAGCCTTTAAAAGCTGAGCCATCTCTCCAGTCCAGTGATCTAGAACATTGTAAGCAAGAAAAAGGATCTGTGCTGAGAAGATTCCAGTCCCAAGATGTGTGCTTGTGTGGGAGGCAGACCTTTGCCATCAGCCCTATGAACTGAGTTGTCCTCTTGGTGTTCCTCAGCTGGCTCAGGTCCACTCAGCAGCCTTAGGATGTGACTGAAATGGTGTAGACACTTCCTTTACCTTATTACAAAGGCATATGTCAAAGACTGCCCTGTTTGTTCAATGCTGTGGATCAGCGGTGGAGATGGGATTCCCAACATGCACACAGTCTCAGAAGTGTCTAACCCCCAGAGCAGACAATTATGAGCCCTCAGGAGGCTTTATTCTTATCCTTGTCTGGGTGACAGGAAGTTGTTCAGTGGTCAGATGGCCTATGAAGACTCTGTTAGTAGATTTTATCCATGAGTAGACATTGTAAATGCACCAAAGCCCAAGAATCAGGTGGGGATTGTTTCATCCCTTCCCTAGCTGATGATCTAGTGTCAACTTGTCTTGGTTGGAGTATGTGATCTGTCTTTAATTGCTATAGAACTTGTTTTTTTTTTTTTTTTTAGTTTCAGACTTTAAAAAATCTAAACTAGGGCTGGACAGATGGCTCAGCCATTAAAGGCTAGGTTCATAACAAAAAATAAAAATCTAAACTAAGTCTCAATTTCCTCACTTGTTAAGTGGTGTTAGGTAACATACAGAACCATTGTAAATATAATAATTATAAGAGACTTAAAATAACATAAATGATAAATGGACAGATCAACACATCGTAGAAAATTTCAACTCTTAATTTCTCATCTCTAGAGAAAAGAAAGCTGAATAAATAGAATATCATAATAATTCTGTGAACCAGTTACTTAAGTGACAGATATAAAACACTACTTACAGCTAGAATAGTCACATTATTTTCAAGTACACATATTACAGCCTATTGTTTGACTGTGAGATAATCAGTTACAGTCAAATATGAAAGCACAAGGGAAATCGGAAACTATGTTGACCTGAATAGAAACAAGAACATAGAAGAAAACTATACTTTCAATGCTTACATTACAAAATATGCAACTTCTGAAGATAGTGCCACATTTTCCCAACTGAGGGATCTCAGAAAACAAGTACAAAGCAAACACAAAATAAACTGAAGGACAAAACAGAACAAAACAAAAGCAACAACAATGAAAATAAACCTCAATAAAATAAACATTAACAAGCAGACTCCAAGAATATAGAGTATGGCTGTGGAGATTTTGTTGTGAAAAGCAACTCTAATTTGGTGTTCAAAAATAGAAAATCCTTTGCTGAGGAGAATAATAATATTCTTTCAATGCCTACAGGTAAAATATTTGAAGAATTCAATGCTGTTTCACACACAGAATGCTAGAAATCGCAATATAGTTTCTTGAACTGATATAGAGAATTTTTTTATAAAGTATCTTGCAAGTTCTTGGCCACTGAACAGAGTCAGGCATGGGTGGGAGCCACAGCTGGTGGGGGTGGGACTTATATCCAATCAGAGAGTAGTTGAGCAGTTGGTTCCTCCCAGAACCATTGTACCAGCATATCATGTAGGCAGGTCACCACTTACATCACAGTGTTAGAAGCTGGGTTGGTGTTTACCAGTCTTCTCTGGTAGTGAATAGAATACCTTCCAGTACCATGAACACTAGTCACTAGGCTGTGAAGGCTCTAGTTAGTACTAGCTTGACTTCTCTGTGTTCAATGAGACATGTAAGTGTTGTCTTCAGCAATAAGGCCTAACCATCAGTTTGTGGAGTGCAACCAATAACTTTGGCAATACCCTAAGATGTTTGAGGATTCCATGGGGGGCCTTTTGGCCAACAACTTAACTATATTAAGTTCATTCCTGGCATTGGAGGTTTCACCATGGGCCTAGGATAAAACCAAATACTATTATTCTGATAAAGGAACATATCAATAAAATAACTTCTAATGATATTCAGCTATACCCATTCATCTATTCATACCTATTATATATACCCATACCTCACTCATTCATTATCAGCTTCTTCTTGCAGTAGATGAAAACCAACCCAGAATCCCACAGCTGGAGAATGTGCACAGAGTGAGAGACCTTAATGGGATGTCTCTATCAAAATCCTCCCCTCAGGAATCAAAGAACTATGATGAAGGCAGAAAGATTGTAAGAGCCTGTGGAGGTGGATGGCTACAATTATTACAAGAAAACTACCTTTTCCAAATACAACAGGACCGATGAGCATTTGAACTCACAGAAATTGTGGCAGCATGTTCATGGCCTGCACAGGTTCAAGATAGACAGGGTCCCAGCACTGAAAGAGGGATGTGGACACAGGCTCCCATCCCTAACTGGTATGGACTTCATAGCAACCATTGCTGCTTGACAAATTCCAGCATTTTGAAACTACAGATCACAATTCTCCAGCATCCTTTTAAAAAAAAATAATTCTCACTATGTGTTATGGGGAATCATATAGTGTGGTAACACTGCACACAAGACTCCTCATTGTGTCCCCCTGATTTCACCAAGACTAGAGAACTGAAAATTTCCTAACTGGACATGCCTGATCCCAAGAATGAAAGCACACTTTCAAGGCAAACAATGGACCCAAATCCAGCACCAGAGGCCATTAAGGCCAAGAGTTCAGTTAATGTGTGGTATAATAGAAAAGTATCAGTACCTCCCTTTGGGGAGTTATGAGGGGAGCAGGCCCATGCAGTAAGACTAAGACACAAAGGAACACAGTTAGGGAACATCTCAGAGCAAACACTCCATCCTGTCCCTTGAGGAATGAAAACGATCTTGGGGGATTTTTCTCAGGATTTGATGTCTGACACCTTCTGACCACAAGGGTTGAGACAGTGCAGGAGGAAGTGTAAGAGGACACTGGGTGGAGTTACTGAACCTGAGAGAATAATAGACATTAAGATACTTGCTGAACTTCCTGCTTCTGGCCTAAGGAAAAATGCTATATTAAAGCTGATGACTGAGTTCATCCAGGAATTCAGTCTTGCTTGTGTGTGTGCGTGCGTGCGTGTGTGTGTGTGTGTGTGTGTGTGTGTGTGTGTGCGTGCGTGCGTGCGTGCGTGCGTGCGTGTGTGTGTGTGTGTGTGTGTAGCAGCTTCTGAGTTAATGGAGGAGCACAGCAGTCAGCTGGATGGATGAGTGTTCAATAGAATTTCAGCCGAGAGACACAGAAGCCAGGCTGGATCTGGCAGTTTGGAAGGGTTGGGTTGCTCTTGGAAAATCTGTTTGCAAAGAAGGACTGAATGTTCAAAACAGATAAGCACCTTGTCAGGCTGAGAATGGGGAGCTGAGAATCGTTGGGGCCAAAAGAACCAAAGATTACATTGCACTTCGTGAAGCCAGGCCCCAGATGTTCAGCACTCCCGAGGGCTGAGGGGTTCAGCCAATGACTCAGGCTCCACTCTGTTTGCATCTCACAGAGGGAAGAAAGTCTATTCGAAGCATGGAGGACACTGGTTTGGGGCTAGGCTATCTCTATAGGCTATCACTTCGTGTGAATTTATTTTCACCCATGTCCCATTCATTTGCATGCGTCACAAGAACTCCCTCCTATAGCAGAAGTGAAATGGCTTTGGCTTGCTGTTCATACTTTGTCTTCTTACAACCACCTCCTTTCTTTAATTTCTTGGGGCTATAGAGATGCAAGCATCCAAGAAAACCTTCCTTTTATATGTTCAGTATCACTTGAGATATCACTGCAGTACACAGATATTCTCAACTCCTGTTTAAGGATAATGAAAAGGAGATGCTCCAAATGTTATTTTTATTCAGCTGTAATTCTGTGAGTTCTACTTAAATAAGAAACAAATGTTCTAAATTTCCTTCTGTAGGATAGTTCCAGATCTAAGTTTCGCTCTTTTGCAGACAGCTGGCAGAGTGGTTCAATGCATCTTCTTTCTGTGTTAGGACCTTCTATGTCCTTTGGCTCCTTAGTATGTATGAAAGCTTGGGTCTCTTTGGCCTGATGGTGACTATGGTTACAAAGTGATTGGTCATTCTTGAGTCCTGGACATTGCCTCATCCTCCTGTCCCCAAATATTTGCAAGCATAGCTCACACTGGGAAAGAATGTCACCCAGGGACAGAGAATTGGAGGAAGAGAGAGTGCCTAGAGTGTCTAGTGGATCTCTCTAACCCGGTCTTCCTTAATGCAATGGAGCTAGAGTAGGTGATCCTGGATGAAGGCTGGGAAGCCTAGAGAATCCTAAGACAGACAACAGTGGGGGAGACTGAACAGATAAAGACACAGCATCTCCTTTCTGGCTGCAAATGGTAGAAAAATATCAGCAGCAGCCTGTAGACTGTTGGTACCATTCCTCTGGTTTGGAAAGAAGTCAGGAAATAAAAGATTAACTTAAGAAAATACTTGTTCAGAACTTGTTCTGTTTTAATGAACTCAAAAAAAAGCAAAAAAAAAAATTTCTCTTAAGCATTTCTCCAGAAGGCAGAGACTTCTTGTTTCCCACATCTGATTCCAAGATCTTCTAAGTTCTCCATGTTGCTGGATGTTCTCGAAGCTTGGACCCTCTGTATGAGATTAGGAATGTTTACTCTGGGATGTTTTCTTTATTTATATGAACATGAATTTGAGGTCATTTGTGCAATTTTTGGAATTTATACTGTACAAAAGGGTCAGTCTCCTAAAAAGTGAAATTTTACATTTTGTAAGTTACACTCACTGGCATGTTCTCTCTTCTTTTTCCCAGAACCCACATTTAATTCCTGTGTCATGTGGTTCTCCATTCTGACAGGCTGTATTTTCCATCCTCTGACCCAGCATGTTATACTCTGGGGTTAGAAGCAGTAGCCTCTAGCTGTTGTCACCATCTACATTCCTGGTAGAATTCCCATAGAGCCTTCTGTATTAATGCTACAACCCTTCGTCTATTGAGTGTGCTAATTTTAAGACTACTTGTATTTAATATATTATATTTATTTAGTATATTTAAATATATAATTAATTTACATTTAATTAAATATATTTATATGCATAACACTTTGTTAGCTAGTGAAGATACAATAGTTTAAAAGCTATGGAGGGGGTATGTGGTCAAAATGTCCTCTAAGTGCTTATGCTTCTACCAATAGATTTGTGCTGCTCCCAACTTTGGAGAAAAGCTTCTTTATGCAGTGCTAGTTGTTAACCCAGATTTACAAATGATCCAGTGCTGATAAGTGATGGTGAGTGTTCAGCTCTAAGTGATTCTTCTATATAAACCTCTCCTCACCTGGGCTCCGGGAACATAGCCAAAGAGTGAATGGGAAGATTGTAAGAACTAGAGAACAGGGAAAGACCTGTGAAATGTTGTCATCTGGACATGACATGATGGTGTGCACTTGAATTCACACCAGCTATGGCTGTCTGTACAAGACCAGCACAAAATCAAGCCAGTCAAAACTTCAGCATGGATGATAAAGGGGCTTGCAAGGCCTGACTCCTAGCTAAGGGGCTATTGCAGCTGATTGCTGCTTGTGGAGGATAGTTACTTTTCTCAGAGAATGTCACCATTCTCTAGTAGGTTGGTTGCCCTACTCCCTGGACAGTTTCACACTCATGCACATATGGGGGGCACTAATTGAACTTACTACCCTCTCTGTCTCCCTCCGTCTTTCTCTGTCTCTCTGTCTCTCTGTCTCTCTGTCTCTCTTTCTCTGTGCGTGCGTGCGTGCGTGCATGTGTGTGTGTGTGTGTGTGTGTGTGTGTGTGTGTGTGTGTGTGTGTGTGTAAACAATCTCATTATATAGACCAGGTTTCCAGGTTGGCCTTGAACTCAGGAGATTCCACCAGCCTCCATTTCCCTTTCCCTGAATACCTTGATTAAAGGTGTGTTCTACTATGCTCAGCTAGGGGCTTATTAGTTTTAAAAGGAGAGAAAGCATGAAGTTAGGAGGGACCCTAGAGGTAGTTGGGGTGGATATAATTAAACTACATTGTATATATCTATAAACCTTCATAGACTAAATAAATCATTGTTTAATTAATAAAAAATATTCAAGTACCGCATATCACAGTATAATGAGGGAAGTAGATGTTAAACAAAACATGATTCTTCCATTACAATGAAAATAGTGCTACATTAAAAAAGTCAGAAGCATAGAATGGTGGCCTTATTTCATTGGGGGATGTACTGATAAATCATTCATGTTGACATCCCAGAGAAAATGCTAATTTTATAGACTAAAGGAAGGTGAGATCAAGTCCTCCAATTGAAGGAAGATTGTGAGATGGGTGTATGAAAGGAATTGAGAATAAATGTTACAGTTTCTGATAAACAGTCTGCTATTTTTTCAGCTTTCTGTCACTATCACAAAATACCTGAAATATTCAACTTAGAAGGAAGAAAAGGTTTATTTTGTTTTGTGGTTTTGATATTTAGTTCATACCCCAAGCTGTTCCTTTGCTTTTGACTGGGAGCAAATACATTTTGGTGGGAATGGTATAACTGGGTAAGAGTATTTACAGCATGCCTGAGTACTGAGTGGGATCATAAAGTCCCGCAGTTCTACTATCACCTTTAAGAACGTGCCCCTAATAACCAGAAAACTCCCAGGAGGCCTTATATACTTAATATTTTCACTATCTCCCAATGCCACTAACTTTGAAGTTAGCAGATGGGCCTTAGAGGACATTTCCAATCAAAACAGCAGTGAATTTAAGCTCAGACCTTCAGTTTCTAATCCCTTTCAGCAACTCTGCCAAAATCCATATCTCAGGACATACAACAACCTTTCAAATACAACAGCTCTGGAACATTCATACAGCAAAACCTCCCAAGTTAATAGTAATTCTCTCTAGGGTTCCTATTGTGGATATTACTTTTTCCATATTCTGTATAGCAATCATATATTATTTTTATAATGCAATGGAATATTTTATAACAATGAATTTTATTTTTAAAGAAAAATACAGGGAGAAATGATGTCTACACTGTGTGGCTGCCTAGTGTATATTGATTGGGATATGATGTTGGTTGGAGTAATTCCTGTACAGTGTAGACTCTTAAGTGTTTATTCCATTTTCTCAAATTCATCTCCAAATCCCCAGGACTAGGCATGATGCCTAGAATATTTATATTTATATTTATATTTATATTTATATTTATATTTATATTTATATTTATATTCAATAAATATTTAATGAATGAATATATAAGCAAACTTCAAACTAAAATTACAGATATTAATTATAGAGCCATGGATGTTACAATCTTTAAGAAAGAGACAAAAACTTTACATCTTTTAGGGTCTACTAACTCTTAACCAGGCAGTGATGTGGAAATAAGAAATGTCATTTCCTGTCTCAGAAGCAACTTTTAACCATGCCCCAATTAATGCTGGATCCACCAAGAAAGTAGACACAGATAATTCAATCTGTGAACACTTTAAAACCTTCATTGGGAAACCTATTGATTTCTTACAGAAAGACTCCTTGTCACAAATGTTTGTGACTGAAACCTAAAAGTATAAACTTTGGTTGGTCTACATGGTAAAACTAACATATTTACCACAATGAACACAGAAAACCTATAATTCATGCTTTCATACCATCATTGCTAATGATTGATTTATTTTCAGTCAAATGTATTTTCTTGGCTGTGGAGACTGAAACACATCTTTGAAGCATCAGAGGAAGGGAACAGAAGGTTGACTGAGATCCCAAAGTGCTCACATCTGTTTGTTTCCAAACTAATCCCAGACCTTGACCAACAACGCATAAATCCTTTTGTAGCACAGCAATAAAGAGTTCATCACATAATTTGTGGCGTGAATTACTTTGCTCTAGTTCAAGAAACTTGGTCCTGCTTCTTTTCTTTCTGGATTCTTTCCCTTGGCCCAGGAAATAGAAAATAAATCTCACACCATCTTCATCCAGTTCTTCTCTGCTGTAACCAAGTGTGCTTTCATTTAGGCTAGCTCCTGCCCACTCTGTACCACTTCTGGGTAAGGTGCTTCCCCAAGCAACTCATCACTTCCTCCTTCTCTCATCCTGCTAGTCATACATGTGGAAATAAACATTCTATCAATGATCCCAGAACCTACAAACCTCTCCTCTTTTCACCCCATGTCACCTCTCCCATGTTAAGTAATCAACATCACATGGTTTTAATATGCTAATACTTCCAACTCCAATGTAGGAGCATCTGGTGTTTTTACTAAGTCCACACACAGGGTTTTAGGTATTTGAGTTGAAAAAAGACTAACACAAAAAGTCAGCTAATAGTTTTTTTTTTTAATTCCTTTAGAGCTTAGTGTTGTGGGTGGTAGAAAACTGGAGGACAGCATAGAGTTGGATAAATCCCCCAAACACTAAGAGTCCAATTTTCTTTTTTGGACTCTGCTTAGTTTTACTTGGGAGTTGTTTTGTTCTGGTTTTCCTCTGTATGGGCACAGAAAATTTAATGCTTATGAAAGCACTAACGTTCATGCAAAAAGTTTATATCACGATGAAGGTTTGAATTAATAGATAGCTCAAGGGCCTGCAATCTAGAAAATTTGGGTATAATTTTAAAATATTTAGAATATTTAAAATAGTCTGTCTGAGATTAGTGGTCTATACCTGCACTCTCAGAAACTGGGAAGCTGAAGCAAAGAATTGCTGTGAGTTTGAGGCCAGACTGGGCAATACATTACATGATCTTGTCTGAAAAACACAAAATGAGATAATAAATATCCCAATAGCCTTTAATAGTATTTACGGTCCTAAATTTTGCCTATATATAAAATGGGGAAAAAATGCCATTCTGTCCCAGTCTTAATGAGAAGGTGCGGTGGTTTTCATGAGAATAGTCCCCATAGGTTCACATATTTGAATGCTTGGTCCTTAGTTGATCAAACTGTTTGGGAAGGATTTGGAGGTATGGCCTTGTTAAAGGATGAGTATAACTGGAGGTAGGCTTGGAGGTTTAAAAAGTCCACACCATCTCCTATTAGTCTTCTTTCTGCCTTGTGCTTACAGTTAAGGATGTGAGCTCTCAGCTATGGCTCTAGTGTCTGCCTGCCTGCTGCCATGCTTTCTTCCATGATGGTTATGAAATCACTCCATAAAACTGTGTTTGCCAGTATACCCATTCTTCTATAAATTACCTTGGTCATGGTGTTTTGTCACAACAGTAGAAAACTGACTTAGACAACAGGTTTGATAAATTCTAGTGTCAGAGTTAATGGACCATTGTATTATTACAAAACTATTAGGTGAAACCTTGAGAGTATCTGCTTTAAAGTGCTATTTAAAAAAGCAATTATTTGTAAACCATGACTTTAGGAGGTAATACAGATTGTACTGAGTAGCAATTTCTTACTAAAAATGTTGTGGCAGTCTTGAGTTTTTATATTATCTGGCACCATCTAATGAATCATCTTGTACTGTGCTTCACTGAAATATGTAACTCTACATTTAAGATTCATGGGGAAAAAATGAAGTCAACCATAGCTGTTGAGTCAGACTAAAAATATTTCTTCCCAAATTCTCTCAGTATTTTCTGTCTTCCTTTGCACTTGCTCCCAAGAACCCACAAAAAAAGTGTTTATAGCCAGATAAAGATAAAAATCCTCCTAATTACATATTAGAGATTTTGCAAAAGAGAGAAGAAGGATGGGAAGGTAGTTCAGTGACAGCAAACTCCATGAACATGTAAGAGGTTCTGGATTCAACCTGCACTGGATGGAGGAGAAGCAGGGAGGAGGAAAAAGAGAGGCAGACATAGAGAGACAGAGAGCACCATCCTGAGGGAGAACAAATAGGACAATAATTTTGCTACATCAAACCATCCTAAGATTTACCAGCACAAGATAGAGGTAGGAGAGGTAACAAAATACTGTATGGACTCAACCCCATTGGCATTTTCATAAATGACCAGCATGCCCTACTTTCTCCATGATCTCATTACAGCTAACACAGAGCTTCTTACGTCAACAATTCCCCCAAGAGGCATACGTATCCACCTTGAACCAAGGCTGGTTCTTGAGACTGTTCCTTTTCAGAGCCCGCCATTTACCAGAACTCTCATGTAATACCAATTGCTATAACCAGACAAAATTTACAAGCCTCCATGTCTTGCCCAGCACCTGACTTCAAGCATGTTCTTTCAAGGCCTTTGCTTAAGAGGCTGCATCCTGCAGAGTTTTCAGAGGTCTGATTCTTGTAAATGAGAATCAGTAGGTAATCAAGAGATTTGAAACTTCATTGGTTTCTTGTGTTTTCCTGTCTTACAACTTGAGGAAGGTTGGCCCTGGATGATCACAACATCAACTAAACAACTAAAACCACAGTATCTAACAGGAAATTTCTCTCCAAATATGTGAAGAGCAAAATCGGGTGGCTATGGAAAACCTACTGTAGGTTGGACTTTCATGTTGATTCACTGTCATCATTTTGGGGAGATTTTGATGGGAGATAAGTTCCTGAAATTTTGTTTGCTTGCTTTATGTTTTGTTGTTTGTTTGTTTTTTGTTTTGTTTTCTAATTTACTCAGTTCTTATCAGTGCTTATCATTTGCTTAAATGTGTTTCTGCAGTCTCACAATGCCTACTAGCAGAAAAAGAAACATGATTTTATTTATTGTTTTTATGTGTTTGCTTTTCTTTATTTCCTCTTAAATGGTTTTGAATGCATGAATGTCTGTATTGTCAAAGTATTTCCATATTTTTATTAGTTTAGAAGCAACGCCTGTAGTGATATCTCCTCACTGACAGTCTGCACTGTGTGCTCAGCATTTCGGCAGGAATGCCTGCCCAGTGTGATGTGAGCTCTTGTTTTTCTCTTAACCCTGCTTATGTCTTCTTAACGGATGCTTACCATTTTAAAGATTGCAGAAACCTTTGGAAAAATTGAAATTGCTTTTGCTGAGCTACCAGAGGTATGCCAATTAAGTTGTAAGCTTCTGAGGGCACAAACCTAGTGCTCAGTAATCCTAGTGCTCAGAGGCAGAGGTATGAGGGTCATGAGTTCAAGGCCAACCTGGGTTCCCTAGTAACATATTGTCTCAAAATAGAATTATTTTAAAAAGTAAAAATAGTGTCTCAAAAACAAAATCTGATCAGTTTCTTTCTAGTTTAAGGCTGACTAGTACTATAGTCTCTTCTTGCCTAAGAGGGTTAACTAGTTAAGTCAGTGTTGGAGATTGACCAGTAAGCATACTGATAAGCCAAGAAGGCAGGAGGCCCACCCTAAGTAAGATGGTCAAAATTGCACACACTGAGAGTAGTAATTGAAGGAACAGTGATGATTAGTAACTTGATATTTTAAGCTAAGGGAAGAACAGTCATTGATTGCTTTGAGAATACTTTTTAAAATGCCATTTACTCAAGGTTTCTTAGTAAATATAAGCTGTCCTGTGAATCTGAAGGTTTTTTTCCTTGCCTGCCAGTTCCCAAATGACCACTCCGAGGCTTAATATTAATTATAATTGTTTGGCCTATTGACTCAGACTTGTTATAAACTAGCTCTTACAACTTAAATTAACCCATTTATGTTAATTTATGCAGTGCCACATGGCCATGACTTACCAGTAATACTATGGCATCTTACTCCTCTGGTGGCTACATGTCATCTCCCTGACTTGATCTTCTTTCTCTCTGTATCTCTGTTGGGATTTTCTGCCTAGCTATATTCTTCCTGGCTATTAACCAAATCAGCTTCTTTATTAACCAATGGCAATAAAGCATATTCACAGCATACAGAGGGGCATCCTACATCAGTCCTACTGTTAAAATTTATATTCATGCATTTTTAAAAAACTTAGTTCCCCAGAGGTTTTAATGAATACAGCAACTGTTGTGAAATGAATGAAATATTGGAAAATGAAGGTCAAGGACTGTCTGGGTCTAGGGTTTATCTATCTTAGACATGCTCTGGGTGGCATCAGGAAATGCTACTATGGAGAAACATGATTTTAATAAGGTTCTATGAGAAGATCAATAAATGATTGATAGTGAGGTTTTCAAAATCTGTATAACTATGAGCCTATAACTATGAGTCATGCATGAGCATATGAAAGAAAAAGAATGCCAAGAAGGAAACATCTCAAACTAGGTCAAATTCTCTGACTAGAGATATAGAAAGAAGAAATTTTATCTAGTTTTCACCCTAGGCTTCATAGAACTCCATATGAAAGTTTGTAGGAAAAGTTTTGGAGAAAGTAAATTTGAAATGTGAGTAGCACAAAACTCTACTGTTATATTGAGCTCAGGAGATCCTGTGAAACAGAGTAATAAGGGTAGAATTGGCAAGATTTTATTCTAGGTCCAGCTTCCACATGCCCTCAAAATAATTTGGGGCCTGTTCTTATTCATTCTGCTGCTATTTATCTGTGTGTGTGCGTGTGTGTGTGTGTGTGTGTGTGTGTGTGTGTGTGTGTGTGTGTGTGTGTGTGTCCCCGTCCATCCCTGGAAACTCTTCATTTTAGGAGACACCATCATTTATTTACTTGTAGTTTTAATGAAGACATCTTTAAATAGGACAGATTTTTAAAAAGTTGAGATGTAACATATTCTCTCATTTATTTGTTTTACCAAATGCTCAACTTGCAAGATAAACACCATCATCCAATACTTCAGTTAAGAAAAATTATGCTGAAAGACAGAAAGCAATTTATGCATAGCCATCCACCCAGTAACAGTTCTTTCCTGGCTCTCTCCAGCTTGTCAGCTCATTTGTGAGCCTTCAGATAGCACGAGTTATCTCTGATCTCAGCTGAATCACACATAAAATATAAACACTGTCATTTCTACTGTGCACAAGCAAAGATTAAAATGAGCCAATACATAATCAAGATTTTCAAGGTACAAACAAACTATCTTGATAGCAGGTGATGTGAGCTCTAAGTTTAAATTTGGTCCTACGTGGCTAATTAGCTGTGCAGAATCAGTCATCTTGTAGTCATGGATCAAGAGCAAGGTGCAGGATGGTTTCTACCAAACTTCTGGGGTTAAAAGCAAGCCCCTTTGGGTTTGGAGAGATGATTCAGTGGTTAAGAACACTGGCTGGTGTTCCAGAGGTCCTGAATTCAGTTCCCAGCAACAGCAAGATGGCTCACATCCATCTGTAATGAGATCTGGTGCCCTCTTCTGGCATGTAGGCATACATTCAGACAGAACATTGTATACATAATAAATAAATAAATCTTAAAAAAAAAAAAAAAAGCAAGCTGCTTTAAATTGCCAATTCAACAACTGAAAAATACTACACCACACTTTCTATGTGTAGGTTCCAGGCACAGTCGTTGTGACACCCAGCTGGAAAAAAAGAAATTCTAAGCACAGTTCTCAACCCTGTGTAAGGTTTTTAGTGAAATGTGAATGGCCATGCCAGTGGCTTACAAATACTTTTTATAAGGCTGAGTGAGGAGATCTGCAATTAATTGAAATGGAAATCCTCAAAATTCAGTTCTGAGTTGATTTTGAACTGAAATATGGTACAAAGGAAATATGGTATGAAGGAAAGAGAATGGGTTTGAAGAGAAACAGGTTCTTCATAATCAAGATTGGGCTCACTGCTTAGAGGCTCAGGCTGGGTTGCTTTAATCTCCTGCTTACCCATGCTTTACACGGCAGAAATGGCACAAGATAGTAGATCATCAACTTTTGTCCATTAGTTTACATTGGTGTTCATCAGAAATCCTGTCTCTATGCTTTAAGATGAGGTAAAGTTGCCTATATTTCCCCTGCATAGAGTAGAAAGTTGTATTGATATTTTTCTGGTGATAATATTATGCCTTTGAAGTGGAAGCTGTGAAGTGCCTGGATACCCTTAGAAGCCAACATAACACTAATGGCAGGAGCTTTGAGCAGCACCCTCTATGGCCTCTGTTTCGCCCCTGCCATCAGGTTCCTGCCTTGAGGTCCTGCTCTGACTTCTCCTCATGACGTGCTCAGCTGTAAATCAAATGATGCTTTTGGTCAGTGTTTTAATTCATTGACAAAGAAGAAACTAAGACAGCGGTATTGGTACTTAAACTTCTATAGTTAGTGGTTCTATTTTAAAATTAACATCAGAGGACCCAGGTTCAATTCCAAGCACCCACATGGTAGCTCACAGTCATCTGTAAGTTCAATTCCAGGATATCTGATGGCTTCTCTCTTCCACGGGAACCGGGCACATACATTGTACACAAGCATGCACTGAGGCAGAACATTTAGAAACATAAAAGTAAGAATAAACAAGTCTTTAACAAAAAGAAAATTGACATCTATATTATATAAACTGATATTCTGAGTTATACAAATGTCCCAGTTATAAAAATTTGAAATTTTCATAAAATTTTGGGCACAGTAATAAAATGGTTGGACATGTTACATGCATCTAATTTAAGCACTCAGGAGATTACAGGGGGGTGATTAATATGAGCACTAATAAGATCACAATGTGTGTTTGGTGATAGACTTTGCTACAGATCAAGACCTTGACTCAAAAGTATAAAAAAAAAAAAAAAAAAAAAGAAAAAAAAAAAAAAAAAAGAAAAAAAAAAAGAATGAAAATGTATATCCTTGAAAGTGATCAAATAAATAGCCCTGCTTAAAAAAAAATAATCCTCCATTTGCTACATTAAAAAAAAATGGTTGCTTTTATTTTCAGGCACTTGATTAGTGAATATAAATGTTAAAACAAAAATGGAGTGTTGTTACAGCAGGTTTTTCCTACCGGCCTCCCAGTCCTCCCGCCATGGTCCCGCTGCCATGTGAGCCCCAAATAACACTCAGAGACTCTGTATTTGATACAATCCTGTTGGCCAATGACTATCATTGTTAATGGGCTAGCTCTTTCTTAATTATTAACCCATTTCTACTTATCTAAGTATTTCCATGTGGTCGTCTTATCAGGGAGCCACGGCGGGCGTCTTCCTTCCTCCCTGGTCTACATCTTGACTCCTTCCCACTACTTCCTCTTTCCTCCTGCTAGTCTCCTAGCCCCGCCTATCTAGTTTTCTATTGGCCACAGTGCTTTATTAACCAGTATGAGAAACATATATACAGAATAAGATCTCCCATCATCTCCTCTTTTCTGTCTAAAATAAAAAGAAGGGTTTTAACCTTAATATAGCAAAATATATCACACAACAGTTATCAAATAAGAATCACAGTAAATAATATTTAGTCCATTAACATTTTGTAAGACTTAAAGAAAATATCATCTATCCTATCTTTGTGAGTCTAAAGTCCTATATGTAACTTGTCTTTAATCCTTACTAAGGAAAACTATAACCAAAACTATCTGTCTTCAACTCCTTCAAAGACCACAGAAGGATAATATATAGACTTTAGAAATGACAGAGACAATGCATTGCCTGGTCAGTCACCCGAAGTTCTTCTGTAATGTTCCATCTTCAGCCCATAGGCCATAGTGTATGTCCAGACTCCTCAACAAGGCAGGAAACTTTAAACTGTCCACCTGTAATGACAGTTTGTCAGTCACTTTTCTCTGTGTCCTGTAGACTGTCTGGTTGTCTGGCAGCCTCTTCCATGAAGCAGGAATCCTGTAGCAATGTCCATCTTGTGTCAGCAGTTACCTTTTTGTGGGTCCTGCATGTCCAGTTTCTACAACATAAAGTCAAACAGTCTAGACAAGAGAAGTACCTTGCTCAAATGGCTAGTCTTGCCATATTAGAAGCAAACTTTGTAACGAGTTTCTTCAATGTCCATCTTCCTTTTTGATGCAGGTGGTGTTACCAGGAGCAGTTGTGCCTCACTGTCAAGAAAAACCCTAAACCATTTTAAATACCATATTCTGTAGGTCTTTGAAAGGTTTGAAGAATGCCTATTCATCTCAAATACATCTCTGTATATCTAGAAATCCTAACTAACTTAACACCAAGTTTTAATTATCATAGGTAACTCAATCTGTACTAAATTATACAATACATTTTCCAATGAGCTATATAAACACAATACCTAAGCAAGAGGAGAAATATAAATATCATAAAATTGCCCTTAAATTGTATCAATAAAAGAAAATCCATTTCAAAGCAAAGTATTCATATCTATACCATAATTCCCTTTTTAGCTTTAAAAAGATTGCTTGTGGTTATAGCCATTTATAACCAAGCCCATTTAAATGAAAGCAAACATTTATAAACAATATTTGGGAATTTGGGAGTCGTTCTTTCCAAACTACTTCCTGCTGGTAGAGGGCGCTGTCATGGGGTTCCAAAGAAGACGCAGAAATCTTGGCAGTAGTCTGCAAGGCTTTGTCTCAACTGCTTTGAATATTGGATCACCTGGGGAGCTGTTTCAGGGGGTCTGGCTTGATCAAACCATATAAGTCTGGAAAGAATCCACAGCTTTTCATTTTCTGTGGAAACAAAAATAGAAATCCTTTCCCCCAGTAACATGTCCTTAGGCTTAAATTTTGGAGTCAAAGCATTTTTAAAATATATAAATTGAATTAATCCAGCAGCATTTCTTTTATCAGTAGTTATTTTCTCAGCAATCAAATAATTTAAAGACAACAGAAGCGCATATAGTATCCAAAATTTCTCTGTGTTTCCCATCTTTACGTGGCTTTTTTATTACTCTATTTATTCTACTTCTATTTTTACATATTTTGAGACAGGGTTTCTCTGTGTAACTTTTATGTGTCCTGGAATTCACTGCATACCAGGTTTGCTTTGAAATCACAGAGATCTGCTTGCCTCTGTCTGCCGAGTACTGGGATTAATGGCATGTGCCACCACACCCATCCATTCTACTTCCTTTTTTCTTTTTTAAACCATTGTATCCCGTTTTTTTTTTCTCTCCCAAGCCAGTGTATTTTTTAAAACACAGTGTAAACCTTCATTGCAGCTCTCCTACACACCAATGAATTGTTAGCAGAGCTCTTTAAAAGCAAGGCAGTTTTTTGCCGCTTATGCTAATTTTGGAAACCTCCCTTAAAGGAGCTGTGCAAATCTCTGTCTACAGCAAAACAAAACCAACCGAGAAAATGCTACTACTAAGAAGTCTTGCTAGTCTCTGTTCCCTTGTTTCTAAAAACTATTTTTTAAGCTTTTGTTAAGTTTTAAGTAAAAGTTCTCAGTTCCACTTCTGACACCATTATGTTATGGCAGGTTTTTCCTACCAGCCTCCCAGTCCTGCGGCCAGAGTGTTTTTAGAAAATTATATGTGTACAAGTGTTTGCCTGCCCACGTGTATGTGCACCACATGCGTGCCTGGTGCACAGGGAGGCCAGCAGAGGACACTAGATCCTCAGAACTGGAGTTACACATGGTTGTGAACAACAAGTGCTCTTAACTGCTCAGCCATCTACCCAACCCCAATTATCTTTTAAAAGTTGTTTTTAAATGAGAAGGAGACAGTGAGTAAGAACCTAGGAATCAGTCTTGCTACAGCCAGCACTCTCCAAAGTTCCTGTGGGAAACCAACACGAAGGGCAAGACCAGAAATTCACATTTGCTTTTGTGAATGTTTACCTTAAATTGCAATAGTGTACCCTGGTAAATCCAGGCTAAGCAAGCAGAGGTTCCTGCTTCTAGTAATGAAGCCCCACCTCACTCCCATGCCCCTTTGGGTTCAAATTAGAGCCTCAGATGTCAATGTTGTGTCATGCCAATGGCAAGGAAGGGAGACACAAAAGCCTGCCTGCCAAGAAAATGGGAGAGCCTGCAAAGTCTTAATCTATGGGACACTATTGTATCGAAACTGTCCACTCCATCTATGCTTACTCAGGATGAGATAGGCCACAATCAGGGGCAACTCCTGACCATCCGTTGTGCCATATGTGTAGAAGAAAGATTTCCAAGAAACAAAACAAAATAAAACAAACAAACAAACAAACAAAAAACCACCAGGAAAGAGACCACGGTCTTTGTGGTATGACCTGTTACAAACCCTTCTGGGAGTACCTGAGTGCTTGCCCAAGCTTGTGGGTCTAGATGAGGGCGTGGCAGCAATGAGAGGGAACAGAGGGCTGGAGCTCCTCCTTGAGGTCAAATCTATTCTACCCTGACAGACCCAAACCTGCTCTAGATAGAAAGTCGGTGGCTCAAGCTGAATCAGAACCCTCAGTATTCTGCCAGTCTTGCCCAGGAAAAAAAGAGAGAGGAGCCAAATTCAGGGGACAGAGCTGGGTACTCGAAAGGAGGTGCAGGTCCAGAATGTTTTAACAGTGCCTGGACTCAAGGCTGGCTCCAGAAGCTGATTCGAGATTCAACGAAGAACAAAATACTTTAGATTTTAAATTGTAATTTATTTGTGTGAATATGCGACTGTGTGTATGCATGTGAGTGTGTATGCACGTATACGAGCATTCATGCTCAGAAGTAGAAGAGGAAATCAGATCCCCAAAGATCAAGTTGCATGCCTTAGCAGGAAGCCAAGCTTATTGATGGGAGATGGGATTCTCACCTCTGTCATCATTGTTAGACAGCAAGCGTTTGTAAATTCTGAGTCATCTCCCCAGCCCCTAAATGCTTTATCTCTCATAACAGATACTCGTGTTTTAGAATCACAAGATACAGCCCAATTTTCCATTAAAGCTGTAATCTATTATAACAGTCCAAGAGCATTGCAATGTGCATTAGTACATGCCATGCCATGTTCATTTCTCCAAAATACTAAACTTCTGAACTCAGGACTGTGTCATGGCCCCATTCAGATAAGAGCATGGGTACCTTGTTTTATGATGCTTCCTGCCACATAAACCTCAATGATAATGCAACTATTCCTGTGCCATGCAACATTTGAACAAGTGACCTATTATCTCAGAGGTTAGGTTTATACTGTAGTAAAACAGTCATATTGCATATAAATCAAGGTTTATCTCACTTGGTAGCAACTGGACTGATGGATGGTCTCTTAAAATCCATCTAACCACCAGCTACCAGACCCTTAGCTACAAGGAAGCTGGGGTGTTAGACACTGAAAACCAGTGTTTATGTTGCTGATTATTCATTTCACACCCACATTTTGGCATTTTAAAACCAACCTCAGTTTCTTGAGTACCTAAAACATTTAAATAAGTCCAACTGGCCTCGCTTTCAAGATAGATATATGGCGGTATATCTACAACCCAACTCTGGATGCACACATTTTAGCCACATACAACTAAGAGTGTTTGAAGTTGGAGGGTTAAATCAAAAGAGTTAAGACAATAAATACCTTTCCTGATAATGTATGAGTCTTGGCCACTGATTTGTCAACAGTTTACCAGGATCCTAGAGCCTAGCATAAGAGTTTCTAAAGAATATTTACATCCAAAACTGGCACCACAAGGGGTTTGGTAAATAAAATATCTCCTCAGTTTATTTTAAATTAAACTTTTATTTCAGGGAACATTTTTTTTTTAACGACAAAATTATTGTTAGCTGGAGTATACCATAAAAGAATCGTTCTAACTCCTGGTAACTGATAAGTAGTTCTCAGCTGCTGGGTGATTCTAAGGCTGTTAAAACCAACACACCCTTGTAATTCCAGCATTTGGGAAGCACAGGTAGATTTCTGCAAGTTTGAGGGTAACCTAGTCTGCATAGTAAATTCTAGGCTAGCTGAAAAACAAACACAGACATGGACAGTTGACAATACAAAAACTGATTTATGCAGAACATTTAATAGGTACCAGACAGTGAAATGTAATAAACCCATCTCGTTTATAGTAAATTCACACAAACAATTCAATTCATAGGCTGCTGAGCATGGGTGGTTGTGAACCCCTGGATTCAACTCTGCCTCTGTGAGGAGAGGGCTTAGGATTTTGTTGTTGTTAAATATGTTGTTTCTATTAATTCTTTGAGAATTCATGCATTCATACAATGCATTTTAATCACACACACCCTCTTGTCTACCCCACCTCCTCCTAGGTCCATGCTCCACTCTCCAAGCTTAACTTAACATCTCTTTTTTTTTTTTAAATAACCCAGAGTTTAATCTGTGCTCATGACATCTATTCTAGTGTGGTCAACCCACCAAGGGCTACACCTTTAAGGGAAACTGACTATAAAGTGAAAAAAATAAGATTTTAAAGCCTAAAGATAGAATTAAGTTTACTAATCCATTGACTTAAAGATCTTGGGTTATATAGGAGGGCTCAGTGCAATGCAGGGGAATATTGTATTCAATTCTTTTCCCCTCTGAGGTTTTAATAATTTGAGTTTGTGGGGAGATAAATGAATTAAGGAAGAAGAACATATACTTATTATACACTAAACATGGGAGCCATGCAGATTCAGTACAAGTCCCAAAGAAGGAGGGACACCATGATTGAATCCAAAACAGAGCTAAGCAAAGACAGACACTTAGGCTGTGGGGCAAGGGGGATGACCTAAGATTTCAAGGGTGGGGTGGGGTGTTCACGGACAGCAGAGGGGTCTCTGTCTTCGTTGAAGTCTCCCAGAACAAAGTGTCTGATCCCCAGTCTCCACTGGTCTTCTCTGGTCAGAAAGGAAGCAACCAAAAAAGTTTCATTATGTATCTGTGACTGTTTACTGGTGTGCAGTTTCTCTCACTAACTATCTTGATTTAAGGAAAAGAAATGTATACTAGGAGACATAGTTTGGGATTTCATGATATCTACAAAGGCCTTAAAATGTGGAAAGGGGAGTCAGAGGTGGTCTCAGAGATAGGTAGGTAGATAGGTAGGTAGATGATAGATAGATAGATAGATAGATAGATAGATAGATAGATAGATAGGAAGGTAGGAAGGTAGATATATTTGAGACATTTAAACTTGTTACACTGGTGGCTCTAGAAAAAAAGAAGATATGTCAAGAAATGCCAGTGACCTCTAGAAGCAAGAAAGTGGGTTTTCCCTCTTAATTTTATCCTAAAAGACCCATTGCAGACTTCTGTCATTCAGTGGTGTAAGGTAATATATTCATGTTTTTTTAGTCGACTTTGCAATGTTAGGGCTTAGAAAATTCAATACTGAGGTTCTTTGAACTAAAGGAAAATGGAAGGGCCTCTGGTCACCCTGGCTTCTCTAACCTAGGGCTGGCCATAAAGAAATTCTCTGAAATCCCCTTGAAAGTCGGTCACTTGAAGCTTAGTCTAGAGGGGTTCTTCCCACTCATTGGGAGCAGACAGCATGTTTAGAGGAGGGGAAATGACTTTCTTACACCTTTGCAGGTTTGTTGGGCAGGGTACAAAGTAAATTGATACAGAGTAGTCTATCAGAAGGGAAAACCTTTTAGTTGCCAACATATGTGTAAGAGTTCCACAAAGTACGGGACCTGAAGACATGTTGGATGATGGAGACTGAGACATAGAAAGAAGGAGTGTGTGTATGGGGGGGGATCTTCTGAGGATTGTGGTCATGAGTTATAAGAATGGGGGGAGGAAATGGGTTGTGGAATAGTTATGCAGAATAAAAAATATTCTTAGGTTATAATAGATAATTATTAATAGGTAATAATTACAGAATAGGTCATTGCCATGGTATCAAGCTCTTGTTGCTCAAGTTCATCTTTCCTAATAAGTGTGAAGGTTGGGACAGAGAATTCATAACAATTGAGAGAATTTAGGGTCACTTCTCTCCAAGTAGGTAAGGGGAGTTTGGAGAACATGCTGTCTGGTGTTCCCATATGCCTTCAGTTCAAAATAATCAGTGGGCCAGCGCCACAAAGTGTGGGTAGCATCACCTGAACTCCTTCCCTACACAAAAAAGGACAAGAATCACAACAGCCTGGCTGAGATGCCCTCAGCATGTCACCATTTGTCACAGCCTTTCATCTAATCACACTTCTAGACCTCTGCCCCTTCTTCAGTGAATCTAAGCATAGACATTTATGAAAGGTCCTGCACTCCAGAAGACTGACTAGAGGGCAGACAGATGATGGCTCAGCAGTTAAAAGTCCTTGCCACTCTTGCAGAGGACCTGGGTTCCCAGCATTCACATTAGGCAGCCCACAACCACTTCTAATTCCACTTCCAGGGAATCTGACGTCCTTTGCTAGGCTCTGTGGTCCACATACACACAAGTAGGAGCATGCACACACACACTTTTTTTTTAACCTTCTGATTAATTAAATTCATTATGCTTTTCTCTGATCTGCCTGCCTCTTGTTACAGGGATGTTGTACAATGAGTGAGTAACAGACCCACACCTCTCATAAATACAGAAGACAGAAGATAGGGAAAATCAGGGCAACGTGAGAAAAGGAAAGAGCCCAGTTAGCCTCTAGATCGTAAGTCTTTGGTTGGCTGAGTGTTAAGAATTTCAACAGGGCTGATGAAATCTCTTGCAAAGCGCTACCCTTTTTTTCTCTGAGAAAGTTGCACAAACAGTTCTGACCATGTTGGTTACCAAATGTACCTCTTGACTCCTGGAAGATCTGGGTGTAGTAGGAACTCCTTTGACCTTTTGGACTGAGATTTTATCTTATCAGCCCTCCCCTCTTATCTGGAATTTTAAGCAATGAAGTCAATAAATCACCTTATAATCTCATTTACAAGAAAGTCCCACCTTCCTTAGATAAGCATACCAAAACATTGCTTTTTACTTAATCTGTTATGTTTAGCTGTAGATTAGGTGAGGTGTGTGTGTGTGTGTGTGTGCGTGTGTGTGTGTGTGTGTGTGTGTGTGTGTGTGTGTGTGTGTGTGTGTGTGTAACTCAAAAGCCAAGCATCCTATTGTGAAATAGACATCATTTAGATATGTCTCATTCTACTTGTTTGTGAGGAAGCTGTACCTACCCTTTGTGTGCACACTCTTATCCTTTCCTTCAGGATTACCTTGAAAGTGTGTGTGTGTGTGTGTGTGGTGTGTGTGTGTGTGTGTGTGTGTGTGTGTGTGTGTGTGTGTGTGTGTGTGTGAAGATCCTGGCTGCACCTGAGTGATGGAAAGCTCTGAAAGCTGCAGAGCTGGCAAAGTTGAGTTGTGTTTCCTGCTGCTGCTGCTGCTGCTGACAGCTGGCTGAGGAGAAAATGAGCAGAGACACTGAGTAGCTTACCTGACCATTTCCAAGTGTTTTACTCACCCTCTGCCCAGTCTGAGAAAGTACCAAATTTTATCAAAGTAAAAGTTTTAAATCTATGTATTCCTCTTAATGGTTACGATTGATTACATGTAATAGTTTATGTTCGTAAAGGTAATTAAAATGTTCATCAAGTAGGAAAATGGCAAGCCTAGAAAAGAGAAATGATTAAAAGTAGTTGAGTAAGGCTATGAGAACATCTATAAACTTGGACTCTAAAAGCTGCAAGGTTTTATTGCTTTCACAGTAAACATTGTGATCATACCATAGATGTCTGCTAAATAGCACTGTCTGAGGCCCAGGCCAGATCCCGAGGTTAAGCTTATTGTTTAAATCAGGTCCCTAAGGAGTTTCTATGCTGAATTCAATATTTTCTGTCTACAACTTGGTAGGATTTTTGTTGTTAAACAAATCACCACCAAACCTCAGGAGCATGTGAATTTTTACCAGATGGGATTTCACTAGATGTGAGTTATTTAAGGACTTGCTTACCTTGCAAGTGTTGTCTCAACCATTGCTTGAGGCAGGGTTTTTCCTGTCTGACTTTTTAAATTGGAGAGTCTCCCACAGGAAAGTGTCTCAAGTACTGATGGGCCATGTCCCTATTGGGCCTGTCCTTCCTAGGTGGCTTAATTGGAAATGGTTGCTGTAGAGACAAGCCACCTCAAAAATCCATAAATTCAATTTCAATCTCTACCTTTATTTCTTTTCCTGGCGTGGTGATTTGAATAGTAATGACCTTCATAGATTCATGTATTTGAAGACCAGGGAATGGAAGGAACTCTTTGAAAGCATTAGAATGATTAAGAAGTGTGGCCTTGCTGGAGGAAGTGTGACACTGAGGGTGGGCTTTGAGGTTTCAAAAGCAGACACAGGCCAGTCTCTCTTTCCTACTCCTCCATTTCTCCTCCCACAACTTTTCTCTGTTTGTCTCTCCCTACCCTTCTCCCTATGGATCAAAGTATGGAACTCTAGACTCCCTCTCCAATACCATGTCTGCTGTGTACTACCACACTCCCCTAATGATAGCTCTGAAACTGAAAAGCAAACCTCCAGTTAAATGCTTTCTTTTATAAGTTGACTTGGTCATGGTGTCTCTTCACAATAGTAGAAAATTGAATAAGGCACATGGTAAGTGACAAGCATCAGGAGAAGGCTGAACGAGGAGTGTTCTGCAGTAGAAATGGAGACAGAACCCATTGCTGCTTAGATCTGGGTGCCCAGGTAGTTTCTATCTGAATGTAGAATTCTCTATGAATGAATGTAGATGGTTTTTTCTTTGGGCAGCCACTTGCAAAAATGACATGGAAATTTACTATTAGTTATGAAAGTCCAGCCTTAGCATAGGCTTGTTCCTAACTAGTTCTTATAACTTAAATAACCCATTATCTTTAAATCTGTATTCCTTTTAATTTAAATTTAAAACAATCTTATTTTACATATTAATCCCAGTCCCCTCTCTTTCCCATTCTCCCATGCCCCAGCAATCCCCCCTCCCATTCCTCTTCTGCTTCCCAGGGAGGATGAGGCCTTCCATGGAGGATCATCAAGTCTGTCACATCATTTGGAGCAGGGCCTAGGTCCTCCCACCCCCCCTACCCTCATGTGTCTAGGTTGAGAGAATATCTCTCTGTGTGCATTGGGCTCCCAAAGTCCATTCATATACTAGGGATAAATACTGTTCTACTACCAGAGGCCCCATAGACTGCCCAGTTCTCCTTACTGACACCCACATTCAGGGAATCTGGGTTGGCCCTATGCTGGTTTCCCAGCTGTCAGTCTGGTGTGTCCATGAGCTTCCATTTGTTCAGATCAGCTGTTTCTGTGGGTTTCTTTAGCATGGTCTTGGCCTCTTTGCTCATCACTCCTCCAGGAGTCCGGCTTAGTGCTTAGCTGTGGGTGTCTGTTTTTGCTTCCATCAGCTACTGGATAAAGGCTTTAGGGTGGCATATAAGGTAGTCATCAATCTCATTATAGGGGAAGGTTAATTAAGACAGCCTTTCCACTATTGCTTAGATTCTTAGCTGGGGTCATCCTTGTAGATCTCTGGACATTTCCCTAGTGCCATTAATCTACATTCTTTTACGTGGCTTAGTTACCTTTACTCTGTACTGCCCATCCTGCTTCCTCTGTATCTGGTTGGCAACTCCTCATTCTTTCCAGTGATCTCTCCCTGTCTGGAAGTCCCACCTATCTTTCCTGCTTAGCTATTGGCTATTCAGCTTTTAATTACACCAATCACAACAATACATCTTCACAGTGTACAAATATCCCACAACAAGTGAAGATTTGGAGGAAATAGTGGCAGATGCCTCTCTCTCCAAGGTTTGGGAAGTCAAAGAACAGAGGATAAAGCAATATCCTTATGTGGATGAGTTAGTGAATTTCTTGTGCACAGCCGTAGGATGGCAACCACACCAATGGGTTGTGTGGAAACATGGCATTAGGCTTGTGGGAAAGGAACAACAATTTTCCATTTGCCATATTCAATTTCCATTGAGGGTTGGCAACTTAAGAAGCTTTGTATAATTCGCTTATGGCTCCAGAGAGCTTTTGATATTATATTATATTATGTTATATTATATTATAGGGTATTATACTTTTATTAACAAACACTTAGAAACCTTCTAGCCAATTAAGCAGAGAAACATAAAAACTCATTGGTTATTATATGGGGTAAGAATAAAAATAACTACATATTCATAGGATCAATTGAAGCCAAATTTTAAGGGAGAAAATAGTTGTCATATTCCAGTCAATTTTCACCTATAGTTCTCTTTTTTAAAAAAAATCCTTTTAATTTATGGTTTGACAATCTCACACATGCATACATAAACTGTTTTCATCAGATCCATGGTCCATTACCTTTTTTACTTCCCTCCCACTTCGTCTGGAACCCTTCTTCCCATCATTCCCCCTCCTACTTTCTTTCAGTTTTAAGTGACTCCCTGGGTTTTATTAGTGTTGCTTGCATATTCACAGGTGGGTGAAGGGTGATTTACTGAATCACAGGCTACTGGTGGGTGGCTACACTTCTGATGCCCTTCAGCAACCATAGATGGCCAATAGCTCCTTAGCTATGGGAGGGGCTTCTCATGCCCCTCCCCTGTCCATGCTAGACTATTGACAGGCTAGCTCTTGGGCACTATCTGCAATTTTCAATGTCTGATGACCATACTAAGTTCTTGAGAAATTCACAAACATAACACAAGGCAGACATTGAAAAAGTAAGAGTGTTTTGTTTTGTTTTGTTTTGTTTTCTACTGTATGTTCTAGGACTATTGATCCCTAACCCGATAGCTTGGTGAGAAAAAGAAAACATCTGTGTAAACCAGCTTGTTGGAATGATAAACTTGAACTTGACTTGATGTCAGTCAATCTCTGAAAGTGACAGAAATAATTGTCTGCTGTTATTACAAGTGAGGACTCAAGAATCACAACATTTATACAAAGTTACAGAACAAACTCTTTTCATACTCCTGAGTTGGGTAGCCAGTTTTAATAGAGAAACTTCACATGTTTAAAAACAGCATAGAAAAAAATAACAACAACCCTGGGAAGGAGTTTAAAAAAAACATCTCAAGAAATAAATGGAATAGAAGCCAATGTCAAGTTATGAATGTGTAGAGAAAGTGACTCAGAGGAAGGGGTGATGAAATCTAAAAAAGTAGCAACAACTGACTGTCCTCAAACCCACTAACTACTGGCTGTTTAGATGACCTTTTGGGGGAATTAATAATACATCAGCCAAAAAAATCTGGAGAACATCGCTGGTGGATTTGAAGTCAGGCTACAAGCTGAAGATTTTGGAAGAGAAAGGGGTACCGGGGAAATAAATAATTGGCTACATAAATGGTTTTAAAGTGTTTCAGACCATGACTTCCACACCAGAACTTCAAAGCTATGGCAAGGGGCAAGGTGGAACCCATGAGGATGAAGTATGCTTGACAAAAGAATTCCTAACCTGCTCAAAAGGGGTGTAACCTGAAACATGGAGGAGAACAAGAAGGGGGAAATACGAAGATAATGCTCTAAGATAAGTCTGCTGAATAATTGATAAAACATTGGTAAAGAATATTACAAAGAAAGGAAGACACTATTCCAATAAGAAAATATCAGGAAAGGGATCAGCAAACACATTATGGCCCTCTTTACTGTATGTTCTTTTACACAGAAGATATATACACAGACTAGAACTTGACCTAAACATAGGCAGTTGCTGGGATTTTTGTGAAAATCATTGTGAAAACAAAAGGGTGAGGGTTATGGTGTGAAAGAGAGGACTAAAATAAGGCTGCTTTGGCATGTTCTGACACAGTGAAAAGTGACAGCTCTTGGTTATATGTGTGTGTCAACACTCAGAAATGTGGCTTTTTTTTTGTTCTCAGTGAGAACAAAACACAGCAGTTAGAACCAATATGATAACCTCACGGATGGATGGAGCTGCAGCTGATAGTGAAGCAAAACAAACAAGATATTAGATAAAATAGGCATAGTGTGATATTAATTATAGTATACTAAAAATATATTCACATGGGGAATCATGAAGATTTGGAAAGTACACTTACTAATGTGTGCATAAATCCACTAGGAATGTGAGGATATGAAACTCAGGAAGATCTGTGTCTCAACGTAGGACTCTTTTCTCTTGGATATCAGCTGGCTTGCTTTATTGGTAAGTAGTAGTGTAGATTTTAGCAACTACAGTCTCCAGCCACATCCACAGGCAAGGCTCAACCACAGGCGAAAGCTGGGTTTTAATCAGAAGCTTCTGGACAATGGAGGAGAGGGGCTGACTAGAGCAACCCATTTCTCAGGTTCTTTGTTTGTTTGTTTGTTTGTTTGTTTGTTCAGTGTTTGTTTGTGTCTCTGATACCAGAAAAGAAATAACCTCTTTACAGTATTCCAAATTCAACAGTGGAAAGTTCTTTGTTGGCAGCCTTAGGTCTGAGAGCAATGCCAAGCCTTGGCTATGGACTTTGGGGAGAAAAGTCTCACTTCTGGGCAGAGGGGACACAACCATTTGAGCATTTGTTAGGGGCTGGTTTGGCACCAGATTTGATGGATATAAAGCCTTATGTTTTCTCTCACTTAGGGTTCTAAGTCTGCCATTGCATCATGATTCAGAAAGAGGGCAGACTTAATTTTACATTATTACATTTCTCTTCAGATCTTCTGTTTGCCTGTGTGCTTATTTGTGTATACGGTGTGTGTGTGTGTGTGTGTGTGTGTGTGTGTGTGTGTGATCCCTTGGAGTTGGGAGTTACAGACCATTGTGTGATACTTAATGCAGGTCTCCTGGAAGAGCAAAGACTGGTAATTGTTGAATCACCTCTCCAGCCCCCATATTTTGTATTTAATTTTTTTTACATCTATATCTATCTATCTATCTATCTATCTATCTATCTATCTATCTATCTATCTACCTACCTACCTACCTACCTATCTTCTATTACTGGTATATGTATGTGTATGTATGTGGCACGTGTAGAGGACAGAGAACAAGTTATGGAAGTCAGTTCTCGCCTTCCACCATGTGAGTACTGGGCTGTCCATCTTAGTGCCAATGCCTTTACCCACTGAGCCATCACCAACCCCCAGATTTTTGTACTCTTTAAACTGATGTTCTTATTGTAACTTGTCAGGAAGTTTTAAATCTTTAGTTTCTTTTTCTCCTTCTCCTCCTCACTACTCTTCCCCTCACTTCCTTTTTTATTTCCTCCCATCTTCATCTTCCTTTTCCTTATTCTCTTCCTCTTCCCCACTTCTCACCTCCCCAAAACATCTCGTTTCATTTACTTGCTCACTTCATATCAAGTTTGTAGGGGATGCATTTTGCATTTTCTCACCTTTCTCGTCCTTCATCTTCCATTTTAACAGAGTAGTTTGCATACAAGTTTCCCAAGTAAATATTTCATAAGTTGACATACACATGGATACATTTATTAGCCAGCGATGATCACTAATCTGTTTTTTGCTAAACACTAGAGAAAAGCCGGTGCCTTAGCTGCCAAGAGATGGGAACAATTAAACAGATCTACCCAGCTGCAATGGTCATGAACCATGACAATTACCAGCAAGGCCAGATATGCACAAAGTTGTAACAATTGGCACTTACATGCTGGTGACTACCAACATCTATATAATTGGACTTAAGACCTACTCAGCAGGAGGGAAATCATGCCTGGTAGTGGAAATCTGGCTAGCTTTCCAGGGCTAGTGAGGTCATGGGCCTTAGAAAACAATCTACTATTAACACTTTTGCTAGACCAGCATACTTCTTTACTACATCTTAAATCTTACCCTTATACCCACAGATAAGTGTGGCTCCATCTCTTATCGAAGAAGGAGACATCGCAGAAAACCACAACTGAATACAATACATCAAGAGGGCATGGGAAGCCCAGCCCCAGTGGTTAGTATCTACCTCCCAGCTGCTGCATCTCTGGCTCAGAGAACACCTCAGAAGAGGCAGGAGAAAGAGTGGAAGAACTGGAATACCAGGAAGTCTACAAAACCAGAAAATGGCAGAATCGGTGGACATATTACTGTGGAAGTGGAAAAGTCCAGAAGGTTCCCACTGCTAGACCAAAAAACTGTGTGTTAAGTTTCAAGTCCTGGCTGAGTGGTCTGCTTAACATATCAAAGCTGACGTGGCCTCCAGGTTCTCCCTGCATCCCTCGACCCCCACTTGTTACAGGGTCTTCCTGGCTGGCATAGCCTGCCCCTTCCCCTAAACTCTTCAGCCCAAGGCCTGGGCTGCCCTTCCCTATGTGATCCAACCATTTTGGTTAGCAGCTTTCTTAGAATTTTGGGGCCTCCTGGCTGCTGCACCTGGTTCTCTTCTTCCTGTTCCTCTCTTCCCACAGGGCCCAGCTCAGTCTGGTCATGACCACTCTGGACTTTTTCAGAGGTCCCTGTCCCTGGCTATGTTCTCCCATCTATCTACAATAAACCTTCTCCTTCATCATACCCAGGAGAAGTCATATTTCCTTTTCTTTCTTTTTTATTTTTATTTATTTATTCTGCTTTTTGTTTTTCGAGACAGGGTTTTTCCTGGAACTCTCTTTGAAGACCAGGCTGGTCTTGAACTCATAGAGATCCACTTGCCTCTGCCTCCCTAGTGCTGGGATTAAAGGCATGCACCACCAACGTCTGGCTATTTCTTTTTTATGCAAATAATGATTCCTTGGAATTAGAGAACTAGCATCTTAGGGATGAAACACTTTCCATATTAGTTGTCCAACACAGTTATCAGCCAAATAACCACATATGTACACAAAAATAACAAAAATGAACTCAACAGGTTTTGTGTATATCTTTATGACTTGTGCATAACTGTACATACATATATGTATATTAACAATAATAATGATGAAAAGAGACTAGCAACCTTGAGGAGACAAGAGAAAGGGGGTTGGCTACAGAGAGGAAAGGGAAGGGGAAAAGTGATATAATTCTATTTCAATTAAAAAACACATTAAAAAAAAGGCCATTGCCTCTCATTATTGTTTTGGTTGATATTATTTCATGACTGTTTTTTTCCCATTCTCTGGGAATGACTTGGAAATCTGTTATGTACGGTTGAAAATGAATTCTTTCTCTCATTGAGGTAGCTCAGAATATTTTTTAATTAATTTATTTGACAAAATTATTTATTAAGAAGGGTTCTCACTGTATAGCCCAGCCTGGACCCCACCTCAGCCTCAAGAATGTTAGGGTTACAGAGATGTGCCACTATGCCTGACTTTTCTCCAAGAATTTTATTCATTCCTTCATCTTCTTTATTTCTTCCTTCCTCCTTTTTCTGTTTTTTTTTTTTAATTTTGTGTAAGCTTCAGGTGTCTATGTTTCAAAGAAATGAAATAGTTTTAGTAAGAGATACCCAGACTATCACTAACTTTATTATAATATGGGTCTTTCTTACATAGTTATTGAACCAACCACTTTTTTTTTTTAGCAGTGACTGTCTAGGCTAGATTTAATTTTTTTTATTGGCACTGAGATGAAATGTTCTTTTCTTTTAATTAGGGTAGGATTTGGACAGGGTGGAGCAATTGCAGGGGTGAGGGGAGCCAGCTTTGGCTCCAGGAGATTGGTTTGGTGCCAGTTGGTGGAAACCTGAGAAGTTTTAGTTCTTGTTAATGTGATTGCATTGAAAAAAAAAATGTCTAAACTAGGTAGCAGAAAAATACTTTTTCTCACACCATATAATAAAATATGCAAGACAAAAAGACTTCAAGAAGCATTTTACCCTTTTCCACAAAACAGGACACATCCTTAAAAGGAACTCACTGGAACTTAGATGATCCATAAAAAAATGTGCAAAATGGGGATGACCTCATGCATTTTCAAATACAAAAGTACTCATGCTTCCAGCAAGAGTCTAGACAGTGTCATTTATTAGACAAAATGCCTTTGCCCTAACCTAGGAGCCGTCTTTGAAACTATAGCCAGTTAAATGGATGTTAACTCCCTTTCCTGTACTTTTTCTGGGTGTGACTCTCCTTCAAGGCAGGCACGCAGGCACATGTCTGCAGATTTTGACACTTCTCCCAAAATGTATCTTGGTCTCCTTTGCACTCTAGGCCACACATATCATGAACATTCATCTTTTTGGAATGTGTTTGGGACTGGGTGCCTTGGGGAACACTAACTCATCCCAGTTGCATATTCACCCTGCATACATTCAGCATTCTCATGGGTCACTGAAACATTTTGAATGCTTCTTGTTGCTGGCTAGCAAATTTCTCCACTTGGGGCCATGACACCTAACAGTGCATAGCATTAACGTTTTACTTGAGGGGCCTGTGTAGGGTGAGTAAATCAGCTATGGAAAAAAAATGTTATAATGATGTGTTTCTGTCTACAACAGGGTGTAGAATACCCTGCATATTTCTACTAGGCTTTCTGAAGTTTTTAGTTTGATTTTGGGGTGGGGAGGAGGAGTGTTTATACTTCTTAGATTCCACATTGCTCTTGTCATCTTCTTAGACCTGCTTTTCTTCCTGAACACATCACTGAATTGCATTTTCCAACCCCTTTGCAGTTAAGTGTGATTATTTCATTGAGTTCTGGCCCATAAAGTTGGTGCACAGTTGTTTGGTCACTCTTTATCAATTCCCAGCAACCACATGATAGGTCACAACTGACCTTAATGAGAAACAGTACTCTCTTCTGGAGTTCAGACAGAACACTGTATACATAATAAATAAATCTTTAAAAAAAATGAAGGAAGGAAGAAATAGACCTCCCATCAGATATGCATAGATAGATGCATGTAAGAGAGGATTTAAAGAGGATTGACTCACTTAGTTCTAGACTGGGAAATCTCACAAGTGCTAGGTGTTTCATGGAAACTCAGCAATGATTCAGCCCAGCTCTGAAGACATGAAAACCAGAAGAAATGCTGAGACACTGAGAGTGAGGAAGAGGATCATGAAACAGAAGATGGGTGACCCAGTTCAAGAAGGGAAGGGGGAAGAGAGGGGAAAAGAGGAGAGATTAGGGAGGGAGGGGAGGAGAGGATAAATTTACATCTCTACCAGGTTGTCCTGTTTGGATCCTCAGTTGTATTGGGGTTCTATTCGAGTGGTTGCATGAGGACCACCCACACTGAGGAGGGTGGATCTTCTTTACTTGGCCTACAAATTCAAGTGCTAATCTCTTCCAGGAACATCCTCAAAAAACACACATAGAAGCCCTGTTTTACCAGCCACTTGAGCATCCTTTATCCCAGTCAAGTTGACATATCAAATTAGTCACCAGAAATACTGAAGTTGAGAAATGCTGCTTCAAACCCTTGCTCTATCTGCTGCCTAGATACAGAATGTCCACAAGAGAATTCTGAGAACCTCATAGTTGGCTGAGACACTGGGTTGAAGTTTCCTGGAGCTCTTAAGCCCTGCATAGTGGTTTTTACTAAACATCTGCTAGCCTCTGTCTTTAAAAAAAGAGATACTTTTTCTCTGTGTTAAATCACTGAAATTTGATAGCTATTTATTTGCAAAGCTATTGAGAAATTAATATTGATAAACAGAAACTCAGTTCTTGGGTAAACTGCTTAATCTACCTTAATTTCCTGATCTACTAATGAAAATAATGATATCTGATACCTCATAAGGTTCTGTGAGATTGAGTGAATTTGCATATATGTAACACTTAGAAGAGCACTGATCTAACTGGTTAGTTATTTAGCTACAATGGCTCTTTATTCTGTCATACATATTTTACAGTGAACTGACTACCACATGAAGAATATTGAGTTTTGTGTCATAGAGACCAGCTCAATGCATCCCTGTGAAGTACTATTACTGTCATTGTCTTTATTAAGAAACAGATTCCTGGCTGAATCTTCTCAACTGGTTCAATGTAAGACAGAGATTTGAGTGCATTTTAACTCCAAACCAATGCCTTTTCTATCATTCAATTACACTCGGAAAACAGAGAACTCTGAGTTCAAGGCCAACCTGATTTACACACAATGAGTTCCAGGAAAATCAGAGCTATGTAGAGAAACCCTATTTCAGAAAAACAAAACAAACAAACAAAAGAATATGGTGTAGTGCTTCCATTTTCCAAAAACAATTTACTCAATAATGTCAGAGTTCTAACAATAGCGAGAGATAAAAAGCAAAGACTTTTTATAGGGTTATAAGTCTTTTCTTGGAAGTTCTACTGAACAGAACTTTCTGTATTCATAGAACATGATCTATATCTATACTAGTACAGTAGTTAGGACAAGTGTCAAATATGGCCACACCATCTTGTAAAGTTCCTCCTCTTTAATAATACCCCAAATTTCCAGCATCTAAATAACGGGTTTCTCTCCATTCTTGCCTTCCCTGCCCTCACCCCAGTAATAGCCAGTCCAATGGATCACTGAACATTCTTCAACTTACCATTCACTGGATACCCCTAGCAATGGCCATTTGTGACCAAAAAATAGAAAATGAAAGAAAAGAAACATTTCAATTTCCTTCTCACCAGCCTCTTTCTGCCCGTTTCTCCTCCATTGTGTAAACTGACATTGGGCTGATACTCAAACCAAAGGCCCCTTCTCCCTAATAAAAACCTGTTCTGTCATCCAGTTGCTTATTTTCCTGGTATGTATTTCCTTCTTGTCTACCTTATAACATGCAGCTATCTAGGACTTAAAATAAGGTTAGTTCAATGGGATTGAAATTTAGATTTTATTTCTAGTGTATTTTAACAGCTGCATGTTGCTGTTGCAGTGAAGAGTGTGGTTCTATAACACAATGCCATCAGACCGGGCAGGTATTTTGATTTGTTCATGGTGTCCCATGTGCTCTGAAATATTCCCATGACAGCAGCTGCTCAATTAATATGCAATAAATCAAATTTGGCCCATGGAGAGATTCTTTTTAAAGGAGCCATGTACATGCAAAATTAATTAATTCCTAGTGCTGCAACCCTCTAGGGTCAAGTGACCCTTTCAAATATCAGATATCCTTACACACACGTGCATACACATCAGTGGTTCCTAACCTGACCCCTTTGGGGTCACATATCAGATATCCTGCATATCAGATATTTGCATTATGATTCATAACAGCAAAATTAGTTGTGAAGTAACAATGAAATAATTTTATGGTTGGGGGTTACTACAGTATTACTAATGACTTAATATAACAACTCTCCAGTCAACCGAGTATTATTTTTGGTATGCTGTATGCAAGCACACTGAGGCATAGGGCGGGTAGGTTAGGCAATTAGTCAAAGAGCTGTGATGAAAGGTCAGGTTGTCTCTCCAGGGTTAGCAAGTAGTTCACGCCTTTGTTGAAAGACTGATTGTAACTAATGTCTGGCCCTGAAAGTCAATGGCAGAACAGAGACTGGGTTAGTTGGTGCTCTCTATGCTCCTCTAATCACATGAGCACAGTTTTGCCCACCCTAATCACACCTCGGAGAGAGCTCACCTGAAGAAAGGTGTAGGAAAAGCTTGGAGTCACATCAGTCTACACATTACCTTTGGATCATTCTCCTGTAAGAAGTGTCAGCCAAACCCAGAACATGAAAACCCTACCCAGTGAGTAGTGAGAACCATGAGAAAGGATGGCTTATCATCACAGAAGCAGGGAATTAAGTGTGAAATGGAACATCTAGTTTCTGAGCCCACTTGCTGATACACCCTGGGGACCATTGGGACCAAGTGCAGCTGAGCTGTGGTGTGTACAGATAGCATCAAGAAGAGCACCAGCTGAATGGTAGATATCAAGTAATGGTAGCTATGTTGCTTGCTAAAAGGACCTCCCATGCTAATTCACCTCTGCAGTTGTGCTCTCCGCTCAGGCTTTAAACTCTGGCTTTGGCTATAACATTTTTTTTTTTTTGAGGTTTGTTTGTGGCCTCAACATCTGTTCTACATTTTATGAACCAAATATAGTCATTTGTCTCTTTTGCTCAAACCACATTTGGGGCCCTTGTATCCTGGGGTTTTCCCGTTTCCAAGGTCCTGTTGACCCTACAATTCTAGTTTTGGTGCTTGAATCAGTGGATTTGTTTCTGAAGATGTGGATGCTAAGCCTGGACAATTAGGATGCTAAGAAGTAGGAAGGAAAGACATAGGTAAAACACATTTTTAAAAACTAAAGAATAAAGACTATACTTTTAGGGATCATTTCTATAGTTCTATTTCTACAGTTACTAAAACTAAAGAATGAATACTTGCAGAATTAGAAAAATCACAAAGTGAAAGAAGAAAAACCATTGATTTATTAACAACAATAACTGCACAAGGAGGTGTGAAAATAAATGAAGGGTTTTCTACCCCTGACACCTACACAGCCATCTGTGCTCAGTGCTGGAGAGAAACCACCATAGGTCAGGGACCTTGAATGAGTCAGGAGTCCACACCAATGGAACCCTTTGAAGCATGGTAAGCTGTTGTGACCAGAGAGTAAACTGCTTGCCTATTGTGGGCAAGAGCCTGCAGCACTGCAGAAAGTTCTCAGTATTTGCCTTGTCAACACATGGGTGTGAAAGCCACTGGGGACAAACCCTCCTCTCTTGCTGTACTGGCTCTCCTGCCAATACCAACATGCAAATACTCTTAGGGGAAAAGCTACCCATTTCAAGTTGGCTTTGCAGTCTTTAGCTACCGGCTGTGGGGTTGAAAATGAATCTCTTCCTCCATACAGTGATGAGCTGGAAGACTGAGGGCTTTGAAAGAAAACGGGAGACTCAGAGACAACTATTGAATGCTTTCTCTCACATGCAGAATCAACTTATCACTTACCTATCTATTATTTATCTATAGTCGATTGAAAGTAGACAGGAACCAGGAGAGAGGAAGAAGAGGTCTAAAAGTAGGAAAGAACAGGGAAGGTAACGAAATATAGGTATGAAAGCAGAGGTTGGGCAGCTACTTGGGGCAAGAAAGAGGACCAGCAAGTGGAGTAGGGGAGATGAAGAAGTATAATGGTATATATGTGTGAAAATGTTACTATGAAACCCATCTCTCTGCATGATAATCAACAACGTAATTTTAAAATTATTAATGTGAAACAGAAGGCTGTATTCTTTTGGTCTCCAGAGCATTGCACTCTGCCACATTTGAATGTGTGTAGACCACAACTGTTTGTTCTGGGGCACATGGCAGCCCTAGCTTCGTGAGGGGCAAGTGTGGAATGGGTCCTTGTGACATGATAGATTACTCATATCCCAGGATTCTGCCTCTGGGCATTAGTCTGGGAGGTGACTAACTACTTTCTTTTTCTGGTCTCTTTCAAAGAGTAAATAACTCAATAGTATAGATGAAGGCCACAGTGCAATGAACAAATGCCCGGAGAGGGAATCTTGAGAAGTACTTAGAAAGTTTCAAGGGATAGATATCTCCTATTTCCAGTTAGAGTCCAGGGCTGGTCTGAAAGCTGTTAGGTTTGTGTTTCACTTGAAACCAACAACTGCTTGTGGGACATTTCTTTGGCAAGGCCTCTATCTCTGTTTGTGGCATATTCTCTAGCCATTTCTCAGGGAAATGTCATCTCTGGGAAACTTTCCATCCATCCGAGTTTGCAATACCCTCTTGTTTGGTTGAATTGCTAATCAAAACATCATATTTCCTGGAGCAATTTTTATTTTCAGAAAAAAGAAAAGAAAAGCATGGTAAAGCCATTAATATGGGATCATATAGGAGATAGATAGGAGATTATGGAAAGTCAAATCATCCTAGGAATGCTGGTAGGACACTTACCCTCTGTGTTGGAAATTTTCTACTGTCAAGAAGAGAAAGAAACATCTCAGTGAAGCAAAGGCCTGGACAATTGCTTTCCCAGCCATTTTATTGTGTAGCTCTGAGAAACTAAGCCTGGTTGCTCTAGGATAGTGCACTTGTAATTCGGTTATTGTCTAGACACCTAAGCCCCTTAAGTTTTGTTTGTTTTGTGGCTCCACAGGGATGTAGCCTCTGTCAATCCCTAGGCAGATGGCCCTCTCTGGTTTACAGGAGAAGGCTGGCCTTCAATGCTGCTTTCTAACACTGTATAAGCTGGTGAAGGTCCATGAGAGGAGGAACACGTATTTTTGACCCATAATTTTCTTTCTTGAGTAGACCCAAAGGGTAGAGAGGAAGAAACATCATAGTAATAGCAAGTATTGTGCCAGTATTCTGCAGAAAACAATTTCAGGATATAAGTTATTCTAGATACCATTTAGCCCCCAAACCTGCTTTAGATTAAAAACAAGTAATTAAAAAAAAAGGAACATAAAAATAATTTGTTATAAAAAATATAAAAAGTTTTTAATACATATGAGTCAATAAAACATTGATAAGAATGGTTTGAGTCAATATGCTTAGAATGTATGTGCATACATATTCATTGTCTATCATATATTGTGTTTAATAATAGTTTTGAATTTCTTATGGCAGGGTAAGAAAATGGGTAACTAATCTGGTATTAAACAATAAAGTAACATACAAAGTACTCAATACACAGCTATGTATATAAGGAACTTCTGTACAGTTTTGCTTAATGTTCTTCTATAAAACTCATTTTATGGAGTGCTTGTGCTTGTGTGTGTGTGTGTGTGTGTGTGTGTGTGTGTGTGTGTGTGTGTGTGTGTGTGTGTCTGTGTCTGTGTCTATGTCTGCGTGCTGCACACATACAGGGGACAGATATTGGTATCCAATATCTTCTATCTGTTCTCCATCTTACCTTTGAGTCAAGGTCTCTCACTGAACCTCAAAATCAAAGCTTTGCTAAATAAGCGGGTCAGAGAGGCCTCAGAATTCTTCAATCTCTGCCTCCCAAAGCTGGAATACATAGATGCTTGAGATCTATACTCAGGTCCCCATGCTTGCACAATGATCACTTTGATCTTCCCAGCCCATCAAATGTGCTTTGAAAGAATCTGTAAAGAAGGCCCGAAGATGATAGAAGGCAAGTGCTAAGTGTTTTTGTGTAAATGTGGCTAGGCCTAAATGTCATATCATCAACAGAACGGAAAGAGCAGAGAGGTTTTCCACAGTCATAGTATATAACGTAAGTCCACGTCAGTGTTCTCTTTTAGCCAATGATAAGGGGGAGCTCCTGTCAGAAATTATCTCTAAAGCTAGTTACAGTTATTAAGGAATCAAGGTTTCTCTGCTTCCTGACAAGATAGAAAAAGACATTTCTGAATCTAGGAAGGAGGTGGAGTTCATCTTGATGTCTCAGACTTTGGCCAGAATTAGAGAGCATCAGGTGGTGACTGCAACCTTTGCATTTAGTAGTAACCAGTAGTCTAGACAACGTTAAAGATATACAAATTCATAGCCCTGATTGTTTATATGTTTTTTTGTATATGTCTTATAATTAGATGTTAATTCCCTTAAATTGATTTTTGACATAAAATTAAACTTCTCAAAGGAAAAGTGGAGCCATGGAAATATCATGAGTTGAACACAATGACTGCTCTGGAAATCTCACCTACAGGTTGCTGGGAAAGAGAAGCCATGAAATGAAAACAGAATCTTCTTATTTGTGGTAAATATCATGGGGAACTCAGAATCTGGTTTAGTTTTCATATTTCCATGTGGTGAAAACAGTATCTCTGTAAGATCTCTGGCCTGAGCATGATCACACAACTTGCCAAAGGAGGAACTTACAGAGTGGTCTATGTAGCAACACAATCTATTTATGCGTTCTGTTTCCCCTCTCTCTGCAGACTCCAAAACTGGCTTCCAACTTCAGTGGCTTGGCTTACACATTTCCTCAGGTAGCTTTGGATCAAGCTTTGAGTAGGATGCACCTGATGATAACTGTATGTGCCACCTTATGAAGCCGTGTATCTGAAGTAAAGTAAAACCACTGTAAAACATCTCAAGGTGTTTACAGAGGCCAGGGAACATGATCCCACTATGGGACAGAGTTGAGACTTCAGAGGGAAAAGAATGCTTTATTGTTCAAATTTTAGCACAGCTAGTGAAATGGCTGGATATCACATAGAGAGATTAAAGTTGTAAAGAAAAAAAAGCCTCCATTAGAAATGCAAGCATCTCTTCATAGCTGATTTGAATTTCATAAAACAGCTTCTACAAAGTAGTGTAAGCATAGACATAGCATTCCTATTAGCCTACAGAGTTTATATGCCTGGGGTAGGAGCTCCTTTCACTCCAACAGAGAAGTGAAGGCAGTCTAAAATTATCAGAGTCAAACTGTTTGTGGTCTTGGGCAGGAAGTGCCTAGGAAAACCAAGCTCACCCTCTGTTGCTACACAAGCTCACTTAGCTTCAAAAGAATTCCCATACTACCTGAATGGAAACTTGAAAGGAGCCAGAATCAACTTGCACTTGGGCCTGGTGTTCTCAGCTTGTCAAGATCAATAAACTGTAAAGGTTGTAGATAAAATGAAATGCACTTCCCAATAGAGTAGAATAAAATAGAAAATCAATTAGCTCATGAGGGCTCTGTTCTTAAGAATGGGATTAATGACCTTATAAGGTAGGTTGGAGGCATGATTGAACATCAATACTCTATCATGGTAAAGGGAGGGCTTGGGCCCTCTCCTGTCTGAAGATTTATGTGCAGTTAATAGTTGGTCGGAGTGGGGAGGAGGGACATTTTCTTCAGTAGTGTAGCTGCCGGTAAGGTGCCTCTGCTTCTGTAAAAGTCCCCAGCCAGGAGCTGGAGCAAAGACTCAGCAGTCAGAGCACTTACTGTTCTTGCAGAAGACCCAGGTTTGCTCACAACTGCCTGTAACTTCATTTCCAGGAAATCAGGTGTCCTGTGGCTTGTGTGGGCATATGTACATATATGGGGCACATAAACTCACATGGGCTCACATACATATGTGTAAATTAAAAAATAAATATTTTTTTAAATAATCATCACCTGTAATTCTGTAAACAACCATAATGAAACTTATTGGACATATCACACACACACACACACACACACACACACAGAGAGAAAGAAGTAGAAGGGACCTAAAGGAAGGCTAGCACTGTAAGAGGGGTTAAGAGCTATTGAGGGGGTGGATATGATCAAAATGCATTGTGTACATGTATAAAGAAATCCATTATGAATAATTAATAAATGTTAATAAAGTATTTCAATAGAGAAGTGAGGGGGATCATTTGCTCCTCCCACTTTGTTAGGCTCCTATAAGAAATGAGAAGGCTCCTGTTTCTCTCTTCCCTAATCCTCTTCCCTTTCAATCCTTTATGTATCCTACCACCGTAGAAGCTCACTCTTCACATTATTATGAAAACAACATGAGTTGATATTCTAGAACACTTCTAGACAGAGCCCGCACAGGTAAGTGCAATTCTGCTGTTCCCCTGTCTAGCTACCTTGCTTCTTCAACTCTCCTCACACAGGATACACTTTCACTTGCCTCGCTGTCCGTGAAGATTCACTTTGTGCATATCCCAGGCTAAGACAGAAACCCACAAGATCTGTTTTCTTGTCTCATTAAGCTTGTCAGTATTACCAGATGAATTAAAAATTCCAGAAAAAAAAAATCAGAAATGGTCCCAACCAAATCAATCCAAATCAAACAAAAAAGTCAAATAGAAATAAAGACTGTTGATTGAATGCCTAAAGGAAATAGGTGGAAAAGGTGACATTGCCTCAAAATTCAGTTAGAATATGGTTTATGGGAAAGAGACCAAAAGACCAATAAAGAGTATTGGAGAAAAACTTGAGAAATACCCAAGAAAACTGAGATGTGAGGGTTTTTTTTAAAAACAGTATTGTACCTAGAGCATATAAAAGGCATCAGTTAGTCCATGAGGCCAGTTCTTGGTACTGTGTTTCTGACTGTGCAGCCCAAACTAATTTGTCATCATCCATGATTAAAAAGCCTTCCTACCCTTTGCTGATTTCTACTTCTTTTTCTGGCCTTGGCAGTACCTTCTTGCCTGGTCATGTGACCATCTGAACCTCCCCTTACCTGTTTCTATGTCAGGCCTGGATACTCCCATTACCAAGTCTCTCCTGCTTCAGCAGCCAATCATGACACACATCTGGCTCATGGAAAATCCTGCTCCCTCTCTATATTCATCCTTCCCAGAGCATCTCTGGGCTCCTTTGGTCCCTTTCCTTCTGAGAAGAATTGCACTGCATCTATTTCTACTTGAGATGCTGACGTTATTATTTCCATTCATCAGTAAAGAATTATTTGAAGGAATTAAATATCTATTTTTTCCCCAGACAACCCTAGACAGGTTTAACTTTTCTTATTTTCTAGAATATCCTAAACAGTTGTCAGTTGAGACTTCAATATGAATAAATAAATAACACATACTAGGAGACAAGGAAAAGATGCACGAGGGATACCATCCACTTTCTCCTCTTGTTTCAAGGAAAGGGTGTCATATGTAGGTAGCCTGGAAATCATTCCAAACTCTTGGCCCACTCTACTACCCTTAGCCTTGACAATTAGAGGATACCGATGCTATAGAGCTGTATAGGGAGGCCTTATCCAAGGAGCAAGTGTGTGGCAGGAGATGGTATCTCACTCCTGGCAATATTCTGCTTCCTTAAATGAAGCTAAAGAGGTACAGCTAGAGTTGACCTCACCAAATTGGAATCAGAAAGACATAAGTTTGCAAAGGAATGAAAATGAATGTCATTTGAAAAGGTTCTTAAAGAGTAAACATAGTGTGGGCAGAGGAACAAAAAATCAAGGCAACCCTCCCCCCCTCCCATCTCTAACTAGATGCATGGATTCTGTTTGATGTTGTTTGAACTACAGCTGGAGGAAGAGTGGAGAAGACAGGGTTATTGGCTCTTTTCTTGGAAACTTTTAAAAAGGGATTTATGGGACTCAGATGTTGATTCTTCTCTCTTTTCAGGAAGCTTGCCTGGTGCAGTCCTCGCCCAAGTCCGGTTGGCTCCTGCCGATGAGATCATTGTTTATCTAACATGTCTTGGGATGGGAAAGAGTTCCGATGAGTTTGCTCCAGGATAGATAGTGTCGGTTTGATGGAGGCTCCTTCTCACTCCAATTTTCCTCCCCCATTCGGCTATATTCTGCATCTTTTCCCTCTGCCCCTTAGGCTGACAGCAGTGCTCCTTGACCAGCATGGGGAGCAGCAGAACTGGCTCCCCATCTCCACCCACTTGGGAGGTCAGTGGGAACAGAGAAGAGCTGGCACAGTTTGACCACTACCCCTGGGGGTGTCTGACTGTGGCAGAAGGAGGAAGGACCCAGAAACAGCACCGAGGAGAAGGGGCAGTTCTGACGCCAAATATCACATTCATGAATTTTGAAATTGAAATGGATGTTCACACACAAATTTCAAAGCTACAGCCACAAATTTCAGAAAACATCTAAAGCCAGGTGGTGGTGACACACGCTTTTAATCCCAGCACTCGGGAAGTAGAGGCAGGCAGATCTCTGTGAGTTTGAGGTCAGCTTGGTCTACAAAGTCAGTTCCAGGACAGTCAGGACTATACAAAGAAACCCTGTCTTGAACCCCCCCCCCAAAAGGTAACATCTAATTTTTACATCTTCACAATTGAAAACTCTTACTATAATTAAATTGGGTGGTAACCATTGCTCCACTTTCTTTTTTCCCATTAACTCTAGTCCAGCTGTGTCTCAATTAGGGTTTCTATTGCTGTGAAGAGACACCATGAGCACAGCAACTCTTATAAAGGAAAATATATAATTGAAGTGCCGGCTTACAGTTTCAGAAGTTTAGTCCATTATCGTCATGGTGGGAGCATGGCAGTGTGCATGCAGACATGGTACTGGAAAAGGAGCTGAGGATTTTATATCTTGATCCAAAGGCAATAGGAAGTGAACGGAGATACTGGGAGTGGCTTGAGCATATATGGGACCTCAAAGCTCACCTCCACAGGCATACACTTCCTTCAACAAGGCCACTCCTCTTAATAGTGCCATTCCTTTGGGGGCCATTTTCTTTCATACCAACATAGGCTGCAAACTGTGATACTGAGACTGAATTGTTTGAAGTTTGATGTTTACAAATATATATATAATCTGTAAGTAGAAACTGTCTTATACACAAAATTGGGAGGATTAGAGGATACAAATTAGACCTAGGAGAAGTTAGGGGAAGAATGGAGAGTGAATATGATTAAAATACATTATATGCCTGTATGAAACTCTAAAAGCATTAATTAAAATAGTGTATTTTTTAAGGAAATGAAAATAAATTGTCTTAAAACTCAGAGGTGAATGCCCTTCAAGTTAATGCCTGCATTGAGAACAGAAGGGTCTGGGGACATTTCTGTGTATATATTCCTTCCCTTCAGATTTCACCTTTTGCCTGTGTCTCTACTCTTGCCTGACTCTGCTCTCTGCCACCACCCATGCAGAAGGCCTGGCTGCTGTTCACATGTTCTAAGATATGTAGGATTGAAGAATTAACACTATATACTGTTGGCAGACTTCTGGAGACTTGTTGGGAAATTACAGCTCTCTTCCTCCCCACCTAGCTGTGGAACTCCCGTGCTCTCAAGGTTGCTCTCAAGGTTGATCAAACAAGGTTGTTCTCAGAACTTTCTGGTGTGCAGTGCCCATGCCTTAACCCCAGGTGTGGGTGGTGCATGATTTCCTCCTATGCTTAGCCCATCCCCTGGCTTGAGTATATAAATCCATCACTCTCTGTAATAAATGGCAGCAGCTTCCTTTTTCACTTCTCATGGTAGCCTGTTAAGTGTTTCAATCTGATACCCTCTGCCAGCTTGGTACTCTGGCCACGGGGGCGTGGAAGAGACTGTCATGGGTGCTTCTTAGCTGTGTGACTCTAAGTTTCTATCTACATAAGAAATAATTAATACTCAAAAGAATATTGCAAGAAATTAAATAATTAAGGTGTGTAACTTGCCTGTCTGTGCTGACTACAGCTAAGTATTGTTATTTTCCAGAAACATGCAACTGGAGTTGTTGATGGTTGTGAACTGCCATGTGGCTGCTGAGAATAAAACCCAGGTCCTCTTAACCACTAGGCAATCTCTTCAGCTCCTGCATAGTTCATTCTTGTTCAACAGAGGTGAGTTTTACTATCTACCGCTCATGTTCCTTCCATTAAATTAAGTCTTAGTTTGATGAAGTTGCTGCACATTTTGTTCCTTTCTTTAAAAATAAGGAAGAGGAAAAATGTATTGGTGGGTATTCTAGGTGACAGAGCACAAAATAAATTGAAATGGAAACAACTATTATTTACTCTAAGATTAGAATTGTATCTCATAGAGAAAAACAGTGAGCATTTGTAGAAAATGATCCTTTGCCTACCAAGAGTACATCCCTTCTCCCACCTCACCATGATACTCTTGAACATGGGTTTGGTAACTAAAAACTTCTGCTTTTCAGTTGCTTGGGTGTCTGAAATGAACAGGGAGAAATACTTAGGCTGAATTAAGAAAGCTCTTGGGTGGTTTTGTTTTTTTTTTTGTTGTTGGTTTTTTTTTTTTTTACTTTTTATAGAATTGTAGCAATTAAAGTTATCTGCAACAAAAACAAAAGATGATTTAAAGGCAACTCATGGGAATATGATGGTGTGATGGGAAGTACATGGTATCCATGATCCTGAGAGCTGTGTTTCTATTCCAACCACACACACACACACACACACACACACACACACACACAGACTCTCTCACACACACCCTCTCTCTTCTTACTTCTGTCTCTCATTCTCTCCACTCTCTCTCTTTCATACAAACACACACACACACACACACACACACACACACACACACACACACACTCACTGAAGGACCTTGTGCCTTGGAAGCATTTCTTTAGTTGTGAAACAAAGATGCTACCTGTGGTGAGGCTTAACTAGTGCACTGAGCTACTGCCTGCTTCATAGCGCAGATTCACTCACTCATAAACACTGGAAATACATCAGTAAAAAAATGAACACAGCTCTTTCTCCCGTAGACATTATCAGTACAACAGACGAGATATGCAGCAATTGCGAAGTAAATGATTTAATCTAAAGAGGAGCTACTTTCCCTTTCCATCACCTTATTTGTCATAAAAGAATACCTTTTACCGGACTTAAGGATAGAGGTCCACTTCGCATATCTACAGCTCCCTACTGTGTTTATTTATTACTGTGTTTTTAAAAGGGCTCACCAAATGCACACTACTTGGATGTGTCTAGGGAAAGTAGAAAGGTGAACTAGACAGGTCTTGCCTGCCAGTAATGGGGGAAGATAGGAACGGGAACACTGCAAGCTGTTCTTCTGGCTGAAATTGCCCATGAGTGCTTTGAAAGGGCAATGGGAAAAGAATTGGAAATTTGGAGGAGGCCAAGAATTTGAAGTGTTCAGGGGGACTTTTTAAGAGGTAGACATCTTTGAACTGGGTCTGGACAACCAGGGTGCATTTGGAATTGAAATCAGTGAAGAGGAAAAGTGACAGTGATATTAAACTTAGTGCACTGAGCAGCTGTTTGCTTCACAGCACCCACTCACTCATAAAAACACAGATAATGTCAGAGAACAAATAGCAATGGCAATCCCCAAGCGGAGCGGTTGCCCTTGAGTTAGACTACAAGAGGCACTGATAGCCGTAGTTGGCTATCAAAGTTCGAGGACAAACTGCAGAGGGTCTTGAGTGCTGGGCTAATGAATGTGAGCTGTTTTCAACAGCTGTGAGCTTTAGTGGTGACTGAGGACAATGAGTATGCAACTGAAACTGTGGGTCAGGAAGAGGACTCTACAGCTGGGTATAGGAGGGGTTGCCACAACTTGTGCTCGTAACAACGACTTGCACTATAACCCTGATTTTCACACAGTGAACTCTTAGTGTTTACCTTGGCCCCTGTGCAAGGCAGGGCCAGAAACTGCCACGGTTGTGGTGGTCTTGGGAACGTGAAGGAGTTCTGCATTCAGGAGTACTGAGACACAAAGAAGACAAACTTCTCTCTTCCAAACAGCATGGAACTCCTAAACTGGATCCAAATTTTATTTTCCCTGGTAGAAATAGAGCATTTCACAGCTGTGGCACAGTCCAGTTTATCTGTAGTTTCAGATCACAGAAATGGGGAAGAAAGAAAAACAGTTTCTGCAAACACTAATCTGCTATGACTCAAAAGCCCATTAAGTGCAAGCCAGACCTCTAACTGCTTCTCTCCCACTCGGACCTTGGGCCTGTAGCATTTGGTAACAGCTGATCAGAGCAGATTTGTGTAATATTGGTGCTCCTGAAACTCCCAAGGGCTGGATAGAACAGGCTGATCCAGACCTTTTCCCCATCCAGGAGCCCTGAGAACGGAAAAAAAGCTGTGGGGAAATGAGTGGCAGCTGGTGAGCCAATGGACAAGTAGCTGATGGATTGCAGGCTGCGTCGATGACTCACAGAGATGCTGAAGAAAGCCAAATTGCCCAGCCCAGCTGTTCTAAAGCTTCAAAACTGAGAAAGATAAAACAGATGTTCATTTAAAAAAAGAAAAAGAAAAACCAACTACAAATGCAAAACAGTTTTACTACACCAATGCATACCAGAGAGTACTTGCAGAATCAGATTCTTGCTAGCCCTCACAGGGTGTCTGAATGACAAGTACAGAGAAGAGCAGTGCATGTTTCTCATCTCCCTCATACTTCCATGCTGCACTCCAGGGAGTCTGAGACACTGTCTTGGTATGTCCCACAGGGCAGCTTAATCCGTGTGTTTCATTTGTTTAGAGCCAGGAGCAAACACAGGAATGGCCTGCCTATTCCCAAGACGAGGAAAACGAATTAAGTAAAAGCAAGAGAGGTAGCTAAAGACAGTGCCCTATTACCTCATACAAGTACCAACACGTAAAAACAAACAAACAAACAAACAAAATAAAACAAACCATCAGGTACGAATGTATCAATATAGAGAAAATGCTAGGAAGTCATCCAGATAAACTTTGGAAATATCCCAAGTACAGGGTTTTAAATTGTCTTCATCCAAATAATTTACTGGCTCCTGGTGCTGGGCCTTCAGGTGTGAAGGTAATAAATGAAGCAGCCAGGGGTTAAGCCTTTTCTCCCACTGATGAACAAGTCAGTGGGGAGAAGGTTCCTCAGGACTTTTCTTCAAAGGCTTCAAATCTGCAGTGTTTACTTCGTGTTAATACACTGGGAGAATATTATTTATATGTACATATAAGATTTTTTTGTTTGTTTTTTTTTTCTGGTTTTTCCAAGACAGGGTTTCTCTGCATAGCTTTGAAGCCTGTCCTGGAACTAGCTCTGTAGACCAGGCTGGACTTGAACTCAGAGATCTGCCTGCCTCTGCCTCGGGAATGCTGGAATTAAAGGTGCCACCAATGCCTGGCTAAAATATTTTTTAAACCTCTTAAAAATTAAAAAAAATATTTTTGTGCTATTTTGCTATATTTATCTATGGCTACCTATAAATATTGCAGATTCAGATATCTTAGATTGTATTGGTTAAATGAACATAGCCTCAGAGGGATCAAAATGCCTCAGTATCACATTAAGAAAGAAAATCTCAGCACTTCTGGAATTTAACCAACAGTGAGCCCATGTTTAAGTTACTTCTTTTTTTGAGTCTTAATCACTGTTCTATTGCTGTGAAGAGACACCATGACCATGACAACTTATAAAAGAAAGCATATAATTGGGGCCAGCTTACTGTTTCAGAGATTTAGTTCATTGCCATCATGGTGGGGAACATGGCAGCATGAAGACAATCATGGTACCGGAGAAGGAACCGAGAGTTCTTTATCTGGATCTGCAGGCAGAAGGAAGAGAGAAATATTGGGACTGCCTTGGGCTTTCAACCCTTCAAAGCCCAACATCAGTGATACACTTCTTCCAAGGAGGCCATATCTTCTAATCATTTTAAATAGTGCCACTCCCCAGTGACTAAACATTCAAATATATGAACCTATGAAGTCATTCTTATTCAAACCATCTCACTCTGTGTCTTCCTTCTGTCAGGAGTTTGTGGTTTCTGGCTTGTCTGTAGTCTGTCCAGCATATGTCTATTTATGCCTGCCTGATGTGACTGTGACTCTGACAAACTGTATTTATTGAACAGTACAGAAAGCACCACATGGGGCAGAAAGGAGGGAATCCTTAACAGAGTTTTACAAGGGATTAAGCTATTTACCCCAATGGAGCCTAGTGCATTCATTACTGCAAACTTATCCTTATTGAGCAATATTCACATTCTGCTTTCAACCACTATGGTGATATATGTTATATAATGTTGCCTTTTGACCTGTTTGCTCTTTTCAAGAAATGATGACCACAACACACATACAGACACACTCACATTGCTCCCAAGGTTAGGCCCATAGAAGGGTACATAATTTAAAATGAAATCAGTGTTTTAATTTAGGATGTAAAAACTAATTACATGGAAATCAAAGGCAAGTAAAGTTGGTTCTTTTCATTGTTCTCTTAAAGTAGTGGATCTCAACCTATAGATCATGACCCCTTTGTGGATCAAACAACCCTTGCACAGGGGTCATCTAAGACCATTAGAAAACACAGGTGCTTACACTATGATTCATAACAGTAGCAAAATTATAGTTAGAAAGTAGCAATAAAAATAATTTTATGGTTGAAATCACCACAACATGAGGAATTGTACTAAAGGGTTGCAGCATTAGGAAGGTTGAGAACCACTGTCCTAAAGGAAGGTTAAGCAAATACTCTGAGTATACATCAGGATATCTGGTTAACTACACATAGGCTTAAGTGACCTCCACGTGTATTATTAACTTATCTGTGAGGTGTAGCGAAAGTCCGGTCTCTTGATGATCCACTATGGGAGGCCTCACCCTCCCTGGGGAGTGGAAGAGGGTAGAATGAGGGGTTTTAAGGGTATGAGAGGACCTGAGGGAGAGGAAACTGGGATTTGAATGGAAAATAAGATTGTTTTTAATTTAAATAAAAAAAGTTCCAGTATCTTAGAATGTAAAAGGTATTTTCACGAAAATAGTATCACTACACAAGACCACCATGAACTCGCTGTGATTAGTCATCCATTAAGTTAAAAATAAAATTTGAAGCCACAGTCTTTTCTAAATAAGTTATTTTGTTTGTAAAAATAGAAATTCAACCCACAAACTTCTTCCTGATTGAAAAATAAATTATTCATTCTTAAAAATAAAAATTTGAACCAGAATATTTTTCCTGCCTCAAACAGGAAAACTTATTTCAAGTTTAGATTCATGCAAAATGTTTTACAATCATGTTTTAAAAAGACCGTTATCAATGAAGTCTTTGCTACTCAGTTTCCATATCATCCTATTTAGCTCATGGTGTGCTGTCCCTTCATATATGGGGTAGTTACTATTCTATATTTTATATATTCTATATTTTGTTTAGGACTATCCTTTTATACTGCATGAAGATGTGTCACTGTAATTGGTTTAATAAAAAGCTGTTCTGCCAATAGCTAGGTAGGAAGAGATCAGGCGGGACTGCTAGGGACAGAGAGGACTCAGGGAAGAAGAAAGGCCGGTTATAGTCCAGACACAGAGAAAGTAGTGTGAGCAGTATGGAGAGATGAGGTAATGAGCCATGTCACAGAATTTAGAGTAAAACAAATGCATTAATTTAAGTTGTAAGAGCAATTGGGGCCAGGCAGTGGTGGTGCATTCCTTTAATTCCAGCACTCAGAAGCCAGACGCAGGTGGATCTCTGAATTTGAGACTAGCCTGGTCTACAGAGTGAGTTCCAGGACAACTGGCTTCACAGAGATACCCCGTCTCAAACAAACAAACAAACAAACAAACAAACAAACAAACAAAACAAAACAAACAAAAGAACTACTGGACAATCCTGAGCTAAGGCCAAGCTTTTATAATTACTAATAACTCTCTGAGTCATTATTTGGGAGTTGGCAATACAGAGAAAGACTTGCTACAATATATAAAATATATCATTTTATATATGCAGTATATGCTTATATTTTAGTACAGTTCATAATTATACTTTATAGTTTTTAACATGTTATACAATTGTTCACAGTAGACAATCTGTAAGGGAGCTGCAGAGATGATGGGTCAAAGGTTAAGAGTACTAATTGGTCTTCCTGTGGACAGGGGTCCTATTCTCAGCATCTATCAAGTCACAACTTCTGTAACTCCAGTTCCAGAGGATCTACACTCTTCTCTGACCTGGAAGGGCACCAGGAATACATGTGGTACCCATATCCATAAAGAGAAGGTATGCGAGTCCCAGGGAGAGACAATTGAAAACACATAATTGGATTCAACTTTTGAATCTCACTTGCACAATTTTTTGGACAAGGTATCTTGGCCATTTTAGTTTTCTACAAAACCTGCTATACTGTATGATACATATATGCTATTTAAAGGTTGCTTTTAGACACATAATATACTTTGGCCATATTTACCCACTAATACCCTCTCTTATCTTCCCTTCTTGTCTCCTTCTCTTTACTAATAGTCCTCTTTCCTCATCTTTTTAATTTTGATTTTCACATATGTGAGAAAACAGGTCATATTTATTTTAGTGAGTATGAATTAATTTTATTATAATTATTTCCAGTCTCATCCATTTTCTTTCAAATGTGTGATTTTCTTCTCATATATGAATGTACATATTCTACATTTTTTGCCATATTATTTGTTGATGGTCACTATTTATAGCTCCATGAGTTACATAGACACAAAACATATTTAAATGAGACTAACTTTGCAAGAAGTTACCAAATATAAATACTTAGACATAATCAGAGATTCTTACACATATATTGGGTGATTGTCAATTATTGCTTAACCACTTATTTTCATTTTCTGATTAAAGTAAAAAACAAATCTTGGTTCATTGTGAAATATTGTTTTGAATGAGAAGCTTATGGACTTCTATGTTTTTGTTACATCACTCATTCATTCAGCGAGTTTTGACTGACACTTTACTGACCTAGATCTTGAGGATGTAGTCTTTGCTTTGTGTCAGTGTTTAGTGTTTATGGTAAGGGGACATACTAAAAAACAGTGTGTACCAAAAAGTGGACCCTTTGGGTTTTCAAATAGGTACAGAGAAAGGTTCCAATTTCAGTCTGTTTGGAGATGGATTGAACAATTCTTCCAAACATTATTACATTTGAGCAGAGTCTGGAGTGCAGTATAATTAGACAAGCAGGTGCAGAAATAAGGGAGGGGACCTTTCCAGAGGAAAGAATTCAGTAACCATGGATTCCAAAGACTTGCAAGAGGACGATACTATATGCTATGAATGGTCAGAGCTCCAGTCAGTTGGAATGAAAAGCCTGAGGAAGACAATGCCATGTGTGTAGAAGGCGAGCCTCATTTATAGGCTGAAATCTAACTTGTGGGAAGCAGGGAAACTGCTAAGGAATTTATGGCAAGACATTTCAGGGAAGGTATAGTAATGGCCATTTGGAGAAAGGACTAGGAAGAATGTGTCAGGCATCCCATATTGCATCTGAAAGACAGCTAAAGTCACGAAGCTGAGAGCTAACTCAAGACAACACGTGTTATCTGCTCTGCTTCTGAGTTAATGACAAATAGGCACTGCAGTGCTTCAGGAGAATTGCTTTCTATTTATCTTTGTTTTTGGTACTTTGCCCCCCCCAGCCTGTCTCCTTCTCCTTCCTGTACTGTTTTTCTTTTTTTTTTCCCTTTAGGCTGCTGGTGTCTGAAGTCTTGTGTGTCTATTTTCCAAGTGGTTGAGTTTTTAGCCTTGGTTGTAGGCTTAGTTTTCATTCAGTAAATATAACCATTCCAAGTCAAATTCAAAGACACATAAAGCAGTGTAGTACTTTTGAACACTACAGGAAGAGGAGAAGCAGAGGGTTAGTGTTTAATGGACACAGACTTTCAGTTTGTGATAATGAAACCATGGAGACAAGCAGCCACTATGGCGGCACAGCAAGGCCAGTGCACAGCATGACACTGAACTGTATGTGTAAATGTTTAAATGGTAGATTTCACAACATGTATATGTTACCACATTAAGAGCAAAAACATAATGGAGCTTCTAGGACAAATCTATGAAGAATCCTACCAATAGCAAAACATTTGAGTCTGGTGAACTGACAAATTTCCAATTGCTTACTCCAGTTGATGTGCTTTTTCTGTTTTTCAAACCATGTGGCACTCTAGCAAAACAACTTTACTGGAAAAAAAAAAACACATCTCTACTATTTATGTAAAGCTTTCTTTTACCTTTTCCTTTCTTTGAGACAGAGGCTCACTATGTAGTCCTGGCCAGCCTCAAACCTGGGATAATCTTACTCCCTGGGCCTCCCAAATTCTAGGATTAGAAACATACACCCCCACATCTAGTGAAAACATCATATTTTTAGAGATGAATAAACTGGGAGCCAGGGAGGTTAACAAACCACATGATACTTTCTTATAGACAACATAATTCCCAGTCAATAAACGAATGGAGTCTGTAAAAAGGAAAGGGATCTTCAAATATAGGGGCAGGGGCTCTCTAGTTAGGGTGTGTTTTTCAGTTTGTTTCTCTTATCTTTGGTAAGCTTACTTATGTTTATTGGAACTAACTCTGAATTTTTCCAATAGTTTATGCATTCTGATGATCACATTATATTTGACCTTTATCCTGAAATTTTTGCAGTAGACTTTTTTGCCAAAAACATTTTAAGTTAGAATATAATGTGGTTTTTCCAGTAGAACTCTGTTAGTGTATTAGCCAGTGTGACCTTAAGAAAATAGCAGAGTCTGACTTCAAAGCAGCTATTTGGAGAGACTGGATAAAGATAGTGATGTTCAAAGTATTTTTTTACTAGGACACTTATCCTGTGGCAAAAACTCAAAGCATATTTGAGATGCCTTCCAAGCATTTTCTCCAATGCTAGTTAATGAGCTATGTAGAAAACTTATTATTGTATAAGCATATGTGGACCCCAAACAGAGCTAAACAATTTGATTGTTTACGTCATTTGTAAGATCTGGCTTTCAGAGGTTTCAGACAATGATTGAAATGCAACTCAAACTTTAAACACTGACAACTTAATGGAAGCTGCCCCTTAATGGAAACTGCCCCAAGACCCTCTTGAAATCTAGATGTTTGTTGGCTTCCCATCACTGGGTGAAACTACGCAAGATGATTAACCTATAAAAAGGAAAGACTTAGTTCAGTTGACAGTCTTAGATGTTTCTGCCTGTGGCCACTTGGCCCATTGCTTCTGGCTTGTGGCCTGCAGAACATCATGGCTAGGAGTGTGATAGAACAAAGCTGCTCTCACAGCCAGCAAATAAAGAAACAGAGCAAAGATCTGAAGTCCCAAGGCAAAACTCCATTGACCTACCTTCTCAAACTAGTCTCCACAACCTAAAGTTTCTACCATTTCCAAGTAGTAATGTCAGCTGGGGATTGAGCCTTCAACATAGGAGCTTTAGGAAAACATTAGCCATCTGAGCTGTAACATGATGTATATGCACTGACAGGGCTAGCCTTTGATACTATTTAATCCTGCCCCTTTCTTTGTTACATTTCCCTGAGTTATACTTGCTTTGCTTCAGAGTGCTGATCAGTAAAGAATGTACTTACACCAGACCATAGCCTCCATCCACTTGTCAGTGTCTATATTCACAACACTAGAACAAATTCCAGTGCATAACTAGTCTGTGAATGCATAATACATAGGTAAATTCAAAACTTACACTACTTTCCTGAAATGTTTTGTCTGAATTTCATCATTCCAGCATTGGAAATACTCACCTTGGGGGCTGAGGAGTTAGTTCAGTTATTGATTACTGTCTGGTCATTCAGAGACCAGGGTTCCATTACTAGCATCCAACAAAGTTGCTCAAAACTGTTTATGTGACTCCAGTTCCAGGATATAACACTCTCTTCTATCCTCTGTGGACAATAGGCATGAGCATCACACACACACACACACACACACACACACACACACACACACACACACACACATACACACACACACACTAAAACTTATTTTAGAGTCTAGGTAACAAGGAAGGCCCAAAGAGGGACACATGGATTTCCCTGAGAAGGGGAAATAGACTAGATCTTTTGAGTGAACTGGGGATGGGTGGGAAAGGGGGAAGGGAACGTGAGGGACAAGGTTGGGGGTGAAAGACAGGGGGAGAGTAATGAAAGAGATATCTTGATGGTGGGAATTTTGAAGTCAGGTAGAAACCTGGTGCAAGGGAAACTCCCACAAATCTATAAGGATGACCCTAGGTAAGATGCCTAGAAATAGTGGCTGGATAGCCTGAACTGACCATCTTCTGCAATCAGATTGGTGACTACCCTAATTGTCAGCAGAGAACCTTCATCCAGTAACTGATGGAAGCATGTGCAGAGATCCACAGCCAAGCACTGGGCCAAGCTCCAGTAATCTTGTTGCAGAGAGAGAGAGAGGAGGAAGTATGTGAGCCAGGTGGGTTGTCAAAGTCATTACAAGGGACACAGAGACAACCAACCTGGGCTCACAGGAGCTCACAGACTCTGGACCCATGGTCAAGGAGTCAGCATGGAACGGACTAAGCCCTCTACATATGTGTGACAGTTATATAGCTTGGTCTACTTGTGAGGCTCCTAGCAGTAGGAGCATGACCTGTCCCTGAAGCTTTGGCAGGCTTTTGGAAACCTATTTCTCATGCTGGGTTGCCTTACTAAGCAACTGAGGGCAGGAGCTTAGTCGTGCCTCAACTTGACACACTATGCTTTATTGACACCCATGGAAGGCCTGTCCCTTTCTGAACAAAAACAGAGAAGGACTGGATGGGGGTGGGCATAAGGGAGATGGAGGGAGGAAATGGGAGGAGGGGAGGGAGGGGAAACTGTGGCCAGGATGTAAAATGAATGAATAAATTTAATGCAAAAAAGAAATAAATTGTACAAATAAATAAATAAATAAATAAATAAATAAATAAAACTTTCTTTGAAAAGAAAACATTCACTTTAATTTTCATGCTTGGCTATGCTATATCTTCTGTTTATGTCCCTATTGTTTAATACATAGAGATATAGAGAAGCTTTGTTTCAACATTAGTAAAGACATTTTTCTTCTCTTTGATTTTTCTTTAAACTGACCATTCATAGTTTATTGGGGGGGGGTTGCCATCTTTCTCTAACTGCATTTGATTGATAGAGACTTACAATGTTAGTACCAGAGCTCTAAGTCAGAGTGACAAAAATGATGTAAACCAAAGGGAAGGTACTTCATGTCCTCAGAGTTAAATGTCTGCTTCAGAAGGACAAGGGAATGCAGTAGTTGCAACTCAGTCTCTGTTCACTCTCCAGCAGAGAGACGAGGGGGGGGGAGAAAGAGGGAGAGAGAGACAGAGAGAAGGGGGTAAAGAGAAACAGAGAAAGAGGGAGGGAGAGAGACATAGAGAGACAGAGTCAGAGAGAGAGAGAGACAGAGGGGGAAAAGATGGGGGACACACACACACACACGAGAGAGAGAGAGAGAGAGACAGAGGGGGAAAAGATGGGGGACACACACACGAGAGAGAGAGAGAGAGAGAGAGAGAGAGAGAGAGAGAGAGAGAGAGAGAGAGAGAGAGGAGAGAGGGAGGGAGGGAGGGAAGGAGGGAGGGAGGGAGCTAGGTGAGTGGAGAGCCTTAGAACCACCCTCATGTCCATACTCCCAGTGATGACAACAATGCCTGGCACTTTGAAAATTCACATAGAAGAAATGAACTCTTACTTTCCTGGTTCCTACTTTCTGTTGAAATGATAATCTTAGGTCTTTTGATCAAAATTCCCACGATGTGGTCAGTACATGGAAAAAACTAAAGAAAGATAGGGAACCTAGAAAAGCAGGTGCAAGAGGCAGAGCCTAGTTGTCAGCTGGAGGAATGGTGACATAAGGACAAGCAAGCAATCCAACACAGCCTACCAGAGTATCTGGAGCTCATGCATGCTAGGGCCAAGCAAGATGGACCAGATGCATTGTGGACGTTCTCTGAGTTCTCTATGCAAAGCCTGTTCCAGGAAACAAAGAAGTAGTGCCTACAATGGGAGTGGACCCTGCTGCAGTTGGCTGTAGCCCTCATCATCGGCACTACGATTTACATGAGGAGTAAGTTGGCAGTAGTGCTGCGGAGACTGTAGTGTTTGCCTGTCTTCTCTTACAGGCTGTAAGCTTCTAGGAAAGGATGCAGGTCTGGTGGTTGTTAATCCTGGTGCAAAATCCACTCTTTGTGGGGGTGGGATGGGGGCAGGGGTGGGGTGAAGGAGAAACCCAAAATTAACACACACACACACACACACACACACACACACACACACACAGAGACACACACAAACCCCAAATCAAACCAAAGAAACAAAAATGCGAGAAAGAAATTGCATCTTTTCCATCTTGAATATACCTATAGGGATGCAGAAAGAAGTAACTAGAATGTTCCCTTTCAGATGTGATGGATAGAAATCTTTATATATATATATATATATATATATATATATACTGAATGGCTAGTGGTAATGGCTTTGAAACCACATCTCATCTCCCTAACACTGGATTGATCCTCCAAGTGGCAGATTCATGCTCAGATAGGATCATTCCTCTCACACAAAGCAGTAAGAATTTGAACTTTAAATCACTGGCTGTGGGGATTTAAAAAGGGGCATTAGTGGCTGGAGAGATGACTCAGTGTTTAAAAGCATTTGCAGAAGTTTTTGGGTTTTTTTTGTTTTTTTTTTTTTTTTTTTTTTTTTTAGTTCCTAAGGCTGACACAGCAACTCACAACTGTCTGTAACTCCAGTTCTGGGAGATCCAACTCCCACTTGTGGCCTCTGAAGTCACTTGGCATGTTTATGGTGTGTATACATGCATGCAGAAAAACACTCATATACATCAAACAAAAGTAAACAAACCCGAGTAAATAAATATAAGGGACCAATGACTTCAGTTTCTGCTAGGGTAAGATCCTTTGATATTTTCTAATTGTAAGATCAATATATTCCTAATTAGACAACCTTCTAAACTTCCTCTAACAAACTCTTACGTGCTTATGTCAACTTGAAAGAAAAAAGCAAAAACAAAAACAAAACAAGTAACAGTTCTTGAGAATTTTGGCCATTAACTCATCTGGCAAATATGTGCGTGTATGTCTGTGTGTGTGTGTGTATCTGTATATTTTATTTTTAAATTTTTAAATTAAAATATATTTATGTCTGTTCTTCCTTACAACCCCTCCTAGGTACCTGTCTTGATTTGTCTTAAAATCATGACCTCTTTTTATTTAATTATTACATACATAGTATATATTTCACACACACACACACATACACAGAGATACCTAACTATAAAATACAACTTTCTTAGTCATGGTGGTGTTAATTGTAAATTGTATGTACCTGAGTTCAGGGCTGACCATTTGCTATTAGACAACCAATTAGGGGTCCCATCCTTGGGGGAAATCAATTCTACTGCTCTCAGCATCCTTTGGTTGCCTGCTTATAGTTCTTTGTCTAGGGATGGGGCACTGTGTGATTGATTTCCCCTTTCATGTCAGTGTGTCCATTAGTGGTGTACTTCTTCAGGTCTTCTTTAGGTAGCCATCTATTTATTTATTCATTCATTTTTGAAAAGGCATTTTCAAGTTAAAGTTAGGTATGTGGCGTTTGGTTGGTAGTTTGAGATTAGTTTCAAGTATTTATTTGCTTTGGGGTTATCTTTTCTCAGAACCATTCTGGGTTTCCTCTGTATCCCGAGTTAATGTCATGGTAGGGTTTCCCCTTGACCTTTTATCTATTTTTTTTTAATTTCCACTTTAGTTCCTTCCATACTGTGAAGAACAAGAAAGGGGAGTTCATTTGCAAGCTGAAGAACACTAATGTGGTCAAAGAAGAACATTTGATTAAGGTCTGCGGGTGGAAAGAAAAACCACAGCAACATCCACTGTGTGAATATTCTGTATCTACCTCAGGGTGTGATCAAATGGCTCTGCTAGAATTCTGGAGCCTGGTGGTGACTCCCCTATCCTGAGACATTAAACACCATCTTGTTTTTTCCCCCTTTGCTCCCTGACCCTGAAATGTTGGTTTGTCCCCCCCCCCACCAAGTTGTTTTCTGTTTCCTTTTAAGCAGATAATAGAAGAGTATTTTGAGATCAGCCCAGCGGCATCTACTGAATGTTACTTTGTACAAGAGAGCTACCTGCAGGTTATGGGCAGCCTGGATTCTCTGGTGTGCCTAGGATAACACATTTCTATGAGTGTGGGACTAGCCATCTGGTGGTCACCTTTCTGTCTCTTTATATCCACTTTGACTTTCATCAGATAGCTACCTCCCACCCTCATTTCTCTAAAGCAATCCTGATACTCCCCCGCACACACTCAAATACTATGCAATCAACACCAGGTACTTTCCTGTCACATAATCTCCAAGTTAGCATGTATAACATTTACTCTTGGCTGGGATGTGATGGTGCACACCTTTGACCTCTGCACTCAGGAGGCAGAGGTAGACATATCTTTATGAGTTCAAGGCCAGCTTTGTCTGAGTAGTGAGTTCCAAAACACCTAGGGCTATGTGAAGAGACCCTGTCTCAAACAAAACAAAACAACCCCCCTAAATTAATTCCTATACCCTTTTGCCTTTGGCTGAGTACACGTCAACTTGGCCCCAATCTCTCCTCTAGATCTGCCTCATCCCCATACTAAATTATTTTTCTTAGGTTGCTGGAAAATGAACTGGTGTAAGTGGGGAACTTTTAAAACATAGAAATTCAGGTTTTTGCAAGCCACAAATCACCCAAGTCTCCCTATAAAGGGGTGGATATGAACTTGTTCCTTAAATTCCCCCGCTCATGTGTTTAGTGCGCCATCTACTGGCCCAGTGTTACGGAAGGAAGGAGAGCCTGAGATTCCAGAAAGAGAAAGGCAGCTGGGGCTGAGGTGGCTTCCTCTCTGGGCACCACCAACTCGGTGATGTAACTATATTTCTGTTTTATTCCCTCACAGGGTGGGCACTGGTTTCCAATGCTGCGAACATGGTTGGGGATTTAATGGAATGCATGAGAATTCAAGGCAAAGAATGAAAAATTTCAAAGACCAAACTGAGAAAGGCAAAAGGTAAGCTGTACAATCACTTCAGAAAGCAGAACTCTAAAAGGATAAGCACTCCAGTAGGAGCAAATCCAGGAGATTCTTTGATGAAAAAGGGAAATGAATTGAGAGTATATGTTAAAAAGGAAAAGTGGGGGCAGAAAATGAAAGATGAAGGCAGGACACCACCCCACAGAACACCAGGTCTAAACCCCAAGAGATTTATTGAAACATGCCTCTGTCCAGCTATAAAGTGGTGGTGGTGATGGGGTCATCCTATTACTCCCCAGGTATGTTACCTAACAGAATATAGGAAAGCACCAAAGATCATTGAAATGCCTGGCAAACAGGTAGCTGTTATCAGTAGGGGGAAAGAGAAGAAAACAGCAACAACAAATAAGAGGAGGGAGAAGACTCAGGGAGGGTAGTGTGAGACACATCTGAAAATAATGGAAACAACACCGAGACTCTATCACTGGGCTCGGAGCATTGATCCACTTTATAGTTTGAATTGAAATCGGATCTGACTTTTATGCATTCACAGTGGTGCCCAGGGGACAGGACATCTTCCTCCTTGGTACCTTATGCACTCTAGACAATGAGAGAAGAGTGCTACATCCAAAGCTCCCTACAGGAATTTCCTCAACTCTCTGCTAAGCGCTTTGTATGCAGGGAAGGCACATGGATCTGGGAGAGATGGAGCTGACTGAAAGTTGCAACAGGGGATGAGGATTTTTACCCACTGAGAGAAGCTTACATGGTACCTGGGATGCCCCTGTTGGCGGCAGTTGCAAGAGCAACTGATGTTCTTAACCAGGGAGTCTGTCCAGTCCAGACCCTCCACATGTGTGTGTGTGTGTGTGTGTGTGTGTGTGTGTGTATAAAACATTTATTTTGTTTTGTATTTGTGTGTTTTGCTTGCATATGTGCATGTGCACTGTTTAACTGCCTGGTGCCTGTTCCACCTTACTTTTTTGAAACAGGTCTCTCTTTGAACCTGGAGCTTGTTGACTCAGCTAGACTGGTTGGCCCATGAGCTTTAGGAATCCAAGTGCCTCTGCTCCTTTCCCCCAGTGACAGGGTTATAGCCTTGGTGCCCAGTTTTTGTGTTAGTGCTGGGAATTTGGACTTGGGTCCTCATGGTTAAGAATCAAAGACTTTACTGGCTGAGCCATCTTCCCCACCCCACACATAACTACTTCTTGGAACTGTAAAAGATTGTAGATTCCTAGAGCATCTGGGGAGCTGAATATTGTAAAACACACACACACACACACACACACACACACACACACACACAGTGTTCACCATCTCGAGAGAAGCTGGGAGCCAGAATGCCCATTCCCTGATGTAATGTCCAACTGCAGTCTCAGGAGACAACAGCTTTGCCTGCATTGCTAACCTTTTACCGGCTTCCACCCATCCCAAGGAGAAATAAGGACCAAGTAACATGAGCCCCAATCAGCATAACATAAAAACAACTTAGTCATGTTTTCCATGGGCTTTTCCAACCCCAAACTCAAAGCATACAGCAGGCAAAAAGAGATAAAAATACATGCGTGGAACTATAAATAGACACATGCTGTCTGGATATGCATGGCCAAGTTCTGTGGTCCAAATGAGCAGCTGTCTCCAGGAAAACCAGTCAGGTGGGGAAACCTGAGGATTTCCTCCTTTCAAAGCACAGTGTGAGAATCGACAGGAAGGGAAACTGCCCTGATGGTTCGGTATGGAAGGGGTTAAGTCCTCAGTCATCCTATTCTGGAGTGATTTACGATGATGTGTAGAGTTTCAAAACTTTTCCCAGCCTCTCCCTTCTCACCAGGTTCACTGACTCTCCAGTACTGAAATGAGAAGGAGGCGTGTTTTGCTGATCTGTTAAATTCTTAGTGAAGTTTTCTTGATTTCCAGTGGCTGCTGTTGTTTGAGATTGGTTTGGACAAACCTGAGGTAGTCCTGACATTTCTGGAATGGAACCCAGATGAGGAAGAAGAAATAGAAGGAGAAGGCAAAAAAGGAGGAGAAAAAAAGGTGGGGAGAAATGAAGGGAGGAGAGGCGGAAGGAAAGGGGGAAAACTGCCCTTTTTTCACATTCTTCTGTTTTCCCTCAGCCTGGAAAACATATTAATCCCAGTGCCTTTACGCCCGGAAACAAAGGGACTCCACCAGACTGTGTGGGGAAAGGGTGATGAGAACGATCTTGGAACTCCACAGAGAGCAAGAGTGAGATTCAGAAATCACTAGGACTTCACTTTAAGGAAAATTCTTGTGGCAGCAAAGGACCAGCTCACACAGACCCAGGAGAAACTGCAAACAAATGGAGATACAGACCGCAACTTTCACCTCATCTCGCTGGACCAGAAGGTAAAAAGAGCCTCAAAGAAAAGGAATCAGCCCGGCAGGACAGGCTGAGCTTCCTGGGGCTGCTTTCTCAAACAGGAGCTGCAGCCCACCCCTTTGGTATTGCTCACCCTCCACAAGGAGACAAGAGGGCTAGAAGGAACCGATTTCATCTAGGAAAGCGTCCTAGGGACTAACCTTTCCATTTCTTTTGAAAGCCTCTGCATCCCATCTCCATGAACCACGATGTAAGTGTGCAATCTTTGCTTTTTGCTGTTTGCTTCACTGTTCAATGTTGTCATAAGTACAATGCCTGGTTTACACCGTCTCTGGTGCATCCAGAGCACAGCTGAGATAGTACAAGCATGCCTGCAGCCTGCCAGAGAAGCAAGGTTGGATTTCCTGCTTAACAACTGACCCTGCTAAGCACTGTCAATCGCAGAAGCTTGAAAGCACCAGGTCTCACCCTGTTTTGTCTCGTCTGCTCTCCCTCCTTTTTCTTCTCTAGCTATCCCTTCCCCCTGATCAAGACAGAGTGGTAATGCCCAGCTCTATTTGCAATTAATGATTTTTTTCTTCCCTCTCTCATACTATGATCCCTCTGCATTCCCAAGTGGATAACACAATGATGTGGAAAATGGGACCCCATTTCACCACCACGCTGTTGGCCATGTGGCTGGTGTGTGGATCAGACTCTCATTCCCCTGTCTTGGATAGAGACAGCCACACAGGGCGGAAAGTACCTTTGGCCTCTCCAATCAGCACTAGGTCAGCTCGGTATCTGAGGCACACCGGGAGGTCTGGTGGAACTGAGAAATCCACTCAGGAAGAATCAAATCTTCAGCCTTCCCAAAGGAGGAAGAGTGTGCCAGTGTTGAGATTAGCTCACTCGACTACGAAGCCATTCCCCTTAGGTGTCAATGGAGTACCAGTACCGGTCAGACCTGAATTGAGACCAATAGCTAGGAGCTCTCCGCGAGAGATGGTCCGGGATGAGGGGTCCTCGGCCAGATCGAGAATGTTGCGGTTCCCTTCTGGTTCCAGCTCTCCCAATATCCTGGCCAGCTTTGCAGGAAAGAACAGGGTGTGGGTCATCTCAGCCCCTCACGCCTCAGAGGGTTACTACCGCCTAATGATGAGCCTCCTGAAGGACGATGTGTACTGTGAGCTGGCAGAGAGGCACATTCAACAGATTGTGCTGTTCCACCAGGCAGGTGAGGAAGGCGGCAAGGTACGGAGGATCACCAGTGAAGGCCAGATCCTCGAGCAGCCCCTGGACCCTAGTCTCATCCCAAAGCTGATGAGCTTCCTAAAACTGGAGAAGGGCAAGTTTAGCATGGTGCTGCTAAAGAAGACTCTGCAGGTGGAGGAGCGCTACCCTTACCCCGTCAGGCTGGAAGCCATGTATGAGGTCATTGACCAAGGCCCCATCCGCAGGATTGAAAAGATCAGACAGAAGGGTTTTGTCCAAAAGTGTAAGGCCTCGGGCATAGAGGGCCATGTGGTCCAGGAAGGGAACAATGGCGGCGGAGGAGGGGCCGGAAGCACAGGCCTGGGCAGTGAGAAGAGGAAGGAAGACCCAAGAAGAGCCCAAGTCCACCCCACCAGAGAGCCTCAGAGAAAGCTGGCCAGCACCAAGGCAGCCGCTCCCCAACCTCCCCCAACCCCAAGGGCCACCACCCTTCCTCCTGCTCCAGTCACAACAGCCACTCGGGCCACATCCCAGACGGTGACAGTAGCTGCAAGACCTACAACCACGACTGCCTTTCCAACCACCCAGAGGCCCTGGACATCCCGGCTGCATCCCTTCTCAGTCTCCCACAGGCCCCCTGCTACCGCTGAGGTGACCACTGTCAGGGGCACTTCCGTCTCAGAGCAGCTCTACCCTCTAGCACGGAAAGAACAGAGGGAGAAGCCGCAGGCTACCAGAAGGCCCAGTAAAGCCACCAACTATGGGAGCTTCACAGTAGCCCCGCCCACCACCCTCTGGGAGGACAACACACGAGCTGTGGGCACAAGTCGTTCCCGCGACAACCGGACTGATAGAAGAGAACATGGCCATCAGGAACCAAATGTGGTACCAAGTCTTCACAAGCCAGCAAAAGGGAAGCTGCCCAAAAAGAAGGATAAAATTCTTAGCAATGAGTATGAAGCTAAGTACGACCCCAGCCGACCCACCACCTCTCAAGGGGAGGAGGAGCTGCAGGTGGACAGTGTTCCCTCCCAGAATGCAAAGGAGTCGAAAAAGCATGAAAAACTCGGGAAACCTGAGAAGGAGAAGAAAAAAAAGGGGAAGGGTGCGAAACCAGACAAGTTACTCAAGAGTGACAAGCAAACGAAGAAAGCCGAGAAAAAGAGCAAACAGGAGAAAGAAAAGAGTAAGAAGAAAAAGGCGGGTAAGACAGAGCAGGATGGCTATCTGAAGCCCACACCAAAGCAGCTCACTCCGAGTCCCAAGAAGTCAGTGAGCGACCTGCTAGGGTCTTTTGAAGGCAAACGACGACTTCTTGTAAGTAGTCTTTTTTGGCACATTTTCCTCACTGCTGAGGAGGGACATTGATGTGCCTGTTGTGTACATTTTGTAAAGTCACATCTTAGATGACAGAGCGGGGTTGAGCCTGCCTCATGTTCAGGGAGGATGGGGGTGGAGTGTGATGGCGCATGCACTTGGGAGGTAGACGAATTTCTGTAAGCCCTAGGTCAGTCTAATCTATGTAGTGAGTTGGCTGTTGTAGTGAGTTGGATGTTGTGATTCTCACAGACACTTTTTAAACCGGTGGGCAGATATACTGTCTTCAGGAAGGCTGCCTCCTCCATCACTAGAAAGAGCAGAAAGAATCCCAGGATGGCATGTGGGCTGAGTTCTTTGCTCTGTTTCCTAGAGCCTCAGAGGTGTGTAAGAATTTGGAGTCAGCTGTCAGGCTTTTATGGACATGGGTATTGGACCCATGTTGGGGAAAGGAGATAAGCAATCCCACTTCTGTTTTGTCTGCTGTTCTGAGTCCACTAATGTTGAGCGTACACATCCATCCCAGGAACCTTCACTTTGATCAGTACTTGCCACTGTCTGCAAAATGGTAAAAGGATATAGATAGATTGAAAGAAGGCTTTGGGCAGGAAAAAGCCAAAGCTAAATGGAAGGTCTTATCTCATCAGGGGACAGATCATGATTCCTCTTGTTTATGACAAGTTCATATTGGGTGAGTCAAGTCGTGAATGCTTTTCTTAGATATCAGTTGAGAGAGCCATGTCAGGCCATGATGACCATGCCCATCCTCCTGAACTCAGGACTAGACTCCTGGCCTGTATTCATTTTGCACACCAGACAGGCACCTTTCTCTAGGGCATTTCTCAAGAGTCTTTCAGTTTGTTTACAGTGACCTAAATTTGGATTAATGATCTGAGCAGAGGCACTCTGATGACATGTATTTTTAGTGGTTTCAAACTTTTTAAATGCACATTTGAAGTGTTAACCAGAGCAGATGCCTTTGTGGTATTTACTCTGGGTGGGGCATGTCTTGAATTTTTTTTTCATTCCCATTAATAGTGGTGTTAGGGGTTAGAACAAAACCTAAGGTCTGTCTGGCTGATTTTGAGAGAGAGAATGAGCGAGAGAGCGAGAGTGAGAGGGAGAATGAGAGAATGAGAGAGAGGAGAGAGAGAGAGAGAAAGAGAGAGAGAGAGAGAGAGAGAGAGAGAGAGAGAGAGAGAGAGAGAGAGAGAGCTCCCTTTGGTACTTCCTGTAAGTTGATGGCATTTTAAATCAGATTTTTCAAGTGACTATACACATTTAGGCAATCAGATGATAGGCTATTTGTTAAAGTAGTTTAACAGCTGCTTGTATATTCCCAGAATCCACAAACTGTTCCAATTAGAGCCATAAGAATCATTGATTCAAAGTAGAACTCTAGCCTGTACCTAGATGTTTGTCCAGGATCCTTGGAGCCAAGCTGCTCTCTTGGGAGCGTGGGAAAGCATTTCCACTTGGGCTGTTCAGCTCGCTGAGTACCTGGGACTTTGTCCAGCCCACTAAAGCACCCAGTTCTGTCCATTTAGACAACAAGGCAGGCAGAGAGAGCCTCATGGCTAGATTTTAAACACAGAAAGAAGTAATCAAGGGTAAAATGTCAGGATTGTAATTGTGCACCCGCCTGACAAATACTCTCATTGCCCTAAGAGGGTAAGTCAAAAGAAAGAGGTTTTCATACTCCATCGTGGTGTTAGCTGTGCCTTCAACTTCTCTTGCCTACTCCCTGCTCTCTGTGTTAGGGATCAGAATGCCCAGCTGGGACTTCTCGGCTTTTAACAGTATCTGTGCTCATAAATTGTTATCAAATGAAACTCAAAGGATGGCTTCTGCTGATGTCACACAAGGCAAAGCAGAAACCCAGACACTGAAATCGTGTTTGCCTATGTTGGCTCTTTGTAACTAGCCAGAGAGTCAGGTTTGTTATTAGAAAGAAAATCCCAACCGGACACAGTTCAGTCTGTCAGTCCTGCGTGTGACTGACTGATCATATCACAGATGTGTTTTCTGAAGTGCTAATGATGTATGAAGAGAGGATGGAGTAGAGAAAATGAGATGGAACTACTATGATGTCAAAACAATGCTCCTGGGTGAGAGGCATTACTTGTGCATGAATCCCCTCCCACTCACTTTTTCCATGTTATTCAGGAAGTGTGGTGATTCAGTTAGCATTCATTAAGGCTGAGCAATTTGGAACTGTTAAAGTATGGCGGAGAACACTTACTTCTAGCCTCTACTTAAAGGGATATGGTCAACCTATGGGTGGGTTTGCATTCCAAGAAATGGTGTGGACTTTCTGGCTCATTTATCTAGCTTCTCAGTAACTGGATCCCTAACTGTAACTTGTTGTAAAAACCTGCAGTGCTTTGCATTCATTCATACCACTCTTCAGAAGTAAAAACATCCCATAATTGCTCTTTAACCGATTACACAGGGAAATCCTAGCAGCAACTGTGTAAGTTGTGCTTGAGCAAATGGTTTCCTCAAGGACGTCAAGCGCACTGCAGACAGATCCAGGTGCTGTGCTCTCAAGCCAGAGAGGAACCCTTTAAAAACCCTCTGCCTTTCAGGTTGTTAAAAAGAGCAGATTCTTCGAGTAAGAGACTTTGTTGAAACTTCATGGTTTTGTTCTCACAATTCCTACAAGGAATGACTAATGTTCCCCTCTTACCAAGATGGGAAAACACACTTTTAGATTCCTTGAGGTTTTTTTTTGTTTTCCAAAACAGAGTTACTCTGTAGCTTTGGAGCCTGTCCTAGAACTCGCTCAGTAGACCAAGCTGTCCTCAAACTCACAGAGATCCACCTGCCTCTGCCTCCAGAGTACTCTGATTAAAGGCATGGGCCACCACAGCCTGGTTTATGTTTGCCCAAGATGAGTAGCTATTATGTAGCAAGGAACTTGTATTTATTCACTTTCAAAGTCAATCCACACTCCAACCTCCTTTCCATTAGGTGTGAGCCTTGGGAGGTATATGTCGCAAAGTAAATGGGAAATTGGAGAATAAAATTATTCATTAATAAGTATGAACATTTAACACTTCATTTTGGGGTTAGTAAGATGGCTGAGCAAGTAACAGTGTCTGTTGCCACGCTTTACAATCTGAGTTCAGTCTTCATAACCCACACGGTGGAGAGAACCATCTCCCAAAATTTGCCATCTGACCTCCACATGCATCACACACTGACATGCCCCACATGCAATAAATAAACAATATTATTTCTTAAAACTCCCATTTTATAGTAAGTGCAAACGAGGTGTCACTGCCTTTGCTACACAGCTCAGCTCTGTTATCATCCAGACAGCTGGTGGAGGACAGTGGATTGAATCCACTTTCTCTCCCTTCAGTCTGCTGCTTGCCCATTTGGGCTTGGCTACAGAGACAGTGAACAGCTGTTCATCACTAAACCACTGATCCTTGTGGAGGATAGCTAACCAACAGTCGTTTGGTGGCTCTGAGATCCACCTAATGTCAGCTCACAGGAGCTTCAATATGCTGAACTACGTGAATTCAAGCTCAAGCCTTAGCTTTCTTTGACAGTGAAATATCCTACACTCCAAATGGGTTAATGTTTTCAGCTCTGCCACAGAGACTTGGAAATGGAGATAGCAATCGACTTACTTGGTTTAGTTTTAGAAAAGGATTTAAAGTTCTATTTTACAAGGCAGACTCCAAGGCTAAAAGCTAGTTTATGGAATCCTTTAAAAATCTAGTGTTTAGAGCCTCACACAGTACTTAGACCAAGCAAAGACTGAAAATATTTCAAAACTTTCCCCAGCATCTTGGGATATCTGTTTTGCTCTCTTTGCGTATACAACCAGTTTCATTCTCCTTTTGGACTCATTGACCCAAAAATACTATTGGAACTGAAACACAAGTAAGATCACAGCACAACTGTCAATTCAGGACACATGCCCCGAGTTATCGCCGCTAAGATGGCAAGAGGCCAGATGATGAGACCCTGCACTGAAGAATACTGTGGTGTTCCTTCTAGGAAGAAAAAACTAGAAACAGTTTCCATTTTAAGCACGGTTAGACATGCTGCCAAAGCTAGAATATAGTTGTGACAAATGTCAACACACAGGGAAAGGCTCTGACATGTCAGGTGATCAGCTGCCCCGCCCCCTGCCTGTTCCCCTGCAAACTCCATCAGCAGATTAAGTGTATGGAGAAGGTTTTCCATCTGGCTTATGGGCTTTGCCTAGATATATTCATAGTCAGAGATCCTCATGTTTCTGAGTTCCCCCTGTTCCTAGTATGGATAGCTTGTGGAATGTGGACAAGTCAGGAAGGATCACAGGATGTCTTCAGGGTCTGAGATCTCAGTGCCTTAAGGAACTTGATGTCAGCATAAAATATGTATAAAAGAGATACAAAATTTCCATGCAAGCTGTGCAGACAAGTGGAACTGTAATTAAAAGGAGTGAGTGTCTGAGATATGGTAGTAGGGGAGAGGCTAGAGGACATGGATAAACACAGATGGTAGGAGAGTGGGTGAATTAGTCAGAAGCAACACACATGAATGTGTTTGGATACATAGCCCTGTACAAGTTTCTGTGTATACTGTTCAATTCTTGAGACTTTATGAGGTTTTCATAGAGGTTGTTGGAGGTAAAGATGACAAAGGTGAGAAGCCACAGACTATGGGGTTTAAGTAAGACAAAAACACCAGGCCTCCCACTTTGATGGTGTGACACTCTGTCTCCCACTTTCCTCTGTGACACTCTGTCTCAAAGTTGAGAGTGATCTGATTAACAGTGCTAAGTAGAGAGGGCACCTACGCCTGGGGAGAGAGCCTGCAAAGCCAGAAATCAGGAGGTGACTCGTGCAACATGAACATCCCCTCTCTGTCCAGTTAAAGCATCCCTGGGCAAAAGCTCCAGGTGAAAATAAGCCTGGGAGCATTCCCTTTGTCTGGGATTCATGCTGGGCATCCATGGCCTGGCGTTGCTGTGTACAAATGTGGAAGAAGCTGGCATGCAGGGGAGGAAGGGCATCTCTGAGATTACATATTGTCTGAAATTCTTAATTATACATGCCCCAAAGGAGGAGAATGGAGGAAGCTTGGAGAATTCTTAAAATATGGCCATGGACCGCAGGGCTCCATGACAGAGAATGAGGCAGTGAAATGAAGCCTGGGTATGGATATGGAGTGAGAGGATAGTAATTATCATTCGTCTAGTGTCTGGAAGCTGTGCAGATATCCTAAATATGGGATAGAAGTTTAAAATCATGGACAGCTGACCTTTTTATCTTTGTTTTCACTGTTTTATGCTCTCACTTAAACATTTTGTCCATTCCAAAATGGTCTGTTTATGAGCAAAGACATGCCAAAAAAAGGGAAAAATCTAGACTGTGCCAAGTTAAAATAAATTTTAAAATTCTTCCTTCCCTATTAAGATATATATAGCTAAATAAAAACAAACTAACAACAGAAAATATGACCACTATATCTTTTTAGAACCACCCTAGTTTTTTTCTTAAGGTTAAGTCTAAATCAAAGAATATATTTTAGATAGTATGTAACATTTTAATACTTTTTCTCATGGAGATTACATCTTTTAAAACATATTTCCTGACCAATATGTCCATATGAATAGGCATGAAACACAAAATCAAAAATGAATTGAAACATGTCCACTTAAAATTATAAACTAAGGTATTTTGTCAAGCACTGAGATTTCAGCAGGAAAAGTTTATAGGCATCATCAATAATCAACTCTGGTGAATAAAATATATAAACAAGATTAATTTGGAGCCAAATTTACTGGCCACTTTTGATTAAAAAAAAAACAAAAACATATTTGACATAGAAATTTTTCCCACCAAAAATACTAACCTGGTAGACACAGACTTTAAGAAGAGTTTATAAGTTTTGGGTAAATAGAAAAGTGGCTGTAAAATTTGAATATGGCCAAATGCCAGGAAATGTTTACAGAAAATAATAAATACCTATAGGGGCTTGCTCCCAAGCTCCGTGGTGAGCCAACAAAGGTTGCCTGCACAGGGCTCACTGGTGACACCTGCCATGGGAGTTCTCCTGGCTCCAGGAGATCAACAAAGACCTGATCATCATCTAAATACAGCTTCATGTTCTCCCACTTTCAGAACAAGCAAAGTATTGCTAACCATTCTTGGCATGTGGAAATTAGTTTTGGTTTCAGCTTAGAAAATCTCAACACTGGAGGAGGTTCCGAAAAAGGCAACTGAAAATGATCAAAGGATCAGAGAAGTTTTCCTGTTAGGAAGGCTTCAAAGCACTGAGACATTCTTAGAGGGTACAAGAGAACCTAGATAATTAACTAAATACATATACAGGCAACTGTACATGCATACTCATACAAGAAACATATGTACATTCATACATACAACCAAAGTTACTTATTTTAACCAAAACAAAATGAGATACAGCTCCCCAGATGGCTAGAAATCAAAATACCTCTGTTGTACCTTTTCTTCACAAGTCAAGAGTCATAAAACATGGATGAAAATCCCAGATTTGGTTTAGAGAGAAGGCCAAAGTAAAACAGTTAAAGTTATACTGATGGGGTAGGCCTGGACTCTAGTATCAGAATCCCCCTCCGTGGTCCCAGTGGGAATGTCATCTGTGTGGCAAAATATATCCCCCAAAGCCATCATAAAACTGTTTGCAAGGCTGCCTAATAAAAATTCTTATCCACAATGTGCAAGACTGGCTGTGAAACACTTTCACTGTTGTGGAAGTGAAAAAAAAGATTGAATTACCCCGATTAGTTAGTTAGGATAATGGATATCAAAATGAAGAAAGGCAAATAATTATTGCATGTCAGATATTCATGGAATGTGATGGACTTGAAGAATAAATATTTCAGTGTGCTGACAAATAGAAAAACCACAGCACAAATGAAATGAAGGCAAATTAGAGAACTGAGTAGAGACATATAAATTATCTGGACTAGTTTTTATTTTACCTTAAAAAAAAAGAAAGAGGGGAGAAAGAAAGGAAGGTAGGAAGGAAGGAAGAAGGAAAAAAGGAGGAACAAATAAAAAAGAAAGGAAGGAGGGAGGAAAGTAAAGAAGGGAAGGAAGGAAGGAAAGAAGGGGAAAGGAAGGAAGGAAGGAAGGAAGGAAGGAAGGAAGGAAGGAAGGAAGGAAGGAAGACTGTCTAATTGGTACTTTGGGTATTGATTATACAACTGTCTAAGGAAACAGTTTACAGTTTAGGTGGCCTCTGCCTTCAGTTGTCTTGGGGTTTGGCTTCATGGTGATCTGAGCACTATGAACTAATACTTACTTGCTTGTCCTCCCCTGCCTCTAGCTGATCACCACTCCCAAGGCTGAGAACAACATGTATGTGCAACAGCGGGATGAGTATCTGGAAAGCTTCTGCAAGATGGCCACCAGGAGGATCTCTGTGGTCACCATCTTCGGTCCTGTCAACAACAGCACCTTGAAAATTGACCACTTCCAGCTAGGTGATCTAAATTATTTTATAGTTTTGTCTTCTGTTTGTTTTTGCCTCTTATCTGTGGTGGGTCAGTTGTTATGGGATTGGAGGAGAGCAAAAGAAACATTGGGATGTCTGGAGATCCCCTGGTTATGACAACAGAGATAATATCTTTCTGTTTGTTTGCCTGTCTATCCATCCATCTGTCTGCCTGTCATTCATCTGTTTGTCTGTCTAGTCTACCCATCCATCCATCTATCTATGCAGCCAGGAACTCTGGCTTAAGATGTTAGCATTGTAAAACAAAGATATGTAGTACTTTTCTTTTTAGTCAGAAGGGTGTTGGGAATGAGAGAGTATTCAGCCCCTTTCTCTTAGGTCCTGGGTCCTCTTTCCTTTGAGTATCACCAGTCAATATACCTACATGCTTTATGATTCAAGTGATTCATCTAATGTGGGGACCTGCCAGACCCCTAGATGCTGGCAGGCTTGGAGAGGGAATTAGTTAGAGTTAGAAACTGTTAGGCTAAATAAAAGTCACTGAAAATACGGATTGAACTTTACTCAAATCCTTTTGGAAAGAAGAATTTGGCTGAACTTTGGAGTTTTCACAATTTTTCATATTGATGATGTGTACAAGCTGTGTCATGGAACACAGCTGGCCTCAGGCAGCTGAGTTGCAATTCACAGCAGTTCCCATGGGTATGCTGCAAGAGTAACTGATTAGTTAGCCTCACATTCAGAAGGCACCAGAGGCAATGGCTTCTTGTATAAATTTTTTTATGCATAAAACATTTTATGAAACAACTTCGTGTGTGTGTGTGTGTGTGTGTGTGTGTGTGTGTGTGTGTGTGTGTGTGTGTGCATTTGTGATTTTGGTCACTTTTACCCCAAATTACCCTCTCTTATACACCTCCCTCTCCCACTGAAACTCTTCTTCCTGATAAAGTTTTTATCCTTTGGAAAATCTTTTCTTTTTTTCTCAAATCCATGTCTTTCCATTCACAATTCAGACCATGCACAATGGCGTAGGCTGGGTTGTACATGTGGTAGGTTTATTCTGCCTCCTCTTTCTATACAGTTCCTGGAAGAACACAGCCTGTGGCAAGCACAAGGAGGCAGAAAAATATTTTCTTAAATAATTAAAGCTCTTTGGGTTCATTATTTATATTTCATTATCCTATATATTTTCCATTGATCATATTTCTTCTGAAAGTATATGAAAATATTAATATTTACACAAAATAATATAACATAGCTCAGAATTTTTCTGATGCAAGCTCTCGATACAAATGACACATCTGTCACACTTGTCACACTTATGATGTCAACTTGATTTGCACATGGACTAGTTTTCTAAACTATATATACACTTTTGATTGTGACAACAATACCATAAGGTCTATTGTTCTAACAAATGCTTTGATATAAAATGTAGTGGTCTAAGTATAGGCACAATGCTAACAAATAGTTCTCATTATCTCACTATCCTCTGAGGTGGATAAACAAAGGACAAATAAATGCCATGCCTCGTCATAAATCACATGGATCAGTAACTGATTTGTGAACTCTGTCCCTCTGCTGTGTATACATTTGGGGGAGGGAATAATGTCCTTAATCAACAACAACAGCCAGATGTGGTGACACACACCCTTAGTCCCAGTACTTAAGAGGCAAAGGCAGATGTGTATCTTTGTGAGTTAAGGACAGCTCAGTCTACATGGTGAGACTCTGCCTCAAAATAATCAAATAAAACCAAGAAACAAAAGAAGTATCTGTGAAGGTCAGTAAGTCCACAGCCAGAGTTACAATTCATTTGTTATGTGATCTTGGGCAGGTTAGCTCTTAAATCTTTAAACAAATAGAACCTACTTTGCAGGATGTGGTGATGATGAAATAAGATTGTGCCACCACAACATCCCTGCTGATAATAGGTACTATTCTTGTGGCCATCCTTATCACCACCATTGAGTCAGGTAGCAGTGTCGAGATCAAATGAGCTGCCACAGTTGTTGCCAGGAACACAATTGCCATTGCTTTGTGCTAATTACATATTGCTGACTTGCAACTGTTCTTTCAGGTCAGATTTCATTAGTTCTCTTGATGATAAATGAGCAGCCCAAGAGAATAATAACAGAGAGGCATAGTTGGTGGTTAACAGGGATTCAAACTATTTGTTTCCTGGAGTTTCACATAGTCACTTGAGCCAGCAGACTTCATGATACTCCAGATGTCTGGAGAGGAAACAGGCATTCAATCCAGCACAGACTGCTGCTGGCAGGTGATAAAAGTCCTCCTCAGCCAGGTGTTCTCAGTGTCAAATATGCTGCTTACCAGCTCTGCCACTCTGTTCCCCTTCCTTAGTTCAGAGGAGTTTGGAAAAGTCATTACGTCTTCAACTTCAATCTTGGCACAGTCATATTGTTAGCATCTGGTCCCGCCTTGGAAATTTTTTAGCATTGTTCTGGTGTTTTCTAGAAATCTGGATTGAATGTGAGCTGTAGGGGGCTGAGATTTTGTTGTTGTTGTTGTTGTTGTTTTGTTTGTCTGAGTTATGGAAGTCAGATCTTGTAGTTTGCATCTCTGTCACCAAGAGTGATTTGGAGGGTCTCTTCACCTAATTCCTGGAAGGCCCTCCCCTGTCTGTGTTGTGACCCAGGTTACCCTTATGAGAAAGGGTTGTAGCTCTTTCAGCCAAGACTGGGAGTCAGTTATGGGAAAAGAAAACTTGGCGTGCACCATGGTCTCAGTGAACCAAATCTCAGCTTTGTCTGATTTTCAGCTGGAAGACTGTCCAGTGGCTTTACTTCTCCTTAAATATGAAGTGAGTACTGTGTGTTTCTCCCGAGTTTTGCTAGGCCTTGAAAGCAGATGCTGACAACCAGACACAGTGTAGGCTGCCCTCAACCACTGGTTCATCTTGTTAAGGCGATTGTAACATCTGTTGTGGGTCTACGAACACTAAGAAACTTAATGTTTCAGACATGAGTCTAAAGAAAGTCACGAGACTCGTGCAAACTCCAGTACCCTTATGGGTTTGCCAACACAGACGTATGAGATGCTAAAATGCATTCATGTATAAAGGCATTCTTTATTGTTATTATGTAAAATGTCACTATAGCATAAGAATATTGTATATAACAAGTGAGAAGAACATAGATTGGTTAGATCGGAAGAAGTTGCTGGGTAATCGTTCTGTATTAAAGGATAAAATGAGGTAGAATATAGCAGGTAGGAATTTTTTATTCCTAGAAAGATATAAACTTGGAAAATACTTTGACGTGGGTATTGGATCCCCAAATATTAAGGGCTAAAACACAGGGAATACTTTAAATTTCCTTCCACTCTCTCTTTCCCTGTCCCTCCCCCACCCCTGTGTGTGTGTGCATGTATGTGTGTGTGTTATGTGCAGATGCCTCACCCTACCTGAGTGTGACTCCATTCAGAGGCCATCAGAAGACATCTGATGTCTCCACTTTATTCTTTAGAGACAGGGTTGTTGTTGTTGTTGTCGCTCTTGAGGAACGTGAGCATAACTGGAACCATAGGTCCCAGTATCTGCCTGTTCCACACACTGACACTCAAGTGACAGGCTTTTACATGAGTTCTAGGGATTTGAACTTAAGTTTTCATGCTTGCACAGCAAGTGCTCTTGTCTACTGGTCTACATCCCAGCCCCGACAGCGTTTTCTGAAGGAATGAGTGTTTAAAGGTAATTAATAAAAAGGATGTAGGAAAACTGATGGGTGTGGAATACATTGAAAAGAAGAGACAACATATAAATTGTTTATACCAATAAGAATGAAAGAATACATTCTAGCCTAAAATAGTTTTGTCTTCAGTTTTATTGAAGAGAATTATGCTATATGATGAAGCTTACAATCATCAGTATCCTTAATGACCACCAACCTGCTTTCCTTTTGAGGCAGTACAGAAAAATCAATCTTCTCATGTCAACTGTTGTTTTTGTTGGTGGTGACAGCATCTGGCAACTGCCTTTTCTAGACCTCACCACCCTTAGTAAGGGTCTGGGTGAGTGGATTTCCACTGTCTAGGTGCTTATGCAGTCTCAGATTATCAATAATATCTATATAGGCTACAAAGCCTGACACTCATTCACTCATCTAATTCCACTACTCTCTACCTTTAAGGTCAAATGTACCAATGTTAAGATCAACCCCAGATAACCTAGGGGGATAAAAGCACATAAGTCAAATGTGTAAAACGAGTCATTGGAGAATGTAGTAGAAATGTAAGTAATTCTCTGTCAAAGGATGAGCTGATAAAGAAAACATGGTATATAAAACCCAAAGGAATTTTAGTAACCATTAATAAAAATGAAGTTTGAAGAAAAATAGATGCTAAGCAAAATAAGCCAGACTCAGAAAGATGACTAAACATTTTCTCTCATATGCAGAGGCTGAATTTAAACTTATATGTGTATGTGTGTGTGTATATAATATATATATATATATATATATATATATATATATATACATACATAAAAAGATAGACTCTTACAACCGACATAATCAGGGATAATACCATAAATGGCAGAAAAAAATTCAAATAGTAAGATTTTTAATGGAGAAACCTTGGAAAACAAAGTTTGTATCATTCTAATTTTAGAAACTGAGGTTTTCTATCTGTATCTAACTTTTGGAGGAATTGGTATATTTTATAACATTTATATAAGAAGTTATATATAGATGGTTCTAGAATCTATGTGTGGTCCTTTCATCCTATTACTCCCTGCCCTCTGTAGGAAACTGTGTGTACAATTTCATCTTTACTCATTTGTGCTTTTTTAATGAAATTATAAATTAATATAAATATCTATTTTCTATTTGTTATGTATAAATATATATTGGATATATAACACACATATAGATACACACACATATATATATACCTATATATGTATAATGTATATGTACACATACATACAGATACATGCATACATTTGGAGAGAGAGTCACTAAGTGGCTCAGGGTATCCTGGAACTAACTCTAATCCATGTTGGCCTTGAACTTATCATCCTGCCTCAGCCTTGTGGGATATCAGATGTGCATGATCAATTTGTTGAGAGAGGCCATAGTCATGATATTGAAAATAGAGAGCTGGAGCATAGTGTATGGAGGAAGTCTTAATAGATCTATTAATTAAGATACATGGGGTCCATAACATTAATGGTCTTATATTCTATGCTACTAATTTCGGGTCTCGTCTGTGAGATAGCGTTCTATCCTTTGAGTGCATTACAGTTAGTTAGGAACACTGCTAAATGCAGCCCACTTGGCCTTACTATGAAGGATTCTAATTTGATTGGTCTGGATCCAAAAACTGTAATGGTAAGTTTCCAGGAACAGTGATGACAGTAGCCGATGCATTCCACATACCAAGAAACAGCTAATGGAGACAGGAGTGCTGCAGTCATAGTAGGAGGTGAAATGACCTCAGCATTTATGGCTTTAGAGATGCAAAGTGCAGCTCCTCTTGCTTCCAAGGAAATAATTAAGTCCATGATGGTCAAAACCATGAGAGATCATGGCCTATGAAATAGATTTCAGTCACCTTGAATGATATGCTGTGATGTGAAAGAGATTATGTGAACTTTCATAGTGCTAGGACAAAAGAAAACTCATAAATCAACACGTATATCAACTACACTGGTGGTGAGATCTTGTTAGTAGTTACAGTAGATCACAGCAATCTATTCTACAAGTTTCAGGTGTGTGTGTGTGTGTGTGTGTGTGTGTGTGCATGTGTGTTCTAATGTATGCCAATATGTATAGCAACCAGAGGTTGATGTCAGATTTCCTCTTTACTCTTCATCCCTTTTCTTTTCTTCTTTTAAAGACAGGGTCTCAGTGTGTAGCCCTGGCTGTCCTATTCATAGACCAGGCTGGCCTCAAACTCACATAAATCTGCCTGCCTTTGCCTTCAGAGTGGCTTGGATTAAAGGTGTGCACTTCCAGGCCTGGCCTCCCCACCTCAATTTTGAGACAGAATCTCTCATGGAGCCTTGCTTGCTGATTGGCTAGACTGTTGAGCTAGGACATCCTCATGCTCAGCTTTTTATGTGGGGACTAGAGATCCAAATCCAAGTCCTTATGCCTGCGTGGCAAGTACTGTACCAAATGAGTCATTGCCTCAGCGCCAGATGTTATCTTTTAACATTCTTAGCTTTAGGGTTGGTGCAAGCCTGAGATCTGCTGAGTAACACATTCCAAAAGCTTTACTAATCGTCAGATGTTAGGTCAAGTACATTTGGGAGCAAGTGGATATGAAGAAAACTAAAGCTAGCCCGAGATAATTTTGTCTCTTAAATTGCAACATTCCATCTCTGCACAGCAACAGCAGTCTAGTCACTCATCATTCATCAGTCAATCAGGGTCTGCATACTGTCCTGCACAGAAATGGCTTCTTTAGAAAACTTCTGTTCACAGCCTGAACTTGGGGGAAGGTGAGAGGTAAAGGAACAGTGAATGCCACAGGGAGAAAGCAGTCACCGGTAATGCCAAGCACACATTCGCTTAATAGCTCACAATTGAAGCTAATTTTTTTTTAATGTCTAACGTCAATCAAATACATGAAGAAATGTATTTACTGTAATGCAACCTAAATTGGGCCACTGGCTTTTGGGATGGGGATTCTTAAAGGATGAGGAAGCAGGCAAACAAACCATTTCTAGACTAATGGTAAGAATGTGAGACAAAGTTCAAAATTTGGGCTGGCCCATTCCTTGACAATCCTAAGTCCAAATATCACAAAGCAGATGTGGATCTGTGAGTCATTTTAGCTGGACCAGGAGTATATGAATGGTTTCCAGAACTTCCTTAAAGAGTGTCTACTTGTGGCTTTCATGGGACTTCATGAGGACTAGAGAGTTTAGACAGATGTGGACAAGTTTAAGAGTCTATACTTTCTGTATTGCTTCCCTGACTGAAGAGCATTATTAGCCCAGCTCTGATTTGCACAGAATGCAGGGATAGCAGAGATTGGTGGCTAAAACAGGCGCCATAGACAGGAGGTGGCCTCACACGTACCTTCCTCAGAATTTGCCCTGCTATGGACTTGCCTCCATCCTTCTTCAAGCCAGCGTGCATCAGAGCTTTCATTGTTTCCCTTGGGCAGATATTTTTTTCTCCTCAGGCCAAACATGTAGACATTTCAGTAGCCTGAGAGTGCAAAAAAATGTTTTAGTTCTAATGTTTGGCTGGATTATTTCTGAAAACATTTTGCTGGAGGGGAGAAACCAGATTGTGAAATCGGTGTTTTGCCAGTAAGAACAGAGTTTGTCTTAGATCTTGAACCAGGGCCCTCTTTGCTAATGATTTGTAAGGTGTTTGTGTAGCAGAGTGGTCTCCACGTGAAAAAGCTGTGTTGTCTGAGACCTACCCTCATTTTACTTCTAGTTAGCAGTGTGGACTTGAGTAAACCAGTCCTCTTCTCTGTCTCATAGTCTGTTACAGTATTTGGTCCCTGAGAAAGAGATGTTTGAGTTTTGAACCTAAGGAGGTGAATAGAGTTAATCCTGTCCCAACATTCCTATGAGGGAAATGAATGCAAGAATGGACAAAGGGTAAATTTTTGTTTGTTTGTTTCTCTGTTTTTGAGACATGGTTTCTTTGTGTAGCCCTGGCTGTCCTGGACCTCACTCTGTAGATCAGAGTGGTCTCAAACTCAAAGATCTGCCTGTCCCTGCCTCTCGAGTGCTGGAATTAAATGTATGCACCACCACTGCCTAGCTCAAAGGATGAATTTTGAGCTCTAAAGTGGTTGACACTCATTTTGAGGTGAGAGGAATGCCTTTTATACCTACTATGCCCACCCGACCTCACACCCACCATTGCACTTGACCTGTTCTTTGGCAAGGGTGTGACTGGGGGAAAGGTGGCTCTTTGTTAGGAAGAGCAACTCTCAGGGAGGGGAGTCCAGATACAATGGAACAATATCTACTACTGTTCCTTAGATTCATGCTCAGTGTCGTAATGGAGCAAAGATGTGCAACCCTCAGCAGCATATTATATTAAAAAATCCACTTGGTGACAACTGTTCAGCTACAGTGTTCAGCTGGTCTGGGTTGGTTAGGTTTGTGTATATACAGGTACTCAGCTACATATCAGCCAGGTGAAATATGCTGACCTCATCTGGGATGCTTTTATCCTCAAGGTGAAGGAAGTGGCTATAGGATGATCTAGGATGGCCTTGGCTGAAATAGTACCAGGTTGAGTTGCTTGATTTATACTCAGCAGGCTAGTGTGAACATGTCCTCATGTCCATTGTAGAGGCAAGAATCATCACGTGCATAGCTTCCTTCATGTCAGCTGTATTAACAATTTACTGGTACACATGAGTCAGAATCACAAGGCAAGGATAGTTCAAGCCATTCACCATGAGTGATGGAGGGGATGCAATTTGAGCAAGGATACAGGTAGTACAAAGAGGGTTAAGAATTGGGATCGTTGAAAAAAAATAACTGTTACATTTCCCACCTCTCTTTTCTTGCAGCCACTGACTTGTTTTTCAACTTTGCCTGTTAGGTATTAATAATCTGATTTTGGTTCTACTTAGAGCTTAGACTGTCAAATTCTACCCAAGCTACTGATCCCTAAACCTATCACCAGCACAGGAACAACTCAGAACTAGTGGTAAATATTTTATTGGATAAATAAAACCAAAAATGAACATATGTACAAGGTGAAGCCAGTGAGATGATTCAGCATGCAAAGACACTTGCCACTCAAAGTCTGGTGATGAGTTTAATCCCCACAGCCCATGGAAAGGTGGAAATAGAGAACAGATTGCACCAACCTGTTCTCTGACTTCCAAATACACATCACAGTATAAACACCCACTCATACACATCATGGACATGGACACACAATACTACTACTACTACTACTACTACTACTACTACTACTATGACTATTACTACTACTACTAATAATAATAATAACAAACTTTTTAAAAGAGTTCAAGGCCATCTTCAGCTATTGAATGAATTAAAAACAAACCTGAGCTACTTGAGGCTCTTTTATTTATAAACATAAATAAAATAATAACAAAACCCCTTAAAATTATAATTGCTAGATGAAGATAAAACCTATTTGTAAAGCTTTAGAATGCTAAATGCAAAGGACATTTTTATTTTTCATAGTTTTATTAATGTATAATTATGTATAATAATGTATGATCCAATTAGTTTAATTAGTATTCTTTACAGATAAATGGGTGAGAGTTTGTTTGGATGAACATGGGAATCTTATCAATGTCTACATTGAGGAAAATTGTCTCTCCCTTATCCTCATCATTAACTATAATAAATCTTGATAGAGCAGCAGCAGAATTGCCAATTGGTGACTAGTTCATGGGCACCATCTTGGGTAGGCAATCATGCTGGCATTTTCTTTTGTCTTAATTGTTTTAACCAAGAATAGCATCGTGCTGCACATTTAATTCTGCAACTTACTTTCTATGCTGAAGAAAATACATTCAAAATAAACAAAACAACTGCATCAATATAACAAGTTTTAACTAGTATATATTTTGCCAACAACAACAACAAACTGTATAATTAAAAAACAATAGATATATAGTCTATATAATATGTCCTATCACATACTTTTTCATTTTTTTCAGACAGTCCTTGGTCCTCATACAGCTCCTTAGGCCCTGGGTCTATGGACCACCTCCATGAAGCACTGTTGCTATTTTGGAAAACAAAATAGAGTTCTTTCTACTTGTACTTTGTTTTGGAGACATCAAGCTACTCATTTATGTTTTTTCAAGTAGCCTAATCAAATTAATCAACGTAACAGTTTAACTGTAGTTGTCCCATTACCAGGAAGATAATGGATATTATGTTCAGTTTTAATCTCATTTTCCCAAGATAATCTCTAGTGAAGCATAGTACTTTGGTGCTACTCCTTGTGTGAACACATTGATATCTGATATTCTTTGTGCTAATATTTATGTTGTCACATATTCACTAATTTTATTTGTTTTTTTATTTATCCTTAAATATGGTGATTATTTTGAAGACACAATTCAGGCAGAGTTCAGGGAAACACTAGTCTGTTTTGAAGAGGAAGTAAGTGTAGAAACCTATTCATTTACCATGGAGTTGAATACTGATTAAACCCATGGTGACCTGGAATATCACACTACACCCACACACTTAGGGTGTGCCTGCAAAATGGCACTGCAGATTGAGAGTCTTCTATGAAGACTTTTTGGCCTGAATTCAATTCCTTTACCCCTCAGGTGGCAGCAGAGAACTGACTCTTGTGAGAACCAACTCCTGAGAGTTGTCCTTCACACCCAGGCTGTGCCACACACACACATGAACCCCTACCCCCCCCCACACACGTAATGCATTTAACCTACTGTTTGTCTAAGCTGTGATGCACATGGAATGCATTTAACCTACTGTTTGTCTAAGCTGTGATGCACAACAGAGTAATACATTATGCTACAGATAAAGCTGTTATCCGTGATCAAATGGATTCTGGATCCTTGACATCATGAGAATATTAGGAAAAGATCAAAATTCAAAGCACTGCTTCTTTAATGGATATCACTTTTACTCTATCATATTAAAAAAAACATTAAGTTAAACCACAAGTTAATAACAGTCTATAAAGCTGTCCTGTTGTTAGAAATGCTCAAATACTCTCCAGATACGTAACTTGCATGTTAAGCTGAAAATACCTTGGGTATTGTGTTATGACTGGTTTTATGTCATCTTGACACAGCTAGAGTCATTTTGGAAGAGTGAACCTCAATTGAGGAAATGCCCCCACCAGATTGCCTGTGTGCAACCCTGTGATACAGTTTCTTGATTGATGATTGATGTGTATGACACCACTGTGGTCCTTGTAGTGCCACCCCTAGGCTGGTGGTTCTTGGTGCTATAAGAAAGCAGTCAGAGCAAGCCAGGAAGAGCAAGCCAGTAGGCAGCATTCTTCCATATCTTCCTCATCGGTTCCTGTCTCCAGATTCCTGCCCTGTTCAAGTTCCTGCCCAGACTTCTTTCAGTGATGGGCTGTGCTGTGGAACTGTAAGCTGAAACTGACCCTTTCCTCCCCAAGCTGCTTTTGGTCACAATGTTTTATCACAGCAATATAAACCCTAACTAAGATACTGATTTGTGTGTGTGTGTGTGTGTGTGTGTGTGTGTGTGTGTGTGTTTCCCAATTACTCAGGATCTATTCTGAATTATAATGGTTTCTTTGATCAAAAACTTGCATAATGCTTAATCTTCCAAAAACTCTTAAATTTTGCTTGAGATTGTGTTCATTTGTGAAATTTGTGTAGTGAAGTGCTTAACTTTGTCTGGAGTTAAAAGGAACCTGGTACTAGTTTGGGGCATACACTATTTTTCTCTATGGTGCATGTTTACTGAACTCCAAAGTTAATTATATGCTAAAACAGGAACAGACACAGGCTTCAGACTCAGAATTATCTATAGTGGAAGTGAACCTTAACAAACATGTCTGGTCTAGTTTCCTGGCAATTTAGGAATTGCCCTGGCAGGATGGACAGTTTTCAAGGAATGCCAGGCAGCCTTAAAGCTAACACTCCCGATTCACATGAACAGGGTAGGTGAGTTTGCCATTTTTATAGAAGTGGTTTTCAATGCTATTTTGTGTATTCCTTTGGTTGCTTTATGTCTAACAATTCGCTATAGAACTGCTTTAATTGGATTTAAGTTACTGTAGTATTGTTCATACATATCGAGAGTTAAGTATATATAACTAGGCAGCATTATCTGGCTTGAGCTGGGTGTTTTCTGTTTTGCCGTACTCGGTTCTATTCACATTTTGTTTGCCTTAAGATAATGAGAAACCTATGCGTGTGGTGGATGATGAGGATCTGGTAGACCAACATCTCATTGGTGAGCTGAGGAAAGAGTATGGAATGACCTACAATGACTTCTTCATGGTGCTGACAGATGTGGATCTGAGAGTCAAGGTACAGGTTCTTGTTGTGAGTGATATGGTGTAATTCCTTGGAATAGAAACTATGGTTCCCTATGGTTAATGAGTTCACTAGATATATAACTCAGCATACACTATGTCATCGTAGTAAGGTTTTGAAATGGCCCTAGTATTTCAGTTGTGTTATGAAATTGCATTCAGAAATGATGTTTTTAGGAAAAGACTGGGTTGAGCTGAACTTAGCCAAAGTACATGACTCAGACTGAACCCTTCCATCACACCAAAGCACACTAGTTAAATGATGTGGTGATCCAATCCCTGGGAATAAAAGAGAAGGAGGAATTTCTTTCTTCAAGAATCCTGCACTTACCATAGGTAAAATTATGGAAAGCCCTGATTGATGATATAAATAAAAAATAAGTAGATAGATAGATAGATAGATAGATAGATAAGTAAAGACTGCAAGGATTTTCTATATACTTTATTTCTAAAGGGACAACATTTTTAACCCATCAAAAACAGAGCTACACAGTGACAATGATAACAAAATATCTAGCTTTTATTGGCACTTTCCTTGCACCAAGCACCTTGCTCAAACCTAAGCAACCCTTGTCTTAAAGATATAAAAATAAATACCAGTGTCTTTCTCATTTCATAGAGAGGGAAAAATATAGTCCCAGAATAGGTAAGTAACTTGTTCAAGTTGATCCAGCTAGAATGAGATTTCATCCCCACAGAGGCTAGCTACAGATCCCATTGTCCTCATCATTCTAGGATGCTGACATTATAGTAAGTTCTTTGGGGGGAAGGGATGCTGTCTGTACTATCAGAACAGATGACTTGACCTGCATTGTTTTTGTGGTTTGGGGGAGAAATCACTCCATTAATGTGTTCTGCATAAGTGTTGCTTCATCTCCCACAGGAGAAGTTGGACTAGATGATCTCTAAAATGAAACCCCATTGTGGCAAAGTTGCAAACCACACTCAGTCTCTCATATTGGTTTTGTTCAGCAAGACCCATATCCACATCAGGTGACTTTTTAAAGTATGGGTAACTGGAATCCAAGGAAATGAATTCCATTGTCTTTAAGTTGGATCCCAACATGTGTCTGAGAACATGTGAACAAACATGACCTAATGTTAAATGACTCAATACAACAGGATTAGATGGGAAAGTCAAGTTAAAATCTCTAGTATGCCATGTCATTTGCTTCTCTATGTTAGTATACTGTTCCTCACTTCTCTGGTTGTATCATAAACAAGAACCAGATTAGCACTTGGCATATAGGAGTGGATGTAGGGTTTGCATGGTAAGGAAGATATAACTTGATTTTAGTAAAAGAAGGCATTTATAAACATACCAATTGCTTCCTAGAGTCCTAATTTCAAGCAATTAGAAGAGAGTATTCTTGCAAAAGAGCATCTAGAAACCATCAAACTCTCTAGGCTCCAAATCAAGAGATTTCCCCAGACCTCACTCGAAGGTGTAAATTATAAGTACCCTATGATTTCTCAAACAGCAATACTATGAGGTGCCAATAGCAATGAAGTCTGTGTTCGATCTGATTGATACTTTCCAATCCCGAATCAAAGACATGGAGAAGCAGAAGAAGGAAGGCATTACCTGCAAGGAGGACAAGAAACAGTCCCTGGAGAATTTCCTATCCAGGTACATTATCTTTTTGTTCCCAGGAGAGGCTAGGGCAATTTTGCCTGGAATGGGCTCAGAACCAAAGAAACACATTTCACGTGCGCTTACAGGAGGAGGGAGCTTATCTGTTTCTGGCAGCCCTATCTGCTGGGCTTAGTCATGTATGTCTGAAATAGGTTCTGGTTGGAAGACTACAACTATAAGAGTTGATGTGGTGATATCGGATGGGTCTCTTCGGTTCATTTATTTAATACAGAGCATAGAATTCAGAACTTCCACAAGGATTGCTTCATGCAGTGAATCTAAGAAGCTGTGATGATGGCATTGTACTTTATGTGAGTCTACTTCCATTTCCAAATGGGGTTTGATACACTGATTTTCTACCTCCTTACAACAAAACAATAAATCCTCACCAAGACCCTAACAGTAGGACTTCTCTTGACCCAGCTCCAGCATTCTCTGGGGAATATTGTGTACTTAAGGCCTTTGACATCGAGGTGGGGGCATTCCCCAGAGATGAGAGTAAGAAAAGCAAAATGGTGGTTTCTTTTTTGCTTCATGCCTTTCCCAGTGTTGGGTGAAAATTTCACAGGGCCTTTGAGGCCCCAAGTGAGACAAAATTGAAAAATACACTCAGAACAATGAAAATCAGAGACCTCAATATAAATATAAACACCACCCCAACTATACGTCATGGCTGAACCTTTCCAGAAATGAAGCAAACATCAGTGTTAAATGTGTGTCACATGGGCTGAATCTTTACACACTGCCTCATGTTAGTCAGGGTCTCAAGAATTCAATGATTATTAAGTGAATAGCTTGAATTCTTGCAGACTCAGGAGACTTGGGGCTCTTAGGGCATAGCATTTCATCTAAAAAGGTCTGACTCATGCTTTCTATGAGGATTCAGCCTGCAACACATCCATTGTATTGACTCCGTGCTTCTCAGCTAAGCTGCCCTAAAAATTTTCCTTATATAAAATGAAAATAATGTCAGCAGGGGCCCTTCCTCCACCTGGAGTTGTGTATACTCATCTGTGTTGGTACCAAGAACTTCAGCCGTTGCCCACAGGTTCATGTGTTTAAATATTTTCAAATCCACCTTTGCCCACACATAATTGTGTTCACTTAGATTTCAATTTGGGCTGTAATTCCTAATTATTCAGTTACACATTTGTAATTGCAAGTTTGTCATTAGTCCAGATTCTTTTAAAGTTCACAAGACCATGTATGTGTGTATTTATGTATGTATGTATGTATGTATGTATGTATGTATGTATGTTTGAGGGAAAATTTTGGGGAATTGGAGGGTAGAGAATATGATCAAAATATACTATATGAAATACGCAAAGGATTAATAAGATATCTTAAAATTTTAACAAGAATAATGTATTACTCAAAGGCAGAAATAAGATGGTCCTGTGTTGGAACCACAGAATGGTCCTGCCTTTTTTTGCTCACTCATTGGTTGTGATATGTTGAGCTGATGTTTTTAACTGCCTCAGGCTTCAGTTTTTGAATTTACAAAATGATAATAATAAGTGTTCTTGTTCTTAAAATCACTGTGAAAGGGCAACTGAATACTAAAAGTATGTTGGTCAGGCCCTATGTCACACTTTGTCAGCAAAAGAAACTCAGTATACAGTTCAGAATTGAATCTCAGGCGAAGAGAAAAGAAAAAAAGAAAAACCCCTGAAACTGGAAAAGAAAGAAAGAATGAATGAAACAAAGAAAGAAAGAGTTCTGTGACTAAGCCAGTCTCCAAATGGTAATTTTCCTTAAATTTGCTGACTTGTTGATGAGATGACACAGCCTGGTTTCAGCTGACCAGACTCTGAAGCCCGTCTGGTCTTTAGCACTGTGCTTTATGCTATAATTACCCGTCCCTGAGGCAGAAGCCTTACCAAGTGGGCAAAAGCACACTAATTTGGTATGCCAGTTAAAAGGAAGCAAACATGCAGACCTTGTAGGGTTTCATTGACTAAAGAGCTCAAGTGATAGAAGAACAATTTGCCCCAAATGGGGACCTAAGCAAGGTCACAAGTCTTGTCACAGACAGACCTTGGACATTATTTCCTTCAGTGCCTTGAGCTTGGGCCTTGGACCCCTGTGTGGAACGTTTAATCATTTCTTATGGGAAGCACTGTGCTTTGGGTTGTGTCTGAGACAGGGTGTCTCACCCCTCTCCCATCAAAACCTCATTCAGTGGTACATACAGGTAAACAAGTTGAAACAGACCTCACTAAAATAACTCAATGGCTCCATGTAGGCCAGAGAGGCTGGCCTGGTTAGATCCTGGCTAGGAGCCAGCTCTGGCCTGGCACTCCTCCTAAGGAAGCAGGGAAATCCAGAGACCAACCATGCTTGTGACCCAGCAGCCTCCCATCGTTCCCTTTCCCAGAAACTTCTGGACCATCTCATATGCTCCTTTTCCTTGATCTGTGCCAAAGCACTCATCTCCTTATCCTCAGTGGAGACTTGTTTTTCTTTCCCTTTGAAGAAAAACAAGCAGAGGAAGCGAATGTAATGTCATAGCAAGCAATTCTTGGCAAGTCTTGGGAGACAGGCATCCATTCAGAGCTTGTATTTCATTAGACTATTATTTTCCCTCATTCACCAAAACCACTGTTCCCTCCAAGAGGCCATTTTCTTTGGTGCTGAAAACTCTCGTGTTCAGTCTGAAGCTAAATAGGGCATAGGGAGAGAAACCATACGCTCAGGGATTGTTAATACCCTCTGGCTGCCTGCATCTGAGGCAGAAAGCAACACCCCCTTTCCAGTTTGAGACAATTCTATCTGGCTTTGCCTTGGAAGCATACTGTATGTCTTTCACACCACACTGGGGACCCAGAGAACATGGCTAAAACACCAGCATCCTTAAGCCCATATTTTGGTACCAACTTAGATTTACTAGTTGTGCAAACCACTTACTTTATGTCTCTCTCGTCATTCACCAACTGGGGAAAATAAAGCTTGTCTTCTTGAGCCTTAGTGAGAAACACTTACTGTGTAGTGAAAGTGAGCTTTAAAGTGGCACCCTGACACAAGAATCAAATAGGTTGTCATGTGGCGTGGAGATGGATGATGTCCAAGGTGTGTTAATGATAGGTTTTTAAACTGGAAACTGCAAATGAAGACACAACTTCCCAGATCGATGCCACCATCAGGATTACATACTGATGGGTTTTGGAATTAAATTTTGTAACACCCTTTTAAAGTAGGCTCTGATATGTTCAATTCCTGGAATAAGGGGAAATGAGACTTCATTCAACTGAGTGTTATGCTCTAAGACATCCAAAAAGTAGTGATGACAATCTTGAATTCAAGCTTCCACATATAAGATAAGAGAACCATGACAGCAGTACTAACAGTAGACACTGGGTTTGCCAAAATCCCATGGCTTTCCACTTCATAGGGGCAGTTGCATTGAGTTTTATTAATGATAATAACATAAGGATCAGAACTCACATTTGCCTCTAGAATTATACCAGGCTACTAAGGAAAGAACACGGGCTTATTTTCTCCTGAAACCCTCTTTAATTCTTCCAGTGGCTTTCCATTTTCCTTCTTGTCACCATTGTCACCCACTTAAAATTTAAGTCTTTTTCTAGCCTTTTCTTGTTTGTATTCTCATCTCCCAGTGCCTGCTGAACTCCACAGGGAACTCTGCTGGGACTTCAGTTGTCTTCAGCTCTCTTCCTAGTCTTGGTTTTTCTGCCTCCCTTACAATTCTGACTAGTTCTTCATTATAACTGAGAGCTTCACTTTACCCTAAGTGACCTCACCAAGCATGGTGACCATGACCCAACACATCATGCAGGCATACTGAAATCACAATAGAAAAAGTGTCACTATGTGGCAATGCAGTCTAACGGCTTTCAGGAACTGTGGGAGAGTTCTATGGGCGGGGAATTTTTATTCTGGGAATGGAAAAACCCAATGTTGCTCTGCTTTCTTACACTGGCCTCTGTTGTCTGAAGCAGTGCATCTTTTCCAGGTTCCGATGGAGGAGGCGGTTGCTGGTGATCTCTGCCCCTAATGATGAAGACTGGGCCTATTCACAACAGCTCTCTGCCCTCAGTGGTCAAGCATGCAATTTTGGTGAGTAGGAGGCACCTCATTTCTGCTTTCCCATACTATTTTCTGGATGATTCTAAAATGAAACACAGAGCCTTAGCTCATCTAAATATACCCCAATCCAGATGTAGATTCCCTGACATTCTATTTATTGAATGGGAAGTTGTTTTCAAAGCACTGTTTTAATCAATTATAGGTCCCCTCATCTTTTTCCTTTCACATTCTACACTAAAGCATTTACAAGTATCTACTGCTTTACTTTTGATTATTTTTTATTTCTCTCTAAACACCTCTCAAGATGATGAAATGCAAGGATTGCCATTTATCTGATACCTGGGTTCTGGCTACTAACATTGGATGCTTCTCCATAAATTGATCTTGTTCTGAGAATTAATGCAGCAGACTCTCTCTCTTTTTTTTTTTTTTTTTGAGATAGAATGTCACTGTGTAACTCCAGAGCCTCCTGCCTTATCCTCCTGTGTCCTGGAATTACCTGTGTGTGCCACTGTGCCTGGTTCTGAACCTTATTAAGTCGAATCAAAAAGAAAAAAAAAATGTTCCTTCTCACCTTGCTGCAAATACCTCAATATTTTGAAAAATAACATGGCACCCAACTTACTAAACATTAGGAAATTGAAAGCACCAGTGCCATTTTTAATGTGGCCATAGAAATATACACAGCACATAAAACTTATTTCTAGGTTCAGTGGAATGGAATGGAATGATGGTGAAGTCAATAGTGTCAATGTCCCAGCTGACATCCATGAGTTAAGCAGCTGTGGAGAGAGCACCTTGAGTCATCAGAGGGTTGGTTTCTGGTCATTGATTTAAAAAAATTATTATTATAACATTACAAGACCATCTGATTCTTCCACAAGGATGTCTATCATCATGGTGCAGCTATAAAACTGTACTTGATTTTTGAAGGAAGGGTCTTCATAAGTTTTGTGAAGCATTATCAAGACCCGGTTCTGTGGTATGACCCAGGGCCTCCAAATTATAAGATTGTAAGATGTGAAGTAACTCAAAAGAAGGCAGAAAGCAAGCTCCAAATGGTAAGACGATTTAAGAACTTCTCAATTACCCTCTGTTTATCAAGGCTAATCACAACTATCAACACAGAGCATCTGATTGTATCAATACTTTGAGTTGTATTTAAAACTCTTTGGAGTCATCGATGGTGCTAATCATGAAAGGTATTCTTAGAGGAACCATGGATTCATCACAATACAAATGTAAATCAAAACACATCCCGCTTTGATGGCACAAATCTATAACCTCAGCACCAGGAGGCTCATCTCAGGGTTTTGTGAGTTCCAGGCCAGCCTGAGTTGTATTGTGCTACCCATGTTGAAAACAATGATGACAAATAAAATCATGGCTTGCTACCATTTTATAGATGCCTTTTCAAGAACTAAGAGGTGGGTTTGTTTGTTCATTTGTTTTAATTCTGACACAGAAAGCCTGTGCCACAGGAGTGTAAGTAAAGATTTTTTTGTTACATGAAGGAAATGTGAACAAACCATGCTTTCCAGGAGTCATTAAATTCATATTAAATTCATGACCTTCCCTTCTGAAAATATGACTCACTGGTGTTTGGAATAAAATGCTTCACCTTTCTGGGAAAAGATAAAGGTGGAAAACAAAACAAAATTGTGGGAAATAGCATTTTGCCATGATTTTAGTGGCCTCCTTACAGGAGCCCTCCCACATAGAAGCGTTTAATTTTCTCCCTGGGCAACAAACTCCACTGATCTTATCACTAGCCCCAAGCTATTACCCTTGCTAGATTCTTTCTGAATCCCTCCACATGCTTTTCATCTTCAAAAGAATTCCAACAAGCTATCAAGGCATGACCTTCCCTCCCATGCTGAAACCTTAGCTGAAGATGGGAGGCAAGCTGTGCTTGCCTGGGCTTCCCCTGGGGACCCTCTGCATGAATAGAATCCTGCCAGTGAAGTGCAGCATCTATCCTGTGACTGAGCCTTTAAACATCACTCACATATTTTGTGTGCTTTTTCTCTGTGAGGGGAAGTTATCCATAACAGGTGTGAACACTTCGGCCTTAAGGTTTTTTGTTTTTGTTTTTTTGTTTTTCTTTGTTTTATTTTTCAAAATGTCATTGTGCCTAGCTCATGTTAGGTATTTTAGTATTTTATTATGAGTAGTTTCATATTTTGGTATTTTATAGTATGAGTCATTTTAAGAGCAAATTCTTGTTTCAGTCCACCCTCCTCACACACAAAAACCACCTGAGTCTTGCTAATTTTAAAATGTGTAACCCTTCTTTTCAGTTTTAAAAGCATTTCCTATCTTTTGGAAACATCAAAAACAGATTATTCTCCTTGGCTTTTTATGTTCTGTATCCTTTTCAAATGTTAATTGACTTGAAAAATCACCTGTTGTCAGGTTTTGGAAAGTAAAAGATGTTTTCTCATGGTCTCCTCTAATTGTGTGGCTGTCTTCTCTTGTGTCAGGTCTGAGGCACATAACCCTTCTGAAGCTTTTGGGAGTCGGAGAGGAAGTTGGAGGCGTCCTAGAACTGTTCCCAATTAATGGTAATGCTTTATTATTTTAAAACATTATGAATTAGTATTACGTCTAATTAAATTATGTTAAGCTATATTCCAGCAGTAGGTATATCTTAAAGAACAGTGTGTGTGCATGGACATGCTTGTGTATGGGGCAGGGGCTGGAGTAAGGACTCATCATGGTTTTGATATAAAGTTTATTCAAACTAACAGTAAAAAGTATCTATTTTCAAAATCAAAATCACGTTTTTCATCTATAAGAAGCTTTAAGGTTTTCACAGTATTTCTTGTTCTATTATTTAATCTCACGATTGTTTTTATGAGATTGTATCAACTTGATTTCCTTTCAAGAGATAAGGAAATGCAATAAAAGGCTCAAAGAAGCTAAAGAAACTGACTACAGACTGAAGATTGCAGAAAGCACATCCATTCCTTCCTCCTATTGAAATAAACGCTATAGTGTGAAATAGTTGAGAGTGCTAGAGCAGGTCCCAGCCTTCTCCAGCCTTAATTCTCCTCTCCTCTTTTTTCTCTGCACATATACTAATAGTTTAGATCCAGCCATTGGTTCTCAATACAACTGGTATTTTTCACCCTGGACAACAAAACAAGCTTTCCATTGTCCCTTAAAAGGAAAACTGGAATGTAAAGAAGTAAGCTAATTGGAAACATGCCTAGAAATAAAAACATCATTGTTCGTCAGTAACAGGTTGTAAAGACATAGATGTTGGGGAATAAAATTAAGGCATGGGTTCTTTATTTTGTAATAGTCTCAAAAGAAATGCCATGTGTATTGTAGTTTTACACTAACACCTTTACACAACATGGCATAGAATTTTAGTTGGATGTTCCCAGCAGAAAACTGTTTTTAGCTAAAGAAAAAGGTTCATGGGTCTTCTGTTCTCATGCTGATTTCCTCTTGCTGTGTTATGTTTATGAACTCTTGACTCTTTAATCCACTAACAACCACTCCGTTACTATTCCAGGGAGCTCCACTGTTGAGCGGGAAGATGTACCAGCCCACTTAGTGAAAGACATTCGCAACTATTTCCAAGTGAGCCCAGAGTACTTCTCCATGCTTCTAGTTGGAAAAGATGGGAATGTTAAATCTTGGTATCCTTCTCCTATGTGGTCGATGGTCATCGTGTATGACTTAATTGATTCCATGCAACTTCGGAGACAGGAAATGGCCATTCAGCAGTCACTGGGGATGCGCTGCCCAGAAGATGAGTATGCAGGATATGGTTACCATAGTTACCACCAAGGCTACCAGGATGGCTACCAGGATGACTACCGTCATCATGAAAGTTACCACCATGGATACCCCTACTGAACAGAAATATGTAACCCTATTCCCATCTAGTTTCCTCTTCATCTGCTAAAGCTGTGTGTGGCCAGCTACATGAGGGAAGTCCTCTATTCTCTACATTGCCTGTCCTTTTCTTCAAGTGTTCTAAGATTAAAGAAATAGTCAACTTTCCCTTACTCATGAGTTGTTATTGAGACATTTAAAAGAATTCTCTAACTTGAGAGAGGGAAATCTGGTGCTAAATAATTATACTAAAAAATAGGTAGTATCTCTCTTTTCTTATAATAGCTATTATTTTATATGCAAATTTCTATAAAGCATTTATATATTTTTCATCATTTTTATATCAATTTGCAACTGAAAACTTTGTTAAAGAAAATAAATAGCATAGTACACGTTTTCAGAAAACATCTGTATAGAAACAGAAGACAACAGATGGCCCTTTTTTGGGGGTTTTCTCTGTGTTGCTCTGACTGATCTAGAATGCACATGTAGATCAGGCTGGCCTCAAACTCATAAGGTTCACTTGCCTCTGTCTCCCAAATGTTGGAATTAAAGATATGAGTCACTATGTCTGGCTTCAAATGTCAGCCTAAGAATATTTACAATAGTTCTTTGCCATATGAAATTCTTTTATGTAACCTGGTAGCACCAGAATAGTGATATATTGGCCATCAACTATAAACCAATATTTGTTATAAAAAGGCAATTTCAAAATTCCCATTTAACTCAGTGACATTTGTGAACATTTCAGCTTTGGTGGTAAAATACTAAATGTAAAGGTTCTGTCTTGACTGAGTTTTCTGAGCATGAGATTTTTCTGAGCATGACTGAAGCCTTTCTTGGCTCTGGTGGCCTTAGCCTAGGGGACAAAGGTGCCATATGGCCATCAGAGTCACCTCTTAAATTTGCGGAAAGGAGTAAAATGAAAACATGTTTATTACAAAAAAGTGAGGAGGATTCCCAAGAGTGGAAGGGGTCCCAAGACAGAAAAGTGCTATGGCTTCATGGGATACTGTTAATGGCCACTCTGAAAATTCACTTTGAGAAATAAATTTTGTTATTAAAAAAAGATTGAGCTGTGTGCAAGGCTTTTTAAAGGTCTTGGGGCAGAAACTAGACAAAGCCTGAGCATACTGTGGCTGAGCCAATGGGAGCTCACTTGCTGTGTTGATCTAGAAAATGATGGTGCACTATTTATCCAGACAGGGGAGTACGGCGAGCTTCAACCACCTCTGTTCATTCTCCTTTAACCTTTGCTTGGTTTGCCAGCCATCTTCCTTGGCTGGGTCTACCAGCTGCTAGTCAAACAATTCTCATTGTGTTCCCAGGTTTTTTGATCAACTTGTAGTTTACCATGAGACCTTTTACAGCCTATGGGAGCTAACTCTTACCACAGCTACAAAATGAACTTAGTTTTGCTTGGTGCTTCATGCATAGCTCTTTTGACTTGCTTTTCACTGGGGCTGCCTTCAGAAGACAAAAGATAACAAGGGTGGGCTCCATTCAAGAAATATGCCTACATTTGAGAAGACCAAGTCAGGAGTGACTGGAAGACTTGGCTTATACAAGTAACGATTTAACATTGCCATTCTTAATCATAGTATCTTGAATGTTAGACCCCTTTTAGCACAAAAGAATTTATGCTATTTTATATACTCTGCCAGAGTCCAGAACACAAAACTGGAAGACTTTTCTCCTTACACATAATCTCAGACAAGCAGAGAATAGCTACTGACTGACATTGCTAATCGTATAGTAGGACGTATAGCAATGGAAAGAGAGGAGAGGAAGCAGCAGCAAGTGAGAAACGAGGAGGAACTGTGTTTGGTGACCATCCAGATGATTGCACTGTTTTTCCTTTAGATTTTAGCAAGTGTCTTCCAATGGTGCCATCATCACCATGATCAATGGTCAGTGGATTTTGGATCCTCACAGTGAGGGCACAGCTTCCCTAGGGATGTCATATCTTGCTCACCTTTAAGAAGTTGTTGGGTGTGCGTGAAAGATGGCTGCACTAGCACTAGCTCATTTACAAACACTCCTCCTTTCCTACTGAACTAAACACAAAAGAATAGTGAGTTCATTGAAGAGCATTTCATCAAGGTTGAATCTAGGGAACAGTCTTAAGCTTTCTTTTTGAGAAATATGTGCCTGTTCATTGTCCACAGCTTGGGGAAGTTAGGCAGCTAGGAATAATTAACTAATGCTTGAAATGATTGAAATGATTTTTTTTTTTTTACTCTTTGGAGGAGCCCACCACCCAGCTCCCAAATGAACCACATACTGAGGCTTATACTTAGTTATGAATGTCCAGCTTTAGCTTGGCTTGTTTCTAGTCAGCTTTTCTTAAATTAACCCATGTACCATTTCCCTTTGGGCTTTTCTCTTTTCCTTTTTTCCTTCTTTCTTCCTTCTTTCTTCCTTCTTTCTTCCTTCTTTCTTCCTTCTTTCTTCCTTCTTTCTTCCTTCTTTCTTCCTTCTTTCTTCCTTCTTTCTTCCTTCTTTCTTCCTTCTTTCTTCCTTCTTTCTTCCTTCTTTCTTCCTTCTTCCTTCCTTCTTCCTTCCTTCTTCCTTCCTTCTTCCTTCCTTTCTTCCTTCCTTCCTTCCTTTCTTCCTTCCTTCCTTCCTTTCTTTCTTCCTTCCTTCCTTCCTTCCTTCCTTCCTTTCTTCCTTCCTTCCTTCCTTCCTTCCTTTCTTCCTTCCTTCCTTTCTTCCTTCCTTCCTTTCTTCCTTCCTTCCTTTCTTCCTTCCTTTCTTCCTTTCTTCCTTCCTTTCTTCCTTTCTTCCTTCCTTCCTTCCTTCCTTCCTTCCTTCCTTTCTTCCTTCCTTCCTTTCTTCCTTCCTTCCTTTCTTCCTTCCTTCCTTCCTTTCTTCCTTCCTTCCTTTCTTCCTTCCTTCCTTTCTTCCTTCCTTCCTTTCTTCCTTCCTTTCTTCCTTCCTTTCTTCCTTCCTTCCTTCCTTCCTTCCTTCCTTCCTTCCTTTCTTTCTTCCTTCCTTCCTTTCTTCCTTCCTTCCTTTCTTCCTTCCTTCCTTCCTTTCTTCCTTCCTTTCTTCCTTCCTTCCTTTCTTCCTTCCTTCCTTTCCTTCCTTCCTTTCCTTTCTTCCTTTCCTTTCTTCCTTTCCTTCCTTCCTTCCTTCCTTCCTTCCTTCCTTCCTTCCTTCCTTCTTCCTTTTTCTTCCTTTTTCTTCCCTTTTCTTCCTTTCTTTCTTTCTTTCTTTCTTTCTTTCTTTCTTTCTTTCTTTCTTTCTTTCTTTCTTTCTTTCTTTCTTTCTGTCTGGCTAGGTGGCTGGCTCCTGACATCCTCCTCTCATTTTTCTCTGGTTGTTCTTTTGTCCCCGTTTCTCCTATTTATACTTTTTCCCTGCCAGCCCTGCCTATCCTTACTCCTGCCTTGCTATTGGCTGTTCAGCTCTTTATTACACAATCAGGTGTTTGGGGGCAGGCATAGTAACACAGCTTCACAGAGTTAAACAAATGCAGCATAAACAAAAGTCACACAGCTGAAAATAATATTCCCCAACAATTAACATACTTGTAATCTATTGTCCATGGCATGAAGAGCCTCTGTGGCTGAGGCCAAAGACAAAAGATACCACTAAATGGAGGAGGGGGGACATGGAGGTTATACTTAAAGTTAGAGCATTGAAGCCATGATTAATTATTGGAGCATCTAAGCCCCGTATTTCTGGAAATACCAGAATACTCAGTTTTTGACTCTTGGCCAGAATAAAGCATGTAGAATTTACAATGTGTTGTTTTCAGTCTGAAACTACTGGGGTTAGTTACTTTCCAAATGGCCTAAGATTAAGCCTAACCAATTAGATGGACAAGAAGACACCAAAGATACTACTTAGGGGCTGGCAACATGGCTTATCAGGTTAGAGTGCTGCCTGTTGCCAAGCCCGATGACCTGAGTTTGATTCTCAGAACCTACACTGTAGGAGAGAACTGACTCCTACAAGTTGTCCCTGCTACCTACCCCGCCACTCAGAGTTTGTAATAAAAATTAAAAACAAAAGCAAACATTGTACTTGAAATTTTTGCTTTGAGTTTTTTAAAGTCAAAGTACACAGATGTTGGTGGTTCAAACTGAAGATAGTCGGGGGAGTGTAGTTTGCATCCCTTAAGGACCCTAGAAAGCCTACGGACATGATGCCCTTGAATCCTCAATGATTATATTCACCTTTTCTTGCTGCACTCTGTCCTTTGACTTTAAATGAGTTTTATATGAGTATGTTCTGTGAAGTCTGGGGAGCACTTTCAAATGCATGAACTTGGAGGACTTGGAAGATGGCTCATTGGCTATGCATTTGCCCAGGATGCCTGAGGTCGTGGGTTGCTTTAACCCCTAGTACTATAAGCAAACAAAAGTAATATATAAATTGGAAAATCTTTGCAGGGTAGAATATTTTTACATATAAGACATACAAAATTTAAGCCTAAATATTAAAATACTTTGTATACGATATTAGAAGTGCACACATAATAACTATTAAAAGCTATAAAATGTATGTCTAAAAGGAATGAAAATTCTAGTAGTCATCTTTATAGATGTCGATAGAAATGAACTGTTTAGAAGCATTTAATTTCACCTGACAGACTCTTTGTTGAGGCAGGGGGCTTACTCAGAGCCAGGTGAGCAAAGTAAAACCCAACTGCCACTTCACATACAGTAGAAGGTATTGCCCCCACCTTTGTGAAGCTGGCCCTTAAAGCCAGATTTCAGTCAATATAGAGGAAAAATACACAGTCACTGCCCCTTCCATGTAAAATTCTATAGCCTCTACAGACCTTTCCTAGAGAGTTTCTCTCTCCTTGAGGCAGTCAGTATTCAAGTTAAAGGGATAAAGTGAGGGATAGTCTTCCTCCTGCATGACTTTATGGGAAATATCAGGCTCAATTGGAATGTGAAGCTCTGTTTGCATATGAGTACAAAGAACACATAAGGGAACCGTTAAAAAGATGTGTAAGCAGCAGGGTAAAATAGCTCACCTTCAGGGAAAAGTAGATTTATTTATATGCACACAAACCCATATGTTTATATATTTTCATTATAGAAGAAAGCTTTTACCTTTTTATTCCTTGTTTTCATTTTTTTAATGATCACAAACAATATTGGACTTCATTATATATTTTTAAACAAAATTGCTAATTTTCCTCCTGCTCTTTTCCAACCCCCATGACCTCCCCTTATACTGTTTCATCCACCCATTCCATTACTTCCTTACTTTCCTTTCTTATTTCATGTATACTATATTGCCTTACCACATCTCCTCTGCATTTCATTTGCTCTCCTTCCTAGTTTTATATGCTATACTCATAATCACTTCTTCACATGCAGATTCATATAATACCTTCTAGTTTGCTTCATTTTCCTGCAAGCCTCATTGAATTTTTCTTTATACCTGAATGAAACCCCACTGTGTGTCATTTGCTTGCTACTGTGAACAATGCAGCAATAAGCATGGGTGTTTAGGTATCTCTAAGCGGGGGAGAGTCCTTCAGTATGGCACAAATTGATCCTATGGTAGTTTATTTTAAAAAATTGAAAACCCTTTGGGTTTGTTTTTGTAGTTGTTATATTGGGCTATGTAGGAGGCACAGATGTCTTGGTACTCACAGAAAAGCACTAGGAAAACCTGGAATGTTAAACACACAGAGTTGTTCCTTTGAAGGAAGGAATGTGTAATCAGTGGTTCTCGACCTGTGGGTCATGACCCCTTTGGTGGGTTCACATATTAGATTTTTACATTAAGATTCATCTATGGAGCAGAAGAGGGATGAAATGGGGGCTGGTGGGGGGCATGGGAGAATGGGAGGGGGATATATAAAACAAGATTGTTTCTAATTTAAATAAAAAAGATTTGTAACAGTAGAAAAATTGTAATTATGAAGTAGCAATGAAATCATTTTATGGTTGGGAATCCAACATATGGTTGGGAATCTACAACATGAGAAGCTGATTAAAAGGGTTGCAGCATTAGGAAGGTTGAGAACCCCTGGGCTAATCTCTATCCACCCACAAAACTAGGAGCAGACATAGTTAATAGCCTGATGCCATTTGTGCTCTTTGACTTTTCCAGCACAGGTTCCTCCCCTAGACCTTTATTGTAAACTTGTTCTTCTCAGTCACTCTATAGAAACTATCTTTGTGGACCTTACAAACCTTTTGATGTAGTCACATTCCATCTGTATTTAGCTTACTTTGTTCTTCAAAGAGATTTACAAATTCTTTGTTGTGCATACAGGATTAAGTTAATTATCACCAGAAAATGTTTTCATCAAATAGTGCTGTGCTTAAATATACTTGAAAATCAACCACTCAGGGTCAGACTCCAGAAGTTTGAACCAACACTGTCTACATAGTCATGATGAACCAAACTGTCTTCTTGCCTCCTTTTCCATACTGTGTTTGAAGTCCTAGATAGATCAACGAGACAAGAGAAGGAAATACAAGGGAGACAGACAGGAAAGGAAGAAGTTATAGTATCCCAATTTGTAGGAGACATGAACCTATACATAAGAAAAGCCAACGACTCCATCAGAAAACTGCTATGGCTGATAAACACTTTCAGCAAAAAGGCAGATTACAAAATTAACATGCCATATCAGTAGCTTTCCTAAACACCAAAGATAAACAGATGAAGAAGAAATCAGGAAATAATCCCATTTACAACAGCACCCTCCTCCAATTAAATGTCATGGAATAAACTCTAACAAAGGGAATGAAAAACTTGTACAAAGAAAACTTTAAAAGACTGAAGAAAAGAGTATGACCCTGGGATCTACTTCCTCTTCCCTACACTGATAGTTTGAATGAGAATTCTCCCCACAGGCTTGAGTGTTTGAACACTTAGTGTCCAGCTGGTGGCACTGTTTGGGGAGGTTTAGGTAGTGTAAACTTGCTGGAGAATATATATGTCACTGGGGATGGGCTTTGAAATTATAGTCTTCACCCTTCTTTCAGTTCCTCTCTCTGCTTTATATTCATGGTTGAAGATGTAAGCATTCATCTCTGAACAACTGCCACCATGCTTGCTACTGTACTGCCCCACTAGGATGGACTTGTAGACAGATTTTTCTTTGGGCCTTCAGCTCACAAACAAAAATGACATGGAGACTTACTATTTATTATGAAAAGTTTGTCCTATAGCTTCGGCTTTTCACACTAGCTCTTATACCTTAAATTAACCCATTTCTATTCATGTACAATGTTACCATGTGACTTGTGGCTTTTACCTCTCCTCCTGCATATCTTTGTCCCTCTGTGTCTATCTGGCAACTCATCTTTTCCTTCCCTGAGATCTCTTTGTCCCCATAGGTCCTACATAACCTCTTCCTGTCTAGCTATTGGCCATTCAGCTCTTTATTAAACCAATCACACTGTCTTCACAGTGTAAAGGATTTTTGCAACATGGATTTTTATCCATCTAGAACCATAAAATAAACTCTTCCATAAATTGCCTTTGGGCATGATATTCTATCACAGCAACAGAAAAGTAACTATTATACCTCCCCACCCATCTGGGACAGTCTGTGCAACTTTTATACTCTTGAACATATGGCCTTCCTTTGAAGTACAGTTGACCTACCTAGAGGATAAGTAAAGCTAGCTCTCCCTCTCCTAGAAGTTATCATTTTCCAGTAGCTCCTTACATAGTTAGGACTGTGAGCACCTCCCCTCTTGATGTTTGGCTTTTTCTGACTTGGGCTTGGGCAGATAGATATTGTGCATGCTCTCATACATGCTGTGAGATCATATATGCAACTTGCCTGCTGTGTTCCCTTGTAGTTATCCAGAACTCTGCCTTTTGTGATGTTTCTGTCACCTCTTCTGCAATGATCCCTGAGTCTAGGGAGGAAGGTGTTATGATACAGACATCCCATTTAAGGCTGAACATTACATGTCTTTTATTCTCTGTATCTTGACCAGTTGTGGGTTGTTAATCAACATCTACTATAAAAAGAAACCTTACTGATGAAGGTTGACTGGTAACACTAATCTATGGGTATAATGATAAACTTACTACTATGGAAACAGTAGAGTGGTTGTAGTATATTATTCTCTAAGGTCAATGACCTGTCTATTCAGAGGTTCATACCTTGGTAACAATTATAGGTGTGGGTGTTAACTTATGTGGCTGGCCTTAATTCCAATCAGAAAGTGCTGATTACTGTTGTAGAATATTAGTGAAAAATGTGTTGCATTTGTTTATGCTGTGGGACATTTGTTTATTGATGAAAAGATGTGCTGCATTCTTTTATGTTGCATTTGTTTTACTCCATGAACCTGTGCTATTTTGCCTTTCTGAACCCCCTGATTGGTCTAATAAAGAGCTGAATAGCCAATAGCTAAGCAGGATAAAATATAGGCAGGTCTGGCAAGCAGAAAGAATAAATAGGAAGAGAAATCTGGGAAGGGAAGATCAAGGAGTAAGAAAAGGAGGGGAGGATTCCAGGGGCCTGCCACCCAGCTACACAAAAAGCCATGAAGTGAGAAGTAAATAAAGGTATACAGAAAGGTAAAAGCTCAGAGGCAAAATGTAGACAGGATAGTTTAGTTATGAAAATCTGGATAGAAACAAGCAAAGCTAAGGCTGAGCATTCATGAGTAAGAATAATACACAGTGTATTCATTTGGGAACTGGGTGGTGCCCCCCCCAAAGAAAAGAGTAAAAGATTATTTCAATGACATTTATGCTACCCTTACACCAGTCTGGTATATCTTGCCAGACCCATCTAGTAGCATAGATAGCTAATGGATGAAAACTTGAAAGAAGCTTCTAGGTCTATATAAGTTTGATACCTTCATGTTCTGTGACTTAATTACAGGGTGTCTTTTGCAATAAGGTTCTATTATCAAGTTCTGTGGTGGGAGTTCAAAGGCACTGTAGTCTCTGAAAGGCCTTTGGGACCTTCCCTTCTTAAAAAAAAAACAATCCACTAAAAAAAAAAAAAAAAAAAAAAAATTCAAGGCTGATTTTCTCAACTAATTTTCATAGGTAATACATTTGTTTACTTCCTAAGTTGGGTAATTTGAAGATTTACTGTATTTTTGAATATGTATATATGCATGTGTGTATCTATGGGTAGGTGCATGTATGAATACAGATGCCCACAAGAGTTCATGGAGGGCACTGATCCCTTAGAGCTGCTGTGAGAGTTGTGAGCCACCTAATAAGAGTTCTGGGAACCAAACTCAGCTCCTCTTCTAGAGTGGAGTCTACCCTTAGCCATCAGGCCCCAAAGTTTGATGGTTTAATTATATTTTTTCTTGTATTTTGGTGGTCTTTAGGACTCCAGAAAATAAAATCAAATATCAGCATTTCAGAAGACTAAAAAAAAAAAAAAAAAAAAAAATCCAAGGCTGGGTGGTGATAATGGTGGCAGCACACACCTTTAGTCCCAGCACTGGGAAGGCAAAGGCAAGCAGATCTCTGTGAGTTTGAGACCAGCCTGGTCTACAGAGATAGTTCCAGGACAGGCTCCAAAGCCACAGAGAAACCCTGTCTCGAAAAAACAACAAAACAAAATAAAAATCCAAAGGATATAAATTTTCATGCCACTGAACTATTTGTTAGTCTGTGGTACAGGAATATTGTTGTCTCATTATATAGTAATTACATTTGAACACTTTTAAGAATTTATGTGTATATATAGGTTTTAGGATGTTTCTACAGGTTTAAGTTTCCATATAACTTCTTTGAAAGTTTTTTTTTAATGTTATTTATCCTTTCCTGAATTCTTTCCTCTACCCTGCCTTCCCTGAACCCATTCAATCCTCCCTTTTCCATTATTCCCATTTAACCACCTACTCAATATGTTGCCTTTACTATGTATTGAATCATATTATCTGCAAAATGAGATAATTTTACTTATTCCTTTCCATTGTGTGTGCTTTTATTCTTTCCCTTTCATAATTTCTTTAAGATTTAGAGCCCCAAGTTTTTCAGTCTAATAATACATACAGACATTAAAAGTAGACATTTGAATGTTATGTCTGATATGTGAGGAAATGCTTCCTGGTTTTTCCTATTAATGTGATGCCAAATGTATGAGTGTACATATATGTGTATGTGTGCCTCCTTTATTATTTTGAGGTATGCTCCCTCTATATCTAATGTATCCTATATGTAAATTTTATAATGATGAAATATTGAGCCTTATAAAAAACATTGAAACTACTAGAAAGGAAAACACTTTGAAACTATAAAATAGGCATAGAATTTTTTCTTTTTATAAGGGTCAAAATGTGCGCATGTGCACACGCCCACACACACATACACACACAAACAAAATAAAAAAACAGAAACAAAAGCTAAAAGAAACCAAACAAATCTCATACACATAGGGTTATAGCAAATTATGTCTTGAAGAGCAAAGGAGACAACCAAAAGAGTAAATGGGAAGAATACCTGCCAGCTAGTTACTCACTTGTCCAAGGATTAATATCTATAATATATAAGAATCATCATCAACAACAAAACAAACAATAAAACCCAAGTCTCAAACAACAACACTAAAAGGAAATAATCCAACTTAAAAATGGGGAAATAGGTTATGGAAGATGGCTTAGTAGTTCTACTGCTTGCTATGAAATCAGCAAGCATGAGGACAGGGATTTGGATTCCTAGAATCCAAGGCAAAGACAGACTCCTTGGAGCATGGTGACTAGCTGTAGAAGCCATATTGAAGAGTCCTGTGGTCAACTGAGATACCTTGCCTCAAGGAATAAGGTGGAAAGCAATCAAGACAGATATCTGATATCAGCCTTGGGCCTCTATATACATGCGCACACATTTGCATGGATACTCCTAACTTGTGCAGGCACATACAAACATGCATAGAAAATGCACACTTTATATCATATACATATTACAACTAAAATTGAGGAAGTGGCCCAAACAAACATTTTGCAAAAGAAGAAATTTTAATAGTAATAAGTACATTAAATACTGCTCAACACTCTTAGCCATGAAGGAAAGAGCTGTCAAATTAATGATAAGATACCATTTCACTGAAAGCAGAATGGCCATTATCAAAAGAAAGCACAAAATTTATTGGTGAATATGTGAGGATGTAAAGGAAATGGAAAGTATTCACATTATATGTACAAATGAAAATGAGGGCAGCCATTGGAAAAACAGTAAGCAAGTTCCTGGGAAAACTAAAAATGGACCAGCTACACGGAAATAAGGCACTCTTCTTGATACTCACTGTGGCAACATTAATAGTAGCTGAAATATGAGACTAAAACCAGCTGCCTATTAGCAGATAAATATTTGATGGAATGTTGTATCTATACATGATGTGTATAATTTAGACATGGAAAGAAATGAAATCCTATCATTTGCAGTAAATTCAATGGATCTGGAAGACATTGAGCAAAATAAGTGAGACACAGAAAAAAAAATATACATGTTCTTTCACATACAGAAGCTTAAAAAAGTTGATGTGAGAGAGGCAGCACAGGCTGCAGGCACTGAGCTTTATGGATCCAAGCCTATTGAATGACAGCTGTTTAAGAAACACGAGCTCTTTCCACTCCTGAGGTAGAAAAGTGTACTGAGCCTTCTGAGTTGCCCTCGGCCTCATCCAAGAAGGAGAAAGCAAAAGTTGAACATGGAGGATCATCAGGTTCTAAACAAAATGCAGATTTAGCAATGGATCATTTAACTTGAAAGCACTATCTGGAAGGTTTGGATGTAAGTTTGGTGTTCTTGCTAAGATTATGAATTACATGAAAACTCGGCATTGAGGAAAACATCAGAAGAGATTTTTGGATGAGACACTGCACTTAGATATTGGACTCAAGCAGAAACAATGGCTAATGACTGAGGCTTTAGTCAACAATCCCAAGATTGAAATTATAAATGGGAAATACACATTCAAGCCAAAGTGCAACCTGAAAGATAAGAAGGCCTTGCTCTGGCTCCTGGATAACCACGGCCAGTGAGGCTAGGAGGGATCCTGCTAGAGGACATAGAAGGAGGGCTTCCTAATTCCCAAAAAAGGCAGCCAAGGCTTTCAGGGACCAGATACTGTTTGTAAATTGTCCTGATAAGAAGAAAATACTTATCTTCAATGATAAAAGCTGTCACTTTTCTGTGAATGAAGTATTCCAGAAACTGGGTAGGATCGTCACTATGGATTCAATGGATGAGAAAATTGAAGAGTATCTCAAGAGACAGGGAATTTATTCCATGCAGGAATCTGGACCAAAGAAAGTAGCCTCTATTCAGAGAAGGAAGAAGCCTGCTTCACAGAAGAACCAACACTTTAAGACACACAATGAACACTTGGTTGGAGTGCTGAAGGATTGCTTGGACATAACTCCTGGCAAATAGGCAGCATTTTTATCCTCAAACAAGACTGCAAACACACCATCAAGGTCTTTCCTCATGCTTGGGATCTGAAGACTCTGCCTTCCTGTCTGCTCCTTGGGAATGGGGACAGAAGCAGTTCAGTTTCCAGAACAGGAGTGCATTACCAAACACAGCTTTGTCACCCAGCAGGCTAGTGGGAAACAGTTCCTGTTAACTTGCTCCAATAAGGCCACAATTAACTCCAACAGATCCATACCTCCTAATAATGCCATTCCCTTTGGGGGTCATTTTCTTTCAAATCACCACTGTTGCTCTAAGTTTACATTTAGTATAATCTAAAATGTGAAATCAAGGCTAGCCTAGGCTACATGGTCTGGAAAAAAGTAAGTTCACACTTTACACTGTTTGGATGTACACTGATAAGAGTAAAAATTCATGCTAAGATTTTTATCAAATGTTTTCTTCATTAAAAGTTCTTGGAATTGAATAACTAAAATTTTCACTTTGGATAGGCAGCATCTGAACTGGATTCAGTGGGCTTCCCTCCTGATTCTGTTTTTGTCAATTGTCGCCCTCACTGCCAGTACCAAAACTTCACAGCATGACTTGGCAGGACATGGATTTCATCACGATGCCTTCTTCACTCCATCCAATTCTTGCCTACGTTTTAGAAGAGAATGCTCCCAAAGAGACAATTGTACAGCCAAGGAGTGGACTTTCTCCGATGTCAACTGGAACACCACAGCCAGAGTTTTTAGTCACATCCGTTTGGGCTTGGGCCACATTCTGATTATAGTTCAGTGCTTTATTTCTTCAATGGCCAATATCTATAATGAGAAGATCCTGAAGAAGGGGACACAGCTCAACCTCTTACCCACTATGTTTAGTTTTGTCTGATTGGAAAGTTAAGAGTTTATACATAAAATCATCATAGGTAAAGGGGTAATGTACTAAGGAAGATCTGGGACCATCTAGCCATTTGGTTTACCTGGAAAGGGTTACAGCAACTTTGGCAGTTACAAAGGTGTGTTTCTAGTTCACCTCACAAGCAACAAGGTTTCCACACAGGGGATTCAGAGGTAAACAAAAACAAGCCTTGGCTGTATGGCTGAGCAATTACATCCTGTACACAGATCTTGAAAATCTATGTATGGAGCAAGAAGCAGCAGGGCAAGGACTTGGGATCTTGGTCTAAGCCTTTCATAGCCAGTGTCTACATTCTTACTTTCTTGATCACTGTTCAGAATTACCATTTGTTAGAAGCTTCATTCTGTGTGTATGAATAAGTGTCATCCTACTAAATCTCACTGCCATTTCATTCCCGGAGTGTGAACCATGTCTACTTTCTTTTATTCATGACAATTGTTCTTTCCAGGTCATACAATCTCCTGCCTCCAATAGTTCCTGGGAAATGGTTTCTGGACCTCTCTCTTACCTTCACATGGTCCTTCTTAAAACAGTGTTGCTGTTCTTCAAGGACTCCAGTTGGTCTACCTGACATTTTAGTTCCAACTCAGCCTGATGGTGAGCAATGACTGTTTCCCAAAGATTAAGAGTGTAAAATGAGAACCATGAGCACAACACAGACCCTGATGCCTGCTATGTCCTGTAGGTGACATCTCTGTAGTTTCATCTGCTTGGTAAGATCCTTTGCATGCTCCTGCTCCTAAAGTGAGGTCCTGCTCTAACTTATTTTCCTTATCTTTAAAATCCATCACCTTGGTGGATACAATCTTCCCATTTCATGAAACTTTGAAGAGGATGCCTGTGATTAGATCATTTAACCATTCTTTAGACACCAAGGCTGTTGTTTGTGTTTTTGCCTTACTCTATTTTTTTTTTAATTTAAAGCATTTCACATCTCTCCTCACATGACAGATGACAGACACAAGATATGTTTAGTAATTATTTTAATTAAAAAATTTTAGCAATTATTGCCAATTATATTATTCTGGGTAGACAGGTGGATTTTAATAATAGTGACTTCTTATATATAAATATACAGAAATCTGAAGGAATGTGCAAACTGCATGGTTGCTTATAACTCACACTTACAAATATAGGACTTTGTAGACATACAGGCTTAACGTTTGTTTCAATCACTACCCAGTTATAAGACCTGGGACAAATCACTCTATTTTCTTACTTTTTATTTACCTGTCAATGAAGAGTCAATTGGCTGCATGCAAACATACCTTGAAAAATACCATGTGCTTGTAAGTATAAACAATTATTAGAAGGTGACTTACTGATTACTGGCCCTCTGTTACAGACACACCACTCTGCTTCATTAGAGTCATTATTGTTTTGACAAAAGGATTCTTATAAAGGAGTCCTAAAGACAGGGTCTTGACTTTTAGGCAGGATAATATACAAAGACAGCTAACAGTTATAAGGTATAATCAGTAACTCAAAAGGAAAATTACTTAATTCTCAACAGAGTAACTTAACATCAGCAGGCAGTGATGCCAAGATTTTGTAAATGTACAAACTGAGTAAAAGACAGAGTAAAAAGCACAAAAACAAATCTACAATGGCTTAGGTGATTTAACATACAAATGGTAAGTATAACCTGGCAACCAACATTTACATAAATAAAGCCTAAAAAAAGATAATTACTAAGAATAAAATTTCTCATAAGTTCCAAAAACAATCAAAATTTGATATTTTATTTCAGAAGAATAGCTTAAAAAATATCACAAAGGATGTTATCCACACTCTATGGCACAGCCAGATACTTAGGTCTTTCAGCCCAAATTTTTAGAGTCTTATTGCTTTAATAAAAGCAACATGACTATTGGTAAGGCCTTGAAATTCGAGGGACAACCTAGACAATATTTACGACAATAAGGGAGGAATGGATGGTGGGAGAGGGGAAGAGAAAGAGACAGAGACAGAGAGACAAAGGAGACTCCAGGAAACAGTAAGACACAATGACCAATATCCTAATATCTGGCAAACCGTCTCCATTAGCGTACCTGCAGGGTCTAGTTAACATGATTTCTGGAACCTGGAGGATGAGGAAAATAATCTACAAATATGTCCTGTTGACTCAAGTAATACTGGGTTATTCATAGTCCTGTATTCATGTCTCAGAAACCTGCCACCCTGTGGCTGCTCTAAGTCTTGGATGGAGTTGTTTATGCCATGGTTAGATACATGTAAAGTGTATTATGCTTTGAAACATCAGTTTATCAGAAAAGACAATTGCCACAAGTGCTGTAAATGCTCACACATAGTTTGTGGAAGCTGTCAACCAAGTAGGGATGATTAGAAAGTGTCCTCATCTGAGTCATCACTCTTGGGTTTGGTCAGTCTTTCCAGCTCCTCCCCATCCTAAAATGAAAGATATGAAATGAATAAGCAGTTGAACTAGAAATGTTTCATTTTCAATAATTACTAATGGAATGTCTCACAAAATACATAAATCAAAGGTAGCTGAACATAATCTGATCAAATTAAAGAGTTGAAATGCTACAGTTAGAAGCATATGCGATAAACAAAAAAGGGGAGGGGCAGGAGCAACAGCTCAGTGGTTAAGAGCACTTACTGCCTTTTGCAGAGGACCTGGTTTGGTTCCCAGCTCCCATATGTTAGGTCACAACTATCTGTGGCTAACAATCATCAGAACGTCCTCTTAACACTGAGGGCACGAGGCACGCAAATGGTGTGCAAAACACTCAGACAATAATAAAAATCTAAACAGTTTTAAAAGTGAATGCATTCAACTCAGACTAAGAGCACCACCTGCTGGCCTTGTGGGGAAGTGATTAAAGGACTGTGAATGACACAAAGGATTCTTGGTACCTAATATGATTTTACTTTCCTTAAAAATTAAGGCAAGCAAGTCATTATCAGGCCACTAGAAAGAACAGAGAACTTGCCCAAGTATGCACTCTTGCTGTCTCAGGGGTTTGGGATGCATGGTCTTTTTTAATTATTATTCTCAAACTTTGTTGTATTAATAACTCAGAGATACAACACCTGGAGGTTTTCTATGAACCTAGTAAATGACAGATTTTCCTAAGAGTAAAATGGGCTCATGATGTGAAATTGTTCATCTCTGTGTTAATACAAATTATACATTCAGAATAACTGGATGACTTATTTGAATATATGACAAATATATTTTGTATGACTATGTTCTTATTAGAAAGCATTTTCTTGGTGAAATAAACAGGTAACTACAGGGAGGATTAAGGTACTGGCTGTTCCAGTTCACACAGTTATTCAGTGTAAAAGGTTGACTACTTTTCCCCAGCTACTGTGCAGTGGGAGAAGCAAAGAAACAGGAGTCAGACGGCACAGCTCCATTACCATTCATTCACCTACTATCTATACACCAGTAGCTCACTCTCTATCATAAACCTAGGGAGACAGGATGAGACAACGAACAAGTACCTCTGTGGTCTGCAGCTCTCTGTGATACAATTATACAGTTAACACACCAAGTCCTCCAGACACTATGGTTTACACAGTCTTTGCCAGCTCCAGAGCTCCAGGGCATGACTTGTGTAAGTTATATATATCTAACATACCTTTGTAATAAACTATGCTGGTTCTCTTTCTTAAACAAATATTCTTAAATTTAAGAATAAGCAGAAGGTGTATTTACACCAACTTACCCCACTGGAACGTTCCCAAAGATTGCCACTTAGATCTCGGATCCTTTCTTGCCTAGGCATGCATTCTAGATTCTGGGGCTTGCTAGCATTATAAATAAATATGGAGAGGAGGACTGTTGGGGCTTCTAGGAAAAAGTCCAGGGAGGGCCTGAAATCAAAGACCAGGACGGACACTGTTGTGATGATGACAGTTGTCACCTGGGCCATCAAGACATGGAACATGTTATCTAAGAATTTCAAGATAAAAGCCACTGAAAGGCCCTGGAAGGCAGTTACGAAAATAAGGGCCAGTGAAAATGTATTGTGGCCATAAAAAAACCCACAGTTCTGAATCTGGTCACGGTTACTGCTCTGAAGGATCAGGGTCAGCCCATTAAAAACAATGCCAAAGAAATAAAGCTTGCTATTCTGTATGAAGATGCTCTCGGTGATCTGTGTCCCCTCCTTCAGGATCTTCTCATTATAGATATTGGCCATTGAAGAAATAAAGCACTGAACTATAATCAGAATGTGGCCCAAGCCCAAACGGATGTGACTAAAAACTCTGGCTGTGGTGTTCCAGTTGACATCGGAGAAAGTCCACTCCTTGGCTGTACAATTGTCTCTTTGGGAGCATTCTCTTCTAAAACGTAGGCAGGAATTGGATGGAGTGAAGAAGGCATCGTGATGAAATCCATGTCCTGCCAAGTCATGCTGTGAAGTTTTGGTACTGGCAGTGAGGGCGACGATTGACAAAAACAGAATCAGGAGGGAAGCCCACTGTATCCAGTTCAGATGCCGCCTATGCAGAAGGAAGAAACAAGATTTTACCATGTTTTCCCCCATCTTTCCCTGTTACATGTTCTACTGAAAATTCAGAAACCTGAATACTTGGTTTAGTAAGCTACACCCAGCTGCTAGCATTTACTACAATTCAAGTGCAGTGTAAACTTGTTTTGGACTATGTTTCAAACCTGATCTCTATTTACTTCCAGAATGCCACAGAGTTATTAACTTCTGTTCCTACAGGTTAGCTTTGGATGTGCATGTGTAGCCTAGCCTCTGGTCTTCCAAGGCTATCTTTGACCTCTTGCACTGTGATTTTTATTGCAATAAGTGGTAAATTCTGACAGAAGATCTTAGCTCTGTTTCCAAGAATGAGAAAAAGCAGTATAGATACACTTTAGTAATCAATGGAGAAAAATTTTCCCAAGGGATACTAGACTTTTTTCAAAGGACTTCATGACACACGTTCCTGGGTCAAGGGCCTAATAATAAGCCACCACACTGCAAAGTCCTGGATAATAAGGAAAAGAAAAACTTATACTTGGGTAATGTTTCCCTTAAAAAGCCCAACCAAGCTTTCAAGTACTTGCTTTACCTGATAGTAAAGCTGTGAAGATATGTTACTCTACTTGTCAGTTTACTCAGTTCAAAGACATATAATAAACATGCAAACTGAGGCTGGTTGGTGGCAGGCGGATTTCTGTGAGTTTGAGACCAGCCTCCTCTACAACAGCTAGTTCCAGGACAGTCTCCAAAGCTACACAGAAACCCTGTCTCGAAAACCAAACGCCAAAACCCAAAACCAAACAAAACAAAAAACAAAAACATGCAAACTGGGCCAGTAAAGATTTGACACCCCCCTTAGGGAGTTTTCATTACAATCAGGAGAAAGCCATAGAGCTAAATGCTGGCCGAATGTGAGACACATGATCCAGGTGGGTATACTGAGGAGAGGCACTTGCAGAGGCTAAGTAAGACAGAGAAGCATCTATGCAAAGGCAACAAAGAAGATCTCTCTCTCAAGCTGGGGCATTCTGCAAGGCCCCTGGAAAAAATCCAAAACCTTGATGTCTGAAGATCCTGTAGTCAGGAGAAGATGGGAAAACCTAAGCAAAAGCAGAAGTGTAAAAGTGAGAACGGGAGGTGATAAGAATGTTATCACTAGAGCATACCGAACACCTAGGGCATGCAGGCAATTCCTGCTCTTAGAGAAAACGTTAAGTGAGAGGTTAGTGATTTCACTGCTCATCTGTTTATGAGAAAATAAGAGATTTCCACCTCCTACATGGATACAACTTTTAAGACCCATTCTAAATTCCTAGGACATATGTGGAAAGTGAGTCTGACTTCAATTCTATGGTTTCTTCTCTCAAACTGCTAAATGCACACACCAGCAAAGGAAGCAGCATGTCTGTATATCATGCCTTCTCAATGTGCCATCTTCATGTAACTAGATTTAGATCCCAGTGGCCGGTTAGCCACAGCCCTGTAAAATTAGTTTAAAACCATGAACGGCAACAAAATTGCTGAAGGTGCAGGTGTACATATCAAGCAGTAGAAATAACTGAAAAAAAAAAACACATAAATACGAACAATGGATATCTAACTTATAAAAATAATTATGAAATAAATTACTGAACATGTCAAATGAGGCAATTTTACAGCTCTCAGAAGTTTTCAATACTGGCAGTTATAGATTTTCTGCTAATAATGTGAAGAAAAGACCCTAAATAAAGTCAAAAGTAGCCACTGCAAACAATTATTGATTCAAAGCTAATGTGTAGGGGAAATAAAAATCACTAAGGATTTGGCTAAAATGGGAGATTTCCAGAAAAAGACTATGATGTTTCATGAACTATGCAGCTGAGAAACTATATGTAGGTGATGACTTGACTCCACATGGCTAGTTCACTGTTCTGTTAGTGGGATACCAGCAGCTCATTGAACAGGCCCCATGACAGTGCCCACGATTCTACAGTAGTTCCCATATGACTTTCTTGAAAGGTATTTGGTGTTTGTTGTCCTGCCCCATAATCACTCCTCCAAGTCTCCACCTCACTTAACCCTTTCTGTTCCATTATTCATCTTCAGCTCTGTGTTCTATCTCTTCTTCCTTGAGCCCCCTTAACCCCCTCCCAAGGCTCTGTGCTCATTCCTGACCACTATGCAAGCTTTATACTCTATTGCTTCCATAGTGCTCAGAGGTGTTATGCATGCTATCAGAGAAAGTAAGTAATTATCAACCTTACTCAGCTGTGAACCCTCAGAAATAGTTAACTATCAGCTTGGCAACATATGCCCACTGACACAATAGTGGCACAAATGTCACAAGGGTAACACAAAGACCCACAAGTAGTCAAAGTTCAGAGAATAAAAGATTGTTTGTAGAATGCTAAGCTCTAAATGTGATACTTACACCACACTCCCTCCTCCCAAGGCTTAGGGCTGACAGGGGAAGAGGTAGCAGAAAAAATTTAAGAACCAGAGGTGGTGAATAATTTCAAGGAAGCAGTGTTCTCTGGACACAGCAGGTGTGGCTAGTAATCCTAGCACTTGGGAGGCTGAAGCAGGGGAGTTAGGAATTCAAGCCTATCCTGGGTTACAAAATAAGACCTTGTCACAGAACAAACTTTTTTTTTTTTTGTTTTTCGAGACAGGGTTTCTCTGTATTGCTTTTGGAGGCTGACCTGGAACTAGCTTTGAAGACCTGGCTAGTCTGAACTCACAGAGATCCACCTGCCTCTGCCTCCTGAGTGCTGGGATTAAAGGGGTGCACCACCAAAGCCCAGCAGAACAAACATTTTTTTAAAAAACACTAAAATTTAAAATACCAACAAATATAATCAAATATCTTACTTTTGAAAGGTTCAAGATATTTCCTATACCTGATGGCAGAGGATTTAAACAACCACTAGAGTTGCTTTGCACATTGGATAAACAAGGTATCTAATATACAAGGCTAATTAGAAATAAAATCTAGGCCTAGAGGTTCTGAGGGCTCAGCATTCTGGGTAAATTATCTAAAGCCAGATTGGCCCATTTTAAAGGATGATATATGTTTCCACAGTGAATTACTTACCTCAGCACTATCCTAAATAGAAGAGCTGTTGTTATAATGCTAAAATTTGAGAAGATAACAGCCATGGCCTAGAAACAAAGAGAAGATAGAATTACAATCCAGGCAAAGCATTGACCTCAGAACCTCTCAGCTTGCTAGTTCACCTGACACAAAAAGCCTTTTAGTCACAGAGCAGGGGGGTTATTAGGGCAGCTGTTTCACTGGGGGAATCAATTCCGTTTTTATTACTTATTAAATGTATGCAGATATGAGCAAGTTATTGTCAGGATTGGACAATATATGTTTAAGTTTTGCCTTATACAGTTTATGCCTACATAAACGACCTAGATATATACGATCAAGAAATAAGTTACCATGCTTATGAAGCACACATTTTTTTTACCCTTACAGCTGTCAAAGCACTTCATAGTGTTCTTAAAAATTACTATTTTTGTGTGTGGTTCTGGGAATCAAGAGAGAGCTTGTGCATGTGAGACAAGCACCGTTTCACAGCCCCTTATAGCTATTCCGTATTCATGGCAAAGAGGAAGGAAAATGTTAGGTCTAGTTATATGGTGTGGTAGTTTCAATGTAATTGGCCCCTATAATCTCACAGGGAGTGGCACTATTAGGAGGTGTGGCTTTGTTGGAGTGGCTATGGCCTTGTTAGAGGAAGTGTGTCACTGTGGAGCCAAGCTTTGAGGTTTCCTATGCTCAGGATATTGCTAATTGTCTCAGTCAACTTCCTGTTGCCCACAAGATGTAGGACACTTAGCTACTTCTCTAACACTATGTTGCCTGCATAATGCCATGCTCCCTGTCATGATAATGGACTAAACCTCTGAAACTGTAAGCTAGCCACTCCCATTAAATGTTTCCTTTATAAGAGTTGCTGAGGTTATGGTGTCTTTTCACAGCAACAGAAACTCTAAATCATATGGCAAGAAAATACAAGCACATCTGCAAGCAATTTTGTTATTTTAGAAACTCAGTTTTCCAGTTGAAATCACATGACCTGAAACATAGTCCACATTAGATAGTCCTCTGAATTGATCTGCATTACTCTAAATACTTAGAAACATACTACCTAGTTTGTATAGTGGTTTGTTTTTGTGAACAGTTATATTTTGGTTTAAATTGAACACAACACACACACGCAACACACACACACACACACACACACACACACACACACACACACACACACCAGAATATTTGAAATTCTACCATTGTTCCCTATACTGGATCTGGCAATACTAGTTAGTATTCGTGTATCTGTACTGGTCTGTGGACAGGATCCACTCTCAGCTGCAGCCACTGAGAGCACCACCTGTGCAAATTTACTATGTTCCCTTTTATAAGGGCCCTGCCCACCTCCCATCCTTCTCTTTCTCTCCCTGTCTGTCTCCCCGCATCTCTGCCCCTTTCGTCTCTCCTGCTGTCCCTGTCTCTGGAGGTCAGTCTCCTCCCTTCCCTTTTCCCATTTTATGATTTCTTTCCCTAATTAAAAACAAACAAACAAACAAACCCTCTGCTTGAATCTCATCACAAAGCATCTTTCTCTTGAGAGCCACTTTTCTTAAATTACAACAATGCTAATTTTCTTTTTTTTTTTTAACAACAATCATATGATATAATTTGTTTGCTTCTTGCTATTATCTTAGAGTGAATACAGAGAAAACAGGCATGCTGCTAGGCATGGTTTTAGTACTGGGAAGGCTAACAGAGGAGGATCTTGTTTAGTCTGAGACATAGTGAAGAAATCAAATAAACAAACAACAGAGACTATCAAGTTTTATACAGCCACTAATAACAGCAAACACAGCTACAATCCAGTTAAAGAAAAAGTGAAATTGAGTACAACTAGTAGTAATTTTAAGAATATGTTTTTCTATTAAATTTTCTAGTAAGAATTAGATATACAATCATACATGTTTACTGGTCATAAAGATAGTAATTTATTTTATATATATATATATATATATATTTATAATTAGGCAATCAACATTTCTATCTTCCCAATCATGGACTATTTGTCTGTGTGGGAGTCTGAGTTTATTTTCTCAGTGTACCTCACTATAACACAAATGCTTGTGAGCTTCAGGCTAAGAGCAGAGGAAGGGATGATGAGAAAAGTGGTCCTGAGAGATCACATTAAGAGCAACATAAACACACTTAACTAATCAGTCTGGCTGATTCAACAGATTCTGAACACACTTCCCTTGTTAATACTAGAGAATAAATCTAATAATTCTTTGTCCTAAAGCTTCTATGCACCTTTATTTAATTATTAGAGTAGAACTAGGCAAGAAATACATAAAGTAAAACACAATCTGTTTCATAATATTAGTTGTTGCAGCTGATCAGTAACACCCAAACAGTAAATAGGGAAGTTTCAAGTTCGCTTAATATTGGGCAAGTAGGAAGGGGTATAAATGTACAGCTAGTCTGTCGCTTTCCAATAAGATAGAAGTAATATTTATTATTGAATGTTAATAATCATGTTGTGATAGGAATTATCATATCTGAGAAACTGGAAAAAATTTAGGAGAAGGCATGTTACATGAACTGAACACTTACTAACATTACAAATCACAAAGCTGACAGGAACTCTGGTGTTCAGGTGGCCTAAGCACCTGCCTTTGAGCTGGCTTAGCATTTTTCCTTCTGCTTTATAGAATCAATTGAAACTGAGGGCAGCCTTCACAGTTACACAAATTACCACAAGTGAGAAAGTGCCCAAGCTCTTGTCCCCATTATGTTCCATTGCTCCCTCCTTTTCACCCATTTCTAAAGTAGATCTGGGAGCTGTCATAGAAAGGATCACTGCTAATAAAAATACTATTTCTAATTAAAGTGTTTAATTTCATTATTTTTAAAACACTTAAAACACAACATAGGCAATAAAAACCCTCACCTTAAAAAATATTGGGGGAGGGGAGCAGCAGAATCCAAACTGACTACAAATAAAAGTAGAAAACAGATTTTTCTTTTTTTTCTTTTTTGAGTGAGGATCTCTCTACATAGCCCTGGCTGTCCCAGGATTCACTAGGTAGACCAGGTTGGCCTCAAAGTTTCAGAGGCCTGCCTGTCTCTGCCTCCAGGGTGCTAGGATTAAAGGTGTGAGTTACCATACAAGCAGAAGATAAGACTTTTACTAGTGTCTTTCCAAATTGATACAAAAAAAAAAAAAAAAGTATCAGAGGTGAATTCCTAGTATTATCCATTGAATTTCTATAGTTCCACACTCTTAAGGAATCTGTAAATAAGATTAATACAAAAAGGGGTGCTTAGACCCAGGTCTGATAACCTAAGTTTGATCTTGGGACCATACAGTGGAAAAAGGGAACCAACATCTACAAGTTGTTCTCTGACCTCCAATTCTGCACTATGGTGCATGTATACATATATATCACACTAACACATACATAAATGTAGTAAAATATCAAAGTCATATAGTAAATATGGATATCATACATACAAATAGTAAATGGATGAACTACATTAAAACAGGTAAAGCAAATTGAGGTTCATCAATTGAGTTATATTTTTGAATTACAACTGGAAGTCTGAGCAGAGGTCATGAATGGTCAGGAGTTAGCTCTAACTAAAGGCAGACCCATCATTTACACAAATCAGGGTGGTTTCTGAGTCCTTGTGCCTGGGAGAAACTTCCCCAGTTGCTAGCACAGGAATCATTAACAATGTGAAGATGTGGCACAGACCAGATGGTTCTAGAAAACTGTCAGGCATGCCAGTGGAAAGTGATAAAAAGGAAGTCAGTTTGCAGACTCATCTCTGTGTCTTCTCAATGGCACTTCCTCTGTTAGTTTTACTTACAGGCTGGAGATAGGAAAGGACATAGAAGACAATCAAGTTATCCAGGAAGTAGAGAAAGGCAGGAATGGACCACTTCATGAAACTTGAGAATTCCTTCCAGGAAGTACATCTCAAATGTCTACTTTGATGGTCTTCTGAAGAAAGAAATACACGAATCACACAAAGCAATAAACAAATCATCTTTATTGATTATGTTTTCATTGAAACCACCTTAAATTTGATTACTAGTACAACTCTATAAAATAGGCTTTATTAAATTGCTAAATGATTATAAGCCTATAAAAGTAAAAGATAATATGGCATTTATTAGTATCTCTTTTTCTTCCTACCTCTGTGTCAATGAGCAACCAGCCAGACCCTCAGCAAAAGAGAATCATAACTGCTACTAACTCAGAGCACAAGTATCACCTAAGGTGACCCCAGACAGACTTGTGTTTTCACTTCTCTGCACATACAACAAAGAGAACAGGTTAGAGTGAGTAGATAAGAACAATGATGCCCTTAAGCTTTCACTTTCTCCTCAAGGGGTGATCAGAGAAGGGCACTAGTAAATGCAAATTTATACACATTGACTATGTGTATATGACTATGAGATGGATAACTTTTACTAATCCTCGCTTAAGTTATTATTTCAGCGCCAGTCTTCCAAAGACTTAGGAAAGCATACTGAAAGAGATAAAATGCAAAGGAAGAAAGAAAGAAAGGAAGAGAGAGAGAGAAAGAGAGAAGAAAGAAAAAGGGCAGTTTAGGGCTGGAGAGATGGATCAGAGGTTAAGAGCATTGGCTGCTCTTCCAGAGGCCCTGAGTTCAATTCCCAGCAACCATGTCGTGGCTCACAACCATCTGTAATGAGATCTGGTGCCCTCTTCTGGTCTGCAGGCATTCATACAGATAGAACAATGTATATATAATAAATAATAATTTAAAAAAAGAGAGAGAGAAGGACAGTTTAAATTTAAGCCCTTCAAGCAATACACACATTCCATGAAATGATAACATGTACTCAACTATCTAGAAACTCATCAGGACTGAAACAGTTCAGTATGGAAAGACTTCCTGTGCAAGCACTTTAATGTTCCAAATACTCTGTTTACCTCACATAAGAATAAAGAGTAAAAAGATAGTGTCAAAGCCCGTAACTGGGAAACCAAGATGGAAAATTAACAAAAATCCACTGAACAAAACATTCCAGGGACAAGTGATGAGGTAGAACAATGGGCAGGACGCTGGGAAATAAAATGGAATATCTAGTTTCCCTCCTTCTAAGACAACTCTGCACTAACACTTTCTTTGATCCTGTTTCCCTACCTATAAAACAAACCTGTGCTTGGACTAAATGATACAAATGTTACACCAATTCAATGATTTTTGAATATAAGTTTCTTAATAATTACCTTTCTTTATAACACAGACTGACACAAATATACAGAGAATCAGCTTCATCAGCTCTGAGCACACATTCACAGTAGTAGGGAGATAGTCGTACTTGTTCTCTGAAATGTAACAGGAAAATGTAAAACTATCAAGTTTATTCTGAATGTTTTTACATGTAATTAAAAATTTTTAAATTTAAAAATCAAACTTAATACTCATTAAGTGTCTTCTGACTGGTACAGTTTTTCTAAATCTTTGAGTAAGTGTGTTGGGAGGTTAAGATCAAGGGCAAAGGAAGCTCCATGGGAAAGAGGCAGAGACTGACTTCTAAAGAGTAATTACCATTCAACATCTGACTCATTAAAGTTATGAATTTATCAGCTGAATTAGTACTCAGCTTATGATTCATTAAACTTGATTTGCTTGCCTTAGAAAAATCAAGGTACAACTTGCCTATGACACTTCTTTAACTCAGAATTTTCCAACCTAGTTCATATCATAGTGTATATAGGAACATTGTTTGGTTCCCCTGCCTCTGGCATAAACGGTAAGCTGGGGTAGAAAAAAAGCTATCTGGCAAAGGACTCTGCTACTTTTAGGGCTAAGAGGAAGTAACTCTGGGTCACAGACACCCATTAATGAATCATAAAGTATAGCTTAGGGTAATAGGTCAACTGAATTAAGAATGAGGCTTGGTAAACATGCCTTGGTCTTAGTTATTACCTGTCTTTTCTAAATGCTTAACAACAACTTGCTTTATTATAGAGGCCAGGACAAATAGAAACTTTATTAACTACTACTTTCAGCCCACTTTGCAAACATTTGGCTGCTTCTCTTATTCATAGTAAAACTTGGCCAACACTGGGGTTGGTGGGTGCCAACTTAACCTTCTCTCTTCAGGAAACTTTCTCCCTCTTTTCTGCAGATTTCAACATATGCCAAATCAACTACTTGTCTGTTTCTAGGCACAATCTATCAATCTCTATAACAGCATTTGACAAACTATTACAATTATTTATTGTACTTATATCATATTCTTAGAAAGTAAATGTTTTATGACAAAAAGACCAGGTCTTGGTCACTGTCTTATACCTGGCATTTAATAAAGACCCACTTGAATTTAAGTATTTGCTTGTTCAACTATGCTCACCATTCAAAGCCTACTTCAAATACCTCCTCCCTTTTCTCTGTATGAAGGTAGGCTTAAATCACATTGTTACCCTCAAAAGATCCTTTATATAATCTTTATCACAACATGCAAACCAATCAACTCTAATGTGACACCGGGAAGTCTGTAAGGACTGGGTCTCTGGTCACACCCCTGAGGAATTACTAGATTAGCCTCTAAGCATGCCCATGAGGGATTGTGTGGATTAGATTAGTTGATGTGAAAAGATCAACCTTAATTGTGGGCAACAACACTTCCTGGGCTGGGGTCTTAGACCATATAAGGTGAAAGTAAGTTGAATGTAACCTTTTTATTTTAAAATGTTTTTCCTGTATATTATGTGAATGGCTGTTTTGTCCACATGTTCATCTGTACACCATGGGGGACGGTAGAGGGCTTCATATGTCATACTAAATTGCTGGGGCCAAAGTTCCAGAGTCTGGGAGAATAAGAAGTTATTTGAAGGATTATAGCTAGGTGGCAGAACAATATTAAGAGAGTATTGTTAAGAGAGTATTGTTATTTGGGTAGGGGAGTACATTTCAACTCCCTGGCACTACAGGTACAGTCAGTTTTGAGTTGCCATGTGGATCCTGGGAACTGAACTTACATCCTCTGAAAAGAGCAGCCTGCATTCATTCCTGCTGAGCCATCTCTTTAGCCCAAAGCATATTTTATCTCTTCTTGCCTGATGCCTGTGGATGCCATGTAATTGCTACAAACTTCTGCTGCCATGACCTCTCTGGCATGAAGAAGTTTACTCTCAAACAGTAATCCAAAAGAAACCTTTCCTTTCTTAACCTGCTTTGCTCAGGTATATTTGACAGAGTTATGAGGAAAGAAACTGAAAAGAAAGATATATTAAAATTTAGCCTAGGGCTGGGTAGTGGTGCACACCATTAATCCCAGCACTTGGGAGGCAGAGACAGATGGAGGCCAGTCTGTTCTACAGGACAGGCTCCAAAGCTATAGAGAAACCCTGTTTCGAAAAATCAAAAACAAAAAACCCAAAAACTTAGCCTAGGGTCTGTAAGATAAATATTAACTGAAGTTAAAACTTACATTCACATGTAGGTTCCCCAAGTAGACACTAAAAGTCATGTCATGATCTGATAGTTGTCAATAGTTAAGAAGTAACCAATGTAGTTTTGTGGAATTAAATATTTGCACAGACCCTTACATTTAAAAAAATATATTTTTTTCGAGTGTATATGCACCAAACTTTTTTTTTTCTTTTTCCCCAAGACAGGGTTTCTCTGTGTAGCTTTATAGATCAGCCTGGCCTCAAACTCTCAGAGATCCGCCAGCCTCTGCCTCCTGGGTGCTGGGATTAAAGGCGTTTGCCACCACTGGCCGGCCAAACTTTTAATTTTTACATTTACTATTGACAAAATAATTATGGCTCAAAAATGCCAGGAAACTAAACAAATACATTGTATTTCCAAAATTGTACATTTTGCTAGAGATCCAGAAATACTTGTTGGGTGAGTCAATAAACAGATGTTATGATACACTATGTTTTATTTTGTACTTGAATGTTCCAAATTTCATTCAGAATAAAAAAAAATATTGCTAAGAAACAAGAAACACACTTCATCACTCACAAAGCACAGTACTTTAAAGGATATCATGTATAATTTATTCATAAGGACAACAGAGACAAGTGATTAAAAGTATCCTATACACATCCACGTCTTAACTCACCTTCATTGGCAGAGTATTTTACCAGTAAGATTCGACTTGAACTTAAAGTAATGAATATAACACCTAGGAGGAACGTGTACAGCTTTGATGGGCCTATGCCAGAACGCCTGAAGCACTTTCTTTCCATTCCAGTGGATTTTAATTGTCTTAATAAGAACACCTTCATGAGCAACCCTGCTGGCAGACCTAAGGATTAAGCACAATGCAAACAGTATAGACTGTGCTTCACAGAAAAGGAAACCTATAGATGTTTGGACACGACTAAAGCAGAACCAAGAAAGTCGAGAGAGGAAACTTAAAAGGAAACGATCGATAATGACAAAATCTTACAGGAGGGCGTATTCTCGAGACAGATAGGGGATGTCCTGATTGGAAGTAAGTTAGGAAGTGAGTAAATAACAGCTTGGGACCGCAGGAAAGTAGTTTATTCGTAGTAACTTTGCTCCAGAAGGAATAAATTTTGGAATCTCTTTCTTCTTGGAGGGGAAGAGGTACTCTCAGTAAACCAGCTCTTCCTTCAGAGTAGAAAAGAGCGCACTGGGAACGACCACAGTTCAAATAGCTGAAACATGGCTACTGACTTTTCCTGAACCGGGATAGGAACGGAGGGCAAATCTCAGGTCAGCGGGGCTAACGGATCAGTCTTTTGTGACAGGTGGACAGGAAACTCCGGGCAGGGTAAATACTTGCCCGAAACGCATAAGTACGATGGACACATGGGGCCGATGAGGACCGCAGACAAAGGCCCAAACTAGGGACCAGCTGGGCGCAAGCGTACAGAAGACCAAAGGGTCAGCAGCCCTCCACCGCGGCCAGGCTTCCCTCGCTGTCAGGGAAACCCTCCCACACATGCGCAATAGCAATAGCGGGCGGCACCCTCGCCCCTCACAAGCTCAGCCTCGCTCTGCCCGCGGGGCGCGGTTACCTCACTCGCTCAGGGAAGGTTCTAGCGGAAGAACGGACATCATAGAGCTGAGATAGTGACTGCCTAGCTCCGTAGTAGCAGCAGTAGGCCTTCAGGACCCATTGGTGGGGAAAATATGGGCCGGGAAGAAAGGCGAGAAAAGCCCTTCCGCCGGCGGCCTCCAGGGCTGGAATCAAAGCAGAGACCCAGGCGCCATGGAAGAGCGGGCGGCCTGCGCGCCATTGCGCAAGCGCGCTCACTCCGGCGCTTCCGGGGGGCGGGCCCGAGAGAGGAGCGGCGGGTCCCGCCCCCCGCGGCCCTTCTGCTGTCACGTGTCGGGGAGAGTCGAGTCACGTGAGGCCCAGGTGGCCGCGGCGCTGCTGGGAGGGAGCGAAAAGAGGAAGGGGAAGCCGGAAGGGGTGGAAGCGTTGCCTGGGGCCGAAAGACAGCTTCAGGGGAGGCCGAGGGGCTGCGCGCGCACCCTCCTCCTGCTCGGAGGGCTGGGCCTCCGCCGTCGCGGGCCAGGTGACAGCTGGGCCCGGCCGCCGCGTGCCGCCGCCCCTCCCCCCCCGGCCCTGCGGGTGCCGCCTGCGGGGCTCGATGCCAGTCGGCCACGTCCCGGGCAGTTTTTGAGTCTCCGGCCCGGATCGCGACTGTCCCTCCCTGCCCCATCGCTGCCCCAGCCCCAGGATGCAGAATGTGATCAACACCGTGAAGGGAAAGGCTCTGGAAGTGGCCGAGTACCTGACACCGGTCCTCAAGGTAAGCGGGGCGGGTCTGGCTTGCTCCGCACTGACTGCCCAAGTCCGGGTCCCCAGCGGTCGGGCTAGAAGGTGGAGGGGCGGAACGCGCCGCCCTGTGCTGCCCCTTGCCCCTGGGCTTCAGGGCCGGTCCCAAGGTTTGATGGCTCCCCTGCTTCAACTTGAGCGACCCGGTGCCTGCTGTCCCCACCGGTCATTTCCTCTGTGCGTTGGAGCGCGCTAAGAGGTGGTATGGAGCAGAAATGTGAACGTTGAATCCTGACATCCACAGTCTTTTAAAAAACAGGTATCTGGGTTAACCTTTGAGAAGATGACGCTCGGTGGCCAACAGCGTGCCACTTTTTCTTCCAAGTTTCATAGGAAGTTGTGATTATCCGGTGATCTTGGTTTCCAGCCTCATTTGGTTTCATAGGAACACAGTAAATTGTAACATGTTAGTAACTCTGAGCGGAACTGGGCGAAACTTCTGGTTGCCCAGTCTTTTAAAGAAGCAGCAGCTGATTGTTAATCTTGAATTTGGGTGAGCCCATGACAGCAGTTCACCTGGATGTATATGTATAGATTGGAAACGCTATAACTTTTTCAGGTGAGAGTTGTGATATGTCATCTTTCAAAAGTAAATTTCCAGAGCTTCATTCCAAGTTTCCTTACAGCTTCTAGAATGCATCTTTTTGTTGTAACTTGATTTTGCCTTGCGAAAAGTGAGCAGTAATAGTAAACGAGTGGCAGATATTAAGTTTTTGTTTTCGTTCTGCATTTAGCTAAGAATTTCAGTGTTCTTACTGCAGGCAAGAAATACGCAGACAGGCTGAGCAAGCTGATTTCTTTCCTTGACAAAGGGCAGTGCTTGGTCTTTATCTTTCTCTTTCAATATTTATTTCTAAGACACCTTTGAAAATTATACCCGTTTGAGTCAAATAAGCAAAGTCTGGGACACTTGTAAATGAGAATCTTAACTCTTGCTTTGTTTATATATTTATTGTGAAAGTTGTTTTAGTTAAGATTACTCATCTTAGAAATTGAAAACAATTTCGACATTGAAATCTTCTATTGCATGTTATAATATATTTTCAGAATATTGTATCTGCCTAGGTCTATAGTGTTTTACCATCTCTTCAACTTTTAGTCTAAGGGAGAGAGATGAACAAAATGCTACTCAATTAAATACAAAATGACTGTCTTGTATAGACCACTTGGATTTTATTAAACCTGTGATGTAGAACTGTTTTGAGGAATCATTTGTTCTCTTCCCCATTCTGATAGGAGTGTTAGAAAATCAGTATGTGTAGTATACATTTTTATGTTTTTTTTTTTTTTTGAGATAGGGTCCCACTGTGTAGACTTAGGTGGTCTGGAACTCACTATGTAGCCTAGGCTAACCTGGAATTCTTAGAGATCCACCTGCCTCTGCCTCCCAAGTGCTGAAATAAAAGGCATTTTCCGCCATGCTCGGAGGCAATGTGTGGAATATGTTTTTAGTATAAAAGAAAGCAGAATTAATGGCCCCGTCCTTGTCACTCCTGGTTTGCAGAGAGAATCCTTACAGATTTCTTCTAGAGGAGGGAAGGCATAGGGGGGAAAAAGAGGAAATACCCAGAAAGAAATGTCTTTCTTATAGGAAGTGGAAGTTTGAGAAGGCATGTTTTGTTTAGAAGGCATCTGTGTAGTAAAGCCAGAATCCTTACAGTGATCTTGAAGGTTATCTTTGGCCAGTAGAAGTCCTAGCCTCTTTATCTCTTTAGAACTTGAGGGTAAGCCAGCCTTACCTGTCCTCAGCACTCCAGCAAGAGGACTCTTGCTACTAGAATTTTGTATTTTTTTTATCCTCTCAGCCAGTAATGCTTTCCCTCCAGACAGGCTTATAGTTTGGTATTTTGTCTATCCTTTATTTAGAATATATTTTATACTCATTCCTTGATAATTTCATACATGTATATAGTATATTTTGATCCTTATCTATCCCTCACTCCTCCAATTCCTCCCAGATCACCCCAGTATATACTTCTACCAACCTCATGTTTTCATTTTTAACCCACTGAATCTCATTGCTGCCAGTATGTGTGTGGGTATAGGGCCATTCATTCATTGGAGAATGGACAGCCTACCAGGGGACAGATCCTTGAAGAAAACAGGCCTTATCTTCCCCTGGCAGCCATCAACCGCCAGAGCTTGGGAGGAGTGCTTTCAAAGTATCTTCTGGAGTTACAAGGCTGCTGCACTCAAACTCAAGAGTGCCTGTAATTACCTGCGAAAGATCAAGCCAATCAAAACCCCAGTGGATTCCAGAGGTGCTGACTAAGTTGAACCCCTAGCTGAGGAGTTATTTTATTTTAATGCCACCTCTCCCCTACATAACGATCTTTTTTTTTTTTTTTTTCACAGCGTGAAGATGAGATTGATCTGTTTTTCAGGCATGCAGCCCATTGTCTCCAATACTACTGGCATATAGTAATAAATAATTATTGAATAAATAATACTCACAGATTGATCTTTTTATTTTTGTAGACTACCACAAAATGTTATCATTGAAAATGTAGAACAAAAATTAGTCAATAGCATTCTTGCTTTAGAGGAGAAAATACTATTTAAAGATTTTAGTGAAGCTGGGCATGGTGGTGATGCATTGCTAGAATTCCAGGGTTTTGAAAGCAGAGGCAGGAGGATTTTGAGTTACACACCAGCCTGGCCTGCATAACAAAACCTAGTCCTGAAGAAAAAATTGAAATAAAAAGAAAGAAAATCTTACAGTGGAGATGAGAGTAATGGGAAATATTAAATATTAAATGATTTCTGCTGTTGGTTTCTAATATTACTGTTTAAATAAAACATTGTCTGTGTTAAAGTGCTGCAAAATGACTTGTTCACTTTGCAGGGTCAATGTGACCTAAACATTAGCACGCTTTCTTAACACCCATGTTTTATTGTAGTGCTGGTCAAATTTCATGTGATTCGTCCACATTGTACCTGTCTGTATATCTTTATAATTGAGGACCAGTGCTATTTCACATAGTACATTTAGGTTTTAGTGTTTTGTTTGTTTCATAGTATACTCTCTGTTGTTTAGAAGGGGCAACTATTTGCCCTCAAGACATTTTTGTGTTTTAGTTGACTGTGAAGATGGTCTAATACTTTTATTCTTTTTGTTTTGTTTTTTCCTCTTTAGGAATCAAAATTTAAGGAGACAGGTGTACTTACTCCAGAAGAGGTGAGTATTAAAGATGCCCTGGAGCCTTTATATAATTACAATTCTTTCAGGCTGGGCCTTTTTGTCTTCGTTAGAGAACATCTTGAATTTTTTTTTTTTTTTTTTTTTTTTTGAGGAAAATTAGACTTAAGTAATAATTAGGTTAAGAGAATTTCTGCTTCCCTTAGCATGTAAGAGATAACATCTTTTCATTTTGCTGCTTCTCCTATTTCTTGGTAGTTGAGCTCTGTAAATGAAGGTTGTGAAGGGAGAGGAAAATACTGTATTCACTTATCTTTTATTGCCATGTTAGGATGTGTTCCACAGTGGGCTCTGGAATTTGCTGTCTTGGCTCTGTTTAGACCAAATGTATATTTTATGACATTGTGTTGGAAACCTTGATAGGGCTTTTTCTCCTAACATTCAGCTTAACTGTTACATAGTTGACACTGATTTTATTTTACCATGTTAAACAAGTTATGTTGAAGGTTAAGTTAAACAATGCTAGAACTATGGGGATTTTACATGGTCCCTATATTTTTAAAACATTTTTGCATAAATTTTGAGGAATAATTTTCACTTGTTCACCAAGTCTGAATTACGAGTTCTCATTCATTTAGGTAGTTTATCCTTAGAGAAACTTATCCCATAGACTTAATTTTTATGAACAGTTTCAGTTGCATTACACCCACTTATTCTTAATAAAAGATGGCAAATTTATTTAAACTTGATCTTCAACTTTCACTGAAAACATTTATTAGCAACAGAATCATATTCCTTATTTGCTGCTAGAAACAGTATAAAATAAACTGTTGAATGATGAGGCTCTGGTTATGGCTATAAATTGATAGGCTTCAAAGCAGAGAATTAGTTGATCTTTCAGTTTTCATTTATGACAGGCTCTGCTCTTCTGTTCATATCTGAAGCCCAGCAATGGCTTGCTGCACTGATTTATATTTATTTACTTGTGAAACTCGTTATTTTTAATAAAAACATGGGATGGTGTGGAAATAGCCTACGGCCCTGCTTTCTTGAACCATCCATATAGTTTCTCTTAATTTAGGCAAATCAGTTAGTTACCTATTTAGGTCTGGGCCTTATATTTATCCATCTGTAAAATAAGGGGTTTGGGATAGACATTCTTTGAAAGGACTTATTTGTCTTAGATGTCATGAATGTAATATGTTAAATACCAGTTAAAAGTCAGTTTTGTTCTTAAGGGTGTCATTAATTTTCTTTCCAAACAGACATTGTCTAGTCAGAGTCAGGGCTTTTGAATGATCTGAAGTCAAGAGCAGAGATAAGCATATGCCATATTTGAACACTTTTTGACTATCTCTGCTGTGTGAAAATAACTCATTGTTGGATGCATTTCTATGGAATTAAGCTGTTTTCAAACAAAAATTCATCCTAACATGAATAACGTAATAGCCTCATGAAGTATGAATTTTCCCTTAAAAAGAATCTAAGGCAAAACTAGCTTAATTTGGTACAAAGCATGTAATTCTAGGCTCAGATAGAGCATAATTACAGGATTGAGTTAAATGAGCCTGAGGGAAGACAATGGGAGGAATGATTTGCTTGGGATAAATACTACATACTGAATTCAGTTGTTAATTTGTTTCTTCTAATTTCTGGGCTCTTAATCCTTCAGTTCCTCTTATCTTTCTGGTTTCATTGAGAAAAGTACAAATATTTATGTTTAAAAAGAGGGACAGCCCATATCCAATACTGTATCTTTTAGGGGAAAACAAATGCTGGTGTAACTAAGTTAAATAGTTTTAGATGAATTGAAGGTCATTTGAGGAATAATATTGTTTGCTAAAATGCAAACATTGATTGTATCTTGTTAGATACAGTGTCACTCTGTATATGTATTGAAAAACATCCCTGGAGATTACTTACTATAAGAAAGGTACTATAAGCAATTGGTAATTTGAAATTTTTACTCTAGCATGTTATTTCATTTCATTCTTTGAAGCAAGTAATAATGGCTGTTGCTAATGAGGACAGACATTCACATGTGCTAATTATTGGTACAATTCTGTGGATTTTTTTCAGTTTTATTTTATAATGTTCTGTTATTTTAAAATAGTCACTACCCAGAGACCACTAGATAAAATTAATGTCTTATGACTTGAAGGCAATATAATTAAAGCATTTCCATTTTTAATAATTTCTTTGGCTTGCATTTTCTTAACTTGTTACTTTGGGTGGAGATAAATTTCTGGCAACCACAGAGCTAAAAGTATTACTTGGTTGTGGTAACTCCTAAATGCTTAAAACTGAAGGCAGAAAGAAGCTATTATTTTTATTTTGGTTTCTATCATTACACAACCAGTTTAAATGATTAAAAAAATGTGTTAAGTGAAAGAAGAAAACAGTTTATATTGGGCGTAAAGTTGCCATTATTTTAACCTTGGTGATATATCTTTAAGTAGGTTATTCTCAGAGCGCTTACTTTGTGAATTTTATGTCTGGATAGATAATACTTTCTCAAAATATGAGAATATGAAATGTATTCTAATTTTGTACCATGCAATAAGCCCACAAATGATACAAAGTTCTAAATTAGAGCTGTTGTGAAACAGCAATTGGGAAAGTGTGTACAAATCGTTGCAGTTGTTACACTGTAGTTCTGCTTAGTCACCTCTTGTTTTTTGCTTTTAAAAGTAAGGTTTGTACCCTTCAATGAGGTTACCTTATATTTATGAGAACTAGAAATTCTTCAAATATTAAATTCTTTTTCCTGGGTCTGATTTTCATTTGTGAAGAAAATGAAAGCTTATGATAGTGTTCATCCTGCTCATAAAGCCCAAGGAATCCATTAGATCTTTTCTCTTTTCTCCTTCTGTTCACCTAGACTGCTCCCTCACAGAATTCTTTGGACAGGTCTCATGTATCCCAGGCTAATCTGGATTTCACCCGGTAGCTGAGGAGGATCTTGAACTTTTTGCTCTTCCTACTTCCACCTCAGAAGTGCTGAGATTAAAGGCATGTGTCACCACGCTTGGTGGGATGAGGTGCTGAGGGTCCAGCCTGGAACCCAAGCCTGCTTTTATAGATGTTTACATAGCTGGTTCAGAACTTACTTTACTGCATTGTTTGTTACTTCAATTGTTTTTTTCCTCACTAATTCTTTTATGAGTGTAATAAAGCTTTCAATATTGGTCTAGTGCTGGGGCAAATCGCTCAACAGAATGGGTGCTTAGTTTGCAGGCCCTAGGTTTGATCCTCTAGAGCCACCAAACAAACAAACAAACAGAAGTTTCTTTAAAAATAATAGAGGGATGAAGAGATGTCTTGTTTATTAAATTCAGTACTTATTGCAGAAAACCTGAGTTCTATTTCCAGCAACCATGTGGTGGCTCACAACCATCTGTAACTCCAGTTTTAGGGACTGTGATACCCTTTTCTGACCTCTGTGGACACCAGGAATACATATAGTAAAAAGCCATACACCCAGGCAAAACACTTATAAAATAATGCTGAAAAAGTTAAGAAGTAAAATTATAAAAGGAAGAGTAAACCTCCACCGTGATATAATGAAATGGGTTGACATTATAGACCTTTATCTATTTACTCATTTAAACATTTTCTCTGAGTTTTCAGTTAACAAGATTCTGTTTATTGAACTACAAGATGGATCTTGACAATTGAACTTCATTGCCTTGCCTTTAGTGATTTTTGTATCAGGCTTGAAACATGATTTGATAATGAAAATTGAATTAAAGATAACAGTATTTGCTGAGTGGTTGCACAGCACTGGAAGTCAGAGGCAGATGATAAGCCAGCCTGATCTATAAAGTGAGTTCCTCAACAGCCAGGACTACACAGAGGAACCATGTCTTGAATAATAAACTAGCCAGGTGTTGGTGGCCCACGCCTTTAATCCTAGCACTTGGGAGGCAGAGGCAGGCAGGTCTCTGTGAGTTCCAGGCCAGATTGGTCTACAGAGCAAGTTCCAGGACAGGCTCCAAAGCAATTACTAATTGAAAGTAAGTTTTCAGGTTGCTAAAACAGGTTTTGTGCTATTTTCATTTTAATTGAGTATTAAATATCAAGAGTTACCCAGGGTGATCAGTTTGGTATTTTGCCACCCTGTACTCAGTGATGTTCAATGTTTCTTTTCCGCTTTTTCCATATTCCTTGCAAACCCTGAATAGTTTGTGGCAGCTGGAGATCACTTAGTCCACCACTGTCCGACATGGCAATGGTAAGTAATGTTGAGTGAAAATTGGACTACTAAAAGGTGGATACCTTATAATTATAGGCAGTTTGCAAACTAGGTTAGCATATGAAAATTAGAAATGACAAACATAACTTTATTAGGTTCTTCTACTAAAGAGTGAAACTCCAAGGAAAATAAAAGGGGAAATAAGTGTCATGTATTCTACTTTGCTCTGTTAGAACAAAGTATGGGCATACTCAAATCCATTTACTTCCTTTGCTCGTGTTTTCTTACTCTCTAGATCTGAACTTATGATTCTTTAAAAAATATGTTTAGGAGTTTAATAATTGTGAATAGCTTTGAACATTTTAATAACAACTATGGTGATATATTGTTTATGATTTATTAAAGCTCCAGGAGATCAAAATAGTAAAGCAGCCATACTAGTCAGCCATACTAGTTAGCTATAGAAGCCAGGCAGTGGTGGCACATACCTTTAATCCCAGGACCCAGGAGACAAAGGGAGATGGATCTCTCTGAGTTCAAGGCCACTCAGGGTTGCAAGAGAGCGAATCAGTCTAAAAAAAAAAAAAAAACAGAACTTTAATTACAACACTAGAGAGTTATAAAAGATAGGAGCAAGGTCTTCAGTAGTCAGTCTTAGACATTCATTCTCCAGCCACACTGAGGATAGGAAGGCATTCATTTTTCCAGCCATGCTGAGGATAGGAGCTCCATTTCAGAGACAGAGGTAAAAGCTGGTGGCTGCTTTGCCTTTCTGATCTTCAGCTTGAAGCTTGAATCCCAATATTTGTCTCTGGGTCTTTTATTCTTTGTTTTATGGACAAATGCAGATATTTTGTGGAGTTTATCTTCTTTAAGATATAATGCCTAAACTATAGCATCACAGGTGAATGTAATGCTCCCTCTTTAGAGATCAGCAAAAAGCAGAGGCTTGGGGTGCCAGTCAAGTTCTGGCACCACAATTACAATTAAATTGTTTCTTAGCATTTACTTTTAGTATTAAAGTAATTTAATACAAATATGCTTTAGAATAAAGGCACTTTTGTTGCTTTTAAGTACTAATAGATGGGGAGGGGTTTCTAAATTTTTATTTCAGTGCTGGCTGAACTGTTTTGTTTAGGTTACAGTTATGTGTAACTAATCACTTGTCTTCATGTACATGCTTTATTGTATCTTTTTTGTTAATGATGTTTTTCAATTTGAAAGATGTAGTTTTAATTACTAGATTCTAGGATGACAAGGTTCTAGTTGCTATCAGATTTCTTTTAGGCTAAAGAATTTAATTACCTAAAATATTTTTAAACCAAATTTAGAAAATTCTTTCATTTGTGACCTGTTTTATTTCCTTTCATCATTGGCTTTTATCAAGTGCTGTGTATCTTATAGGGCATTAATTCTTATGTACCAAGAAATACCAGATTGTCACCTTCATTTATTTGTGTGTATGTGTGTATTTCTACCCTAAATTTTAAACATTAAGTTCTTGCTGTAGAAGCTTTCTGATTTAATATTTTCATGTGTGTGTTCTGAATTTTTTTTGCTACAGTTAGGTTCTGGTGTACGTTTATCATATAAACATATCTCCAAGTTTTACAAGTCAGATAACTAGAGAAATAAGCTAACACTTAATTGGTCAGAGGAATTTTCTTAAAGCTTTTTCTTTACTATGATGGGCCTACATTTTCTTATTGAGATTTCTTTCATGATGCCTTAAATTATCCATGTAGTTTAGGTGTCATACATAAAGCACTGTGTGAAAGAGCGGTCTGTATAGGCAATATCTTTTTAACAGGTATTAATCTGTGTTTATAGACTAATGGGTATTAATCTGTTTATAGACTTAAAAAAAATCCTGTGCATGTGAGTGTGTGTTTGAGCACAACATGAGCCTACATGTGAAGGTCATGGAACAATGTGTAGGAGTCAGTACTCTCCTTAGTGGCAAGAGCCTGTAGCCACAGAGCTCTCACCAACTTTTTTTTTTTTTTTTTTTTTTTTGGATTATGAATGTTGAAATGATTGTACTGTAACTGAGAACTCAATCACACCCCGTGCCAGTGCCCACCCACACTTTTGTCTGACTTGCTAGGGCCAAGGAGTAATTAATTTTAAATTAATGCTAGAAGCAGATATTTCCATGCTCATATATTTGTGTACACAAGTGCTGTCATGATATTATTTTAACTTCTTCCCTTAGAACTTCAGACATTGATGTTGAATTTGATAGTTGAGTTTATTGAAAAAAGATTATAAGGCTGTCAAATGATATTCCTGGCTTTATCTTGTTCTCAAATCTATAAGGTTTAAATTTAAAAAACTTGAAAAGGACTTCAAGTTTATGTGTTGATACTTGTGAAGGCACCATATGCCAGCTCTGTCCTGGCCAGGTCTCATAGATGATGCACAGAAGACTGAATAAATTCTTAGTGAGAGATGCCAGAATAGCTCAGAATTACTAGCAGTTTGTCCTCACCCAAAGGAGGAGCTGAAGAAGAGTCTCACTTGACTTGATCCTGGCTCGTCCATCCCATTTTCCTGACTGCAAGCACTCTGACCCTCTTTAAACTTTAGTTTTCTTATCTGTAAAGGGAAAAGTATTCCCTGCCTTTTAGAATTTTTTGATAATTAATAGCTCATATTAGAGCTGGAAGTCCTGTAATTACATGCTGCAACTGGATTTTTTTGTTGTTGTTGTTTGCTTTTAATCATTATTCTCAGTATGACCATCTTTGATTCAAGCATCTTTTATCTTTCTGTTCCAATTCTAAACACTGGTAGGAGGAAGTATTTAAACAATTTTAGAGTATAGCATTGTACAAAGTGTTAGGGTTCATGAAGAAATTTCCTTTCACATAGATCATATTAGCCACCACCGTTACCTTCTTCATCCCCTCACCTTCTAGAGGATAGGGGATCTTTCCAATTGTCTACTTTGTATGTAGTATCATACAGCTTCCCCCCCCCATTCTTTACCCTAACTTCAAAATGAGCAGTACTTTGATTTAATAGTCTGAGAGGTTGTATGATGTAATAGATTATGGAAGAGCTATGCTTTCTTTTTGTTTAGAGGCTAGTTCTATTATTCTACCATTTTTTTGCCTAATATTAAATACAAATCCCCTCTGTCTGTATCTCCTAATATATTTCACTCATGTTAATATATGCTTTTCTATGCCCTTACTTGATGGCAGAATTTCCTAACAAGTCCTCAGACAATTTCCACAGAAATGCAGATTTTGTAGTCTTGAGATTTACATGTGATATCTTCTGTTACATATTTGACTCTTAAAATATTTTGTATTTTGGTGCTTTTCACTGTTTTAAAGGGCTACAGGGGAAGAATTGAAAGTGAAGGCATATCTACCATCAGGGAAACAATTTTTGGTAACCAAAAATGGTAAGAATTATATCATTGTATACATTAGTAAATTTTGCACATTATATTGAAACAACAAAGTCCAATTTACAGTTATTGATCCTAATTTGTGCCTGAAGTTACACTTGAAGTTTCTTACAGTTGTAAACATGAAGATTTCATGAAGCTTTGGGTTTTCTATCCCAGGAGTGTTTTCCAGTTGATTTTTATCCTTTCTTTTTTAGTTTTTAGTTCTTTTTACCAAAAAGGTCTAATTGTCAAAATATGGAAGAAGAGGTTCCCAGGGAAACTTTTAGATTCTTCTTAGTTCTTTAAAGTTGGTTTCATAATCAAAATATATTTAGCTTTTTGATTTTAATCTTGTGTGGTTTTATGGAAATTAAATTGATCCCACCTTTGATATAGAAAAGATCAAAGTTAAAGATTTGATCATTCGTTGTGCCATCAAAGGTTTACCCATAGGCACAAAAACTCTTAAAATAGATGTCATCTTATTTATGAAGTTAATTTTTAAAGCATCAGAAGAGTGTGATAGCCCTCAAATAATCATGTAATAATGTATTGACTTCTGTTCTAATTTAACCCAACCTGGAAAGGGAGAGAATAGGTAATAAGGAGTAGTTTTTGCAGGCATGGTGCCTGTGGGCTTTGTCTTGCCATGGGGTACACAGTGCAAGGTCAGCTTGAGCTATATAAGGACACCATGTTTTCAGTTGTTTAAAGAAACAAGTCAAGTGTTGGGGATCCAGCTCTCTGGTAGAGGGCTTGGTCAGCTTAAAGCCCTGTGTTTTATATGCAGCACTACAAAGCAAACAAACAAAAAAATCCCAGCAGTTTTATTTTTACAGTGTACTTATTTTTATGTTTGATAATTTATGTCCTGTTTGTTTAACCAGGAAATTAATAGCTGTGTCTTGAGCACCATGTTTATGCCTTGTGATGTCAATTATAGGTTTATGAAGTAATAATAATTAATACACCTATATGAAAATTTTGTCACCTGTGCTATATTAGGAAGTAAAGTTTAGTAGTTTGAATTTTAATCTATTTTCCTTTGCAAATAACTGGAACTTAAATATGAATTATAAAACTCATATTGACAGTTACATTAGCCTTGTATTCCAGAGGTCACCTCTACCCCCTGTCAGTATGATAGGTGGTGCTTGCATATTTTGAGACCATAACTGTTAGTGTGAAATATTATTCATTAGCTTGGAACTGAGCACTGTCATCTGGCTCAGCCAGCTGTTCCTCACAGATCATGGTAAAGGAAGACAGAGATGCTTAAACCAGAGTCCTTTTACTTGTCTTTGATAAAGCAGACTGGGGAAGAATTAATGGAGCCAGACAATGATGTGTCTGTCGGTTGAATATAATTCTTATTAGTCTCCTTGGAAAGGAAAGGTTCACTTAATAACATGGTAGGATTGCATTTTGGTGTGTGTGTGTGTGTGTGTGTGTGTGTGTGTGTGTGTGTGTGTGTGTGTGATAGAAGCTGTTTCTTTCTGGTGGATTTTTATTAGTGGGTTATGTACCTACTTGGCATTTTTTTTTTAATAGTTCCATGCTATAAACGGTGTAAACAGATGGAGTATTCAGATGAATTGGAGGCTATCATTGAAGAAGATGATGGCGATGGGGGATGGGTAGATACATATCACAACACAGGTAAGAGGTATACAGAGTGACATGTATAAAGTATTTTAAAATTTTCATTATCTTTTATAATAGGCTTGATTTAAAATTTTAAAAAGGATGCATAAGGTACAGGTTTGTCCCCAAAGACTTCACCCTGAAAAAGTAGTATCTGCTGCTTCCATTGCAGTGTGAAATATTCATTTGTTTTAATGATTGCTAAGTAGAGAAAATAAGTCAAATAAAAAGCACTGATTGTGCATGAGTTTGCCCTGAATCTCTTGTATTAAAGCCTAGAGGAAGTGGTAGGTTCAGTGCTCTTTATTAATTTTCTCATGGCTAGGAGATACAAGTAGCACCTGAGTAGTAACTTGCCTGTTGGCTGAATGGAATGATTACTGATTACTTTTAGTGTGTTTTCCTTTAAAAAGCTGGAGAGATGCTGTGTTTTCTACTTGTTTTATTTCAGAAACACTAGCCTAAACTTCAGAACCTAACCTATAGGATCATAGTGCATAGAGCTAAGTAGGTAGGAGTGTGCTTGGATCGGTAAAAGTCTATGAAAATCTGACAGCTAAAAACGTTTGCTTAAAGGTACAGAAGAAGAAACATAATCTTTTTCTATATGGAAAGTAACATTATTGTTCTTCAGTTCATTTAATGCATAAATTCTAATGTTCACTAGAGATACTTACAGAATTATAACTTTAAACACTCTCAGGATGAGGCGGTGCCCCTGAGGCCAGTTTCCCTTGCTTTACCTCATTGAAATTTCATTGTTGCTTTTTTGTATTATTGACCCCTGTAGTCATTCGTTGTTTAGAGGGTGTATAATGACATTGGTATAAAGTAGGTGTTACAGGAGACACTGGAGCTTTTGGGCACGTTAGAGGAATGGGTTTGTTTACAGTTTTGTCTAGATGTGGTAGAGGAATTGTTTCCTTCCCTTCAGTGATGCTATAATTTTATAGAAAAGATGAAACAAAGTCCAGGAAATATAATACAAAGTAGATTTAGCAGTGATGTAAATTGTGAGGCCTCAGTGTACTCTTCCTTCATAGCCAGGACTTAAAGCCTACTCTTCCACAGGATAGGATTTGTTGGGGAAATTTTAATTCTCTAGTGTCTATCCTTCCAGGACCACTGCTACACTAATGTAAATCGATTTATTTTAAGGAATTGGCTTATATGACAGATGAATTTTGTAATGTATGTTCCAGCAGGCTAGAGAACCAAGGAAGGGTTGCTGTTGCAGGCAGCAGCTATAGATTTTTATCTCATCTGTTCTCCTTTAGTTGATGGGATGCAATCCACCTACTTATTTGAAGAATGGTCTGCTTTATTTAAAACTGATTTTATTATTTATTCATAATCTCCTAAAAAGTACCTATACTGCAACCTCTGTACTAGTTTTTGATCAGTTATGTGGCTGTTACAACAGGGTGACAGAATAAAACATCACAATGCTAGAGGGTGACTGTGTGTCGAATTTTTGAGCTTTCTTTTTGTCAGTTGTGCCTTACTTTTAAAATTAAGAATATTTTTAAATGATCTTTTTGACAATTTCATACACATGTATAGTGTGTCTTGTTCATATCCCTACCCACCCCCACTCCCTCAGTTACGCTTGACATATTTCCCTCTCATCTTCATGTCCCTTTAAAAATTCACACGTCCTTGTTATTTTTATTTTATGTTTGTCTTATCTGCATGGATGTCTGCACCATGTACACTCAGTGGAGTGTCTGGGGAGGCTAGAAGAAAGGGTATCAGATTCCCCTAGAACAAGAGTTACAAACAGTTGTTAGTTAGCAGGTATGTGCTGGAAACAGAACCTGCGTTCTCTGGAAGAGCAGCCAGTGCTCTTAACCTCTAAGCCATCTTTGTACCCTATCCTCTTCCTGCTTTCTTTTTAAAAGACTCACTGAGTTGATTTAGTGTAGTCCACATATCCACCAGAGCTTGGGCATCCCACGAGAGGCACCTCCCTCCAAAACAAACAAACAACTGTACTCTGTGTCCCTAAAATAGTCAACAGCTTCCAGTAGTACTTACCTGGGATGCAACCTCATGAGCACTTCTCCCATCCATGCTCTAAGATTGACTGGCTTAGTCTTATGTAGGTCTGGTGTAGAGAACCACAGATTCTATGAGTTCATGAGTATATTGTCCATATCATGCCCCAAGTGCAGTATCCCTTAGCATCCCTTCCCGTCTACCAGGTTTTCCTTTATTTCTCCCATTTCTTCCTTGATATTCCCTAAACCTTGAGAGTGTGATAAAGAGGTCCTGTTCAGCCTGTTCAAGCATAAGCACTAACTAGTCACGTAGTCTTAGTATTTTGACCATCATGGACCTCTACATGACGGCTTCCCATTGCAGTGAGAAGGCCATGGGGTCTGGTTTAATGAGGTACCACTGCATTACTGTATTTTAGCAGATAGATGACTTTTCTTTTTATGTTCTCGGTTTAGTAAATACTCTTGTATTATTGGTTTGATTGGCTAAGATTCAGGTTTATCATCTTCATTGATCATGTCTATTGTAGTATTATAAGAAACTGTAATGGAATAGACTTGTAGTGCTGGTCTTTCGAGTGTGTCATCTTCCATTTGCGAAGGTGAGCATGGCATCCTTTGCTTTAGGAATGTTAAAGGCATGCATGACAGGTTTAGATTAAGAAAATTATTTTTAGGAGCTAAATACGTTTTGAATTTGGATTTTTTTGTTCTGTAGAAACTTTAGGTACTCTCATCTTACTGACTTTCCCATCTGGTTAAACTGTCCATTTGAGAACTCTGATAGGTTTTGGGGACTAGAATATTTGCAGGCTATGGTGTAGTGTTGCTGCTAATCTGCAATATACCCTCTATGACAAAGGGGTTCTTTGTATGGATTCTAATCCCAACTCCCTCCTAACTGCTGTGAGCCTTTAGCTGCTAATTTAACCTGTCAACTTCATTGCTTCATAGGGAGGAATTGTTACTCTGTTTTATAGGTGGATTTTGTAAGGATTAATAAGATGTGGAAATAGTTGGTAAAGTGAAAAGGTCCATAAGAGTGTGGTGTGGTCTACTACATCTGGATGTCCAAGATATTTGAAGCAGATAAATAGTATGTCAACATAACTAACACCTGATTTTGTTGAATGTAAAGATAAGCCATATAATCTCTTGGTCTTATTGTATGTTGTACTAAGCATTTAAATGAATGATTGTAAATGGGTTATTGAATAGGACAAGTCATGGTAATATAGGAAAACTTAAATTAGAATTCTTTTGACTTATTTTTTAAGATACTTTGGGATTACTTGTAAAAATGTATCTGTAAAGATTCTATTAATATATGCCTTTTTTCAGAATTGTGAAAATTTAAATAAAATGTTTTATACAAGGAAATGAAATGTTTGCAATTTAACTTTAGTTATTTTTTCCTGCTGAATTTTAAACAGGTATTACAGGAATTAATGAAGCAGTTAAGGAGATTACACTGGAAAGCAAGGTATTGCTTAACATCGCTAAAATCAGTGACCTAGGTTTTTCTACATAAGCATTTTAAATTGTATTTGTTTATTTTTAGTGTGTGTGAGTAACAGCAAACACGTGGAAGTATGATGGATAACTTGGGGTAGTTGCTTCTCTCCTTCCATCATGTGGGTCCTGGGCATGGAATTCAGATCATCAGTCTTATAACTATTACAAATTACAATAAGCTACTAGTTTAAGTAGATGACTTAGAGGAGCATTTGTGAGGGGTACCTTTGCTGATAAGCAGGTGCTAATGTTTTATTAGTATTATATTTTGTAGTACTAATGTAGTTTATTCTAAGCAATCTTATTGTTCTCTCTTTTTTTAATTACCTATAGTAATTTCTTAAATTGTTTTTATAAATTCTGTTTTTAGGGGTTTAAATGTGTACTTTACTATCAGCCAGAATGGTGAGCTTTTGAATAATGTCTAATGTCATTTAATCATGTAAGCTTGGGCAGGTAGATGTCAGTGTAATTGGGTGAGACTTTTCTGCTAGTATGGTTTAATTTACTTTGTTTTATTAGCTCTTTTCAGAATGATTATATCCTGTCTTCATATTTTTATATGATTGCTAGAAATGCTTTGAAAAATACAGGATACCTGCTTTTTTTTAAAACAAATTAAAAAATGCTTCATTAATTACATTTCATCCTTATGTGGGATTGAATACATTTTCTTTGTGTTGTTCCAGTTTTAATGTTTGTGTTACTATGTAGCACTTAGCATGCTACTTCCAGTGATTTATTTATGGGTTTTTCATTGTCATTAGTAAGTGAATTTTTAGGGGGCATAAAGTGCCCGATTAAATGACATTTAACTTTACATTGAATTCTTATCATTGTGCTCAGTGGTCAGTGTGAATATTTATGAGGATGGCCACACTAATGCTGGCGGGGGTACTGTAAGATGCTATCTTCTAGAGATGTGTGGTCTTACATTAGTGAAATCATCCAGCAGTGCATTTCTCAGAATGTGTTCTCGTCACTAAGTGATCTACAGTTGTAAAACTATTCACAGCAAAAGCACAGAGGAAGAAGACAGACAAGTCATTTTTCTTCACCTTTGTATCACTAGTGTCAAGAACAAAACTGTGTATGTGATGTGCTTTCTATTAATGTTTATGAAGGAAATAAATATCTGATAACAATTTCATACTAAGTATGTTAATGTTTGAATATACATTTGCATCACTTAAATATAATTAATTTCAAAGGACAGTATAAAACTCCAAGATTGCTCTGCCTTGTGTGATGAGGAAGAGGAGGAAGATGAAGGGGAAGCTGCAGACATGGAAGGTATTACTATTTTGGAATTGCTTTAGTTCCATTAGACTGTTGATTCTGTAATAGTTATGATTCATGTGAATTGAGAATTCTGGTCTGTTGCCTAGTGAATATTTTGTTTTATTTTAAACTTTATTAGATCAGGGTAAAACTGACTTTGGTTTTGGGTTCCTCTGTTTTACTTTGAACATGATTTTAATAGCATTATTTTTACTAGAAACTATTGGTCATAAATCGAACTCTGGAGGATGCAGTAGGCAGTGTCTTGTTATAGTGTCTTGGCAGGGTTTAAGACAACTGAACTCATGAAATTCTTCTTACCTTAGTCTTATAAGTGTAGTCCTGTACTTTTAGACTTAGGAAGAGAGTAGTTTTGTTTTGTTTTTAAGTAGAATCTCTTTATGGAGTTCAGTCTGGGCCAAGATTCATGACCCTACTGCCTCAGCCTTGTGAGTGTTGGAATTATATAGGTCTGTATCTTGCCTAGGTAAAACAGTGAATCTTAAAGTAATATAAAGAGTAGTAGTAGTAGTAGTAGTAGTAGTAGTAGTAGTAGTAGTAGTAGTAGTAGTAGTAAGTAGGCTAGGTGTCCGTGTTTGAACACAGGGAATAAGTTTTGGAAGGGTCATTGAAACCAATGAGCTTGTCCTTAGAGGCAATGTAGTAGAGAAGAGACAATATCTCAGGCTTTAATTCTTCCTTACTTAGATTACTAAAGTATTAAAAATGTTGCTTTTTTGTTTTCCTCTTTAGTAGGTTTGATGGGAGAACCAGAGTAGGGAATACCGAAGAGGCAGTGGCAGCAAAGTCAGGAGAAAGGCAGAGGGAGGGAGTCAGTGAGAGTCAAGGGAAGAGTGTTCCAAGGGTGCAGGGATAAGGCCCAGTGGTTCATAGTGGCCTGTGAGTTCACCAAGGTGGAAACTAGTAATTTACCCCTGGGCACAGTGAAACTGAAATCACACAAAGCTTTGAAGAACACACTGCAGGATGCGAGCTATGGTCGTTACCTTATCATTTGACGTCTGTGTTCAGTTCCTTGTTATCAACTGTGGCTTGAAAATATTGAATGCAAAGATAATTCCAGAAATAGGACAGTTCTAGGTTTTAAGTCACATGTTTTCTGAGTAAAATGATGATACTTTATGCTGTCCAGTGTCTTTCATCCATGATATAGAAGTCATCTCTTTGTTCAGCATACTCATGCTGTATGCTATATGACTATCACTTGTAAGCACCTCAGTTATCATGGCCATTGTCATAGTGTCACAGTGCTTTTGTTCAAGTGAGGCTTAAGAATAGCCTCAAAGGGCACATTATGCCATTTGAGTATGTTTGAGGGAGTCTGTAAAGTACTTTAAGAGAGATGGTGGAAGCCCATGATTTGGTATGAATAGAAAATCTTATACCAAGGTTGCAAGTTCTGTAGTGAGAACCAATCTGTCCATTAAATTTCAAGAACCACCCATGCTGTTTTGCTGATAATATATCAAACTGAAAAGATTAAGTCTTGAAATGTTAATTTTAACTCAGGTAACGTTTTTCTTCCTTTTTCTTTTTCATATAAGAATATGAAGAGAGTGGATTGTTGGAAACAGATGAGGTTTGTAAATTTTTAAGATGATTTTTATGAGTGTTTTTAATATTGGTAATGGTCTTTCAAAATAATTTTTAATGACTCTAATTTTTTTCCATTGTTGTGTAACAGGCTACCCTAGACACAAGAAAAATAGTGGAAGCTTGTAAAGCTAAAGCTGATGCTGGAGGTGAAGATGCTATTTTGCAAACAAGAACTTATGACCTGTACATCACTTATGACAAATATTACCAGACACCGAGGCTATGGTTGTTTGGCTACGATGAGGTAAAAATATAAAGAAATATAAATGTTTTAGATTGGTGGAGTTAATCCAATTTTATTAGATACATGAGTATAGAAGATCTTTCAAATTTTTGAAATCATTTGTTTTACAATTTTATTATATTGAACTTGATTCACGTTTAGAATAAACTATTCAACATGGCAATGCAATGAACACAAATAATATGTTGTGTACTGATTCTTGACTCTTTTCCTCTGAGTTTATTCCTTTAAAGTGTGGGAAGTTGAACTCTGTAGAGTTCCTTGTATTTTGTCAGTATTACATATATTGAATATGTAAACATTTGATATGTAATCAAAATGATTATGTTAGGTACTATTTTCCTTACCAGTTTTTAGTCTGCTGATATTGAATTGAAGAGTAATTGAAATAAGAACAACTTATTTAACTTGTCATTTTATGATTATCAAGAGGAAGAAAAAAACCAAACAAAATAAAAAGGCCCATTTCTTGCCTAAGAGATAAATTCTTAACATTTTAAAATTTTATGTCTATAAACTTACCTGTTTGTGACATCTTGCAAAATTAAGTGATGGCTTCCATTACAGAGTCTGAGCATTAGAATCCTTTCTCAAACAATCTGGTCATTCTAAGTAATCTGAAATTGTAAATTACAAGTGATATACGATAATAGACAGGAGTAGGCTGAAAGTTTAACTAGTAGTTTCAGAGCATTTTTTATGCTTTCAGCAACGGCAGCCTTTAACAGTTGAGCACATGTATGAAGACATCAGTCAAGATCATGTGAAGAAAACAGTGACCATTGAAAATCATCCTCATCTCCCACCACCTCCTATGTGTTCAGTTCATCCATGCAGGTCTGGGTGTATATATGTGTATGGGGGAAAGAGAGAGAGAGAGAATGTGTGTTGTTTGTATGTAAACTTCATGAGTTTTTTATTTGGGGGTGTGTAAACATCAGTAACAGAAAGTTTTACTTTATAAGAAATTTCTTTCATCTGAGAAATGTTCTCCTTGTGCTTAGCATAATATTCAAGAGAAAGGAAAATAAACATTATTGACTTATTTTATATGTAGTATTCAGAACTTAAGTTTCCTGATTAGTTATAGATTTGTTGGTCTTCCTGCTTTTAGACAGTAGCTCGGGCAATTCTGCTGTGGACTCAGCACTCATCTGTTAGATAAGGTACCCACGTTGTGAATGCATCTTTTCATGATGTGGACTCTAAGGTTAACTTGGTGCTCCCTCTGGTGGCCTCCCTATCTCCTCTTGTTGGATAGTGGGAGGAGATGAGTCTACTACACTCCTTTATTCTTTGTTTAGCAAGTCTTTTTCTTAGCCTTTCCCAAGTCAAGTGAACTTTGTGCTTCAGCATTCTTTCTCTGTCAATGTGTTTTCATGAGGCCAAGTGAAGCAAAGCTGAACCGAGACACATGATTTGTTTTGAATTTCCCTTACTGAAAAGCAACATACTTGTTTCTTTCAATTATTAATTTATGATAAGTAATATTCATGATACACTGAAAAATACAAGAATGCTATTAATTCATTGAAAAATTAGATGTTAACAAGAAAAAGTTTTGTTTAGGTGAGCATGGTGGTTTACACTTTCAGTTTTGGGAGGCTGAGGCAGGAGTTCATCTTGGGCTGCACAGTTTGACTCTGCCTCAGAAACCACCAAATCTGGAACCTGTTGATGGTGTCCACTTATTTTATACAACCTTTTTATTTGCTGAACCTTTAACTTCATAGAAGGCCTGCTCCACTTTTCCAGATTACTTATTTATATTAATAAGAATTTAAATATTTTTGTTCGAAGTAATTCATTAGGATTCATTGGTTGTGGGATCTCATTGTTGTTGTTTTGTGTTTTTCTTCTGTTTCTCCATTTTATCCCCATGCACAGGACTTGGGCTGAGTGTATTAGGTAGATTTACTCTGCCTTCCCTTTGTATGTAGTGAGAACACAGCCTATAATAAGCACCAGATGGCCTAATTTTAGTTTTAAATTATCTAAAGGTTTTCATTTTTAAGAGTCAGTCTGTTCTCATAGTTTGATGTGTTTAACAGGGGCTAGTTGAAGGGAATATGTCTATCTGCGGCATAAGTTTTACTCTGTTGAGAAGAGATAAATATTGATAATTACATTAAACATTTTAATAAAACAATTGTAATAAAGCAGGATGAAATAAAATTTTAAAAATCTGAGGCCCTATACAAGAAATGGGGACATTTTTAGGCTTTTCCAAGGGCTGCCATGGTCTGCTAGTCTGTATATTCTTGTTTCCTATGGAACTTCCTCCATGTGTGAAGGGTTGTTCATAAGAACTAAAATAGCATTGTCAGCTAGGAAGTGTTTATTTTGTATATTGATTTTTCTTAGTTTATCTGATTAATTCAATGTCACTTAATTTGTAGCAAAGGAGAGACGTCTTTTCTGTGGATGTGTGCATAGGACAAATTCTTGAGTTGGTACTGTCTTTATGTAAATCCAAAATTTTTCAAGTAGAATCAGATAACACCCATTAATACAAAGGGAAGATAATGAACTTGGCTCTGATTCTTAGCTTTTATTGAACCTTTCAGTTATAGTTTTTTCCCCAAGCTCAATAAATATTTAAACATTTAAGAGGCTGGTGAGATGGCTTAGTGTGGATAAAAGCTCTTGTTATACAAGCCTGAAACCCATTAGGGGAGAGGAGAGTCCTGAAAATGGTCCTACACTGGCATGCATGTAGCTATAGTTGAACTCATACACACTTCCACAATCACAAGACTGTAGAGCCCTCTTAGCTTTTTGCTTTTGTTGATTTGCATACCCTGATAATTATGTTTCCAGATCAAGGAACCATAGCTTCATATTTACCATTTGGCAGGGTTTTCCCCTGTGGTATTCTGCCTCCACTATCAGGAAGCTGACTGATGCCGTTGTGTTTGTTGCCATGATTATAACTTTTAGAAATGGCTAACCACTCCAGTGAAAGAGACTTTGTGGCTCAGCAATGGAGAAAGAGATAGTATAATTATTTTATATTAAAATTAACTCATGAGCAATTGCCATAGGGTTCTTTTGGGTTTGTTTGTAAATAAAACCTATTTTGATAGAGTTGACCCATGCTAATAAGATTTGTTATTTGCTTTCAGGCATGCTGAAGTGATGAAGAAAATTATTGAGACAGTTGCAGAAGGTGGGGGAGAGCTTGGTGTTCATATGTATCCTTACTTGAATATAGCATTGGTGGCTAATGACTCCTACAGATTTTTGTTTGTTCATTTTGGATATTTAGTATAACCTTTGTGATAGAACCTATAGTTTGTTTTTTGTACAGATGTCCTAATGAAAATCTAATTTATCTAGGATGTCATACTTTAAAAACTAGGCCACACTCAATGACTAGACACTATATCTTTATGCCAGTTAGCTCTGCCTTTGTTAAAGACTGTTAAAAATGTAATGCTTAGCACAAATGTGTGTTCCCATTGGTTAAGGTGAACGCACAGGTGTGTGTTCCCATCAGGTGACAGTAAGGTTAACACACTAATAATGTGTGACCTATCAGGTGACAGTAAGGTTAAGGTTGTGTCAACCTGAGGCTTCCCTGAAGCAAAGAATTCAAGTTAAATGGGTTAATTAAAAGTAAAGCACAGCGTTTAACCTTTCTCCTGTGGGAAAGCATCTTATTCTGGCTTTCCTACTCAGTTCTCCAGGATGGATAGGAGGAGTAAATTCTTATAATGTCTAAGCAACTTGTCATATCCTGGGATGTGTGTATTCGTATTGGGTTCATCAGAGCACTCACAGTCAGTGATTGACATGCCAAGAAACCTGAATTGATTTGTACTCACAGTCAGTGATTGACATGCCAAGTAACCTGAATTGATTTGGGTATATTTTTGTATTGAATTTTGTAATTTATACCATTCAGTGAGAGACAGGTTGCTCATGCATTAAAAGCGCGATAAGCTTTGTATTATTAATAGACATGTTCCATAGAAGAACTTTGGGTTGATTTGATATTGCGACAAGCACCAGAAGCTTTCAGCCCCATGAGATTTATTTCTGGAATCTTGCTGTACATTAACTTTCACATTCATCTCTATGTTGAAGGATCGCATCTTAGAATACTACAGGTGATTCATGAGAGTAATTTTGTTTCTTATTGAAATTAAGTAAACTTACAATGTTTCTAGGTCCAATAGATAAAAACTTTAACATTTAACTAAATAAAAATAGGACAATATAGCTCATTCCATATTTATTAAATATGTGATCTAGATTGAGAGTCCTTTATGAAGTGTTTACATCTGATTTGTTTTTCATTTGCTGCTGTGTTTGTATACTTGTTTCATTTTAATTTTATATAAACCCTAGAAAATTTCAAGCAGTAAAGGGACAAAGTAAGTGAATGAGTTTTATGTATATGAGTTTTAAACACGGACAACATTGTTCTTATAAATATTGAAGTAATTCAACATGTATGAACTTCTTGTTAAGAAATTTCAAATTCAAATGTTGGAGTAGATGGCTAAGCAGTCAGTTGTAGAACACCTGTATTAAGTAGATATAAATTTTCATGACTAGGTGTCTTTAATAGATGCATTGTAAGATTTTATCATATATTTTTCTCATTAATTAATAAAATAGATAATTACTGTGGATTTAGAACAACACTATTAAAAAGCTTATTTTCCTTAGCTAAAGACCTATAGGTATCTTCTAATTTTTTTGAAATTTGTACAGGCTGTCATTCCAACAATAGAATATGACTACACAAGACACTTCACAATGTAGTGAAGAGGACACAGAATGTATCCTAATTACTGCTTCTGATTTTTAAAGAATTAATACATAGATGTGACCATTGACCATATTTACCAATAAGCATAATTTCTCTAATAAAAGGACTTATATGTTTATGCATTAAATAAAAACTGTTCCACTACCAGCCTTATTTGTTTAATAAAAACAAGTGTGAAGAAATACTGTTTTCATTTTCTATAAAAGGTTATAGTAAGATTTCCCATCAAGATGATTACAGAGTCAGAATGGTACTGAGCATCTAACAGTGTTAGAACTTGTAGAACATACTCGTGTCAGCTGTGTGCTCTTCCTTTTCAGCCTCACTCCTTTCTCTGGCTTGCTGTCTCCCAACATCTGCTCTGTGCTTGTAGTTCATGTTTATGAAATGCTGCTTGTGTGCCAGGAGACATGCTCAGGACTGCTACTTTTTTCCTGACTTATTGTCACCACCCATATCACTTGTTAAGGATTTAGGACTACTTTTCTTAACACAGTTGCCAGTAGCATAATGGGATTTGAAGGGAATCAGTTTATAGATCGGGCATAGGAGTTTAAACAGCAGATTTTTCTGGAGCAGCATACTTTAACCTGTGGAAGAGAATCTAGACCTTTGGCTTCCTTGTTTTAACATTCTACTCAGAACTCTGCATTGCTTCTCAGTCTCTGTCTCAGTTTGTATAAAGTGGAGTAGCTTACCTTGACTTCTGTTTTGTTTTCGTTGTTCAAGAATGTCCTTAACTTTAAAAGCCTTTTTGAAAATTACATGCACATAACTGTATTTTGGATACACGGTATATGTGGATCACTCCCTGCCCTTCTTCCAGGACCCATCAACCTGTCTTTATCCCAAATTCATGTCGTCATTGTCATCTTTCTTATTAATAGCCCAAGAACAGTTACTACTGATCACATTTGAATGCTGTGGGGCATGGGCAATCTGTCATTGGCCATATTCCCAGAGAAAAGTGGCCCTTTCTCACCAGCCACTAACTAAATAGATCTAAGGAGTGGGACCTGAGGATCCCCTCCCTGTCCTGGCTGGAGTTTTGACTGGCTTGATCTTGTGCAGGCAACCATAGCTGCTGTGATGCCATGTGTGCATCAGCCATGTTAGGTCTAGATAACAGCATTTCACAGCTCTACTTAGCATCTAGCTCTTACATTCTTTTGCTCACTCTTCCATGAAGTTTCCTGAGCCCTGGGTGGGGGAGGTTGGTGTAGATGATGCATCACAGTCTCTTATTCTCTACATTTACTGCTGTTCAATGTAAAAAGAAGTTTCTCTGACCAAGGTTAAGAGCGGCATAAATCTATGGGTATATTGAGAGCCGCATAAATCTATGGGTATAGACATAAATACCAAGAAAGACTCTTGACTGTCTATTTAGTAAAATACCACTAGTAAATTATCCTTCCCTAAGACCTATGAACTTTTGGGCCTTTGCCTTTTCCCTTTCCCTTTCCCTTTCCTTTTCCCTTTCCTTTTCCCTTTCCCCTTTCCTTCACTTCCCTTTCCCTTTTTTCCTTTCCCTTTTTTCTCCCCGCTCCTCCTTAGAGGTTACCATGTCAGACCTTGAATCCAATCAGAATTGTTCATCCCCCTAATGCCACCGTAGTATCAGTGGGTACAGCCGTGCTGGTTGGTTGGTACTATAGTGGGTCCATTGATGCCTTCTCCTGCAGTAGCCTGTCTGAGCATCTTCTAGTACTATGAAAGCTAGCTAGCAGGGAGAAGGTTTCCTGGTCAGTCTGGAATTGATTCTCAATGTATGGAAACCAAAGTGGGCAGTGTCTTCAGAAACAGGGTTTTAGTATTTAGTTATGGTGGGCAGCCAAGAACAATGGCAGTAACAAGTTGTTTGGGGTGCCTCAAGTCCTCTGTCATCAATAACTGGTAAGGGAGGTATCCGGTGCCTGGCATTTAGATTCATTAAGCATTGCATATCTTCTGAGAGCAGTATTGTTCACCCTTACAGGGTACCTCTGCTCAAACTCCCCATTTTAAAAATATTTTTAATAAGATTATTAACTAGTGTGTTTCCATAAGGCTTCTTTATGCAACTTTAATTTTGATGAGCCTGTCCCCTACCCTCTGATTTCTCCTACCCCCTTGCTCCCATCCTCACTTAAACCTTTAACTTAGTATCCCCACTCCCATTCTATTATGCTACCAGTGTTGTGTCCTACTTTTTGAACTTGGTGTGCAAGGTCATAGATTTCCACATAGATTTTTCATAGCACATTTTGGCTCAGCCTTCCCCCACCCCCTCCATGTTTGAACCTTTCCACCCTTAGCACTCTCACTCTGCTCACATTTGGTCTGTGTTTTAGCATCTCACCTCAGTCTCCACTCTCAGTGTCTGTTGAGAATTACTTGGCTTTCACATGTATTCCCAGTTAAACAAAGATGATTCAAAGCTGGATCCACATAAGAGGAACGTGCAGCATCGATTCTGGGTGGCTTCAGTGTGATTGTTACACTTTAATCCAGTTACCTGCAAGTCTAGTGATTTTGTTTACTCAAACTATTAAGACGAAGAAGGGAAGACACATCAACTTGTAGATATAGATGTATGGACTTTTCTTAATAGGCCTCTCACAATGTGGAAAGTAGGATCAATAATTGACAAGGGATCTCAGACCTTAGAAGGCTTCTGTACAATAAAGGGAACTGTCCTGGAGTGAATACAACACATAGAATGGGAGAAAGTTTGTCAACTATACAACAGAATATACAAAAAAAAAAAATCTGAACATGAAACAAACAAAAAAAGGCGGTGTGGGACTGGATAGATGGCTCAGGCTAGGATGACATGCTGCTCTCATGAAGGACCCAAGTTCAGTTCCCAGCACCCACATTTGGATGCTTACAGCCTTCTGTAACTTCAGCTCCAGAGGATCTGACACTGTCTTCTGAGCTCTACAGGCACACACGTAAACGTGTGCACACATACATACATGCACATAAAACCTTTTTTTTTTTACCTTAAAGGTGAATTCTCAAATGCAGATGGCTTGTAAACATTTAAAATGTTCAACATCCTAGTCTGTCAGGGGAATTAAAAGTACTTTACAATTCCATCTCACCACAGTCAGAATGGCCTTAATCAGAATACAAGTGACAGTATTGGCATTGTGTGGGGGAAAGTTGCATTCCTATACATTGTTGTTGGGAGCACAAAACTAGAAATCAACTTGGAGGGTTCTCAACAAACTAAATAGAACTATCATGTGACCCAGCCATACCACTCCTTGGTAAGGAAATCAATGGATTTTACATAACTACAGTGGAGATGCTTGCACATCCAGGTTCACTGTTGCTCTGTTCATCACAGCTAGGAAGTGGACTCAATCTGGTCCAGCTGATGAATGGATCAGAAATGTACATATACACAACAAGTTTTACTCGACTGTCAAGGAAAATAAAATATTGCTTTAGTGCCATTGCTTTTATTTTTTAAATGGTCATCCAAATCTTATTAAAAGGAAAAGTCCATGATGAAGATAATGACTAAATGGGTGTGAAACGGTGCTTGTTATGGTAGAGAAACAAGATCTAAAGGTGAACACTGTCTTCTCATAGCCTGTAGGTCAGTCTCATTTTTCTTGTAACCTGCTTAAAGTTAGCATAAAAACTAGGTTTCATTATGGCAGTTTTCATTCATACACATTGCTTTATCCTCTGTAAATTAAATCTTCCTTATTTTTCTGAACTGAGTTTAAAGCCTTTATACACCTTTATTGTAAGTTATGTGTAATATTAGATGTTATTGGCATGTTTATCCCAGTTAAATCTTTCTCATGAGAAAATAGATACCTTCAGTTGCTTCTTTCTGGTCTGGGTAAGTAGCTGGTCCTGCTTATCCTAGAACTTGGTGTATGTACATGTGCCACTTTGTGGCACATATACATACATACATACATACATACATACATACATACATACATACATACATACACACACACAGAGAGATAGATACTAAGTTTTAGATGTTTTTGGTTTCAGTAGAAGCTTTGTCCTCAGTTTCAGTTTGTGTGTTTTCTGGTGGCTAGTCTGCAATTAGGAATTTTGGAGAATACTACAATGGTAGTGAGCCTGCTCTCTGCTTTATAACAGGCATTAAACAGTGCCAGCTGGCTTCTCTGTTCTGTACTATTACTGTTTATATTATTAGAAATGAGTCTGAGCTTTTACAACTTGCATATCAGAGGTTATGAGCTCACTGGTGAGAGGCTCTGGGCTCACCATTCTTCTAGTGACAGGAGTGTCAAAGAATGTGCTCTGTGGTAAAGTATTGTCAAGCTGGTACACTCTGGGAGAGACACTCTGAGTTACTACAAATACTCAGCTTCTAGTTCCAGATTCTTCCATGGCTCTTGCTTGAAACCGGCATTTCTGGGGTTTTAATGGTGTGTGCATTTTTTTGGGAGGGGGGGTCTACCATATTGCCTGGTTTACTGTAATCAGTCTTGGAATTGGGTAATAAGAGTTCCAACATATTTATTTATTTATTTATTTATTTATTTATTTGTTTGTTTGTTTGTTTATTTATTTATTTATTTATTTATTTATTTATTTTGCAATTCTATATTCTCTCCTTCACATGGCAACTCCAGGATAAAATGTATATACAAATATACAATGGGCTTTGGGCTTTGCTGGGATCTTGATAGACAATGCATTGAGTCAGTAGGTCAAGTAAGGGAGACTTCATGTCATAACAAAAAGTTTCAAATCTGTAAGTCTAACATTTTGCCTTATATTGATTTTTTTTTGATCGTGTATTTTGTTAGTTTTATGGGATTTGATTATGATTTTATATTATTATATTTTTCTGTCACTTCTAATTCCAATATTTTACTCCTTGTATATGGGAATACAATTTTCTCTTCTGATTGTGTATCCTGGGTAAAGTCATTAAATTACAGTGATTTTTTAAGTGGGCTCTGCAGTTGCCTTTGCAGAGAACCCAAGTTTGGTTCCTAACACCACCACTAGGTGGCTCACTACTGCCTGTAACTCCAGTGCCAAAAGATCTGTTGTCCTCTTCTGACCTTCAGGGGCCTGTGTACTCACATGCATTCTTTCCCACACACATAATTAAAAATAAAAACCCTTTAAAAATTATAGTGATTTGTTGTTTATCCTCTCAGATCTTCCTTCATAGGAAATTGTCACAGGCAAACAGTTTTATTTTTTTCTAATCTATGTCCCTTTTCTCATACTGAACTGTCCAGGAACTGTCAAATAGTGGTAAGTAGAACATACTTGCCTTTATGTCTTTGAGAATGATTAGTTTCTCAGTTCTGTAGCATCAGCTGTAGTTTTGTATGCATGCCCTTGGACTGAGAATATTGAGGCATTTTCCCCCTTATGTTTATTAAAATGATCAGTGCTTTTTTGTTTTTGTTTTTGTTGTTTTGTTTTTGTTTTGTTTTGTTTTTTCAGTTGTGAGCCTAGCCTTTCATGGCTGAGCCATCTCTCCAGCTCTGTTTTTTTTTTTCTTTTTTTTAAGTAAATTACTCTGATTATTAAAGCAACTTTGCATTCTTTGGATGAATTGTATATATATCCAATCTATAATATATATTATTTGAGTTCAGCTTACTGTTGCATTGATGAATTTGTTGTTGTTGTTGTTTGTTTGTTTGTTTGTTTGTTTTTTGAGACAGGGTTTCTCTGTGTAGCTTTGGAATTTGTCCTGGAACTAGGCTGGCCTTGAACTCACAGAGATCCTCCTGCCTCTGCCTCCTGAGTGCTGGGATTAAAGGTGTGTGCCACCACGGCCCAGCTTGTGTTGATGATTTTTGAATCTTCACACACTGGGCACTTGGGTAGTTGAGAATGGCCTTGAAATTCTGAGCTTCTGGCCTCTGCCTGCAGAGCTCTGTGATTACAAGTGTGGACCACCATGCACAGTTTATGCAGGACTAGGAATCAAATTTTTCATACATTCTAGGACATTTTCTTCTTGGGTGAATTTGGTGATTCTTTTCTAATGAGTCTGGCCTTCATGAAGGTATCCTGATGAAATTTCTACATATAATGCAAGGCTACCATCCCACCCCCAACCCCAGTTATGTTCAGGAATAAGCAAACGTTTCTGAATGTTCCTTCTGGTGTTTTCTACTAAGTGCCAGATAGACTTCAGGAAAAGAGAATCTGAAATACATGTGGACTCACTAAATTATATTCAGTTTCCGCACCCCACCCCCATGGTCCACCCTGTCTTCACCAGTTTGTCACCTGTTCTAACTGATATACATGGAGGCTGCATGAGTCAACTCTCTCTGATCAGGTCAAATTTTGCACCTGGTAATTTGTGTTCACAGGTTTCCAGTGTGCTTGCATAAAGTCTTGAATATGAGTTTAGTTCTGTTCTTTGCTTTAAGGATAAAATCAACACTTCCCAGCTTTCTTCATTCTGAGGCAAAAGTATATATTGTTTTCTAAGCACCAGTTTAATTCCACAATAGGTTGCTCAGGAAAAATGGTGAGAGATATTCCTCTCTCTGGAATAAGTAATTTAACCCTAGAAGCATAAGCTAAGGTGATGTTCACTGTGTTAGCACTTGCATATAACATTTTGATGCTTATATTTTTAGCAGTGTAAAAAAATGATGCATTTAAAAATCTAATTGAAATAAATTAATAATTTGAGAGCTCTAAATGCCCTCAACAAAATTGGGCTGTTTTAAGGATGCATATAATTTGGGCTTATATATCAGAGGAGTCTTACTTATGTTTATTCAGATAATTCCTGTGAGTTAGCAATGAAATCAGTGGGAGATTAATGTGATTCCATCTAAAGATTACCCTGTAGCTCAGTAGCGTAAAGTAATGATCAACACTGATCTCTTACAGTTTGAATCCTGTGGTGTATTGAATGATAATGGCCTCCATAGGTTCATATATTTGAATGCTAGGTCATTAAGGAGTGGCACTACTTGAAAGGTATTAGGAGGTATGGTCTTGTTGGAGGAAGTGTGTCACTGGGGGTCATCTTCAGGGTTTCAAATGTTCAAGCCAATCCCAGTGGCTTTCTATTCTTGCTTCTTGCAGGCCAGATGTGCTGCCCATCATGCTGATAATGGACTAAACCTCTGACTTGTAAACAAACCCCAATTAAATGACTTTCTTTATAAGCATTGTTGTTATGGTCATTGACTAAGATATATCTGGAGCTTTGGAATAGCCTTACATGTTTTCTAGGTCAAGTCAGATGCTGCACTCTTCATATTAGCCATGCTTGCAAGTACCTGAATGCTGTGGGCATGTAACAGGCATATTTACTTTAGTGTTACTGTGATTAAATGTAATGGGAGCATGGGGTAGAGGAGACCTAACCTTCTGCCAGCCAGGAAGCATAGAGGCAATGCCTGTGTTTGGCTGTCTTTCTGGTTCTCATTCCATCTCAGCCTCTTGGGATTAATCTGTGACACCATTTGCATCCAGTGTGTGTCCTTCAGTTATTAGCCTCTGCAAAGACCCTTGTACACATACCTAAAGGTGCACCTTTCCAGTCTCCACTCAAGGTGACAAGAATATTACATCTGGCAAGTTGGTGATGGTTAGGAGCTGTTTCTTACTTCAAGTTCCCAGACAGAGAAACTTAGAACCTAAGAATGGGAGAGAAGCCATTCTCTTCCATGACCTACTCTTAGAATTCACATACTGAACGCTCCTCATTCTATTTGTTATATATGTCAGCCACTCACTGTGTGTGGAAAATCAACTTGCATATGAATGTCATGTAATAAGGATCATAATGGGCCATCCTGAAGGCCTACTATCACAGTCATCTCAAGTTTAAAGATGAAACAGGAATAAGCAATTAAAAGAAAAACTCAAAGCCTCTCCCCCTTGTTCACAGCTGATGGTGTTGACTGGTACAACATTTTGTGATAAGAATTTCACAATATCCAGTCAAATATGTTCTGCTTTAGGGCACACATCTTAAAGAAACTGAAGAGCATCACAGGGGCATCTAGGAAGACACTGCTTCTGTTTATGGTGGTGTGAGTTGGAAGAAGTGTAATCATTAATCATGGGTAAATTTCCAAGGTACCATATAGCAACTGAAGACAAGAAAGTATGACTACTTCTTTAACATCGGTAGGAGAAATTGCGGTCAGCCTACCAAAGCACCAGTCGCCCTGCCCAGGCGCCCAGGCCAGTCCACAAGAGCATGCATGGCATGTACTTCCTCCTTGAACCAAGCCTGCCTCTAAGCCCACAGACTGCTGACTAACAGACACGTGACCAGAGACTCCAATGAGAAAAGGGCAAAGCAACAAAGCTGTCTGAGCCAATGGGACCTTCCTTAATAAATGAGTCTACTGCGTGCTCTGCTACTCACTGACTCCCAGTGCCTGGGTCATCGGTACTGTCTTCTCACCCCTCTCCCACGCCCCCGCCCGGGGGGTGTTCAAGCAGGGTAATCTGCAACAAGAATCAATCTGAATAAAGTCGGTTATTGTCCTTTTAGTTTTCTCTATTTTCACTTTCATTTGCTTACTTATTTGGCATTTCAGACATAGTATGTGTAGCTTAAAATTTCTGATTTTACAACTTCCATAGCTGAATGAACAATAAGACCCCCATATCCTCACCAATTCTTCCCATTACTACTAAACACCCAGTTGCTGAGCCAGTGCTAGGTGTTCTCTTAACACCCCCTCTTTCCTCTATCTCACCTATATTCTATTCCTCTGCAACAAGCCCTGCCTCCTCAAAAGTATCCCGCTGCTTGAGATGCTGTACGATGATGTCATTCCAGGAGACTCATTGAGAATCATTTGTTCAGCAGAGGGCAGTAGAACAGCACAAAATCGGAGCATGTAGGGGGTTTGTACCAACTCTGAATCCTGAGCCTCTATCATCCTTCACGTTTAGCACAGAATGTGTGAATGTCCTCTTATAAAATGACGGGAATTGACTAAACCAATTATTTTCCCCTGATGATATTTTTAAAATCCTGTTTCCAAGAGTGCTTGGTGTTGAATGAAGAACCACTTCAGGGAGCTCCAGCTCTCCCCCTGCCACCTTCTACTAAGATATTCATGTTATTGTTTGCTATGTTGGAATTCCTCATAGCATTTTGGGGGAGGGGAGAGAGTTTCATATCTAAAATTTCTATATAATTATTCTGTTAGATATTTTTATTGGGTTGTTTTGAATTTGTGGATATTATTTTATAGAAAAGCAACATTTAAACTGAGTTTATATTTCACTACATGAATGTAGTACAGAAATAGGCCTGGCAGGGAAACAGATATTTTGAAGAAGTATTTTGTGTGTCCTTTGTTTTAGTTTCTAGACTGTTAACATAATAGGCTCCAAGAAATTGGAATTCTTTCAGGTATCTCATGCTCAGAAGAGACAAATGCCTAAAGGGCCAGTTGGAAGGTAAGCAGAAGAGACATACACTGTTAGACCACCTCACTGAAGAGTCAGTGATGGGTCAGTGGCCGGCAGGACCATGCGTGGATCAGGACCTGCTTAGATGTTCTTATCCCTGGCCTTCACTCCAGAATGTGGAAGGTGGACTTGTAGCGGGAAGATATCACTCTGTCTCTTTGTTCCTCTTTCTAGTATGGACACTTTGAATGCACCTACCTTTCCTGTTTTTACTACTAGATTTGGCTGTTGTAATTGTCTTATTGAGGATGGATGGCAGAACCTAATGTCTTGACCCCAAGATTGGTAATAGTATATCTCATTGTTTATATAGGACTTCTATTTACTTTTATTTTTTCTTTCTAAATATTCTTGGAATTATTTAGTCAAATTGCTGCAGTATTTTAAAATTACAGTTGTTGAACTCTTTCTTCTATATTTCTTTGATCTTTGTTTTTATTACAGAACCAGAAAGGTAATTGCTACACCAGGATATATGGGAAGACAGACATTGAATTGAATTGACAGGACAACATAATTTTTTTTCTTCAGATTTTATGTTAAGACCTTTCAATATTTCATTATCAGGAAACCATTCTCTGTGAGGTTCTTGTGTTACTGTATCTTATGCACAAAAGCACTCTTTTGCTATGGACTATGTTTTCAAAGATATTCAGTGAAAAGCCTTGGCAGACACAGCATCTAAAGAATAGGATGCTTTGCTTATTATCCCATATGATAAAGACAATGTCTCTCCCTTTGGGCAGAGTGGTCCGTCTCTAGTTATTGCTTATCGTAAGAAAATTTGGTTCCCTTAGTTCAAAGTTCTGTAATACAAACCACCTGGCATGCAAATATCCTCTGGCTCTTGTATTACCTTTTGATAATTGAGGGTTTGACCCTGACAAGAAAATGTAATTAATACTGCTTTTTCTACAAAAAGTAACTGTTCTTTTTTCTTTTTCTTTTTAAATATATATTTATTATTTTTCTTATTTTACATATCAATCACAGTTCCCTCTCCCTCCCATGCCCCCCGACTCCCCTGCCCATTCCATCCCCCCCCCCTGCGGGAGTGTGATGCCTTTCAGGAGGGATCATCAAAATCTGTCAAGTCATTTGGAGTAGGGTCTAGGCCCTCCTCCCCACCCCCTGCCTCTAGGCTAAGGGAGTATCCCTCAATGGGGAATGTGCTCCCAAAGTCCTTTGGGCACCAGAGATACATCCTGGTTCCACTGTTTGTCCAGGCCTTCTAACTGAGACCCACCTTCAGAGGGTCTGAGTTAATACAATTCTGGTTTCCCATATATCAGTGTGGAGGTCCATGAGCTCTTCCTTGTTCAGGTCAGCTGTCTCTGTAGCCTGGTCTTGACCCCTTTGCTTATCACTCCTACCTCTCTGCATCTGGATTCCAAGAGTTCGGTTCAGTGTTTAGTTAGCTGTGGGTGTCTGCTTCTGTTTCCATCAACTACTAGATGAGGGCACTATGATGCCATATAAGTTAGTCATCAATCTCATTATCAGAGAAACTCATTTAAGGTAGCCTTGCCACTGTTGCTCAGATTGTTAGTTGGGGTCACCCTTGTAGGTCTCTGGACCTTTCTCTAGAGTCAGTTTTCTCTTCAAACCTATAATGGCTCCCTCTATTATGGTATCTTTTTCACTCTCATCTATTTGTCCTCTGACTCAATCTTCCTGGTCCCACAAGTTTTCCTCTCCTCCCTTTATCTTTCTCCTAACTCCCTCTCCATTCACTATCCCCCTCCCCAACTCCAAATATGCTCAGGAGTTCTTGTTCATTTCCCCTTTTGTGAGGGACTTTATATGAATCTCTTAGAATCCTTTCATATCCTAATTTCTCTGGTGGTGTGGTTTTTTTTTTCATGTGGTAGTATTCCATTGTGTAAATGGGCCATATCTTCTTTATCAATTCTTCAGTTGAGGGACATCTAGGTTGCTTTCAAGTTCTTGCTATTACAAATAATGCTGCTATGAACATAGTTGAACAGATGTCTTTGTTGGATGGATGTGAATCATTTGGGTATATGCCTAAGAATTGGATTGCCAGGTCTTGTGGTAGACTTATTCCCATTTTCCTGCGGAACTGCCATACTGATCTCCATAATGGCTATACAAGCCTCCTACCAGCTGTGGAGGAGCATTTCCCTTTCTCCACATCCTCGCCAGCATAAGCTGTCATTGGTGTTTCTAATTTTAGCCATTCTGACAGCAGTAAGATGGTATCTCAGAGTAGTTTTTATTTGCATTTCCCTGATGGCTAAGGATGTTGAACACTTTCTTAAGTGTCTTTCAGCCATTTTAGATTCCTCTATTGAGAATTCTCTATTCAGTTGTGTACCCCACTTTTTAATAGGGTTATTTGGTGTTCTGAGGGACTAGTTTCTTGAGTTCTTTGTATATTTTGGAGATCAGCCCTTTGTCATATGTAGGGTTGGTGAAAATCTTTTCCCAGTCTGTGGGCTGCCATTTGGTCTTGTCAACTGTGTCCTTTGCCTTACAGAAGCTTCTCAGTTTCATGAGGTCCCATTTATTAATTGTCAATCTCAGTGTCTGTGATACTGGAGTTGTGTTCAGGAAATGGTCTCCTATACCAATTTGTTCAAGGGTACCTCCAACTTTCTCTTCTAAGAGGTTCAGTGTGGCTGGATTTATGTTGAGGTCTTTGATCCATTTGGACTTGAGTTTTGTGCATGGCGATAGACATGGATTTATCTTCAGTCTTCTACACACCTCATCCAGTTGTGCCAGCACCATTTGTTGAAGATGCTTTCCTCCTTCCATTGTATAATTTTAGCTGTTTTGTCAAAAATCAGGTGTTCGTAGGTATGTGTATTAATATCAGGATTTTTGATTTGATCCCTTTGGTCTACCGATCCGTTTTGTGCCAATACCAAGTTGTTTTCAGGACTATAGCTCTATAGTAGAGCTTGAAGTCGGGGATGGTGATGCCTCCTGAAATTTCTGTATTGTACAGGGTTGTTTCGACTATCCTGGGTCAAAAATTAATGTTATTTACCATGGATTATGAGGCTTATGTCTTCTGCCAGCATCTATGAGGTGCAATATTAACTTGTAAGCACAGCAAAATATCATATTTGAAGACTCGGTTATTGCCATCAACCTTCATCAGACTGGGAAAAGTCCCTTCTAATTTTAACTTGATGAGAGGTTTCATCCTGAATTAATAAGTTCTACTGCATGCCTTTTTACTTATTAAAATGTATTTCTTTATTTAAAATATTTTACTAATTATATTGAGTTTTGAATGCCACACTGCTTTGATATTCCTGGGACATGTACTCTCTGCTTGCAACATGCTATTGAGTTTTTTCATCCAATAGTTGCTTTGCTAATATTTTGCAAAGGACATTTTATATCTATGTTCCTGGGAATCAAAGATGCCAAATTTGTTTGCATAAAGTTATTTACTATATTTTCTTATGATTTTAATGTGTAGGAGCTGCTAATACATATTTCTTTTTCATTTCTGCTTTTAATCTCTAGTTCTCTTGGCTCCAAAGGAATAAGTTTGGTTAATCTTTGCAAAGATTGAGCTACTGGCTTTCATACTTTTGTTTTGTTTCATGTTTTTTTATTATTATTTTCTTCTATTACTTTAGGTTATCCTCTTTTTTGCTTAATTTTTTACTCTGAACATAACCTCATTAATTTTTACTTATGGTTAAGATTGTTTGCTAATCTTGCAGAGGACTGTGTCTAACACCTGTTTCAGATGGTTCACAACTGCCTGTCACTCCAATTCCGCGAGATCTGATGCCTGAGAACTCCAAGGCACTGGCACGCATTTGCATATATACCCAATACAGACATATGAACATAATAAAAGGTAAAATATATTTTTAAATTACAAATCGCCATGTAAGCATTGTTGTGACATCATTCACAGATTGTGATGTGCTATACTTATCACTTATACTTATCATTCAATTCATAATAGTTTTTTCACCAAAGCTTGAGAAAGATACTCTTTTTGATAAAATTGTGTATATTTATACATAGTGAAATGATCAAACAAACTTGTGGACATACCCATCTGATTACATACTTGCCTATTTCTTACTGTGAGAATGTTTGAGACCACTCTTTGGGCAATTTAAAACTATCCAACTTACTGTCATTCACTATAATCACCAGTCTTTATAATAGACATGCAGAAGTCACATAACCTAATTTGAACATTCTAGGGGTTTATAGTTTCTCTTAAGATTTCTTTGACCCATGAACTCTTAAGAAGTCTGTTGTTTTTAACTTGGGGATTTTTCTAGATCCCTTAAAGTTGTTCTAACTTATTGAAACCAAAGTACATATTTTATGATTGCAATGATTTAAGAAACAGTCTCATTGCAGTATAGCATTCCTGCTAGTATTCTTCCTTCCTGGGCATGAAAACCTCATGTTACACCTTCCTTGCATTTGTGTGGACCATTTGATAGTTCTGATCTGCCATGACATGAATCAGTGAAAAAGCCCTGACAAAGTTACTAGTCTCTCTGCTCCTCTCATGAGATAATGAGATTACAAATAGGAAAAATCCTGAGCACCCACATTACTGCTGAAGGAGTTTGCCTGTATTCATTTGGAATTCCAGATGACAGAAGAAAAGTGAGGGAAACTATTTGTTAAGCCACTGGGGTTTGAAGGTTGTTTGCAGTTGTATTAAAGTCTAATATATTTTGTTCAAAACAGAAAGTTTGAGTCGGAACTCACAATTTTGAAACTCTGAAACCTCAGTGACATTTTAGTAACCACTGTTCTATCCAACTCAAAGTCACTTGAGCTCTTCTCTGATCCGGAGATGGACATTCTGCCTTCACTCCTTCATCCTTTAGTCTTTCACATTTTATGGGTCTCAATAAACTATGATTATTATCCATTTGGAAGAAACTCAGTTATCCCAACTTTGCCAATGAGACTTCTTCAATTGTCTTCAAGTCCCTTTGATACATCCCTAGTAACTTCATGTCCTTGGTTTACATGTGTGTTGGGGGAAACTCTCATTTTTCCTCTGATGTTGCACTGCAATTGACACAGGCTTGTAAGAAGGAGTATGCTGATTTATCACCACTCACAAACAGTTGTTTAGGGGAAGAGGCGTTGTATCTTTTAATTCATTTGACTCTTGACATTACCTACCTTGAGACTGAATCAGATGACACAAATTTTAGAGCTTGGTCTTCAAGTTCTTTCTTGCTCCAGATGCCAGTCACAGTCCCAGGTTGTTTTTCTTGTCTTTCTGATGCACCAAATATAAATTTTACAACTCTCATAACACTTTTCTCTCAGTTTAACTCAAGAGAATACTTTCACTAGTTTGTTGTAAAGGACAATAAAACACAAGTGACCAGTGGAAAGCTTTGATGTTCTTTTCTTTCTAAGAGTGCCACCTACAAGCACTTCTATGTGTCTATCCAGAAGCTCTTAACTCCTTCCTCTCCTCTCCTCTCCTCTCCTCTCCTCTCCTCTCCTCTCCTCTCCTCTCCTCTCCTCTCCTCTCCTCTCCTCTCCTCTCCCCTCCCCCCCTCCCCTCCCCTCCCCTCCTCTCTCTCTCCTCTCCTCTCCTCTCCTCTCCCTCTCCTCTCCTCTCCTCTCCTCTCTCTCTCCTCTCCTCTCCTCTCCTGTCCCCTCCTCTCCTCTCCTCTCCTCTCCTCTCCTCTCCTCTCCTGTCCTCTCCTCTCCTCTCCTCTCCTCTCCTCTTCTCTCCTCTCTTCCATTCTCTTCTCTCTTCTCCCCCTTTCCTCTCCCCTTTCCTCTTATTTTCTTCTTGGCCTCTCTGTGAAACATTCTTTCCTAAAAGATATGGGCCGGACTCCTCAGGAATGAATGTCTTATAATCTCTTAATCAGTTAAGGATAGACCAGAATTTTTTAATGATCAACTTTAAGACATCAAGGCAGGGGAAATTAGAATATTTGTAACCCACTGTGAAGAATAGAAACTGTAGTCTCAATCACCTTCTTAGGAGAGATTAGTTATGGGCCAGGAACTGTGGTTGAAATCCAAAATAAATATACATAGTATGACAAAATGGTTTATTTTGTCAATTTTTCTTCAAGATTGGGTTAGATGTTTCTTCAGTAATCTAGGTTTTAGTATTGTTGTTTTATTTTTAAAGTGGAAAAGGTGTGCCAAGACTGCAGTCTGAATACCTGAGATAACAATTAGTCCTGAGCTGATCACTGTTCCAGGATTTTATGCCTTGATAGGGCATAAAAAGAGCTTCTCTCTCACCTTTCCGCTGTATTTCCTTTTCTCCCCTAGTCTATTCCTTCCTCCCCCTTTCTACCCACTTCCCAACTATGAACATGTGTGTTGTGGAGTATTTCTTTACATTGTGTGAAGATGTGTCACTGTGATTAGGTTAATAAAAGGCTAAATGGCCAATAGCTAGGTGGAAATTCTGGACAGAGTGCTCTTGGAAGGAGAAAGAAAAATCACCAGGCAGACATGGCGTAATCCAAAATAGGCATAATGGAGATGAGGTAATGGAAGAATGTAGATTAAAAATATGGGTTATGATTAGCTTTCTGGCTTGGCAGGTTCTGCCACCCTTCACAGCCCCAAAGAAACATGTAGACACTTTATTAATTATGAAACTGTTGGCCATTGGCTATGGTTTCTTTGGCTAGCTTTGACTTAATTATTAACACATTTACTATTAATCTAAGTATTTCCAAGTGGTCTTGGCTTACTGGGAATGCCAGACCTGTATCTCCTTTGCCTGCTACAAATATAGGTTAAGTTTTAAGAGCTAATTAGAAACAAATTTAAGCTAAGGCTGAGCTTTTATAATTAATAATAAGTCTCCATGTCATTTTTTTGTGAACTGGCAGACCAAAAAGAAAAGTCTGTCTATACATGTGTGTGTTCATGTTAAAGAATAAAATATTTAATACCTTCACATTCAAATTTAGGAACTTTGCAGATTCTGGACTGATTTCCTCTGTATCACATGTATAACTCCTTTCTTTCATATAGAGAATCATGGTTTTCAAGGATATAGAGATTATTTTATAATTACTGACTCATTCTATATTATGAATTTAAACATTAGAATAACATTATTCTATTTCTGGAAATTTTTTGTTAACTTAGTTCTTTGGCATTTCCATATATCTAAATAGTGTATTCTGGTTATACTCTCTCATTCCCTCTCCTTGACCTCTCTTACCTCCTTCTCACTACAATCAACACACCCTTCCCTACCCACTCTTTTCCCAGACTCATGATTTTTTTCAAAAGACCTATTCTTTTAATCACAGCCGTTTGTGTGACCATCATATTATGACTCTCCATTGGAGCCTGATGTAGTCCCCAGTAAGCATACAATTGAAGGCAATAATTCAGTGTTTGGTAGGGCTACTCCTTGATTCTAAATGGTGCCTTCTTGCCATATCCTTGGCAGCCCAGTCATCTCTGAAGCCTTGTTTGAGAGGTCATTGATCTCAATTGTCCCAAAGGCCCTACTTTCTATTAGTTTTACTATGAGAGTGAATTACTAGTATTTTAAGATTTTTAAGGATACCCATGTTTAAAAATCTAGCAGTTATTTTTATTAAAATGGACCAAAATACTAGCCAGTTAGAACTAATGACTGCTATTCAAGAATTTGAAGTTTACTTTAGGAGATGAGTTGTTCTAAATGTGAAAATGACTCACATTACATTTTATTACTGCAAACAACACTTCATTTGGGAGTCAAAAACTGGTTATCAAAGAAATTTGAAGATTGTGATGGAACTGTTGGAGGAATGGTGAATGTAACTTATCTTTACAGCTTATAGGTCTTGGAACAACAGGACACAGCATACAGATCTGATAGGAAGGAATCATGTTTTACAAGCATATTTCTCTTATACTAGTGAGGGGAAGTGTCAGTGTTGTTCCTTTGTGAAGGGGAGTATATTCTTGAGGAGGTAAGTTGTGTGTGGATATCCTATGACTAAAGGGGTGAGCTGTGGTAGAAACTGTTGGTTCTTCTTTGTAATGGGGCCCAGACATTTATTTAGTACTTCTGGCTAATCACACATGCTCAGTGAGTTTTAGGTGTAAGATTTCCAGAAAGCTTCTTTAATGGCTGCTATACATCATTGAGGACCACCATTTTTCTGCCTAACAACTCATACCAGGATCCTGGAGTCCAGACCATCCAGTTTCAACCATAAAGCACCCTGGAGGATGGTTCTCAAAGTTAAGATGGAGAGTAAAAAAGACAGAGACAAAAAGAGACAGGATTACTGATCAAGAAGGAGCCCGTAGATTAGCCCCATACTGTCTATCTCTAAGTCTCTATTTCATTTGTAAGAAATAATTTTCAACCCTATCTAAGTCATCACTGTTTTACATTTATTCTATTGTATACAGCTGAACTTGATCCAAGCTAACAAAAAACTCAGATGACAACATCCTAATAGGAAGATTGGCATGAACTGTGGGATGGCTTGATCTTTGCAAAAGGTCAATTAAATCCTAGAATTCCATACTAGGTATTACCCCACTCACCCTCTTTCTCCTCCTTCCTTTCTTCCTTCCTTCTTTCTTCCTTCTCTCCCTCCCTCCTTACTTCCCTTCCTTCCATCTTCATTTTTACAATTACATCACCTTTTCCCTTCCCTTTTCTCACTCCAGCCCCTCCCAGCTACCCTCTCTCAAACCAATTTCATTCCCCTCCTCAAGTTGTCTCCTTTTCTTTATTATTTATTATTGTTTCATACATGCATAAGTATGTGTGTATGTACAAATACATGTATATGCATATATATACATATATATATATATATATATATATATATATATATATATAGTTTGTGAGTGTGTATGATTTCATGGTTGCATTGGTTCATTGGTTGCATTGAGCAACCAATAGGGGAGTTCATGTTTTCTTTCTTCCAGCAGTCATGAATAGCCTGTACTTCTTTTTCTAGGGGTGAGACCCCATGTAATTCCTTTTTCCATGCTAACATGTTCATTGACATTGCTATTGTCTGGTCATGTTTAGGAGAGACAGTTTCACAGCAGAATTCCTAGTATTCGGGCTGACAGTCTGTCTTCCCCCCCTTTCTTAACATTCCCTAAGCACTAGATGTAAGAGCTATGGTGTGGATATATCCATTGGGGCTGGTCTCCCCACGATCTGTTGATCTCTGCATGTGTCCAGTTGTGGTTCTCTGTGATGGGCTTCATTTTCTGTTACAAGATGCTCCTTGGACGAGGGGTCATAGGTTCACTTATCTGTGTGTATAAAGATGAGTTTTAGAATGTAGTAAGGAATTATGGTAGTCCAGTGAATTCTTTTCTAAGATAAGTGACCTCACTAGTCTCAGGACATTGTCTATGTTTCCAGTACTAAGCATGATTTTCTGTCCTGTTGAGTGGGCCTTCAGTTAAATTAGGCATCTGCTGGTTGCCCCTGACATTTAAGTGCCATTTCTTGCATCTTTCTGCATAGCTTGTCATGCTGCCAATTATTGTGATCCATAGGTGGTCTGGAATGTCTAATTGCTTCCTTCTCTTGGCTGCTTGCACAGTATTTTCTGCAATAATGGAAGCTGTGTTGCAGAAAAAGAGGCTTTTAGGTCAGCTCTAGATCCAGTTATCCAAGTTCTGTGTCTTAGGTGTGTTGTGTCTTCAGTGACAGGGAACCACTCTCTACTCCTGAGAGGCAGCTAGGGCCCACCTACATCTATAAATATTGCTTTGCAAGTCACTTAACTACTCTGACCAACCATTCCAAGCAGTGCAGCAGAAACCAGGAAAATATGGGACTTGGGAGGTGTATACAGGACACAGGTGATGTGAAGTGGAAAACAGATTAACAGAGGGGCTCCAGCTGTGGAGAAGGGTGGAAGGTAAATAGCAGGAGAGGGAGAGAAGAGGGACAAATGACATCAAAGTTGTTTAATAAAGTTTTAAGGAATCATATTGTTTTTATATTTACCCAAAATTATATACCAAAATTATATTACACACACACACACATATGCATGTATACACAGTATTTATACAACACACACACACACACACACACACACCACACACAGGAAATCTTATAAAAAAGGTTTGTATGGACACAGATTTCCTTTTGAATCACATGGAATATTTACTGAGAATTGGACATTTACTGGTAATTTGGGTAGTAGAGTACAAAATAACATCACTCATTCTATGACATTTGTTGGCATGGCAACAGATTACTATAAATATAGGTCTTAAAACCTAAATATAGTCTCATAATTTACTAACGACTCAATCTTATGAAAATAACATTAAATACCAGAGAGTTGATTTCCTGGAGGATCCATGGAAACATAAGTTCTTCATCTCTTTCAATTTTTAGAGGATGTTGGTGACTCTGTATTTGTGGCTTCTGGTGCTACACTGCTTGTTTCTCCGCTCTGGGTAAGAATTTATGTCCCTTTTGTAAGGGCTCTTACAAGCTCATCAGACCTACTTAAGTAGTTTCAAGGTGATTTGAAACTTAAGCTTGATAACATTTATTTTTTTCAGTTTGTAATTGGCATAAAGTACATGATTTGTTTTTATTTTTATGTGTAGTTTGGTTTTTGATCTTCCCCCTAGGCTCTCATTCCCTCACTTTTTCTTCTAATTACTCTTCTGTCCCTAGTGGTTCTCTTTCCGATTTCATCTCACATATGACCTATTACACTCCCCTTTACTTCAACATTTCCAACTCACTGTCCCAGTTCTGGTTTCTTGACCTATGCCCACAATCATACTCACATAGGCACACATACATTAAACATAAAAAATCTAGGACCCACATGTGAGAGAGGGCATGCACCCCAACTCAATATAATAATTTCTTGAATTTATTTGAATATAATAATTTTCTTTAAAATCACATTCTTTATGGCTTAAAATGCTCCACCGAATATGTATTTTCTTTTTCTATTCATCAGTTTATGGACATGTGGGCCCATTTTATTTCCTTACTATTGTGAATACAACTGCAGCAAACAAGAATAGGCAAGTATCTCTGTGATGGAGACTTCTTGGGTTAGATGACAATTGCTATAGCTATGACAGTTCTATTTTTCTGTCCTTGAGAAACTTCCACCTTGCTTTCTATAGGTCTTTAAGTACAATTGTAAAGTATATATGTATGTTGCCAAGTAAGATAGCAAGGGTTCAAGGTATTCAGAGTTAAGATGTAGGCACATATGGAAAGCTATCAGAAATATTGTTTAGTGAGTACATACCATCTTTCTCTTTCTGTGACCTCACTCAGGATGGTTTCTTCTAATTCCATCCACTTGCCTGCAAATTTCAAGATTTCATTGTTTTGCTTTGTTTTTCCCCCCACTGAGTAGTAATCCATTGTGTAAATGTACCATGTTTTCTTTATCCATCTTTAGTTGAGGGGCATCTAGGTTGCTTCCAGGTTCTGGATATTACAAATAATGCTGCTATGAACGTAGTTGAACAGATATCCTTGTTCTATGAATGTGCATCCTTTGGGTATATGCCTAAGTGGAATTACTGGATCTTGAGGTAGACTGATTCCCATTTTCCTGAGAAACTGCCATACTGATTTCCGAAGTGGCTGTGCAAGTTTGCACACCCACCAGCAGTGAAGGAATGTTCCCCTTTCTCCACATCCTCTCCAGCATAAGCTGTCGTTGGTGTTTTTGATTTTAGCCATTTTGACAGGTGTAAGATGGTATCTTAGAGTTGTTTTGATTTGCATTTCCTTGATGACTAAGGATGTTGAGCAATTTCTTAAGTGTCTTTCAGCAACTTTTTAGTGTTCATTTCTTCAAATTATCTTCAAACTCTACTTTGGGAAAGTTACCTAAAACACAGTAGAGGAAAATGCATGTGTCAAACATTAGAAAAATGTAGTGTCTTATAAAGAGAAAACTCTTAGTATCATAATATGTCAATCTATTCAAATGTGTGCCTGTGGAGAACATGTTTTTTACTTAGAATGACCTAGAGTAAGGGCAGGAAAGCATTCTGACAGGGAACCTGAGTGGGTAAAATCTACAAGGGGTGAAGGAACAAGCTACTCAGACCTGGGTTTTCTGAGTTTCTTTCGGAATTGCATTTGCAATGGTGAAGTAGGTAGATGGTTATTGGGGCTTAAGGGTACTGACCTCAAATAACACCAAAGGGATAAACACAGCTGAAGCTCAACCAAGGCACTGCTGTGGCTCTGCCAAGTGTTAAAATTTGTACAGTTGTATTTCTGAACTAGTGGTTAACGATAAGCAATTGCTTCTCTGAGTCCTGGGGTAGTCCCTGCTGCCTTGGCTTCCTCAGGCCCTTTCTTAGGACCTTCATTATGATTCTCCTCTTTATTGAGCAACTAAAATGTCCATGTCCTACTTTTGGCTTCCAGGAAGCTGCTCCAGTGCTCTGGATTTCATGTGCTCTCACTACTGCCCTTCCTATGCTGGTTAATGCACATTTACTCCCACCTGTCCCCATATTCTTTCTGAGTGAACCATCAGATTTTTTGGTCTTACTATGTCTGCAAAAACAAATAAACAAATAAACCCCCAAATTAAAACAAATCAGCTAACCACCCAACCACCCAACCAACCAAATAACCCTCATTTTGCAATAAATTACTGTCATTCACATGCTCCCTTTTTTATTGTAAAGTCCCGTGGGTGCTGGAGATGTGGTTCAGTTGGTGGAGTATTTAATTAGCATTTCAGTAACTTTAGGTTGCATCCCCATAAATAGGACATTTTGGTCTACAAATGTAACCATAGCACTCTGGAGGTAGAAGACGAGATAATCAAAAATTGAAGATCATCCTTGGCTACATAATGAGTTTGGGGCCAGCTTGGGCTGCATGAAACCCCACCTAAAGATAAAACAAAATAATAAGAGGATCCCTAGCCAAGACAAATGTGGTAGTATTCATAGTGTGGTTCTGAAACACACTTTCACTTTATTTTGTTAAATTTCCACTATGCTCTTAGATACCCTTTGGGTTAAAATATTATGAACTATTTATGTTTCTGTTTTATGTCTGCTTTGCACATTGGCTAATATTTAGTTTATCTTGAATTGGTTGATTTAGTCATATTATTTTTACTATCTTTTATACCTTCCTACCTCCTTTGAAACAGATGCCTGTTGTGAGAAATTTTGCCTGTTGAACAAAGAATGAAGGGTTATAAACTATTGCATGATTGATATTGGCACACTACTCTAACACTGCTGCATTAAGAGATGCCAAGACAGGATCAAATATGCAAAGATTTTTATCATAGGGAAATTCCTGTGAGAAAAAAAATGGGAAGTAAGTCATTTCAGGCAAAGAAAAGTAGGAAGCAGTGTGAGTGTAAGGATCCAAGACTACTATGCAAAGCAGTATTGTACAGTCCATGGGAGAGTCTTGTATCTTCCAGGAATAAGCCTACTTAGGCACCTCTACTGGGTTTAGCACAAAAGAGCAATGATGAATTGTCAGAGTCCAGACACTGGAGTATCTTACTCAGTTGCCATCCTTATCATTAGAGACACATTATAATACTCTATGCCCCATGAAAATTTCCTTCCCCCAAGGCTCTAATGGCAGAAGAATGTCATGGCTTCAGACCCTAGTATTTTGCATAGATCTCAAAGCTGAGACATGTTGAAGCATATGTATATCTGTAAAACTAAGAGACAAAGAAGTGTGCTAATCAGTCATAATGTTGGTTTCACAAAGGGAGCAATGAAATAAAGATATACAATAAGTGTGTGTGTGTGTGTGTGTGTGTGTGTGTGTGTGTGTGTACTAACTCTGTGTAGGGAGAGACATTTGGAATTGGGGAGTATGGAAAGTATGTGAAAATCTTGCACGGTGTTATCTTCATGGAATCTATGAGGGTAACCCTAGTGAGTACTTCTAGTAATGGAGGATAAAGAGTATGAACAAAAATCAGCCATCTTTAGTAGACAGGCAAGGCTTCCAGTGGTGGGACCAGGGTGTATTTGGTTGAGTTGTTGGCCTTGTGTTCCTGTGGAGATCACTAAACAATGTAGGCTTACGCTAGGACAGAAGATTGCTGTCTGAAAACTGACACTGGGGCCTCACTGCTGAAGAAAACTTCCATTTACCTTGTTGAATGTACAGACAGAGCTGGGATCCACTTGGAACCTTTGCCCCTATACTCTATTCATTTTGGCACAAGAATGTACTCTACAGACGATAGAAAGAAAAATGTAGACACCACCCCAGTCACGAAACCCTTGACAGACCATCTGTCCTACCTACAAAATGTGCTGTAAGTGGCCAACCAATGTTTGGTTTAACTTGAGGCCCAAACCACGAGTGGGAGTCAATGCCTTACATTGCCTGAATGGTCAGGAACCTGAGACTGGATAGCTCAGAGACCTAGGGTAGAACCAAACACTACTGGAGAAAAAAAATCAATGAAATTATTCCAACAAATCCCTGCTATACTCACAGATCAGTGCCTTTTTCAGTCGTTGTCAGAGAAGCTTCTTCTGGCAGCATACAGGAGTGGAAGCACAGACCCATAGCCAGGCATGGAAGAAGAGGCTAAGTTGGGGGTCTCCATCAAATCCCTTCCCTCAGAGATTGGGAACCCCATAGAAGAGGGAGAGGAAAGCCTACAGGAATCAGGGGGGATGGAGGACACCAGGCCAGCAGAATCAGGGCTCATATGGCCTCATGGAGACTGAAGAGAGTTCTGTGTGGGTCTGGACCAGGTCCTCTGCATGTATGTTTGTTGTTAGCTTGATGTTTTTGTGGGACTCCTAACAGTGGGAACAAGTGTGTCTCTTACTCTTTTGCCTGCTCTTGGGACTCTTTTCCTCCTGTAGGGTTGCCTTGTTCATCCTTGATGTGAGGGTTTTTGCCTTGTCTTCTTACTGTAGCTTGTTGTGCCCAGTTTCGTTGATATCCCTAGGAGACCTCTTTTCTGAAAAGGAATTGGAGGGGAAGCAGATCTGAGGCAGAGGGGAAATTGTGGGAAGATGGAAGGAGAAGAAGGAGGGGAAACTGTTTGGGATGTATTGTATGAAGGAAGAATATATTTTCTTTTCTTATTTCTTTATTTATTTAAATTTGAAACAATCTTGTTTTACATGTCAATCACAGTTCCCTCTCCTTTTTGTCCTCCCCTGTCCCTGATGAGAGATGTCATTTTTTAAAATGTTTCTCTTATTGGTTAATGAATAAAGCACTGTTGGCAAATAGGAAGGCAAGATAGGTGGGACTAGGAGACAAGGAGGATTCTGGGAGATGTAGCAAAGAAGAGTCAAGATGTAGGCTGTGAGAGGAGTAAGAGGTCCTGACCCTTTCTCCGGTAAGATAAGACCACTTGAAAACACTTAGATTGATAGAAATGAGTTAATATTTAAGACTGAACTAACCAATAGGAAGCTCTAGCCATTGGCCAACAGCTTTATAATTAATAGAGTCTCTGTGTGTTATTTTGGGGCTGATATGGCTGTGGGACCAGGCTGTTGGGAAACTGCTCATAACACTGTTCCCCTACCATTCCCCATCCTATTCCCTTTCTGCTTCCCAGGGAGGGTGAGGCCTTCCATGGGGATCTTCAAAGTCTGTCATATTATTTGGAGCAGGACCTAGGTCCCCTCTCATGGGTCCAGGCTGAGAGAGTGTCCCTCTATGTGGAATGGCCTCCCTAAGTCCATTCATATACTAGGAATAAATACTGATTCACTACCAGAGGTCCCATAGACTGCCCAGTTCTCCTAACATCCACGTTCAGGGGGGTCTGGGTCAGTCCTATGCTGGTTTCCCAGCATAGGTTCTATCAGACTGGGGTCCTGGTTCTATCAGACTGGGGTCTATTAACTTCCCCTTTTCAGGTCAGCTGTTTCTGTGGGTTTTTCCAGCCTGGTCTTGACACCTTGGCTCATCACCCTTCCCTCTCTGCAACTGGATTCCAGGAGTGGAGAATCTATTTTCAATAAAAAAGTGTTTTTTTTTTTAAATCAACATTAGGTATGATTTGATAAAAAAAAATAGTACAAGCATATAACAAATACACTTTACACATGTGTATAGAATCTAAGAGAAGCCAGCTCTTCTTGCCCATGCTTTGGAGATACAAAGAAAAAAAATCCAAGAAATTTAAAATTTTCCAAATGGAATGAAAGAAAGGAAAAAGCATGTATTAGAATCTTTTATAAATTTTTGTTGCTTAGATTTACTATTTTATGTGCATGCATGAAGGAGGCAGAGGAGAGGGCATCAGAGTCTGTAGAACTGAAGTTGTAGATAGTTGTAAGTTGCCATGCAAGTTCTGGGAATTTATCTCTGGTTCTCTACAAGATCAACAAGTGATCTTAACCATTGAGGCAACTTTCCAGCCCTTAATTGTAGGCATTGTGGTAGGTATTTTCATATATATACATATATATATATATAATTATAATATGTAATTCTTTACATCTCTAGTCCTCATACCAACCTTCTACAAGGGTGTTAATATTCCTGTTTTATAGATGAAGTGATGTAGATATTATGAAGAATGTAGATATTATGTAATTTCTAATACAGAAACTGGACTCTTCAGCCTTGCTAAGGAAATGCCTCATTTTAACTAGTTATGTTTAGTAGAGTTTTTTGTACTGGTTTATTGATAACAGAATTAATTAAACAGTTTTTGTTTTTGTTTATTTTCTACTCCACACTCTGTGCCTTCCTTGGAATGTGGTGTTTGTGTGTGTGTTTCCCCTATCATTAGTGTTTGGCTTATTAATGTGGTGTGTCTTGGTATCTATCCTTGTCAAGTAAAAACTAACCATCATTTGGGAATAGTTATAGATGCAATTGCTGATCACTGTGCAAATCACTTCAGTTAACCAACCAGTCTAATAGAGTGGTTTTATTACCATCTTCATTCAACAAAACTAGGAATAGAGATACAAGTGGATTTGGTTCACTGGGAGCAGATATTGAGATGATTAGGAATCCACATCTGTGAAAAAACAGAAGTGAAGCAGGACAGGGATAAATTAAACTGTGGTGCAGGCTTGACAGCCGTGGCTGCTGTTAAATAACCCTTCTTTATATGGTGAATATGTATTGCTCTTGGTTAATAAAAAGCTGACAGGCCAGTAGCTGGGCATAAGTTAGGCTGGAAAACCAAACTCAGAATGAGAGGAAGGAGGGCAGAGTCAGAAGAGGAGATGCCAGCCAAATGCCAAGAAAGCAGCATGTGCAGAAATGAGGTAACAATACATGAGACATGTGGCAATACATAGGTTAATAGAAAGGGGTTAATTTAGGCATAAGAATTAGCTAGTGACAAGCCTCTGTTATCAGCAGAGTCAGTTGTTTTGGAAGCAGCTGCCAGTTATTTTGGGAGTAGGCAGTTGGGACAGGAAAACTCCACCTATACTTGGCCAATTCAATGATGCTTTCTAGAGCAAGAATGTCACACCAGCATTCTGTGTTGAGTGAAAATAGCCAGTGCTTTGCCCACTTCTCTTGGTCCATTGTTGCATGCAGAGCATCAAGAACAGCATGACCTTGGGTAACACACTTCTCAATGGAGAACACATGGAGGGAGCTAATGTCTGAGGCCTGTGTTAACTGCCATCCCCAGAGCTAAGAGAAAACACATCTGTAGAGGGCAATCTGTGTGGGGTATATGTATCCCTGGGTCTGCCTTTAGGCTCTAAGAATTTAAAAGCTTGACAACTAGTGAGTATCAAATGTTTTCTAGCACATGTCAAAAGTTCACCAGTTTCACCAACCAGTTGATTTCTAACCATCCTTTTAATCCAATGTGTCAGAATCACATTTGTATCTTTCCATCTTTTTCAAAATAGCACTCTGGCCACAGCTCTGTGGAATCTGAACTCAGCAGTTTAAGGTCTGGGTCTAAGCATCAGTCATTTTCTTTTTTTCTGTTTTATATTTATTTTTATTAGTTTTAGAACAATCTTATTTTACATACCAATCCCAGTTCTCTCCCGCCTCTTTCTTCTACTCTCCCCCCACTCTGTCCCCATCCCACCCACCTCCCATGGAGAATCATCAAAGTCTGTCACATCAAGGTAGGACCAAGGCTCTCCCCCCCTGTATCTAGGCTGAGCAAGATATCCCTCTATAGGGAATGGGCTCAAAAAGCTAGTTCATACACTAGGGATAAATACTGGTCCCACTGCCAGCAGCCCATAAACTATCCAAGGCACCCAACTGTCACCAACATTCAGGGGGCCTATGATCTATTGTGGGTTCCCCAGCTGTTAGTCTGGAGTCACTTGCTTGGGTCAGTCTGTGGGTTTTCTGGGCATGGTCTTGGGAGTCCATCAATTACTAACATTGCTCAGGCTGATTGTAAAGAGCAGCCATGTCTAGATGCCACTGCTAGCAATAACATTAGCCAGGAAAGCATATACTTTAGAACGATGATGGTTCCAGATGTAGAGTGGGGCTTCTGGTAGAGGCTGTGGAATATTATTGGTGTTGGTTAAAAAAAAAATCAGGACTAAGAAAGGTCTGATGTTGTCTAATACTATTGTATTTAAGTCTGTGTCTGCTGCTTTTTTGATCACCTGGAGGAAATAATACATAAATTAAGGTTGCTTTATAATTCACAGAAGTAACTGAGTCAGCAAGGGAGTGGAATAATTTGCTGTGCAAGTTGCTCCTGGGTGTGTTTATAAAACTAATTTGCATTTTGTCCTCTTTTACTATTTGTCATTCAACCTAAAACCAGCAATTCATGTTTTAAAATTTATGTTTTAAAAACTGTTCCTAATATACAAAGAATCACTTCTAAGAATGCAGTAAACTCTTTAAATATATGCACTGACATGGAAATTACAATTTTTATATCAAATGGTACATGATTATGGGGGGATGATTTAAGATAAAAAGCCTAGCTACTGGGTAAATTATAAACACAAAGCAATACAAACTTGTTACTGTGCAATGAATTTTTGAATCTGGCTTCTTTTGATTCTTTACTAGAATAAAACCGATTGAGATTCTGTACTGCCAGCTTTGAAGAGATAATTAGCCAGACAAACTGATAAAACTATCGGAGTGGACATCACTTAAAATCCAATAGATGTTTTGTAAGATTTTTTTTTTCAAATTTTATCTGTTAAGTCTAGACTCCTGTACATGAAAATAAAGTCATGAGTCTTGGAAGGTGCCTCAGCCAGTAAAGTACTTGAGGACCTGAATACAGATCCCCAGAAGGCACATAAAACCCAGATAGGGTGGTATCTATTTGTTATCCCAGTGCTGGGGAGTGGGAGAGAGAGTGATGGGTTCCTGGAGTTCATGGCCAGTTTACTCTGGTTCAGTGAGAAACCCTGTCTAAAGACATAAGGTGAAGAATGATTGGGAAAGGAACCTGACCCATGAACACACTCAGAATGCACACAGCATGTCTACATTGACTTACACCACACACACCAAAATCAGAAGAAGGAAGAGGAGGAGGAGGAGGGAGGACAACAACCACCAGGGTAGAGAATTATGAAGTGCTGTACTTGGTAGGCTTTACTTCTGGTTTGGAGTATATCTTGGGATTTAGGGTGGGTGATTCAAGATTTTTTCTTTTAAACCCCCTCAAGCCAATTTAGAAGGACAATGAGCCTTGGTTTAACTGCCACAAGAATTTTGCACCCATTCTGAACAGGGACAAAGGAATGAGTTGTATAAAATGCACCGTAAACAGGGCCCCTCCTTGGCCAGCAGTTCAGCTTCTAAGAACTCTGCAGATTGTATTACCTGGCGTACCTGGAGTACATGGCTATCAATGCTGGTTGGCCAAGTTTTTAAATTCAAGAGTAGTGTGTTCATTCATGTTTGTATCTCCAACCGCTGTGGATTATCTGTTTGAATAAATGAATATACAATAACTACACTAACTGGAGTTTGGCCTTGGATGGACATCACCAACCTCTGAGGGAAAAATTTCTCAACTTCTTTCAGTGACCACAAGTGATACAAACCAAGCTTTTTCATATGGAATTACGTAAGTTCCTGTTGTTATATGCTTGTGATAAAATGTGAGCCAGGAACCCACTGCCCTCGCCCCAGCTATCTAATTTAGAACTTTTCCATTTCTTACTTTACTGTTCAATCTAGACAACAACCACATAAAGCATACTGAAAAATGGAAGTTTCCCTTAACTGGTATTTAAGATCTCATTTTGCTTAGAATTTTAATATTTAGAGAGAACATGTAGCCAGTATTAATGGTGATGGTGTTCCACTGATAGGCGTCTCTAGACTGAAGAAGGAGGCCCTGCCTTCTTCTGTTGGTGAAGTACATCCTGTCAGTCATTTTCTCCACAACCCCAGATAAATCTTCCTTGTTTTCACATCAGTGAGCACTCTCATCTTACCATGACATGGTGGGGTGGGGGTAGGGGCTCTGAGATACACTACATAGATGTATCATAATTACAAGCCATGAAAGGGGGCATGTGTGCTTACCACAGGTACTTTTACCGTTACTTTTCCAACCCTGATTTGATCAAAAGCTAAAGCTAAGGGCTGGAAACTTGGATTTATTTCAAGTTTAATTGTTCACATTGAGAAAAACCTCAAGGTGATGTAAGCAGGGTACCAGGGCGGAAGAAGAAGCAGGGACCCAGCTGCTTTGCACATCAGAGGGACTGAAAGTGAAGAGCAGATTGGATCAGCAGCAAAACCACAGCCCAGAGCCTCTGTTCACTTGCTTTCACAAAATCATTCAGGCTCTTTGTCCTGTCCTCTCCCACCAGTTCTCATTTCACTCCCTAAGATGCTGTTAGGGTAGATGACACCACCCAGCTCTGAAGATCCCTAGGAGGAAGTGGAGTCTTCTGCTTGAGGAGTTTACCTCTGCCTAATAGGTGCTGGGAATGAAGATACTGCCTGCCATGCTTGGGACTCCAGGGATATTCAGGGAACTCTTAGTCCTCCAGCTGAGCCTTTGGAGCATCCTTGGTAAGTCACCTCCTAAGAGGACTTCTGGTTTGCTTCCTCAGTGTTCATGTCCATGATAGTTTTCCTTGTTGAGTTTGCTTAGTGGAGAGGGATGTTTATGTCCAGGGTGTAGCTCAGACTATCACCTTTGCTTCTTGAAAATGCTAGAGGATGTAAGTGAAATCAGAACATGCTGTTCACCTACCAACAAGAGCAGACACTGAATCCAATGCTTGGCCAAGTTGCCTGATGTCCTGATATTTTAGCAGATGTTATGAAAACTTAAGTACAAATCTATCACTATTACTCATAAAAGCTCTCTGGCTGCCATACTAATGGGAAAGAAATCCCATTAGTTTACCTCAAATAGATGTCAGCAGGATGCTGTAGTGCTTAATTGGATGGGAAAGGTATTGCACACCCGAGTTTATAGTAGTGGCCATGATGACTATCAAATAATGTTCAGTCTGGATAAAACCCCCCTATGTTTCTGGGGGAGGTACTCTGAGAACATTGAATAAGCAGCGTTCTGTGAAGTAGAGGAGCAGAGCTCTAATGGTGCTTCATTTTGTTGGGTGAGATGACTTGTAAGTGGCTGAACATAGGAAACGGTTCTCCATAAGTGACCCTGGCTTATCCCTGTGTAGCCTCTTTGTGAACAAAACCTGCACTCCCTTCTTTATCTTGCCATTTTTTTGTGACTTTGCACCTGAAAGAACCATGCATTGTAGAGGGGAAAGGCCTGTGGAATGTTTAGCAGAAGCTCCTGTTCCTTGGTTAATTCCAGGCTCAAGCACTTTTTAAGCATTTGTCTCCCACTAGAACACATGTATCAGTTTTGCACATTTGTTTTAAATTGGGAAATATAACCACGGAGGTCTTGTGGAATGTCATCTTGGGTTCTAGAACTATGAAGTTTGAAATTCAACTCTTATTTAACTTTTGTTGTTGCTATTCAATAGACTATTAATAAATAAGGGCTTGGATGACTGAGGAGATGTTTCACTCTTCCCCTAGATGTGTGGTCTGGTGACATCAAACATTAAAGTGATTCTGTTTAATTTGAAGGGATCTATTGGAGAGTGGCCTCTGTGGAACAAAATAAATTTGAATTCTGCATCACAATTTAATTGTAGTCCATATTCCATTCTTCCTCCCCATGTACTATAACCTAGTATCCCTGAACATAAACTTGGTTATTAGAATTGAATTCTTTAGTACCTCTACCACCTACATTATAGAGCCAGTTAAGTTTCTTTTCCTTTCTTAGCTTTCCTTTCCTTTAAAAACATAAAACTATATGATATCCCTTTGCTATGTATAGTGCCTACCTATGGTAAGTACATGAAATTAAAGCTTGATAAATGTTAATGGAATTTTGCTAATAGTTTTTTATCAGTACCTCCCACAAAATCCAAGTAAATGAGAATTACGTTTTAACATGAACACTTTAAGTAGTTCTGGTTTTAAATTTTGTCATCCTTTTTAAATTTTCAAATACTATGTATGTACATATAAATGTATGAAGTATGATGTAGTTATAATACAGGCATATATTATAGGATGCTTAAATCAAGTGGACTAATTTGCCTATGGCCTCATATACATATTATTTTAAATCTATCTACTTACTAATTTTGAAACAATTAGCTGCAGTCACTGTGCTGTGACTAAAACTTTTTACTTCTATCCAGCTTTGACTTCATGCTTTGTGATCAGTGTTTCCCTAATACTTGTTTCAAAGCTGAAATAATTAATAAAATATCTTGTGTGAAATTTTTGAGCCAAATATAACAATCAATATATATAGAAAATGAAAAAATTAAGCATTGGCCAAATGTCCTGTACAGCAGTTGATAATGTGGATTACAGCATTATTAATATTGAATTAACTGATTAGTGGATTACCAATGTTCTCTAAATTATAAATATAGATTGGATGCTGGTGGTATGGCTCAGTGGGCAGTGGGTAGAGATGTCTGCTGCCAAACTGCTGAAAACTGAGTTCAGTCCCTGGGGCTCATATGGTAGGGGGTGAGAACCAACTTCTGTATCCTGAAAGTTATCCTCTGACCTCTGTATGTGTGAGGCACACACACACACACACACACACACACACACACACACACACACACACACACACACAATTCCTGTGCATATGCACATACAATGAATAAATAAATGCAACAAAATATATTTTTAAAGGATATTGGTTGAGAAAGGAGCATTTGGTGATCTTTGGAAGTGTGGCTCAGTGGTAGAACACGTGCCTAACATCCTTGAGGGCTTAGGGTTTATCCTCAGCACCCTGCTGTCCTCTCCCTCCAAAAGAAGAAAGTACATAGTAATCTTTGATAAAAAAAAATATATTATTCTGGACAAAACATATGGTGGTTCCATCCCTTAAAAATTATACTAATGAGCCTTTATATTTTGAAGAATTCCTGTGACTTCCAATAACTACTCAATTCCTTATAGGAGTGTATTCTCAAACTGTTTAAGGATGGTTTAAACATATTTTCCATGGCTATAGTGATATGAAATGCTCAAGAAATGTGCTTTCTGTGTTTGTCAAAAATGAAAACAAAAAGAGGAACTCTTCCCCAGTTTCAAGAATGTAATTTCTCTCCTGATGGAAATAGAGTATAAAAACCTGTGTCTCGTAATGCTAGGAAGTTCTGAGTGCAGGTGGAGATTCTCAGTCTCTGAGGGCCTGGACCACTCATTCAGCTGAGGCTTAACTGAGGACTTCAGCGTGTGTGTCTGATCTGGAGTAAAGGCAGTACAAAATCTTTGATTTATCATTGATGGTTGTGATAAAATAGTCATAATATGGCCCAGTAAAGAGACAACATTTACAGCCTGGCTCCTTTGAGAACACAGGGGATAGAGTCATATTGCCAACTTGGCCTTGCCTCTGCCTTCTTTCTCCTAAAGGTGAGCATTGTGCTGTTTCTGCATGGAGTCACTTTTAAATTGGGTCAGAGCAGACTGGTGCTCTAAGTCAGTCTATAATTTCTTGAGACATTATTTCCTTAAGACATTTTTATTTTTAAAGTTTGTTCATATTGAGTGTATGTACTTGTGTTTGCCATGTTGTGGGTGCACATAGAGTTCAGCAAAAGTCATTGGATCCCCTGGCAATTCAGTTATAGTGGTCATGAGCCACCTGGTATGGATGCTGGGACCTGGATGTGGGACCTCTGGAAGAACAATAGCAAGTGCTCTTACTGGCTGAGTTATTTTTCCTGTTCCTCTCTGACTCATCCTCCTGATTCCAGTTAGTCCTGTTGAAATGTTCACATGGAATACTGGAAACAGAGCTACATCTCTCCCCAAATTCCAAACACCTTTTGTGTATCATGGAGTGTCTGGTACTTATGCAAATAGTGAGAAATACATTCTTAAATTTTGGATTTCCTGGATTGAGTGCAAACAGATTAAGCCATGTTCTGATTAAATCCTTGACTTGACTCACTAGCATTATGAGCCTCTTTAAATTCCCATCACTTTCTTTCCTGCACTGTAAAATGATCCTCTATTGTATTACTGAAGTTGAAACTATTACTAAACCTCCACGAGACTTTCCTGTTTAACTTCTACTACATGTATGCTTTGCTGTTAGTTGGAATTCAAAATTGTTGAAAGAAAAATGTTGAAAAGTATTTGTAATCAGGATCATATGATGCAATTGACCTTTTGCTTGATTTCTTGGACAAGCTCTGTTATGCAATAGTTAAGAATGAGTATCTAAAGATACCTGATCAGTAGCCCATAGCTGTTACTTACTGGTTATGTGACTACAGTAGCTCTAGTTCTCAGTTCCTCATCTAAAAAAGAAAACAGCCATGGCATTCCACTGAAGTGTTATTTTGATTAATTGCCTTGATTCTGTACAAATACCTAAGACGTTGTAGAGGACACTGCCAGTGCTGTGTAAGCTTAGCTAAGAGCAATTATTTGTTATTGTTTCCTTTTGGTTCAAACTTTAATTAGCATAATTGTTTCCTTAAGTGGTATTGGGCAGTAGTATTTCCTTTCAGGCCAGAAGACCTAGTAGTTCTCCATATCATCTGTTATCATCTTGAGTGCCAATATGCGTTATCTTTTGACAGTTATTCAGTTTCTCTCACACAGTGTCAGTAAAGTGAGGCATTTGTGATTTGTAATTTACTTCTCTCAACTTCTCATTTCCCTTTTCTTGAAATTACTTACTATTGTTCCCATCTTATATACTCTTGCACTTATGGTTTATGTGTTTATCCCATGATAGGGGTGTCTTATGGACTTGTGTTCAGGTACATGTATGGATTTCATTCTTCATATTGTCAGAGCCAGAAGAGTATGCTTTGACATTCCTGTTAAACACAGATCAGGGAATGTCTAATGAACCATGTAGGACAGTTACAAACAAAAACAAGTTTATCTGGTAGGTCTCTCTAACACCTTGTCCTCTTCCCTTAATTGGCCTGTTCATCTAGCGAACAGCCTGGGATTCGCACCTATCACAAATAGTCCACGGTTCAGAAATCCTCAGCTGGAAAAACATTCAGATTTTAGCTGCATGGGCATGGCTTGTTCCATTTTCTTCTGTACTATTAGAAATGAAAAGTGGACACTGGGGAACAATCGACTGTTTCTTCCCACAAGGCAACTGTGTTTTCCACAGATCAGCCATATCTGGGGCTGGGAAGCCACAGAAGCACAGCGTACCATCTCTGTAGCAGGCTGTGTTGGGGAAGTGAGGACATGGATTGGAGGGATGTGAAAGTGGACTTCTCTGTACCTTTCTGACTTAACATACTTTTACTGAGGATCACAAGGAAACACCTTTCCCCTAACAACATCTGTAAAAACTTGAGCTGGTTTCTGATCGAATAAGAGGAGTTCACCAAAGGCTACTGTCAAGAGCTTTTAAGGTTGGCTTCTCTTCCTGAGAGATTTGTGATCAAGGGAGAGGACCTAGCATCTCTGGAAAACAAGGCCCCCTGACCAGAAACATCTGTAATTTATCAATATGAATTTTTATTTCTTGGAGTCACAAAAATAATTTCTGTTGCTCACTGGAGATCTTTGTAGAGCATCTATGACCTAACTGACAGAAACTCATTCTTGAAACATAAGATGGACAAGGCTCCCTGAAGTTGGATGCTTGTGAATCTTCTGAGCTGGGGAGCAAAGGCAATGAACAATAGGGTTGAAGGTGACATTTGCCACCTGGTAGACTTGTAATGAAGTACCAAGAGTCAACTTGGAAAAAAAGCCAAAGCCAAAACTCTTTAGTTTGTTGTTGTGATCATGTCAGCCAAGTCTTTCTGGTCAGTATAATTCCATAACACCTCCATTTATGTGAAAAAATACATCTTTATATAGAATTCTCTTTTCCATCCCTATGTTTGTTTGCCTGGCACAGATCCCACTCATTATACACCACTGTTAATCCCTTGAAAGTATCTAGGGTTAGTTTTTCAGAACAGAGGTACTTGAGGAAGACCTTTAGATTTTTATTTTGGCCATGAAACTCACAGTTTTGTATGACTTTTGATAATTACTCAACTTATATGTCAGTTTTATACATTTATCCTAATATAAAAATAGTAACACTTGGCATTTACTATTGTTAAGTATAATCTAAATGAAGTATCAAGAACTCTTCATACATATTCTCATTCACAATAACATGTTTGGATAACAGCCTGTGATTTGGAGTGAGCAATGAACCTGGGTTTAAAATCTAGTCCCGAGTTTTTCTCCCAATAGCTGGTTACCTGTGGTAGATGGCTTATTTTTTCTATAATTCAGTTTATTCTACTTAAATAAAAATACCAATGACCATCTCATAAAATCATTGTGGTGATAGATTGAAGCAACATTATATATGATTCCTTAAATAGGGTAGTTCAATTTATAAATTGTCAAAAGTTTACAATGGTTTATAAGTGATATGAATTTGGCAGAAGATATACTTCAATATTTGAATTTTGATATTTTCTACAGACAACAATATGTGCTGTAATAGTCATTTGCAATGCTGGCTATAGCCCTACTCAACTATGCAATCACTTAGGTAAATAACCACTACCTTCCAGTCTACTGTATTGCCAGCATTTTTAGTTAGTATATTCTAAAATTATATAAAGTACCAATACTTAACTATGAAGTAGACTTTCTGTTAGTTTATTTGGGCTAACTGTAGACTAATCTGTTTTGAACAAGTTTAAGGTTAAGATATATTGCTATAGGCTAGGTTTACTAAATGAATTTTGACTTACAATATTTTAAATTGTGATGGGTTGTCATGACATGATTCTACCATAAGCCCTGAAGCACTTCTGCCCCAAAGTGCTCTGCACATAGTAAGAACTTAAGAGTCAGTAATTGATGGAAGTAGATGCAGAGATCCATAGCCAAGCACTGGGCAGAGCTCTGGGTCCCCCTGAAGAAGTGGAGGAGGAATTGTAGGGGGGGATTGTCAAGGTCATGATGGAGGAACCCAGAGACAGCTGACCCAAGCTCCTGTGAGCACATGGACTCTGAATCAACATTTAGGGAGCCTGAATGGGACCAACCTAGGCCCTCTGCATGTGTGTAGCAGTTGTGTTGTTTTGTCTGTTTATAAGGCTCCTAGCAGTGAGATCAGGGGCTGTCACTGGAGCTTAGCTGGCTTTGGGGAACCTGGATTACCTTGCCCAGTCTTGATACAGGGGGAGGATCTTGGCCCTATCTCAACTTGATGCCATGCTTTTTTCAAGCCCATGGGAGGCCTGTCCCTTTCTGAAAGGAGAAGTGGATGGGGGGGGGGCGCATGGGAGTAGAGGAGGGAGGGGAAATTGGAGTCTGTATGTAAGATAAATGAAGAATATTTTAGTTAAATAAAATAAAATAAAAAGAATTTAGTCATCTTTCCACTTGCCTCCTTTTGTGCTAGTCTGGGAGGTATGTACGCACAATGATAAGGAAGGCTTAGTGCTTTTGTGTAGCCGGCTGTGAATGAGTAGAGGAGGTGCTGGAATTATCTGCTAAACATGGTGTAAAGTGTGTACATCTGCTGTCTGGATGACTTCTCAAGGTCTCTACTCATCCTTCTTTAAGTATTTCTAGGAGAGGAAATGCCATAGGCACCTTTGAGTATTTAAAGACAAGTGGTATTGTAAATATTAGAGTGGCTAATTTTTGACAAAATGATTTCAAAATTATTGGTAAGAATTAGAGATGTCTGATTTAATGGCTCTGTCCTATACAACTAAATTTTTAAAAATTAATTTTAATTTAAAAATTATTTTTCATTTTACAAACCAATTCCAGTTCATCCTCCCTTCCATTTTCCTGCCCCTGCTACTTTGCTATTCCCTCCTCCCCACACCCATCCACTCCTTAGAGGGTGCAAGGCCTTACATGGGGAGTCCAAAGTCTAGCATACCAAACTGAGGCAGAACCAACATCCCCCCTGCCACACCATGTCAAGACTAAGCAAGGTATCCCAGCATATGGAATAGGCTCCAAAAAGCCAGTTCATGCCTGAGTTAGGTCCTAATGCCAGTGCCAGTCCACTTCCCCCAAACTGTCACCCACGTTCAGAGGGCCTAGTTTGGTCCCATGCAGGTTTTCCAGCTGTTAGTCCATAGTCCATGGGCTCCCACTAGCTCAGGTCAGCTGTCTCTGTTGTTTTTCTCCATCATGCATTTGAACCCCTTGTTGATATGATCTCTTCTCTCTCTCTTCAGTTGAGCTCCAGGAGCTCAGCCCAGTACTTGGCTGAGCTGCTGGATCTACTTCCATCAGTCACTGGATGTAGGTTCTATGAAGACAATTAGGGTAGTCATTAATCTGATTAAAGCAGAAGGCCCATTCAGAGACCCTCTCCCTTATTCCTCGGACTATTAGCTGAAGTCATCCTCGTGGTTGTGGATTGTAGCCTGGTTATTCTTTGCTTTATGTCTAATATCCACTTATGAGTCAATACTAAATTTAAGAGACAGTCTTTAAATTCTTTACCAAGATGTCATGTCACTGTGACTATCACAAACTCTAGCCCTAGAAGAAACTGTGTTCTTAAAAAAATATGAAATCAAATTTAAATGTTTCACATATGATTATAAAATGCACATGCCTTAAGAGAAAAACTAATAAATGGCTATAAAAATTCTTCCAGTTTACTTATTTCATGGTCTCTGCTGTGTGTTAAGTCCTGTTGTATGAATTCATACCATGTGTGTAATTCACATGGTGTCACTTCTCTTCAGGTCCATTTCACAGCAATCTCTGTTTTCATTGTATGCTTTGTCCCTGAGAGCAAGACACAGGGGTTTCCTCCAATAATGGTTCTTTCCCAACTACAGTTCTGATTTTAACTTAGATGTATATGTATTACTGTCATTCATATTTCTCTAGACAGTCCTAGAATTTCTGGGAATATCTTACTTATGGAATAGGTTCACTTACCACAAAAGTAATACATTTAACCAAAACCACAAAATATTAAATGAGTGGTTTCTGAACCAAGTGCAGCCCCCCCATTACAGTTCCATGTTATTGTGTTTCTGATTTTGTGGCTGTGAAAACTAGCCTATGATGGGAAACACAGCGCTTTGACTTTCTGATGTGGTGCCTGTGATTTTCTCAAGTAGTGTGAAATTACAAGGCTGTTCAGGGCCTTCGTGTAGGCCTCTTCTTCAAAGGATTCCTGCCTCCCATTTTTCTAGGAAAGCTGTATCTCTTTCCTTACTAAGTATAATCTTCCCCTCCCTTCATCATCTCTAGCCTTTAAGGTAAGCAGATGGCGAGATGGCGAGATGGCGGGTGAAAAAGCCGAGAAGTCTGACAAAAATAATAATAATAATAATAATAAAATCAAAAAAAACTTGCAGCCAAGATGGCTGGTGGTGATGCCACAGGTGCTCTTGCTGATGATGCAGCCACAAAGGGTGACCCTAAGGTTAAAAAGCCCAAGAAAGGGAGCCGCATTGCAGCTGGAACCCTGTCCTGGTAAGAGGAATTGGCAGGTACTCCTGATCTGCCATGTATTCCAGGAAGGCCCTGTACAAAAGAAAATACTCAGCTGCAAAAACTAAGGTTGAAAAGAAGAAGGAGAAAAAGGAAAAGGTCCTTGTTACTGTCACCAAACCAGTTGGTGGTGACAAGAATGGTGGTACCCGGGTGGTTAAGTTTTGAAAAATGCCCTGGTATTACTCTCCTGAAGATTTTCCTCAGAAACTGCTGAGCCATGGCAAAAAGTCAGCATGTGAGAAAGCTTTGTGCCAGCATCACTCCAGGGACTGTCCTGATCATCCTCATCGGGCCCCACAGAGGCAAGAGGGTGGTTTTCCTGAAGCAGCTGGGCAGCAGCTTGCTACTTGTGACAGGACCTCTTGCCCTCAACACTGCGAAGAACACACCAGAAATTTGTCATCAGCACCTCTACAAAAGTTGATATCAGCCAAGATCCCCAAACATCTGACTGATGCTTACTTCAAGAAGAAGCACCAGGAGGAGATCTTCGACACAGAGAAGGAAAAAAAATGAGATTACAGAGCAGTGCACGGCTGATCAGAAAACCGTGGACTCGCAGCCTTTTCTAAAGATCAAAGCTGTTCCTCAGTTTCAGGGCTACCTGCGGTCTCAGTTCTCTCTGACAAACGGGGTGTATCCTCACAAACTGGTTTTCTAAATTGGTATCAACCTAATTAAACAGCTTCATATGTTAAAAAAGGTAAGCAGAATACATTATCAAATATCTAGAGACTTCCCTCCACCAGATTGTAGACTTGTCTACTACATATGGAGCCTCTCCAGTATGTACCAACGTATCTGATGTTGTTTATCTATTATACTATTTCCTGATAGAAGCTAAAGGGATTCTTGACTAATATAAAGAAATTATTAATACACAATTGGTAATTTTATTTTTCTAAAATAGTTTACATTACTATGTTCATCTCTGACATTGTGATCAAAATTAATCTTCATTTTTTTTCCACTAATTTTACTCAACGACTGCAACCATTTTTGAAGTGTCTATAAATTGTAAGAAATTTTTCACTGGAAGGTTGGTGACTCTAGATTGGGACTTGCTTTACAATAATAGTTACAATCAAATCAAGACAGTTGAAGTAATTATAGAATAGCATAAGGCATTTTAAAGAGTGGAGAGAGCATTGTGCGGACAAGATGACTAAAGGTGGAGTGGGGTTACATTCATCTTCTTTCCCGAAACCTTCCTTGACCAACTCAACCAGAAGGGCTCTCCCTCTCTTAGGATCTGAAAGTTAGGAGATTATGCCATGCCTAAGATTTAAGACATCAACTGTAAAATTTTATTAGAAACCATTACATTCCTAAATGATCATAGGCAGTGGGATGTCTACATTCTTAGAGTATGGACACCAAAAAGGCACCGTATCCATATTATCTGGTGTTGATTATCACCATGTATAAGAAGTTCTGAACAATGTCCATGGTAAAACATTCCCCATGAGAATATTTTTGGTTTAAGTAATAACTAATTAATATTTTACCATTGGGATTTAATAATATGTGTGTAATTTGTGAATTAATGTAGTTGTAATATTTATCCTCAGAAGAAATTTCACTCTACATGAAAGTTAACTCAGAATTGCCCAGATGTAGAGCTGGTCCTAAGAACATATGAGTTCAACTCCTTGTGCTCACTTTAAGCATGAATTATACTCAGAATCACTAGAGTGTGTTTCTGGACAGTATCCCCACATTCTTCATGATAGTACATACTCCTAAAACATTTTTTGTTTGGTGATTTTACTTTATATGTATGTATCATTTTATTACTTGTTTGCTTTTGTGACTTTAGATTATATATATATATATATATATATATATATATGAAATATATATATATATATTTATATGAAAACAGCAGCTGTTCAAAATAATACAATTCAATCTTCTCATTATATAAACACTATCTGGTTATCCATTTGTGTGTAGAATTCATATAGATCATAACACACACAAGTAGTTTTTGGAAGACTTTTTCAGAGGCTCACAAAGAGATATGTCATATGAAATCCTAGGGGTGGTAGGTGTTTTTGTTGTCTTACTACTGCATGCGCTTTCATTATTCTTAATTGGAAATTCCCCATCAGATATGAATGTTTGAGAAAAGCAGCAGGAACAATAACACCAAGGACAAAGAGACTGGGAATTGGCAGATAAGTCAAGGACAAAACCAACTGTGATTATTTTCTCATCAGAAAAATGTTTGCTTGAGGAGACAATCTAGTGAAGAGTAGCTGTGTGTCACGTAATTGATTGGCATATTTAGAGGCAGGAAAAAAAGGAATTGTCAACTTCCTTACCAGATAGAAAATTAGAACTGTGACATCTGACTCAGTGGATCATTCTTGATTTACAAACATCAGTTATAGGCTTTGAGGAGAAGAAAAATACTTTGCCTTATTTGTACACAGAGTGACTATTCTTAATTTCTATTGCTGTAAAAGCATCCATCTTCTATTTATTCTAACATTTGAAAAAATGCTGTGCCAGATAATGTGATTGTCAATCACCTTTATCCCACTGAGATAAGTAGTTGAAAGCCACAACAATGTTTCTGTCATTGCATTCTAAATCAGTGGTGTAGTTAGGGCTAATCATAAGCTCCTTTCCACGTGTGTTTCATGTGCTCCTCAAGGGTACAGTAGCAGAATGCTAAACACAGGCAGAGGTTTGACTGTGCTATTAGCATGAGGTAACAGTTCTCTGGCTGAATGGAAGGGTAATACATTGCAATGGGGACACACTTTGTAGACTAAGCAGAGTTTCAGTCACACACTGAGGGAAGTGTGTGTGTGTGTGTGTGTGTGTGTGTGTTGAGAGTTAATACTTGAGAACCTTCCTTTTTTTTGTAGTTCAATGTGTATCTAATTTTGAAGAAATTGAGGGTAGGTTAGACGGTTCCAAGTGTCTGTTTCAAGTATACACACTGTACTGTCAACTGGATATAACTATACTAAATAAATGTTCTCATTTTTTCACCAATTCTGTGCCTTTTATATGTCTACCCAAGTTGGACAACATAATTTTTTCTTCATGGCTAGGAAGTTTCAGTGTCTCCCAACTGTGCTCATCCTATTCATTGTGGAACAACTAACGATCTTTATCACTTCCAGAAAGCCACGATCCAGCTATGTATCAGTTCCTTGAATCTGCTGTGAGGCTATTAAACTAATGAGAAGACTTTGTTTTTCCACTTTGTTAGATTCTAATACCTCAACAGTCTCTGCTCTGATGGCCAAGGGCTGTTTATATACTGAAGGGCAGCTCAGGCCAAGTGCTTTATACTTAGGTACAATGTTACTCTCCCATTGCTGTACATGTTTATTTCCCATATGAAGGCAAATTTCACAAAAATAGGCAAAAATTTTAATTCCTCTATCCTCTAACGATGAGGATACAAGACTCCTTTGAACCTTGCTTTCAAGCTTGGGTGCACTTGAGGAGAAAAAGAGTAGTACATAATAAATTTATTTAGAAAAAGTCTTTATCATTACATAATTGCTCCATTGATTGAACAGTAAGTTCATTGAGGACAACAGGCCTTTGGCTACAACCACCTTGTTCAGATGTACCTAAGAAAACAAAAAAGGGAAGTGAGCAGGCTGAGGTCTCTTAACTTGATAGAGGAACAGACTTTGGAGACAGGGTTTCACTTGGCCTTTCCACCCTTGGCTTCCGTGCTTTTTGTCATAAATCTGACCACATCAGGTATTGTATTGTTAGGCACTTCCTTTTGGTCAGTGACCTTACCCCTTCTCTCCAAGCTTTTGAAAACCCCTCCTTTATAACTTTTCTTTTGATTTTCTTTCTTGCTTATTCTAAAAATATTGAAGCAACTGAGCTAATGGCATCTTAAAGTGAAGTTGTTTGAGAATCCAATACAGTTGCAAATAAGCCAATAATCGGACACGGTACAAGTTCTTTACGGGTCCCTCATCTCTACCTGGCTCCTGAGAATTCAATCAAATTCCAGTTGTTCTAAGCAAGAGTTGATTATAGCTGGGTAAAAGTTACAGCAAGAAATTTATTGTTAGGAAATAGTTAAAAATAAGTTCCTGAGCATCCTTCATCTTTAAAGGAAGCTTTGACTATAATCTCATTTAGGCATTATTATAGCCCATGATGCTATAAGTCTACTTAGAAAAGTACTGGAGGATGAAAATTAGTGAGGAGGTTTATTACCAGGAAAAAGAATAGTTCAAAAATAAGGAAGAGACGGGTGATGGCTCATGCCTTTAATTGAAGCCCTTGGGAGGCAGAAGTAGGTAGATCTCTGTGAGTTTGAGGCCAGCTTGGTCTACATAATGAGTTCCAGGACAGAAAGGGCTACACAGTGAGACCCTGTCTTAAAAATGCAAGCCAAAACAACAAAGCACAAACAAAGAAAGAGTCATAGAGGTGGAGGAAAAAGGACTTGAAATATTTTAAGACCCTGTATTTAGCCTTTTTTTTAATAAAAAGTAAAAAGATGGAAAGTCCCACAAAGTACTTAATGAATGGCATCTTTGCCTATTTTGCTTATTTTGTTTTACCAGCTCAGGGAATCCAACCCAGTAATTTCTTGGTGTGTCAGACCTAGCCATTATATTATGGAAATGCTGCTCAAAGACTCCTAAAGTTGTCATGATCATGCCATTTTGTCTTCTCCTTTTCCATTTGGATTCCAAAAGGGACAACATAGCCCTTCATTTATGCGAGTGAACACTTACAAATGACTGATTTCCTGAGCAATTGAAGCTTATGACTTTGAAGCCAGCTTCGGTTTTGAAATATCCATACTGGTAGAATCTTTTGTAGACCAAATTGCACACTTGTTTGTCTCAAGAAAGGGGTGTGGTTACACATAATTTTAAGTTTTATGATTTTTGTGGTTAATATGACACAATTATAGGTTGATTAGCAAACAGTAATGAAATTGTAAGAACTGTGTGTAAAGTGAGGTGAATTTGACATCTTACGTTGTCTGTCTTTTTACTTAGAGAAGAGCTTTCTCACGTGCCTAGGCTTCAAGTTTATGTGTTAAGGTTACAAGGTGCATGATAAATTAATGATAAAATAATGCATAAGTTAATGATAATATAACTTATTCAGTGGCATAGAAATTTTAAATTGTTTTTTTATGCTATAGGTTTTGTTTGCTTTTTTGTATTGCTTTTTAAGACAGCATCTTGCTATATAGCACAGGTTGGCTTAAAAATTACTATGTGATTCAGTCAGTTCTTTTGCCTCAGTCTCCTAAGTACTAGTATTCTCCATATGTACCACTACTCCTGGCTTGTGCTTTTATAAACTCTTGGCAATTACTAACTCAAGGCCCATAAGTCATTGGAGGAAGGCATGTTTCCAGGAGAAAAACTCGCTTCCCCCAAACAAAAAGAGGCATATTTCCAAGATATCTGTCTGGTAGGCATCTCCCGAAGAGGTGGCGTGCTCTTTTGTCTTTCTGCCTTGTAACTTATGCAAACTTCAGCTATCATCAGAGCATATCCTACCCTGTGATAGTTATTCTTAGTTGCATGTCTCTCACCCAGATTCATGGAAAAGACTGGAAGACAGTATTAAAACCATGGAAAAACAAGGGAATGATTATGTATACTATCATATTGTCTGCAAATAATAAAACTTTGAACTCTTCCTTTCCAGTTTGTATCCTCTTGATCTCATTCAGTTGTGTTATTGCTCTATAGTATTATACTGACTAGATATGGAGAAAGTAGTTAGCCTTACCTTGTTCCTTATTTTAGTGAGATTGCTTTGAGTTTCTCCCTATGTAATTTGTTTTTATTTCTTTTCTTTATATATATACATATATATATATATATATTCTTATTTTACATAGTGATCCCAGTTCCTTCTCCCTCCCTCCCTGCCATGCCCCTGATACCCTTCCCAACCCATTTACTCCCCCTCCTCCACTACACAGGGAGGGTGATGCCTTCCAGGAGGAATCATCAAAATCTGTCAAGTCATTTGGAGTAGGGAATAGGCCCTCTCCCTTGCCTCTAGGCTAAGGGAGTATCTCTCCATGGGAAATGTGCTCCTGAAGTCCTTTTGTGCACCAGGGATACATCATGGTTCCACTGTTGGAAGTCCCTTAGGCTGCCCAGGCCTTCTAACTGAAATCCACCTTGAATGGGGTCTGAGTTGGTCCAATGCTGATATCCCAGATTTTACCAGTGTGGGGGTCCATGTTCAGGTCATCTGTTTCTGTGGGTTTCTGTAGCCTGGTCTTGACCCCTTTTCTTATCACTCCTCCCTCTCTGCAAATGGATTCCAGGAGTTTGGCTCAGTGTTTAGCTGTGGGTGTCTGCTTCTGCTTCCACCAGTTACTAGATAAGGGCTCCATGATGGTATTGGCTATAGGCTTGCTGTAAATTGCCAGGCAAGGCTTTCAGTGGTGTTACTGAAACACCAACCCAGCCGCAAAACCTTCAGTCTGCAATCTGTCAGGCCTGCAAGATGTGCTGGAGCGATGGAGGCACTGAACTTGTGGCAGTGGCCAAGAAATGACTGCAAACAATGGCGGGTCTAACTTGAGACCAACACAAGGAGTGGGAATCCATGCCCAGGGCTGCCTGGATAGCCAGAAACTGGAGACTAGATGGCCCAGAGGCCTAGGGTAGAACCAGACTCAACTGCCCTCCTCCCCCATAAAATCAATGAAATTATTTCTAGTGATATTCTACTTTTATGATCAGTAGCTAGCCCAGTTGTCCTCAGTGAGGCTTTCTCCAGAAGCTGATGACAGCAGGGAGCAGATGCAAAAACCCACAGCCAAACATTAGGTGGAGCTCAGGGAACCCCACAGAGGAGGGAGAAGATGGAGTATAGGACCCAGAGGGGTTGAGGACACCAGGAGAACATGGCCCACAGAATCAACTAAGCAGAGACTGAAGTGGCAGTCACAGAGCCTGGATGGATATGCACTAGGTCTTTGCATATATGTTACAGTTGTTTATCTTGCAAGGTGTTTTTATGAGACACCTAACAGTGGGAGTGGGGTGTCTCTGACTCTTTTGCCTGCTCTTGGTACTCTTTTTACCTGACTGGGTTGCCTCTTCTAGCCTTGATATGAGAGTTTGTGCCTATTCTTATTGTATCTTGTTAGGCAGTGTTTGGTTGATACCTCTGGGTGCTTCACTCTTTTCTGAAGGGAAATGGAGGAGTAGTGGATCTGGTGGAGAGAAAAGTGGGGGTGGGGTACCTGGGAGGCATGGAGGAAGGGGAAACTGTAGTTGTCATGTATTACATGACAGAAGGGTACATAAATATAAAAGAATCAGTTCTAAATAAAACAAAGATAAACATAAAACCAAACCACAAAAGAAGAAAAACAAGGGAAGAATATTACTAAAGCCAAGTAGTATAGGGAAGTGGTTGTTTGTAATTCCTTTTTAAACTTTACTGTAGCAATGCTGGCTAAGAAGTAACACAGTAATGCTAGTAAATTACACAGTAAAGGCCACATTATGATTTAAAAGTCTAAATTTTCCTAATTATTGGCATATAACTGAGAGCAAGTTCTGTAGTATTTCAACCTCATTTGTAAAACAGAAATCATAATATTATTTTGTGAGGAGGAGAATGAAATTAACTAATTAATTGTTTGTTACTTGAGACAGTGTTTCTCTATGTAACAGCCCTGGCTGTCCTGGAACTCTCTCTGTAGACCAGACTGGCCTCAAATTTAGAGATCTTGCTGACTCTTCCTCTAGAGTGCTGAGATTAAAGGTGTGTGCCATCACCACCCAGTGAAATAATTTATTTTTAAAGCAAATATTTGTTATGTGCCAGCTATGTACCTTTATGGAGGTAAAGTACTAAAAAACAATATTGAGGAAAATTATGGTATTGTGCATTTTTGGTAGAAATAATTGCTGTGGTATCTATGGTCCTGAAAGATCATACTGATTCCAGTTTTGCTTTTGTGTTTCAGGTGAAGAGTCATGTCAAGTACAACTTACCGGTAGCAGGCATTCGAAACATGCCACAGCAGGAGAGTTCTTTAGAATTGAATGCCCTGTGACATATTGTGTTCGTAGACCTAATGTGACTTGGAGCAAGTACAATGGAGGGCACTTTTTCCCTCTTGAGATTGGACCTCGGCAACACACTAGTTGGGAAGAAAAGCACCAGGTTTCAGTTTTTATTCTTCATTTTGAACCAATATATCCCCAGGACAATGGGTTGTATAGATGTTCTACAGATGTTAATTCTGAGGTTATTAATAGCCACACAATAGCCATCAATGTGACAGGTGAGTACTCTACCCTAGACCATCTATAGCTTTTTTTCCATTGCATTTCTGTCAAAGAGGAAATCCAGACTTGGGGTGCTTTGGTTAGAAGTTGGAACACTTGTATCACATCCACAGCCTACCCCCATCATCTTCCTAATTGTGACAATCATGAGGACATAAAGTATTTGTGTAGGGAGAGAAAGAGGTGAGGTCAAGAACAGTATAGGAAAGATAACAGAAGTTACAGTTCTTTTTTTGTGAAAGGGTCTGGCTGTTCTGGAACTCTCTTTGTAGACCATGTTGTCATGGGACTCATAGAGATTCACGTGCCTCTGCCTTCTGAGTGCTGGGATTAAAGGTGTGCACTACTGCAGCCTTTAGAGATTAAAACATTTATTTCACAGGTTCAAACATGATCACAACAATATTGCTTTCTTTTTTCTTCATTTTTCTTTTGTTGACTTATTAGAATTTGTAGAAGTTATGTTCACGTAAGCAGCATGCATGAATCAACAAACAAAGAAATTAAGGTATAAAAATACCCGATTGTCATCAGCTTGGATGGCAGACCCCAAGATTGAACATAATCTTCATCAAATCATACTTAATTCTAAAATTCACCATGTTTCATAACAGACCCCAAGTAGCCAAAGTAATTTGGATAAAGAAGAGAGTAGGGAGATTAAGACTTCTCTATTTCAAAACTCATTATTGAATTATAGCTTTTTAAATACTATGGTGAAACTAATATAGTAGAGTTTAGAGTCTAGTATAAAATTTTGTATATGATCAATTGACTTTTTACATTATCTTTATTTTCTGTGTGTGAGTGTTTTAGCTTGCATGTATGTCTGTGTACCATATATGTGACTGGTGCCTTTGGTACTGGAGTTATAGATGGTTTTTGATCTTCCATGTGGGTGCTGGGAACTGGACCCAGGTCCCCTGAAAGATCAGCTGATGCTCTCAACCACTGAACCATATCTACTGTCTTTCAATTGATTTTTGTTATTGTTGTTGTTGTTTATTTTGTTCTTGTAGACAAGTGTTTCATGTTTCTATGTAGTCTTTGCCAGTCTGAACTTGATGTGTAGACTAAGGTGTAGTCAGAATTCCACCCATCTCTTCTTTATAATTCTGTGCTTAAAGGTATGTATCACCTTGCCCAAGGAACTCAACAGATTTTGGAAAACTGAGTTAAAAATCATTCAACTGGGAAAGAAAAGTCTCCTTTAACAACAGCCACTGGGAACTAAGCTCAGTGGTAGCGTTCTTACATACCACATTGGAGGCTCATGATTTGATCTCTAGCACTGAAAGAAAAAAAACAATCCACAAAAAATGAAAAAGAAAGAAGGAAGGAAAAATAACCCCAACACAAATGATATTGAGGCACAACTGCATATCCATATGCCAAAACTGAATTTGAACCTTATGCTACATGTAAATAAGTAAGTCAGCAAGACATGGAAGAATGTGTGAGAAGGAAACAAAATTCATTATATATATGTGTGTGTGTGGTGTGTGTGTGTGTGTGTGTGTGAATGAAATTGTCAATAATAAGAAAAATCCCTAAAATTGATCAGATTTTAAATATAAGAAATTAAACCACAAAACTACTTTTTCACCAAACCATACAACTGTATTAAAACAAACAAACAAACAAAGAAACTAAGTCTTGATCTTGGGTTTTGGAATCATTTCCTAGATATCATTACAAAAGCACAAAACAAGAGTAAAAGTATATGGAGTAGACTTTGTCACAATTCAACAGATTTCTGTATCAAAGGACATTATCAAGAGTGTAAAGGCACCTCACAAAACATGAGAAAATATTTGCATATCACATGCCTAATAAGAAACTATTGCTCTGAATACATAGTGATCCTCTGGAGCTTTCTCTGTACCTTCCTGAATCACTTTAGTGAGGAACCTTTCCAAGTTGAACAGCCCTACTTTCCATTGCCTCATTTTGTGTGTGTGTGGAAGGCAGAGCCTGACATTTGGTGTCCTCCTCAATTGCTTTCCACCTTTTTTGAAGCAAGTTCTTTCAGTGAACCTGGGACTCAACTGAATTGTTAGGCTGGCTAGTGAGTGATAACTCAAGATGCTCCTATTGCTGACTTCTTAGCACTGGATTACAGACAGGAACTGTCATGTTCTATTTCCTACGTGAATACTGAAAATTCAACATAGTTCCTCAAACTCACACATGTAACCCATCTTCCCAGGTCCAGCTTTAATACATCTCCATCATCATCCACTTTTTTATATATAATTTTTTAAAAATGAGAAACAATATTATTTTACATATCAATCCCAGTTCCCTCTTCTTCCCATCCTTTCATGTCCCACACTGGTTCCCCATCCTATCCCCCAGGGAGCGTGAGGCCAACCATGAGGGATCATCAAAGTCCGTCAAGTCATTTGGGGCAGAGCCTAGGCCCACTTTTATACCCATCACAATTATACTTTTCCTTTGTAAGGTCCATGTTTCTCATTTATTACGTATTTCCTTTCCTTATGCATTATATAACAATATGTCAAGTTCCATAAAAGCTTATAGTGCCTTATAAAACAGAACTCATATCTTGCTTTTGGGGGTTGTTTTTATCTTGTCAAAGTCAAATACACTTCATTTTAGTATTAGTTTAAATTTTAACTGAGTATATAGACTCTTTTAGGGAAATGGTGATTACTGGGGAAGAGTAAAAATATAAAAATATTTCTTTTATTTTTGAACCCAAGTGCCCAGGGAACTTCCTGTGAAATGAGGAAAGAAGTATGTCCTAGAACTATGACCGTGTTTATAATTAGTAAGATTTGGAGATATGATACAAGTATTTTGGTTTTTTTCTTTTTTTTCCCCTTGAAATCTCTTTCTGAGGGGATATTGGGAATGCCCCTATTTTTGCATGTGACTCACCTTTGCTTTTTATGTTCACAATAGAAATTGCTTTGTGTAAGAACAAATGTGGACAGGAAAAGGCTTGTGTATTCTTGAGAAAGTATTTGTCTCCTAGAATGAGGAAAGGCACCTTGTGGAACAAAGCAGGGTCCACTGAGATTTGCTCACAGAGTCAGGAACAGCCACTGCAATGTATACATTGATGTATAACTCTGTGCCTCTCAATTGTCCCGGGTCAGTTTCTGATTGGCAACAGCAGGAAAAAAAAAATGCAGAGGCCATTGTGCAGGGGGATGAGGGTTGCCTGAGAAGGCAGGAAGTGAGAGGAACAATCTTTGTTTCAGAATGAGCACCTTGCGTCTCGCCCGGAGTATCTTTTCCGTGTGGCCACCCACAGTCTCATGAGCACATGCGGGCTGCATGCGTCATTCATTGTATTGTAGGTCTATGAGTCCTTATGCCGAAGGAATGAGGAAGGGAGAACCAAAGAAGTCAGATTAAAGGTTATACTGTGTGGACAGTAGCCTTTCTTTAGGCTTGAAAAGAACTCCTTTGCTTTGTGTACCGTGATCTTAAGGTGAAGATTCATGAATTATGCAAGCTGAACTTGGCCTGGATTATTGGATTCTCTGACTTTAAAGGAGTGCCACTTTAGTGCTTTCTCAATTCATTTGCTACTTACTCTTGTTTTCTATTTCAGAAAGGACTCAAAATGGTTCAGAGAACCATCTAATTAGTAAGTATTAAACCAATCAAAATTAGCAAGATTGTTTGATGTTCTGATAAATAATAGGAATAAGGTCTTCTTAACTGAGTGTGTTTGTATTAGATTATCTATTGTTTGTCATCAAACTGCCTTCTCCCAGACAGCTGTGTCTGCTTCTAGGCTGCTTGCCTGACTTAAATAGCAGGTGCAGTACATCTACCACCATTCTGTATCATTAAACTGTGTGCCCACTGTCTTTCCCCTTCAATTTCTCCTAATTGTTTTACCCTAAAAAAAAAAGGATTATTTATATGTGTGGGAGGGCCACACATATAATTCAATCCTTCACTTCACTGCTTTTGATACTGTATTAACAGTAACCCCAAAGAAACAGTGCACCTTACATCATAACCCAGATTACACACACGCAAAAAGCAAGTCCACAAAACCCATAGATAGTAGAATCGTTTGATTTCTGTGCTGTGGGAATGGGGGAGTGCCCTGTGCAATGCAGGACGTTTATCAAGCCCTTGACTTCTCCTTCTTAGAGGCAGATCCTCTCCTACCTTGTGATACCAGAAGTTATCTCCCAAACTGCTACATGTTCCTGGGTGATGAGACATTGTTCTGGTTGAGAACCACTATAATAGCATTTATTATGATTTCAGATATTTTTTAGTTTGTATTATATTATTTAGAAAATACTATTTTTTAGCCACTGAACTGGTCACAACTTATTTATAAGTTGCAACCAACCTTGATCAAACAGGGACCTGGCGAATGTTAACACTGATCAGTCATAACGAGCACTAGCTAGATGGATGCTAAGCAAAGCATATCTGGTAAAAACAAAAGGATTTTATGTGTGGAGATAATGGTGACTTATAAGAGGGAGCCAAGTGTACCATCAGAAACCTGCTGGTGTAAGTCCCAACTGCCATTCATGAGCTGTTTGTCTTTGGGAAATTTTTGGAGTAGTCACATTCCCCTCAAGTTCTAAAACTTTAGTCATTTTCTAAAGAAAATGACTTCCTGAGCATCGCATTAAATTTATAAACGGAAGGGCCTGGTGAAGTGGTTTGTGAGAACTATCATAGAGATCTTTCTACAGATGTGTCTTCCAAACAGAATGTGAGATGCTCACAAAAGTTAAAGAGAATGGGTTGATGGTACTGGGACCACCAATGGAGAAATAGAGGGCTTAGCCTGTAAGTTCCTCTATTCAAATAATGACAATGCAAAGGAGCACTGCCAACTCTAATGCTTCTAGTACTTAACTATTTTCAACAGTGTCTGACATTCCAGATGCCACCAGTGCTTCAGGACCATCCACCATGGAAGAGAGGGTGGACAGGACCTGGATGCTTTACAGTTTGCTTCCTTTGGTGGCAATCCCTTTGTTGCTTGTCTGTTTCTGCTTGGTCTGTTTCCTGAAAAGGCACCAAGGTGGGTTGCAATTCCCTCTGCCCTTACATGCCACACATTTGGGGTTTATTTTCTATGGTAGATAGATTATTTTTATCTGGCTAGTGTTTTCTGTTTTGGATGATTCTTGGAGAACTACTGGATTCCACTAGAAAACTGAGTGGATTAATTTAGGCTCCCTCCAGGCATGGTAAGGCATACTTACCACATCATTATGCTAGCCCAGGGTTATGGCTAAGACGACTAATTGCTTGAACTTTCACATATTATACACATCAATCTTAGCTGTGTACAAGAAAGCATTTGCCCAAATTTTAATCATGTTGAAATAATCTCTTGAATGAACATGTTTGATTTTAGTTTTTTCTTTCAAGGCCTTTCCACAACTCTACCACATAATTCTAACAATACACACCCTTATCTAAATAAAGAATCATGGTCCCCTGAAGGATTTCATATGGGTTTATACTTTCTATTGGTGTCATAAACACATGCTTGGATCAGGCTTTTATTTAGCAGCATTGCATTTGAAAATGTGGACTTGCCTATAATGAGAGAGTTGTTAAATTTTGAAAATAGTTGCTTTTCCCTTTTGAAATCATGTCGTCCTTGTCACCACTGAACAGAAAAACTCAGCAAGAGAGGCATGCTGATCTGGTCCATTTATATTCTATATTTCCTTGTTCTTCTCCATGTCTTCCCCTCCCCTCCCCCCCTTTTTTTTTTTACAATATGAGCCACAGTGTGGCTGTAGAAACTCAGTGGGACAAAACATCCCTTGTTTGACTGCCACAAGAGAAACATTTGTCTGGGCGGAAGTGCTTCTGGTGTTTTGAAGTAAGTGCTTTTGGATCCCAGAGCCTTTTTACAGTTGTGAGGAACCCTTATAAACCCACCTCTGCCTCTGTAACTATACAACACAAGAAACTAGAATAATCTTTATTGGTCATCATATCTAAAGGGAGCTAGGAGCATGGATGTAACAAAAACATTTGTTACATTTTTCTATTTTTGTTTGTTGAGAATTTCATACATGCATACACTGTGTTTTGATCATTGTCACCTGCACTTTTTCTTTAATCCCTCTGAGATTCCCCTATATCCTTCTCCAAATTAACACACACACACACACACACACACACACACACACACACACACACACACTTACTTCTTAGTTTTTTGTTTTGGGTTTTTTTTTTTTTTGTGAAGAGCTATCATGACCAATTGGAGTGGCTTACTTATAGTTTCAGAGGTTCAGTTCATTATTATCACAGTGGGGAGCATGGCAGCATGCAGGCAAATGTGGTGCCAGAGTAGTAGCTGAGAGTCCTACGTCTTCTAGGCAACAGGGAGTCAACTGACACACTGGGCAGTATCTGGGGCATAGGAAACCTCAAAGCCTGCCCCCACAGTGACACACTTCCTCTAACAATGCCATAGGCATTCCACCAAAGCCACCTTCTAATAGTACCACTCCCTATGAGATTATGGGGGGGGCAAGTACATTCAAACTACCACAATATATATCCCATTGGGTCAATTAGTGTTGCTCATATCCATATAGCTATAGAGATGCACTGGAGAATGGTAACCTACTGGAGACTACCCACATAAAAGAATAGACTCTTCCTCTCCCAGAAGCCATCAGCTAAAAGTTGCTTGGCTCCTGTATTGGGATGCTGGCTGGCTTAATCTTGCACAGGTCTGTGCAAGAAATCATAGGTGTTGTGAGTTACTTGATACAATGGCATAGTCATGTTCATGAACCTCTGGCTCTCACAATATTCCTTCCATGTTAGCTGAGCCTCAGGGAAGAAATATGATGCAGATGCCCCATATATATCAGAGCTGGTAGAACATGTTCAGCATTGAGTAGGTAGTGACTCCCAACATTTGAAACTGTTCTTTACTACTCCTTCCTTGTGGATGAGATGACTGTTGGGTGATGTAAGAAATGAACACAGGGGAGTGAGCATGTCCAGTCTTGCAGGCTCAGGTGTGTGTGGTACATGGTAGCCAAGACAGAACTAACAATATGACTGCTGGCATGCAGTGAGGTGGGTATAGTGGGAAGATAATTTACCTTGCTTGATTATCCCTTTTCCTTTCTTTTTTTTTCTCAATCCTTCAGGGCAAGAAAAGAAGCCTTCTGGTTTAGCAGGAAGGGAAATGAATATGGTATGTTTGAAATACCTCTTAAGACAAACACATTTTATATTATACCATATGTAATTTTCAGTAGGTTTATATGACATTAATATACACACACTTGCGATTTTTCACATCAGCTGTGATTGTCTTACTTGTATAAGATGGCGTGGGGAGGAACTCACACAGTAGTCAATAACTGATGGGGGGTGAGAGCTACTTTTAGTGTTAGTCACTGTAAATAAACCCTCACTTACATTATTGTTAGCTACCAAAATGAAATTCATCACGAGACAACCATCAAAATAGAAAGAGAACAAATTGGAAAAAGGAAGGGGGTTGGGAAGACTGGGAAGGGGATAATAGAGAACAATGAAGATGAATACGAACAATCAATCATATACATGTATGTCATAGTAAAACATTATTCTGTATAGTTACTACATGCTAATGAAAAGTAAACAAAACATAACAGCAAAGTTCAAAGTTCTGATCTTATTTCAGAATGGGCCTTTTAAGGCAGTGGTTCTCAACCTTCCTAATACTTCGACCTTTAGATACATTTTCTCATGTTGTGGTGACCCACAAGCAGAAGATTATTTCCATTGCTACTTCATAAATGTAATTTTATTACTGTTATGAGTTGTGATGCCAATATTTTGGGAGATACAGGTTTGCCAAAGAGCGTGTGACCCACAGGTTGAGAACCACTGTTCTAAGGCGCTAAAAATGGTTGTATAGGAAGTCCACTCAGCCATAATACACTTAAAAGGGTAAGGCTTTTGGGAAGTTAATTATAAGTCAACACATTTATTTTTAAAGGAGCCTTACAACTGTAATAGGCATGCCAGCTGAGACGGCTGCCTCTGTCTTACATCCTTTATCATCTCTGGCTAGCACATCGTAGTGTACATGCCTTGTGGCACCACTGCTTTTGTAGAGTGTCACAGGAGAACTGCAGGTACAAAGAACCATGAATGTGCTAACAGAGTTTTACATGAGATGAGCCATTCTGATGAAGGGAGTCAACTTAACTGACAGATTGGAAAGTATAGCAGGGACCTCAATTCATTTGACTGTCCTCTGTGCCCCACATGCAGGCTCATTCTGTGTGGGGACACTTTCCATCTTAGCCAGTCCACCCTTGGTTCCTTCAGACCTCCAACCTTAAGTGTTATTTCTAGGTGCTCGCCTCATAGGAAAATCACAGAATATAGGCAGGCATTGCCTCATTTCTCAAGTTAGGACTAAGCATGTTTTTAGGACAGAGCTTTCCTCGGTAGACATAAAAGAAATCCTCCTGCAAATGTCACAGTGAGACTTACCAAGGATCACAGGAGTATGAATAGTCAAAGATGAACCTGGTAACTTTTAGGAAGGATATAACTTGGCTGACAAAGCAGAGATTTAGAAAAAGTCAAAATAGAGCCCTTGGTGAATGGATCAGTGGGTTAAGTACTCTGTGCAAGCTAGAGGACTGGGTTTGGATCCCTAGCACTTATGTCAAATCTGGGTGTGGTTGCATATATTTTCAAGCCCAGAGGTAGGGGAGGAAGTGAAAAGAGGTTAAACCAGGGGCTCATTGGCCATCCAGTCTAGTTGAAAGCCTGGTGAAGTGCCAACTTCAGTGAGAACACCTCTCTCGACAAGGTAGAGAGGGATAGAGGAATAAACCTGACGTTGACCTCTGATCTCTACATGCACACACATGGTGAATGCACCTTACTCACACATATACAGATTCACCCCCATCCCCCCATGCATGAAAGTTAAAACCCTTTATATTAACACAACATCACATATATATATATATATATATATATATATGATATAACATTTTAGAACTTAATCCAAACTGTGTTCTTTCAATATTGGCTTCCATTTTCCAACTTAGCTTTCCAATCACAATGTGTCTTGAACAACCTGTGATGCTTACCATTCCTGATCTCCTGAGGGGGTCTCATGTCTTTTTGCTTTTGCCTTGATCTTTTGGTATTCTATACTCCATATGCCAGTGTGTTATACACTGCTTAAAGTTTTCGTGACTTTATTTTTCTTTCCCTATGAACTGGACTGTGGTTTTTCCATTGAAAGAACATTGTTTATGTTCTGTGACCTCAAATGACCCATAATATAGCACAAAACAACTGTTTGGGAACAACATAGTGGACTTCAACTGTTGGCCTTTGGGGCTCAGTGGTCAAATATCTGCCTAGTACTCATGAGGACTTGAACATAACATAACATAAAACAAAACAAAACAAAACAAAAACCCAAAACAAACTAAAACAAACAAAAACCAAACAATGAACCAACACTTTCATCCTTTGATAATACAAAGCTTACTGCAAATGCAGATATTAGGCAGCTTATATGAGAACAATAGACAGTCTATCTCGATGTGCATGAAACCAGGTAGTCTTTCAGTCAGAGTCTAATAATGAATATGTTTTGTCATGTCCTTACATGGTATATCTCTTTTCTCTTGTAGGTTGATATTCCAAGGACAAATTCCCAAACACTGCCACCAGAAACTGGCATTTATGATAATGATCCCTGGTCAAGAGTTCAGGAAAGATCTGAATCCACAACTGACTCACAATTGGAGGGAAACAAACAGGGCATTGTTTATGCTTCTCTGAACCATTCTGTTATTGTAAGGAACCCAAGACAGACAAGCAGCATCCAAGAGGCACCCACAGAATACGCATCCATTTGTAGGAGAAGTTAAACCTGGCACTGACGCACACAGGCTGTGAGCATTGCATGATGGACTTGTTAATACCATCTTCTGGACCTCCTGGGTCAAATAACAACCTGGGAATTTTCACATTAAGATAGTTTGTGTATTAAAGGTCCATGGAATGTTTAGTTAAAATTTCTCCCAGAAACTTTGAAGGCATTTAACACAAAAGCTTTTCTCTGGGAAGACTCATAGCACAAATAGCAGAACAACAGAATGTTTAAATTTGACCATGTCTTACCCAGTGTGTGAATTTAATATTTCCTTTGGAATTATCAGAGAGACTACCAGGGAAGAAAGAAGTGTGTTGTTTTGATCAGCTCACTATACATTCTAGAAAAAGAATGGCCCAATTTGACTATCTAATCATAAATATAGCAATGATTATATGTTCCCAGTCAATCTTCTATGATAAGACAATTTCTCATGTCAACCTATAGCTAGTGTTTTATTTCGTTAATGTAAAGGAAAATTATCTTGGACTCAATTCAGAAAAGATTAGAAGGGGTAATTGGTATAATACAGATACAGAGTATTCCAAATAGCTATGGGGTCAAAGTGCATTATCTGCCAATGAGATGCACATCTTCACCCTGTTAAATTGAGAAAGCCAGGTAGTAAAGGATTTATCAATGCATAGTGAGTACATCTGTAATCAAAGCGGTAGTATTTGGACCAAGTAATGTACATGAATGTGATGCCATGCTGCTGAACTAATATACACATTTGAGTTTATGAACAAGAGTCAATTGGAATAGATATTATAAGGCAAATCCACAGTGAACTTTTAAACCACCCCATACTTTACCTGAGAGCAAACTCAAGGGACAGTTCATAGAAAGAAAGAGTCTGGAATATTTAGTTGATCACTAGGGGTTGACATAGTTTCATTGATGTCTGTTTCTTGCTTCTTAGAAAGAGAATCAGGAGAGATAAAAAAGTATGGCATATGGAGACAATTCAGGTTTAAATTCAGACACTGTAGCTGCTTGAGAGGATAGTTAATTTTCGGGTGTTCTGAATTTCCAGATTACTTGAGTCTAATTATTTAAAACATAGCTCATAATTTTATTCATCAGCTTGAGTTCTGACTTCTGAAACTGAATAGCACCATCATTTTAGTATACAGTGGATGGCAAGAGCTAGAAGCCACTAGAACAAACACATGAGTTGCTAGATGAGTGAATGTGGTCTACATATTTTCAAGCTTGTGGTGTGTGTGTGTGTGTGTGTGTGTGTGTGTGTGTGTGTGTGTGTGCAAATGCAAGACCTGACTTACAGATACAAGACAAGAGAAACCAATCAGATTGCCACCCTACTTTTAGTTTGCTTAGCAGGTACAAAAGAACTAGTGGAAATTAGTCACTAAAGAAAATAAGGTCTGAAATGGTGAGAGTAGTATTGTGAGTAGAGAATGTATTAATAAACAGACAACAAAGAGGCCTTACTGACAAACTTTTCTCATCTATGGCTCATATCAGGTTTCAGTTCTCTGGATTTGGGAGAGCAGACACTGTTTCACTGTTTTCAGATACCAACCCTAGGTAAGCTCCTTCAGCCACGTGTATTTGCAGGCATGTATGTAAAAAAAAAAAAAAAAAAAAAAAAATCCTTAAAATAGCTGCTTTAACTGCTCATCTTCAAAACAGAAACAGGAAGTATGGGGGATGAGCACAGTGCCCTGTTCCCCTTACCAGATTAACATCTGAGCTGAACAGTTCTATCAGGATTGTCTCCAACTTTAAAAACGAAAGTATTGTATTTTATATAAAACATTGTTTTAAACACTTTGTGTGTGTGTGTGTGTGTGTGTGTGTGTGTGTGGTGTATGTGTATGCAGGAGCCAGAAGAGGACATCAAGTGTCCTTTTCTATTGGTTTCCACTTAACCCTGTTAAGGAAAGGTCTCTCTCAGGCAGCAAGTAAGGTAATGGATCCTTCTGTCTCTGTCCTCCATTGCTAGGGCTACAGTTGCTCATGCCCAGACTTTTACGTGGGTGTGGGAAATTCAAAGTCAAGTCCTCATTTTTGCACAGCAAACACTCTTACTTGCTGTGCCACCTCTTATGCCCCCTATTAACAATGCTCTTAGCGAGGCAGTGGTGGCACACACCTTTAATCCCAGCACTTGGGAGGCAGAGGTAGGCAGTTAGAAGCCATCCTGGTCTACAAAGCAAGTTCTAGGATAGCCAGGCCTGTCACACAGAGAAACCCTGTCTTGAAAACCAAAACAAAGAAAGAATGTTCTTATTGTATTTTACAATGGAAGACACTGCTAGAAATTTCACTTCTATGAATGGTGGATTATGTTTATGTTTTTACCACACTTGTCAAAAATCACGTATTATTTGTGCTCTTATTTCTACTTAGTAAATATATATATATGTATATATATACACATATATTTCTCAAAGTAATTTGTTCTAGTATTATTTTTGTGTTTATTGAAGTTACAGTTGGTAGATAATTTAATGATTTTCTTGAACTTTATGATTGCTGATTGTTCCCAGTAAGACAGTAAAATTTTTGAAATTTACCCGAAATTGAAGAAATGAAAACTCACCAGTGGTAAAATACTGAAGAAGAGCCCTCCCCCCTCCCACCTGGCAATCAACTGCCAATAGTTCATTGCCATCATAAGTAGGCAATCTTACTTATGTAGGCAGCATAAGTAGGAGCAGCCATCATAAGTCACTTCCCCATCCATGAGGGACATTGATGGCACCAGTCTTGTGCAGGTCTTGCACAAGCAACCTCAGCTATTGTGAGTTCATGGCTGTTAGTATTCAGGCATCTTTACTGGCCTGTCCTTGGGGTTCTGACAGTATACGCCCTCAGCTGCAGCCACTAAAAGCACCACCTGTGCACATTCACTGTTTTCCCTTTTAAAATGGCCTCACCTACCTTTCAGCCTTCTCTCTCTCTCTCTCTCTCTCTCTCTCTCTCTCTCTCTCTCTCTCTCTCTCTCTCTCTCTCTCTCTCTCTCTGCTTTGCTCTCTCTCCCCTTCTTTTCTCTCTCCTGCTGTTCCTGTCTCTGGAGGTCGGTTTCCCTTGCCCCTTTTCCCTTTTTATGATCCTTTTCCCTAACAACCTCTCTGATTGAACCCTGTCTCATGGCATCTTTCTCTCGAGTGTTGCTTTTCTTAAATTACAACAATGGGTAAAACATTCATGGCATACCCAGAGGCCAGCATTTTACAACACTCCTTCCTGTGTCCCAGCTTGAACATTCTTCTTCCCTCTCTCCTTCACCTTTCTTGATCATTGGAAAGGGTGCTACAGATGTCACATTTATAGGTGAGCACTATACAGTCACTTATTCTTGACCCCTTGACCAGCTGTCAATCTCTGCATTGGCCACACCCACCACATTAAGAAGCTTCTGTCAACAGGCACAAGAAAGGTCCAGATCTATGGGCATGAAACATGCTTGACCAGCTGATGATTTATTGAACATTTTCTTTCTATTTTTCTTGTGTTAAAAATAGCTTTCCCCACACACATTATATTCTGATTGCAGTTTCCCTTCCCCAATGTCTCCAAGACCTGCCCCATCTCCCCTCCCATCCAGATGTATACCCTTTCTGTCTCTGCTTAGAGAACAAACAAGCATCTTAAGAATAATACTAAAATAACACACAAACAAATAAATCAAAGTAGGACAAAAAAAAAATAACCAGAAGAAAAAGCAAAAGAAACAATAGATGCAATGAGACACATGTTCACACACGTAGTAATCCCATTAAAATGCAGAATGAGAAGCCATGATATAAACACAAAGGACCTGTAAGGTTAAAAAAAAATTATGCCCTGACAAAACATTATGAGACACAGGGCCTCCAAAGATCCCATTGAGTTCGTTTTGTGTTGTCCATCTACTGCTAGCCACAGGGCCTGCCCTTAAGAGTTCTTTGTATATCTAATAAGTTGCCATTGAAGAAAATTATTTGTAGATAGCTTCTGGGTTAGGGATGGGGGCTTACATCTACATTTTTCAGCTCAAGAATCCCATCTGGTACAGATCTGTGCAGGCCCTGTTCATGCTACCTCAGTCTCTGTGAGTTCTGTGTGTTTGTCCTACTGTGTTTAGAAGGCCTTGTTTTCTTGATGTTCTTTTACCACTGTGACCCTTACATTCTTTCTGCATCCTCTTTTGCCGGGCTCCCTGAAGGGAAGGTTTTATGGAGACACCCTGTTTAGTACCAAATGTTTCAAGATCTCTCACTCTGTACATATGTCAAGCTATGGGTCTCTCTGTATTTGTCCCCAAATGAACTCAGTATTATTTTTTGTAGACTTTTGTCTCATATTGCTTTGCTTGGAATTTCTTTCCTTACTGGTATTTTGCTTGTATATTATAGTTTATGATTTTGTCTTTTCATGGGTTCTGTTTGTGTTTATGCATGTGTGCATAAACTTTTTCTTTAAAAAACTTGTACTCTGATTTGTTTTTTAAAGAGATAATAGGTGTGGAGTTGAGAGCATGGGGAAGATCTGGGAGGATCTTGGGGAGGGAAATCATATCAGAATATATCTTATGAAAACATATTTTCAATAAACTATGTAAAGAATTAAAATAATTAAAAATTAAGACTTTTCAGCAGAACAAATATTAGGAAGAAAGCACAGAAGTTTCACATTGGTCATTTTCTGCAATGTACACAGCTGGTCCCCCTCTGCATCCTTCAGGACCAGAGGCTACTAGTTAAATGAGAACCAATGCTAAGATGTGATTATCAACCAACGTCTCTAGTGTGCCTTAGGATTGAATCTTGGTACTCTTGTTTCTATGGAGTTTAAACTTGTAGAATGACCTGTACCCATCATTATGGTGACATAAAGAGTAACTTTATAAACATTTACCCTCCCACACACTGTGTTCCACCTATCCAACTCTTCTGTCCTCCTAATTCCTGGAAACGGTATAATCTATGCATTTCATCTGTAGCTTTTTCTTTTTCAAGAACAGTTGGAGTCACATCCTATGTGTTCTTTCATACTGGTACCTTAGATGCAGTAATATGTATTAGCGCCTTCATTTTTTCCATAGCGTAATAATTTATTTCTTCTCAGTGTTGAATGAGATCTCATTGCTTGGATAACTTACAGTTTATTCAAGCTTCTTCTGAAGGAAGTCTTGTTTGCTTCCAAGATTTTGGTAATTTTGACATGCTATAAACATTCTTGCAGAAAGTCTTTGTGTATGAATAAATTCTTGTTTTATTTGGATAAAAGCCAAAGAAGATAATGATTGGCCTGAGGTTGTGTTTACTTTTCTAATAACTGCTACACTGGCTATGCCATTTTATACTCCCACCAACTTCCAAGTAATGTTTAGCGATAATATCCCATGGCTATTTAAGTTTTAAACTCCATAATGGCATGTGGTCCTCATCATATTTTATAGGCTTATTTGCCTTTTCTGATTCTTTGGTGAAGTATGTGTTCAAATGTCTCATCCTAAACTATAGTTCATCTTCTTATGTTCATGCTAATCATGGAACTTACTTGGTATGATGACTGCCACATTAGACTGCAAACTTAAAAAAATATTTCATGAGTATGGGTATTTTGCCTGCATGTATGTATGTGCATGCAAGCTGTCTAGTGCTCATGAAATCCAGAAGAGGGCATCAGTTCTTCTGAAACTGGAAATACAGACAGTTGTGTCTTTTGGGTGCTAGAAATTGAACCCGTGTCATCTGGAAGAGAAGCCAGTGCTCTTAACATCTAACCCTTCTCTCCATCCCTATCTGTGGGCTTCTTTTTAAAAATTTTTAAAATTTATTTATGTATTTTACATTCCCTCATTCCTCTCAGTCCCTCCCTGCACCTCTCCTCTCCCCTATCCACATCCTCTCTTCCTCTATTCCCAAAAGAGCAGGCCTCCCATGGATATCAACAAAGCATGGCCTATCAAGTTGCAGTAAGATTAAGCACCTAGCCTTGTATTAAGGCTGCAAGGAGACCCAGTATGAGAAATTTCTCATATTGGATGAGCCATCTCTCCATCCCTATCTGTGGGCTTTTTAGTGGTAAATATTGTCACATTTCCATTTAGTTTAGTTGCACAACCCAGTGCTTGGCATGTATTATAATTAAATAGTGTTGAATGTTTGTGAAGCAAACCATCCACTTCCTCCACAGGCAAAGGATGATCTTTATGCCAGATGCATGGGATCTTTGGGGAGCCTGTTAGTAATGTGAAACCACACTCTTCACACCCTACGCAGGAATCTGCATCTGAACAAAACCGCAGGTGGGATGCATGCTCTCTGCAGCTCTTAAAAGTAACTGAGACTTTGGGAACCTCTCTCCCCACTCTCAGTCAAGTGTGGCAAGAAGCAAAAAAAACATTTATAGTAGAGATGAATCTAGAAAGTTCTATTTTAAATGGGTACAGGAAGGGCCTCACCACCCCACTCAGAAAGTAAAAATGGCAACTAAGAAAGAAAACACATTTTTTTTTTAAATGAAGCTTGTGCCAAAGAACTTGAGAATATGACAACTGAAAGCTCTGTGCTAGAACTCAACCTAACAGCTTCAAAAGCAGAGCAAATCATAGATGTTGATTTTCAAAATGAGGCCCTGTTCAGAAGTCAGAACCGGAAACATTCTGTGTGCATTGTTTCCCTTGATTTCTGTACACACACATGCATCCACTGGTTTGCTGTCTTGAGACTACACGATGGACCAAGATCCTATATCTGTGTGACAGTGCATACAGATGGATGGATTGGCAGGAACTGAACAAAAACTGTAACCCAGCAGCTAAGTGTTGTCCTAGAGGTAGATGCAGAACATGTGGAAGCCCCATGCAACTTTCAGTCCCTTAAAGGTAGAGCTTGCTTCTTTACTAGAATCTTCATTCCCTAGAAAGTGCCTGGAGAGTTATGAAGAAACCCCAGTTCAACATGTCCTCCTCTGCACTGGTTTTTAACCAAATAAGAAATGGGGGAGCCAGGAAAATTATCAATGTTGGTAGTAAAAGTGGCTTGAGCCCAGAGCATGGCTTGAGCCCAGAGACAAAATCAGTTTCCTTTATAAATCCTGCTTGACCTTGCAGCTCACACACAGAGAGCTGATCTACAGAGAGATGCTGTAGTGCTGTGGAGGGTGCCAGCTGGCTCCAAACTTTGATTGTAGACACAGGAGAAGGGCCAGGATTACAACTTCCTGGCCTTTAATTTAAGAGTTTCTTTCCGAGGTTAATGTGGTCAAAAGGGCAAAAGCCCTGTCTCTCAGAGCCCGCTGAACATTCTCTTTCTGGAGGGCGTGCCTGAACAGAGGGTAGGCCAGACAAAGATCCTATTTTGTGGCTGAGGTAAAGCCACGAGGAAACAAAAGGATGGTTTCTTGCTTATTTGAGTTTATAATACAAATGCACAAAATGTTACAGTAATTACTGGGTGGAATCAAACTAAAAGTGTACTTGTGTGGAGGAGGAGATCAAAGAAATAGGACTTGTGCTTTCTCTTCTCGCCAAACTAGAGAGAGAAAATTTTAAGTGGAGATATCTACTCTAAGTGTATGGAGTATTTAAAGCTGTTTCTATTAGTGCATATATATATACATATATATATGCACATATATATTTTTATATACATGTACACACATATATATATTATATATATAATATACTAATTGGTTTCATTGTCTTATCTTTATACACGTATATAATATATTGTGAGCATATGTATATATAATATGTGATCTATAAAACACTAATTGGTTTCATTGTCCTATCTTTATACACATATATAATATGTTCTGATCATATTTACCCTCTGATCCTCTTCCCAGCTAGTTCCCCTACTACTATTATGTTTGTTGTAATCCAGGCAGACCTGGCCCCACCCTTGAACTCAGCATGGTGCCTCTGTGCACCCTGGCCCCCTGGCTCTGTATGCAGGCAAGGAGGTCTCTTTAAGAGAAAAACTCCACCCACTTCCCTTTTTCTTCTGTCATTTTTACTGAGGAGGCTTGATCTGTCTCTCTTTATCTATTTTCTCTTTCCTTATTTTCTTACCTGCCCCCAATAAACTTTCTCATCAGCCACTGTCCCTCACCACCCTCACCCAAGCCTTCTGCCATGGGACCTGCCAAGGTTCTTCTGCTCTATATTCTCATTCTGCAGTATTCCTAACAATGTCCTTTTGGAATTTTTTTGGTTTTTTTTTTTTTTTTTTGTGACTCAGTGAGTTTCATCAGGGTCACTTAGGAGAGCATGAGTGAGGAAGTGACTTACAGGAGCGTAGACACTTTACCAGTGCCTATATCATTGAAGAAAATGTCATCCCCTTTTCCAGAAGGCTTTAACTGCTTATAGATCCTTGGGGGTTGCAGGAGAGGGGGAGGAGGGGGGTGCTTCATATGCCCCTCCCTGGTCCATGATGAGAAATTGATATGCCTAATCTTTTGCAAGTACTGTGCAGGTACTCACATTGCTGTGAATTCAAGAGGGCGATGATATGGGCCAGCAATATGGTTCAGTGGCTAAGGCTGCCTGCTACATGACTTGATGGTCTAAGTTTGGTTCCAGGGACCCACAAGACTGAATAAAAGAATTGACCCCCACAATTGTCCTTTGACATTCATGTGTGTGCTGTGTCACACACATCCCCTTCCCAGCAAACCAAGAAAGTAAAATCTAATTTTTTAAAAAAGACTTCAATGGTCATATAGTGTCCAGAAGTCTACATTCTACAATGCCCTATCAGACTCTTTTTGCCTCTCTTCTGTGATATTGCATGAGACTTGGAGTGGGAGATATAGATGTCCTATTTATGCTTGAGTACTCCAGTACGTGTCATGAGCACATTGACCATTTAGAAGTTTCTATAGTTACTCCTGTAAGCTTTGAATGTCTTGACAGTGTTGGAAATGCAAACATTAAGCTTTGAGTTCGTTTTGGCTCCAACCTGTGTAAAATAACAGTCAGACACAGTAATACACGGTAGTGATCTTGCCTCTGAGGAGGTAGCATAAGAGAGTCCCAGGGACTATTCACTCTAGCAACATTAGTGTGCTCCAGCTTTGGTGGGAGACCTTGTCTCAAAAACTAACTAAGGGAGAGAGCAAATGAAAACACCTGACATTGCTCTTTGGCCTCCAAATGCATGTACATGTTCATAAACATGCACTCATACACAACAAAAATGCATAGACAATATGGTTATATAACAGGAACTTTTATTTTTATTTGTGACAGTGCTATGGACTTAGCCAAGTCTTCGTAATTATGTTGATAATTTTACTTGGCAGGAATGCCTAGAGTTTTATCAAGCCCTGTGAAATAGTAAACAGAGATTAGAAAACTCAAACTTCTTAGCCTGGAATGGTGGTGTATACCTGTACTCAGTACAGGTACTCAGAAGTACTCAGAAGGCTGATGCAGGAGGATTGCAATTCTGAGGCTGGTCTAGGCTGTGCAGTAAGCTACTATCTGAGCCTAACAAATCTAGAGACAAATAAAAATACAACAAAAATCTTTCACACTTTCTTAGTATTCACAAACTACCAAAGATGGTAACTCCTACCACAGAAAATGCTGGTTTTCAAACTTCAGAGCATTTTTATTTTCTTTGGATGATATTCAATATAGAGCTTGGACTGATAATGATCTCTAAGTTCATCTTATGTCTATAAATGCTTGGTGTACCTTTTATCAAACTTAAGAAGAATGACTTAAATTGAATGATACATTTTTTTTCCCAATCAGTGGGTTATAAATTGAGATACGTGCTATTTAGGGCCTTTCTGTGGCTCCTAGTTGTGCATTATGAGCACTACTGTCCACAATAGCAGGTAGCAACAGTTTGGCTATTGCTTTTCCACACACCAAACACTGTTCCAAGAACATTACATACATATACATCTGTTTAACTTTCTCAATCACCATATGACAGAGATGCTCATTGTGCTCATTGTTTGGTCAGAAAACTGAGACACTCTTAGTGTCCTCTTTGTCACCTAGCTTCTCTGGGATTGGGGCCTGTGGGCTGGTTGTCATTTGCTTTTATGTCTAATATCCCCTTATGAGTGTGTACAGGGTCTGGGTTACCTCACTCAGGACAGCTTTTTTTTTTTTTTTTTTTCCCCTGTCCATTTTCAAAATGTCATTGTTGTATTTTATTGCTGAGTAGTACTCCATTGTGTAAATGTACCACATTTTCCTGATCCATTCTTCAGTTGAGGGGCAACTGAAAGGTTGTTTTCAGGTTCTGGCTATTATGGCTAATGTTGCTATGAACATAGTTGAGCAAATATCCTTGTGGTGTGAGTGTGCATCCTTTGTATATGTGTCCCAAAGTGATATTGCTGGTTCTTGAGGTAGATTGCCTCCCAATTTTCTGAGAAACCACCACACTGATTTCCAAAGAGGCTGTACAAGTTTGCACTCCTATCAGCAATAGAGGAGTGTTCCCCTTACTCCACATCCTCTCCAGCATAAACTGTCATCAGTCTTCGATCTTGGTCATTCTCACAGGTGTAAAATAGGAAGGAGAAAAAAGACAAGAACTCCTGAATAAATTGGGAGTTTGTGTGGGGGGGGGCAGGAGGGAGGGTGAAAGGGGAGAGAGGAGGAGGGAAGGGGAGTGGGGAAAGTGTTTAAACAATAATAAAATCTAATTTAGAAAAGAAAAGAAAACTGAGGCACACAATGATCAAATAACTTGGCAATGTTTCTATCATTAATAACTTTAAGGAGTGAATTTCAAGCTAGCAAACTTGTTGCAGACTCTGTGTTTCTATCACTAAGAAGCAACAGAGGAGTAGAGGTTGCTCTGGGCTCTGCAATATGCATAAGAGCTGAGAGCAATGAGATGCCTTCAAGCTGTCTGCTGAATATGACTTGGGAATGTTTGCTGAGTCTTGTGTGAGATCAGTAGTATTTGCGATTGTCTGGTTATCAGTGGGAGCTGAGCAGTAGATGAAAGCAATCATTGCCAAGGGAAGTGTATGGCCCTATATTGGAGTGGGTAGCTTGATTGGGGAAGGGAAGGGCAGACCCTAAGATGGCCTTCAGGGCACATATGCTCAGGCAGAGACAAATGGGCAGACTGTCAATGAGAGATCAGTGATCCAAGTAGGAGTGGCTGGAGACCAAGAAGATGGCGCAGAAAATTAACATTTTCCAAGAGCTCAGGCCAGTCACAGTTGAGTGTGGGGGCTGTAACATACTCCCTACCTAGGTTTGTTCCCAGACTAGAGTGGGCTTAAGTGTGAAGATGAAGATGCACTAGTCTTTTCTGGAGAAGAGTGACATGGAATGAGAGAAGGTGGATGCTTCCAGTAACAGTCCTGGGGAAAACACAGTGTGCAGGCAGAACTGACAGCTCTTACCACTCTTCTTCTCCCTCCAGAAGCATGGATATGTTGGGAAAAAAATAAAGTAGGATCAGCAATAATGCCAAAGAAGGAAGGGGAGGCTGGGGTGGGGGTAAATTCCTGAACCAAATTTATGGTTAAGGGTATAAGCCCCATTACCCATAAGCTAAAAATAAACTCCAGTGGTCTTGGGGGAAATCACAGGGTTTTTAAATCACTAAACCCCATAGGTCTTGTGAACACTCAATTTTACTCTGTTTTAGCTGACAGCTCTAAAACACGCTGGTCTTGTGGTATATGGTTCTATGGAAACCAAAAAAGCTTTCAAACAGACACAACCACAGAATCAAGCTGTAAAATTCTTATTCTGCACTGTATGTTTTTTTTTTCAAACATTTCAGAAACTCCAATTAACATTATTATCAAAAAATATAACAATCTATACACATTCACACATAATATACACAAACACAGATATTTTCATGGATAAATGAAATATTTAGTTCAAAAAGTGATGGTGCAAGTTTTTTAATCCCACCACCAGGGAGGCAGAGGCCAGGGCAGAGGAAGCAAGGGGATGGGTAACGGGCAGCAGGGGGAGACAAGGGAGAGACAGCAGAGGCAGGGGCAGGGGCAGGGGCAGGGGCAGGGGCAGGGGCAGGGGCAGGGGCAGGGGCAGGGCAGGGGCAGGGGCAGGGGCAGGGGCAGGGGCAGGGGCAGGGCAGACATATTTCTGCTAGTTCAAAGCTAGCTTGCTCTATAGTGATTTCCTGGAGCCTACATAGAGATACTTTGTGTCAGAAACTGAAGAAGAAAAGGAAATGAATTCATGGTGGTGCACACCTTTAATCCCAGAACTCAGGAGTTCAAGGCCAGCCTGGTCTACAGAGCGACTTCTAGGACAGACAGGGTTACATAGAGAAATCCTGTCTTGAAAAAGGAAACAAACAAACAAAAACCCCATATCTTGTAGAGTTTGACCTTGGAATTGTGGGAATTCTTTGCAAAGTTAGGTAATAACAATATAGCATAAATAATCTTTAAAATTAAAAAAAAAACCTGAAATAATCTCAAATTTGGGTTCATGGAATAGCCAGATACATAAAATAATTGTGTCTGATGTTTTTAATCACCTTTATATGTTATAAGATGAAATAAGATGGGAAGATATTTTAATATATTTTTTCATAGTAAAGCAAATACTTTAGAAATAATACATAGAGGGCTAAGGATATGGTTCCATCAGTATTGTGTTTGCTGCACAAATAGGAAGGAGGATCTGACTTTGGTCCCCTAGAATCTACATTAAAGCCAATTTCAATCATGCCAGCCTGTAATCCCAGCACTGGGGAGGCAGAAAGAGGAAAATCCTGGGGCTTGCTATTTAGTCAGTCTGGCTAAATCTATAGGCTGCAAGTTCAATGAGAGATTTGGTCTCGAAACACTAAGATGGAATGCAACTGAGGAAGATGCCAACATCAACTGCTGACATCTCCCCAAACACAATGTATATATACATGCACACACACACACACACACACACACACACACACACGAACACAGGCATACAATCTCTCGTGCATTACCCCTGGAATAAAAATGGATGACATATGGAGAATATAGAGTGCTACAAGCCTGTGTGTATGTGGTTGATTGGAAACAAAGCCTTTCTCTGTGACACAAATGAACACAAACATAAACTGGATGTTAAATAAGAACATCAATTCTAAATTGATGAAGTTCAATTCTAAATTGAAAGTACACTCATAAATTCATGACGTTTCATTGGAGTAGGGACTAGGCCAGGGGGCATGGGAGGGAGGGAAGGGAAGGAGGGACAGGGAACTGGAATAAGAGCATAAAATTAAAAATAAAAAAATTAAAAAAAATAAAACATCTAATACAAAAAAAAATTCATGACTTTTCTCTCTAGAAACTCTATCCAAGATCTGTCTACTGAATCAAACGAAACTTGTAAGTAAGGGCATAAGCATTTCTCTTAGCATTTTCATAAGCAAACTTCAATTAAAACTTTCCAAATGTGAAGCAGCAGGGCAAGAAACAAGATAACAGAGCCAAGCAACACATTCTAAGGAGTGTAGTTTAATATATATGTAATTGTATTCCCAGAGAAAGACAATAGTGAAGCGAATGCAGACAACATGTATTTGAAGAAACAACAGTAATGTAACTTTTAGTTTTGTTGAAAATATCAACTTAAATGTCACAAAGAGGACAAGCACAAAGAAAACTACATATGGCTAGAGCATGGTTAAATTACCAAAAGCCAAATATAAAGCAAAAATCTTTTTTAAAACTCAGAGAAAATATTTGCAGTATGTAAAAAGCTTTCATTGGGATGAAGAAAGCAATGTTAGTGAAAAGTAGATCTTGGCATCAGAATGGAGAGTGTCTGGGGTAGAAGTATATGGATAAATATAAAAGACATTTGAAATCCTATTGTTTTGAAGTTTTTAAGATTAATGACTGGAAAGAAAATAGTAACAATTTAATATGAAAATGTTAGAATGTGCATTTGTAAAGTATATAACAACAATTGCTCAAAGATGTGCATAAAAAACTGTGGTACATTAAATAAACTTGAACTCCCCAGGACCATCACTATGTGCTTTGAATAACTGTAGCTAAAATGCCAAAAAGGATAAAAATGAAAGGATAAATATTAAACACAAAAGAGATTAACAAAGAAGAGACAGGCAGACTATATGAGACAAATAAAAACAAATATGAGGGTAATAAACCAACCATCTAACCCATTTCACAAAATGAAAAGAAATACAAGGCTCAATTAATTGCCAATTAATATTAGAAATTGCTGCACTTGAAAACTATCAAAACCTGCCTTGAATGTTAAAGTTCAGCTTCAACCTAACCTTCAAGTTAACCTTCATCCAAGGTGTAAGGGTAGAAAAAGATACACCACACAAATACCAGCTGTAATAAAAGTGGGAAATATATATTAATATTAACAGAACTTAAGAAAAAGAATTTTATCAGGTGAAGAGGGACATTTTATAATTCAAGAATCTATAGAGGTAGACACCTTCAACAAAACTCATAGAATATTTAAGATATGTATGTTCCACAGCATATAACTTTACTTCAAACTTTAAAGAGGTCTTCCATTTGGTTAGAAACTACATTAAATGCAAAGACACACTCTTTTTTCAGACAGAAAGTTTCCCATGACTTTCCCTAGACAACTCAAGATTGAGCGAATTCCAGTTAAAATACCAATGTAATTTTTTCCATAGTTTGACAAATTACATCCAAACTCTGAGACAGGAAGAATTAAAACCAGGAACACTGCTAGTTTTTAAAATCAGTTTGAGAAAGAAATAAAGATCGGTGAAAGAAAACAGAGTAGGTGTAGAAACATCACCAACTGCAAGTTACTCAACACTTGGTTTCTGCTTGGATAATGACTCAGTATGGTGTGTATCCCCATAGAAAAAATAATTCCAAGTTGAAATGAAATAATCACAAACCAGGAAGAAAATGTGCAGTGTTTGTTTCTGGCAGTGTTGGAAACTAGAGATTCCTGAAGATCTCTGAAATTCAGAGCTTCAGAAAGATTCTACATAAAGAACATTTTAAATATTTGTTGGGAAAGAAAAATCAAGCAAAAAGGTAAAGACGTTTTGAGGGAGACAGACGGACTGAAGAGGGTCCTTGTTTGACATGTGAGTGCTGAAAGCAAATGCGGATGCTGCTAAATACTGTGTTTGGTGGTCTGCCAGCAGGTGCACTCCCACCTGAGGTTCCTTATATATTTGATCCTTTCAGTAGCCCTATGAGTGGGAGCCAGTTCAAACACCCATTCAGAGATGGAAAAACCTGGGGCATGAAGATGTAACTGTTTTGTACATTCCAGTGAAAGTTTGGGAATAAACAGAGAGACATGAGAATTTGAGATTAGACCAGAGATCAGCATGGCTAGCATGCTGGCAGTGGAGGTTAGGAGCCATGTTGAGGAAAATTTCATTTATGTGGGTATGAGGAAGGGTGTTCATATTTAGGTTCTTAGTGAAGCTCCAGATACGTTAGGATTTCCCTCATCCTCGGTTTAGGTTCTTGTGTAAAATATGTCTGGAGACAATGGCTTTCTGCTGACGTCAGTTTGTGTGACCCAGTGTCATAATGCTAGGCACATACACTGCCAAAAAAAGGCAACCAGAAGAGGAAGTGTGTGTTTATAAGTTGGCTCTTGAGTCTAGGGCCTACTCTTGGCTTGAAAAAAAAAAAAAATCAATCTACCCCTGCTTCATCCTACCTCTAAAGCATCACCACTTGGAACCCAAAGACCCAAGGATGAAAGAATTTCCTGGAATGTTTCAGCGAGGAATGGAAAACACCCTTAGACAATTCCAGTCTGAGAAATGAGTTTGTAAACACACCAAAATTCCATGGCTTCAAAAATCAACCTGGCTGCATTTTATCTTAGTTACAAAATATTTGTATTCCAATTCTCTCTCACCCTAGAAATTAACAGGAAGGGATCTGCCTTTCTATCTTGGCCAAGTTACTTGATCTGTTTTCCTGTTTTAGTTTGGTAAGCCCATATTCTTGGCTATGGTCTTTTTGAGTATCTCTTTGCCTTGTTTGTGGAAGATTTCTTTAACACATAGTTCTGGGTGATTCTTTCTGAAGCTAGGGTTCCTTTTATCTCACTGATACGAGCTATCACTTGCATAAGCATGCCTGTCTGGCACTGCATTTGATTACAGGTTGATGGTAGACTTGTCAGATTGCTTTCTCTACTGTGGTTGACAACTAGTTCCTATTAAGTTCTTACTCAATGCCCTGAGTTTTGTTAGACAGGAATCTGTTTTATCAGCCTGCTTTGTTCATATTTCTCTTATCTCTCAGTTCACAATTTCTCTTAAAACTTTTTATCACACTGTATGTGCATATCTGAGTGTGTGTGCCATGGCGGACAGAGGAAATCAAGACCAACTCAATGCCCTTCTCTCTCCACCTTAAGGCCTGAGTTAAATCAGACTCAGCAGTAGGCAGCTCCACCCACTGAGCACTCTCCCTCTCTCTCTCCCTTCCTCTCTCCCTCCCTCCTTCCCCCTCCCACTCTCTCATTCTCCCTCTCCTTATAGATTAACATTTTCCCTAGACACAAGGACAAATAAAGGTAAACTCGACTGTAGGAAATGTAAAAACCTATGCAAACTTAGATCTAGCTTAAACCACTTAGACTTATCTCCTTTATTTTTTTCCATACCTAAAAGACACAATCGTCGTCTTAAATGCTCAAATCTAGCTACATAAAGAGCACATAAAAGGTGCCACTGTCTGTCTTTTGCCACAGTAAAGTCCTCACTGTGTTCCACTGAACTCATGGAATAATGTTTGCTGTCATACTGTGTCCAGCATATCTTTTTAATTGCATTCATAGCCATGGCATCTTAAAACTGGTGTTGAATTCTACTTTAAGAGAGTGCACACAGGAGAAAGTAAGTATCCTGTCTTCATAGCAATCCTGATAATCTATTGTCCCTGAATTCTTTACCCTTCCATAGCCTTGAATATTTATCTACTCTTTTTTCATTTTCATTCCATATTTTGTGCCTCTTGGCACACAGGTTTTTTTCACACATAATTCCTATCATTTTCCTTCTCAGGTTTGGTTTTGCTTGCTTTTGAGCCAGGATTACATGTAGCCTTGAGCTGGCTTGTAATCAGCTCTGTGGTTGAGACTGGCTTTGGATTTCTTGTTCTACCTCTAGATATTATTGATGTTTAAACTCAAGTGTAATCTGAATTCTTCAGGGCACTCTCACAGTATTTCATAATGCCAGGGGAATGAATTTACTCCTCTTATTTTGTTTTGCTATGCCCACACTTCTGTTCATAACTTGCTCTTCACTATCTCTGTATTCACGAAGTTTGCCTCTGAAATTGCTTTTGATATTTAAAGTCTGACATTCTGGATCACATTCTACCCTGATCTTGACTAGAGGTATTTCCCTTGTCTTAACTCATGTTAATCCCTGTTTAATTCCCCCTGGTACAACCCTGCAAATGACCAAACATATCCACCACCATATGCCAGAGAGAAGTTGATTCAGTTTTACACAAGGGTGATGCCTCCAGTTTGCAATTAAAAATGAGATACTTGGATTGAGGCCCAGAGGGAAAAAAATTAAAAATAATGAAATATTTATACTTGCAAATAAAATAAAATCTAATCTATTCGTGGATATTCTATATTCTAAGCACAATAAAAGTTATGATGATTCTTAATTGCCATACTAGCAAATGTGGAAAATATTCACATACTTGGGGGGACCTTGAATGGTTTATATACAATGCATTTACTTCATCTTATCTGGGCAACCAACTTTTCAGGAGAAAAATGAAGGTTTATAAAATAGATTTAGAAACACTTTTGTCCTTACTATACAACCATCCCTACATATCAATCCGCATGACATTCTAAGGTGTTTCTTCTGTTAGTAAACTATTGTCTCCAAAGCAAAATCTATAAGCTGTTGCCTTCATTAGAGTCTCTATTGCCATGAAGAGACATCATGACCATGGCAACTCTTACAAGGAAAACATTTATTTGGGGTGGCTCACTTATAGTTTCAGATGTTCATCCCATTATCATCATGACAGGGAGCATGGCAGCGTGCAGGCAGATGTGGTGCTGGAGTAGTAGCTGAGAGTCTTACATCTTTCAGGCAACAGGAAGTTCATTGACACATTGGGTGGTATCCTGAGAAAAGGAAACCTCAAAGCTCACCCCCACAGTGACACACTTCTTCCCAACAAAGCCATACCCACTGCAACAAAACCGACATCCTAATAGTGCCCCTCCCTATTAGATTATGAGGGAGGGCCAATTACATTCAAACTACCACAGCCATGAATTGTGGTTTTTGTCTAATTCTTACATTGCAATTTTTGTTTGTTTGGTTGGTTGATTTGTGACAAGGTCTCAGGTAACATTAGTTGACTCCACATTCATTCTGTAGAGAAGGCTATCCTTGAATTCCTGATCTTTCTGCCTCTAAATTCCAAGAATGTGCCACCATATAGGCCCCAAATATCTTATTCTGTAAATGATTTCTTCATTGTATGAATATGCATTGTAGTAAAGATAGATTAAAATAATTCAGGAGAAATTACATAGTTTTCAAAAGGAAGCTGAGCCACAGTTATCCAAAAATATTGAACAGCGTATTTCACACCTTAAGACACACAGAAAGACAGATCTTTCTCTTTTTTTAAAAAAAAGCATTTTAAACTACACTTTAAAAAGGTCCTGCTAAAGAAATTATACTTTGTGAGCTATTGACTTATGGAATAAACATATTAGATTTAGGCTACTACAGGAGACAGGCTGGAGTCTCCTAATGGGTCTTCTCACATTGAGATCTATCAGGATGTTCAGTAATGGTTAGTTAAAGGTGACCTCTATGTATGCCATCCTCCATCTATGCCTCTTGTGTTCCTTCTGGGTACTTAGGAAGGAATGGTCAGCTTAACTTTTGTCATTGTATGTGTCAAGGAGATACAACACTGAAGGGCTGAACACCAGACAGGGCTAATCCCCAAGCTTAAAGAAGAGAGGGATTACTCAGAGATATTGATCTTGGCTTTTTCTGATGGAAGTGTTGGTACATGCTGAATAGGTAGATAATGAAGCAAGCATCTCCAGAGCTCTTAGGTGGGAAGGCCTTCCAGGAAGGTCTTAACATGTGATCTTGGTTGCAATCCTGACAGCAACGATGATCATTTCTTCACTTGGCAGATTTTCTCCCTCAGGAGGAGCAGTTGTCTAGAACCATATACTGTTAGCATTACAAATCTCCGGACATAAGAGGTTCAGAAATTCTATTAGGGAAGTGGCCAAATGGATGCATGGCAAAACCTCAAATGTCCACGTCACCTGAAATCATATTAAAAGTTTCCCAGGTTCCTTTAAGGTTTGTTGTTTCTTTTCTTCCCTGAACTGTCCTTTTCTTTGGGGTTGATATAGATTCCTTTCTCAGGCAGTTGAACAAATACTGTCAGTAATTGGTTTTTTTTTTTTTTTAATGTAAGGGGCACTGCACATTTAGAAACTACCTATGTATCACAGAATTTCTCTTCCTCATATGTAGATGATAACTTGACTAAATTCAAAATTCTTTGGTGATTTTTCTCTTCCCCTTTCAAAATGCTGTAGATAGTTTTATGTGGTTCTGGAATTCATCGTTGAACCAAACTCTGTCCCAAAATAGTTTCTCTTATTTTGGATACATGTTAATTGTGTTTCTGTTTCTTTCTCCCTCTTCTCTTTCTCTTCATGACTAGATACTTGCAAAGTTATTTTTATGCTTTGAATTCTGAATTTCAAACAGTAATCTGTCCAAATACATGCTAGTCTTGAGCCTTCTCTGCTTCTGGAATCTGAAGTAGGAGCGTTTCTACATGAGCATTGTTCATTTCTCTTGGAGATCACTTCTGTTTCCAATTCCTGTCAGCCAAATTCAGTTTGTTCCTTTTCGCTGAGTTATGAATAAATACATTTCCATTTAAAATTTGTCAGTTTGGCAATCTCCAGTAGCCTGTGTGCTTAAGTTACTACTTTTAAAAGGCTTTAGTAGAAATTTTGTTATTCTTTCTTACTGTCTTATATATTTCAGAATATGTGATGCTTACCCTGTGTCTTAATTTTTTCACTTAGTATGATGTCTTCTAATTTTATCATGTTTTGCTGCAAATGACAACATTTCATTCTTCTTAATGTTTGTAACCACATATATTTAAAAATTCTTTTTAAGAATTTTCAGATGTTTATTTAGTGTGTGTGTCTGTGTGTCTTTGTGCATACACACACACATACAGAAGTAGAACACCCCAAGGGAGCTAGTTCTTCTTCCACTATGTGGGTACAGGGGATCAACCTCAGGTCATCCGCCTTGACAGTCAGCCACTCTAACCTCAGAGCCATCTCACTGGCTTGCTATATAATATTTTATTTATCCATTTAGCTACTCATGGCCATCTAGGCTGCTTCCGTATTTTGGCTGCTGTGGAAACATGAGGATGTAATTATTGGTTTTTTCAGTTGATATCATTCATATGTGTATAGTCCTGGGAATGGGATGGTTGGATCATATGGTAGTTCTTCTTCTAGGTTTTAAGGAAATTGTATTCTGTTTACACAGTGGCTACACTATCTTAAGTCCCCCAGAATGTATAGAGATTATTCTCCAGGTTCTTGCCAGCATTTATAACTTTTTATTTTGTTTTACTTTTTGATAATAACAATCCTAACTGGAGTGAGATGGAATCTTATTATAATTTTACCCTACTTTTCTCTGGTAGATAATGATATTGAGAACTTTTTCAAATTTTTTTTATAATCATGTATACAGATAACTTCCCCCATTGAGTTGATTGTTTTATTATTCATTTTAAAACTTCTTTGTGTTTTTGATATCAACTCTTTGTCATATGCATAACTGAGAAACAGTTCCCCCATTTTGCACTGTGCTGTTTTCTTTATACAGAAGCCTTTTAATTTGATGTAGCCTAATTTGTGGGTTTTGCTTTTGGGCTTGTACTTTTGGAATCATGTCCACAAAATTACTGCCTCTGCCAATAACTTGAAAGGATTTGTTATGTTTTCTTTTAGTAGTTTTTTTTTTCATAGCTTCAGGCCTTTGATCCATTTTGAGTTGCTTTTTACATAAGGTGAGAAATAGTGATCAAATGTCAGCTTTTTGTATGTGGATATCCTGTAATTCAAAATTTGTTAAAGAAACTGACCTTTCATCATCTTGCATTTGTTTTTTCATTTGGGTAAGAAAACTTACGATTGCGTGGGCTTATTCATGAGACCTCTATTTGTTGCACTGATGCATCTTTTTATTTTTTATATAAGTATAAACCTGTTTTGGCTACGATGGTTCTGGAGTATATATTGAAACCAGACAGATATTCTGATACTTTCAGTTTGGTTCCTTTTACTTAGGACTATCATGGATCTTCAGGTTATCATATGTTTTTTTTTGTGGGAAGGTATTTTTCACCCATGCGAATTTTAGGGGTTTCCCCCTAAAGAATATTACTAATAGTTCAATAGGGATCATATTGAATCTATAGTTTTCTTTTGGTAATACAGGTATTTAACAATATTAACTCTTCCAGTTTGTGAAAATGGAAGTCATTTCCTTCTATTTGTATCTTTGTCAATTTCTCTCCCATATATTGTAATTTATTTTGAAGCAGCGTTTTACTTAATTTCTAGGTATTTTATATTTGCTTTTTAATGACCAGTGTTGTAGCATGTAAGTTTCCGCCAGCCCGCCCGCCGCTGGTCTGGCGTCCTGGCCCCCAATAACACGCAGGAGACTCTATATTAGATATAATCCTGTCGGCCAGTTACCATTACTGTTTATGGGCTAGCTCTGTCTTAATTATTAACCCATTTCTACTTATCTAAGTATTTCCACGTGGTCGTCTTATCGGGGAGCCGCGGCTGGCGTCCTGCTCCTTCCCGGGCTACATCTTGACCCCTACTACTTCCTCTCTCCTCCTCCTGGTCTCCTAGCCCCGCCTATCTTGTTATCTCATTGGCCACAGTGCTTTATTAACAAGTATGAGAAACATATATACAGAATAACATCTCCCATCACAGTGTAAATTTCTTCCTTGGCCAATTTGTTATTGATAGGTACAAAAATCCACCGGTTTTGTATGTTGACTTTGCATTCTTCTACTTTACTGAATTTATGGGTCTTAAAGTGTCTAGTGGAAACTAGGTATTATCATGTGTAGAATCATATTTGTAAACAGGGTTACTGCCTCCCTCTTGTCCTATTTATATGCATTTTAGTCTTTCTCTTGCCTAGTTGCTGTGACTGAAATTACTATTGCTACACTGAATAGGGGCAGTGAGAATAGATGTCATTGTCTTAGTCCTGATTGTAGAGGAAATGTTTTCAGTGTTTCCCTATTCAGCAGTGTTGATGTTCAGTGAGCTGTATGCTGGTTTTGCTACTACAAGGTTTATTCCTTCTTTCTGCACTTAATTTGTTCAAGGCTTTTCTCATGAAGGGAAATTGAATTTTGTCAAATTATTTTTGCAAATACTGAGACAGTGGTATGATTTAATTACCCATCTTATTTATATTATTTATTACTTTTTCTTGTTTTGCATAACTTCAATAATTCCTTGTGTGAAACAACTTATGGCATATAATAATACATATGTATAAATATATGTACTATGTGTGTGGTTCTAAAATTAAACTTAGGCAAGGATGCTTTAACAGAGCTATATTTGACATGCTATTGAACTTGATCTGGTACCATATTTTTGAATATAATACAGATTGCTTTGTCAATTTTTTAAATTGAAAATAATCATTTTCATACAATATATTCTGATCATTATTTCCTCTCTCTTATTTCCTCCCAGATTCTCCCCATCTTTCCAACTCTATAACTTCTTTCTCTCTCTTAAGAAAACAAACAGGCAAATAAAAAAGGTAAGAGTAAAACAAGAGAAAGAAACAAAAAAAGAATACAAGAAATGCATAAGTACAGAAACACACACACACACACACATACCATAACAACACAAAATTAGAAGCATTAATATACAAGCAAAGTTCAGTAAGGTTAAGACAAATGCCCAAAGAAATATGAGAAAAAAATACTTGCAGAATAAAGTTGAGTTTGTGTCGTGTTAGTTATCTACTGTTGGGAATGGAGCCTGCCCTTAGGTGTGGTTTGTATACCCAGAAAGACTCCCTTGGAGAAACTAATTCTTTCTTTCTAAGTGGTTGGTAATTGGAGATTGACTCTTGACTGAGAATGAGAGCTTTTGTCTACTTCCCCATCCCAGTGCTGGCACTCAGTCTGGTTAGGGCATGTGCAGGCCTTATGTACACTGCACAGTCTCTGTGATTCCTTATGTGGGTCAATCCTGTTGTATCTGGAAGACACTGTTCTTTGTTACCATTCATCCCTTCTGGGCCTTGTGATCTTTCTGCCTCCTCTTCCAAATACTTCATTGAACCATGACAGGGAGAATATGTGATCTATGGCTTATCTAGTCTCAGGTTCTCAGCCACCCAAACAGTGTTGGGGATGGGTTCCATCTCATGGAGGGGACCTTAAATCTGATCAGATATTGGTTGGTTATTCTCACATTTTTGACTCTGGTGCACTGGTATATGATGCAGACAGGTCACTTTGTAGATTTCTGGGTTGGTAGTTGGGTTGGTGTTTCCCCTTTTCCTTTGGTAGTATGCAGAGTAACTTGCAGTACAATGAACACCAGTCAGTAGGGGTGTAGGGTCTAGATGAGCACAAATTTGACTTCTCTGGGTGCAATGAGTTATATAGGTGTCATCTTCATTAATAAGGCCTTACTAAGACCTCATGGAGCGCAACTGATATCCTTGGAAATAGTTGTTTATGGGTTTTCCGTAGGTCCCTTTTAGCCAATAACTCAATTAGATTTAACCTATTCCTGGCACTGAAAGTTTCACTTGGTAGAGGCATGTCTAGCTGAGGCTTTGGGCCCTTCGTTATTTGGTGACTCTATTTAAAAGTTTTCATGTATGTATATATTTAAAGTAGTTTCTACTCTAGTGTGTTTACTTATGACCCCTCAAGTGGCCCTTAGTGTTAGCTGTACCTCCCTGCCTTCCCACACTTAACTTCGTTTTCCTTCCCCTACTCTGTAATCTTCCCATCCCAGTCTCTCCCACCTCCTTTTAGCTAACTATCTAAGGGTATTCCCCATTCCCTGGGAGATCCTCCCCCGTCCTCTAGTTTGTTACTCCATTTCTAACCCATGTAGTTGCACTGACAATTGTCTGCCTATTAAAGGCTCAAGAGCTCACATCCACATATAAAAAAAAAATACACACACACCTATTTGCTTTTTTTAGAGAAGAGGTTCTGGGTTATCTCCCTTGGGGTTTTGTTTTGTTTCTAGCTCTATCCATTTACTTGTAAACTTCATAATTTCAGTTTTTTAACAGATGAATAAAATTGTATTGTGTAAATTGTACTATATTTATGTTCTGGTGGACATCTAGGCTGTTTCAATGAACATGAACATGTTTCAATGAACATGGTTGAGCTACTGTGTCTGTAGTAGAGTGTAGAGTCCTTTGGGTATATGTCCAAGAGTGGAATATCTGGATCTTGAGGAAGGCCTATTCCCAGCTTCCTAAGGAACAGCCACACTGATTTCTGCAGTTGCTATACAATTTTGAAGTCCTGTCAGGAGTGGATGAGGGTTCCCCTTACTCTATATCCTTGCCATATGCCATTTGTTTTTATTGATCTTGGCCATTCTGACAGGTGTAAGATGACATCTTAAAGTAGTTTTAGTTTGCATTTCCCTGACGACTAAGGTTGTTGACTATTTCCTTAAATGCTTCTCAGTCATTTGTGTTTCATTTTTTGAGAACTTTCTGTTTAGTTCTTTATCCTACTTTTTAATTTTTATTTGTTTTATTGATGATCAGTTTTTTTTTTAAAGTTCTTTCTTTTAGCTATTAACTCTTTATCAGATGGGTAATTGGTAAAGACCTCTTCTCATTTTGTAGGCTGTCAATTTGTCTGAGTGATGTTGTCCTTTGCTGTGCAGAAGTCTTTGAATTCCATGAGGCCCCAAACCTAAGTGTTTTTCTTAGTGCTTGCAGTAATGATGTTCTGTTCAGGTCTTTTCCTGTGCCATTGAGTTCAAGGCTGTTCTCTGCTGCGAGAACCAGCTGCCAGCAGGTCAGAGAAACTGGAGAGATGTGGAGTTGGCAAACTACTACGGCTACTACTCACATACACACAAAGACACAGATGCATACACACACACACACACACACACACACACACACACACACACACACACACGGACTTTATCTGAGGGCAAAGTTTAATTCTTCATTTTGTTTTTCTCTGTCTGTTTCTTGTTCTGTTCTTCTACCCTGCTGTTTTTCTTCACCTTTTCTGTTGTTCTCCTCCTCTCAATTTTTCTCTTATCCCGTTTACTTCATAAGACAAAAATTTCTATGAAAAAAAATTACCTCACAACTACAAATTGTGTATTTTTCAAAAACAAATTAAAATCTTTACAAGGAAGAAATCACATTATGATCACAAGTTACATGTTTTTCTTAGAAGCCCAAAGTAGTTAAACATTTTCCTTTGTATTAATTTTCCCACCATAACATCCTCACCCCAAAGTAATGATTCTTTTTTTTTATTATTGATTAACAAAGTTTTAAGCAGGCCAATTATATTTCACCCAGTACTTGCAGGCAGCTGTTTGCAGTTTCAGTTTTGCAGATTCCTATCCTATTTCTACAAAACTTTAAACAAGTGGTCAGCTAACCATCTATTTTTCTTTATACCCAATAGGCTCATTTAATTACCTTTCACAACTTTGTTTTTCAAGGTGCATACTAAAACCTGTGATCAATTCTGTAAGCTACATGACCAAGGAACTCAGGCCTTACCTTGGGTGTAAGGACATAATTGCTTTCTTTAACCATCAGCCTGTTTTCCCACAAGCAGCATCCATGGGTCTATAATGCATGAAACATACTTGTTCTTATTTTTCATCCTCTGCAAATCTCACATATACCAAAGGGGAAGGTGATGTCTATCCTGTTTTTACGTTTTTTTTTTTGTTTGTTTGTTTTTGTTTTTGTTTTTGTATCTCTTATTTGAACAATTGGCAAAATAGCTTAGACCATTTCCCTAATCATTTTCCACTAACTTTTAACCACCTGTATCTTTTAGGTTGCTTCAGAATTAAACCATTGATACAACTCAGCATCATTGATTTTTAGGAAAAAAAATCATCTTCATTATGATCTGCAAGTAAATTGCCTAGTGAGGATTGGGATTTTCCCATGAAACAGTCACACCATACTAGATTCAATGAGATCCTTTCACAGAGGAACCACACCATGACAAATACACGGGAACCATGAGAGTAGCAAGCAAGAGGAGGCAAAGCAGAAGCAAGGTGCATTCTAGAAACAATCCCTCTGGGCTTTGCCTTTCCTGGGTGTCATCATAGCTTTGCTATCCAATGGGCTGTAATCTGTGATCTCCATTGCTGACTACAGTTCCTCTGACATGGCCATTGAAAGTTCTCCATTCTTTCTTCTATCAGATTCAGTATGTCTGGTTTTTATGTTGAGGTCCTTGGTCCATTTGGAGTTGGGTCTTGGACAAGGTGATAAAAATCTATTTGGATGTTTTTACATGCAACCATCCTATTTGACCAACACCATTTGTTGAAGAGGCTGTGTCCCCTGCCCTGCCCCCCCCCCGGTGTGTATTCCTGGTTTCTTTGTCAAAAATCAGTTATTCAGAGGTGTGTGGACTTATGTCTGGGTAATTCCACTACTCAATGTATTTGTTTTTCTGTCAATAACATGCTGTTTCTATTACCATAGTTCTGTAGCACCCCTCTGCCAATCAAGCCACATAACTGTCACCCACATTCAGAGGTCCTAGTTCAGTCAGTCCATGCATGTCCTCTAGCTGTCAGTCCATATTCCATGAGCTCTTGCTAGCTCAGGTCAGTTTTCTCTGTGGATTTCCCCATCATGCTCTTGACTCCCCTTGTTCATATGATCCCTCCTCCCTCTCTTCAACTGAACTCCAGGGTCTTAGCCATGGGGTTATGGATTGTAGTCTCATTATCCTTTTGCAAGTATTGTATTGAGAATTTTTGCATGTATGTTCATAAGGGAAATTGGTCTGTAACTTTTTCTCTCTCTCTCTCTCTCTCTCTCTCTCTCTCTCTCTCTCTCTCTCTCTCTCTCTCTTTCTGTTGAGTCTTTGTGTGGTTTGGGTAACAGGGTAATTATATTCTCATGAAATGAATTGGTCACAGTTCCTTCTGTTCCAATTTTGTAAAATAATTTGAGGAGTATTGGTATTAAGTCTTCTTTGAAATTCTTGCAGCATTCTGCACTGACATTTGGCCCTGGGCCTGATTTTGTTGTTGTTGTTAAGACACTTTTCATTACTGCCTCTATTCCACTGGGAGTTATGGGTTATGGGTTTGTTTAAATTGATCTGATCTTGACTTAACTTTGGTAGTAGTAGTCCTTATGATTTTCTGGATTTTCTTTAGTGCCTCTTGTGCCATTCTTGACTCTAATCTTATTAATTTGAATTTTCTTTCTCTGTCTTCTCATTGGTTTGGCTAAGGGTTTATCAATCTTATTGATTTTCTCAAATAACTAACTTTTTGTTTTTGATTCTTTGTATTCCTATTTGATTGTTTCTATTTTATTGCTTTCAGCCCCAAACTTGATTATTTCATGACATCTACTCCTTTTGGGTATTACTCTTTTTTTTTTCTAGATCTTTCAGGTGTGCTCTTAAATTGTTAATATAATATCTTTCCATTTTTTTAATGTAAGAACTTTAATAGTACAAAATTTTCTCAGAACAGCCTTTATTGTGTCCCACAGGTTTGTGTATGTGGTGTTTTCATTTTCATTCAACTCTAAAATGTTTTAGATTTCCTTCTTAATTTCTGTGCTGGCTCATTTTTTCATTAATTAATGAGTTGCTCAGTTTCTATGAGTTTGTGAATTTTCTCTTATTTCTGTTGTTGATATCCAGCTTTAATCTATGGTGGCCTAATAGAATGCAGAATGTTATTAAAATTTTCTTGTATATGTTGAGAATTGCTTTGTTTCTAAGTAGGTGGTCGATTTTGAAGAAAGTTCCATGAGCTGCTGAGAAGAACATATGTTCTTTTATGTTTGGGTGAAACGTTCTATAAATATCTGTTAAGTCCATTTGGTTTATGATGTCAGTTAGTGCCAGCATTCCTCTATTTGTTTTTTATTTCATTGACCTGTCTTTTGCTGACAATAGAATATTGAAGTCACCCACTATCAGTGTGTGAGGGTCAATATGTGATTTAAATTTTAGCAGTGTTTCTTTTATGAACTTGGGTGCCTTTGTGTTTGGTTCATAGATGTTAAGAATTGCAATGTCCTCTTGGTGGAAATTTTGTTTGCTAAATATGTAGTGTCCTTTCCTTTCTCTTCTGACTAGTTTTGGTTTGAAGTTTATTTTGCCAGAAATTAAAATTGTGATACCTGCTTGCTTTTTTGTTTTATTTGTTTGGAATATCTTCCTTCATCATTCTATCTCAAGATGATATCCATCCTTGATGTTAAAGTTTGTTTCTTGGATGCATCAGAAATATGGATCCTATTTTCTAATTCAATCTGTTATTCTGTTTCTTTTTATTGGTAAGGATATTAATACTGGGAGTTATATATGAGCAGTGCTTATTGATTCCTGTTGTTTTGTGTTGTTGTGTGCCTCCATCCCTCTTGCTTGATTTGCTGGTCTAGGATTATTTACTTTTGTGTTTCTTGTGTATGTTTAACCTCTGTACATTGAGTTTTCCTTCTAGAGCTCTTTTTAGAGCTGGGTTAATAGATACTGCCTGTGCCTGAAACTATTTTAATCTGTAATATTTTTCTTTCTTCATTTAGTGTGATTAATATTTTTACTGTAGAATATCTATGCAGCCCTTCTGCCTTTTAGATTCTCCATTGAGAAGTCAGGTGTTATTATAATGGATCTGCCTTTATATGTTATAGGTCTTTTCCCTTAACACTTTTGATTTTCTTTCTTTTTCTTGTATATTTAGTGTTTTGAAATATTTTTGTCATGGAATTTTTTTCCTGGCCTCGTCTATTTGGTGTCTCATATGCTTCTTATTCCTTTATTGTTAACTTCTTTTGGTTAGGGAAATTTTCTTCTGATTTTGTTGAAAATATTTCTGTCCTTTTGACCTGGGTTTTTCCTATTTCCTCTATTTCTATTATTAATAAATTTGTTCCTTTCAAAGAGTCCCCACTTTCCTGGTGTTTTGCGCTTGGGTTTATTAATTTATTTAAGATTTAGCATTTTCATTGACTGAGAAATTAATTTCTTTTACTTTGCCATCAATACCTGATGTTCTCTCTCTCATCTCTTATATCATGTTGGTGAGGCTTATCCCTGAAGTTTTTGTTTGACTTTCCTAAATGTTTCATTTCCAAGTACTTCACTGTTTTCATCATTTCATTCCACTGTTTGTGTTTTCACAGACTTCATTGAGGGACTATGTAAAACCCCTTTAAGGTCTTTGAACATATTCATAAGTGCTATTTTGAAATCCTGGTCTTGTGCCTCAGTTATATTACATTTCTCAGGATCAACTATATTAGGGCTACTGGGTGTTATTCGTACTGTTCTGGCTATAACTGTGTTTTTGCATTTATGTTTAGGTGTCTGTAGTTAAGATGCCTAAAATGAATTTAGGTGTTGACATCTAGTCTTGCTTTTGCTGGTTGGATGTCCCATTCCTTGGCTTCTATTGCTCTCACTGGATTTTACGAATGTGTGATTGATATTATGGTCTGGTTAGGAATACTGCTGCAGGTCGGTGGGTGACTGAGAGGAATAGTAGTAGCCTAGAAGAAAAGGCTGAGAGAGACCTCAGGAAATCTTTTTCTTTGTATTATTTTTTATTAATAATATAATTTAAAATTTTTACATGTCGATCCCAGTTTCCTCTCCCTCCCTCCCTCCTTTCCTCCCTCTGATCCTCTTTTCCACTCCCCCCCCTGTCACATGCACCCTGACCACCCTCCCCTTCCATCACCCCACCCCCATTCCACATGTAGGGCTATGCTATCCAGGTGGGTCATGAAAATCTGTCAAGTAATTTGAACGGGGGGGAGGTAAGGTCCGTGCAGGATATGGATGTGAGTCCCTAAAGCTCCTAGCGAGACAATAGGGGGCGAGCCCAGCGGATCCTGCACAGCGGGAGCCCATTAGCTCCTCCTTGTTCAGGTCAGCTGTCTCTATGTGTTTCTGCAACCTGGTCTTGTTTCTCTCTCCGCATCTGGATTCTAGTTTGACTCAGTGTTTAGTTATGGGTGTTTGTTTCTGTTTCCAACAGGTACTAGATGAGGGCTCCATGATGGTGGATAATTTAGTTGATGATCTCACTGTGCTCTGGGGGTCTTGTCCCTTCCCCCTTTTGTGAGGGACCATATATATGAATCTCTTAGAATACACCTTGTATTGCAATTTAATAAGGATCAGGATAAACAATTAGGCCAAATAGATGCTTATTAAGGGAGACATAACTCACAACATAGGCAGATGAACGCAGCGGGTTCTACCGGATCCTAAGCCTTCTAGCGTCCACCACCAAAAAGGGCTGCCCGACCCTTTCCCAGCCTTTTCTCCCAGCTCGCATCTGGCCCTGTCTCCACCCCAATGGGCATGGCCTAAGCCACAGGTGCAGACAAGGTGAATATCTCGCTACAATTCCCCTTTTAGTCTAAAGAAAAGATTTGGGCTTGATACAAAACTATACACAAAACAGTGAATAACAAGTGTGCTCTAAGAAAAGGAAAATCGAGAACAAAACGACCTACATATTTAGTCCTAGGGTGAAGACATAATGGAGTTTACAATATAGTTATCCTAAGCTAGAAAGCTTAAGCCTAGTACCTAATCTATCTAACTAGGAAGAGAGAATAATAGTTGTGATAGTTTAATCTACAACCTCATCAAGACCTGAGAAGGAAAATAGTGATACTAGGGTAGACAGGAAGTGTGGATGGGCAACTTCCAAAAGATGCCTTGAAGACAGAAACAGCAAGCTACCTGGACAGTCACCCAAGGTCTCAGAGCAATGTTGGTACAGCCAGTTTTGGCTAAGGCCAAGAGTACCTGACAGATCACAACAAAAGCAGGGAGGAAGAAAGGCTGTCTTACCCTGACTTGGCAAGGTTCAGCAGTCTTCTGTTTGTCTCCTGCAAGCACACAGGACCGCATGTTCAGATCAGTTGTCAAGGTAGGGGCAGTTCCTTGCCCAAGAGGCCATGGCCGAAGTGAGGGTGAACTCCAGAAGGAGCAACAACAGTGTCCAACATACTTTGGGGAAAGTGCATGGTGCTGTCAGGAGCAACAGTGTCTCATGTCAACGGAGTACTAATATTAAAACATTTAAATGCCGTGTTCTGTAGTTCTATGATGTGATTGGAGATTAAGCATCTATGTCTGACTAATCTCATAGGTAAAGGAAACACGGGTGAGGGTAATCTGTAATACTCAGGAACTTAGCTAAAAACCTGATTAAAACTTCCTTGAATAAAGCAAGGATACACACCTAAACAATATAATTATGCACATGTAAATTCCTAAAGTAGAAGTAGAGTAGAAATGTCTAGACAAGAGGTAGCTCTAAAGGGCAGCAAGATAAATATCCCAAATTGTATCAATATACAAAATGTCTTGAATGCAAACAAAGTATACATACATAGAATATAGCGAGAATAATGTGCATAAAACATAAATGGAAAGATTTCACACAATATGACAAAATATAATATATAATTCTTCCAGTACATAGGTTACCACGGATAAGAATATATAACAATGTAAGCTGAAATACTGAAATCTCACTCTTACTAAACAATTCACAAGAAGGTAGGCCAATCCAACTGTAGCTTGTTGTTTTCCGCCAGCCTGCCCACCGCTAGTCTGGGTCTGGCGTGCCGGCCCCAAATAACACTCAGAGACTCTGTATTTGATACAATCCTGTTGGCCAATGACTATCATTGTTAATGGGCTAGCTCTGTCTTAATTATTAACTCATTTCTACTTATCTCAGTATTTCCATGTGGCTCATCTTATCAGGGACTCGCGGCTGGTGTCTTCCTTCCTCCCCGGTCTCCATCTTGACTCCTCCTTCTCACTTCCTATTTCCTCCTTGTCTCCTAGCCCCGCCTATCTAGTTTCCTATTGGCCAACGGGGCTTTATCAATTAACCAGTATGAGAAACATATTTACAGAATAACATCTCCCATCACACCTTGTATACTAGTTCCTCTGGTGGTGTGAATTATAGGCTGGTGATCCTTTGTTCTAGGTCTAAAATCCATATATGAGCGAGTACATGCCATGTTCTTCATTTTGTGACTGGGTTACCTCATTAAGGATGATTTCTTCAAGTTCCATCTACTTGCCTGCGAATTTCAAGATTCCATTATTTTTTTTCTGCAGAGTAGTATTTCCATTGTGTAGATGTGCCAAATCTTCTTTATCCATTCTTCAGTTGAGGGGCATCTAGGTTGCTTCCAAGTCCTTGCTATTACAAATAATGCTGCTATGAACATAGTTATGCACATGTCTTTGTTGCACGGATGTGGATCATTTGGGTATATACCTAAGAGGGGAATTGCTGGGTCCTGTGGTAAGCTAATTCCCATTTTCCTAAGGAACCACCATACTGATCTCCAAAATGGCTGTACGAGTTTGCACTTCCACCAGCAGTGGAGGAGTGTTCCCCTTTCTCCACATCCTCTCCAGCATAAGTTGTCATTGGAGTTTCTAATTTTAGCCATTCTGGCAGGAGTAAGATGGTATCTTAAAGTTGTTTTGAGTTGCATTTCCCTGATGGCTAAGGATGTTGAACACTTTCTTAAGTGTCTTTCAGCCTATTTGATTTCCTCTATTCTTTCTTCAATTCTGTACCCCACTTCTTAATAGGGTTATTTGGTATTTTGTTGACTAGTTTCTTGAGTTCTTTGTCTATTTTGGAGATGAGCCCTTTGTCAGATGTAGGGTTGGTAAAAATCTTTTCCCAGTCTGTGCACTGCCATTGGGTCTTGTCAACTGTGTCCTTTGCCTTATAGAAGCTTCTAAGTTTGAGTAAGTCCCATTTATTAATTGTTGATTGCAGTGTTTGTGCTACTGGAGTTATGTTCAGGAAGCAGTCTCCTATACAAATTTGTTCAAGGGTACCTCCTACTTTCTCTTCTAAGAGGTTCAGTGTGGCTCGATTTATGTTGAGGTCTTTGATCCACTTGGACTTGAGTTTTCTGCATGGCAACAGACATGGGTCTATCTCCAGTCTTCTACACACCATCATCCACTTGTGTCAGCACGATTTGTTGAAGATGCTTTCCTCCCTCCATTGTATTCTTTTAGCTGTTTTGTCAAAAATCAGGTGTTCATAGGTGTGTGGGTTAATATCAACATTTTCGATTCAATTCCATTGGTCTATTTTTGTGCCAATACCAGGCTGTTTTCAGAACTATAGCTCTGTAGTAGAGCTTAAAGTCAGGGATGGTGATGCCTTCTGACATTCTTTTATTGTACAGGGTTGTTTTGGCTATCCTGGGTCTTTTGTTTTTCCATATAAAGTTGATTATTATCCTTTCAAGGTCAGTGAAGAATTGTGCTGGGATTTTAACAGGGATTACATTGAATCTGTAGATTGCTTTTGGCAAGATTGCCATTTTTACTATGTTTATCCTTCCTATCCAAGAGTATGGGGGATCTTTCCATTTTCTGGTATCTTCTTTAATTTCTTTCTTTAAAGCCACAAAGTTCGTATTGTATATGTCTTTCACATGTTTGGTAAGCATTACTCTAAGATACTTTATGTTGTTTGTGGCTATTGTAAAGGGTGATGATTCTCTGATTTCTTTCTCAGCCTCTTTGTCGTCTGAATAAAGTAGGGCTACTGATTTTTTTGAGTTTATCTTGTATCCTGCTAGTTTGCTGAAGGTGTTTCTCAGCTGTAGGAGTTCCCTGGTAGAGTTTATTGGGTTGCTTATGTAAAATATCATATCATCTGCAAATAGAGACAGTTTGACTTCTTTCTTTCCAATTTGGATCCCCTTGATCTCCTTTTGTTGTCTTATAGCTTTAGCTAGAACTTCCAGTACAATATTGAAGAGATATGGAGAGAGAGGACAGCCTTGTCTTATTCCTGATTTTAGAGGAATCGCCTTAAGCTTCTCTCCATTCAGTTTGATGTTGGCTGTTGGTTTACTGTATATTGCTCTTATTATGTTTAGGAATGGTCCTGTTATCCCTGTTCTCTCCAAGACCTTTATTATGAAAGGGTGTTGAATTTTGTCAAAGGCTTTTTCAGCAACTAGGGAGATGATCATATGGTTTTTCTTTTTCAGTTTGTTTATATGGTGGATCATGTTGATAGATTTTCATATGTTTAACCATCCCTGCAACCCAGGGTTGAAGCCTACTTGGTCATGGTGGATGATTTCTCTGATGTATTCTTGGATTTGGTTTGCCAGTATTTTATTTAGTATATTTGCATCTATGTTCATCAGGGATATTGGTCTGTAGTTTTCTTTCTTAGTTGTATCTTTGTGAGGCTTGAGTACCAAGGTGATTGTGGTCTCGTAGAAAGTGTTTGGTAATGTATCTTCTGTTTGTATTTGTGGAACAATTTGAGGAGTATTAGAATTAGTTCTTCCTTGAATTTCTGGTAGAATTCTGCACTGAAGCCATCTGGCCCTGGGCTTTTTTTGGTTGGAAGGCTTTTGATGACTGCATCTATTTCATTAGGGGTTATAGGTCTATTTAGGTTGTTTGTCTGTTCTTGATTTAATTTTGGTAAGAGGCCCCTATAAGCAGTCTATTACAGGCTTGAGGGGATTCTGAACTCATTGTTATAGACTTCCCCTTTAGTATTACTTCTGCCATACCCCACATGTTTTGCTATGCTAAAATCTACTTTTCATTAAATTAAAAAAAAACTTAAATTTCCTGTGTCCTTTCTCCAATAATTCACTTTTCTTTCAAAGACATGTTCTATCTTTGTATATTGATATAATTTCTCTTGCTGTTAGCTCTTAGTATCATTCCAGAAAAGACACATGTGTTTCACATTTCCTGAATTTGTCGATTTTTCATGCCCTAATCTGTGACTTGTTCTACAGAAAAGTTATGTAAGTGAAAAATCCATCAAAAATCAGGACTACAATTTGGAATAGTTATTATATTTCAGATAAAGTAGAGGAATAAAACCAGAACACTAGAAGGACTGCTAAAAGTTCCTTTGATGTCATTACTGGGAGACTCACACTAAAAAAGAACTCAGAACCAAGATCTGTGTTTACAGAATTTAACCATAGCTAATAACATAAAAACAGACCCTCTAAGTAAACATAGAGTACCTACATAATGCTGCTCTAAAGAGAAATGAACAGATCTGGTCTGCTGGCTCAGGCCTGTAACCCTAGATCTGCAGGAGGATTATAAATCCAAGGCCAACTTCACTAACTCAGTAAAACTCTGAAAATAAATAAAATAGTGAGTGTGGTGCTAGGATTCAATCCCTAATATTGTAAATAAATATAGAACAACAAGTAACAATTACTTAGGTGTTAATGGTGTTGTCATCGCTTTATTTTGAATATTCATCCATATTGGACTCTTGCATTTTTTTATACTTTGAATGGTGGACATATGAGCAATTTGAGGCAAAAGAGTATTTTGCTAATTACAGCAATCAAAAGAGCATTCCAGTGACATTTACACAAGGCAAACTATCTTTTCAAGGAATTAACCTCCTGATAAACATTCTTGGGTGTTCTTTACATTGGCACCTGGAACTGCAGAATTCTCAGTGCATTCTACACAAACTCCCACACTAGGAGACATGCCCAGACTAAGGCAGCTTCTGGAATCTCTACAATGACTTCAGTCTTCTGAAACGATTGCTTTAAGAAATGTCAGGGCCACCAGGGGAGATCACTGTTTCAGCTGAAGCATCATATCAGGTTTATGAGTTGCTCAGCTCCTTGAAGGCAGTGTTTCTTTAGAAAGTCTGCATTTACAAACCCTTTACCTGCTCCTTGGCATCTGAATCTACCCCTGAAACTGGAGTGGCCTGAATGAATGGTGTTTCTCTCATTTTGATGTGTGGGGAGCTCTGGCGACAGGCTTCCTAAGCTGGGCTTGTATAACTGAATGTGGAGATTGCAAAATTCTGGCAACAGAACAATGTTTCTGTGTTCTCAGCCAAAATGGCTTTGAAAGCAATTGCACAATAAATCCAAGGTACTTCTGGCAGAGTCCATTCAGGTCTTGCTTCTGAACACACAATATATACATTGCATTGTGTATGTATCCTGCCAAGCATGCCAGTGAATGCTAAGTCCAGACTATTGTGTGTTATGAATTTTACAATATTTTTATTGTGCATATAAAGTCTTTTGTTCTTATAGAAGTATCGTAACTTAACTATTGAAAACAAAAGCTTAGTATTTTTATTTGGCCATCTCTTAACATGCAAATAGCAGGTTAATATCTATCTATATAACATATATGATAGTATTGTGTTAAAATGCTTAATTCTGAAAATTGTTGTTTGAGTCTCTGATTTGAGTTTCACAAAAATCAATTGATAAATTTTAGCTTGGGATTAGAATAGAATTCCCAACAACTTTTGAAGTGACCCTAAACATACTTTTGTATTTTTTACTATGTATTTATGTGAGACAATGTTCTCAACAGGACTGATGATAAAAAATGTTCATAAACTTTGAAAAAATGTTGAAGAAGCTCCATGTCCTGCAGCATAAAATGTTCAGCTAAGATTTTTGTTTGCTTGTTTGAGACAAGGTTTCTCTGTGGCTTTGGAGCCTGTCCTGGAACTAGCTCTTGTAGACCAGGCTAGTCTTGAACTCACAGAGAGCTGCCTGCCTCTGCCTCCTGAGTGTTGGGATTAAAGGTGTGTGCCACCACTGCCCGGCTCAGCCAAGATGTTATTATTTGTGTGAAAACAAACAAGTACATTTATCTCACTTGCATGCAAATTTTCTTTTGTTTTTAATAAATGATAAAGTTGGATATATATAAGGAATTGTTTTAAAACAAATTTCTTTGTGAGTTCTTGCCAGTAAATATTTGGTTTGTACCCATTTTATATGTCTGCACATATGGAGTCAAATACAAATTTCTTAGGCAAAAAAGGATGTCAAATGGAGAAGGTCTAAGCAGTTTTACAGTGGCTCCATGTGCCTCCGTTTGAAAATGATGCTGTTGAGGAACTATTGTAAGTTATATAATGTCATTACTAAAGGACTTTGGTAACAGTGGTGTCCTCATAGAAGATCCAGACACTGGAGAAGTCCATGTAAGCACATGATAAGAAGATTACTATGGGAGAGCCAGGAAGACAGCTTGTACCAGACACTGAATCAGTATAACCCTCATCTCAGAATTCTGGTTGGCAGAACTATGCGAAGATGTCTATGGTCATACCACCCAGGATGTTAAACACACCCATTTCTTGGTGCTTCGCTATGATAGCCTTAGCCAACTGATACACACAAAAGGGCAGAAACTCCCTCTTTCTCTTTTCAGTCCCCAGAGAGGGTAAGACCAAACTTCAGCCTTAACACATCCTTTCTTTGGCCCCATTACTACTTTCAGGAGTAGATAACTGAGGACATTTGCCCTCTAGGGTAAGTAAGCCCAGATGGGCTGGTCATGTGGAACAAAATCCCCCTAGCATGCACAGATCTCCTTGCTGGCATATGTCATCATTATTAACAGTTACCAGCCTTTTGTCTGAGAGAAGCTGAACCTGGACCTTCTTCCCTATTATGATATTTATTGAATAAAATTCTATTCTCACCACTTTGATGTCTGCTAGGTTTTTTTGTTTTTGTTTTTTGTTTTTTAAATTTTATCATTTATGGAATGATCTACTTTACATTCTCAATGGTAGAGCTAGTTGAGTTCAATCATTTGCTCTCTCTCTCTCTCTCTCTCTCTGTGTGTGTGTGTGTGTTAAAGAGAGGTAGAGACAGACAGACAAACAGATGGCACAAGCATGTGTGTGATTTAATGTAGAGACTGGAATTTGGCAGGTGGAGTACCAAGTAAGGAGACAATGACCAGAGTTGTGGACACAAACCCCGAGGATGCTTACATTCAGCTGTTCATTTGAAATGCTCAATGGAATAGAAGAATATTTTCTTTAATTCATTCTATTTATATTAAAGTAACCTTTAAACCCATAAACCAAAGAAATCTACTCACATTTAAAACTCCTGGGATGTAGAATTATAGATATTATCTTCCAAATGGTTTTCTCACTAGCTATTCAAATATGAATGTGTCATTTATGTGTGATGTTTAATGAGTTGGTAATATCTCATTCATTATCACATTGATAAAATCTTGAATGAAAACATGACTGAAAGCCACTAAGGGGAGGCAAATCCACAAAATTTACTTGTTCTGTTCATTCAAGGGAAAATGAGATTAATGTGTAAAATACACTAAAGCAAATGATACTATTTATGAATGGAAATGAAATAAGTGAACAAATTAATAGTGAACAAAGGCATAAGCTTTAGAACCAGAGAAATCATATTGTGAAATATGAGAAAGAAAAAACCAGAATGCTTAGCAAGTTTACGAAGTATTAGTGCAATGTTATGATAAATTTTGACTCAAGTTGGCTTGGCCAGTACCAAAATGAGTAGTCAAACACCATCCTATTTTGTCACTGAAGGCATTCTTAAGTAGAATTAACATGTAGATTATTCTCTTTCTGTGATTAGGCTTCTACTAGTTCTCTGAAAGCCTCAATAGGGTAGGGACTCCTTTTATCTTTTTGTACTCACTATAATTATTTTGAAAAACATTGATGCTGCACTAACTAACAGTTTTCATCTTCATATTGTTGTACAATCAATATTCTGTTACATGTCAATTTATTAACCTGTTCATCTATTGCTAATAATTTAGATTGTTTTGAGCTGTGACTATTATAAATAAAGCTGCTATGAACATTTGTATACAAGTAACATAAAAGAAGATGGATGGGCTTTCTCCTGAAAAGAGAATTCTGCCAACAAATAGGCTTTAGCCTACTACAACCTTAGCTTCCCCTGAGTTTACAGCCTGGCAGCCTACCTTGCAGAATCTGCAGTTCTCCTTGGTCACATGATCTCATACCTGCATCTTAATATAGACCCCCCCCCTCTCTCTTTTCTCCCTCCCCTCATCCCTCTCTAGCTCCTATTTCCACTTGCAAATCCACTTAGGCTATTTCTTTATCTCAGTCTTTGTGTTTCTCTGGAAATCTCCCATCACAGGAAAATTCTATAAAACTGGCAAAATTGCTTTACCTCTCTAGCATAGCTTATTGGTATAAGGAAAACAGCGAAGGCCTAGGAGTATTGCTCTGTTGGTTGAGTGCTTGCCCAGCATGCACAAAGCCCTGAGTCTGATTCCCCAACATTACATAATCCAGTTGTAGTGACTCATGACTATAGTGCCAGCACTTAGGTAGCAGAGGTAGAAGGATCAGAAATTCTAAGTCCTTCCTGGCTGTGTTGTGAGTCTGAGGTCAACATGAAACTACCTTTAAACTTTTTGTTGTTGGTGGTGGTGATTTATGTACTTTTTTAAAGCAATCTTTTTTTTTAATTTTGCATATTAATTCCAGTTCCTTCCCCATTTCCTCCTGCTCTCCCAAATATCCCCCATTCTACCACTCTCCTATCTATTCCTCAGAGAGGGTGAGACCTCGAATGGGGATTCAGTCACCAAAGTCTGTCACTTTAAGGCAAGACCAAGGCCTTCTTCCGTGTATCTAGGCTGGGCAAGGTATCCCTCCATAGGGACTATGCTCTAAAAAGCCAGTTCATGTACCAGGGATAAATACTGGTCCCACTGCCAGTGGCCCAATAAATTGTCCAAGCTATACAACTGCCTCCCACATTGTTCAGTCCTATGCAGGTTCCCCAGCTGTCAGTCCAGAGTCAGTGAGTTCCCACTGGCTCAGGTCAGCTTTTTCTTTGGCTTTCCCCAGCATGGTCTTGACCCCTTTGCACCTTCCTCTCTTCAACTGGACTCTGGGAGTTTAGCTCGGTGCTTAGCTGTGGATTTCTACATCTGCTTCCATCTGTTACTGGATGAAGGTTCTCTGGTGACAATTAAGGTAGCCATCAATCTGATTACAGGGGAAGGCCAGTTCAGGCACTCTCTCCACTGTTGCTTAGAGTCTTAGCTGGAGTCATCCTTGTGAATTCCTGGAAATTTCCCTAGTTCCAGGTTTCTCATTAACCATGTAATGGCTCCCTCTATCAAGTTATCTCTTTCCTTGCTCTCCCTTTCTGTCCTTCCCCCAACTTGCCCATCCTGTTTTCTCTTGTTCTCCCCCAGTCCCTTTTTCAACTCCCTCCCCTCTCCCAAAAGGAAGCACTTGGTGGTGTCACTTAATTTTCTAAAGCTAGAAAAGAAGTATTCTTGATTTTTCAGGTTCTGATCAACTATAATGAAGCATCTAAAAGTCTGTAAACTTTCTATCATAATTATAAGATTACACTTCTCAGGCTTTCAATCCAAGGAAAAATTAAGTATTGTTTTGTTTTGAAAGAAATTCATCTTTCTCTCTAGGGCTGGAAATTCTTATAGTTGTTTGTTTTCTAATTTTATCATTTCCTACTTGAATGTTGGCATTAGGCCATAATTATAATTAAACCTTGCTTCAATAATCCCAAGGAAGTAAGCTAGTGAGCCAAACAAGTTTGGGACTTTGTACCACTTGCAAGCATTATGATGAATACTTCCTGGGGAAGAGACAAGCACCAAAAATATCCCATGATGCCTTTCCTACAGTAAGGATGACTTCCACACACAACACTGTGGATCCTCAGATTATTTCCTCAGCGATCCACTTATTCCTTCTTTTATGCACTGAAGCATACTAGCCTCTGGCTGAAAATAAACCAGCCAGACATGCCCCCAGCTTTCTATGAGGCTAGAGAGCAAGAAAGCAGGAGAGACATATGGTAAGCTTCTACAAGAGCGTTATGGGCACTGTGATAGATGTCCATGTCTCACATATGGAATGTGTACATTGCAGATTAGTTTCTCATCTTCATACAGAGAGAAGTGTTCAATTTAGCTGGCATATCCAAGAATATATTTAATTAGAACTGGTAGTTCAAAAGGAATGGCTGGCCATGTATAAGGGTATACAACTATAATCCTAGCATCCTGGCACCCAGGAAGCTGAGGCAGGTGGATACTAAGTTCAAGGCCATCCTGGGATAAACAGGAAGTCCCTGCTTCAAAAGGGACAAAATGTAGAAATTTTGGGGGGAAAGGAATGGCTAGAAAAAAAAAATCAAAGTATTAGAGTTCAGTATAATACCTTTTCTGGCACAGAATTTTAAAAATTCTTCTCAGAATTGTGAGCTCTCTATTTGTCTGCTTGAGAGAACCTAGAGCACAGGCAGCCTATCCACTCTCCTGACATTGTCCATCTGTTACTTCATCAAAACATTTCTTAACTGTTTTCAGCCTCCATGTTGACACAATTGCTTGGGAGCTACAAGTAAAGCATGACTAACTCTGGTGCTAAATTGCTTTTGCCAGCAGCTACATACACCCAAAAGCTGTCATGACTGCAGTTGATGGATCCTAGATACCTGCCCACCCATTTCCCAAGAAAATCATTCTCAGGGTGACAGCACCTCTCATGCAGAATACAAACTCCTCCACCATAGCCTACAGAAAACAGGTAGGGTATGAAAAATCAATGCCTCACCTCAAGGAAGAAACCTTTGTGATGCAACGTGTGTGCCACTGCACCCCCAAGCTTGTTTATCAGGCTCAAATTATTCTGTGCCCGAGATCATGCCCTACTTATTCTTTCCTCTCTTTTCCCGAGTTTCTCTTTGTGTCAAAGACACTTGCTTTGAAGAGCATCCCTCCCAATGAACCCTGTGTAGATGACTCCCTTTCTCAGGGCCCTGAAGTCCATTCACTGTGTTTATTGCTTATAATTGAAGAAATAAAGAAGCAGATGGAACAAATTTCCTATTATGTATGGGATATAAGGACAGAGTCAGGGCTGAAAACAAAGCTGGGAAAGCCTTGCCTGAAAGCAAGGGCACAAGTTGTACATTTGGCAATGCAAATGAAAAGATTACTTTATAGTCTTTCACCTTAACATGAGATTATAAACAGATTGATAACATACATCAAGCAAGGCAAGTGGCACTCATCTTTTGCCAGTTTCAGTTGGCCATACTACATACTACATGCAAGTAAACATTGAACAACTCAAGTTTTGAGGAGACACCAAGCAGTAGCTACTATGATAATGAAAAGAACTAACGTACAATTTTTGGCTTGTTCCAGTTTTATAAACAATTCTCCTGGCTCCAGTACATTATCAGACAGTTTAGGGATGCTAACAGGGTACTGGGAAGGATTATGTCATGGTTGCTCTGACCACTGCAGCTGTTCTTGGCAGGGCAAAGATGATGCAATAAGGGCAAGCGGTATGGGTGTACCAATTAAATTTTCTTTGAAAAATATTAGCATCTAGAGTATACGAAGAACTAAAAAATGAACATCAAGAAAATAAATGGCCCCATTCAAAATGAAGTACAGTGCTAAAGAGTGTTTTCAAAAGATGGCTAAGAAAGACTTTGAAAATGTTCAACATCCTTTAAACATCAGGGAAATGCAAATTAAATGACTTTGAGATTTCATCTTATTCCTGTGAAAATGGCTAAGATAACAAAACAAATGACAGCAGATGCTGGCAAGGATACAGAGAAAGGGAATTACTTGTTCAATCCTGGTGGAAATGAAAACTGGTACAGCTTGTATGAAATCAGCTCAATCCTCATCAGAGAAACTTCCTTAGTTAAAATGGATATCCGCAACTAGACAATGTGCAGAGATGGATCAACTTTGTAGTATTCAGCTCTAAATCTTGATCTCATCCTCCCCTTAAGGCTCGGAGATCTGTGTGGAAGAGGTGGGGAGACTTGCAAGGGCCAGAAGTGGTGAGGAAACAAGGTTTTTTCAGATAAAGCAAGACTGACATACACATGAATTCACAGAGACTATGACAGCATGCAAAAGACTTGTACAATTTTAAGCCAAACAAAATTCCTAGCATGGAAAAGGGTACAAAGTCCCACCCCTAACCAAGAAATCATTTGAAAATAAAAGCTTTTTTAATTTAAATTTGAAACAAGCTTATTTTACATGCCAATCCCAGTTCCTTCTCCCTCCCCTCCTCTCCTGCCCCCCACCCCCACCCCATCCCATTACCTTTCTGTTCCCTAAGGAGGGTGAGGCCTTCCTTGTGGTATCTTCAAAGTTTGTCATATCATTTGGAGCAGGGCCTAGGCTCTCCCCTGTGTGTCTAGGCTAAGAGAGTATTCCTCTATGTGGAATGGGCTCCTAAAGTCCATTTGTATACTAGGGATAAATACTGATCCACTACCAGAGACCCACATATCCTCTTAACTAACACCCTTGTGCAGGGAATCTAGGTAGGTCCTATACTGGTTTCCATGAGCTCCCCCTTTTTCAGGTCAGCTGTTTCTGTGGGTTTCTCCAGCCTAGTCTTGACCCCTTTGCTCATCACTCCTTCCTGTCTGCAACTGGATTCCAGGAATTTGGCTCAGTGTTTAGCTGTGGGTATCTGTTTCTGTCTCCATCAGCTACTGGATGAAGACTCTAGGATGGCATTTAAGGTAGTCATCAATCTCATTATCTGGGAAGGATATTTAAGGTAGCCTCTCCATTATTGCTTAGTTGTTATTTGGGGTCAGCCTTGTAGATCTCTGGACATTTCCTTAGTGTCAGGTTTCTCTTTAAACCTAAAATGGCTCCATCTTGTTGGGAGCTGACCTTGAGTTACATTCTCTTGCAGAATTGCTTACACCTTAGAACTCTAATTGAGCCTTATCTTGGTATACAGGAACCTGCTTAACAGGTGGTCTCTTCCACTCATTCCAGGTACTGAGTGCCCGGAACTGAAATGGGCCTGGCCCAGGAACTAAGATAAGCAGACGTTTACTGTCTGGTGTTTACTGTCTGGGATAATTACCAGGACCCCGGAGTTAGCAGAAGCTACCCCTCCCCATTTCCTCCCAGCTTTGCTTTAAATACTCCTTTTTACATCAATAAAGTTAGACCTTGACAAATGCACTACTTGGTCTCCTTCCTTCTTTCTCTCCCATTATTTTCAGGTTCTAGCCCACCTCGACCCACGAATAACTAGGCCCCGCGGGTCGGGGAACCATCTATTATGGCATCTCTTTTCCTGATCTCCTCTATTCTTCCCCTGACTCAATCTTTCTGCTCCCTCATGTTCTCCCCTTCCCTTCCTCTTCTCCCCTTTTCTTTCTTCTAACTCCCTCTCCCTTTCCCCTATACCCCCAATTTGCTCAGGAGATCTTGTCTCTTTCCCTTTCTGTGGGGGACCATGCATGTCTCTCTTAGTGTTCTCCTTGTTTCCTAGCTTTTCTGGCCCTGTGGATTATAGGCTGGTAATCCTGTGCTCCTTGGCTAAAATTCATATATGAGTAAGTATATACCATGTTTGTCTTTTTGTGACTGGGTTACCTCACTAAGGATGGTTTCTTCTAGTTCCATCCATTTGCCTGCAAATTTCAAGAGTTCATTTTTTGTTTGTTTGTTTGTTTTGTTTTTGTTCCACTGAGTAGTACTCCATTGTGTAAATGTACCATATTTCCCCCATCCATTCTTTAGTTGAGGAGCATCTAGGTTGCTTTCAGGTTCTGGCTATTACAAATAATGCTACTATGAACACAGCTAAACAGATATCCTTGTTGTATAAATGCACATCATTTGGGTATATACCTAAGAGTGGAATTGCTGGATCTGTAGTAGACTGATTCCCATTTTCCTGAGGAACCACCATACTGACTTCCAAAGTGGCTGTACTGTTTGCACTCCCACCAGCAGTGGAGGAGTATGTACCTTTCTCCACCTCCTCCTCAGCATGAATTGTCTTTTGTGTTTTTGATTTTAGTTATTCTGACAGGAGTAAGATGTTATCTCAGAGTTGTTTTGATTTGCATTTCCCTGATGGCTAAGGATGTTGAGCATTTTCTTAACTGTCTTTCAGCCATTTTAGATTCCTCTATTGAGAATTCTCTTTTTAATTGGACTATTTGTTGTTTTGGTACCTAGCTTCTTGAGGTCTTTCTATATTTTGGAAGTCAGTCCTCTGTTGGTTGTGGGGTTGGTGAATATCTTTTCCCATTCTGTGGGCTGCTGTTTTGTCTTGTTGACTGTGTCCTTTGCCTTACAGAAGCTTTTCAGGTAATTGTAGCCTCATGAAAAGAGTTTGGCAATGCCCTTTTTGCTTCTATTGTGTGGAACACTTTGAGAAGTATTGGTATTAGCTGTTCTTTGAATTTCTGATAGAACTCTGAACTGAAACCATCTGGCCCTGGGCTTTTTTGGTTGGGAGGCGTTTGATGACTGCTTCTATTTCATTAGGGGTTATAGATCTATTTAAATTGCTTATTTGGTTTTAATTTAATTTTGATAATTGGTACCAATCCAGAAAATTGTCCATTTTCATTAAATTTTTGAATTTTGTGGAGTACAGGTTTTCAAAGTATGACCTGGAGATTCTCTGTATTTCCTGTGTCCGTTGTTATGTCTCCCTTTTCATTTCTGACTTTGTTAATTTGCATATTCTCTCTCTGTCCTTTGGCTAGTTTGGATAACGGTTTGTCTATCTTGCTGATTTTCTCAAAGAACCACCTCTTTGTTACATTGATTCTTTGCATTGTTTTCCTAGTTTCTACCTTATTGATTTCAGCTCTTAAATTTATTATTTTCTGGTGTCTACTCCTCTGGGATGAGTTTGCTTCTCTTTGTTCTAGAGCTTTCAATTGTGCTGTTAATTCTGTAGTGTGACTATTCTCCAGTTTCTTCGTGTGGTCACTTAGGACTCTGAACTTTCTCCTCTTAGCACTGCTTTGAAAGTGTTCCATAAGTTTGGGTATGTTGTGTCTTCTTTCTCACTGAATTCTAGGAAGTCTTTAATTTCTTTATTTTTTTCTTGACCCAGGAATGGTGTGATTGCGCATTATTCAATTTCCATGAGTTTGCAGGTTTTCTGCAATTTGTGTTGTTGTTGAATTCTAACTTTAAAGCATGGTGTTCTGATAAGATACAGGGGGTTATTCCTATTTTTTTGGACCTATTGAGGTTTATTATATTGCGGAATATACGGTCGATTTTAGAGAAGGTTCCATGTGGTGCTGAGAAGAAGGTATATTCTTTTGTGTTTGGATGGAATATATATATATATATATATATATATATATATTACATATCAATTCCAATTCCATCTCCCTTCCTCCCATGCCCCCTGAGCTCTCCCTCCAATCCCACCCCCACTCCACAGGGAGGGTAATGCCTTCCAGGAAGGATCATCAAAATCTGTCAAGTCATTTGGAGTAGGGACTAGCCCCCCCACCCCTCACCTCTAGGTTAAAGTAGTATCCCTCCATGAGAAATGTGCTCCCAAAGTCTGACCTGAATATGGGGGAGCTCATGGATCCCCAAACTGATAGATGGGAAACCAGCATTGGACCGACTCAGAGTCCCTGAACATGGGTCTCAGTTAGAAGGCCTGGGCAGTCTAAGGGGCCTCTGACAGTGAAACCAGGATGTGTCCCTGGTGCACAAATGGATGGAATGTTTTATAAATGTCTGTTAAACCCAACTGGGTCACAATTTCTGTTAGTTCCTTTGCTTCTTTGTTAAGCTTCTGTCTAGTGGACCTGTCTAGTGGTGAGAGTGGGGTGTTGAAATCTCCCACTATAAGTGTGTGAGTTTTTATGTGCGCTTTACATTTTAGTAATGTTTCCTTTATGAATGTGGGTGCCTTTTGTTTGAGGCATAGATGTTCAGATTTGAGACTTCATCCTGATGGATTTCTTCTATGATGAATAAGAAATGATCTTCTTCATGTCTTTTGATTGATTTCAGTTTAAAGTCTAATTTGTTAAATATTAGGATTGCTACACCCACTTGTTTCTTTGGTCCATTTAATTGAAATATCTTTTCCCAACCCCTAGCTGTGAGGTAACATCTGTCTTTGAAGTTGAGGTGTGTTTCTTGTATGCAGAAGAAGGATGGATTCTGTCTTTGTATCCATTCTGTTAGCCTGCATCTTTATATAGGTGAGTTAATACCATTAATGTTGAGGGATATTAATGACTATTGACTGTTAATTCTGGTTTGTTTTGAATATATTGTTGTTGTTGGTGGTGGTGGTGTGTGGATTTCCCCTTTTTTTTCTTTTGGTCATTGGTAAAGTGGGATTATCTATTGCCTATGTTTTTGTGGGTGTAGTTAACTTCCTTGGGTTGAAATTTTCCTTCCAGAACTTTCTGTAGGGCTGGATTTATGGATATTTATTGTTTAAATCTGGTTTTATCATGGAGTATCTTGGTTACTCAATCTATAATGATTGAAAGTTTTGCTGGGTGTAGTAGTCTGGGCTGGCATCCATGGTCTCTTAGTGTTGGTAGAATATCTATCTATCCAGGACCTTCTGTCCTTCAGAGTTTCCATGAAGAAGTCAGTTGTAATTCTGATAAGTTTGCCTTTGTATGTTACTTGGCCTTTTTCCTTTGCTGCTCTTAATATTCTTTCTTTATTCTGTATGTTTGGTGTTTTGATTATTATGTGGCCAGGGAACTTTTTTTGTGGTCCACTGTATTTGGTGTTCTGTAAGCTTCTTGTACTTTCATTGGCATGTCATTCTTTAGGTTGGGAAAGTTTTCTTCTATGATTTTGTTGAATATGTTTTCTGCACCTTTGAGGTTGGTTTCTTCACCTTCTTCTATACCTATTATTCTTAGGTTTTGTCTTTTCATGGTGTCCCATATTTCCTTGATATTTCGTGTTAAGGATTTGTTGGACTTAATATTTTCTTTGGTGGATGAATCTATTTCTCTTAGTGTATCTTTAACACCTGAGATTCTCCCTTTCTCTCTCTTCCATCTCTTGTATTCTGTTGGTTATGCTTGTATCTGTAATTCCAGATCATTTACCTAGCATTTCTATTTACCAGCATTCCCTCAGATTCCCTCAGACTTTTTGTTTTGTTTTGTTTTGTTTTTGTCTCTATTTCAGCTTTCAAGCCTTGCACTGTTTGAATTGTTTCTTGCAAATTTTGGGTTGTCTTTTTCCCCATTTCATGATTTTTTGAGGGTCTCTATCATCATGATAAAGTTGTTTTTAGGGTCATTCTGTTCTGTTTCATCTGTGTCGGACTATTCAGGCCTTGTTGGTGTGGAGTCCCTAGACTCTGGGGGCATCATATTGATCTTTCTGTTATTGACTATGTTCTTATACTGTCATCTACCCATCCCTTCTTCCAGTGCATACTGGTGGGGACTCTCTTTCTCCTGGTGGGTATGGGACCAAGGTTCTATTCCAGTGGGTGCAAGCAAGTCCAATACTCCAATGGTTCTCCTTTTCCTGTGGATAGAGGTGGAACTAAGAAATTGGCAGACACTGCATGGACTCATTTGCTATGATAGGATACCCTGTGTGCAGTTCCCAGTCCTAAAGAGGCTCCATGCAGAGCACTGGAATGTGGGTTCCTCCTGTAGGTCAAAAACTTCTTGTAGAGGGTGAAAAAATTGGTTTTCTCCAATGGAATGGCACTGGGAGCATCTGGGGCAGTCCTTGTGTGAAACAGTACTTGACCAACATATAAATGGACTCCACTGTTTTGTTGTTGATGATGTGCTTTCATTTGTTTGTTTTGTTTGAAATCTTTTTGTTTTAAAAGGAATTAAGAAAGTATAGAATGCGTTAGTTATTAAATGATTGGATAAGGAAGAGTAACACAAGGAATTCACTGCAACTATTTCTGCGACCTGGAAATGAGAATGGGGGTCAACAAGGATTAATTTACACACGTTTTATGAAATTTTTATTTCATCAACACTTTTCTGTTTTTGGTATGGTTACAAACGCCTTACATTGAAATTTCAAGTAGCTGCAAAAATAAAGAAAGAAAGAAAGAAAGAAAGACACAGTATCTATGTCACTACAAATGACAGTATGAATTCTTAAAGATTATTTTAGAGTGGATTAAAACTTCATATCATGGAGCCAAATCTGATCCTCTGCAAATGGGATTCCATTTTGAAGGGGCTAACCAGTCTGTTTCTGTACCTTCAGTATGCTATGAAGTCTCCTGGGGGTGGCGCCAAAGAGAAGAGTTTGCACAGGTGATTTACTACCTTGTGGGCAAAATTTGCATCTACTGACACCCCAAAACTTAACTAAGAGGAAAGTGTATATGTGAACAAAAATGGTAATGATAGAAAAAGCAAATGACTCCAAGGGAACAAAAGGACACTTAGAACTGAGTCATAATTTTAAAGTGTAACCACACTGTTTCCATGTGAGCATTTCAGAGCAAGGGAATACTACTCTCGGCGTTCTATCTCAGGACTGTTATTGCCTGGAGCTGAGAGAAATCAAGGCATGGATGCCTTTATTAAGCACAGAACTTTCTAAGAGGGACCCCTCAAAATTCCTGTCGGTACAAGGCCCGGAGTGAGCAGCATGGTCACTACCAAGTACCAGAGACACAGCTGCATCCTATAGATGTGAATGATAACAGTAAAGGGAGGAAGACACAGCTTTGGTTGTGCCTCATCATCCACATCCTCCACAGAGGAAGGGGAGGCTTAGAGATCAAATTTAGATTCTTTCTAACAAGTAGACCATGGGCAGGAAAAGGGCAGATTAAAACTAGGGAAAGAAGTTAGTAGCCAGTTTTGAGAAAAGAGGTGGCATAATAGTGAGCACTGAGGAAGAAATAAGCCATGTCATATATCACAAGACATGGTTACTATATGTGAGTGATAAGAGGATACAGACCGAAGAGTCTGACCACCACCATCATCACCCCCCCCCAAAAAAAAGGAAAAAGGAAAAGATTGAGGACAGAGATAAACTAATTTTATTAGTATGTATTAATTTTACAAAACAATGTGTTTTGCTATGACACTGTCATAGGAATATGTTGTCCATTATGTCCCAGCTTATTGGCCAACCCATATCTTAAAACTTCCCTGTCTATCTTTAAGGTCTATTCATTTACATTGCTCCTTCCTCCTTTGAAATATATTCTTCCCTTCTCATGGTTGCCTTCCCAGTTTCATTATTCCACATGCATATATGTTTATAAATTTAATATAGGTTTCCTATGTGAAAGAAACTTAGCTACTTGTCTAAGTCTCATTGATTTAAAGTTCTACCCATTTTTCTTTTAAATGTCATAACTTCATTTATCTTTAGAGGCAAGTAAAAATCTACTGAGTATATATAGCACATTTTATTTTATTGTAGTTCAAAATTTAATGTATGTCTACCGTGTTCATATAATTTTCCCTTCCCTCTATTCTGTCTAACTCCTGTGTTCCCAAACTTCTTCTCAAATTGATGATCTCTTCCTTAATTATTATTGCTACTACATATATATGAATAAATACATAAATATAGCCTGATAAGTTTATCTAAGTGTTGTTCTCTCTCTCTCTCTCTATATATATATATATATATACATATATATGCATATATACACACACACATATATATACATACATATATATACATATATATATATGCTAACAATTTAGTATTGGATAACCAGTTGAGGAGCCATAGGAAGACCGATTCTCCATCTCTCCAGCCATTAATTTCTTGTGGCTCTTCATCTAGGGGTAAGTCAATGGGAGGTTTACCTTATGCACCATATTTTCTTTATCCATTAATGAGTTACTAGACATCTACTCTAATAATAGCTCTTATCCATTATGTATACTGAAACAATAAACATAGATGTACAACTATATCCCCTTACATATCCCCTTACTCTACATTCTTGCTTGCATTTGTTTTCTTGATGGTAGCATTTTAATTAGGGTAAGATGGAATCTCAACGTAGTTTTAATTTGCAGTTTCCTGATGGCTAAGGAAGAGGATGTTGAAATGTTTCATATATGTATTGGCCATTTGTATTTATCCTCCTGAAAACTATGAGTTTAATTCACTAACTCGTTTGTTGGTTAGAAGGATTTTCTTTTTTCCTTTTTTTTTTTCTGGTGTTCAGTATTTGCAGCTCTTTATATGTTCTAGATAAGAACTTTATCTGCTATACAACTGACAAATACTTTTTATCCCCATTCTGAGGGCTTTCTTGTCAGTTTGGTGGTTATTTCCTTTGTTGTGCAGAGCTTATTAATGTCATACAATTTCACGCATCTCTGGTGGCTTCTGTGACTATCTTCTGACCACTACAGCTCAGTGGAGTGAAGTGCTGTTGTGAGTGACTGTCCTCTAAGCCAAACAACCACCATCTTGGGGAGTACTGCTGTGCTTCCTTGTAAAGAAGATCATCCTAGCTGGGCTTTTTGACTGTTTATGTTCCTAATGGAAAGATGATAGGGGTGCTTAAGACCTCACGTGAGTATCTCTTCTCCTTACCACTTACTATATGCAACTCTGCCTTAATTGCTTGGGTCCTTTGGAAGGGGCTAGGAAATATAGGCCCAGAAAATTGGGGAGGATTACCTCATTTCAGCTACAGTGAAGCTTCCTCTCTGCTGCATAAAAGTTTTCCAAATGTGATCCACTCTGTAAGGAGGCATGAGATGGTAATTGTTTGGCCAACTTCACTATATCTGGAATTAACTAAAGCCCCAAAATGGCTGGCCACATCTGTATCTCCTCAGACTATTTCTTTCCTTTATTTTTGTTTTTGTTATTTTTTTCTTACAGTTTATGTTGATATTGTGTGTGGGGGGGGTTGTATTTTGGATGTTCTGAAGTTGGTTTGTTTTTTTTTTCCCTCATGGGAATAGTTTATTTATTTTTTTTTAAATCTTAACTCTTGTTTTTTATTTAGTCACAGAGAGTCTGCTTCTGTTGTAACATGTTGCCAAAACTTGGTTGTTCCTTACTTTTCATTTTATGTCTTATTTTGATAGTATTGCCTTAGGCAGAAGCACAGTGTTTCTAAGACATTTTGAGAGTGGCAATGTTAGGGGAAATTGTTTCTCTTTTATAGGTTCTTGGTATCATTGACAAATGAATTTAGAAAACAGACTCAGATGGTAACTCAATGACCATGTTATTGGAGTTTGAAAGAAAAAAAACCAAGGCAACAAACAGAAAAAAAATCTCTGAGAGTACAAAGATGACTAAGGGGAAGAGAGAACCATGTCTTTTGAATAAGGGTCCAGGAGGATAGGCAGGTTCAGCAATGAATGTCAACAAGCAGATACAGAGGTAGAATGTGAGTTTCAGAGACAGTGAGAAACCAAAGAAGAGATGGAATGAGAATAAGGGAAAGTTAGGCTTTTGGGGTCAGAACTCAGAAAATGGGCAGGCTGAGCAGTCCATCACTGTACAAGTTCTGTAAACATTTGCATTGGAAGGGCCTCTGAGAAGAAGAAACACACCATCAGAGTAAGGTGATATTTATTCCTCACATCATCTTATCATGGCTTTGGTGAATCAGCATTGTCTCCTGGCCAGGTGGTTGGCAGGCCCAGCTGGATTAATTCTAAGGGAGGAGACGATAGTGTGTAAACTTCTAATATTTGAAAACAATTAAAATGTCTCCACCCAGAGCCAGGGATAGAACACATATTCCATTCTTTTCTCCAGGAGGAAATAGCTTTCTCTTAATGTTTCAAGAAACTCTAAACCATCATTTTTTCATATAGCATATTAAATTGTGGGGGCAGGGCACTGCTTCTCTATCTAGAGTTACCAGGAAAATGGAAAGAGGGATCCAAAGTAGACCATGAAGGAGGGGTTTAGTTTTCTTGTGTTGAGTTGTCAGTCTAACTCTACTCAAAAGTTCACCAAGTAGTAGCACAGATCCCAAAATTATTCATTAAAAACATTTCCAGTGGTGACTGTAGAAACTTTAGCCAATAATTTGATTTAAAAAAAAAATCTATTGGGTATAGAGAGATGGCTCAGAGGCTAAGAGTACTGATTTTTAAAATGTATCTATTCAACTACTTATTTTACTGACATGATGTAATAAACAAATATTAATTTATCCTCAAGAATATATGTCAAGTTATTTTATTTTTATCAGTAATTAGATATCAAAATGATCAGTTATTCATTTTAACGTAAATTTTCATGTAGCAAAATACACATTTGCTGAGTTGAAAAATGCATCTATGTGGCTAGGTCAGTCTCTCAGGATATGTGAACTGTACATGTTGCCTCTGAGAATGCCCTTATAGCTTATTCTTGTCAGTAGTTCCCATAGAGAGACCATTTTTCCACTGTAGATACTATTGTCCAGCATTTAACTGTGTTATTAAGTGGTGTTTCTGTCTTAATGGAATTCTACAATTTGTTCAATTTAGATACATTTTCTGTTGTCATTAAACCATTCCTCCCTCATAATGTTCAGTTTCAACTTGACATTCTTTGATTAATTTTCCCCTCTTCTGTCACTTTCCACCTCTCTTCCCCTTGAGTTAATTTAAATCTCTCTCTCTCTCTCTCTCTCTCTCTCTCTCTCTCTCTCTCTCTCTCCTCTCTCTCTCTCTCTCTCTCTCTCTCTCTCTCTCTCTCTCTCTCTCTCTCTCTCTCTCCTCTGCCTTTCTCCCTATCTCCCTATCTCCCTATCTCCCTCTCCCTCTCCCTCTCCCTCTCCCTCCCCTCTCTCTTCTCTCTCTCTTCTCTCTGTCTGTCTTTTGTTTTTTTGAGACAGGGTTTTTCTGTGTAGCCCTGGCTGTCCTGGAACTCACACTGTACAACAAGCTGGCCTCGAACTCAGAGATTCACCTGCCTCTGCCTCCCGAGTGCTGGATTAAAGAGATGTATCACCACTGCCTGGACCATTTAAATAATTTTTATAGTCTGATTTCATTCTGATGTTATCAATTGTTTCCTAAATGTAAACTGCACATTTCTCTACTATATGTAAGTTCAGTCTATACCTAACTATATCCTTTGGTTGGAGAAGAGAATTGGGGCATCCTAAAGCCCCACTTTTTTCTCTAAGCCATTTTCTGTCATCGTATTTTCAAGTTTCAGCTGAGTTAAGCAATGCATACTCAGATGTCACAATAAATTATGATAATATCTTTGGTTGGCATGCATTCTTGAATCCCCCATCAAGTTTAAGAAAGAAACTTGTTCTTGCTGAGATATATATATATATATATATAATCTTTTTCTTTCTGGTGCATATATTCATATTCAAGAAATTCTTACAAATCATGTTCCAGTGTTAAATATTCTGAGTTACTGCATAAAATATTTCTATTTTATATTCATTATTTTTCTATGATTGGAATTTTTGGGTCAAAGTGACTTTTCTCTTGTAGCTTTGGATTTCTTTTTTATACAGCCTCTAGAGTTTCTAATTAGATTTATATAAATGGATTATGATGCCTTTGAGATAATTTTGCTTTTCCACAGGAGCTCCTGGAAACCATCCCACCCCATGGTTTTCTGGGCTCTAAAACAACAGTATGTGGAGCATGTTTTCAATTTGGCTTTTAGTAGGAACTTCTAATATCAGTGGTCTGCCTTTGTCAGTGTAGGGTAATATTCTTCTATCTTTTTTTTTTTTAAATAGCATTTCCTCTCCACTTGGTTCATTCTTACATTCAGGAACTTCTATGTTTGTTTTTTTTTTAACTTAATGTGAGATTTAAAAATCTAGACTCTAATTATATAACTCTATTTGCCTTGGATTTTTTTTCTTTTTCTTTTTCTTTTTTTTTATTTTCAGTGCTTTTTATGTGGACTCTCTCTTAACTTTTCATTATTTCCACTCACTTTCCTTTACAGTATGGATTTTGTTTTGTTTTCTTTGTCTGTTTTGCTGCAAAACTTTGGGCAATGTTTTACATAGCGTACAGGACAGAGGTTGGGGGGAACTTAGCTGCTAACCTTACCCCAAATCTCCATATATGCCTCTTGTATCCTTCATTTTTAGTGTTTCTAGGTACCAGATCTTGCATCCTAATAGATAATTTGGATTGTGGCATTTTAATAATGATTTATGGAGTTCTAGAGAAAAGAGGCAGGTGTTACAAAGGGAGTGATGAGAACAATGGGAGGACTTCAGCTGGCAAGTGGGAGGAGGGATAATACAGGGAGTAGAGGAGAGATAAGACTAATGTTTGAAAAGTCATACAAAAACAAACAATATTGTTTTGTAAGTGTACTTAAAATATATGGTGTGTGTGTGTGTGTGTGTGTGTGTGTGTGTGTGTGTGTGTGTGTAACTCAATGGAACATCTAACCATATTCTGGATACTTATCATTATATCCATTGTTAAGTGTAGGTATCAGTTGTCAATGGTTACTGAAAGAGGGAAATTCAGTTCCCTTCAGGGAGGAAATTTCTGCATAGTTGCCAATCTCAAGTGGTTAGCCCTGGACGAATGTACATATGAACACACTGTGTGTGTGTGTGTGTGTGTGTGTGTGTGTGTGTGTGTGTGTGTGTGTGTGGTGTATTTTATATATATATATATATATATATTATACATATAATATCTCTGTCTTTCTCCCTCTCTCCCTCTCTCCCTCCCTTCCTCTCTCTTTCCCTTTCTTCACTCCTTCTCTTTCCTCTCTGCCTCCCATGGGAGGTGGGAGGTGGGAGGTGGGATGGAGAGTAAGAATGATATAGGTGTATTATTCATATGTGAAGTTTACAAAAAAATAGAATTAGTGAAAATGCCTTATGATTTGTGTGTGTTAGGTTCCCTCCAGTTCTGTGGAACAATGGTAAGGAGAGAGGTTGTTCAAGAAGATGTTCCAGGAAGCAGAAGACAGTCATGGGTCTGAAGTAGCTGTTAAGTAAACCACCCGTTAAAAGGTGGACATGTGTTCTCCCAGTCCTCAATTAAACCAATGCTCTAGAACAGATAATTAGCAAACATTTACTATAAAGTTAAAAATCAAATGTTTCACTTTTAGAATAAGAGACAGAGAAAGCAGACATTGTAAATGACCAAAGTCAAATGTGATCCACAGAGGCAGTTTTAGATTCCTATTGTTAGTGGATACTGGTATGTATTAAATCACTCCATGTGTTACTTTAAATAAATAGAAATGTTTTTAATTTGAATTTCCTGAAGAAAAATTGTTTGGTTTTACTGATAATTTAGCCTAGTTTTTCCTTCTTACTAGTTGGTGTTGTCAAAGGAAAACATTACAAAAGAATAAAATTTCTCAGTTCAGCTGAGTTTCCACCACCTTCCCACTCAGACAGGTAACACTTTCACTCATTTAGAAACAGTAAAATAAACACATTGGGCCACTCCTAACCCTGGTGGTGAGGGAGTTACCACACATTTGAACTAGATCATCTTCTCAGATTTGTTTTAAAACCCCAAATTTGTGTGTGAGCATCAGATAAATTGTAATCACACACTAATGTTGGCTCAGTCCAATGTCTCATTTCACAGTTAAGCTCCTAAATTGCAAATAATTTTTGCTGATATGCCATCATATGGGTTTGATGGTCTATATTTTCATGCCCATTTCTGCAAATATTTGATCATTTAGTATGTGAAATGAGATAGAAATCCTTCATTTAGACTTTTTTTTGTCAAAATATAGGAGCTACCAGATTTAGCAAATCAAAATTAATTCCAGGATAAAATTATAGAAATAAATTATTTTAGAACCAGTATGCCTATATAATATTTTTGGGAGGGTTGTTTGTTTTTTGAGACAGGGTTTCTCTGTATTGATTTGGAGCCTGTCCTGGAACTCACTCTGTAGACCAGGCTGGCCCTGAACATGCAGAGATCCATCTGCTTCTGCCTCCTGAGTGCTGGGATTAAAGATATGCACCCCCAACGCTGGCAGTCCATATTATATTTGAAAACCATAAAATAAAAATTTAATCTTAAACCAAACTTTAATCGCAAGTCCTGTATTGTTTTTCCTGCCAGCTCTAGAAGAAACAGGAAGAAAGTGATATATAAAAGCAATTGGCAGCATGTGGCTCCTCTTGGTTAAGTGTTCTGCTTTCCATGTTTTCTGAACATGGCAGAAACAGTTCAAGACAAAATGACAAGAGCAGTAAGTAGCAAATAGTTTTCCAAGAGAGCAGACAATGTACTGATGGACTTACATAAGCATGCAAGGAGGTTCTTTGGACACACTGGGGTCATTGAATCCAGCTTAAAACCATATCAGAAGTGCAGTGCGTTTTGAGGTTGAAGCCTGTTATAGAGGTCTCCAATGTGCTCCCATGGGGGTACCTGTTCCCACGGTCCACCATGGAGAACACACATGACTCACCATTCTAACAATATAAGCGAATCAAATATTTTCCAGAGGGTCAGAAATCCTAGTTCTCAGGACATTTTGGGGACAATGTCCAGAGAAGGAATGTTGAAGGCAAAACCAGCTGAGCTCTCTAGGTCTCTGTCTTTCTGCACATACTGCTGGCCACCAGGGCTGAGACTTGGGGACACTGCACAGAAGGACTGGTATACACTAGCTGCCAACCTACCTTTAATGCAATTGACATTTGATTTGTTAATATAGAGGCAATGGGGAGGAGAGTCTAAATGACTTTTATAAATCTGAGGAAGAAAAAGGAAGCATGGAAAAACTGATACTAGAAAATACATTCTGCTCTCAAAGTAATGAGATTTTTAAAAGATGAAAATTGTGGAGTTGTTTACAAACCCTTTTGCCTTGTTTTTATTTATGGCACTTATAATCATGGAGTTTAGTGTAAAAGATAACCTAAAGGGCTTTATCACCAACATGGAGAACAACTTGGGAGTTTATAACTATATAAACATTAAAAATTAATATATATGCTGACCATTATAATAGGCTCCACAGAAATATTGTGTGTTTCACTTATGTATTTGTTTTTATTTAGTATTTATTTATTTTTGCTTGTTGACACAAAGTCTGTCAGCGTAGACTTTGGCTGTCCTAGAACTTGCTATGTAGAGCATGGTGGCTTTGAACTCATGGGATCCACCTGCCTCTGAAGGTACTAAAGGTATGTGCCACCATGCCAAACATATTTCTGTATTTAGTCAAGTTCTCCTCCCTCCCTCCCTCCCTCCCTCCCTCCCTCCCTCCCTCCCTCCCTCCCTCCCTCCCTCCCTCCCTCTCTCTCTCTCTCTCTCTCTCTCTCTCTCTCTCTCTCTCTCTCTCTCTCTCTCGGCTTATAAGTGTGCCGCCTCTGAATTGCAGCCCTATGCTGATGTTGAAGTGATTCTCTACATGACAGGGAGCCCTAAGAAACCTCATGCCCTCTGATCTTTAGTTCTTGACTGGCAATCCACTTTTCTTTTTTCTCCCTCCCCACTTCTCTCTCCGGTGCTCTGGACTTCCACGAGAATGAATGTTTTAATCAATCAATTAATTAATTTTAGTTTCCTAACCCTAGCTCTCAGCACATCTCTGTCATTCTTCACACTCAGATGACTGCCTCCTCTTTCTTTGTTTTTGATCATGTTTTCCGATGATAATTTCCTTCTGCCCATTCATTTCAAAATTTCTGTTGCTGTCTTGTCAGGGCCTGAACTGCGTATATATTTCCTTCATGTTCTGCTCAGTTTTTCCACCTGTTTTTTTTTTTTCAGAGATTGCACAGACCCTGCCATTTCAAGCCTTCATTCATTCATTCATTCATTCATTCATTCATTCATTCATTCATTCCCTTTCCTTTTTCCTGTCATACTTTTCATTTCCGACAGTTCTCCCAGGTTAGTTGTTTTTTTTGTTTTGTTTTGCAGTTTTTTTTCATAGCTTTCCTTACTTATTTTTATATAAATGATAATCTTCCAAATCTCTCTTTGGGACTAACTACAATTTGATTTATTTTTAATGTCACCTGTTTTCTATGTAAGTCATCTCTTTCTCCTAAGCAAAATGATTCATTCTTTTACATTTCACTCTTTGTTTTTAACTTGATCTTTAATATTACCAAAATTTAAAAAATATCTGTAAATAATGCATAACTCTTGATTACTTGAGTAGGGCTTGCTTGCTTGATAATTGAATTTAATTTTCAGACTAGAGGTCCAATCCTAGGCCTTACACATACTAGGCAACTTGTCTACTACTCACCTACCTCCCCATGATGATTTCTAGCTGATGGTCCTCATACTATGGAAAGAAGAAGGGAACAAGCTGGACAGGATTCAGGACCCTCTACTGTCTACAAATAGAGGTCTATGATCTTGAAGAACTGGCCACCAACTGATCTGCCTTGGATGATTTCTGGTTATTTGTTTAGCTTCTTTATGAATTGAGAAAGTTCTCTCTCTGTCTCTCTGTATCTCTGTCTCTGTCTCTCTCTGTCTCTCTCTCTCTCCCTGCTTTGTCTGAGCATTGCTATCTAGCTGCCTATATTTCTATGTGTTGCTGGTCAAATTGGGGAATATATCAGAGTCCATCTAGGCTGGACTTAGGATTTCACCTTGACAGTTTCTGGCTCTGACTTGTCATCCTCTCCAGAGGTTGCCAGAACTCAGTACATTTCTCTCTTCTAGAGCCATTACTGGTCCAGGCCATACTTTCTCCATCCTGTTTCATCATTTACTTCTGCATGTTTTTCTCAGCTTTCATAACTGCTAAAGTCTTCTAACTTATAGCAGGATTTAATCGCCCTGGGATTGTAATAAAACTACAGGATAATACTGTTTCATTGTTTAAGCCAGTCCCTAATATTCATAAGAATGATTGTGAATGTAAATGGAGATGTTAAAATTGTGTCTTTCAGGCATAAGAAGCATGTCATTTATTTTCAAGGGTGAATCAATAAAGACTGTACAGATAATCATGAAAGAACATCTCTGATATCTAGGAATAGACAAACTAAAACAAGGATCCTAGAACAACACACCCCAATGAATTACAATTTGTCCAGGGATCCCAGGCCAGGGGAAGGAAAAGAAGAAGATCTTTCCTTTTATAGGAGAAACTGTAAGCTGAAGAAAAAGATTGCACACAATTCTGACAGAAAATCTCAGTTAAATCAACACAGGCATGCCTTCATTTTTTCTTGCATTCTTTCCTTAAAATTATACATTAGGTCAGAGAGGTAGAGGTTATGTTGCGAGCAGGGTTTTCCTGCTCACTAAGGAGTGTTGCCATAGTTTTACTGTACTGTTAATAAACTCATCTTCTACCCAGTTTCTTGGGAATATCTATAAGATGGGATGGCATGAGCTTAGGTGGCCAGTGACAAAACCATTCATATGTCCATAGATGAAGTCATTGATATATTTGGTTAAGTAAAGATTAGAAGATTGAAAGGCAATCTGAAGACTGACAACTGCCAGCAACCCAGCCTACACTTACCAACACCATGATGTTATCTGCTTTAAGAGCAGTGTCTGGAAGGTAGAGAAAAGGATAATTGTGCCTGTTGTGAAGTAATACAGAAGCAGTTTTTAAAAACTTTTGTCTTCAATTTTAAAAATCACTACATAACAGAAGAAGAGACTTTCAGTCCTAGTACTTCACAGGACCTGTAACAGTGACTCCTTCAGAGGAAGCATCTCTCTGCAAGATCTGTGTCTAAGGGACAAAATGGCATTTGCTTTTTGTTTTTTAAGTGGAAAAAAATAGTTTTCCTCATACAATATATTTTAATCATGTTTTTTCCCTCCACCTCTCTACCCATATACTTTCTGTCTCCTTCCCTCCCTTCCTCCCCCCTCCCTCCCTCCCTCCCTCCCTCCCTCCCTCCCTTCCTTCCTTCCTCCCTCTTTCCATTCCTCCCTCCCTCTCTCTTTCTCTGTCTCTCTCTAAAAAAGCAAACAAAATAAAACAAACCCCATAAAAAACCCAACCCCAAAGTTCAAAATTAAAATAAGTAAAAGACCAATAAAATATTTTTAAAATACACATCATTGTATCAGTCTAGGTTCAGAAGCTTGTGGTAGGACAGTTTCAGATAGTTTCATTTCCCCCATATTGTAATTTTCAAGTGTATAACATGTTTACAGATGTGCCCTGCATTTAGTGCTTTGTCCCTATTTTGATTTTTTATTTGTTTGTTTATTTGAGTCTCCTGCTTGCTTGCCAAAAGCTAGGATGCTTCAAGCCCGTGTACAATTCAAAGTGAGGCATCCTTGAGCTTTAAAGCATTGAACAAACTGGAAAATGCAACATGCCACATACTGAACTGAAAAGGGTCTGTGATTTGTGCTTCTTTTATTTTTTAATAAAATTTTTAAAAAAGTTAAAATAAATGCTCAAACAAAGTGATACAAAAATTCTACAAAAATTACCACCGAGTTAATTTTGTGGGGACCAACCACTCCTGTGCATGGGGCCTGCCCTGAAGTGTGGTTAATTTACATAGTGAAATTCCTTTGGAGAAAACCAATTTTTCCTTTGCAAGCAGGTATCAATTACATATAGCTTCTTGGTTAGGAGTAAGAACAGAGAGGGAGAGAATTTGGAGTACTCAGCCCTAAATAGGAAGTCCTCATCAAAGCTGTTCCGGGCATCTCTGGAAGAAGAGGCGAGGATAGTAAGAAACGAGGGATGACTCCAAGGAAATGGTGCCTTCCAGATACAAGAGGCACTTAAGTTTTATCTATGATGCACGCATGAACTCACAGAGACTGTGGTAGCATGCACAGGACCTGCTCTGGTTCAAGCCAGTGGTCCCAGCCCTGAGAGAGGGAAGTGGACATGGACTATCCAACAAGAGAGCATAGAGTGATCCCCTTAGCCTACGTTCTCTCTTACGAAGGAATCAGAAGCAAAGGCTGCTTGTCCACCTTCCAGTGTTTCAGAGCATTGCTCAGGAAGCTCAGTTTTTTTTTCTTTTCCCATGAAACACTTGGAGTTGCATCCCTAGACACACAGGGACAGCTGTGAGCAAAGAAGACTTGGGAGAATCCAGGGAGCTAGCATGGTGTCAGTGCAGAAACTACAAAGTTGCAATAGGCTTGTCTAAAAAGGGACCTCCATGGCAGATTTGATTCACGAGCCTTCATCCAAATGTACTTAAGTTTGAAGCCAATTTCAATGGGCTCCAAACAATTATAGAGCCCAGAAGTGACCTCATTAGACCAGAAATTCCAGCTAGCAAACCTTGCCAGAATCAAAACATGAGCCCTCTTCACAGTGGAGCCAAGCTAGCTGCAATTATCAGTGCAGTGTCTATTAAAGTTTCAAGGAAAATTTAATGCAGAAAAAATACCTTCAATAGTCGCACAGAGTGGCCAAGGAACCCAACAGCCAAAGCTAAAGTAAATAATACAAAGTAAAGTAAATTAATAAATAAAGATCTTGGCATCATCCTCTCTAATTTTAAGAAATAACTCGGAAGTGATTAAGACATTATGGCACTGACAAACCATAGGCATAGAAAAAGGAAACAAGCTGACATCTCAACTATTATGAGTAACAGAACTTGGGCAGGGTGCAAAGAACCCACAATTTTGAAATGGCACTTAATATAGCAAAATAATCAGATAAACATGCATTGAAATCATGCTGAGTCACTTGTTAGGGATTGTGTAATGAATAGCAGGTGTTACTGAGACTGTGAGATAATCAGATCATTTGTGGACTCAGAAATGATGCTATAACAAATAGTACCAATTTACTTAAAAGCTTAAATATATGATGTAGCAGTCACACTTCTGGGTATATATCAAAAATGAAATCAAGATCACAAAGTTGTATCTGCCCTTGAACATTCTTGGCAGCTGAAACTTAGAAACTAAACATCTACTGACAGATGAATAGATGTGATTCATGCTCATGGGTGTGTTCAGCAGAGCATTACTCAGCTTTTGAAAAAGAATAATGACCCAAACACATCCTGTTAGAATGAATAAGAAGCAGATTATATATATTATATGATTCTTCTTACATGAATAAAATAGAGGAAATAGAGAAATTTCCTCTGACACTTGACAATGACTAGGGGATAGAGTAACCTTATGTTTGAGGGACAAAAAGGTACAGTTATAAAACAGGAATACATTTCAGAGATCTAATATAAAACTGTGTCTATAATTAAATCACTGAGTGCTTACAAATTAAGAAGCAGATATCATACTATGTTTTTGCCACAAAACAAAACAAAGAAAAAGGTTTTCCAAGGAATTATGTGGAACTGCAGGATATGTTCAGTGTATTCTTAGGAATGTTGGTGAACATCATGGCCAAGCATACTAGGTTATATGCATTACTTATATGAATGTTGTGCTTAGTAATCACATCTCAGTAAAGCTGGGGTGACATGTTAATCTGCTAGCATCATGTGGTATATGTTCCTGTACCAGAAGCATGGATGCCCTGTTCTGCATTTGTGTGTGTGTGTGTGTGTGTGTGTGTGTGTGTGTGTGTGTGTGTGTGTGTGTGTGTGTGAATGATTCCACTGCCTTAGAAATGTCTTTAGAAGCTTCTATCTTTAGGCTCAGAGCCATAAGGTCATCACATGCTTCGGCACTCTCCTGGGAACTGTTTCTCTTAGGCATTACAAAGAGACCACAATACCAGTGAGTAACTTAATAAGAAGCTTGAAGCTTTCAAAGCATGAGGACAGAGCATCCCACACAAAGAGTTCTTGTTCTTGTGGTGAAAGTGATCATGGGAAGAGTACCTCTCACAGGCTCTCACACATGAGACATCAAGGTCAGGGAACATTAAAGACACTCTCTAAACATCTTCAAGAAATTACTGGGAGAGGTTTTGACTGGGGCTTAGGTTGGAAGAGAGAGATGGAGCCTGTCCAAGTTTAAAACAGGTAGGAAGTAACAAACAGCTGACAAAATTGGCTTGTCAATTTTTACCTTATATCACCCATGGGTTAATGTGATTAGAAGACATTGGGAAAATCTGACTGTTAACTAGATGCCTCTCATTGTTTAACCTGAGAGTAAAAATACCCTCAGTAGCTTCTGTATTTGTTAGAGATAGTTAAAACTCAAGGTAGAAACTGGAGCACAGAAGCAGGTGTTCAGAGAGATGGTATTTCTGGTGGAATGGTGTGGTCATGTGCACTCACTGGACTAGTAAAACAGGCGTATCTTCTAGTGTGCAAGACACTCCATACCATGGCCACATACGCATACTTCCTCTTGTCAAAAGGGTCACGACATTTCTTCAGTGTCATCTTAAAATTGTGGCATCCAGTCACTCCTCCTAGTGTCACAAGGTGCTCTGATAAACATCTAGTTTCCCTTAAAGAAACAGGGCCTTGCCCAGTGATGATGGCGCTGCATTCCTTTAATTACAGCATGAAAGAGGCAGCGGCAGGTGGATCTCTGAGTTTGAGGCATGCCTGGTCTATAGAGTGAGTTCAGGACAGCCAGGGCTATTACACAGAGAAACTGTGTCTTGAAAAACCAATAACAATGATAATAGAAAAGAAACAGGGCTTTTTTCTTAAAAATAGGTTTTATTTATCTGAAAATTTTATACATTCATATAATATATTTTGATTATAGCCACCCTGCCTAATCCCCCTCGCTTATTCTTTTTCTGCCACCTCTGGGAACATTCTTCTTCAAAACATGCCCTCTTCTGTTTTCATATCTCTTTTTGTTTGCTTGCTTTTGTGACCCACTGAGCTTAGAGCTGCTTGCATGTGCATGAGTGAGGGCTTATTTACCGGTTCACGAATAACTTACCAACGCCTACATTACTGAAGAAATACCTCTTAACTGTTATTGATTGCTTGTAGCTCTTCAGCTACAGGCTGTGTGTAGACTCCTGTGATGTTCCCCAACCATGCTGGAATGTTTTAGGGCTCAGCCTCGTGTGGCTCTTGTGGTGGTAACCACAGTTGCTCAGGATTCGTGAGTACAATGGCCATGTTATGTCCAGAAGACAGTGTTTCAGGGCAGTCCTCCAAGTGATCCCCCCCCCACCAAGGGGGGTAGAGCTTTTGACCTTCTTTTGGCTTGCTCTTCTATAGTGTTCCATGAGCCTCTGAGTGGGGAGTGGAAGAAATAATACAAATATCCCTTTTAGGTCTGAGCGCTCAATAGCCATGTATTCTCAGCTCTATCGCCAATTATGTGTCTCTGTATAAACTGTTACCCAAAGCAAAAAGAAACTTGAACAAGCTCGAAAGTAGCTCTAATCTATGGAAGTGAAGATAAATATTTAGAAGGTAGTTTGACAACATGAGCATTTAGCAAACAATAGAGAAATCCCTTCTGTGGAGCAGACCTCAAATTCCAACAGAAAGTAATTGACCCCCATAGCATTCTCATCACTAATGCACCAGTGGGCAACGGTGTCACACTTTTGATAAAGTTCTAACTTCTCTTAAATACATAATGCTTTCTGAACTCCATGATCCCTGACCAGTGCCAGGTAATAGCTTTGCTCCATTTAAGCCTTAAGAAAACACAATGTGACCCTTGCTTTCTGTAATCATTCCAGGTAAAGGATGTCTTTATGATTAGCAAATCGAGATAGAAACCATATGTGGTCCGATCCACCTCCCTATTGTCTGGCTTGACTGAGACTCCACAGCTGTGCCCCCATGAGCAGCTAAGCTTCCTGGGTTAAAAAAGACTCCATGGTCAAGGTCCAGCTTGAAGACTATCTTCTTTGTGAAGTCTCATCTACCTGGGTTCCTGATTCTCTTTCCTTATAACACTCACTACACACATCTGTATCTCACCAATCTAACAGTTATGATGAACTTATTTTTACTGCTGTTTATATGCTCACCTTTAATGTCACACTGAATACCTCAAGAAGGGTAACAATGGAAAGTTCTTCTTCCTCTTCTCTTTCTCTTCTCTTTCTTAGTTGTAGTTTCTTTGATTTTATGTTCCCCAAACTAGAATATTTATTGAATAATTTTTTGTATTTTCTGTTCCTCTTTCCCCCTTTCTTTGTTCAACTTTGTTTCTTCTTTGTTTCTTCTTTCTGCCTATTGTCTCTTTTTTCTTTCTTTCTTACTTTCAATCTTGTCTGTCACTGTTTCTCTGTCACACTGTCTTTCATCAGCCTTTTCATTTGTATGCAGTAGGCTTTTTCCTAATAAAGTACACGCATTATTTAATATCATATGTTGATTCATAATTGATTTCTCAACTAGATTTTAGGGTAAGCTAAAAACTATAGTAGTGTCCATAAGCTGTGGTACAATATTATTTTACATTGCTATAATAAAAAAATAATGTTTTATTATATTGGCTTGCTCTCAGACTTTGAGATCACTCTCTATTGTCTAGTTTAGGAACTAAACAAATGATTGAAATGATCATGGTTTATTTCAGCATTACTCATTTAGTCCAATCTATATAATTGTTATAGTGTGGTTTTGAAATTTTCCCCAGCTTTGTGAGTCTTGATTGGCTACTCTCGGGAAGTAATGGGATAATGAGGGCTCTTACTTCATCAATGGATTAGTCCATTTATAAGTTAATACTTTGGTAGACTGTGGGGACATAGCAGGAACATAGGAGCTGGGACCTAGTTGGAAAGATAAGATCTTTGCAAGAGTGTCTATGACATCTTTCCCCATTAAGTTGTTCCCTCAGTTATTGTGTCAAAGCTACCATATCAAAAAATGTTTTTGTCTGCCTTTCTTCTATTCATAATTTGTATCTGAAGATGGATTATTAACTAGATCAGTGGCATGTTTAAGGTGAATTCATTAAGCAATAAGTGGGTTTATGAGTTCAGAGAACTGAAAAGTCCAGAATGTCTAGTTTCTGGAGCAGCTTGATGGAAAGTTTTTTGATTCTGTTATTAGCCTCTGCATGAGTTTCATATTCTATCTGTACTTGGTTCAGTTCTACTGTTCTGTCCTAGTGGTTGTTAGACAGTTGCAGCACTACCATGATATCTAACTTTCAACTTCCACGTCAATGAAAGAAATCAAGCATCATTTGAGAAGATCCATAAAGTAATCAAATTCTCTTTAATGCTAAAGTGGCCAGACTTTATATTTTATATAACTAGAAAGTAGGATTGGTCACAACTGCACTCCTAGAATAGTTGTGAAACCAATTTCATGTTATGCATATGGACAAAAAGGCAGGCAATGGGTACTCCTAGTGAACAAAGAGTCTTGTGATCAGAGATCGGATATTACTTTCATGTGACATAACCAACCACTATCCATTGAAGACTTCCCGACTGATACAAAGCCACTGTAGTACATAAGAAACTCACTCTGGAGCTATGCAGGAAGAGGCAGATATCCACAGAAACTAATGTTAGAAAAGATAGCCACAGGCTGTTGATTGGGAAAGAATTGTTTGTATTAGGAGGTCCTTAACGGATAGAGAAACATAATTTTCCTATATGAACTATATATAAAAATAGTAAAAGCATAACCCTACACCTTCAAGACCAATCAGTGGTTTTCCTTACAAGGTTATCTCCTTGCTGAGAGCAACAGCATTTATTTAACTCGGTAATTGTAGATATAGTTTATATAGTACATGATACTATACCTCACACCTGAAATTTGCTGAGAGAACACATCACCAAGCATACAAAGAAGGCAATTTGTAGCACAATAAATAAAAAACTCAGAGACAGATACTGGAGTTCAAGCTTCAAGCTGAAAATCAGAGAAGCAAAGCAGCCAAGCCAGTGGATCTTACCTCTACCCAGCTGAAATGGCAATCCTGTCTCCATGAATCCTCAGAGGCAAAAGCTCTCAGTTCCTGTCTCCTGCCTGCCTTTTATTCCTTTCTCCACTCAGTCATGTCACTCCTGTCTCCCCCTCCCTAGGCCTGTGATCCCAAGTGCTGAGATCACTTTTGTGTGAAGGGCTTCTTTTAGGACTGGATCAATTTCGTGTAGTCAGTGTGGCCTTGAACTAACAAGAGATCCATCTACCTCTGAACCCTGAGTACTGGGATTAAAGGTGTCACCACCGCCTAGCTCTATGGCTTCCAGGCTTTAAGATGTGTATCAGCACTGCCTGATCTCTATAGCTTGAGGCTGACCTTGCTTTCTGAATCCTCAGGCAAGCTTTAATAAATCATACATAATATGTCACCACAGTAATTATGTGAAGTGAAAGTGAGAGTTGTGTTAGGTAGAGGCCAGCCTGGTCTACAGAGTGAGTTCTATGACAACTCAGGGGCCAAAGCTACACAAAGAAGCCTTGTCTTGAAATGAGAGAGAAGGAGGGAGAAAGAGGGAGAAAGATGTTAGCTAACTTGTTAATGGTAATCATTTCACAGTATGTATGCCAAGCCATCATGCTATACACCCTTAAATGTATACAATCTTCTTAATTATTTTTTTATAATTATGGGGATTGAGCCCATAACCTTGTGTGCACTATGTAAGTCTTCTACCATTGAGCTAAACCCCTAACTGATAATTTTATTTTTTCATTATTTCTCAATAAGGCTTGAAAATGACCCCCAAACTCTGAAATATTATTTATTGTAATAGATACTCTAAGTAGGTATCATTCTGTTAGAAATACAGCATAGCTGTCTTTTATCCCTCAACATTTCAGTACAGTGAGGAACACATTGCTTAAAAACCATTCAGTTGTTATACAACAGTGAGAACTAGCTAATTTGGAGAGCTGAGGGCCAGAGGTTAGGAGAAGTTTGGTGGAAGAAGTAATATTTAGCCTGAGGTAAGGACTATGAGCAGCCATGGGTGGTGTAGGTCTAACCAGGAGAGAGAAAAATCACACAGTAACTTAAACAGGACCCACACAATATAAAAATAATCATCAAGCTAATACTCACTTATAGTGAGCATAAGAACTCTACAGGGTGACATAGAGCTGTCCTATGAAAGGACAATCTTGTAAGGAAGGTCTGACCATTGGAAGAGACTCAGCTTCAGGTCCCAAGTACTTGCTGGGATGCTTATCCAAATTGGTTCTATGTCTCTGTGCAATTTGGAACAACACTCTAGCGAAGAGAGTTCTATTTCTATGTGGCTATCCAGAGAAAATAGGGTCACTGCTGTAATACAGAGGACTCCCTCTTTAGGATCCTCTAGAACTTATATGGTGACTCAAGTTAACATGGCTCCTAGTCAGTCTAGGGAAGAGGAGAGGGTGGAGTTGAAGGAAGAGTACAGGGACTAGTGACCTTGGGCAGCAAACAGGCCCAGATGATCTGCTGCTCTGGTCAAGAAATGAAGAAAAGGGGTTGGAGGCTGAGAGATGTCCCAGCTATTAAGAGCGTTTGCTGTTTTTGCAGAGGATTTAGTTTCAGCTCCCATAACCCACATGACAGCTCATAACCACTTATAACTCCAGTTTCACGAGATTGTGTGTCCCCTGGCCTTTGAGGGTGCTTGGATACACATGATGCACAAAAACTCACACTGAAAACAATAAAACATAAATAAGTAAATATTTTCTTAAGTGTAGAAAATACATGATAACCAAATGCTAACAGATATACTGTACAGTGCTGCCCCTGGCTCCAGTGAAAACTATGCTGGCAAGTAACAGAGAAAACTAAAGTTATGCTCTTAAGGAGTCTGGCAAATGAGATCTAAAAGGAAGACTCTCTTCTTGTCATCGTCTCTCAGTCAAACAACCTCGATGGATAAAAATTAGGATCATTCCAATTACCAAGGGGAAAAAACTCTAAAGGGCCCTATGGTGGTTTGAAAGACAATGTCTTCCATAGTCCCATAGGAAGTGGGACTATTAGGAGGTGTGGCTTTGTTGCAGAAAGCAGTCACTGGGGGTGGGCTTTAAGGTTTCAGATGCTCAAGCCATGCTGGGTGTAGCAGGCTTTCCTACTGCCTGCAGATCAAGATGTAGAACTCTCAGCCACTTCTCCAACACCATGTCTGCCTATGCACCACCATGCTTTCCCCTCATGATAACAGTAGACTAAACCTCTGAAATGAAGTCAGCCCCAATTAAATGCTTTCCTTTATAAGAGTTGTCATGGTCATGGTGTCTCTTCACAGCAATAGAAACCCTAACTAACACAGGTCCTCAATCAGTTTTACAAATTAGGCAACGGACTCTGAATTTGAAGCCTAGAGACAATAAATGGACAATTGGCATAGGGCTAAGGCATGTCTCAAGCAAAAGAAACTGTGCATAGGAAGCACTTTGATAGGAAAGAAGGCCCATGTAGCCTGCTGAGCCTCATCCAAGGTGGCAGAGGAAAAAAAGGAAAGAAGCTGAAGGAACCCAAAAGAATGACTCAATCAGGTTTAAGGCAGAAATTTGTTGTTTTTCATAACCAAATAGTCCAGTAACAATATGAGATTTACACAAGGTTGTATTCTATAGCTCAAATATTAAGCAAAGAAAACAAATTTACCACTTTCTATCACTGTGCTTTCTACTTTTCATTTTTTTTAATTTTTTTAATTTAAATTTGAAACAACTTGTTTTACATGTCAGTCCCAGTTCCCCCACCCTCCTGTCCTCCCCAGTCACCCCCACCAACCCCCATCCCATCCCCTTTCTGATCCTCAGGGAGGGTGATGCCTTCCATGGGGAGTCTTCAAAGTCTGTCATATCAGTTGGAGCAGGGCCTAGGCCCTCCCCCATGTGTCTAGGCTGAGAGTGCATCCCTCTCTGTGGAATGGGCTCACAAAGTCCATCATATACTAGGGATAAATACTGAACCACTACCAGAGGCCCCATAAACTGCCCAGTCCTCCCAACTAACACCCACATTCGGGGAATCTGGCTCCATCCTGTGCTAGTTTTCCAGCTATCAGCTCCCCCTTGTTCAGGTCAGCTGATTCTGTGGATTCTCCAGCCTGGTCTTGACCCCTTTGCTCATCACTCCTCCCTCTCTGCAACTGGATTCCAGGAGTTAGGCTCAGTATTTAGCTGTGGGTGTCTGCTTCTGCTTCTATCAGCTACAAGATGAAGGCTCTAGGATGGCATATAAAGTGATCATCAATCTCATTATCAGGGAAGGGCATTAAGGTAGCTTCTCCACTGTTGCTTAGATTGTTAGCTGGGGTCAGCCTTGGAGATCTCTGGACATTTTCTTAGTACCAGATTTCTCTAAAACCTTTAATGACTCCCTCTATTATGGTATCTTTTCTTGCTGTCCTTTATTCTTTCCCTGACTCAATCTTCCTGCTCCCTCATGCCCACCTCTCCCCTCCTCTTCCTCCTAACTCCCTCTCCCCTCCCACCATGCTCCCAATTTATTTGGGAGATCTTGTCCCTTTCCCCTTCTCCAAGGGACCATGTCAGTCTTTCTTAGGTTTCTCCTTGTTATCTGGTGGTGGTGTGCATTGTAGGCTGGTGATCCCTTGTTTTATGTCTAAAATTCATATATGAGAGAGTACATACCATGTTTATCTTTTTGTGACTGGGTTACCTCACTCAGGATGATTTCTTCTAATTCCATCCATTTGCCTGCGAATTTCAAGGTTCCATTGTGTTCCTCTCCCCCCCCCTCCAACTGAGTAGTACTCCATCATGTAAATGAACCACATTATTTTCTCCTTCAGTTGAGAGGCATTTAGGTTGTTTCCAAGTTCCTGCTATTACAAATAATTCTACTATGAACATAGTTGAACAGATGTCCTTGTTGTATGAATGTGTGCCATTTGGGTATAAGCCTAAGAGTGGAATTACTGAATCTTGAGGTGGACTGATTCCCATTTTCCTGAGGAACCACCATACTGATTTCCAAAGTGGCTGTACGAGTTTGCACTCCCACCAGCATTGGAGGAGTATTCCCCTTTCTCCACATCTTCTCCATCATAAACCGTCTTTGCAGTTTCTGATTTTAGTCATTCTGACAGGAGTAAGATGATACCTCAGAGTTGTTTTGATTTGCATTTCCCTGATAGCTAAGGATGTTGAGCACTTTCTTAAGTATCTTTCAGACATTTTGGATTTCTCTATTGAGGACTCTCTATTTAGTTCTGTACCCCACTTTTTAATTGGATTATTTGGTATTTTGCTAAGATCATGTGTACTTTATGGTTTTAAAATAACCTTCAAGGTTCTGTGGTTTCCCTTTTCCATATGACACCTGCTAGGGACTTCCACCAATTCCATGTCCCTCACTAACACCAAGACCAGACAGAAGAAGGGAAGAGTAGAATGCTACTTTCACCTAAGATAATATCACTTCCCAGTTAGTGTAACTTTCTCAAGTGGTCTCATTCTAGGGATCAGAGGAATGGTATGTGATGCCGGTTGTCTCAAGCCTATCAGAGTCCTTCAGCAACTACTACTTTACATGGAAGGTGCTGAAGTCAACCATCCTCCTCAAAATCAGATGAGTGAAAGTTGTGTTATGCATTAAGAAGAGATAGACATCCATATCTGATTGGCCAGTGAATTGATTGGCTTTATCCAATGTGTGTGAGAATTCTCATAGTGCACTGTTCGTGTATCTTCACACCTTCATACTAGCTTGTGTGTAGACAACTGGAAGGAGAAAGCAGGTGAAAAGAGGCAAATTAGGAAGCCATTGAAATTATTCAAGTGGGAGGGGAAGTTGACCACAAGCTAGAAGACTGCGGGGTGGATTCAAGTTTTGAAGCTCAGCAGTATGTTGGTTATGGGTTCTCAGTTCTCACTGCCCAGAGCCAGAGGAAAGGACTCCAGAGGGATGGCCACTCCCTCTACTGACTTCTGATGAAGAGGGTGGGTATAAGGGACAATCATAACTTCAGGATGCTTTTGGACATGTAGGATGAGCATAGTATTTCTTTAAATTCATATCAATATTTAGGAATTATTCCAGCATCTCTAAATACTGATTGGAAACAATGAACTAAAAAAAAAAAAAAAAAAACCAGCACACATTATAAACCCTAAACCAAATTTGGATTACATTTGATTATTTCATATTATATTAAACAAACTCATATTAAGTGTGCTTTATTCTAACCTAACTGCCTTATCTCTGCAGTATCAATCATTTTGGTTCCAGAGCATCTTGTAGGTTTTGTGTCTGATGGAGACAGTCTCTTTAGGCATCAATATCATCATATATGCTTAGCTCCCTTGTATCACAGGCATGTTGAGGTGTCTTTCTCGCAGCTTTCTCATGCATTTAGTGGAGAAAGTCTTGCAATTCATGTAGCTTCATTGCTGTCTTGGAAGGGCATAGGGAGGAAAACAGGAAGAAGGGGGTTAGAAGTCACCAAGACTGAAGCAAGAGTGCCAGTGGGGCTTGGAATAAGAGCCAGAAACATGAGGAAGGGAACAGGGACATGCCTGCAATTTTTGCCCAGTACCCCATCAATGTTCACTTCTTAAAACTTCCTGTATAGAGAATTTTTCATACTTTTGGATCACAAAATTATGATTTTAGGTCTTTGGATCACATTTTTCTAATTTCTTCCCCAATTTTCATGGCATTTGAATCTGCTATCAACAGCCTTCTTTCAATCCTTGAACAAAATGTGTTTTGAAAAAAATTATTTAGAAATGAAATAAGGGTCAATAAGAGAGTTAACTTTAAGGAAGACTTACCTTGTTTTGCTATGAATAGCCTTATTATATAACTTGTTTTCCCATAAGCCACTGTAACACTTCCCTCTACAAAAACTTCTCAGTGAATTAATAGAAGGAAATTCATGGTCATAATGAGAGCATGCAAATTACATAATACTTCTTTGATACAAAAAGCTTTTGTGCAAGACCAAAAAACAGAATGAAAAAAAAAAAATGGCAAAACTGGAGACACAGGAAACAGGATGAGAGAGAGGGAGAGAGAAGATGAGGTCTCCCATTAACCATGTGTTTGCTAGATGTTTGTGAAAGCTGGAGCTAGCACCTGGCATAAGAATGCATTGTACCCAGTGTCTACTTGTGTTCTTTGTTAACTTCTTAGAATAGTGATGTCCTCAAGCATTTAAACAACGAATGCAACACATCAGAAGTTAAAATAACAGTAAATCAGCCAGCACAATCAGGACACTAATTAGAAGCAAAGACAAAACTAGAGTACTAGAGTATCAGGTTCTAGGGGTACAAGTCTCAATTCACAATTGCCAGCTGTTCTTGTGGAAGCCTAAAGGGTCACACACCAAGAAGCCGGACTGGTATCAGCATGACACTGTGTGGCACATGTGCTTGTGAAACTACCAGAGAGCCAAGAAGACCAGCACAGGGAAGCCTCAAAGAGCCTAAAGCTAATGAGGAACCCAGCTGTCTCTAGCGGCTGAGCTGAGGCCTGGAGTATGAGCCTGCTCACAGATACGTTTGCATTTGCACTAGTTGCTATGGTAACAGCTGCTACCTCCTACTAAGGTTATTAAATAAATCATTAGTCTCATTACTCTATTATATTCAATTTAATTCTATATTATACTCAAAACCCTTCCCAGCTTCAGAGGATGAGGCTTGGGAGTAGTGCAATTTTTTCCCTCCCTGTTCAGTAGATACTGCCTCTATCTTTCCTGAACTGTCAGCACCTGAGGTGACAGGAAACTGAAGAAGGAGGAAACTGATTTTTTCCAGTGGCTTGTCATCCCGTTAAGAAGGGTCTAATTGTTACAATATGATGATTTAGGTTCAGGTAGGAACAGATTTCCTACTTGGTTAATTGTTACTTACTAATTATGAGATATTCAAAATAGTAATATTATCTTCCAGAATTTGTCTTATCAATTGCCTGACTTCATGATCTAATATAACCTGAATTGCAGACAGACTAAAAGATCAACTACTGTGGCTTAAATATAATTTGTTATGTTTGAAACCCATGTGGAAATTTGGTTGCCATTATTTTGGCCCTGCTAAGACAGAGGCTAGAAAGATGGCTCTGTGGCTAGGAGATCTTCTTCCAGAGAACCCAGGTTTGAATCCAAACACCCACATGGCAGGTCAAGATTGTGTGTAACTCTAGTTCCAAGGAACCCCATATCCTTTTCTCTATTCTGAGGGGTTCTGCATGAATATTGCACCCAGACAGACTTGTAGGCAAAACACCAAAAAATCAAAAAAATGATTTTTTTAAAAGAAAGAAATGTTAAAATAGATCATTTCGTGCACTTGGGTTAATGCTTGTGGACTGAATTAGTGATTGCTAAAGTGGGTTATTACAAAACATTTTGATTTCCCAGCATGAGTTAATGATATGTTCTTGATATTCCCAACTTTTGGAACTGTGGGATAAAACAAGATTTTTCTTAAAAAATGACGCCGTTTCAGATATTTTCTCATAATAGCAGAAAACAGAGCAGGATGTTAACGTGGACAGTGCAGACATCTATATTTGGTGATGAGTCAATAATGTTGAAGTAGTAGAACTTTGATTGAAGAGAAAGGAAATCATGAGAATCTCCACCCAACTATACAAAATACTGTTCAATTTGCTGAATCAACAAGGCTGGCATTCTCTGGAAATTGGCACAAATGCAGGATCTTGAGTCTCACTGATGATTCTAATAAATATCAGTCTATGTGGCCTATGTTCTTACCAAGTACTCCAGATGCTTGATGGACACAGTCAAACTTGAAAGGCCCTAAAGAATAGGAGCTTAAGAACAATGTGTTCTACGCAGTAGCTTTATATCCTTTTTTTTTTTAAATGAACAATAGAGAAGCCTTTATCAGTTCCCTTATTAGTAACACATAAATTTATGAGGAAATTGAATTTAGAGAAGTTTATTGTTTAATTTCCTTGAAAATAAAGCATTCTATTTTTTAAAAAGTAGGAAAGTTGCCAATCAGATTTCCACTGTTTCCAAACTTTTTGTTATTGTTGTTGCTACCATGCAAGGATGTGTAGATGAAGTACTTTTCAGGTTGGGCCATTCAGAAACTCAGATGTCTCTGTAACTACCACAAAGAGAGAGTGGCTACTTCTTGATCTGACAGTAGTTCTTAGGGGTCATCCATGTGGTGTTGGGGAATATTATTTTAAGGTGTGTTACTTTTAAATGTTGCATTTGTTTAACTCTGTGAAGCTGTGTTACTGTACCTGTCTAAAACACCTGATGGTTGAGGCAGGAGAAAGGGGGGGGTAAGGCTGGCAGGCATGGAGTATAAATAGGAGGAGAAATCTGGAGAGAAGGGTTTGGGTAAACAAAAGGAAGGAATAGAGGAAATCAAAAAGGCTGAAAAACACTTAAGAAAGTGAGCAACATCCTTAGCTATCAAGGAAATGCCAACCAAAACAACTCTGAGATACCATGTTACTCCTCAGAATGGCTAAAATTAGAAACACCAATGACAACTTATGCTGGAGAGGATGTGGAGAAAGGAAAACACTCCTCCACTGCTGGTGGGAGAGCAAACTTGTACAGCTATTTTGGAGATCAGTATGGCAGTTCTTCTGGAAAATGGGAATCAGTCTACCACAAGGCCCAGCAATTCCACTCTTAGGCATATACCCAAATGATCCACCCAAATGACCTGTTCAACTATGTTCAAAGCAGCATTATTTGTAATAGCAAGAACCTGGAAGAAACCACCTAGATGCCCTCAACTGAAGAATGAATAAAGAAGATGTGGCACATTTACACAATGGAATACTATTCAGTGGGAAAAAAACCCAATGGAATCTTGATACTCAAAGGCAAATGGATGGAACTTAAAGAAACCATCCTGAATGAGATAACCCAGTGACAAAAAGAATAACATGGTATGTACTTGCTCATATATGAATTTGAGACATAGAGCAAAGGATCACCAGCCTATAATTCACACCACCAGAGAAACTAGACTACAAGGAGGAACCTAAGAGATTCATACAAGGTCCCTCACAGAAGGGGAAAGACATAAGATCTCCTGAGCATATTGGAGGCAATGAGTGGAGAAGAAAGCATGTGGGACTAGGAAGATTGAGTCAAGGGAGGAATTGATGTGTGTGTGTGTGTGTGTGTGTGTGTGTGTGTGTGTGTGTGTGTGTGGTGTGTGTGTGTGTGTGTGTGTGTGTGACAGAGATAGATAGAGAGAGAGAGAGAGAGAGAGAGAGAGAGAGAGAGAGAGAGAGAGAGAGAGGGGCCATAAAAGAGGGAGCCATTATAGGTTTGAAGAGAAAACTGACTCTAGAGAAACGTCCAGAGACCTACAAGGATGATCCCAACTAATAATCTGAGGAACACTGGAAAGGCTACCTTAAATGCCCTTCCCTGATAATGAGATTGACGACTAACTTATCCACCATCATAGCTCCCTCATCTAGTAGCAGATGGAAACAGACACCCACAGCTAAACACTGAGCCAAACTGGAATCCAGATGCAGAGAGGAAGGAGTGATAAGAAAATGGGGACAAGACCAGGCTACAGAAACCCACAGAGACAGCTGACCTGAACAATGAGGAGCTCATGGACCCACACACCGGTAGCTGGGAAACCAGCATCGGACTCACTCAGACCCCCTGAACATGGGTCTCAGTTAGAAGGCCTGGGCAGTCCAAGGGACCTCTGACAGTGGAACTAGAATGTATCCCTGGTTCACAAAAGGACTTTGGGAGCACATTCCCCATGGAGGGATATTCCCTTAACCTAGAGGCAGGAGGGAGGGCCTAGTCCCTACTCTAAATGACTTGACAGATTTTGTTGATCTCTCCTGGAAGGCATCACCCTCCCTGTGGAGTTGGGGGTGAGTGGGATGGAAGGGTCGTCAGTGGGAGGGAAGGAGGGAGGAAGAGGGAACTGGGATTGATATGTAAAATAAGAAAAATAAATAAGTAAATAAAATGGTAAAAGCCTGTAATTAAGATGAAGCACTCTGAATTTTTGTTAAAACTTGGTGCTTTATTTAATCAGCTATTTGGTTTTCCTATTGAGTGTATACTCTCCCTTTATTCTGATATGAGACAGGCTGACCTTTGAGATCAGTGTTCTGGCAGCTTCTTTCAAGGCTTTGCTTCATTTTCCTCTATTCTCCATCACAAAATATTACCACCTGTGATGCAGCAGTTTCTGTCTCTTCAGAGTTCTCATGTGTGAACCAGTCAAAAAGTTTGAGCCATTGCTCAGTGTGTTCTTGACTATGTCACAAAGAACTGCCTCCCACATTCTCTGTGTGTCCCTTTTCTCAAAAGTTGTTGGAGTTTATAGGAAATTCTAGGCAGAATTAGAGAAAATGAAATCTGAGTCTTCAGGTGGTCATTGTTAATAAGCTCATGAGCAACAAACTGAAGCCAACAATAATGAGATGCACAGTTTCAGTATTAACAAGATTTTATGACAACTTCAGATAAAACTACATAAATCCTATTGTTCTTTAAAACTCCAAAGGAATATATTTAGCATTGTGCTGTGAATGTAAAGAGGCAGGAAGCTCAGTTTGAATTGTGAGATTAGGTAATTTAATCAAATAGATGCTGTAATTGTGGCTTGAAATTTATCAAGGATATTAGATAGTTAAGCTCTCTAGATCATTTTACTTAAGACATGCAATTTGAAAGACCAGGCCAGCCTGGTCTACAGAGCTAGCTCCAGGATAGGCTCCACAGCATTATAGAGAAACCCTGTCTCAGGAAAAACAAAACAAAACAAACAACAACAACAAAAAACCCCATACAGTATCTACCATTCCATCTCTCCAGTCAAGAGCAACAAAGCACCAAGAGTTATTTAGTGCAGTGAGGAATGTGCAAGTGGGAAGCCCCAGCAGTTCCCGCTAATGGATGGGCATGTGAAATATTTGCTGTTAGATACAACTGAACCCTTCACAGGCACAGACAAGTTGAGGGGTTTCATGAAAGAACGAACAGCACTGTATTATGGGAAGAGAGGAAGAGAGCCTAAGCACACACACTGTACTGTCTTTAACCCAGGTTCCTGTTTCACAATGCCCTTTAGAAAAGCCATACCTATGGTCTCTCAAAGTGACTGGACAACCCATGAATCTTCTGCCTTGACCTCCTTCCTGCAACTTAGGAGCCACTGAATCCCTTGTGAAGCAGCCAAGAAGCCCTATCCACACTCCCGGAGTCTGGAGAAGCAGTTAGTTCTTCCTGCCCACCCACTTGTGTGGCCTGTTGACGCATTTAAGCAGACCACCTTAAACAACAGGACCAGCTGAGGCTAATAAAGGAAATTGTGAAGTTTGTAAACACTGATGGCCATCCCACCTTGGACTAATTCGGAGTCCTACTACTATATGGCCCTGAGACACTGATAGGCTAGGATATTTCCCACTTGCAGGTGGGTCTCTGGACCAATCAGATGCCAAGGTCATTCTTCTTCCATTGCCATGCCAGCTGCAGTTTGCTTAGCTGGCCCATCAAAACATCTTCACCCACAAGAAACCCACAGAAATGGATAACAATCTTGCACCTGTATCCACAAATGACAGTCCTACAGCTGCCAGCGAATCCATTACATCTAAAATAGTTACAGTTCAGCTCACAAACCCCACAATGGTCTGCAGCCTAGGCCACTGAGACAGCTGCAGACATTACCAGTACGGATGAAGAAACTACGGATTGTATTATGGTACCCAGCTGAAACTAATGCAAGGAACCCTACTCATCGATGCCTCAGATAGTGTTTCCAGAAGAACATGTTTTAGTATGAAAGCAACCCTCTGAAATTGGTGGAAAAAAAAAGAACTTAGCCATGAGATGTGAAAATATCAGCATTGGAATGTGAGAAGCATGAAGCAAAAAAAAAAAAAAAAAATGTTCTAAAGGAACACAGTAATTCTCTATCAACAGACCTGGAAAAAAGAAAATTGATAAACTGGCCAAAAAATGAAAAATTATTTTAAAGAAATTTGATGAAATACAAGATAAAACATATTTTAACTGTTATTAAAATAATTCATAATCTGAAAAGACATTCAGTAATAAATCATTTAGAAGATGGAAAGAGAGATACTGGAGATGAAAACTTCAAAGAAGCAGTTTGCTGTTGTGGCACACCCCTTTAGTCTTATAATTTAGGATGGGAAAACCAAGGTAGCCTTTGGATATGTAGCGAGGACAAGGCCAGACTGGACTACAGGAGCCCCTGCCAAACAAGCAAAAATGAAAGAACAAAAAAGAAAGCAAAGACAGAAAGGATTATTAAAAACAAACAAACACACAAACGGAAAACTTACAAACAGGTCTGAGAGCCCCAACAACAGACCTAGATCAAACAAAAAAAGGATCTTGTAAATGTTACAAAAGGTACTTTGAAATAATCCAGTCACATAAAGAAAGAAAATGAAGAATGTCTACAAAGGTTATGAGACATTGTTAAGTGGATGTTCACACTGTGGATGTCCCTGAAGGAGTTTAGAAAGGGGGAAATCATACAAAGCATATTTAATGGGAAAGTTCTATCAGTCAGTTTTGCAGCTGACTGGCTGGCTGCTACTATGCAAACTTTGGTTTGTGCCCCTTCTCAATGAAGACAGCAGAGTAGAAACGAACTGTGTTTTTTTCAGGCCCTATTAATCAGGCAGAAAACACTTAATTATGACTGAACATTAGGTTGAGGACTCAAGAAAGACTAGAGTATCCTCCTGGGAGGGAAGTAGTAGGCTCCCTGAATGAGTACAGGACATAATGAGACACCAGCTTCTCAGCACAAAGAGGTTTATTGCCCTGGAGGGGCAAGCATGGGGTGGGAGGGGGCTGCAAAGGTGGCAGCAGGAGCAGCAAGCATCAAACAAAGTGAGAGAGCAAGTGTTTCTGCAGGAGTGGGTTTTAAGGGGTAGGGGGTTTGTACTAGGGTGGGCTGGTAAGTCCTTATTGGACATATTAGTCAAATAATGAATTTGTTTGTTGGATCTCAGTGTTTCATCTCAGGAAATTCAGTGGCCAGTAAGGGAATGGACCTTGGGGGCTAGCTTAAAGAATGTAATCTGTTTAGTAGGGGAAGAGGGGTAAAAGGCAAAACATGTCACACCATGTCATACCACGTTTGTCATGATTGGGCCTGCCAGAGCCCTTCACCTCCTGTCCCCTTTCACCCCAAGTGTGTGAGCACAGACAAAATAGAGGAAGGTGGTCTCAAGAAGAAAAATGAGGGGGGAAATTAGAGAGAGAAAGAGACACAGAGAAAGAGAGCTACATGGGGCCTATGAGACAAGAGCTTAGAAAGGTCTTGTTACCAGGGAAACCGAAGTTCCTTCGTGGGATTTCATAGTCTGATTAATGCAAGACTTTAGAAACAGACTCAGAAGAAAGTTTACAGACAATTTTAGTTTAGGAGATATAAATATGGTACAGGTTAAGTAAAAATCCCAAAAGTTACCAGGAGGAAGATGGGAGGAAAGTCTTCCTTTTAAGCGAAGCATGGAATGGAACTAGAGATGCTTTTAAGAAAGGCAGAATCATTCCTGAGATGAATGGAAAGGGGCTGTTGACCTGAGAAAAGAGACCCAGCGCATCAGGTCCTGAGATGTGTGGGCTTTAATGACCCTGCATTTGTATCTCTTGGGGTGGGGTGGAGCATGCCCTGTTAGGTGATGATAGGTAAGCATTTCTAGTCTTCCTCTGCAAGCTGACTTCTTTCATGTTAATCTTCATGTAGCCTTTTCCAATTCCTAGTCCCCTTGACATCAACTCTATGTCTGCCTCTTTTCCTCCATTCTTTTCAAGACAAAATGGGGCAATGTACTTAAGTGATACACCATCACCAAACTATTCTGCCAGGGAAAGCAGAGAACATTCAGGAACATTACATCTCCCAACTCTGAGTATTCTCCTCCCCTCCACTCACAAGGCAATCACACTTCTGACAACCATTCCAATGTGAGAAGTGAACAGGACCTGACAGAGACTGACAGACACAACCATTTTCAGGCAAGAATGCTGTGTCATTATTAGAAAAGCAGCAGGGTCCTTGTGTCATTGTGTTCAAACACTCAACAACAAAGGCAAACAGAAGTGTGAGTGCACCCATGCTCCCAACACTTCAAATACTCCGAGTGTGTGGGAAATGTGGTCACCAGCACACTAGAGAGTAGGCTGTAGGAAAAGGAGGGCAAGATCCTGGCTGGCAACCCATGCTAAGGACCTGGGAACTAATGTGACTATTCTTCCGCAGGACCTAAACCAGCAGGAGAAACATTTTGGTCCAACCGGTTTTGAATTATATAAAGTCTAATAGCCATCTTTTATTTTTGTAGGGTCAGCTACGAAAAATACCTAAGGAGACAATACATATATCCTAACCAAGAAGAAATGTTGACTGATGTGTTTCATTCTACTTCATTTCATATTTCAAATTTTCTGAATTTTAACTTTTGTATTTTAATTGGCTTTCTAAAAAATTTTTCTGCTAGTACTTATCAGGCCTCTAGTTCATATATTTTTCTTCTAATACCTAATTTACTCCCCCATTTTCATTTCCCAATTACTTTATTTATTATTTCTTAATTATTAATAAGTGTGGCTTTAAAAATCCTTACATTTATGCTAATAGTGTTCACAAAGGTTTTCAAATTTATTGGAGGCATTGTTGAAACACAGAAATCTTCATTTTAATAACAAGCATGTTGTCAAGTTATTGTTTTTGCTACTGGTGCCTGTTTTCTCCCTCCTTAAAGGATACAGGGTGCCTAAACCCAAGGGAAGAGTCCATACAAGGAAGACTAGCATAAAATGAAACAAACAAGAAAAACAAATGGGAACCAGAGGACACACCCATACTGTTAGATACAACCAAATCAAGGAATGTGATAAAGAAATGAACAGAAATTTTCAAAAGATGAAATGCTAATGGTCATTAAATGTGAAAAAAATGTTCCTCTCCATTTGCCATCAGAGGGCCTAAAACTACACTGAGATTTTATCTAGGTCTAGTCATTAATAAAATGCATAAAAACAAATGTCAATGAGAGTATGAACAGAACAAGAGTTCTTATGTATTGTTGGTAGTCTAGACACTATACAAATCAGTCTGGAACTATAGAAATCAGTATGAAATTTTCTGAAAACACACACACACACACACACACACACACACACACACACACACAAATCCCTAAAAGTAGAACTACCATATGGTATACATGTACCACTCCTAAATAATGTCTTACATGAGTCCAATCTAACCCATCATAGAGATACTTGTGCATCAATATTTATTATACTACTAGTAGCAGGAGTTAAGGTATAGAACCAACTTAGATGTTTAAAATTAGAAAAGAATAAAGAAAATGTGGTATATGTAAACGATTTACATTTTTCCACTATTAAGAATGCAGTTGTGTCTTTTGCAAAAAGATGGCTATGACTTGAGACATATTACACAAATTAAGATGTCTCAGAAAGCTAAATACCATGAAATAGAGTTCCTAGATTTTATATATATATATATATATATATATATATATATATATTTATGCATGTGTATGATATGAAACTAGAAATGAACCTTGTTCCATGAACAAAGGGGACAAATGGGAGGATGAGATAGGGGAGGGGCAAGAGGTATAGAGGAGAATATGTTCAACACGAGTTAGCCACATTAAAAGTTGTGAATAATATGTAATATATACTTGTATGAAAATGCCCTTGTTTAATGGTATATCGTGTTAAATGATATACCATGCAACACTACACATACACACCATGTAACCCTTACATACAGTAAGACTTGTCTCAAATAAAACAAAACAGACAAACAAGGTAGAATGAAAAGAGATTAATTGGGTCATACCCCAAGCAAAGAAATGATAATTTTTAAGGATATCATAGTGCTTGCTATCTGGTTTAGTTGTTACAATACTGTAGCTCCTAAATAAATATACAAATTACTCTGTATTACTCATAGACACAAAATTCTCAGGTACCTTTTCATTTCTTCCTCAATGCAGAAACCAAATTTAATTGGCTGTTTTTGTTGCTGTTTTGTTTTGTTTTTCATTTAACTTGTTTAGACTGTAAGGAGTATGGATAGCATGGTGTTTCAATTTTTAGGTTGCAAAGAATCCTCCATTTTCTTCTTCATAGATAATAATTATTTTCCAAGAGTTCCTTGTGCTTTACATCTTTGTGACCATTGTTTTTCTTATTCTTTGGGTAATAGACATTCTAACAGGGATCAATGGAGTCTCAATACAGTGTGATCTTCCCCGACAGAGTAAAACAGTGAATGTTTTCTACAGATTTATTAGTCATTGTTTTTCTTATGTCAGGAAATGTCTATTCAGATCATCTGTTTATCTTTAATCAGTTTTGTTGTCATATATTTTGATTCCTTCATATATTCTAGTTATTAATCTGTCAGATGAAGTTCATGCCTGCAAACCTAGGCAAAAGCCTATTGTTCTGAAGGTCACACTGTATTGGAGGAACCTACTACTATTATTTTATTAAATGTTGTAAATGCTCATGTTGTCAAGCTGCCTTCTAAATATATTTGTTTCTATGGCGAGTGTAGTACTCTTCTCAGTCTTGGTCAGAGAAGCTACATTTTGCTGTGGACAGCAATTAAGGGAGAAACCCAAACTGATCAAAGTGCTGAGAATAAATGATATTTGAGTGCTGAGCCATTAATGTAAATTTTATATCCCATCTCTACCCAGCCTAAGGCACAGTGAGCTTATGAAAGATAGCATGGAAGAATGCCGGGGCTGGAGAATGATGAAAATTGTGAAATGCTGCCTTTTGGAAGGACATGGCCATTACACTCTTGAATTCATAGCAGCTGTGGTAACTTGTCTAAGACCAGCACAAGACCAAGCCAATTAGTATGGATCGTCAAACATAGATAGGACAGAGGCTTACAAAGCTCTTCTGTTAGTTAAGGAAGTGTTGGTAGTAGATGGTTGCTGGGGTATGGAGAACCATTTTTTCATTGGGAATGTGTTAGCTATAAGTAGATTGTTCATGCATCATTGGATGGCTCTATACTCTTGTGCATATAGAAAAGCATCAACTGGAGTCGAGAGAGAGAAGAGAGACAATAGACTTAAGATATTAGGGGACATGTTGGGGGTAGTCTGGGGAGATTAAAAAGGGGTTGGGGCTAGTTATAAATAAGATTATATATATATATATATATATATATAATATATAGTATATATATAATGTATATATAATGTACACACACACATATATATATATATATATATATGAGACTGGCAAAAAATACAAAGATAATTAATTAAAAAGATTAATTTAGAAGCAGTTCAGTCCCTAAACACTAATGTTGAAGCAGAACATACCACAGTTTGTTTAAATCCCATTACTAAGGTTCCACAGATAAGAAGGAATTAGACATGAGCCTCCATCCCTAATCCAGAAGTTTTCACCAACTGAAAAAAGCTCCCAAAGGGGAAAAAAGAAGACTAGTTTCCTCCAATGGAGTCTTACTGTGTTTACAAACCACACTTAAGGGAGACCCAATGCCCAGAAGTACATGGCCAATACAGAAGGACTCAAAGATATTGTTGGAGATATTTTATCCCATAATGCTTTGTTTGAGCATTTTTTCACCTAACTTGTCTTTTCATTATCACATGGTTTCCCATTTTGTATTTCTATGGGCATGTGCCTTTATCCCTCTGTATGTATATGTTTCTTGTTCCCCACCATCTCCACTTGTCTGTTTGATTTGTTTTATTCTGTTTTTTAATTAACCTGTTTGTTTTCTATGGAGAAAAGTGTAGCATAGAATTGGATAGGTGTTGAGGTTTGGAAGATCTGGGAGGTGATGAAGGAGGAGAAACCATGATCAGAATATACTGAATAAAAAAAAATCATTTTTAAAAAAGGCCATTGCTTTTAGAAAATTAATTCGAAAACTGGCTTTTACATCTTAAAAACATGAAAAAAAATATATTGTTGCAAACATAGAATGGGTGTGTTATAGAATAATGGGAAGGTGTTTGGTAGAGGACTTAGATGCCATCACATGGCATTCTTAGTCTTTGGATTTGTGGAAGCTAGCAATATGTTTATTAATTTAAAAAATATACTTACTAGTCATGAAGAGTTTAGGTCACAACAATGAGTTAGACATATCTATTAAGAGAGAGCCCAAGGTATTTGGTTCCCAATCTATACCCTTCTAGTTCCCTACAGTCATTGGCATTTTCATCGGTCAGGTTAACGCAAGTACAACTTTTTCTTTCCTGGGAACTTCAGTTCATAAATAAAACACACAGCCCTAAAGGAAGATTTAAGATGTTGATGAGAGATGATGCTTGAGTTGTGTGTTTGGGGAAGACTGCACTGTGTAAATGAGACCCTGAGTCCCCACTATGCAAGTAAACCCCAGTGCTCATGTGATGTAACATAAAAATCTCAACTCCCTCTGCTCTGGCCCACTTCCTCCTTTGAAAGTGTATCTTCTCTTATGAAGTCTGCTCCTGCACTGATGTGTGTCTGCTCAGCTCCTTGCTCAGGGACACAATTACCTGGAACCCCTTTGGAAATACTCCTGAACCCCAATATTCATCAATATCTACAGTATACACTGAAATTTTAACCCAAATCTGAGGTTATCACGCTCCAGCTGAATAGAAAACTAGGAGACAGAAATCAGGAGAAGTGTTCCCTGGGGAAAATCAATGAGTATTTTCTAGCACAAGCTTCCATCTTGAGGAGGAGGCCTCGGTGCAGTGTACAGTTTTTATGAAACATGAATGTGAAAGCATGGATGTGAAATACCAGCATTGAATAGGGTCTTGTTTTGTAATATTATATGAAGATGTGTTACATTTGTTTATGCTGTGGAATATTTGTTTAATGATGCAAAGATTTGTTGCATTCTTTCATGTTGCATTTGTTTAACTCTGTGAAGCTGTGTTACTGTGCCTGCCTAAAACACCTGACTGGTCTAATAAAGAGCTGAATGGCCAATAACTAGGCAGGAGAAAAGATAGGTGAGGCTGTCAGGCATAGAATAAATAGAAGGAGAAAAAGAGAAGAGGGAGGAACCAGAAAAGAGGGAGAAGGGGGGACATGAGGGGCCAGCTATGAAGCCACAGAACTGGCCACGGTAATAGGAAGGAAAGAAAGGTATATAGACTAGAGAGAGGTAAAAGCCCAGAGGCAAAAATAGAAGAGAAGTGGGTTAGTTTAAGGTAAGAAAAGATGGGTAGAAATAAGACAAGTGAAGGGTGGACATTCCTAAGTAAGAGTATGTCTCTGTGTATTTATTTGGGAGGTGGGTGGCAGACTCCCAAAGAGTGAAGACTAAAATAAACCAACTATAGGGTTCTTCTTATTTAGAGGGCCATCTTCTCTGCCACAGTAAAGAAAATAATAGTGACGGCTGAGGAGATAGAAACGGTCAAGCAGACAGTGACTTTGAAAACAAACAGTTTTAGCTCTTATCTTTGGTCAAGAATGCCACGATTGTTCCCACTAGAATTTCTGATTCATGTCTAGCTCAGATGCTATCCTGACCAGAAGTGAGACATGCCAGAAATATTCTTACCAGAAACCCCAATTCAGCCACCGGATGGCAGTACTCATGTACACCGCATGGATGGGCCAGCTGGACTAGCCTGTTGTTTTGGGTGGTTTGAAGGAGTTCCCTGCCATGGACTCAAGTATTTTGACTATCTACTTCCCAGTTGGTAGCACTGTTTCAGGAAGTGGAGTGGGTTTGCTGGAGGAGACATATCACTGGTAGTGGCCTTCAAGAGTTCATAGCCTCATTCTGCATCTGGTCCACTCTCTTTGCTTCATGCTTGCAGTTGAAGATGTCTATCTCTCGGTTCCTGATGCATGTCTGTCACTGGCTACTATGTTTTCCCCCTGAAGCCATAAGCCAAAAATAACTCATAGGTTGCATCTGGTCATGATATTTTATCATAGCAGCAGAAAAATAACTATACAACTTATAATGTAGCTATATAAGTTATGATAAAATAGGGATACTAAACAGGAGTGTAGAAAATATATTACTGGTCAGTCTTGGACATTTTTAGAAAAGTTGTTCCTTCTATTCTTTGTTGTTGTTGTTGTTGTTTTAGTCAAAGACAAAATGATAGGAACGTAGACTTGAATACTGTGGTATGAGTGAATGACAATTACCCATGAGTGAGGTTTTTATTTATTTTACAAAAATAACTGTGGATTTGCAAGTTAGAAGAAATGTGGATCAAAGTATGCAATTTGAAAGTTTTCTTGGGCTTTCAGTATATTTCACTTTATTGTCTTTAATTCTATAGCTTAAATAATTTTTAAAGGTCTGAAAATCAAAATCTAGTACTGGTATTTTTAACAAACTCATAGAGTGGTGTGCATGGCATTCTGTATTGTTCATATAAAATAGAAATAACTTGATCATACTTATTAACAACCTTAGCTTCCTTTTACCAGATTTGATATCTAATCTGGAAAGGGCTTAAATTAGGTGAGTGTTAATGATGGTGAATAGTGTTCTGAAAATGAGCTAGCTCCACCCTGGGTGAGTATAGTTGTGAGTATATGTAATACAGGAGAGCCTCAACATAAAAGCTCTCTTGTTCAGAAATGAAAGCACTCATTCTGCTAACTTGTTTTTGGTTTAAAAATACTTAACCTTGGAAACACCACCTGCATCCGTTAGCAGCCTGTCATGTCTGCAAAGCCTTGCTTGCTCCCACGTGGTACCTGTTCTCTTTGAACACACATCTGTTACTCAGTTATTGGTTGCTGTGTTGGGATTGTTTGCTCGTGTATGTTTTTCTTTGGGCTTTGTGTCCTGTAGTAAGCGCTATATTTGTTTCACAGAATTTTGCTTCATTAACAAATGATGCATTTGGAGAATAAGCTTTTTATTTTTGCCTTCTTTTTTCAATTAGAAATACAATTCCACATTGATGAGCTACTTTACTGTTTTCTTTTTCATGTTTTTTTTTTCTCATCTATTTTGAGGAAGAATATTGTCATATTACCTCATTTCTCAAACATTGGAAGCCAAGATTCAATCTAACTTTTGGGAGATGTCAGGATGAGGGCTGCATTCAGGTGCAAATTCGGATCTTCTTGGTCCAAGCTTGGAAGAGCTGCAGTACTCCACTGCATTTAGTGTTTGCAGCGTAAACCCTTTTCCTGGGTTTAAAGCATCAAAAGGAAGGAGAACAAAGAATTATGCATTGCTTTTCCAGACCTGACAGTGGTTTCCCTTCACTAAGGACTGACTTCCAGACTTGTCCCTCCCACATTTCCTTCCTATTCACCTGCAAGTCTATCCCTTTTGTTTTCACTGTGGCAGATATCCTGAGACCCTAGCCTCACTTGTTCACAGGCTCATCCAATGAATAAGGCACCCTAGCCTAATGGGAGCATCTCCAGTGTCACTGCAGGGATGTGGCTGTTTTATTGTGAAGCTGCCAAGCCTAACTTTCAAAACAAGAGTCCTGTTGGCTGTCATCACTGCCAATACAAGGAAGGCCCTCTCTCTACTCCAGTATTCATATTAGAGCTCTCTATGTACTTGAGTTAACATTGCCTCTGTTCCCTCGGGTTTTTGTTTGTTTGTTTGTTTATTTGTTTGCAGCATTCCCAAGTCTCAACTTTGTTTCTTATTACTAAGTTTGGGAGCTGTGGGCTTTGCCCTTGTCTGAGTTGTGAAGTTATGTGCCAAGTCTGGTTGTGACAGGAAAGTCCACAAAAGAACAGCCTATTAGACAAAGTGGAAACTGAAGGAAGACTCTTAAAGGGAAGTGGATTTAAGAGTCAAGAAATTCAAAGAAAGAGCCCCTTCAAAGGTCATTATCGGGTGAGTTAGAGGGCAGCTCTGGAGAGTGCAAGGCAAGTCAGGAAGTGCCCACACAGATCATGCAAGAGTCCCTACACTACCCAGGCAGGCCTGAGATGGCCTCCCCTATTTTGTCTACAAGTCTAAAACTCTATTTCTAATTTCTTTATACTTTACTGAAGCCAACTTCATCCTCTGGGGATGTTTTTAAAAATTTCAAGCCAGGCTGGCAGTGGTGGTGAATGTCTTTAGTCTTTAGTCCCAGCACTGGGGCAGCAGAGGTAGTTTCAAGACAGGCTCTAAAGCTACACAGAGAAACCATGTCTCCAGAAACAAAACAAAACAAAACAAAACAAAAATTCAAGCCAGCCTGCATACTTCATTAAGGAAATTGAGGAAAATTACTCAGCACTCAGTTAAAAAGACATTTGGGACCACCGAGTAGTGCCACCAAAATTTGTATTTGATAATACTAATTAATATCTACCATACACCAACATCCCAGTGGCTATAGGCACTTTCCTTCTTTGCTGTCAATCCTGTTTCCCTGCTACATAGTGTTGAGGGGTTGTGTGTGTGTGTGTGTGTGTGTGTGTGTATTTTAAAATTTCTTATTCTTATTTGACCACTCTACAGGTGAAATTTACATCAGCCAGTATCAGAGTCTGATGTCCACCCTGCACTCTCCCACCCCTAACTCCCCCCCATTCCCCCACTCCCCACCCTGCCTCCAAGGGATATCATAGATTTTGTTAACTTGATACAAACCTAGACATACCTTGAAAGAGTCTTTCTTGTGGAGTTGCCTCCATCAGATTACCCTGTAGATATGTATATAGGGGAATTTCCTTGACTATGAATTGATGTAGCAGATGTAGGAAGGCCTAGTCCATTGAAAAGAGTACCATTCTTGGCTAGGTGGTTGTGGGCTGTAGAAGAAGGATAGCAGAGCAAGCCAGTAAGCAGCACTCCTCCATGGTCTTTGCTTTGAGCATCTGCCTGCAGTGTTTGTCTTGGTGATGTAAAGTATAAGATGAAATACCCCCACTCCAAGTTGATTTTGATCGTTTTATCACAGCAAGCAAAAAGCAAACTAGGATGCGAGGTTTCAGGTTCTTGTGTCCCCACATGAGAAATAGAGTGGGCACCTTTTTCTAACAGGAGCACGGGCAGTTTATTTAGAAGATATACTGAAGAGGGGAAGTGGTCAAAGAAAGAGAGAAGGTTTAGCAGCTACAAGTCCCCACTGCACAGAGAGTGGAGATCTTTGTGTTATTGTGGGTCTGTGGGTTCATTTGAGTAGTGAAGGCTTTGGAATGCATTTGCATAGCATCAGCTTTTTAAAAGCATCCTCTCTGGGTTACATGTAGTTCTATATACAACTGTGCATCACATGTCTCATTAGCTTCTTAAATTTCTATCAGTATTATAATGAATCATAAGTCAAACACTGGGTATCTCTGAGCTGGAGCCTGTGGTTGGTTTGGGCTGAGCAGAGAATTCCAGCCCTCTTCTTTACCAGCTTATTTTCTTCATGTGCTAATTTTGTAAGACTTTGGACAGGACTGTCCAGATCCCATTCTATGAGCTAGTCTGTCTCCACCATGAGCAGAAACAGAAACATCTCAAGGACTGTTAACAGGCTTTGCTTGGGTTTCAGATATAGCTTTTTGGTGTGTATTCACTGGACATAGCTATTTTATCAAGAGACAAAAATTAAGATCAGGACCATCATGTAAATAAAACTTTATAAATTATCAATATAAAATATAGTCTCAGTAATGATATTTAAAGAAAAAAGGAGACACTGTTAGATGAAACAGGATTTGGGATGTCAGTTTATTCCTATATTAGAGAGTTGTTCCAAAATGGAAACAGAAATCAGTAATGAAAAACTTAACCCATCAGAGAAGGTTTGAGTCACAAACAGATTAATACAAATCAAAATTTTACAAGGTGGAATATAGTTGATTAAATTTCTGATGAGGAAACGCTAGTAAGTTTTTCTTAGGGTCATATTTTAAAAAAGCAAAGGCAGATTAATTTAGTGGAGCTACACTGGGTGGAAGGCAAAAAAAGGTCATCTGGTGGCTCCCTGCACTCAAGTCCATCTTTTTCTAGTGTTTGGTTAGATACTTATTTCATCCATCCATCTGCTCCAGACATTAGAAAGAAGCTGTAAAAGGAGGCAATGGAACCCCAGACACTCCAGTTTTGGGGTTTTGAGATTTTCAAGAACAGAAATAAAATAGAGACAAAGGCCCAGGAGAAAATGTGATGAGTGAAAGGGACAAGCCCAAGTGCCATTCTTAGCCCCAGGGACAGCTCATTTCCCTTGACATATAAGTACTTGCTACCTCAGAGAAACTCCATGGAGAGCAGGATCCAATGGATGATGCTTCCCATAGTTATGGAAACACAGGGTACTGCTCTCAGTGGAGTGGTAAAATGTAAGGGATGATAGTCTACCCTCTGAGGGTGGATGGACCCTCCAATAATGTTGTCACTCAGGTGACTGCATATAACCACTGAGGTACCTTGGAGAACTCTTTGACACAGCATCTTAAAATATTGTTTTCAATACAGGGGTTTTGGTTTCGGCCTTATTGACACTTCAGCATGCCTTACTAAGTGAACTGGTATAGTAACAAGTATGGTAGACTTTTCCAAAAATCAAAGGAGTTGTGGTCAGCCCAGGCTTTGGAACTGCCGTCGCCTAAAAGTTAGGGTATGTTCTTAGAGCCACAGCTCACTTGCCTATCTACTGTAATAAGTAGGACACTTACAGCCTATGGTAGCTGTGACAGCTATGGCAATATTGTAGGTGAAATTACAAAATTGCTTGGCTACTTCTTTTCCATAATTAAAGATAAACCCATTTACACAGAAGTAGAGAAGGAATGGGCCACCCAATGAGTTTGGAATAACCAAAATGTCCAGTAGATTCAAGAGGAAGATAATAGTCTGTTTTCTAAGTAAAGGGGAAAATCTTTTAGAGGATTTATGACTCATGGTACCTCAAAAGACAGACATTACATGTTCTAGTTAATTGTACCTTTGGGACAAAGGATCATGATCCTAAATTCAGAAGGGTCTAACTGCCCTGTTTTTGAGATATGAAGCCTAAGCCAACACCTTTCCTCCATCCAGTACAAAGGATCGGCACATTCTGAGGAAATAACTGGCAGTTAAATTTTAATTAACTGCTATCCCTGTCAAGGGTATAAATATTTTCTGATGTTTGCTAGTAGTCCTCTCAGAATGGAAAGAAATCTACCTCTCAGGCCTACTCCAGCCAGGCTGAAAGAACTCAGGAACATATCTTCTAGAATAAAACTTCTCCCTTCTGTATGCATGCCCTCAAGTGTTTCCTAAGAATTGGATGACTTAAACCTAAAAACTGTTAAAAGACTTAGAAATTCTCTTTAAACAAGGGAAAAACACATATATTAACTTTATTGTTTTTGTCTTTTGTTTGTTTGTTTGTTTATTTTTAAGAGTTTTGCAGTAGAGCCCTGGCTGCCATTGAACTTGATCTGTAGACCAGGCTGGCCCCAAACTCAGATATCTGCTTGCCTCTGTCTCCCCAGTGCTGAGGTTAAAGCGTACACTATGCCCAGCTGTATATATTAATTTTTAATGCAAATAAGTTCTATTTAGGAGTCCATTGTAGGGAGCAGAGGAAGTAGAGTGATTGCATATGTATAATTGACATCCAAAGAGCCATGACAAGGTCTCCAAAGCTTCAGACCTATGGAAGAGTAGCAAGCCCTGCCCCCTTTCTTCTGGATAAAGAAGTCAAGATTGTTATTTATTTTAGTATTTACCTATGGCCTCTTTCCCTGTCTGTTTGTCTATTAGGATACTTATCTGTCTTCATAACCTCAAACTAAGTTCCTATTAATTTATTCCATCATTAGATTTTCTTCTTGGAATTGTTCTGTTTTGTTTTGCTATATTCTCAGCATGGAGATATCACTCTGTTTTTCCAGTCCACAGGCTTTCACACCAGAAATAAAGTTAAAACATTGAGGACAACTATATTACCAGATCCCATGGCCTTAGACATGCTTTCCGCAGTGCAAGGGGAACCCTGCTTAATCCTTAATGAGAGATTCTGACTTGGTGTTTTGTCTTGGTTTGAAACAGGGTTTCACTATGTAGATTAGGTGGGTCTCTGACTACAGAGATCTACTTGTTTCTGACTCCACGGAGTTAGGATTAAAGGCATGTGCCACCATGCCCAGCAGAATTCAGTTTCGTAGGTAAGTGGATCTGAACAAGTTCAACCTAGTACAATAAATTAATTAACTAAGCATCTCACCAGATTGCACTCTGAGAATACATAGTCATGGCCCTGGCACTTGATCTTTGGGGTGCCATTTGCTGCCATAATCAAATTGTTCTTGTTCAGACCTGGTATTTTTAACCTCCTTGTAAAATCTGTGTCTTATAGAATATGACCTGCCAGAATCTTTTACAAAGATTTGTGGCAGCAACTATGGTGAAACTTGGAAGGGAGATGAACTGGTCAGCCCAGGTGGCCAAGCCAGGTGTCCAGATGCCTCCTCTTGGTTTCAATCTCATCATCACACACAGCCTATAGCAGAGATGCTCCTTTAGGAGATAACAAACAGGGACCAGACCTGTCTTCTCTCATGTCCTGACCTCTGGCAAGGATATTTTCAGAACTGCTATTTTGGGAACCCTGTCCTACCCCTACCCCACACCTTTTGTTGTTATCACATCAGAATCTAAAAACCTGAAGCAAATTATCTGAACTGTTTTGTTTTTCTTTTATTGTTATCCCTTTGGTCTATGTTCCACTGGGGCCCAGTCAAGAGAAACACGAAGACTGTTCCTTATGCAGCTTTACAGTAGATGTGGCTTTGACACAAGGGATAAGCAACATCTATGGAGTAGAATTCTTGCTGCTTTCTGTTGTGATGAAGACTATAGTCAACAGCAAACTGGGGAAGAGAGGGTTTGTTACATCTTACAGGATAGAATCTGTCAGCAAGGAAGTCAGGGCAACAACTCAAAGTCTGTAGGTAGGAACTGCAACAAAAAGCATACAGGCCCTTACTGGCTTGCTTTTCATGGCTTTTCAGTGTGCTTTCTTATGCATTCAGAAGCATCTGCCCAGAGGTGGCTTGCCCACAGTGGGTTTGACCCTTCAACAACTGCCATTAATGCAGAAAATACAGACGTGTCCACAGGCCAATATGATGGAAACCATGCCTCAACAGAGGGTCTCTCTTTCCAAGGGGTGTAGTGTTTGATGACAGAACAAATGCATGTCTTATTGTCAGAACTCATTGTTGTTATTTTTAGAAGCATTCTGTTATTTCTGTAAAGTTAGAAAAGAACGGAAGTGAGCCACAGAGCTGGCTCAGCCTCTGCAAAAGCAAACACTAGTAAAAGCCTCATTTGTTTTCTAAACTTTGACCATCAGAGTCACTTCTGGTAAAAGATGTCTGGAAGGCCAGTTGCTTTCATTTTGTGTGTTTGCGTGTTTTTGAAATTATTTCTTGCTGAAAGTGGGAGGCACTGGGGAATGCTTTTCAGCTGCCTCTTGCATACTTTGCCTGTTATGGAATTTTGGCTTCTGTCTAAGGATTCTCATTTATTCTTCACACTCCAAGATCCTACCCACTAGCATCCTCTCTCTTACTGGACATCTCCTTGTCAGACTCTGGTTTTGGTACTGATATCATTTTCATCAGAAAGATATTTGGAATAATTCTAAGCTGATGTCAGCTAAACTTTCTGTTTTTAAGTCTCATAGAAGCTTTTGTTTGCAGACAATAATACTTACAGTAGCTTACAGTGCTGTCCCTGACACCCAATTACAAGCTGGAAACTGCTTTTTAAAAAACTTTTAATATAGCTTTTGGGGAAAAATCTAGTAAAATTGATTTTTAAATCTAGAAAATCTTAGGTTGAAATCAAGCACAATTTCATACTTGTTTGATTAGCTTCTATATTTCACAGAATACACACAAAATTCTAGATCCATCCTGCAAATTTAGAATATTTCGTGCTTTATACAGTGTATGTATCAAAGAAGTGAATGCTGAAATGCAATAATTTCCTTGTTTTTGAAGAGTTCAACATGTTTAATACACTTGATTGATTCCACTAGGTAAACATCTCCAGCTGTAGTCTCAGTATTGTTATAATAATGGATTTCCTCAAGGGCTCAAACAGCTAATAAAGCAGTGTACAAAGACCAACAGGGAAACCTTATTGAAGCAGTCAATTTTACTAAGTTGGTAGCATTAAAGCTTGTAATCCATTGTGGTTCCCATGTTTTAGCATTTTAAAACCTGAATTCCCAAATCCAGTAAATGAGATTACCTTACATACTTAGAATTCATGACAAACACAAAAAGGGGAAAATTCCCAGTTCTTCCCCCAAAGTCATTTGTGGTGTTAGCTCTTAAATATCATCAATACAAAATCTGCAAGGGAAATATAATGCACTTAAAACTCATAATTGATAAAAATGAAAACTAGACAAAGCAATAATGTTGTATTAATTTTGTTTCTATGTGCTTCTTTTATTTATTTTTATACAGTCTTGTGCTTGCAAGGATGGTTACTTGTAACTAGGTTGAACAGTATCACCTATGTGCCATTTATGTTACAAGGACAAAACCATGTTGGATCAGGAAGCCATGCTTTCTAGCATGCTTGGCTCTGCCTTAATTACATCTGTAATGACTATATTCAAATAAGATATCATTCTGTATACCTGGACACCTCTTATTTTGGGGTACCCAATTTCATCCCAGAGGTAGAATCTGAGTAGTGTTGGGCAGACTTTTCAAGCTGGGCCCTTTCTAGACTAACTGGAAAATCCCTTGTTATGGAGGACTGTTCAGGGTACATTGGGATGCTTACCAGCCCCCCTAACCTCTTCCAGCAAGATGTTAGTCACACTCTGTAAACTGTGCTAACTGTAACTATCTCCAGACAATTTTCAAAAATACAAGTATCTTTTGGTATAATTGGAGAAAAATAAGAGTCAGTTGAGAATACCAGATAACAAATAAAGGGAGAATTAATAGGATTATTCATGTTCAGTCTGATATAAGCAGACATAGAGCTTGCCACAGATAACATCTTTACAGAAAAAGAGAGAATGACTGGGGCAAGGTAGATGGACGATGAGGAGGAGTTAGTAAATCATTGATTTATTTGAGATCCAAAGAAGGGGCTTTCCATGGAATAGGAAAGGAAAGCACCTTCTAGGGTCAAGGAGGAGAGAACTACACCCCTATGCCAGCAGTCAACCTGTGAAACAGGAAAAGAAAGTGGTTGCAGTGACTACTGTCATGCAGTGGCACCAGAAACTGGCAGTACCACAGAAAGGAAACTCTAGAAAGCAAATCGAGTACCCATCGGGGCTACATGAGCTGGATATGAATTCCAAGAGGAGAATTAAAAGGTGTAATCCTTAAAGAATGGTGGAAGCCAGGGTCACAAAAGCGTTAACAGCGATTTATATAAAGATTAGTGTCTAGACTAGTAAGATGCCCTAGAAGTCAGTGCTGGTTTCTTACAATGACTGACATATGGTAATGATATAAAGGTTGTATGATTTTGTTGCTGTTTTGAAACAGTCTCATATTTCTTAAAGATTATTTTTAGACATGGTCTTTTATTTTTGCCAGAGTATATAAAAAATGAGTGTTAAGACTTTTGAATCTGACCTATCTGGGTATGAACTACAGTTTTGTTACTGTCTGAGTCAGGTTTGTGTTCCTATCATGAAATGATTGTGGCTGTGTACTTTTAAAAGGAAAGAGATTTATTTGACTCATGAGAATAGTTTCTATACACCTAAAAAAGCACAGCATTGGGCAATTCCCTCCCTCTCCTGGTTGCACTATAGCACGGTGACACAGAAATGGGAATTCCATATGCATATGGGGAGATGACCTACTTTTTAATGTTCTGGTTTGGTGAGGTAGCACTAGTTTGTTCTGAAAGGAGTGCTCATGACCTCATTATCTTCTAGTAGATTCAATCTCAGAAATGACTACTTCAGTCTCTCCATACTGCAGATGATACTTAAGGTGATAGTTGGTTACTAGGATGGCTTACAATCCATAGAGGCTGAGTAGTCCAACAGTAGTCATCTGATGCTGGAGAGGCAGAGAACATGGTAACAGCTCATTCCACAATTGAAAGATGCCTCCCATTTTGGAGGAAGGTCTTCTTCCTTCATTTAATTCTTCCTGGAAGTGCCCTCAAAGACACACCTGGAAGTGTGTCTCTTAGTGGATTCCACATCAAGATTAGTCATCAGGCCTGAGCTTCTAATTTTATGTCCAACTTAATGTACAATGTCTTCATTCAAACCAATAGCCCCAAAATCTTAGCTTATCCCACAATCATTAAGTTTCTAAATTAAAAATCTCTTCTGGAACTCAAACTCTTTCCAGCCACGAAGCCATCTAAAACAAAACAACATAAGTCAAAAAAAAAAAAAAAAAACAAAAAAAAACCCTAGCAAAACACAATTAAAAACCAAGCAAAATGCATCCTTGCAAATAAAATAGTGGAGCAGGATCAGTGTAAATACATATATACCCAGAGAAAGAAGTCACAGTTCTCCAAAGGTTCAAAACTTAGCAGAACAAACATTGAGTCTCAATGGTATAGCACAGACAATACACAGACACTGGGACTAGCGGTTGTCTCTGAAGCTGCAGGCCTCATGGCTTCCATTGCCTTGCAGTTCACCTGACTGTTGTGTTGTCTTTGCACACTGATACCATTAGCTCTCCCCTGTTGGTATGGCAGTGTGGTGGCTTTGCTGTACCACAGTACTGCCTGGCAAACAGGCTGCAAGAGTCCCATTGGGGCCCTTTCCAACAACATTTCTTCCTCCACCACAAGCCTCTGCCTGTCTTTTCAGGGGTTCTTTGTTTGAAATCTTGGTGGAACTCGCCAGAACCCCACCTCTACCACTCTTCCACTACTTTTATTTATTTTAATTTTTTTTTTAATTTTTGCAAACTAGAGAATAGACTTTGTGCCAGTCTCTGTTTGGCTTCCTCTAGAGTGGTAGCCTGAGATACCGGGGCCCTCTTCCACATCAGGAAAGGCCCAGAGCAGTGTGCTACAAAGAACAGAGTTAAGTCCTGAGGTGACCTTGCTCAGGAAGCCTAGAAATCACACCAGGCCCATTTCTTGAACCCACACTACCTCAAAAGTGGATTTATAATTGGAGAGATGGCCTTGCAGATTTTTGCCATGATCTTGACATCTTTTCCCAATTGACAGGATGTACAACACCTGTCTCCTTTGGGTCTGTGTTAATCTTTAGCAAGCAACTGCTGGGCCATGCCTTATGTATTTCTTCTCTGTCTTTCCCTGGCCAAATTTCCTCTCAAATTTCCCATCTCCTTTTCTCTTTTAAATAATCTCTATCATCAAATCAAATAAAAAAATGCTTTATGCTATGGATTCTTTGTATTTTGTGTAAAAGTGGTTTTTCCTAGACATCCCTTAGTTTATAGTAAAGCCTGGTTCTTTTCAATAATGTGGTGGAATGGGGTGGGATTTATTCTAATTTCCAAGAGGATCATATTCATTTTCATCTTCTCATTTCATCAATTATTTACTTACTACCCGTTTTCTATCAGTGTTCTGGTCACAAACACTCAAGCAATGTCAAAATTTTTCTAGCCCCCATTCTCTTCTCCTTGTTTTGTTGGATTCTGGAGTTTCGAAAATAAAGGGGACCAGACCACCAAAGTCAATTAACCAGAAGCAAAATTCATTCCAAATTCTTTGAGGTACCAAAACTTCTAGCTAGCTAGGGTCACAGGTAGGGTCTGGGCCTCTGACATTGTGACACTGGGAAGAGGCCATAAGCCTCTTTGTTATGAAAAAACAAAGCAAAACAAAACAAAATCCCAAAGCAACAACAACAAAAAACTATAAGCCAGGTGGTGAGTCAAAGGAATTTTGGAATTTTTATACTCTTGAGGCTAGGCCTTGAGTCACAGTACATTCAGAGATCTACTTTGGATTACAGGGTGTTAGTTAAAGATGTTTATAAAAGCCTGCACCTATCTTGACACAGCTGTGAGTCTGCCCTAATTCTTAACTGACCACTTTTCCCAGAACTGAGAAGAATGTAGGGCAAAGGGTGAAAGTTAAATGTCACTTTTTTGGAGCTGCTGTCAGCTCTAGTATTCCTGGAATATGTGTGTAAGCTATATAGGTTGGTATACAGTTTTTCACACCCCTGGGCTCTTCTGGTTTTTTTTTTTTTTTTTTTTTTTTTTCTGAGCTCTCACTAGATTCATCTTTCATGTTCTGTTTCTGGCCATGCACACATTTTCTAGTCTGCTCCCCACAACTACTCTCACCTCTCCTCAGGTCTTACATGTTTCCACAGATCTCTGTAATAATAATCCAACTTCCTGGTACCATTTTCTTATCTTAGTTAATTTTGTATGTTGATAAAATGAAATACTGAAGACTGGGTACTTTGTTGAAAACAGGAGTTTTACCTGGATTATAACACAGAAGAGCAGATGGTGCAAAAATTAAGGCAGCAGCCTGGTAAAGGGCATCCTAGTTGTGTTACAGCATAGCAGAGAAATGAGAAGAGAAACTCTATTTGAATAAGGGCCAATGTGTGTGAATGACCTCACTTTTACATGACATTTTGTAGGACTGCTTTAATTTGTTGTTTAATCTATTTATAAGGGTCAGACCTTCATGATCTAAATGTCTTCCAGTAGGCACAACCACTCAAAGGTTCTTCTGCCCAACCCCCAAGATGAGCACCAAGATTTCAGTGTACTAACTCTTGGGAGACAAGCCATGCCAAACTATTAACAACTAATGAAGAAGAAACCTAAACCTTGATCTTCAATTGCTTTCAGCCATCTCTGTTTGTCCATTAGTAGCAGTTCTCAAAAAGTGATTATGCCTACTTAATCCTTCAGTCACAGGAAGGTTTCTACACATTATCTTAACATTTTCTAGATGAAAAGATAAGTTAACATGTGACTATCATCCAAAATAGAAAAAAAAAGGCATGCAGATTTGAGTATTTAACTGTTCTTCACATGCTTGAACTACTAAAATATATACTGAAGTACCTGCCAAGTTGTGTAGATTTTAAATCATTCAGCTACATTTTAATTAAGCACCTTGTATTTTTTTCACATAACCAGAAGAGGAAATATGAATTAGAGAGGTCATGACTGAGGGCACATATTTGTGAGAAACTCACAAATCTGTACAAGTCCTTACTACGTTATATGACTCAGACGGTTTGTCTTCTCTAGTGTGTCTAACAGAAACAATCTAAGTTCATTTATGAGTCTTTATAGATTGGAGCAACTCCAGTCTACAAACATTTATCAAGTACTGTCTGTTTGCCTGATTCTGATGGCTACTGGAATAAACAGAAAAGAAAAAACAAGAAAAAGAAAAAAAACATATATAGATTTTTGTCTCGCTGGCTGCTGAGGGAAGACCACACAAATAAAACACAATGATATAAATCTGGAGATGTGCTAAGGTATGTTAGCCCAGGGAATCTGAAAAGGGTGGTTGAGAGGAGAGGATGCTTATCCTGTGCTTGAGCAGGGAGGACATGTGTAAACACAAAGCATCTGCTCCAAATGTTTACATCTTATAGGTAGGTAGTCATGTTGAGAATTTAGGTTATACAAATAATGCCTTGTCCCTTTGCACTGGAATTCAATCCATCTCATCTATCATACTTCCTGAATTTTAGGAAACAATGTTTTGTTTATATGGAATTGTTCCACTATTATTCTCTTAACTGTATCTTCCAAAATAATCCTCCAAGACGTGGTGGACTTGACTTCAACTATGAGAAGCTACATAAGTGTGCACATTCCAAGGGATGTTCATACTGATTGCGGAAGACCTGGGATGCTGGCCAGGCATCTTCATCATGTTTAATGTGCAAGGTTTCAGAATAGCTAAAGCTATACTCAAGCTGCTTGGTGGTGCTGGGAAGGGGAATAGACAAGGTCCAGAGGAGAAGAGGAAGAGCTGAGAGGAACATTGAAAGGATGGGCTGGACCTCAGCAGAAGCTTACTGGAAGAGGCAACACCTGCAATCCAGATGTTAACTGCTGTGGGTCAGAAGGTATAGATCCATCTTCTATGAGTAGCCAGGTAGGTAGCTAAAATGAAAGTCTTTCCTCCCACAGATAAAACAACAAATGTGGTGGACTCTGGCAAAGTGCAACTGCTGACTGCAGGAAGCCATGGGTTTGCTTGAGAGCTAGACACCTGAGCAGGCGTGACAGATTAGAATCACTTTCTTTTTCCCAAATCAGGGAAATGATGCTTTTAGAGGAAATTTCCAGATTTTATCCAACACTTTATATGACAAGCAAAACACACCTGTTAGTGGTGGTCACTGGTGACCAAATTCTGATGTCTGCTCAATTAATAAACTGTTTCCAGAATCCCATGGTCGAAAAAGAAAATGTCCTCATTGGAAGTATGTGCATTAATGTAGCAGAATCTACTTAATTTCAGTAAAGGGGACTAGTGCTTTTTACCTCTCTCTGGTGGGCTAACTCCAAGAAAATGACTCTGAACATCCTAGCTAGACACAGAGGCTTGGCTGTAAGACAGGAAGCAATCAAATCTATGAAGTGTGGTCTCCTTTTGCCCCATTACTCCTTTCTCAGCAGAGTTGGGAGAAGGAAGATTCTACAGCAAGGCTAAAGTTTAGTTACTATTTTGAGTCATAAATATTTTTATTTTCATTTGCTTCATAGGAACAATTGTTATTGTTTCTAATGTTGTTCCTAATAGATCTAACATGGATTATGACCCTGAGCCTGCTCCAGGTTTTTTACCTCCCCTGGACCCTTCCATTTGACAGATTATAGAACAAAGATGTGAGGGCAGAGGAGTCAGGGAAAGGGGTGAGAGATGAAACACTGTAAGGAAGTATGTTGTGCATGTACAAAAGCTTTTCCCACACATAAGCAGACACTGCCTGGCAGAACTCAAGAGAGTTGAATTGCATACCTTTTTCAGGTCTTCGCATCTTCCCTCCTTCCCTTTGTACAGCTCTATTTTTTTAAGGAGATGTGCAACTGAGTGTATTGAGTTGGGAAGGATTGAAGGGAGCAAAGCATTAGACTGCAGCTTGTGAGTCTGCTTGTAGAGGACTGCATGTATTTCACCAGAGCAAGGAAAGCCTTGTCAAAAATTCAGAGAGACAAGGCCAGGTCATATAAACACCATATGCAACAAAAGAGAGCCAGAGAGTGCATGTGACCTCTCTGAATGGCAATGAAACTATCTATCTATCTATCTATCTATCTATCTATCTATCTATCTATCTATCTATTTATTTTCTTATTTTACATATCGATCCCAGTTCCTTCTCCCTTCCTCCCATGCTCCCTGACCCCCCTTCCCATCCTATTCCCCACCCACTCCACAGGGAGGGTGATGCCTTCCAGGAGAGATCATCAAAATCTGCCAAGTCATTTGGAGTAAGGTCTGGGCCCTCCCTCCTGCCTCTAGGTTAATGGCTTATCCCTCCATGGGAAATGTGCTCCCAAAGTACTTTCGTGCACAAGGGATAAATCCTGGTTCCACTGTCAGAGGTCCCTTAGACTGCCCAGACCTTCAAACTAAGACCCATGTTCAGGGGCCTGAGTCGGTCCAATGCTGGTTTCCCAGCTGTCAGTCTGGGGGTCCATGAGCTCCCTCTTGTGCAGGTCAGCTGTCTTTGTGAGTTTCTGTAGCCTGCTCTTGACCCCTTTGCTTATCACTCCTCCCTCTTTGCTACTGGATTCCAGGAGTTCGGCTCAGTGTTTAGTTGTGAGTGTCTGCTTCTGTTTCCAACATCTACTAGATGAGGGAGCTATGATGTCACATAAGTTAGTTATCAATCTCACTATCAGGGAAAGGCATCTAAGGTAGCATCTCCACTGTTGCTCAGATTGTTAGTTGGGGTCATCCTTGTAGGTCTCTGGACATTTCTCTAGAGTCAGTTTTCTATTCAAACCTATAATAGCTCCCTCTATTATGGTATCTCTTTTATTGCTTTTATCTATCTGTTCTCTGACTCAGTCTTCCTGGTCCCATATGTTCTCCTCTCCTACCCTTGTCTTTCTTCTAGCTTCCTCTCCATGTGCTGCCTGTCCTCCCTGCTCCCAATATGCTCAGGAGATCTTGCCCCTTTTCCCTTCTGTGAGGAAGCTTGTGTAAATCTTTTAGGGTCCTCCTTGTATCCTAGTTTCTCTGGTAGTGTGAATTGTAGGCTGATCCTTTGCTTTATGTCTAAAATCCATATATGAGTGAGTACATACCATGTTCCTCTTTTTGTGACTGGGTTACCTCATTCAGGATGGTTTCTTCAAGTTCCATCCATTTGCCTGTGAATTTCAAGATTCCATTGACTTTTTCCGCTGAGTAGTATTCCATTCTGTAAATGTACCACATCTTCTTTATACATTCTTCAGTTGAGGGACATCTAGGTTGCTTCCAGGTTTTTGCTATTACAAATAACGTTGCTATGAACATAGTTGAATAGATGTCCTTGTTGCATGGGTGTGGGTCATTTGGGCATAGGCCTAAGAGTAGAATTGCCTGGTTCTGTGGTAAACTAATTCCCATTTTCCTGAGGAACCTCCATACCAATCTCCAAGAATGACTGTACACTGCCACCAGCAGTGAAGGAGTGTTTCCCTTTCTCCACATCCTCTCCTGCACAAGCTGTCTGTCATTGGTGTTTCTGATTTTAGCCATTCTGACAGGAGTAAGATGGTATCTCAGAGTTGTTTTGATTTACATTTCTCTGATAGCTAAGGATGTTGAGCCCTTTCTTAAATGTCTTTCAGCCATTTTTTTTTCTGTGAGACCTATACATCAGTTTAAATGAATATATCAAGTTACTTTAGTGCATTGTAAGCTAGTGTGAAGAAGCAACACAAACTCCCTCTATCACATAGGTCTTCTGTTGAATAACAGCCTCCCTTCCCTGTCCTGTTCCCGTCACCCACCTTATCCTTATGCCCCATGTTTCCTTCCTTTAGCCAGACCTAGTGGTGCACAGCTGTTCCCTCTGCAAATGCCAGTCTGACTACATGGAGTATTTGATAGCCATTCTGTATTTCATCACTGCTCCAAGTTGTGAAAATTTCCCAGAGCTCTTCTAAAGAAAAAAATCTTATCTTATTTTATATCATCATAACTAAGTAGAATACCTTGTTCATGTCTGCTAAAGCAAATAAACAAACAACCTATTTGTTGAGGTGGAGACTAAAGGCAGTTTTATTATGCTTCCTGATTCAATCTTAGAGTAGAAGCAGTTCTTTTTTTTTTTTTTTTTTGCATATTCTACCCTTCTTCAGCCTGCCCAGTTGGCTTTATCTATTCTCCCAGCTTCATTGAGCTCCAGAGAAATAGTTTTTGAAGGGGTGTTATAGTTTACATTTCAAATGTCTCCCAAAGGTTCAGGTTGTAAATGCTTGGTGCCCAGTTTGAGGTGCTGTTTTTGTGGCTGTGGAAACTATAGGAATAGGGACCTGGCCATGGCTATAGCCCACTAGGAATGAGCCCCAGATCATAGCCTCCCCTGGCCTCAGGCTAACTCTCTTCTTTATGGTCCACTGCCATGTGAAGAGTAGGCACCACACATTCCCAGCACCATGGATGGAGCCACTCAGGCACATCATCACCATGATGATGGGCTAAAGTGATTCTGAAACTGTGAGGCAAATTAAACTTTTCCTTCCTCCTTGATCCTTTCTCCCTCCTCCTCTTTCTTCTCCCAGCATTCTTTCTCTTCCTCCCTCCCTCCCTCCCTCCTTTCCTCCCTCCTTCCTTTTTTCCTTTCTTTTTTGAGACCGAGGAATGATATTTCTACATACCTATAGTAACTGTCAAATGTAATCTTACTCTATTATTCATTTACAAAATTGTAGTATGAACTATTGTTTAATAACTGAACTAAAATTCAGGTATTATTCCATGGAGAGATTCTGTGAAAGGTTTAAAGCAACAAAACCACAGCTTTCCAAATTGCAAAGACATTTAATTATTTCCATTGAGTAATATCTAATTTTGCCGGTTTACAACTGGTAAAGTTACTTAGCCTTGCTATGCCTCTCAAGTTTGCTATTGGTTGTAAGTCAAATTCTGGTTCCCTCTTACAGATTTGAAAGCATTAAATAACATGGTAAGTGAGCAGCAATCTACAATATGCCTGCTAAAGATGGCGGAGCCCCTAACACAAATTGGCTGCTTTTGTTATCAGCATAAGTTAATACTTTGCAATTTCTTCTTAGAGCCAATAAATCATGATCTAGATAATTTCATAGCTGGGTGAGGATTAGGTTAAGGAGCTCAGCTTGGCTATGCTAATATTGTCACTATGTCAGCTGATTTAAAGGTTAACCTTTGTCCTTTCTTTGCTAAGAAATGCCTGTCACCAAGTCTGCCAATGTGATTTCTGTGTTTGGGACTTTCGTGAGAAAACGCTAGAGCTACCTCTCCAAAATTGTCCTGTGACTTCAGCACATTCACTGAGGCATGCATGAGTACACACACGCACACACACAGACTAGATTAAGTTTTAGAAAGTAATATATTGTGAATATTGGAACCAAATAAAGAGTGATCCTTTTAATATCAAATGTGATAGTGAATACAATTTCATGAATTGGATATTGTTTTAAACTTGACAAAAGTTTTAAACTTGATCACAGTGACTTTTCTGCACAGTGAGATGTATAATGGATTTGACTTCTTTCTTTTGTATCTTGTATAACTTGTAATTTTTTATGATAATAATTTTTATTTAAATTTGAAACAAGCTTGTTTTACCCGTCAGTCCCAGTTCCATTTTCTTTCCTTCCTCTCCTGTCCCCCTCCAACCCCATCCCATCCTCTTTCTGCTCCCCAGGAAGGGTGAGGCCTTCCATGGGGAGTTTTCAAAGTCTGTCATATCATTTGGAGCAGGACCTAGGCCCTTCCCCATGTGTCTAGGTTGAGAGGCTATCCCTCTGTGTGGAATGGGCTCCCAAAGTCCATTAATACACTAGGGATTACATACTGATTCACTACCAGAGGCCCCATAGTCTGCCCAGTCCTCCTAACACCCACATTCAGGGAGTCTGTGTCGGTCCTGTGCTGGCTTCCTAGCTATCAGCCTGGTGTCCATGAGTTTCCCCTTTTCAGGTCAGCTGTTTCTGTGGGTTTCTCCAGCCTAGTATTGACCCCTTTTGCTCATTACTCTTCCCTCTCTTCAACTGGATTCCAGGAGTTTGGCTCAGTGTTTAGCTGTGGGTATCAGCTTTTGCTTCCTTAAGCTACTATATGAAGGCTCTAGGATGGCATATAAGGTAGTCATCAATCTCATTATCATGGCAGAGCATTAAATGTAGCCTCTCCACTATTGCTAAGATTGTTAGTTGGGGTCATCCTTGTAAGTCTCTGGACATTTCCTTACTGCCAGATTTCTCTTTAAACCCATAATGGCTCCCTCTATTATGGTATCTCTTTTCTTGCTCTCCTCTAATTTTTTTATCAATTCATTTTTTACATTTCAATCTCAGTTACCCCTCCCTCCTCTCCTTCCCCCACTTCCCACCACCACCCTACCTCCCATCTGCTCTTCAGAGAGGGTAAGGCCTCCCCTAGGTAGTCTAAAAAGTCTGTCCCATAATCTTGTTGAGGTAGGACCAAGGAACCTCCCTACCCACACACCCCTGTGTCTTGGCTGGACAAGGTATATTTCCATATAGAATGGACTCTACTAAGTCATTAGTGTTAGATCTCGGATTCATATATTGGCCCATTTGCACCATTGTCACCTATATTAAGGGAAACTAATTCAGTCTTATGCAGGTGGTTCCCTATTTGTCAGACCTGAGTCAGTGATGTCTCACTAGCTTGGAGCAGCTGATTCTATGGGTTTCCCCATCATGGTCTTGATTCCTTTGTTTATATTATCGCTCATCCCTCACTTCAATTGTATTCCAGGAGCTTGGCCCAATGCCTTGTAATTTTAGCCTTCTGTACATCATAGCATTTTTCAGGTGCTCAGAACAAAAAAAAAAAAAAAAGCAACTAGATTGGGTTTTGGATTCTCTCTAGTCAAATCAAGAAGGAAAACATGTTTTTATGGTTAGAATCAGAAAGGAGACTATCAGTTCCTTCAGGAAAGAAATGGTCCTTCTAGTGTTGCTTTTCAACATGGAGCTCTGAACACCATGGTTTCATGAGCACACTAACAGTGGCTAAAAATGATAAAAATATTTATTTTTGTTTTTTTTTCTTATTTTATATATGGATCCCAGTTCCCTCTTCCTCCTTTCCTCCCTCTCTCCCTCCCTCCCTCCCATGCCCCTGACCACCCTCCCATCCCATTCCCCCCACTCCAAATATTGTATAAAATTTCATTTAGCATACCAGACATTTAATATATTATGATTTATGTGAAACATAAAACAAATATGTTTAGACTCAGGTCCTAGATCCATGATAACTATGCTAGCCAGACATTTAAAATTATGAGTAGCTAACATACTTCTGCTCTCAAGCATGAACATTTTGCACAAGGGATACACAGTCTGCATTTGAACACATTATTTCATTAATTTCCACAGGTTGTCTCTCAACACATGCAGATAGGTTTATCTTATGTAATCTTAACTGCTGAAATTCTCTATTACAATGTTTTAATAACTTCTTCTCCTGTACATGATTCTCATGCTCAGCACACAGTGTGCCTCTTAAGTGACATTTTGTTCAAGGTTTGCCAACTGCTGGATATAAATTGCTCATTTGATCACTTATTCTAATACACAAACACATGGCATAACACAGTACAGAGAAATGCATGCCATCTCCTAACAACTGAATAAAAAACTATTCTTGTGTTTTTAGCATAAAATGCAATAATTGACAACTTTCTAATTGATGTTAGCACCTGTATTCTGTTCTTGAAAAATCAAAACCAAAATAGTCCCCGTGTTTGTCAATCACTTGTTTTCTTTCTCTTCATCTTTTGTCTGAGGTTGAAATGTTTCCTATGGGGAGTTTAGCCTTTAAAATTTGAGGACTATAAATAGAAACTCATTCAAGCCTGGCTTTATATATTTGCTTCGTGATTGGTTCTTTTGGCTTTTAATATAGTTTTTAATATTATTGTTAGTCTGCTGTCACTATACACTTGCCCTTGCCCAGCTAAAAATGCACTGGAGTATACTACTATGCATTCAAGGGGGGAAAATGCCCCTGAGAACAACCAAATGATTCTATCCAAGAGAAAAGTTATTCTCTGGATCTCAAGCCTATTGTGTTCTTTTTTCTGCCAAAACTGCTGGAAGTCAGTCAAAAAGCCAATAATAAGAATTGCTTTGAATCTTGTCTTAGGAAAACTTTGACTTAACTCCAAAGTTCTGGAGAGGATGTAGAGTAAGGAGAACACTCCTCCACTGCTGGTGGTAGTACAAACTTGTAGAACCACTTTGGAAATTAGTATGGTGGTTTCTCAGAACATTGGGAGTCGGTCTACCTCAAGACCCAGCAATACCACTCTTGGGCATATACCCAAAGGATGCACAATCATACCACAGGGACATTTGCTCACCTATATCCATAGCAACATTATTCATTATAGCCACAACCTGGAGCCAACCCTAGGTGCTGATCAACTGAAGAATGAATAAAAAAGGAATGTGATACATTTACATAATGGAATATTAACGAGTGGTTAAAAAAATGACATCTTGAAATTTGCAGACAAATGGATGGAACTAGAAAAACCATCCTGAGTGAGGTAAGCCAGACCCAGAAAGACAAGTAGTATGTACTCACTCATAAATGGATATTTATGTACTCACTCATATGTACTCACTCATAAAGCAAAGGATAACCAGGCTACAATCAACAATCCCAGAGAAGCCAGATAAAAAGGGGGATCCTAAGAGAGACACACATGGAGGGCTCCAGGAAGGGACAATAGTTAAAACCTCCTGAGTAAAGTGGGAGGGGTGTTAGAAGGGAGGGAATGGGAGATGGGAACTCAAGGGAGAAAGCAATAAAAGGGATATCTTGATAGAGGGAGCCATTATGAGGTTGGGGAGAAACACGGTGCTAGAGAAATTCTCAGGAATCCACAAGGATCACCCCAACTAAGACTCTTAACAATAGTGGAGAAGGTGCCTGAACATGCCTTCCCCTTTCATCATATTAGTGGCTATCCTAATTGTCATCACAAAATCTACATCTAGTTACTGATGGAAGCAGATGCAGTGATCCACAGTCAAGCACTGGGCTGAGCTCCTGGAGTTCAGTTGAAGGAGGGAGGAGGCATCATACCAACAAGACTGATCAAGAACATGATGGGGAAAACCACAAAGACAGCTGACCTGAGATGGTGGAGCTCATGGGCTATGGATTGACATCTGGAGAACCTGCATGGGACCAAACTAGGCCCTCTGAACGAGAGTAACAGTTATTTGGCAGTGTCACCAGGACCTATTCCTAGTGCATGAGCTGGCTTTTTGAAGCCCATTCCCTATGGTTGGATCCTTGTTCAGCCCTGACAGAAAGGAAAGAAGCTTGGTCCTGCTTCAACTTGGTATGCCAGACTTTGTTGACTCCCCAAGAAAGGCCTTGCCCCCTCTGAGGAGTGGATGAGGTGTGGGAAGTGGGGGAGAAGGAGAGGAATGGGCAAATGGGGTTGGTATGCAAAATGAAAAGAAAAATTCTTAAATAAGAAAGAAAAAACATAAATGAGGGAAATGGTTTTCTATCTGAGCTGGGGCAGTAGACCAGACTCTACCAGACCACTTAAGAATCATAACAACATTGCAGACATGTCCAGAATTCTGTGGTGTTTGAAGAACTTGGCCAGAGCAACTGGGTTTTAGCATGCCTCTGCAACTAGACCGAAAAAGGCATTGCTGCTCCCAGAAGAACTGAACTCCATTTTCTTGAGTTCCAAATTTATTTATTTATTTATTTACTTACTTACTTACTTACTTATTAGAAAAAACAAGCAAAGACTAACTCATCAGTGCTATATGTGATGTACACGAGATATTTTGACATTCATAAATGGGAATCTTGACTAACATGAATCAGAAAAATCTTAAGGCAACTTGGCCATCTCCTGATGGTGTTACATCTTGTTTAGTAATATGAGTCTGGAGAAAGAACCTTCAGGGTCAGTTGTGACATCCTATTAAATCATATGAAACACAGTGGTCATCATGGAAAAGTTCTTCTTGTTGAGACTTTAAAGTCACATGAGATGATGGTGGGTGTTAATGTCAGCTTGACAGGATTTAGAATCACCTGGACGATGGCCTGTGAGTGTTGTTACTTTTGGGTTAATTTTTGTGGAAAACCCCATCTTCACAGGAGTCAAGACCGTTCCCCAGGCAGGGATCCAGGACTGTGTAAAGTGGACAAATTGAAGTGTGTGTTCTGCTTCATGGTGCAACATATCCAGCTCCCTGTAGCTCCTATCTCTGTGACCTCCCCACCAACTCCCCCCCACAGAGAGAGAGAGAGAGAGAGAGAGAGAGAGAGAGAGAGAGAGAGAGAGAGGGAGGGAGGGAGGGAGGGAGGAAGGGAGGGAGAGAGAGAGCATGAGTGACTCTAACTTGAACTGTAAGCCACTGATCCCTTTTGGCTTTCATCAGAGTGCTCTGTCACAGTGACAGGAAAAAAAATCCTGAAACATTGCAAAACTGTGCCAGGAAAGCCAACTTCATGTAAGCGGGTTTTTGAACTTTCACTTGTCCTTTTGTTTCTCAGCACAGAGAAATGGTAACCCTTCCCCATTCTGCCAGCATCTCAGTATCTCCTAAAGCCAGAAGTTTCTCTTTCTGTTTAGTCAGAGTGCAGTTCCCAGACCTGGTCTTGAGTGTCCTCCTTACATCAAGCCTGTCTCTGTGTTAGTGTTGAGGAGCTGGAAAAGGGCACAGAGCACAAGAGGTTGTGCTGTGTCAGTTGGGGGTTTTGAGGTCATGGGAAGAATGGAGTCAGCACATGAACTAGCACATGTTATAGGCTCCACCATCCATTCTTTGAACCTTAAGTCCATTCAGGGAAACAGACTTATTGCAGTTCTGTGTATACTTGACCTATTGAGCACTGTTTTTATTGGATTTAGTGACCAGCCCATAAATGCCAAGAACATTCTGTCTCTAAAGCTGCCAATTTTGCAACTGTGCATGTACTTGTTTTCATGTGTGCCTGATGGGAGATGTGATTCTGTATATATGTTTCTCATACTGGTTAATAAAGCACTGTGGCCAATAGAAAACTAGATAGGCGGGGCTAGGAGACTAGGAGGAGGAAAGAGGAAGGAGAAGGGAGGGGTCGACATGTAGCCCAGGGAGAAAGGAGGACGCCTGCCGCTCGGCTCCCCGATAAGACGACCACGTGGAAATACTTAGATAAGTAGAAATGGATTAATGATTAAGGCAGAGCTAGCCCATTAACAATAATGGTAACTGGCCAACAGGATTGTATCAAATACAGAGTCTCTGAGTGTTATTTGGGGCACATGTGGTTACAGGACAATGGCGGCAGGACCGGGTGGCTGGCGGGGAAGAACCTGCCGCAACATGTGCCTCTCTCTCTCTCTCTCTCTCTCTCTCTCTCTCTCTCTCTCTCTCTCTCTCTCTCTCTCTCTCTGTCTCTCTCTCTCTCACTCTCTCCCTCTCTCTCTCTCTCCCTCTCTCTCTCTCTCTCTCTCTCTCTCTCTTTATCTCTCTCTCTCTTTCTCTCTCTCTCTCTGCTCTCTCTCTCTCTCTGTCTCTCTCTCTCTTTCTGTGTGTGTGTGTGTGTTGTTCAGATGTCTGTCTGTGTTCAGATATCTTAATCTATCATCTATCTATCTATCTATCTATCTATCTATCTATCTATCTATCCATCCATCTATATGTCAGGGTCTTTCACTAATCCTAGAGCTCCCAGGGATCCTCATGTTTGCCTCCTAGCCCTGGGGTTATTGGCAGAGGACCTGAGTTGGATCTTAACACTCACATCAAAAGCTGGGTATGGTGATACATGATTATAATCCAGAGAATACAGTGCTGTCTCAAAACTGGAATTATAGGCATGCACCACTGCACATGGGTTTTAATACGAGTGCTGGGGATTGGAACTCAGGTCCTTATGCTTGTGCAATAAAAACCTTACTGACTAAGCCATCTCCCCAGCCCCATAACTGACAGATTTTAAAAGTTACTCCCTACTGGAGAATGTAGTCACATATGCCTCTAAGGGGTGGAAAGGATGCCCCAAGGCAAAGTTGTATGGATTTTTGCTCCTTCCCATCATTTGTGAATGAAAAAAAATCACTGAAGGAATATTTATTGGATGATTGATTGGTTTGAACTTAGCTGGCCTTGCACTTGTTATGTAAGGGTAAAAGTTATGCAAGGGTGACCTTGAATTTCTGATCTGTCTACTGCCACCACCTAGGTTCTGTGATTGCAGGTGTACATCACCATACCTGGCTTATGCTGTGTTGGGGATTGAATTTGAGGCTTTGTACATGCTAGGCAAGCACCTTACCAACTGAGCAATATCCCCAGCCCAGTAAAGATTTATTATCCAATAAAAGTATTCCTCACAATGCTTACAGTGAAGGAGGCAGATAGTAAACATAACAAATATGTGCCATATATGGTCTGCTAGTTAGTGAGGTGAACAATGAAGGAAAGCCCACCGAGGGAGGTGGGCATTTTGTTAGCAGAAAGGCAAGGACTGTTAGGTGACCTATAGGAGAAACTTTAAGCAGGGAGTCCAAGTACCCGGACTCTGAGGTAGGACTGTGTCTTGAATACCACCAAAATGCGACCAGAAATGACACTAAAACATACCGAGGAAATAATTTTGCAAGTGTTTTTGGAAAGTGAAATCTTTGACTTGATAAGAAAATCTGGAAAAAAAAAAGTTGGTTCAAGAGAACTATGTTGTTTGGGGGATGTAGTTTTGTTTCAGCTTGGTTAAGTTTGCTTTATTTGTTTGAGAAAAGGTATTACTACATTTCCCTGGCTGGTCTGAAACTTACTATGTAAAGAAAGCCTATAGTGTCTAGTAATAGCATACCTTTTGTGCCCATGTTTGTGAATGACTCTCAGTGGTGGGTGACTAACTTGTGGGAGAAAAAAACCATCATCTTCAGATTCAGCTCAGCACCAAAGAGTTCTTTTATTTCCCCTCATCCCACCCCCAGTTCTGAATGGCCTTACCACCACCATGGAATTTTTCTAAAATTTTAGCAAGAATGTACGTGACAAAATTATCATGAACTAAAAAGTTTACAACTTTCCCAGGTTTGCTTCAAACTGTTCTTTGTTCAAACTGTTCTTTCTAATTCATAAATGCATTAAAATTTTTTTTTAAAGGCCTCTATAGCTGAATGTTCAGAATGAGTGTGGCAGGGTTGGTCTAGGAGAGGCAGTAGAAGGAAGCACATGATGTAGCACTTCACGATTTCTTAGACAAGGAAACATGCTCTTAACTGTCCCCTCCTTCTCTTTTTATTTCTTTCTAACCCTGCCAATTTGCCTTCTCCATTAAACATACCTGTCTTAAGACCAAGTACCTGGTTATCCACTAGGCGACTGAGAAGACATCTAACATGATTTAAACTGAACTGTTAACAAACCATAAGGATTAGTTCAGGGCCCTCTGAAATTGTCGAACTTGGAAGATGAACTCCAAGGAAGGCAATAGCCTTAATAAAGGGATGTCCCAATGATGAAAAACTTATGTAGGGTGAAGATAGCTGTACAGGAAGGAGTTACTTTAAGAAAGGCATGCACAGCAACATTACCTATACTTTAACTGATCCATCTTTAGTATTGTGTTCCAAGATTGTCTTCTGAATGAAAATTACTTTCACATAGCACCAATGAACTATTTGTGCTTTCCCCCCTTTTTTAATTAAAACATTATTTTTCATTGTGTATACCAACCCCAGTTCCCCATCCTTCCCCTTCTCTCAACCTCCACCTTTCCCCTTTCCCACCCTGATCCATTCCTCAGAGAGGGTAAGGCCTTCCTTGGGGAATCAAAGTTTGACTACCAAGTTGAGGCAGGACCAAGCCCCTCCCTCCTGTGTCAAGGTTGAGCAAGGTATCCCACAATATGGAATGGGGTCCAAAAAGCCAGCTTATACACTTGGGTAGGTCCTGGTGTCACTGTCAGGGGTCCCCAAAACAGAGCAAGCCACATAACTGTCACACACATTCAAAGGGTCTAGTTTGGTCCCATGTAGGTTCCTCAGCTCCATAATCCATGAACTCCCTCAGCCCATAATCCGTGAGTTCCCACTAGCTTAGCAAAGCTGTCTCTGTAGTTTTCCCCCATATGCTCTTGACCTCCTTGTTCATTTGTTCTCTCCTCCCTCTCTTCAAGTGAATTCCAGGAGCTCAGCCCATTGCTTGGCTGTGGGTATTTGCTTCTATCAGTTACTGGATGTAGATTCTATGATGACAATTAGGGCACTCAGCAATCTTATTAAAGGGGAAGGCCAGGCCCAGCAATATCATTTTTGGGTTTATAATCAAAGAATAAACAATCATACCACAAGAACATTTGATTAACTATGTCCACAGTAGCATTATTTGTAATAGCCAGGACTTGGAAACAACCTAGATGCCCATCAACTGAAGAATGGATGAATAAAATGTGGTATATTTATACAGTGGAGTATTACTCAGCAGAAAACAAAACAATAACATCATGGAATTTACAAGTAAACGAATGGAAGTAGAAAAACCATTCTGAGTGAGATAACCCAGATTCAGAAAGACAAACATGGTATGTACTTACTTACAAGTGGATATTAGATGTTGAGCAAATGATAACCAGGCTACAATCCACAACCCCAGAAAAGTTAGGTAAAAGGGGAGACCCTAAGAGAGATACACATGGAGGTCCCCAGGAAGGGAAAATGGTTAAGATCTCTTGGGTAAGCTGGGAGGGGGATAGAAGGGAGGGGATGAAGGAAGGGAACATGAGAGATCAAGAAGGCTGAAATGGAGGGAGGGATGGAATGGGAGAGCAATGAAAGAGATAGCTTGATAGAGGGAACCATTGTGGAGTTAGGGAGAAACCTGGTGCTAGGGAAATTCTCAGGAATCCACAGGGTGACCCCAGCTAAGACTCCTAGCAATAATGGAGAGGGTGTGTGAGCGGGCCTTCCCCTTTCATCATATTAGTGACTATCCTAATTGTTACTATTTGTCCTTTTAACTGTCATTCTTTTAAGTGTGCTGTGGAGTTAACCAATAACTCTAATATGCCATGTTCCCAACAATGATGGCTCCATGTGCTTATGTATTTTTCCTTTTATACTTTATTTTTTCAATCTCAAATATGGTAGATATCAAGATACATAATTAATTTTGCATGGAAACTCTTTGTGGTCCTCAATGATGTCTTTATGATAAGAGGGGTGGGTCCTGAGGACAACACGTTAGAGAAGTGTTGTTATCACTCCTCTTACCTGACCTAGCAGAATCTTACCTGATTCAGCTGAGGTACCAGAGATATAGCTAAACAAAATGCTGATGCCTACTGTGCATGAAGCCATCTAAGCTAGTCTATGTGTAAAATCTGGTATTTAAAAGAAAAACCAAGATGGCACACCTAAGAAACTCCATTGTTACGGCAGGTTCCTCCCTGCCGGCCTCCTGGTCCTGCCACCATTGTCCTGCAGCCATGTGTGCCCCAAATAACACTCTGAGACTCTGTATTTGATACAATCCTGTTGGCCAGTTACCATTATTGTTAATGGGCTAGCTCTATCTTAATTATTAACCCATTTCTACTTATCTAAGTATTTCTACATGGTTGTCTTATTGGGGAGCCGCGGCAGGCGTCCTCCTTCCTCCCCGGGCTACATCTCGACCCCTCCCTATTACTTCCTCTTTCCTCCTCCTAGTCTCCTAGCCCCGCCTATCTTGTTTCCTATTGGCCACAGGGCTTTATTAACCAGTATGAGAAACATATATACAGAATAACATCTCCCATCACTCCATAACTGGTAGAGTCACATCTAAAGACACCTACCTAGAGTCACTCTCACTGACATCAGAGACACTCATGAGAACTTGTGAGTGGGATGAAAGGTCAACTGAAGGAATGCACATACAGAGAGAAAAATCTAAGTGTTATTCTTTATTTTTATATTTCTCAAGAGTATATCACACATCAAATATTTATTTAGTTGACACTTTTAATTGCTCAGTATTTTAATACAAATATAAGAAATAATACAGAATTAAATAACACATGAAAAGCATACCAATTATATAAATATCTAATTCAACAATGAAAACTTACACTTGAATTCCTAGATCACTGCATAGGGACAGACGAAGCAAAAGATACAGAAAACAACTTCACTAGTCTTGTCAAAGGGTTAAGAATGAACAACCGTTCACAATGTCTTTAGAACAAGGGGCATCTATTTCCAGAGTTGCCTTCTCTTTGTGAATAGCTAAGTTACAGAAATAGAAACTAAGGGTGAGAGCGCATATACAACTGACTTCTGTACAGGAAATTGTTATGCATCTGTTTCATAATATATTATCATTACACTAGGCAGGATTTGGAATGGCCTAAAAGAGGGTGATAGCATGAGCCAAATGGACAGGGAAAGCATGCTTTTGTAAAGATGTGAACTACTGGCTAAGACTAACAATATTGCCTAAGTGCTATAAAAATAAGTTAAGTGGACACGTTACGGTTATCAATGTTACTTCACACTAAATTCTGTCCTATTTTCATCATAATAACCCTCATAGAAGCACATGGAGAACAGCAGGGGAATCAAGGATTCTAGCAAGGCCAACAATTAGCAGAAGAGTAGCAGGTAGTAGACTAGATACTTAAACAACAGGGAAACACACATGTGGACTAAGAACAAAAGCAGAGGTGGGACACCAACAGAAAGGCAAAAGGTAGTCTCAGAAGTTCTTTGGACCTTTCTGTGCTCTTTTTCCTTTTCACTTCTTCCTTCGCTTCTTCTTCATCTTTCTTTCTAGAATCCCAACATGTTTCAGACTTACATGGCAAATTATCTGGTCCCACTACTTTCTATTTTGTAAGAGGACAAGGAAGCTCTGTGAGGTAAATTGACTACAAGGATTCTTTTCCCTCTGGTGGGAGCCCAAGTCAGCCTGAGAGGCAGCTTGGCACTGGTGACTCTAAGTCCTGTGCATTTCTAACAGCATGGTGCTGCATTGCTCTATGAAATCAAGTCCTACAACAGACCCGAGGCACATGACTTCCTCTTGGAATTCAAACACTCAGAACTAGGATGGCAGCAAAGAGTCAAATCCCTCACACACTTGCTTCTGCGTCCCATGGAGAACGACCTTTCCTTCCTGCTTCCCTTTCACATCAGATTCAAGTAGACCAGGGAAAATCTTTCAGGGTTCTGTGTCATCTCTCTAGGCCTCTGAATGAAAGAAAGAGAAGTGTGTCAATGCTGGACAGTTGTAATTTCTCAACATACTTGAAGCAATTAACAACAGCAAGATTAAGAAACAGAAATCTCTTAGTGTATAGTTTTTCTTTTCCCTCCATTCCTTTCATTTTTTTTTCTTTCCCTTTTGTCATTTTTTTTTTCCGATAGTTTCACTCTGTAGCCTAGGTTGCCCTGGAACTCACGGATTATGTGAAGCCGGAACAGCATTGAACTAGCAGTCATCTCCCTACCGCCTTGGTGTCCCAAGTGCTAGGAGCTGGGATCACACACTGGCTGGTAGCAGACTGCCCTGGCCCAGTAATGGACAAGACAATCATCTAAGCCTACAAAGAAAGGCACATATTCCAGAATGCCAAGTGATCAAAGAGTCTCTCATTGAGACCTCCAACATTCCTTTCCTTCAGGTTGTAACTTGCTGCAAATCAGGCTGGAGTCATTAAATAAACAGAAATATTTTCAAGAGTTATTAACTTCCTAGGACATAAAGTGGGAGGGTAACAGCCTCCCCCACAAGGAATGTAGACAGTGATATAAGAGGCTTGAAATTTAACCTTGGTACCTCCCTTCATGACTCTGTACTCTTAGATCATTTTACTGGATCTTTCAAAATTTTGTATATTTTAGATGCCAATATTTTCAACATTCGCCATCAATGGCTCATGAAAGCACTACTTTCTTCCTAATGTGGCTCAATATTTTAATACAACTGAATTATTATAATATAAAGAGGAGTAGATGTATATTCAGTAATTTACTTTTTTAATTATTGTAATTAGTAGACATGAACTCACCCTGTCAGGTTGTTAACACACCATCAATTTAGATTCAACAATTGCTTACTTTAAAGCAGATTAAAAATTAGGTTTTGAATGTCCAACCCTGTGCAGATCATGCTTCATGTGGGGTTCTTCTAAAATCTTAACTGCTTTTCTCTCTTTGAGATTTCAAATTTGTAATTCTTTTGCTAGAGTTCAACTATCTCTGCTCTCCTCCATGGCTGGCTTGTTTTCTGTGTCCAGGTACTCCTCAGTATGGCTGCCTCAAAGAAGCTGTCCTCGGAGTATTTGTCTTAAGTAAGTAGCTCCTCCTTCCCATTCATTCTTCCCTTTCATTGTAGGCCATTTATGGTTTCCTCACAAATCCATTTTCACTATTTCAGCATACCCTTATCCATTAATTTACTTATGGTTTCTCTATCTGATATAGGGGTAATATTAAAATACAACCAGTCTTCCTGTCAACCCAGCCCCCCCCACAAAATGACAACTCAGTTTAACCACAATAATTCCACCTCTTCAAAAATGAAACAAATTACATTGCCAATACCAAGAAATCAATGTTAGCCATCATAAACTCACTCCAATATGCACAGATTTTTGCTAGATAAATTGTCTGTCCTCTCCCACTTCTCCTCTTGCTTCAAACTTTTCTAAACCTGCTGGTGTAATTAATACTGTGTGTTCTCCCTTCCAGTGACTCCTGTTTCTGTGTTCAAACTGGTATCTGAGTACTGATTCCTCAAGCCTAGCTTTCTGGAATCCTCATGTTCTTTTATCTATCCACCTCTTTGAACTTTCCTCCTTTTCATCATTTCTGCATGAAAATTCACATTGATAAAACCAAAAAGGACCACAGACTCAGTAATAAAAGAAGCCAGCACTTACTGGAAACTTGCTACGACACAGTGATATGATTGGAGCTTTACTGGCATAGACTAATGGTTAAATCTTGAAATTAACCATGATCAAAACATTTGTACTGAATAATTTGGCAACAAACAACTCTTCCAGCTGTCCTCTATGCTAGTTAGTGCTGGTTTTTAACATTGTTCTAATTGCATGCATTTTTTTAATATCTTCACAGCATTCTTATAATTATAGTAATTACTCCTACTTTTCTAATACAGAGAAAGGAGCACAGAGCTGTTGGATGGTTTGTCCAAAGGTAGCCAGCTATTTTATAAAGAAATAGGACTTTATTGGAATCACCAGAAAATAGCCAATTTTCTATATCATTTGTAGTTGTCTTTGCTGAAATAGACAGTTAAAACATTAAACTATTGAAGACAAGAATACTGCTATAGAATTATTGCAAACAGCATTGGGAAGATGAAACAAATTTCAGTTAACAGAAGAATGAAGTCCAGAGACCTATTGTAATTTATGTTGACTCTAGAAGCAAGGTTATCCAGCACATGAAAATTACTGAGACCTTAGTGTGTCAATATTTTCATTATAAAAAGTGTTTAAAGTATAATAAAAAAAAGTTCTATTCCCTAGCTTGATTTAGTCATTCCACAATTTGGGCATACATTCAAAACACAGCATTATACATTATTGGTACAATTTTGTCAGTCTTAAAAGTAATACAAGTAATCATGTTGAAATTATTGGTACACACATTTTTTAAAAATGAAAAGCCCCGGTGATATTTAGTTGGGTTTTTTTTATAATCTTCAAAGGACTTATACAAGGCTAATCTTTTCTCTTTGTTGTGTAAGTATGAGGGAAACTTGCACATTTTATAAGCCAGGGACCACATCTTAGAATTGGGAGCACTGGCAGGTCATGGTGAGTTCTGTTTGGTTCATTTACTAAAAAGAGAAATAGCCTGTACTGTGGTGCTTTCTGATCTGTAGAAGCTTCCATGGTGTATTATCATGGAATACAGAATTGTATTCAAGTTGCAGAAGAAAAAAAAATCACCAAGAGGACATACTTCTACCTGCTATATTGAGTCCGAGCTCCTCCCCCCCCTCTCTCTCTCTCTCTCTCACTTTTTCTCTCTCTTTCTCTCTCTCTCTCTCACTTTTTCTCTCTCTCTCTTTCTCTCTCTTCCTGTGTGTGTGTATGTACAAATATGGTACTTATAGGTTCTATGGTGTGGGTTTCTTTTAAAGAACTATATTTTATATGGGCTGTTGACATTAGTTGAAGCTTATTGGTAGGGCTTTTAAAGAGTGACAAAGAACATACTTAGGTTCTTGAAATATACAATGGCTTCATAATATTATTCTCTCAGTATTAGAGACTCAGGATCTTCCATATTTTTCTCTTTAGACAGTCTTTGACAATATAGTCCAGGTTCTCAGTTGTTGACATTATTATACAAATGTGCTGTTATGCTTAGTCAGAAATTCCATCTTACTAAGTTACAATAGATGGAAAGACCAGTTTGGGCTTTTCTAATATCATGATGTATGGTACTAAGTGCAGTATTCTTCTTTTCTCTAACAGAAAATCCAAGTGGACTTACCTAAGACTAAGATATTAGGGCAAGTCAGCAATACTTGCTGCTGTGAGAGGCATGTGAGTAGAGATTAGCAGGAAGTAGGTAAGAATTGAGGTTCCAATTAAAAGAACTGGTGTTGGTAATGTTACAGTTAGTGATGATTAATAAAAAACAGAAAGCAGAAGTTACATTTTTATTGTAAATACTTGAAACACAAACTATAATTTTGAAAAATATTGAAAACAAAGTTTTGTTTTGTAGGAATATCAAGCTTGAACTAATAGCCGAAGTGATGTGTTCAGAGGGCCTGACCATGTATTGATGTCTTTTGATACAACATTGCCTCGAACAAAGCTGAAGCTAAGGGATTATAGGTATTATAATCCCTATAATATAGGTATTATAGGATGCTTGTACTTAGAGGCCAGGTAGCAGCTGTCTCTCCACTTATTCCAGCCTGTCTTTGCATTTGTGGTAGCATAACATTCCCATCCTTATTTCAGGAATATGGGAAGGTAATTCCCTACAAGGTTTTTTTCCATGCAATTTAATTACCGGCCCAGAGATACAGATAGGCTAACTGCAGCTATGAGTATTTTTATGATTATAAGAAGGAGGCAGGAAAGCCAATGAGAAACTAAGTTTGAGACTGGGCTAAGTGGCCATCTCTAGCTCTGCAGATGTAAGGGGGTATAAAAGCAAGGAATGAGGTCAGTCTGAAAGACATGAATAAACAGAAGAAACAGATTTTCTTCGAAAACCTACAGAAAGGAAGATATCCTTGAAGACACACTGGTTTTAGCCCAGTGGCTCCTGTGTTGGATTTCTGACCTGGAGGGCTGTAAGAAAATGAATGTTTGTGGAGTAAGTCACTACACTTGTAATAATTTGGTGAAGAAGTGATAGAAAAATAGGTCATTTGTGTACTTTTGTAAACTAACTCAAGCTCTTTCAATTTAAATAACATGAAGTTGGCTTCTCTGTGGTCTAAAAGTGTGGATCTGTTCATCCAAGCTTCAGTGTGTAGACTACATAGGTGAGGGGCATGTCAGTTCCAAAGAATGCAACTGGTAATAGACAGGAGGGGAAGAAAGATAGCTAAAATTCAAAACAATGATTACTCAGCTTAATTTTTTCTATTATTTATTTCATTAATTTGTCTAATAAATCACACTAATGTGGACACTAAAAAATGCCCATGACCAAACAGCTAAAGAGATGGATGTCCATTTGAGAATTAACTACCATTGAATTACTATGTAGAAGATTAGGAAATCTTCACTCCTGGAGATGTTCTTGACATAGAATAAAACTCAGAATTTAAGTCACTTATGTCAAGATTATTTTAGGATGTTAAGAACAGCAAAGAGAGTTCCATGCAAGAAGGCTTAGGCTTTAAGAGCCTGGTAGCCAAGAAATTAGTGATCAGATTGTGTCACATCATTTTAAAATGATGAGTGGCATTTTTACACATGATAAAGGCTTGGAGTACATCTTTACCAACAATGCTAACCTGAATTGTTTATTAAAGGTTCCCCATTGTTTTACATATGTAGAGTATTATTATATTACTTTCTAGGACTATGAAGATTCTTGGATGGGGTAGAGAGTCTTGGCCAGTCAGCTCTTTAATTTGGAGAGCATGAGTATAATTATTTAGCAACAAGGGTTCTAATTTATTTATTAATAAATAATCTTTGGATTATCTTTCCAACTAATGATATACTTTACCATCACAAATTGTGCTATAATTTTTAAAAAGTGGCATGAGAGGGAAAGATGCCATGCAACAGAGTTCAAGTGAAGGGTTTTTATATTATTATTAAGGAAAGGGATCATAAAAAGAGGAAAGAGGAGGGGGGGGAGACCAGCCTCCAGGGATAGGAGCAGAGGGAGAGAGGAAGTAGAGACAGACAGAGAGAGAGAGAAAAACAGAATGAGGGAGAGACAGAAAGAGAGGAGGGTGGGAGGTGGGCAGGGCCCTTTTAAAAGGGAAGGTAGTAAATGTGCACAGGTGGTGCTCTTTATGGCTGCAGATTAGTGTACCCTGTCAGAACCCCAAGGACAGGCCAGTACAGATGCCTGAATCCTAGCAAACTGTCCACTGAGTATCTTTGTTCCTTGACATAGTAATGAGCTTAAAATAGGACTCAGCATATGCTCCTATCCAGGAAATAGTGAATTATTAATACGATCATTACATATTGCCAAAACCCCATTCATAGCTCAGGGAGTAATTAAAGTCAAGATAAATATAAATATTATGTGGTCAAAAATAGACCTTTATATGAAATAGCTAGCACTTGGAGAAAAAGAAGTCTAGAATATATGTCTCATATGAGTGTCTGCGTTCTTTTGCTTCCAACCCAGTCTACAATCAATCAAACCATAGTAAAGAAAATAGCTTGGCAACTCAACTCTAACATGCACCAATATCTACATCGATATCCTCCAAAGCAGACCCAAAGTTTTATCCATTGTGTCCTGTTGAAAAATATAAGATTGTTCTCAGCCTCAGATTTACCTTCATTGCCCTACATGAAGGTATGAACTTATAATATCATTGAATTTTATTAGAAAGAATGACTATGGGATGGTAGAAAGCTTCCCTAGAAAACTTTAAATACTTTCCCACTTTCTATTTCAATAATAAAATACTGGATTCACAAAAACAAAGTAATGTAAGCATATTCCTTAAAGCCTTGTAAGTCTCATAAGGGTTGATTCCAGGGCAAGAACTGTGATGATCTTGCTAGGAGTGGTATAGAGACTAGCCTAATAACTATTGTATCGTCTTCCAGAGCATAGGGTACAGCAGAAAAGAGAGCACAGGACACTGTCCTGAACTGCACAAAATCACAAGAAGAGAAAGGGGAGGCTGGCCTCTGTGCAAAGACGTCAGCAGTTAGTACAGATTCCACCTCTGGGAAAACTAAATTTGTTTCACTTTGTGGACAATGGATTGTGAGTGGGATCTAAAATGAGTTTTGTTTTGGTCTTTTAGCAAACAAACATTAGCCTAACCAAACACATTCATACATTCTTACTGGTTACTGAGCCCTCTCCATGGAGATGAGTCTGTTCAGATTCAGTTAATACAAGCATCATTCATCTTTCTCCTTATCTTTCTTCAAAGCACATGCAAGTACACACACACACACTCACATGCACACACACACACACACACACACACACACACACACACACACACACACATTCAGTTCCTCTTTCTCATTTCCTCTTGCATGTTCACAGTTCACAACATGGATTTTTGGGACCATTGGGTTCAGAAAGCCAATGTTGGTTTTTTGCCTAACACCATTTCCTTTCATACCTAAAAGTTTTATGACCTCAAAAGATGAGGGGAAGAAAAGGTGAAAAGATTGAAGTAAAGTTGGGCAAGACGGAAGGCAAATGCAGAAATGTGCCCTGCTTCAGAAACTAATTACCAAAAGCAGGAAGTCTCACTATATTCTTTGACTTTTTTCTCTTTCTCAAAATTTCCATAATAGCTTCAAATTTGGTTCCATGTGAACCAGCATTTCCCTGATTCTGAGCAACTGAACTTCCAAAATAATTGAAACTTAATTTTAGTAGCTTTAAATATGCAGAATCAAACCCTATGGCAGTTAAAGTTCTGAAATCTTAAAAATTTAATTACTCAAAATATGAACATTTAGAGAAACTGACAGATGTGGCCATAAGTCATATCAATATTTGCCAACAAATGGCAATCTGAGTACTCACACAGTTCAACCTGAGCAGTGGTATCTCAGGTATTTTTTTTAAGTGAGGCAAAAGTTGAGCACACACATAACTTGCCTCTTTTTGGCATTTACCAATTGTATTTCTCAGAAAATCTAAGACTTGCTTAATTAACCAAGAAATATTACTTTGTAAATATCCATGTCTAGTGAAATTTATCTTGAGCTTAAACAGATATAACTTAGTCAAAATGAACTTTAAGAAATGAATTGGAATACTTTAGGCTTTTTTGTTTGAAACACTGAGCAGTTTACAATGAATGCTACTGAGAACAGGAGCTTCTTTCCAGTCAGGAGAGGGTTGGGAGAACAGCACTCTAGTTCTAACCTGCTTATGAAACCTGCCTATGCCTGGGTTCCTTCTCTGGAATTCCATTTTCTATGAAACTGAAATGTTTGGATAAATAGAATCAGAGATTTTGCCTTTGATATTGTGGGGAGAGCCTTGTGTCCCCATGGCTTAGATTTATATGGCTTGAGATTATTTGAGCTATCATCTTGTAGACAACAAATCCTCCCATCTACTTTCAAATCAGGGATAGTGTCATTGTAGGCTCATTGCTTGTTTCGTAAATCATGTGAATTGATCTGGTGATGATTTAAGAAGGGTTAGGCAAGATGAAGTGGTCAAATAAGTTGTGAGGACATGAGGGGTACCCCTGCAAAAAACATAAAGTGAAACAAAGAAGGTAGAATTTGAGGAAGATTTTTAAATCAAATTTTAAAATACCACTCAAAACCAACATTTGTTTTATTTTCTGACCCTGAAGCTCTGTTGTCTGAGATGGAAGAAACTCCCACGTTAACCCTTCACCCTAGGAAATTCCCATTTCAAAAAAAAAAAAAAAAAAAAAAAAAAGAAAAGAAAAGAAAAAGAAAAAAACCCCACAGTTTTGTGCTTACTAGATTGTGCATGGCTTTCAGAAAACAAAGAAATTTAATTCCTTCTCAAAATATAGCTTACTTCTCTTGTTTTAGGGACAATATTATTTTCTGATCTTTACATTATCTAACACTTGGCTATCATTTATAAAGAACCGAGTTGCAGGAAGAAGAGAACTGGCATGATACCTTTGAAAATTTATTTATGCTAGCTCCATATATTCACTCATTTAATAAATGAACATGTATTGAGAAATATTACACTATATATATATATATATATATATATATACACTATACACACATATACATATACGTGTGTGTGTGTGTGTGTGTGTGTGTGTGTGTGTGTGTGATGTTGTGGAAAATGTTGTGAAGGAATAAAGAAAAATTTCCAGTCTGGAAAGGCAGGCAGAATAATATGAAATGCCAACTATATGTGTGATTGTTTGTATGTTGATAGTGTTTAAAGCTTCCTGAGAGTGTGGCATAGAAAGTGTTATTTGAGTGATGATGGTATTGGGCAATTTCACAGTGTCTTAATTGGTCTGATGGCTTGTCATTACTGTAAAATGAGAAAAGTTTGGCCTTATTAACTAGTGGAGAGGTCCCTGTGTAGATGCCAGGTTTTTTTACTTGGCTTCACCAGATCCCACTGTGATCCAATCCACATTTTCCCACTGTCTTCCAAAGTACTTACTCTTAGCTTATGAGGTAGTTTTTAAAGTATCCTAGAAAATGAAAAGCAGAAGTATCTACTTGTGAGAAAGCAAGCTTATTTTTTTATTTTTTTTAGACAGGGCTTCTCTGTATTACCTTGGATCCTGTCCTGGAACTCACTCTGTAGACCAGGCTGGCCTCAAACTCACAGAGATCTGCCTGCCTCTGCCTCCTGAGTGCTGGGATTAAAGGCCATGTGCCACCAACACCAGGCTCTTTAAAGCTATTCTTAAACAGCATCAACCTTTATGTATTTTATAACCAATAAACAAAACAATGCTGCTCCCCCTTATTTATATATTCAAACAATCCCAAATTATCACAAAGGAAAGATATTTACCTTATTTCATCCTTTGCATCCCCTGTGATGACTCACCACGCTCCTGATTTCGGTGGCGCTTCCAGTATAGTAAGATTGAGATCAAGACCAGAAGAATCACTAGAGAAACAATGCTTAGCAGCAGTGGAACTGAAAACCAAAATCCTGCTGGAAATGAGAGGAGCAAGGGAAAGAGGGGGGTCAGAAGAGGAGACTACTGAGGCAAAACGGGAAATCCACAAAGCTGCAATGATGATGACTTCTAATGAAAACTGAGTTCTCATCTAACATTACCCTTTAGTACACACCTAGTTATGTCTACTGTCACAACCTCATAGGATTTGTAAAACAATTACATATTAGGAACAGCAAGCACATTTCATGCAGTTACACACAACAGGATCTTTGCCAGTGCCACCTAATTTAATCTAGAATTAAATGTTATTAATATCTAACAGACTTCAGAATGAAGCCACTCCTAATCTGGGAGGTTGACTGAGCTCAGTACCAGGGTAGAAGATATAAGAGCCAAGGCTTAGTCAAATTCTTTTGCTTCTAAAACTCATATTCTTTGCCATGGGTTACACTATGGTGACATGTTCATTAAAGAAACATTTAAATATACTATGAGATATATAGGGGGGAAATCTCCTATGATGCCAATCATTGGAAGCAATTCATTCAATGTTTTATTGCATTTCTTCAGGAAACATCTAGCACCTCTGCATTACAGAAAGTTCACAACTGAATGGAAAGCTTTTGGGTTTGTACCATTTCCACGGTTTCTAGAGCTGCATGCAGAGCTCTTGGCACCATCAGCAAATGTTCACAGAATAAATAAATGTTGTACAAACAACAGCAGACATTCCATGCCATGTAAGTCAAACTCAGATTTCTTGGAAAAGAACTAATTTTCCTTTTCAATTTCTTGTTTCTCAAGGACATTGCTCTTGGCCTTGGCTGATCCTGAAGCTCTCTTCACAGAAGTCCAGATGCAACACACAAGGCTTTTTGTCTAAAATTTACCTAAATACCCAATGTCTAACTAGCCTTGAGTTTTGAGGGAACCCAGACACTTCAGCAGGAGCTTCTTCCTGGGGGCCACCACACATGGACAGCTCTTCAAGATTGTATGGATTGAGACACACCCCGCACAACTGCCATCATTTTACAATGCTCATCACTGTGTGCTGATCCCAGAACTAGTGCTTCAGAACTATAGAGGGAAAGTTTGTCAAGGTCTTAGCTTGGAATCAAGCCCTCTGTAGTCACTTACACCTAATCCCCACACCTTGCATCCATGAGTCCCAAAGAGAGTCTTGTGCAAAGGATCATCCCAGGGCCTAGAAAAACATATGAAGGGTAAGCAGTTTCTCTCAGAAGAGTGGTGACCCTTCAGATGGGGCCTTTCTCACTGAAGATTATCCACTGATTTCATCACAGACGTGGTGGGGTCTTCCATGAAATCTTTCTAATCCTCCAGAATGATCTGAGGACCCATTTCCTTCACCTTTTGTACTTTCATGGTCTACTATGTCCTTCTGACTGGAGTATTGAACACACAGTTTTGTGATTGCCTGGGAAATAGTTCCAGGTTGATGAATATCAACTATCAGTATGTAAAGTATTATGCTGTTTCCCATCAACCAGACCTGGCAATTTTACTTTCTGAAACTTCAGTTAGCTGTTGTATATAGTGAATATATATATATATGTATATATATAAATATATAAATATATATATATATATATATATATATATATATATATATAAAGAAATTCCAGAAAGAAACGGTTTACAAGTTTTAACTGATATGCTATTCCAAGTACTGTGGTCACATCTTACATCGTCTCACCCCACAAAGGATGTGAATTGCCCAATGTATCCACACTGTGTGTACTATCTGTCTGTTACAGAGTAGCTACCTTGATTGTCAGATCAACTGTTTTGCTTTCACTACATGCAAAATCAATGTAATTTTTTACTCTTAAAGAGACTCTAAATACAAATGTTTATTAAAGCAGATTGCTGCAATTGTATTTGGTGTTTGGTATTTAACCTTTTACCACACCTAATTAGAGAGTAGAGAGTCAGCTTAATTACACACACACACACACACACACACACACACACACACACACACACACAGAGTTCAATACACTCTGCAGCTTCATGTGACTACTGGAAATCTTCGAATGTCACATCTGTGGCTGGGGAGACTACAGAAACACTTGCCTTATGTACAACCTCAGCTCTTTCTACGCTTGTCTCATTCTTTGTAACTATGACCTTTGCTGCACAGTTGAAAGTCTCTGCAGAACATGGCCATCTTCCAGGTGCATAAACACAGAAGCATCAGTCTCCCTTGCCCACCTTCTCTTACCTTTGTCCAGACTCTGCTTGTAGTCAATCACAGTCCCCAGGTATAAAACCTGGCAGATCACTTCCTTCCCAACCTGATTCTTGGGGTCTTTGACCCGGAGGATGCTGGTGACAGATGTGGTCCCATTTGAATGGAAGTGACTCTCGGTACTATTCTCAATTCCTGTACCAGTGCCCTTCCAGGAGATGGCGGGGGCTGGGCGGGCAGTTGCAGAGCAGGTGATGTTAAGGTGATCTTCAAAATAGTTGTAGTGAAGGAATACTATGGGCTGTACTGGGACAAAAGAAAAAAAACACATGGCCTACCATCAGTTAAGCACCTCGCCTGGCTTCTGAATTTTCTTATAGGGATGAGGGAAAGATCCTAACAGAACGACAGTGGGACCTAGATAGATGAGATGACACCCCTTCCCTGAATCTCAGCTCTCCAAGTGAAGAGCAGCAGAGTCCAAACCTCTCATGAGAATTGCCATATCTGTAGCTTGTCTCTAGCATAATTGATAAAGATATGAAGACAAGGAACAATGTTTGTCTCTTCCATACAGTGTAGGTCTAATTATTACATATCTTTTGTATGATCAATATCTTCTATTAGATGTTTCTCAGAAAGATTTTGACAGTATCCCCTAATTGGTACAGCCTCCTGAGCCTGCTGTTTAGAGAAATTGCCATTTTCTGGGAAAAGCTGAATGAGGCAGAGAGGAGAATTGGTGGGGTGGAGGTTTGGTTGGAAGACATACCTAAAACACAGGCTAGAAACTCAGAGTTCTCAGTGATTATAACTAGGAAACTCAGAGAGTTTCCTTGGGGATCACCTGACAAATTAGGGAAAACACTGAAAAGAGGAAGATAGGACTTTCCCACTAGTTTCAGCCTGTTCTCTTTGTAAAGGCCTCTCAAGCTAACAACTTCGTTCCTGATGCAATGTAGGCCTTTTATTCTGCCAACCTGAATGAATGACTTTGTAGTAAGCTTCAAAGCCCACAAGTTAATTAGAAGCCAGTGGTAAAGGAAAGCTTGTTTGTGCCTTAGGTTGAAGAGATAGGTAGATCACAGTAGCTGAGGAAGTGGCACCTAGAAGGGTGCCCAAACATCAAGCATCAGTAATTTCTGGGAGAGATAAAAGCAAGGAAAAATGAAGGTGATTTTTATGAATATGATGTAGAAAGGGTCATTCCTGGTGAGTGAGAACAGGATTTCCAGTTTGGGGGATAGAGAAAAAATAAGTAGGAGAAATAAAAACACTACAGAAAAAGAAAAGAAAAAAGAAAGAAAGGTGCAGAAAAGAGAAAATAGGAGAAGCAAAAAGGGAAGTAAAAGAACACAAAAGGAGGGAGGGGGAAGGATGAGGGGGAGAATGAAGGAAGGGAATGAGAGAAACAGACAAAGAAGTAGAAATCAAGAAGAAAGTCTAACATACTGTTGAGAGGCTTTAATCACAGACAAAGTAGAAGAGCCCTGCATCAGCCACGCCCCATGTTCTCTTACCTAGTGGATCTTCTTTCTTCCCCTGGCCAAGTCTCTTAGCATTCTTAAAGCCTTGCTTTAATATTTGTAATGACTCTACAGGCTTTTCTTCACCCTCCTAAAACCACAACTTATGTTCAATGTTACTAAGTTATCCTCAGTCCCACTTCCTCATGCTTCATCCCAGCCCTGTGTCAACAACAAGGAAACAATCTCATCATACTAAGCCTGGAGGATGTCTAAAGATTGTTTTGTATCCTGTTATACTCCCAATGGCATTAATCCATTATGAAAATCCTCTGGTTGTGCCCTTAATAATCCTGAAACAGCTTCCTTGAAGTAATGTAAGGAAGACATTGTATTGGCTATAGGTTAGACTAATCTGTCTGTCAGTCATTAGGTTCAGAAATTGTCAAGGGCTCTAGAAATAACATATTGCACATTTACTGTCCAAACATGGAGTCAAAAATCAAATCACTGCTGTGGGGAACTTGTTGCCCTCATCATTGTCTTCAATTTTGGTGACCCTAAAAGCCCAGAGAGAAGATAGTTCCAGCCAAATAATTTAGTGTAGTGCCTAGCTCTTCAAATTCTGCAATAACAGCTATAGCAGGCATGAAAGGCCGAGTATCTTCTAGTGAATCTGCCCATGCTTGTGCCACAGAAAATCCAGGAACTACAACTACATGTCCAATGCTACTGGAAATAGTATTTCTGGAAAGGAGAGAATGTATTCTCAAAGATGCTCACCATAGAGGGTGAGGCAGGCTGTTCCTGAGATCTTCCCAGAAACAAATGTATTGAAGAGGCACATGTAGCAGCCTTCATCATCCAGTGTTGTGTTCCAGAAGGTGATGCTTGTGTTCCAGAGTCCCAGCTCGGTGATGTTTACCTTGTCTCTATATGCAGGTTGGACTACAACCCCATGGGTTTTGCTGTAAGTGGCCATGTTTTCTGGGCTTACAGCTTTCTTTTTCTGCCATGTCACAATCAATGGTTCCTGGGATTGTTTCAGAGAACATCGTAAGGATGCAGGTGTGTGCAGCAGCTTTCTTTCATCCTGGGTCACCACTTCCACTAGAGAGCAAAATGAATATTTCTATTTTAGAACCTCATTACATACATAGAGACATACAGACATACAGACATATGTACACACACACACACACACACACACACACCACACACACACACACACACACACACACACACACACACACCAGAGGACTCAGGCTCTGGAAATCAAGACAGCATAGACACACAAGGAGAGTGATGTACAGGATGATGCTCTGGTTGGCTTGATGTACTCAACATGATCAAAAGATTTTGATACTCAACTGATAATCTACATATTCTCTATTTTCATTAGATGTTATGGCAATCATTTCTTCTTTGCAATGATGGCCACATATACATGACAGGTGATTTAATGTATTAGCATCCATGTAATAGCAAATAACCAATAGCAAATTTCCAATTATTTGAGAAAATGGATATAATAAAAGACGAGAAATAAATTCTGTACCCAAGAACTCACAACAAACAAATCTAGACATCATAAATCAATAAGCATTTTGGCATGAATATGGGTGAGTAAAAAAAAATGTAAATGGTAGAAATTAGCAATCTAGAGAAGAAGAAATACAAAGTCTCAACAAACTGTTCAACTTAGCAGAATGGCTACCACTGAATGAGGAATTAGTAGGCCAAAGGACCAGGCTATAGCATTCCCCCAGAATGTCACACATAAAAGCATATATAGGCAAGAGACTAAAGAAAAACTCAAAGAATAGACCTAAGCATTCTAACATTAGCCCAATAGCACTTTTCACATGGAAAAAACAAAAAACAATAAAATGATGAGGAGAGAAATCCAACATGAGGCAACATATTAATAGTAAAACCTTATGTATCTGACAATCTAACATATATATATATATATATATATATACATTGAAATTACAAGAGCAACTTACAATTCCACAGTCATAATAATAAAGTTTTCTATACATCTCCCAGTATCTTTAATTCCATAATTTTAAATCATTAAGACAAAAATCCAAGTATAACTCAGAAAATTAAAAAAAAATATATTTGTCTCATATCTAATTTTAATGTATGTATCATATGTTTTATATGCATGGATATATATTACTCAGATATGTACACTACTGAGAGAATGTTTAATCTTTTCAAAGAATCATAAAATATTTCCCTAGACTGAATTTGAAATTGGCCTTAAAAATTTGCTCTTTCTGAACACTGTCTACACAATAACAAAACCAGACATTTCTCTAGTCCTTTTTAACTCCAATTACACCTGAACTCATAACAAGATTCATAAAGTATCATAACTAAATGGTAACCAGAGCATAATACAGTAAACGCCTGTAAAAATTGATAAAGAATTTATGGACAAGCTTAGTACTAACTACATTTACTGGGAACCAAAGAGACTAAAAATTAATAGACAACTACTTCCAAACCTCCTCCTTCCTACAGCCAACAAAAAAGGGAATTAAATAATACAGTGATAGACAATGTATAAAGTTGCACAAAAACACTAAAATTTGTTCCCTAAGGCTAACCAAACAGAAGGCATATAAAAAAGCCTAAGAAAGAAATAGGAGGCCATAGAAATATTGCCTAGAGTATGAGAGAACAAAGGAGGGAATGACAGCCAGCACACCCTGGATCACTAAGCGTTACCTAGCTGGTAATTTAATGATGGGAACTCCTTAAAGGTAAGAAAAGTTCTGGAACCCAATGATGAGGTTGAGGGTGTCTGAAAACTTTCGGAGATTTTACAGAACATATTTGGAAAAACAAAAACAAAAAATTGTCGCTTTTAGAATGCAGGATGGAAAGGGGATCAAAACTATAGCTGAACACGTGGGTAAGCTTGTGCTTGACGGTGGAGAGTCTCCCTTAATAGAAAAGTTAGCAAATCTTTGGCGCTTGTGTGGAATCACTTTCAGTTCTGCTACACAGTCAGTAAATCCGATAATATGCCAGGGCTGTGGGTGAGTGTGAAGCCTGCCAGGCCTTCACTGGCACTGTCTTCCCCAGGAGACTAATGATGAATGACATCACACCAAAAACGATTAGAAAGAACAACAAAATCAGCATGAACTGACCAGTAACCTCCCTTAAATAAGAAAAAGCAGGACATGCGGAGAAGCTGGTACAAACGTGGTTTTTGAACAGGAGATACTGTACGCTTATGTACCTCCGAGAGTTAGTATTTTCCTAAGTTGTACTTTCTGCAAAAAGTAGCTAAAGTCAATTTTAAAACTTGCCTTCCAGGAAGAATATATCTGTTCCTTCACTCCAAATATTCCCAGGTCCTTAAAAGTAAGTTCAGGGAATTGTTTTTCAAGGTTCTCTCCCCACCCAGTTCTGTGGGTGAAAACTGACATCATATTTCATTTGGAAGGGGACGTTTTTCTTACATCTAGCTTTTCTACCGGAATAGCTTCGGAATGCCAAATCGTCCCACTACTTTGAAAAGAAAAAGCATGGAAAGTGGGCAGAACCACTCACTATCCCAAGGCTGATGGTATGCAGATGAGTGGGCTGGCCTACCACACACAGGAGTGGCCAGCCTCCACCCCAGAAGGTTTCTGGGTGAAGAACTGAGCATCTTTACCTTGAGCTGTGCCCAGCGCTACTGCTGCCATGCCCCAAATCAGGCTGTAGGTGGAGAGATGGCAGAAAGGTCTCCTGAACACCTGAAGACAGAAAGCAAATGATAGAAATGGGGTTGCATTGGGACAGAGCCAGGGAAGCGTCCTTGTAGTACCAGTTTCAGGAAACGTTGGAATCAAGTGTTTACTCAACACAGTTGAGTGGAAACAGAACCCAAGGCTATAAATGGACTAAATAACAGAGTACTCAGGATGTGGGGATGGAAAACCTTCCCATCAAGGCTTCACCCTAGCAGTGTGAGCCTTCCTTTTAAAGCTACCATTATCAAGAGCATGGTCTTGAACACAGAGGCTCTCTAGGCCAAACTGCCTTAGCTAATACAGAAAATGCAGATGTCAGATAGCTTCCCAAATAATCAGCTAATAGTAAGGCTATTAGCTAATAGTAAGGACAAAACACAAAAGGAAAACACGTTTCAGAAACACTTGACTGCCTTCGGGCTTTGCTGAGGCAGACTCTCCTGAAAATGCAACCAAAGTTTTAAATACTTATCAGCCGGTACTAATATTAACTTTGTTTATTGCTTCATTGCTTTATTTTATATATATATATATATATGTATATATATTTGGCCAGGAATCCTCTGCCTTGATAGATGCTCGCTCTGGCACTATTTAAGGGAATGTTATTTTGGTCATTGTCTAGCTAGAGACAGAGCATTTGGATGAGCTCCCTTTATGGTTGCCACAGAATCATTTCATTGGATTTAAGGTATGTTCATTATAAGTGACACAAACAGACATTGGATTCTTTCCTTTATTTCTACATTTTAATTAATTTAGTATCAGTGTGTGTGTGTGTGTGTGTGTGTGTGTGTGTGTGTGTGTGTTCACATGCATGATGTGGGTTGCATGTTATTCAATGTGTGGGGGTCACTTGGCTCTCTCCTTTTCCCTTTATGTGAGTTTAAGGGACTGAACTAGGGTCACCTGGATTATGTAGCAAGTGCCTCAACATACTGAGCCACTTTGGTGGTCATAGTTCTATAATTTTTATACTAAAGGGATGTAAGATGTGCCAATTTTCTCTGTAATTTTCATGAACTGAATTTTATTTTACATTGCCATTCCAACTGGTGGTAGAAACTTCATTTCAATCAATGTTGTACCTTCTCTGTGATTCAGCCTCTCACCACCCCAACATCCTATAAAAGTCCCCTTCTCTAGCAATGTGTCTGTACTCCAGGAACTTATGAGGACTTACACCACCAAGCTACAGTATGGGGCTTCCAGGCTTTCATTACAACCATCGTTGTACCTTGTGTTAGGTAAGATAGCCATGTTTCCCCCAATCACCGCAAGGCCATCTTTTGAACAATTACTGCTTCAAAGGCAAGCTGCAGTTCTCTCAGGGTCTTGCAAACTAGCCCAGGTTCTGTTGTGCTGGGCAAACAAATTCATTAATGCTCTCTCTGAGAACCTGTGGCATTCTGCTATATTGCATCCTGTCTTCTTTTGGATCTCAAGACCTCTGTATAGGTTCTATTTTTCATTCCCTACTGCTGGTGGTAGGAAATAATGCTCCTTCTTTCATACATGCTGGTGTCTTTCCAGAAACACAGCCCTTCCCTTCTCTGAGACTGGAAGACACTTTTCTCCCTGGGTGAGAAAAGATGGTTCTTCCATCGCCCTGGAGTTCCTCAAGTCTTTGTGGAATGAACTTTCCCCTCCACTTTCAGCCTGTGAGGTTTTAAAACTTGAATGTGGAAGCCACAGTTATTGCAAAACTTCTCTGCCTTTTTGTGATAACATTCTTCTTCTAAGGTAGTTGGTACATGACTGGATTGAAACACCAAGGGCCAAGAACAAATGACTGGAACAGACACATACAAGATAAATGTTTGAAAATATTTATTTCAAAATTACACTGCATTAGGTGACTAAGCTACTAGTGATCATAAAACTAACATTCACGGAACACAGTATATATCTGCATTGTTCTTAGCACTTGAGATCAATTACTTTGCCCAGCACTTAAGAACCTGTGAAGAAGGTGCTGTTAATATCAACGCTTGCACAATGAAGAATGTGAAGGAGAGATATTAAGTGGCTTTCCTCAGGAAGCATAGCTAAAAAGTGGTAGAAGCAAGGCTTAAAACCAGGCATGGGCTACGCAGTTCACAATCATAACAACACCATCACACAGCCTGCCCTGTGTACACAGCATTGTTGGTTTTAAAAAATAGGCACAAATATAAAATTATTTTGTATTTTCTGTCTCAAAAGCATGATTATCGGGATTTTCAAGTCAGGATAAGACTATAATATTTAATGTTTCCAGAGCCAAGCAATCTGATAGCCATTATGAAACTGGCTAGAAGTTTCCACCTGGTGCCCTATGGAGACCTTAATCCCCATTTCCTACAACTGGGAGCTCAGCACTTACACACATGCTCTCAGACCTCATATTGCTGGGTCTCCTCCTTGCATAACAATCTCTGCCTTGTCAGTCTTTCGGTCCCTTCAAATTGCCAAGCTCTCTTGTATTCTAGTTCCTTTGCATCCTTCTTTTGCTTAAAATGTTCCCAATGGAAAGAATAAATGGAATAGACTGGTTAGTAGCTTAATGACCGACAGGAAATTCATCATCATTTCATCCCATGAAGTGTTTCCTCTGGACTTTACTTCCCAGGAAAGAAAGTCTCATTGGCTGTCATACTATTCCTTTCCAGACATTTAATTAGTCACTCCACACAATAAATTCTCCCATGTGAAATCCTTACTTCTTGTTCTAATACCACCCTGGACTCAGTTCATGTCGCTGGGTGCTTTGTCCTAGATCTAATTGAATGTATTTCTAATTTTTTTATTAGTATAATATAATACTTGTACAGAAGATAGGTTTCATTGTGAAATGTTCACGCCTTTCTGACTTAACCTTTGATAATATTTCTTTTATCAACTATTGAGGTTGATTTATGCTAGGCACTGTGACAGAGGCTTTGGAGACTAATAGATAAAGTAAGATACAGACCCCTATTCTACTAATTCATTTTACGTATTTACAAATAACACACACACACACACACACACACACGTGTATATATATATATATATATGTACATGTACATATATATATATATGTATATGTATATGTATATATAAAATGAAACTGGCTTGAAGTCCCACCCGATATCTCATGGAAACCTAGATGCCCATTTCCTACTACTGGGAGCTCAGTACCTACACATATGCTCTCAGACCTCATATTGCTGGGTCTCCTTCTTGCATAACAAGCTCTGCCTTGTCAGCCTTTCAGTCCCTTCAAATCACCAAGTTCTTTTGTATTCTAGTTCCTTTGCATCTTCCTTCTGCCTAAAATGTTCCCAATTAATATATGTGTGTGTGTGTGTGTGTGACTATACATACATATACACATTCACACACACACTATGTATATATATATGTATATATATATATATATACACACACACATATATGTCTACAAATATACATATGTACATATATACATTATTTAGGATATATAAATATAGATATAGATAGATATCCCTAGACTTTTCCACAGTATTTTCATTACCTGTCTAGAATTTCCTTCCACCCTTCCCAAGACTATCAATCTCTACCTTCTTTCTTGTGAATGAGAAAAATCTAATACTGCAGTGTCATTTGCCAGTTTTGAAAATACCACTCCCAGAGAGCATTATGTTCATGGAGTTGGGCTATAGAATGTGTACAAAGAGTCAGTCTGTCATTTGACTCTGTCTTTTTTTTCCCTTGACCTACAAGAATGTCAAAATTCACAAAATCCAGTTATTTAAACAGGATATTTGACCACATTATCCTTGTTCCAACCTAATGCTGCAACAAACCAAGAGTGGGCATCCCATTATGAATGTGGCTCTTACTTAGCCACAGCCTCTGCTACCATGATAAACTGAAGCTTATCTCTAAACCATTGGACTATAACCACGTATATGGCCTTGGGGTTTTGCACCAGAGTAGTTTTCAAAGGATGGTTTATCGTCTGAGGAACTCTCTTCTCTTCATTCCCAAGGTGTGCCTGAAATAAGTCCTACTTGTGCCACACCTTTTAGATACACTGACTTATAGAGTTTGTTTTCCACAACACCTCTAACGTGGGTCATTCTCATTGCCCTAAAATGCCTCTTTCCTTTATGGTATCTGTTTTCTTGTGGGCTTACAGTCAAATGGTAGAGGAAGAGTGTAGAGTCTTTAAAGTAATAGTCATGGTGGGATAAGTTGAGATAGAATACCATATAGCCTATGCTGGCTTTGAATTTGCTATGTAGCCAAGGATGACCTTGAACTTCTAATCCTCCTGTCTCTGTCTTCTGAGTGCTGGAATTACTGGTATGTGCTGCCACACCCAGCCCTAGGAAACAAGTGTTTGGAGATCTGGAAATAATTTCAATCTGTTACAAGGATTTCTATTCCTTTCCCTGCCCTGTTGGAACACCCCAATTTTAATATCCTCTTGCTTTCTACTGTATGGAATTGTTTTGGTTCATGTATGCCCTCTTACAAAATAGCCATGACCTAAAACTTACTGGCTTAATGGAGGAAGTGTTACTGGGACAAGTGACACACCAAGTCAAAACATCTGATGTGTCACAATAATTTCAATTTGTAAACCTGAGTTTTCCTAACCAAGTGAAATTATACGAAGAGGCAGAAAATTAACAGGTGAAGAGCAACACTGTTTTCCCTGGGGTTTAGTTAGCAAAAGAAGCCTAGTTGTCCTGGCTAGGGTCTGTGATTTGGGATCCTAGAAGATGAACAAAGTATGTCTAGCTTTCCTGAGGCCAACTGTACACTGTAAGCAGTTGTGTGTGTGTGTGTAGGTGGGGAATGGGAGGAGGGAGAGAGAAAGAAAACTGTCACATTACAGACACAGAGAAGACCTGACTCCATCAGCATCCACTGAAAGTGCCATAAACCCTGAACCTCCATCACAGTCCTTGACCTGGTACTCTTGGTGATCTTCCAGGATGTATGCCCTGAATGATCTTTCAGGATGTATGCCCTGAAAGGGGTGAGGTTTCACCCCTGTGGACATCTCCAATGTCTACACCTAGGGAGTCCCAGTAACTTATATTTTCTGCCTGGACCCCACAGAGAGCCATAAAGGTATGTGTACTGATATCCATGTAGATGGCATAGTTTTGTTTCTTAACATTCTTAGGGCTACAGGAAGTTACAAATCCCATCATCTGAGAGGTCATTATTGTGTGCATGAACAATTTATTTTGGGACTCAAGCATACCATGCCTGCCTTGTGACTTCTCATGACTTCAGTGGTCTAAGGCTCACAACAAAGTCACTACCCTTTAGGAAGTTAAAAGTGATGAGCTTCTAAAAAGGATGCAGCCTCAATACCTGCTCCGCATTCACCTTTTCATGCACACAGATCCACCTTCAAGAGGGCTTTAGCTCTGGAGTACCCTAGGGACTTTTGGAACTTGTTCTTTATATTGCTGAGACTGTTCTTTATCCTTTCTTGTTATATAGGGAAGCTAGAAAATCCAGCAAATGTATCCTCTGGCTCTGCTGCCAAAGGGTCAGTACATTTTGCTTTATCTTCAAGTATTTATCTTCAATACATTTACTTTATCTTAAGGAAATCACAGGGGCAGATTATCATGTGCTAATTCCACAGCATCATTTTTACCTATTAATGACTTTTCCTTACAATGAAATCCAGGCCCTTTCATATTAAAGCAAAGGCTTTAATATGAAAATTATTGCCAGGCTTTTGTAATGAAAAATAACTGTGCTGTAAGGGCAGAGAAAAAGCAGATATACATATAAGACTTGGGAGTGGGTCCCGGGGAGGGTGAAAAAATAACAAGCAAAAAACCACAGAGATTGGGGAGCAAGGAGTCAAGAGTGAGGCTTCGCTGTTAAAAAAAAAAAAATCACATAATATTTATTTATATTATCCCCCTGGTTTATGCAGAATAATGGCAGCTTTTCTATTTCTTGGAAGATGATGGAATTGCTGGTGGCAACCAAGCCTGAAGTGAATCCTAGATGTATTAGGTAAGACACATTATTTAATCTCTCTGGAGCCTGGGGTAAGATGATAGTACTAATATCAGGGTTAAAGGAAGCATAGGTGAGAAATTGAAAAAGCAAAATGCTTCAATATCTGAAGCTTCTGAGTACTGACATTATATTACCATAGGAAATTTTTCACCTGACATCCTGTGATGGTCATGTCACCAAAAGGAACTATCTAATCATGACATTATCTGGAGGTCTGCATATAAGATCTCCATGAAATATGAATGAATTCCCTGTTTAGTTTTCATCCCACTCCCAAGATATATTATTGTGAATATGTAAATTTTTTAAAAAAATCTATAGCAGTCTGAATGACAAAGATTCTAGGAGCCCATCTGCTGCAAAAACAGTAAATCAATGCTACTGCATTATTACAGGGGTATGGTAACAATTCCACGGTTAAAACACCAGTACACTGTCCAGAATTTAACAGATGCTAAAAGATTAACCAGTCAAGAATGACTAGAGAATTGAATCACGAAGACAAAGAAATCCCCTATAATTCTCACCCAGAAGGTGGATGTTCATTATAGCCTGGGTCTTACCTGACAGCTACGCATCTGCTAGGTGTATAGATGTCATTTCCCTAATCTTCCTAGGTCTGAATTTGTATCTTCATTGCAGCCACAGGAATTTGGGGGAAAAAAAATGAACCTCCCTACCCATTTATTTGTAAAAGAGGAAAGCAAATTCTTGTTTAACGATTAAGAGCATCTGCTGGGCAGGAGACACCAGCTCACACACCACCATTCTCCTTTGTTAAAAAAGGTAATGCAAAAACTGGCCTGTGGTCTTGCCAGCCATATGAAAAGCAATACCTTAGTGTTTTAAGTGAATTTAGATTTTCACCTCATTCTACCAGTTTCGTGCGTGTGAAGAATAGGGGAATGACCACCCATCCTTTTTTAAATTTCTGTCTTGTAAACAGTACTGAAGACTCAAAATGTCTGCCCCCTCTGCATATCCTGGCTTTTAGCACTACCACGGAGCTAATCATCTTTACAGAAGGTTGCTGCGGGTCTATTGGATGCTTCATGGCTTCACGGGAAAGGTATACAGCAAGAAGAAATATCACTAGGCTGTACCCCTGAATGCAGATTTAGGACCAATACAGGCTCCCTTTGGGGAGCTATGAGCACTGGCCATGTTTTCCTCGCAGTGGGATCCGCAGCCCGGAACAAAGCCGCCCACCCCGTGGGACCTGCGACCCTGGGCTTTCTCCCGGCCAATGTCCACTTAGGCGGTCCCGGACATCCTTTCTCCAAGTAACAGATTCTTGTGCTTCCCTCAATGGCTTGGCACGCTCCCGAGATCCACGGGCTCCACATAACCCATTCCTCCCTCCTCATCGCAGACTCTTCCACTCACCAGACTGCCCATCGTTGCTTTGGGCCGCAGCTAGACACCAGCTTCTTGGGGTCTGAGCTCCTCCACTATGGAGGGTATCGCAGCAACACCTGTGAGCAGGGGGACCAGCGACGCAGAGCCCAGCACACGCAGACTCACTAGCGAGTTTGGACACGCCCTCTCTGCACTGCCCACCCCTTCCAAGATTCTCGCCCTTGCTTCTGCTTTTAGAGTAATTGAACAAAAACGTGAAGAAAAAAAAAAAAAATCCGCTCTATAGTTTTGTTTCCGTTTTGGATTTATTTATCTTATTTTGTACGGAAAAAAAAAAAAAAATGTCAGTTCTTTCTTGGCCTCTCTGGTGCCAGCTTCAGAAGTCAGTAGAGGGCGCCGAGAGTCCACCATAGAGCGAAGTCAGAGTTGGAACCCAGGCAAGTGAGGCAGACCTGCTGCATCCAGTGGTCCTGAACAGCAAAGCAAAGACAAAACATGGAAGAGAAGAGCGATAGCTTGGAAGGGCTGGGGGAATTCATACAGACACTCTGGAAAAGAGAACAACTTTATTTTAGAGTTTGATGTATTGAAGACGTGTGTGTGTGTTTGTGTGTGTGTGTGTGTGAGAGAGAGAGAGAGAGAGAGAGAGAGAGAGAGAGAGAGAGAGAGAGAGAGAGAGAGAGAGAGAGAGAGAGAGAGAGAGAGAGGGAGAGAGAGAGAGAGAGGTTGTTACCAGGTGTTGACATCTAATCTAGAGCTTTAGAGGTCATAAGGGCTCAGAGCTTCCCCAAATAGTGCACCTAAAGGCACTTTCCTTATGGTTATCAGATAGCCCTGAAGTATTCCTGAGAGAGGGATGAGAACCAAGGCATAGATCAACTGAGTCATAGGTTGACTTGATTTTAAGTTTGACTTTGATGAAAGCTTTACAGGCCATTTACTTAGCAACAGAAACCATGATGGAATACTGACTGTATTAGTTACATTTCTGTCACTGTGAGAAAACACCAGGACCAAGAGCAGCAAGCATATGGAAAATGATTTGTTTGACTTATTGATGGGGGACGGGGTGTGGAAGGGTCCATAAATGACCAGGAGACATGGCAACAGGCAGACAGAAAGAGCGCATCTTCATCTTCAACTACAAGAACAAAGTAGAACATGACAGCACAGCAAGACTAAGAACTCTCAAAGCCTGCTCCCAGTTCACATACTCCCTCTATTAAGGCCACATCTCTAAAAGATTCTATAACACCCCTCCCCAAACAATGCCACCAACTGGGGACCAGTACTTTAAATAGTTTTATGGGAGACTTTTTTAACCACCAAATTGAGGCACATTTAGCTAGCTTTCTTATACATTCTAGACCCATCTTCCCAGGGAACCATGCTACCCATAGTAGGCTGGGCCCTCTTACATCAATTAACAACCAAGATAATATCACAAAAACAAACCCAGAAGACAATGTGATCCAGGCAATTCCTCAGTTGTGGCTTTCTCCTCAGATAACTTAGGCCATATCAAGCTGACAATTCAACTTAGCTAGGACACCAATTATTATAGCAAAGTTGAAGGCATGCAACACAGTATTGCTAACTGCTGTAGGCACTGTAGTGTTACTAAACTTGGAATGCAGACATACATCACCTTTAGTCATAATACTTCCTGGTTTCTTCCTCCAGGCTCTGGCAAACTCTTTCCTGTAAACCTTGTAATGTAATAGCCCCTCCCAAGCTATGTAGCACAGCATAGTATATGGTTAACAGTGGTTAAGCATACGTAAGCAGTATTCTGGAAAGGCCCTAAATATGAGAATAAAGTACAAAAGAAAACTGTGGAAGACTTTTAATTTAGAGGCTGTGTAAGTTACTTTTCTCATTGCTATGACATAGGACATTGTTGTAAGATATTATTTAAGATGTGTTAATTTGTTTTAATGATGCAAAGATGTGTTGCATTCTTTTAGGTTGTATTTGTTTAACTTTGTGAAGCTGTGTTACTTTGCCTGTCTAATAAAGTGCTGAATGGCCAATGGTGAGGCAGGAAAGGGTAGACTGTCAGGCAGAGAGAATAAAAACAGGGAGAAATCTGGGAAATGAAGCAATAGAAAATAAGGAGAGGAGAATGTCAGGGGCCAGACCACCCCCCCCCCAGCTACACAGCAAGCCACAGAGAAAGAAGTAAAGAAATGTGTAACATGAATAATAAAATCCCGAGACAGATATTGGGGTTCAAGCTGAAGATCAGAAAGACAATGCAGCCGGCCACTAGCTCTTACCTCTACCTCAGGCTGAAAGCACTGCCCTGCCCCCAGTGTTGCTGGAAAATAAAATCTCTGAGACTGACTTTGCTTCTTCCTTTTATAGCTCTCAAATCTTGGGATTAAAGGCATGTGATCAAAGTGCTGAGATCATCTTGGTAAGAGCTGTTTCTCTTTAGGACTTGATCAATTTCATGTAGCTCGTGTGGCCTTGAGTAAAAGGTAGGCAGGATAATTTGAGTTAAGGAAAGCTAGCTAGAAACAAGTCAAGCTAAGGCAAGGCATTTGTAAGTAAGAATAAATAAGATTCTGTGTGTAGTTTATTTGGGAGGTGGATAGCAGACCCCAAAGAGCAAAGAGTAAAATAAGTAAAAAAAAAAAAAAAAAAAAAAAAAAACCATCAACAGTACATGCTAAAAGCAACTTAAGGAAACTTAAGGAAAGAAGGAAGGTACAACTCACAGTTCATGGTGACAAAGTCACAGCAGCAGAAACATGGGCCTCTGGTCATGTGGCATCTGCAGTCAGGAAGCAAACATGGAAATATGTTGGTGCTCAGCCGACTTTCTCCTTTTTATTGAGTTTGGGGTTTAGTCCATGGGATGCTTTCACCCCATTCATGGTGGGTCTTCCTACCCACCCAATATAGAATCCAACTGTTAACCATCAGAGAAGATTAATTAATTTGATTTCAAGATCTTCAGTTGTAACTTCGTCTGAGCTACCTGGAACATAGGCAATACTCTGGAGTTGAGCAATTAATCCATGTTATACTCGGAGAACCAGGGGTTGGAGAAGGCAATGGATTTGCACACTAAAGATCTTTCTTCCATTCCTCCTTTAGGCAGATAGTGTAGTGAAGGGAAATAGGCCACCAATCATTTTAAAGTTTAGTCTTTCTCCTCTGGTCAGGTAGTCAGTCTTGCCACTGAGATTTTCATCACTTGTCTCTTCTCTGTTGTCTTCTCTATGTTGCAGGGGAATTCTGTCCATCTTCATCATCTCTGTGCAGCAGGAGGAGGGTTCACAAGCACCACAACCAGTCACCCTTTCTTCTCCAACTTCCTAGATTACAGATCAACTCAGAGCAAACAAACAATTAGCAATGTGCACTATAGATTCATACACAATAAAATACAAATGTGCTCTGGACATTTCTCTAGGTTCAGTTTTCTCTTCAAACCTATAATGGCTCCCTCTTTTATGTCTCTCTCTCTCTCTCTCTCTCTCTCTCTCTCTCTCTCTCTCTCTCTCTCTATCTCTATCTATCTCTATCTCTATCTCTCTTCTGTCTTCTATTTTTCCCCTGACTCAATCTTCCTAATCCCACGCATTTTCCTCTCCTCCCCTTCTCTCCTAATTCCTTCTTTGCTCACTGTCCCTCAATTGCCCATGTGCTCAGGAGATCTTGTCCCTTTCCCCTTCTGTGAGGGATCTTGCATGAATCTCTTAGAATCCTCCTTGCATCCTAGTTTCTCTGGCGGTGTGAATTATAGGCTGGTGATCCTTTGCTCTATGTCTAAAATCCATATATGAGCAAGTACATACCCTGTTCCTCTTTTTGTGGCTGGATTACCTCATTCAGGATGGTTTCTTTAAATTCTATCCACTTGCCTGTGAATTTCAGGATTCCACTGTTTTTTTTTTCCCCCACAAAGTAGTATTCCATTGTGTAAATGTGCCACATCTTCTTTATTTACTCTTCAGTTGAGGGGCATGTAGGTTGTTTCCAGGTTCTTGCTATTACAATTTGAGCAACCATGGAAAGGCTACCATAAATGCCCTTCCCTGATAATGTGATTGACAGCTAACTTATCCACCATCATGGAGCCCTCATCTAGTAGCTGATGGAAGCAGAAGCAAACCCCCACAACTAAATGCTGAGCTGAACTGGAATCCAGATGCAGAGAGGGAGAACAAGACCTGGCTACAGAAACACATAGACAGCTGACCAGACTGATAGCTGGGAATCCAGCATGGGACTGACTCAGACCCCCTAATATGGGTCTCAGCTAGAAGGACTGAGCAGTATAAGGGACCTCTGACAGTGGAACCAGGAGGTATTCCTAGTGCACAAAAGGACCTTGTGGCACATCCCCCATGGAGGGATACTCCCTTAACCTGGAGATAGGAGAGAAGTCCTAGTCCCTACTCCAAATGACTTGACAGATTTAGGTGACCCCTTCTGAAGGGCATCACCCTACATGTGGAGGGGGGTATAGGAAGGGAGGGGGGGCATGAGAGAGTGGGAGAGAAGGAAAGAGGGAGGGAGAGGGAACTGGGATTGAAATGTAAAATAAAAATAAAAAAAATAATTAAATAAAAATACAAATGTGCTTCTATAATAGAGACTATAAAGTACCTGTATCAGCTGGGCATTCGTGGCACACACCTTTAGTCCCATCACTTGGGAGGCAGAGGCAGACGAATTGTTGTGAGTTCAAGGCCAGCCTGGGTTACAGAGTGCTAGGATACGCTCCAAAGCTACACAGAGAAACCCTGTCTCAAAAACCTAAATAAATAAATAAATAAATAAATAAATAAATAAATAAATAAATAAAATAAAGTACCTGTAATCTTATTGTGAGTCAGGTAGGTGGGCCCTCTGGGCTATAAGAAACCCTATATCTGGGAGAGAGATAGAGACAGCGGGAGGATGGGGGAACTGGATCCAGAGACAGTTGGGCTAGAGAGGTGAAGAGACTCAGGGGTTAAGAACACTGCTTTCCACAAGACCAAAATTCCATTCCCAGTACACACATGGATGCTCACATCCTTCTGTAACTACAGATTCAAGGGAATAGTGGTATCCTCAGCTATCAGGCACTCACATGGCAAACATGAAGGCAAAAGATCCATACATATAAAACAAAAATTTTAAGAAATTGAAAACAAAGCATGTGTGTATATTCTGCTGTGTTTCTGTGATTACTAAAGAATGAGGCCAGCATTCAATAGGCAGAGCAATTGCAGGTTGGCTATAGTAAAGCCATCCAGGGACAGGAGCACTATCTAACTGGCCTTAGCTTTTGAAGAAGAATACAAAAGAAAGCTTTCTCAACTCCCATCTTCTCTTCCATCTTCCAGAATGTGCTAAGATTCAATACCATAACCAAATCTTTGATACCTGCTGGAGGGCAAGATGATTTATATATGCAACCATCATGTTTCTCTTTCTGGGTCTGGGTCACCTCTCTTAGGAAGATCTATTCTGGTTCCATCTATTTGCCAGCAAATTTCATGATGCTTTTATGTTTTTTAGCAATTGAGTAAATTGTATAAGTGTACCGCATTTTCTTCATTCAATCCTTCATTTTGAGGGACATCTAGGTTGTTTCCAGTATCTGGCTATTACAAATAAATAAAGCTGCTATGAATAGAGTTGAACAAGTGTCCTTATGACATGATGGAGTGTCCTTTGTGTATATGCCCAGGAGTGATACAGTGATACTGGGTCTTGAGGTAGATTGATTCCCAATTTTCTGAGAAACTACCATATTGATTTCCAAAGTGATTGTACAAGTTTTTGCGCTCCCATCAAAAGGAGTGTTCTCCTTGTCACCACATCCTCTCCAGCATGGGCCACCCCTTGCAATTTTTATCCTAGGCATTCTGAAAGGTAACCTCTTAGAAGAGAAAGTAGGAGGTACCCTTGAACAAATTGGTATAGGAGACTGCTTCCTGAACATAACTTCAGTAGCACAGACACTGAGATCAACAATTAATAAATGAGACTTCATCAAACTTAGAAGCTTCTGTAAGGCAAAGGACACAGTTGACAAGACCAAATGGCAGCCACGGACTGGGAAAAAATTTTTACCAATCCTACATCTGACAAAGGGCTGATCTCCAAAATATACAAAGAACTCAAGAAACTAGTCAACAAAACACCAAATAACCCTATTAAAAAGTGGGGTACAGAACTGAAGAAAGAATTCTCAATAGAGGAAATCAAAGGGGCTGAAAGACACTTAAGAAAATGTTCAACATCCTTAGTTATCAGGGAAATGCAAATGAAAACAACTCTGAGATACCATCTTACTCCTGCCAGAATGGCTAAAATTAGAAACACCAATGAAAACTTATACTGTAAAATTAGAAACACCAATGACAACTTATGCTGGAGAGGATGTGGGGGAAGGGGAATACTCCTTCACTGCTGGTGGGTGTGCAAACTCACAGCCATTTTGGAGATTAGTATGGCGGTTCCTCGGGAAAATGGGAATTAATTTACCACAGGACCTGGCAATCCTCCTCTTAGGCATATACCCAAATGATCCACATCCATGCAACAAAGACATGTGCTCAATTATGTTCATAGCAGCAGTATTTGTAATAGCAAGAACCTGGAAGCAACCTAGATGCCCCTCAACTGAAGAATGGATAAAGAAGATGTGGCACATCTACACAATGGAATGCTACTCTGCAGAAAAAAATAATGGAATCTTGAAATTCGCAGGCAAGTGGATGGAATTTGAAGAAACCATCCTGAATGAGGTAACCCAGTCACAAAGAGAGGAACAGGGTATGTACTCACTCATATATGGATTTTAGATCTAGAGCAAAGAATCACCAGCCTATAATACACACCACCAGACAAACTGGGATACAAGGTGTATTCTAAGAGATTCATATATGGTCCCTCACAAAAGGGGGAAGGGACAAGTCCCTTAGAGCACATGGGAAATGGGGGGGCAGTGAATGGGAAGAGAACTAGGAGAAAGAGAAGGGGAGGAGAGGAAAACACGTGTAAGTTGATAGATTGAGTCAGGGTGAGAGGGGGGGCATAAAAGAGGGAGCCATTATGGTTTGAAGAGAAAACTGAACCTAAAGAAAGGTCCAACTCCAACTAATAATTCAAGCAACCATGAAAACGCTACGATAAATGCCCTTCCCTGATAGTGAGATCATCAACTAAATTATCTACCATCATGGAGTCTTCATCTAGTACCTGTTGGAAACAGAAGCAAACACCCATAACCAAACACTGAGTCGAACTAGAATCCAGATGCAGAGAGAGGGGACAAGATCAGGTTGCAGAAACTCACAAAGACAGCTGGCCTAAACAAGGAAGAGCTTAGGCCTCCCAGACTGATGGCTAGGAACCCAGCAAGGGACTGATTCAGACCCCCTGAATATGGGTCTCAGCTAGAAGGACTGTAGTCTGGTGGACCTCAGACAGTAGAAACAGGATCTATTTCTGGTGCACAAAAGGACCTTGTGTACACATCCCCCATGGAGGGATACCCCCTTAACCTAGAGACAGGAGAGAAGTCCTAGTCCCTACTTCAAATAACTTGACAGATTTACATGATCCAACCTGGATAGCATAGCCCTACAAGTGGAATGGGGGTGGGGAGATGGGAGGGAGGGTGGCCAGGGTGCATGTCACAAGGGAAAGAGGGTAAGAAGGAGGGAGGGAGGGAGAGAAGGATGGAGGGAGGGAGGGAGGGTTGGAGGGAGGAAGGGAGAGGAAACTGTGATCCACATGTAAAATTTTAAAATTATATTATTAATAAAAAAAAGAAGGAAAAATGCTGCTGGATTTTATATATATATTTAAAATGCTTTAACTTCAAAATTTAAGCCTAAGGACAAGTTACTGGGGAAAAGAATTTCTAATTTTGTTTCCACAGAAAATGAAAAGCTGTGGATCCCTTCCAGACTAATGTGGTTTGATCAAGCAAGACCCCCTGAAGCAACATCAATGGGACAATGCAGCCTTGCAGACAACTACAGACAGGATTTCTGTGTCTTCTTAGGATTCCCCCATGATAGCGCCCCCTACCAGCAGGAAGCAGTTTGGAAAGAATGACGCCCAAATTCCCAAATATTGTTTATAAATGTTTGTTTTCATTTTAAAAAAAGGCATGTATAATTATGTCCAGCATAAAATAAATAAATGTTTAAAAAAAAAGATGTAATCTCAGAGTTGTTTTGATTTGCATTTTCATGAGAAGTAAGGATGATGAAGATGTCTTTAAGTATTTCTCACCCATTTGATATTCCTCTGTTGAGAATTTTTTGTTTAGATTGGATTTTTTGTTTAATTAGGTTATTTGTTGTGTTGGTGTATAGTTTCTTGAGTTCTTTAAATATTTTGGAAATTAGCCCTCTGTAAGATGTGGGGTTGATGAAGATCTTTTTCCATACTGCAGGGTGCCATTTTGTCCTTCAACCTCATCCTTTGCCTAACAACAGTTTTTCAGTTTCATGAGATCCCTTTTATTATTTGTTGATTTTAGTACCTGCACTATTGGAGTTGTGTTTGGGAAGTTTTCTCCTGTGCCAGTGCATTCAAGGCTATCTCCCACTCCCCTTTCTATTAATTTCAGTGCATGTGTTTTTACACTGAGGTCTTTGGTCCACTTGGAGTTGAGTTTTGTACAGGTTGAAAGCTATGGATCTATTTGCATGCATCTATATCCAGTTATAGCACTACTGTTTGTTGGTGATGCTTTCTTTTTTCCATTGTATTCAGCCTACAAAATGGAAAAAGATCTTCACCAACCCCACATCTGACAAAGAGCTGATCTCCAAAATATATAAAGAACTCAAGAAAGTAGACACCAGAATACCAAATAATCCAATTTAAAAAAAATGGTGTGCAGATCTAAACAGAATTCTTATCAGAAGAAACTCAAATGGCCAAAAATCATTTAAGGAATTGTTCAGCATTCTTAATTGTCAGGGAAATGCAATTCAAAATGACTCTGAAATACCATCTTACACCTATCAGAATGGCTGAGGTCAAAAACAGTGATGAAAGCTTATGCTGGAAAGGATGTAAAGTAAGGGGAACACTCCTCCACTGATGATGGGTGTGCAAACTTGTTCAGTCACTTTGGAAATCAATATGGCAGTTTCTCAGAAAATTGGGAATCAATCTACTTCAAGACCCAGAAACACCAATCTTGGGCATTTACCCAAAGGATGCACAATCACACCACAAGGTCATTTGCTCAACTATATTCACAGTAGGATTATTTTTAATAGTGAGAAAATGGAAACAACCTATATACCCATCAACCAAAGAGAATGGATAAAGAAAATGTCACACATTTACACAATGCAGTATTACAGGGGGAAAAAAACAAAAATCAAAAAACAATAACATCTTGAAATTTGTAGGCAAATAGGTAGAACTAGGAAAAAAATAATCCTCTGTGGGGTAACTCAGACCCAGAAAGACAAACATGGTATGTATTCATTCATATTAGATGTAATATTAGATGTAAAGCAAAGTTAATGAGGCTACAATCCGCAGCCTCAAAGAAGCTATGTAAAAAGAGGGACCATAAGAGGGACACACATGGAAGGCCCCAAGAAGGGAAAATAGTTAAGATCTCCTGGGTAAACTGGGAGTGGATAGAAGGAAGAGGATGGGGGATGGAAACATGAGAGATCAAGAAGACCAAGTTGGGGGAGAGATGGAGGGGAGAACAATGAAACAGATATCTTGATAGAGGGAGTCATTGTGAAGTTATGGAGAAACTTGGTGCAAGAGAAATTCTCAGATATCCACAAGGATTACTCCTGCTAAGTCTCATAACAATAGTGGAGAGGGTGTCAGAACAGGCCTTCTCCTTTTATCGGATTAGTGACATCATAGAACCTACATTCAGTAACTGATGGAAGCAGATTCAGTGACCCACAGCCAAGCACTGGGCTGAGCTCCTGAAGTTTGGTTAAACAGGGGGAGGAAGAATCATATGAACCAACCACAGAGATAGCTGACCCAAGTTAGTGGGACCTCATGGACTATGGACTGACAGCTGGGGAACCTGCATGGGACAGAACTAGATAGATCTTCTAAATGTGGGTGCCAGTTATGTGACTTGATCTGTTGGCAACAGGACCCTGTCAGTGACACCAGGACCCATCTCAGGGGTGTGAACTGACTTTTTTTGGAGCCCACTCTCTATGGTGGGATACCTTGCTCAACCTGTGGTGGGAGGGTTTTGTTCCTGCCTGGACTTGGTATGCCAAACTTTGTTGATGCCCCAAGGGAGGTCTTACCCCCCTCTGAGGAGTGGATAGGGGTAGGGAGGGTGAGAGATAGGGGTGAGAAAAGGGGAGGAACAGGGAACTGATGTTGGTATGTAAAATGAAAATTAAATTTTTAAATAAAAAAACACAAAGAAAAGTTCTGTATGCAAATGGAGAATGGAACCCTTGCATCCTGAATGTGAAATGTAAATTAGTATGGTCATTATGGAAAACAGTATGAAGGCTTCTCAAAAAGTTGCAAACAAAGCTACTATCTGATCTACAGGATATACATCTAAAGGGAAAAGAAATTAATATGCTGAAAATGCTGAGATGTCTGGTTTTCTCTAGCACTGTTTAAAACAGATGAAATATGAAGCAACTACTTGTGTGGAACTGATAAACAGAGTGAGGAAATGTGATACACACACCTTTGTGAATACTATTTGGCCATAAAAAGGAAATTCTGTCATTTGCAACAACATGAATGGAAAAATAAATAAATAAACAAATAAATAAATAAATTCAGGGACAGAAATATAAGTATGGCATGATCAAAATATACATGGTACTCCACTAATTTTATAACTATGTATCAGTTAAATTAACTTTAATGTCAAAATGTAGAGACATTAAAGAAAACCTGAATCTCTACATTGAATTACTACATTCAGAATAGAATTACACACTGAAACAAACATTTTTCTCCACTTAATGTCTAAAATGATAATTGCTGCATCATGCATGATCAAATTTTTAAGGTTACTTCCTAAATTTAATGAATATAGTGACACAAGAAAATCATATACCACAAATTATGTCTTTGTCTGATTATGTTGACTCATTAAGTTCTCTGTCTCTGTTGATGACGATGTGGGCACCAATGTTGATAATGGGTTAGGCATCTGAGTTGATGGTTCGGATGTGTTCTCTGACCTAGAGGTACCATGACACTGTTACATAAATAAACAGAATACTAACCTAACACTCCCCTTCATAGTAGCACATTGTAAGAAAAGGGTATCAAGTAGAGTTACAGAGATTCATACACGTTTGAGCAAATTGCTACAACTTGATTACTGTTTGTACTTTAAAGTAGCGAGAGCAATAGTTAATAATCTGTTTCCATGGAGACCACAGCCTCTATATTCCAAAAGTTATCATTTGCTCCACAAATTCCAAATTCATACATGTAGATACTTAATTAACATACTCCCTCAAGTATAAAATAGGCATTTAAAAATGACAACATTCAAAGCAGAATTCCAGTTTCTTTGCATTTTCTATTCCTGTACAGATTGGTAAAAATTGTCTTTAATGCTAAACCATTTACCTTGAATAAGTTAATTCTCTCTTCTCACTCTTTCTCCATACCTTCACTGAGGAAACCTTTCCATCCTGAATATAACCTTAACCCTTCCTCCTCTTTTCTGCCTCTTCAGTCTAGATAGTTACCATCTGTCTCCTGTATCATTTAATTACTGAGGCAGTATTCAATTGCTTTTCATATTTGTCTTCTAAGACTTCTCTTCCAGCTCCCACTGAGAGAGCCTTCTAGATTATAGATAAGATGCACATGATTCTTTGGTTTATACATTTTCTTTGCTTGAGATAGTATAGAACAAGACCCCAGTTATTTTTTTTTAATTTATGGAACACACAATACTAGCAAAACAAATCACATGCTATCAATTATGCTTATGGTTTCTACTGTCATAGTCTAGTGTCTATTTCCATTTATCATTCCATCATGAATTGCTATCCACCAGGAAAGCTGGACAAATGGGTGTGTATTTTACTATATTAATCCTATAAAGTAAGATCTCGGTTTCACCTTATGCCTCAGTTAACATATCTCAGGCTTTCAGTCTACCTTTGTTCCTCAACAACTACTGTCCTAGGCCTTATGCTATAGTCTGTAAAAATTTGTTCTCAATAAAGAATTTTTCTCCCAGTTTTTCAAGACAGGGCTTTTCTGTGTATCCTTATCCCTAGCTGTCCTGGTACACACTCTGTAGACGGGACTGGTCTAGGCCTCAGAGATCTGCCTGCCTCTGCCTCCCTAGTGAGGGGATTAAAGGCATGCACCACCACTGCCCCCAGATGAATAAAGAATCTTAAAACTAGGCTGGAGAGATGACTCAGCAGTTCAGAGCATTTGTTGCTTTTTCAGAGGACCCTGGTTCAGTTCCAGCACCCATATGAAGGTTTCATAATTGCCTATTACTTGAGTTTTGACACCCTCTTCTGGCTTTCAAAGATACCAGATGTTTACAAAGTGTTACAAAACACTTGTAAACATAAAATAAATATAAACAAATGTTTTTTTTTTTTTAAAAAAAACTCACCATAAACAGAAATGCCAACAGTCTACTTAATGACTATTCAATGTCAGAAGCTGCTGAGTCTATGGAAGTAAGTTTTTTCTTCAATATCCTCTTCATGATGAGCTTTTCCAGTCCCAATTGGAATTTTTTAAAACTAGTAATCATAACTAGTGCTAATGTACCTAGTTTCTTTGTCACATCAAGTTATCATATAGCTTACCTTTTTCTTTTGAAATTATTATAGAAAATAGTTGCAATGATGACAGATAAAATACAAAAGAGAGTAATGAATACAACTGCAGCATTCTTCCACTTTAAAATAGGATTCATGGCACCTAAAAAACATAAACCAGAACATATTCTTTCTCTTTTCCACTATACTTCTCTCTTGGGGTCCTTCATTTATAAAGTTTTTTTTTGATTGATTAAGATGATTGACATTCCAATTTGTTATATAAGATGCTTTCTCATAACAGTGGAAATAAAAGGAAAATACTAGGTAGTAGTTTCTTCTTTCCTTGAATATAATTAGAAATGTCCATCCCTTTAAGTGAGGTGCTATGGCTTTGTCTTTAACTGCATAGATGAGAATTTATTTATTTTCTACTCTTCTATTTCATTGAGATACTACTTAACTATTTCACCTGTGTGAAAGAGATTGAATGGGAAGAATATGACACTGAAATATGAACTCTTTCCTTAAGGCAATTTCAACAAAACAAAATAACTTCACAAAGATTTCACAAGAATCACGAATTCACATCCTTAATATTTACCATAGAACTAAACAATGAAGAACCATCTTCTGAATTGATAAAGTACTTCTTATTGAAACCTGAATTTTAATAAGTAATTAAAACTAACAATAATAACACAGCCAACATATTCATAGAAGATATATATAATATTTAATTCCTAAAACCAAATGGTTTGAATTGGGAAAATTGACCAGGAAAAGGACTTGGCCAACTTCAGTTTCAAAAATCAAACATAACACAAATGCTTATATTTAATATTTTGACACTGCTTAAAAACAGCATTAAAATATAAACTGTCTAATGAAAAAGAACAAGAATATTTACATAGCTTTAAATGACAAGAACTTGTGAAGAAATACTTAGAAAACATTTCACACGATCTCTGAAGGTAAAGGAAGAAATAATGAAACAGAAGATGACAGAAGACTTTCAAGTTATTGTTTCTAGATACATTTAAAAAGATATGACTTTCTGAACATAAGATTTGAGGAAACATTTTTGAAAGAATGAAAACTTTTAGCCCACCAACTGCCAAGCAACAGTGGAGGTGAGACTCAGTATTCCTCACTTTGCAATACTGAAGTATTTCCTACTGATATATTTAGGAAAACTGGCAAAACCTTGGCTCTACTTCTGTATCCATCCACTGGATTGCCATTGATGACCCTAGTCAACCTAAGTGGATCACAAGGTAAGATGGAAAGTCATGAGCCTAGGAGAGTGAGTAGTGAGAAGAAGAAATGTGGCGGTGAGATGATTGGAATGGAAGAGAGATAAGAAAGGGGAAGAGACAGAAAAGAATCAAAATGCATTATAGATGTGTGTGCAATTGCCAAAAATATAGCTTAGTTACAAAATGAACAATTTTCATTTTAAGTTAAAAAAAATTAAAAATATGCTTCTCAAAAGAAGAAAAAAATCCATGAGTGAACTTGAAGAAAATATTTATACAATCTCTCAGATAATGAGAAGAAAAGGAAAAAGTCATAGATATTAAAATGAAGTAGAAGCCACCGGGATGGTTTAATGTAATTTTGATGAGAAGTTTCTAAAACAAATCAGTTGAATTAAAAAGAGGAAATACTCCATGAACTAAGTTAGCATTCAGAATACTAATGACTAGTGACTTTCTTGGGTTCCTGGGTTAATGTGACCAAATTATAGAAAGTTGTATCTTTCTCACTAGCCCTCTGTGTTTATAAAAACCGAATGTCAGCATTATATTCTAATATCAGAACAAAATAGACCAGGTCTCCTTACTAAATTATATCATTATATGTTCTCATTTTATTCTCAGTCAATATATAGAGTCAGGAACAAGATTTAAAGCCAGAGGCTTACTGCACACTGTGTCATCAAGTAAGGGCATAAAAAACTCACCAGCTTGTGCTTATGCACAACAGGGAAAGAAAACAATACACAAAACTTCCTTATTCTTCTCTTGATTTGCAACAAACTGCTTGCGCTGTCAATGCATAGTTTGAAAAAAGATTATATTACTTGATATTATTTAAAAATTCATGGAATAGTATTACACTTACCTTAAACACTTACAGTATAACTAATATTATTATTTGGATGGCCTATTTAATTCTCCTTTGGAGAATAATTTGAATCCCTTTTAAGATCAGGTAACAAACCTCTGCATTTATCTGTGGTGGTGTGATAGGAATGGCTCCCATAGAGACTTCTGAGTTTGAATGATTGAGCCAAAGTGAATGGCACTATTAGGAGGTGTGACATTGTTGGAGAAAGTGTGTTACTGGTGATCTTTGAGATATCATGTGGAACTCTCATCTTCTCCAGTATCATGTCTGCCTGCAAGCCACCATGTCCCACCATGACCAGAAAGAACTAAATGTCTAAAATTGTACACCAGCCCCAATTAAATGTTTTTCTTTATAAGAGTTGCCATGGTCATGGTACCATGACGGAAGTTGGTACCAGGACTGGAGTAATGCTGTGGTAGGCCTGACCATGATTTTGTTTGTGGAAATATGGCTTTGGGGACTTTGGATTAAGAAAGAAACGATTTGCTTTAGTGGAGTTTAATGACCCATACTAGTAGAAGCATGGAAGACAGTGGTGCTGAGGGTGGTTTGAACTGTGGGGCCCTGGTCCAAAAGGTGTCAGAGGAGAAAAATTTAGTATGTGACTTAGAGGCTGTTGTCATATTTTGGCTAAAATATGACTGCTCTCTGCCTGGTCTACAAGGTCTGCCTTAAGTTGAAGAGTTAGGGATTAATTGCACTAGCAAATGAAATCTCAAAACAGCCTAATATAGACCATGTCATACAGTTACTAGTGTTTACTCTTATAAAAATTTATAATGAAATAAAGAAAATTGAGAAAGTAAAATTACAAAATGTACAGTTTGAGGGGAAAAGGGGCACCAGGAAGTGGAATGGAACTAAATAATGTTTTCAAGGAAATACACAGATTAAAGAAGAGCCAGCTGTTAAATGTAATAAAGAGAGTGTTGTCCCCAGGGTAAGACCCCACCCAGCTAAGCTTCCAACCTGTGAAAAGGAATTAAAGAAAAGCTTAAAGGTAGTTTTGGTAGTGCATGCTTTAATTCCAGCATCCAAAACAACAATAAAGGAACTTCCAGAGGCATCACCATCCCTGACTTCAAGCTCTATTATAGAGCTATAGTCCTGAAAATAGCTTGGTATTGGTGCAAAAATAAAAAGGTAGACCAATGGATTGAACTGAATTGAAAACCCTAATATTAATCCACATACCCAGTAACACCTGATTTTTGACAAAATAGCTAAATTTATACAATGGAAAAAAGAAAGCATCTTCAACAAATGGTGCTGGCATAACTAGATGCTGGCATGTCAAAGACTACAGATAGATCCTTATCTATCACCATGCACAAAACTTAAGTCCAAACTGATCAAAGAACTCAACATAAATACAGCCACACTGAACCTCTTAGAAAAGAAAGTAGGAGGTACCCTTGAACAAATTGGTACAGGAGATTGTTTCCTGAACATAACACCAGTAGCACAGACACTGAGATCAAGAATTAATAAATGGGATCTCCTGAAACTGAAAAGCTTCTGTAAGTCAAAGGACACAGTCAACAAGACAAAACAGGCAGCCTACAGAATGGGAAAAGATATTCATCAGCCCCACATCTGACAGAGGACTGATCTCTAAAATATACAAAGAACTCAAGAAGCTCATTACCAAAACACCAATTTAATTCAATTAAAATATGGCGTACAGAACTAAATAGAGAATTCTCAATAACATAATCTAAAATGGCTAAAAGACACTTAAGAAAGTGCTCAACATCCTTAGCCATTAGGAATATGCAAATCAAAACAACCCTAAGATACCATCTTACTCCTGTCAAAATGTCTGAAATCAAATGCATCAAAGACTGTTTATGCTGGAGAGGATGTGGAGAGAGGGGAACACTCCTTCACTGCTGGTGGGTGTGCAAACTCGTGCAGCCATTTTGGAGATCAGTATGGCGGTTCCTCAGGAAAATGAGAATTAGCTTACCACAGGTATATACCCAAATGATTCACATCCATGCAACAAAGACATGTGCTCAACTATGTTCATAGCAGCATTATTTGTAATAACCAGAATGTAGAAGCAACCTAGATGCCCCTCGACTGAAGAATGGATAAAGAAAATGTGGTACATTTACACAATAGAGTACTACTCAGCAGAAAAACAAAAAACAAAACAAACAACAATGGAATCTTGAAATTTGCAGGTATATGGATGGAACTGTAAGAAACCATCCTGAATGAGGTAACCCAGTCACAAAAAGACAAACATGGTGTATACTCACTCATATATAGATTATAAAGTTTTTAGACATAGAGCAAAGGATCACTAGCCTACAATCCACACTACCAGAGAAGCTAGGAAACAAGAAGGACTCTAAGAGAGACATACATGGTCCACCAAAGAAGGGGAAAAGGACAAGATCTCCTGAGCAATTTGGGAGCAGGTGGGGGAAGGGAGGTGGGGTTAGGAGAAAGAGAAGGGGAGAAAAGGAGGGAAGAGTAGAACATGAGGGAGAGCAGAAAGATGGAGTTGGGGGAAGAATAGATGAGAACAAGAAAAGACATACTGTTATAGAGGGAGCCATTACAGGTTTAAAGAGAAATCTGGCACTAGGGAAATGTCCAGAGACCTACAAGGATGACCCCAACTTACAATCTAAGCAATAGCGGAGAGGCTACCTTAAATGCCCTTGCATAATAATGAGATTAATGACTACCTTATATGCCATCCTAGAGCCTTCATTCAGTAGCTAACAGAAGCAGAGGCAGACATCCACAATTGAACACTGAGCTGAACTCCCAGAATCCAGTTACAGAGAGGAAGAGTGATGAGTAAAGCAGTCAAAACCATTCTGGAGAAACACACAGAAATAGCTGACCTGAACAAGGAGGAGCTCATGGATCCCAGACTGTTAGCTGGGAAACCAGCATAGGACCAACCCAGACCCCCTGGATGTGGATCTCAGTTAGGAGGCCTGGGCAGTCTATGGACCTCTGACAGTGGAACCAGGATGTATCCCTAGTGTACAAAGGGACTTTAGGAGTACATTCCCCATGGAGGGATACTAGAGACACGGGGAAATGCCTAAGCCCTACCCCAAACGACTTGACAGATTTTGATGATCCTTCATGGAAGGTCTCACCCTAACTGGGGAGTGGATGGGGTCAGAAGTGAGGGGCATGGGAAAATGGGAGGGAGAAGGAACTGGGGAAAAAATTAAAAGTTAAAAAAAAAAAAAAAAAAGAAATGTGGGCTTATAAAAAGGTTTGAGACTGTTACAGGCCATGGGGACTTTTAAAGTTGGACTGAGTGTATTTCTTTATTATATTATGGTTGTAAGCCTATAGGATCCAGAATGTGGTAGTTTGAATATAAATGGCCCCCATAAACTCATGTGTTTGAATGCTTAGCCCATAGGGAGTGACACTATTAGAGAATGTGGCCTCGTTGGAGGAAGTGTGTCCCTTTGCGAGCAGGCTTTGAGGTCTCATATACATCTAGCGTGACACAGTTCCCTGCTGTCTGCAGATTAAGATATAGCATTCTCAGCTACCTCTCCAGCACTATGTCTGCCTGCGTTCTGCCATGTTTCCCACCATGTGTATAATGGATTAAACCTCTGAAACTTTAAGCTAAATGCAATTAAATATTTTTTCTTTGTAAAAGTTGCTGTGGTAATGGTGTATCTTCACAGCAATAGAAACCCAAACTAAGACACAAATATATTAGTTTTTCTTGAGATTGTATTCATGATTATTTTTTAAATATTCCAAAGCATGATTTATTCTCATAGCAATTATAATTTGAGTTTAAGATTCATTAGCTATTACATTGTTCAGAGTGCTGAATGATACTCTGCATACTACCAGAGAAAACTAATCAGTATCTCCCACTTACAAACCTTATTATCTAGAACAAGATTCATGATTATTTATATGCATGAGTATTTTGCTGGAATATTTCTTTGTACAATGTAAGTGTGTGGTGCCCACAGAGCCCAAAAGATGGTATCAAATCTGATAGAATTGGAATTGTAAAGAGATTTTAGTAGCCATATAGGTACTAGAAATCCAATCCCCCCCACTGGAAGAGCAGCCAATAGTTTTAGCCACTGAGTCATCTTAATAGGCCATCAGTAAATAATTGACAAAAACAAACAAACAAACAAAAAACCTCAAAGTCAGTTATCAAGTAAATGCGAATAAAAACTACTTTGAGATACCACATCACCCCAGTCAGAAGACTATTAAGAAGAAGAAGGACAAGAGATGTTCAAGGGGACTTGAGAAAAGAGGAGTGCATACTCACCACTAGTGGGGTGCAAATTAACACAGATACTGTGGACATTGGTTTGGAGGCACCACAAAACTTTGAAAAAGAGAATTACCAAATGATTCAGCTACATACTTCTGGGCATATACTCAAAGGACTCCAGATTCTACCTACCGCAGAAGCACTTGAACATCTGCACATATTGCTGCTACACTCATAGTCTAGATATCCATCAACAGACAAAAGACTAATATAATTAATATTATTCAGTTGTAAGTAAAAAATAAATCATGAAAATTGTTAAAAAGAGAAAAATGGATGGGTCTGGAAAGCATTAATATTAAAGGTGAAACCAAACTCAAATGACAAAACCCACATGTTCTGCCTCATATATGGAATGTAGCTTGTGTGAGAGTATGTGTGCGCGCATGTGCGCGTGCATTTGTGTGTAAACAAGACTAAATGTGGGTAAAGTCTAAGAAATATTTAGAAAAGAGACAGAGAGTAATAGTATTAGGTGATGAGCTAGGACCAGATGTGTATACATAAGGACACATGAGTCATGGAAGAAGAAAATTAACTGGGATCAAAGAAGTTCCAAGGCAGGAGGGATGGAGTAGCAAGGGTATGAGGAAAATGGGAGGAAGAGAAGTCTCAAAAATTTATTTCTGAATTTTTGAAATGTTTGAAAATGTTTCTACTATCTAGTACAATATATGCTGATTTAAAAATTAAATTTAAAAATGAAGAAAAGCCAATGACTGCTACAAAATTGACAAAAAGAGCAAAAACTGAATGTGAATTAAAGTGTTGTGGAAATGTTCCTTATAACATAAAGATGGTATGTGACAAAAAATTTTCAAATGTCTATCTGCAAACCTCAACTGAAGGAACACCAAAAGAGAATTCTCTGTGCAGAACAAAAAATCAACAGAAAAACATAAATGAAGAAAAATAAGAAGTAAGGGAAGGGAATCTGCAAGGAAGAGAATCTATACCTGTGCCCAAGCAGGGAAGTTAGGGTGGAGATTATCACCATTGTTTTATTTTGTTGTGGATGATATTGTTTGTTTGTTTTCTTAAGATAAGGTCCCACTATATAGCTCTGAGTGTCCTGAAACCCACTATGTAGACCACACTGGCCCCAAATTCACAAAGATCAGTTTGCTTCTCCTTCTCAAGTGCTGGGACTAAAGACATGAGACACTACACTTGGTTTCATTGCTTGATTTCTTAGTCATGTATGTACATTATATTAATTTGCTTCTTCAAACTATATATATATATATATATATGTTATACAAATATTTCTTCTAGCAGATTTTTGGAAAGATAAATACTTGTTTTCTCTCTTTCTCTCATGTTTGTTTACATGTGTGTATGTCTGTGCATGTGTACATATATGTGTGCCTACGTGACAGAGTGTGTGTGTATGTATGTATGTGTGCATGTAAATATATATGCTATGGGAGCTAGAGATCAACAAGAAGTGCTGTCCAACTTGTGTACCTGGTTACTCTAGGCTGACTGGCCAGTGAGCCCAGGGATTTGCCTTTTCTTGCCTTCCCAGCATTCAGATCACTAATGCACACACCAATGCCTGGCTTTTTATATGGGTGCTGGGGTTCAAACTTGTGTCTTCATGATCTCTTGGCAAACATTTTACAGACTAAGCTATTTTCCCAGCTCCAACTGTCCCCTTTGATTTCACTGTCACTTCTACTTACCTTCTTGATTTATTGGCAGAAGGACTATCTTCTCTTCATTTCTTACGGGGTGATTCATGGACACCACCAGGTACTGGAGGCCCAAGGACCTCACAGTTTTCAAAGAGATGTTGTATATTTTAGTGACAGTCACTGTGGTATTCGGGTTTTTAGTAAAGAACTCCTTTTGTGAGTACACTACATCTTGGGAAGGGTAAATGGAGATTCCAGGAGCAGGCTTCCCCACAGCTGAACATTGAAGGTTAAGAAGATCTTCAGAGCCAGGAACAGAACTGAGTTTGGTTATTAATTCAGATACAGCTGGGGCAAAGAGAAGGACACAAATTAGAGGTATGTCATACCAAATTCTCTGCTGTTAAAGGATATGGTGTTTTCCCAATTTTCAGGTGACACATAAATGCTGAAAACATATCCCTCTTGTATACCTCCCCGTCACATGTCATAAAACTTCCAATGCCATTTCTTCCCTTCACTGACTGCTGTCTCAAGTTCTATGCAACCATAAATTATATTATATACACCCCAACACTCACACTTACAGCAGCATAATAAATAAGGAACTCTGGTTCTCACTCGTACTGGCTATATTGTTTACTTGATGACTGGGGAACCCTAGTTCCCTTAGTCTTCACCTTTCCCTGTTTTTCTCTGCTACCTCTTTCTTTTATCATATCTTCTCTTTGCCTTAGTAACAAAGTCCTGATGCTCTTTCTTGGTTTTCTCCACTTAACAGAAACCAGTGCAGTGTAATGTAAAGAAGTGGTATGAGGTGGGAGAAGGTCCTGCCTCAGTGCACAATCACGTTGGCTTTGTTATTTTCTCCTGTCTAAGTAACCTGAACTCATCACCAGTTTTCCTTCATTTAACTCCCTGGACAATGTCCTTAAACACTATAACCCCAGGATGTCTGCCTCATTACAGGACCATAGAGAAAGGGTTATATACTTAGAATGTTGAGACAGGTTTGTCCTCTGTGGCTGCCAAATGAAAAAGTGTTAAACAGACACTTGTAGCAGGCTTCATCTTCAAATGTCACTTTTTGGATAGTTATGAAGGAGGCATTGGGTTCGAGGATATTGCAGTGCAGCCTGTTTACATATGGTGGAAGGATATTTTCTCCATATTTATGACTGTAAGTGCCAATATTTTGAGGCAGAGAGCCATGGATTTTCTGCCAGGTGACTTGCTCAACATTTGCCAGAGTTGTCAAGTTGCAGAAGACGGTCACATTTCTTCCTAGGACAGCAGTCTCATAATCATTATACTTTATCCTGTATGGAGATTCTGTAAATGAGATTCATTGTTAAGGGATATGTACTCCCATACTTCTGGAGAGTTTTCAAATAGCTCATGTCTCCGTGCTTTATGATTACCATAGTTATTGCCTCTTCTGATCAGTAAAAAATGATCCATGTGTGATGACACATTCCAGATGGAGAAAGGAGGATTGTGTATTCAAGACCAACCTATGATACATAGTTTAGACTATGTCTCAATAAAAAGGAAACATTCTGGAGATCCTATTACTTATCAGTGGTAGAATGCCTGCCTGTCACTTTCAATGCCCTGAATTGAGACCTCAGAAGTAGGAGAGAGAGAAAGGCAGAGAAGACAGACGTACACAGAGACAAAGAGAAGAAGGAGAATTATAGTATGTTCTTAAACATTGAATATCTATTTTCTAAAATGGTTTCTGGTACATATTCTCTAATATATATTAATGTTAAAACTAGGAATTATAAATTAATAAATATAAGATAATATGTATGTATATATGCTTAACATGTATACGTGACCAAGACTGTATCATGTTACTAATGTATGTATATATATATATACATATACATGTATATATATATATACATACCATAAAGTATATATATTATTCTTCACATGACTGGATTGCTCATATACTTACTTAAGGTGATCAACTTGTTTATCAAGAAAATAAAGGTTAAACTAAGGACTACATATGCACTAGATGTCTACAATAAAAGACAAACAATGTTAAGTTGGAGAAAGTGCAGAAACAATACACTTCACATACACTGCTGAAGGAACTGGAAATTCTGCTAGTTATGTAGTGAAAACCGTTTGAGTTACCTTATCACATAAACATCCTTTCCAAGAAGTAAGTCTCCTCATACCATTAATCTGACAGAAGTGCATGCATGTGTTCTCCAAAAAATATGAATAAAGATATTCATATGAACATGATTTGTCATGTTCTTTCTTCTTCTCCTTCCTCTCCTCTTTCTTCTTCATTTTTGAGGCAAGGTTTCTCTGTGTAACAGCTCTAGCTATCCTGGAACTCACTCTGTAGACCAGGCTGGCCAAAATTCACAGAAATCTGACTGATTCTGCCTACCAAGTGCTGGGATTAAAGGGTGTGCCACGACCACCTGGCTATTTGTCATAATAAAACTAAGTTGCAAATTAAGAATATATTTTGTAGCACATTGTATTTGATGGGTCCACACTTATGGGCATAAGGGCAGGACACATTAGACTCAGGGTTGATTTTTTTTAAAGGGATATGAAGTTAGACTGAGGAAGTGAAGGCGGATCTGAGAGGAGTTTAAAGAGTGGGAGCTAAATATGTTCAAAATACATTATATAAAATCCTCAAATAATAAAATATGTTTAGTATTACGCAAAGAAATTCATTCAAAAAGAGATTTAGTAAACTATATTTCCTCTAAAATCATGGATAAATCTTACCAATAAATTAAGGAATCAGAAACAAATAAATACATGTTAAGTAGCAATGTGAGAGTAGGTGTCGCTTTGCTTCAGAAAGCGTGTCACTGAAGGTGCCGTTTGAACTATAAAAAGTGCAAACCAGGCCCAGTGTAATAGTATCTCTTCATAACAATAGAACTGTGACACAGACAGAAGTAAATACCAGGGACCAGGATATTGCTGCTATGGAACTGGCCATTCTTCTTTTAGGCATAATGTAGACTTTGAGACTCTGGACTAGAAAAACAGCTGAATGCTGTAAGCATGGCTTAATGGGCCATAGTAGTAGCAATGTGCTAGTACTTAGAGCAATGCAGATTATGATGGTCTGGCTAAAAGGTTTTAGAGTAGAATGATATTAGGAAGTGACTTAATGACTGTTTTAATGATATTTTGGTAAAGAATGTGGCTGCTTTTTGCCCTTATCCTTTAAAAAAAAAATGCCATGGGCTAAATTGAGGAGTTAAGGAATAATGGCCTTGGCAGAGGAGATCTCAAGAGAGACTATTATTGACTCTGTTATATGGTTATTAGTAATCACACCTATGCAGATCTATAATGAAAAGGAGCAGAATGAGCAAGGAAAAGTGCAAAATATACAGATTGAGGAGAAAATGAGCAGCATGGATTGTAAGGAAGTTATGGTTGGTAACCAAGCTAGAAGTTTTAAAGACAAGCCTGATGGCAAATAGATTAAGGGGATCAGAGACCAGAGGGCAAGACCCCCTGCAGCTAAGGTTCCAAATTGTGGAAAGGAATTAAAGAAAAGTTTGAACAGTGATGGATATTGACAATAAGAGGCTGGTAGAAATGCATTTAAACAAGCAGCCCAAGTTCCAGCCCCAGCCAGCAGTGGAACTTGGCAGCTTTAGTCACATGGTTCTGGCTTTAGAGTCAAGAATACAAGAAAGGGGCTATGAAATCTCCTTCTGCCGCTAAGTAAAGATACTGAGGACAGGCATGTGTCAGCAGTGACCCTGTGTGGAGGCTGAGAGAGACCACTGAATGAAGCTGTGAAGGTGAAGCTTGGATTTTGTTGGATAACTCAAGATACTGGCGATGAAAGAGCTATAAAATCTGCAGAGCATGTGTGGAACCAGCTCAAGAGAAAGATGTGCTTCAGTCAACAAAGCTGCAATTAGTGGGAGCTCTGAAGAGCTCTTTGACCTGAGACATGGAGATGCAGTAACTGGAGTTCCCCCAATGGTTTTTGTTCTTGTTTTGGTCCAATATTTTTTCACTATGCTCCTTTTCCTCCCTTTTGGAATGGTAATGCATATCCTGTGCCATTTTATGTTGGAAGTGTTAGCATTCAGGCATTATTCTGGCATGTCCCTTGGGGACTTGGCAGGTTGCTCATCCCTACAACGCATGTGCTAGGTCCCCTCATAAAAGGCAGGCACTTCCCTGTCTCTCTTGTACTCTTCCACAGCTCCTGCCTCCCCTTCCCATCCCCCTTCCCCAGTAAAAGCCTCTGCCTAAGATCTGCCACATGGCTTCTTTCCTGCCATTTTAAAACTGTAACAAGAAGCATGTGATCTGTTTTTAAATTTAACTTTACAGGGAAATACAGTTAAGAGACTGAACTTTTAAGCAGTGTTGAGACTGTTATGGATTATAGGACCTTTTGAAATTAGAGTGAATACACTTTTGCATAATTCTATGGCTTAAGTCTATGGGTTCTAGGGAGTAAAATGTGGTGGTTTGAGTGAGAATGATCTTCATAGGCTCATATATTTGAATGGTTGGTTCTCAGGGACTTCTACAACTTGAGAAGGATAGGGAGGTATGGCCTTGTTGGTATAGGTGTGGCCTTGTTGGAAGAAGTGTGGCACTGACGGGCATTGGATTTCAAAAGCTCAAATCAGACTCAGTGACTCATTCCTTTTCCTGCTGCCTGTGGATGCAGATGTAGAACTCCCATCTATCATGCCTGACTGTACTCCACCAAATTCCACACTATGGGTATATTGGACTAAACCTCTAAAATTGTAAACAAGCCCCTGATGGGAGATGTTATTCTGTATATATGTTTCTCATACTGGTTAATAAAGCCCTGTGGCCAATAGGAAACAAGATAGGCAGGGCTAAGAGCCCAGAAGAAGGAAAGAGGAAGTGGGAAGGAGGGGTCGAGATGTAGGGAAGAAGCAGGATGCTTGCCGCGGCTCCCCGATAAGACGACCATGTGGAAATACTTAGATAAGTAGAAATGGGTTAATAATTAAGACAGAGCTAGCCCATAAACAATAATGGTAATTGGCCAACAGGATTGTATCAAATACAGAGTCTCTGAGTGTTATTTGGGGCACACGTGGTTGCAGGACAATGGCGGCAGGACCAGGAGGCCGGCGGGAACAACATGCCGCAACAAGCCCCAATTAATGATTTACCTTGTAAGAGTCGCTGTGATCGTAGTGTCCCTTCATAGCAATAAAAGGAATGACATCTGAATATTGCTATGGAATATCACCCATTTTCTCTAGTATCTGCTTTATTTAAATACAAAGGTTAAAAACCCAGCCACACACCTTGATCTACCTTACTCATATGATGTTATAAGTTTTTCACTCATTTCATCTCCATCATCAAATTGCAGGCAACTTTGCATCAAATATTTTTAAATAAATGCAGTGAATCTAAAGTGTACAAAAACATCATGAACCACTCAAACACATGAGGAAGGTGCAGTGCTTAGAGAAATACTGTGTTCCCCAGTCAGTCCTGTGCCCATGCATTACCTGAGCCAATTTACAAGATTGCAGTCTTCTAGTGATATTTTACTTTTCTGAACCTCAGTACTTTCATCTCAGAAACTCACGGTGTTGAATAAAATGAGAACACGGGGTCATCTGATAGGTATAATATACCACAAGCATTTTAGTTTCAACATAGAGTTTGGTCCCTGCCTTCAGGGAAGGATTAAGCAATACACATGAAAACCTAAATGGGCAGAACAAACAAAAGAAAAAAGGAAAAAAGAAAAAAAGAAAAAAAAGAAAAACCAAGCTGTTAATCACTGATTCCACAACAATGTCTGTACTGCTTTTTCTCTCATAGTCATTTACTCCAAGGTTCTCTTGTCCTTTTTAGTCAGAGGTATTTTATGACAGAGTCTTCCTTATTATGTCTTTTATTTATTTATTCATTATCCTTACTTGATGCAATGGACTAAACCTAGGACCCACTTATGCTAAGCTTTATCATTAAGCCTGCGCCCCTATTTTGAGTTTGTGATTGCTGTTGCTTCATCTTCTGAATCCTATTTTTAAAGATTTATTCTATATATTTAATTAGACTTGTGACTACAGGTATGTGCTCTTGTGTGCAGGTATACACAAAAGGTAGAAGAGGATTAGAAACTGAATGTACATGTGTTTGTGACCCTCCTAATGCAGGTGCTAGGAACACAATTAGGTCTCTTAACTTTTAACCACCAAGCTACCTCTCTAGACCCCCTTCAAACTTTTTAAAGAACACTAGTCATTGCCTTACCTTAAGAAAATGGATAGAATAAATGGTAGCAATTCAATCATTAATGATGAGTGGAAGAAATAAGATGATATTTGTTGAATTCTTAGATTAGATTAGATTAGATTGCAAAGATAGAGAAATCCATAAAGCACATTGCATATAGGCTTGCCCACATAATAGAAAAGTCTTAATGAACAAGAAGAGCCTCACAGCAAGCGAATGTCAACAATAAAAGACATGTATGCTATAGACTGTGAACACTATTCAAAGAAGAGTGATTGAATAATGTGGATATTATTCAAAGAAACAGACAAATACTGTGAGGTGATCTTTTGCAACTAGCTAGTTCTGCTCTCTTCATAAGACAGATATGTAGGAAACTATGTAGTTTGAGAAAGTTACATGTACCTCAGAAGCAGTAGACTTGCTTTCCTTCTCACTTTTCTCATTTTGTCTAGTTATTGTTTCAAGTATGCTCACATGAAATGATTCGCTATCGGGGTGATTAATTGGTGTATAGATAATACATACTTAGCAGACATCCACTTTTACCTACTAGAGTACAAAGTAAATTGTCTGTGACATGGTGTTTGTCAATGACTTCCAGCTAAAGATCTATAAAAGAAACAGGGTTAGCTGATTCTTGTGTGCAAATATGAAGCATTAAGAGATAGAGAAGGCAAAACCTCTAAAACCTCTTATTTTCTAGATGAACTTCCAAATGAAACTGAAATTCACTTCCCTTGTTAAAAAGCTTTGTATATAAAAGGATCAAACATGTGATCCAACAGTCATGAGGTTTTTTTGGAGACGTTCCTATAATGAGTCTCCAGGGGCAGAAATGAAGTGGATCCTTATCTTAATAGACAGATGGACTATGAATTTAAGTGTATTTATGACTCATCATAAAATTGGGAAAACAGGGTTTATTATTATTATTATCAGGTGAAGTCAAAGAGAGATTGGCCTTAATTGGCTTATTTACAACATCTGTCTAACTGAGTATAGCTATATAAGGATATAGAAACAGACAGAAATACAGATATAGACACAGATACTACTATAAATGATGTAGATGATTTAGATGATGATATAGATATAGAAGCAAATACAGATATAGGTTATATAGATATTGATAATTATATACATGTAGCTATACATCATGTACATTGTGTACATGTGTATACACCTATACATAAAATTTCCCCTATTACCCAGATGCCTGAACACAAATTATCTATAGGGTGGTATTCAGTATTTTCCTACTGAGAAAGAGCATAAATATTTTTTTCCAAGATAGGTGCTCTTTGAGTCCTTAGACTGTCTCTATTGCCTGCTTCTGTGGGTACAGAGACAGTTTTTCAAAAATATCAACCTGTTCTTTGTAGCTATCACATGATTTATACATGGGCTCTGGAAAAGCTGTTAAATTGCAAGAAAATCCCAGTATTTGTCCTTATGAGAATGTTTGTAAGCTTTTCCTAGTATATATGTCCTGTTTTCTGTATATATGACCAGTCACAATGCCACAGAGAGTGAGAATGAATGAAAAGATTCATAAAGATTGATCAACTACCTAAACATTATTAATCTGCTACAAACTACTCCTCATAACTAAAGAACTGGAGTACAAAATTCTGACTCTGCCATGAAGTCATTAAAAAGGCTCAAGTTACAAACTAAGTTGGAGCAAGAGAAATAATAGCTCAATGATTAAAACACACACTGCTTTTGCAGAGAATCCAAGTTCAACATTTATGTCACATGGCTTACCTCTAACTCCAGCCCCCTCTCTGGCCTCCTAGGGGAAGTGCACTCAGGTGCTCATATCCGTGTTTAACACACACACACACACACACACACACACACACACACACACACAAATGGAAATTAAATTGAGAGGAGACCTACTCAAACCATTGTAATTTTCTTACCAACTTCTCTAAGAACTATTTTATAAAGAAGGGAAACATTTCTTCCTTGGTTTTTTTGGTTATTATTTTTGTCATTTAAATTCTAGGCCAGTTACTTGTTGGTTGAATTCCATATAAACAATTACATACCAGGTTCCCAAGAATGTCTTCTTTGGAAATCTGTGTTCATCTAATACCAGCTCCAAACAAACCATTTGAAAGTGAACCTTTCCACCCTTTCTTGATGTACACTCATTACTGATCTTCTAATTATTACTGTCTTCTCTGCAATGTTCTGTTTTAAAGGGTAGTAGAAAGAAACACAAGGGAGAAGGCACAGCTCCACTTTATCACTCACAGGAAATTGAGGAGTCCCCTAATCCTTAATAGATATCAACTCAGCCAAACCATTCTTCTTGGCCTCAGTGCAAAGAAGCTTCCAAACAAATCCCTACAAAGCATTAGAGTTTATATAAGATATTTTCATATATATTTTATGCATGAGGGTTAAGAAAAGACATTTCTTGGAGCATGGATATAGGTTTCTTAAAATGTACAGAAAGTAAGACATACCTAAGTGTGAGTACTGTATTCTCAGATGAGTATCACACTTAGCCTTACATATAGGATTTGGGTTGGTATTAAAACTATATATTACATGGGTTACTTAAATGCATTAATGAGGGTACAGGCTGGTTACCTGGGAGCACATAATTGACACCAGGGAGGCAGGAAAGTGGTTACCTGGGAGCACATAATTGACACCAGGGAGGCAGGAAGGTGGTTACCTGGGAGCACATAATTGATCCCAGGAAAATAGGAAAGTTGATATCATATTGTTTGTAAATGGTTTAAGGGATTAAAGGAAAGATCTACAACATTTGCAGCCATCAAGAAGGCAAATATTTGATCATATGGCTGAACATATATGAACCACATCTTAGGGAAATTTGTTTCTGTTAAGGCAGAATCTAAGACAGTATTTTTGTATCCACTTACTCACATGATGCACTGTATTCCAAAAAGGATAACTCCCAGAACCCCTCCCCCTCCAGTGGGGACTTTGTGTTCAGACGCATCCTGGTAGGGGTGGTTTTTAAAAGTTAGTCTTGTCTGAGATTCCCAGACATGTACAAGAAAAACAAAGGGGATGAGACTCTAAGTCTTTTTTTTTTGGGGGGGGGTGTCTTAAGTCTTTTTTATTGCTTTTTTAATAGCAAATATCTAAAACTTAGATGAATCATTTCTTTATGGTAGTAACCATAATATCAAATGCTGATAAATTGTGCTAGAACTCTTCATTCTAAGCTGGAGATACTCCCATAAGACTCCAGAACTTCCCACGTTTCCACATTCTTCCTGTTTTGATACCTTATCTTAACAGGACAAATATAGGTAGACTATTGATAGGGAATTAGAAGCCAGACCTTAAACCAGAAGATAATGCTATTTTCTAAAGAATTAAATTGTATTCTGAGAAACAGCATTAATAGTCAGCCTGCATTTTATAAACATATATATTCACACTACACTGCTCCATAATCAGTAACAGACAACCAATGAACCACAAAAACAACCAAACCAAACCAAACTTTCCAACCTCCCAACCAGCCAACCACACAGTAACAATAATAACACAAAGAGTAGGCAGGGAAGAGGGCTGGATCTGGTAAGAGTTAGGGGATGGGTGAATATGATCAAAACATGGTGTATAAACTTCAAAATAACTAATAAAAAGTTTTAACAGATGAAGTACAAATATCCACAAATACTTGAAAAATAGTTTTCAACATCCCTAGACATGAGGGAAGTGAAAATTAAAACTACATTGATATTCCATCTCACCTTGTTTGGAATGACAACAAATGCTGGCAATTATGCAGGGTAAAGGTATACTTATACATTGATGGTGGGGTGTAAAATAGCACATCTACAGTGTGTACGCGCCTACCCCTGCCAGCAAGGAAGACGCGACTCTGGGAAGATCTTCTTCATGCAGTTTTAATCAGGATGCTTGAACATGCATCTTCTGACCTGCGAGAGCCCGGGGGACCCTTGTACAGGCTTAAATCCCCTTGTGCTAACCAACCCCAGTGAGCTACGTGGACCCTGCAGATAGGCTACTCTAATGCGGAAGCAGACAGGCTGAACAGACTTTACCAAATAAGGGCTTGTTTACGCCAGAGAGCGCTCACCCTTGGGGAGGTGGAAGGCGGAAGCCAGCGCTATCTTTAAGGTGCGGCACTTCACAGCTCTCTTCAGTTCCCCCTTTTTGTTTTAATAACGCAACAGGCAAGGGTAGTGGTCTGGTCTCCAGTAAAGCAGTGGACATTGTAATGACCCTGACCTTGGTAGTCAGCCAAGTCAGTGCCACACCCGTCTGGTATCTTTTTCCTGGAGGTGGGGCCTCGGACACCAATCCACGTGCAACCAGACTTGCCCTTCTCGGAGTTGCTCACTTCCAGGGCTAACTCGGAGTGCAGTGCTAAGCCATACAACCTGAACGTGAAGGATCAATTCTTGTTCATGACTGCGAGCCATGCTTGGGGAGACTGTCCTGCCTCAATGGCTGTAAATGCCTGGACAACCATAGCTGCATACCACTTCTGAGCAAACCTCATCTTGCAAAGGCACCACAGGCCCACGAAGGAGATAAGAAACAAGAGGACAGCCATGGCTCCCAACCCGCCCACTCTTTCAGATGATCCATGGCAACAATCTGGCAGCCAGTCCCGCATCCACACGTGTTGAATTCACTGCAACGATGGCCATTCGCAGCTGTACTATCAAGTCATCAAAGTCAGCAGACCAATTTCCTAAAAGTCACAACTGTCGTGACCAATTAACAGCACTTGTAAAGTTCTCATACTGAATGCTGGTAACGCACAAACCTGGATACTTTATTTCATATCCCAATTGGGCCAGCTGCCACAAGGTATCTATTTGCTCCTGCACCAGATTAATTCTTTGGTTTACAATCATTAAACCTCCTTTTAGTTGAGCACCAATTGTAGATTGAGCATCCAAGGCAGTAGCCACATTCTTGGACAACTCATTTAGCTTAGAGGCTGTCTGCATCGATGTGTCATAGCCACAGCAGCCATGACTGAACCCACAACTGCAAAAGAGATAGCTGCAACTGTGGCTGCTGTAATGCCAAAATCTCTCCCTGCAGCCTCTACCAATAGGCCACAAAATCTGAAAATGGTTCCATTGGGCCTTGCAGTATCTTAGTGAGGTTACCATTCACCTCTCCATTATTGAGTAATGACTTCCATGCTTTTATGGCAATATGATTTACTTGTTCAAAAACTTGTAATGGATATCCTGTCTGTTGATTTGCAAAGTGTCCCTGTCCAAGTAACATGTCCCTGTCCCATGATGCATTTCCAACTGCCAGGTTAGTTGCAGCCTGTTCATGCTCAATTAAAGAGGCTTTCCAATCCAGACACTGTCTGGGGCTTAGACATGCTTGAGCCAGCATACTCTAATCACTAGGAGTCATGCTATACCTATTTAGGGCTTCAACTTGAGCTACAGTAAAAGAAGCTGAAATTCCTTATGTTCTCATGAACTCAGCCAAAGCCTTGATGACCTTAAAGTCTAAAGGCTCCTCATATCTATTGCCTTGGGCATCCTGGAAAACCGGATAGGCCAGGCTTAAGTCAGTCATTTCGTTCGGCTTTCCAGACCTCAGGGCAAAAGGAACACCCTGTACCTGGGCCCAACCCTTCCTCACTCTGATCAGGAGAAGGCGCCAAAGGCATTGTTCTAGGAGGGTCCCTCCCCTCCCCACATTGCCATTTCTCCTCCCCCTTCCCCCTCTGCCCCTTAAGGGATTGTTTCTGAACCTTTTCTACGAGGGCTTGCAATTCTTCCTCAGAATCTGTTTCGTCCGTACCTGACTCTCCTGTGCTCTCAACCTCTTCTAATCTTTCTTCTTGCAACATTTCTAGCTCAGCTTTCCCTTTTTCCATCACCTCTTTACAGTACCTCTGGTCTTCAATACAGCTATTCACTAACTTCCAAACAGGTCAGGCTCCGGACTTTAGCGTCCCTTGTTCCCAAGCAAAATCAAGATCCCTGACTAACTTGTCCCAGCACACTACCGTGAGGTCTCCCGAAACTGCGAACCAAGGTGCAATGGCATTGCATTCGCTCAGGAATCTTTCTAATGTGCTTTTCTTTAAGTTTCTTTGACAAAAGTAGCTCCTGAAGAGCCAGAAAAATTGGATGAGACTGAGAAGTCCCCATTTTGAAAATTTTACTTTCGGTTCGTTTCAACCTCTCGCTCAATGCCTGAGACTTTATTGCCGCTTATTTCCGCGGTCTTTAACTTAGTCCCAACTTACCTGGGACTTTATTGCTCCTTACTGGAGACCTTATTGCCTCTTTTCTGAGGGCCTTAATTTGGTCCAAACTTACCTTGGGAACTTAACCAGCGCTGCCCTGACTGCAAGAAGTTCTGATCTGAAAAATTCCCTGTACGGGCTGCCATTTGTGCTGTGTGCCTGCCCTCACCAGCAAAGAAGATGTGACTCTGGGAAGATCTTCTTCATGCAGTTTTAATCAGGATCCTTGAACATTCATCTTCTGACCCGCGAGAGCCCGGGGGACCCTTGTACAGGCTTAAATCCCCTTGAGCTAACCAACCCCAGTGAGCTACGTGGACCCTGCAGATAGGCTACTCTAACGTGGAAGCAGACAGGCTGAACAGACTTTACCAAATAATGGCTTGTTTATGCCAGAGAGCACTCACCCTTGGGGAGGTGGAAGGCGGAAGCCAGTGCCATCTTTAAGGCACAGCACTTCGCAGCTCTCTACACAGTGGAACCCACCACAGAAAAAATTCTAAGGTAATGTCCCACAGAGATACTTGCACATCTATGTTCATTATAGCATCATCAGCAAAACCAACCCATAGAATCAGTGTAGGTACCTATTGACAGATGAGTGGATGAGGAAAGTGAGTAATATATGCAAAATGAAGTCTTATTATTTCATAAAGACATTAAAAATAAATAAGATTGAGTTTGCTACAGTCCTCAGTCTTTCTTTCTCTGATCAATCCTTCTCAGAGGCACCTAAGCATCCTCTCAAAGTCTCTGTGTGAGTTGGGATATAAAGTGGTCTGCCACATGCCTAGATATGGCCCAGCTTTTGAAAGTATTACAAAATCTCTCAAAATACATTATTAGAGTAGTGTGATGATTGGTTTGAATTTCAACTACCCACAAATCAGGATATGCATATTCATCATACAGGTACTGTTCCTTTAGAGAACAGTAACAATTACAAACAAGATTCAAAAATATAAAACTAGATTCCACACTAATGCCACTAAATAATTACATTCAAGTAATTTTATGCATATATACATGCATTTTAAAAATTGCACAATATACCACTATTACTAAAACCACCTTCACATTTGTCCCTAGAGTGAATGAGAAGCTGCTTTTCCTGTCAGTATGATTGTATTCTTTTACCTGCCTAGAACAGAGGTCCCAACCTCAGATTCTAAACTAACAATTGGAGTTCTTTCATTTCTTTTCTTTTTTTAATTTTATTATGGTTGTTATTATTTCTTATTTTACATATCGATCCCAGTCTTCCCCCCCCCCACTCCCATCTTTCATTTTATAGTATCCATAACCCTATCCAGGACACTTCCTCCTAACTTGAAAGCAGAGAAAACACTGCCTATGGGTTGTTCATGACCAGAAACTCCCTATGCCACAGCTTACATATACAGAAACAATACAATTTCTGGGGTTTCTTTTCAGTTTTTTTATTATGTTTTATATAAACACAACTCTAATATTTTAAAATCCCTTTTATATACATGGATTGGTTTCTGTTTTCATTCATCAATAAAATTGGAACATATGAACTCATTTCATCCTGGGACAGCTGTCTCATAATCCTGTTTTATCCTCTGTAAACACTCTGAAAATGGAAGTCAGTGTTAAGATATACATTTCCACATTACAGCAGGGTATTCAAATAGAACCAGTCTCTTTGCCTTATCATTACCATTTCATTTGCCTCTTCTGTACAATACACAATATTATACTCCTGATTGAGGAAAGAGGATCATGCATTCAAGATCCTGTGGTACATTGTGAGACTGTACCTCAATAAAAAGGAATATAGCAGTGTATTCTATGTACATGACCGATGGTAAAATGCTTGCTTGACCCATTTAAACCCTGCATTGAATCCTCAGATTTAGGAGAGATACAGTCAACATTGAATGTATAGTTTCTAGTATGATTTCTGGCACATATTACCTAATAAATACTTATTAGGGGTAAAAATTAAGAATTATGAATTTACCAACATAAGATAAAGCGATTATGCATATATGACAAAACATGTTTTAATCATAATGTATATATGTACATATATATACCCTAAAGTATTCTGCACCTGTCTGGGTAGTTTGTGTACTAAAGGCGTTCAACTTGGTTATCAAGGAAATACAAACACCAGGTATCTACAGTGAAAAGCAAATGATGCCAATTTAGTTAAAAATGTTTCAAAACAACATACCTCACAAAAACTGCTCAAGGGGGTGTACATTCTGTTGGGTACTTGATGGAAAACTTCGGGGTTATCTCATCACTGAACATAAACATTCTCTACAAGCATTAAGTCTACTCACATACACCTAATAGAATCTCGTGCATCTCTTCTAAAAAGTTATGAACAAAGGTATTCATAGGAACATTACTTGTCATAATAATGACATAATGATGACAAGACACTACTTGTCTAAAAATGTGAATAAATTTATCAATAAATTAAAGAAACTAGAAACAAATAATAGATGCTAAATGGACAGGTATATTTTAAAGTCAACACAAATAAAATAAACCCCTTGTATCAGGAGCTAGGATACAGAGAATAAAAGGAAAGGAGTCTGGATATTGCTGTCCATTTCCAAGAATCTGCTTTATTTAAATACAAAAGTTAAAAGCTCGCCCACACACACCTTTATCCATCTCACTCATATGTTGTCATAAGCTCTTCACTCACTTCATCTTCATGATCAAAATTACAGACAACTTTGTATCAAATCTTTTTCAAAATAAATGTGGTAAATCAAAAGTGTGCAAAAGCATCATGAACCCCTCAAACACATGAGGGGAGAGTTTATTGTTTAGAGAAACACTGTGTTCCTCAGTCAGCTCAGTGCTCATGCTTCACCTGGGATGATTTGCAGGACTGTGATCGTCTAGCAATATTTTACATTCTTGAACCTCAGCATTTTCATCTCAGAAATAGGTTCAACATTACCCAACTCACGGTGTTGAATAAAATGAGAACACAAGGTCATCAGACAGTTAAAAGTCACCACAAGCATTTTAGTTTCCATGGGTAGTTTGGTCCTGCCTTCAGGGAAGAGTTGAATAATAAACACGAAAATCTAAGCTGGCAACACAACAAAAGCAACAACCTAGCTGTCACTGACTTCACAACATCATCATTTGTTCCCAGGTTCTCTTCTCCTATATAGTCAGAGATATTTCATAGAGGTCTCCTTATCATGCATTCATTTACTAATTTATTATTCTTACTTGGTGCTAGGGGCTGAACCCAGGACCCACTCATGCTAAGCAGAAGACTAATCATCAAACCTAAGCCTCTCTTTTGAGTTTTCCATGGTTTATGTTTCCCCATCTGAATTCTTTATTATAAGCTTTTATTCTAGTTTTCAGGAGCAGTGTGCTTGCCTTTATTCTTATGCTTATCCCATTTTTTACAGTAACTGTTTCAAACATGCTCACATTAAATGATTTTCTAGCTATGTAATTCTATAGGTATATGATTAATATACAAAAGCTATCATACGTCTTCTTTACCTACAGTAAAAGTAAATGTTGTGTAAACTAGTATTTAGTTGTCATTGTGTTCTCATTAAAGATCTGCAAAAACAAAGAAAGAATGGAGTTACCTGATTCTTGTACACAGACAGGAAGCATTGAGAGATAGAGGACAAAATGGAGTGAAAAGTCCATTATATCTAACGATGCAAGTCTTCACAATCAGTCATAACATCTTACTTTCCAGCAGAACTTCCAAATGAGAGTGAATTCACGCAGGTCACCACCTATTTTAAAGGCTATTTTTTTCTATCATGGGAAGAGGGCCCAGCCCATTGTGGGTGGTGCTACCCTTTGCTACTTGTTCTGGCTTCTATAAGAAAGCAGGCTGCATTAGACTGAAACAAGCCCTCTGAATGTGGATGCCAGTCAGGAGGCCTGGGCAGTCTAAGGGACCTCTAACAATGGAGACAGCATTTATCCCTAGTGCATAAATGGACTTTGGGAGCCCATTCTCCATGGTGAGATACTATTTCAGCCCACATACAGGAAGGAGGGCCTATGCCCTCCCTCAAATGATCTGACAAACTTTGATAATCCCCCATAGAAGACCTCATTATCCTTGGGAAGTGGGTGAGGGGTGGGTTTGGGGGATCATTGGGGAGCATGGGAGGAATGGAAGGATGAGAGGGAGAGGGCATAGGATTGTTTCTAAATAAAATATATATATATATATATATATATATATATATATATATATATATGAAGGAAGGAAGGAAGGAAGGAAGGAAGGAAGGAAGGAAGGAAGGAAGGAAGAAAGCTGGCTGCACAGAACAGGAAAAGATAGAACTTCACCAACCCCACATCTGACAGAGGGCTGATTTCCAAAATATACAAAGAACTCAAGAAGCTAGTCACCAAAACACTAAATAATCCAGTTAAAAAAGTGGGGTGCAGAACTAAAAAGGTAATTCTCAATAGAGGAATCTAAGGGAAATGCAAATCAAAATAACTCTGAGATACCATCTTGCACCTGTCAGTATGGCTAAAATAAAAAAAAACACCAATGACAGTTTTTCTGGAGAGGATGTGAAGAAAGGGAAACACTCCTCCATTGCTGGTGGGGCTACAAACTTATACAGCGACTTTGAAAATCAGTATGGTGGTTTCTCAGGGAAATGGGAATCACTCTACCACAAGATCCAGCAATACCACTTTGGGCATTTACCCAAAGGATGTCTATTCATACAACAAAGACATCTGTTCAACTGTGTTCATAGCAGCATTATTTGTAATAGCCAGAACCCAGAAGCAATCTAGATGACCACAACTGAAAACTGGATAAAGAAAATGTGGCACTTATACACAATGGAGTATTACTCAGTGAAAATAACAATGAAATCTTGAAATTCATGGGCAAATGGATGGAACGAGAAGAAACCATCCTGAGTGAGGAAACTGTCACAGAAAGACAATATGGAATCACTCACATATGGATATTAGACATAGAGCAAAGGATTACCGGCCTACAATCCACACCTCCAGAGAAGCTAGGAAACAAGTAAGACCCTAAGAGAGACATACATGGTCCCCTAGGAGAAGGGGAAAGTGACAAGAGATCCTTAACAAATTGGGAGCATGGGAAAAGGTGGGAGGGAGTTAGGAGAAAAAGGAGTAGAGAGAAAAACATGAGGGGATCAGGAAGAAGAGTCAGGGGAAGAGTAAAGAATAAAGGAGAGCAAGAAAAGAGATACCTTAATAGAGGGAGCCACTATAGGTTTAAAAAGAAATATGGTGCCACAGACTGCTCAATGGGTAACAGGTCTGCGTGGAGACCAAGACTCGGATGACCAGGTCAGGAGTGGCTTCGGCTTGACAGACAGACACAAACACACTTGAGGAGGTTTGCAAACTGCTACAAAGTTTACTTCAAAGTATCAGGTTTTGATGCAGAAAGAACTGATCTTTGGCCACAGTTTAAAGATAAACAAACATTCTATAAAAATGTCAGCAATTCCTTTTGAAGTATGAGATAGTAAATACATCTAAGCAAGTGCATAACTGAGAGCTTCTGTCTATTTTAGCCTGCTTGTGTTCAGCATATCAGAGATTTGATTTATTGAGTAAAGAGAAGAATCGTTGTCTTTGAACACTAAACTTTTAATAGCAATGATTCAAGGGCCCTAAGATACCAAGTTAGAATTTTGTAGTAACTCCCACAGTAGCCTAGCTGCGGGTAGGCTGATTACAGGCAAGGTCACATTGTGGGCTGCTTCCTTACAAGCTTTAGCCCTAATTGTTTATTAGGCCTTGGGCTGACATCTGGCACTGTGTGTTTTATGATCGGGGGCACAGATGTCAGCATCCATCTGCTGAATGTGGGTCTATATCTCTTTCAGTTCCTGAAACTATATCTAAGTGTTTTCTAGGCTTCTCTGAATTAACAGTGGAGCTACAGGCTAAAATGCCCATAATTAAAAAACATTATTGTTATAGAACAAAGCACATCTAGCACCCATTCCAAGCAGCCAGCTAAGTAAGCACCTGCAGGGACCTGGACCACTTTTCCCCAGGAGGCGTAACCACGTGTGGTGCGAACCTCTGGACAGGTAGCCATTGAGATTTCTCTCAGCATTGCTACACTGTCTCCACTGGGGCTGTTGTGGCAATATGGCACTAGGGAAATATCCAGAGATCCAAGGATGACTTCAACTAAGAATTTAAGCAATAGCGGAGAGGCTACCTTAAATGCCCTTCCCCTACAATGCGATTGATGACTACCTTAAATGTCATCCTGGAGCCTTCATCCAGTAGCTGGTAGAAGCAGAAGCAGACATCCACAGCTAAGCATTATGCTGAACTGAAATCTATTTGTAGAGAGGGAGGAGTGATGAGCAAAGGGGTCAACACCATGCTAGAGAAATCCACATACACAGCTGACCTGAACAAGTGGAGCTCACGGACCCCAGGCATAAAACCAAGGAACCAGCATTGGACTGAACCAAGTCTTTTGAATGCAGGTATTAGTTAGGAGTCCCATGGGCAGTCTATGGGGCCTCTGATAGTGGAACTAGTATTTATCCCTAGTGCACAAATGGACTTTGGGAGTCCATTCCACATAGAGGGATACTCTCTCAGCCTAGAAACATGGAGGAGAGCCTAGGCGATATGATAGAGCCAAACGATATGATAAACTTTGAAGATCCTCTCTGGAAGGCCTCACCCTCCCTGGAGAGTGGATGAGGGGTGGGATGAAGGGGGTTGGTGGAGGGCCTGGGAAGATGGAAGGAAAGGGGAACTGGAATTGATATGTAAAATAAGATTGTTTCTAAATAAAACAAAAGTCATAGAAAAGAAAGAAAAGAAAGCAGGCTGACTGCTTCAAATGATGAGACAGACTTTGATGATTCCCCCATGGGAGGCCTTACCCTCCCTGAGGAGTAGATGTGGAGCTGGATGGGGAGTTAGTGGGGGGCATGGGAGGACAGGAGGGAGAAAGAACTTGGATTGTTATGTAAAATATGATTGTTTTTAATTTAAATAAAAAAGTTTTTTGTTTTTTTTTTTTTTAAAAAAAAGCAGGCAGAGCAAGCCAGTAATTATCACCCTGCCATGGTCTCTGAATTAGCTCCTGCCTCTAAGTTCCTGCCCTGCATGAGTTTCTACCCTCACTGCTTTTGATGATGAACTATTATATGAAACTGTGAGTGAAATAAGCCCTTTCTTCCCCCAAGTTGCTTTGGTTCATTTTGTTTGTCATAGCGATAGTGAAGCTGACTAAGACACCTCCTTCCTCCTTTTCTATCAAGCCATGGTGATGTACACCTTTCAGCTCAGCACTCAGAGGTAGTCAGATCTCTGTGAGTTGGAAGTCACCCTAGAAAACTCATACCTAAACATAATAAGAGCAATAAGAGCAACAGCCAACACCAAACTGAATGGAGAGAAGCTTAAGGCAATTCCTCTAAAATCAGGAACAAGACAAGGCTGTCCTCTCTCGCCATGTCTCTTCAATATTGTACTTGAAGTTCTAACTAAAGCTATAAGACAACAAAAGAAGATCAAGGGGATCCAAATTGGAAAGGAAGAAGTCAAGCTGTCTCTTATTTGCAGGTAATATTATTTGCAGGTAATATGATATGATATGACAGTTTACATAAGTGACATAAACTCTACCAGGGAACTCCTACAGCTGATAAACACCTTCAGCAAACTACAGCAGGATACAAGATAAACTCAAAAGAAAATAGGTAGCCCTACTGTATTCAGACAACAAAGAGGCTGAGAGAGAAACCAGAGAAACATCACCCTTTACAATAGCCACAAACAACATAAAGTATCTTGGGGTAACGCTTACCAAACAAGTGAAAGACCTATATAATTAGAACTTTGTGGCATTAAAGAAAGAAATTAAAGAAAATGGAAAGATCTCCCATGATCTTGGATAAGTAGGATAAATATAGTAAAAATGGCAATCTTGCCAAAAGCAATCTACAGATTCAATGCAATCCTCATTCAAATCCCAGCATAATTCTTTACTGACCTTGAAAGTATAATAATCAGCTTTATATGGAAAAACAAAAGACCCAGGATAACTAAAACAACCCTGTATAATAAAAGAACTTCAGGAGGCATCACCATCTCTGACTTTAAGCTTTACTACAGAGATATAGTTCTGAAAACAGAGTGGTATTGGCACAAAAATAGACAGGTAGACCAATGGAATTGAATCGAAAATGCTGATATTAACCCACACACCTATGAACACCTGATTTTTGACAAAAAACTAAAAGAATACAATGGAGGGAGGAAAGCATCTTCAACAAATGGTGCTGGCAAAATTGGATGATGATATGTAGAAGACTGGAGATAGATCTATGTCTATCGCCATGCACAAAACTCAAGTCCAAATGGATCAAAGACCTCAACATAAATCCAGCCACACTGAACCTCTTAGAAGAGAAAGTAGGAGGTACCCTTGAACAAATTGGTATAGGAGACTGCTTCCTGAACATAACTCCAGTAGCACAGACACTGAGATCAACAATTAATAAATGGGACCTCCTTAAACTTAGAAGCTTATGTTTCTAAGGCAAAGGACATAGTAAACAAGACCAAACAGCAGCCCACAGACTGGGAAAAGATTTTTACCAACCCTACATCTGACAAAGGGCTGATCTCCAAAATATACAAAGAACTCAAGAAACTAGTCAACAAAACACCAAATAACCCTATTAAAAAGTGGGGTACAGAACTGAAGAAAGAATTCTCAATAGAGGAAATAAAAAATGCTGAAAGACACTTAAGAAAGTGCTCAACATCCTTAGCTATCAGGGAAGTGCAAATCAAAACAACTCTGAGATACCATCTTACTTCTGCCAGAATGGCTAAAATTAGAAACACCAATGACAACTTATGCTGGAGAAGATGTGGAGAAAGGGGAACACTCCTCCACTGTTAGTGGGAGTGCAAACTCATACAGCCATTTTGGAGATCAGTACGGCGGTTCCTCAGGAAAATGGGAATTTGTTTACCACAGGACCTGGCAATCCTCCTCTTAGGATTATACCCAAATGATCCACATCCATGCAACAAAGACATGTGCTCAACTATGTTCATAGCAGCATTATTTGTAATAGCAAGAACCTGGAAGCAACCTACAAGGTGTATTCTAAGAGATTCATACAAGGTCCCTCACAAAAGAGGGAAAGGACAAGTCCCCCAGAGCACATGGGAAGTGGGGACAGCAGTGAATGGAGAAAGAACTAGGAGAAAGAGAAGGGGAGGAGAGGAAAACATGTGCCACTAGGAAGATTGAGTCAAGGTAGGAATAGAAGACAGGAGAGAGAGAGAGAGAGAGAGAGAGAGAGAGAGAGAGAGAGAGAGAGAGAGAGAGAGAGAGAGAGAGAGAGAGAGAACATAAAAGAGGAAGCCATTATTGGTTTGAACAGAAAACTGAACCTAAAGAAAGGTCTGGAGACCTACAAGACTGACTCCAACTAACAATTTGAGCAACCGTGGAAAGGCTACCATAAATGCCCTTCCCTGATAGTGATATCAACAACTAACTTACCCACCATCATGGAGTCCTCATCTAGTACCTGTTGGAAACGGAAGCAAACACCCATAACTAAACACTGAGTCAAACTAGAATCCAGATGCAGAGAGAGAGGACAAGACCAGGTTGCAGAAGCACATCAAGGCAACTGACCTGAACAAGGAGGAGCTAATGGTCCCCCAGACTGATAGCTGGGAATCCAGCATGGAACTGACTCAGACCCCCTGAATATGGGTCTCAGCTAGAAGGACTGAGCAGTCTAAGGGACCTCAGACAGTGGAACCAGGATGTATTCCTGGTGCACAAAAGGACCTTGTGGACACATCCCTCATGGAGGGACACTTCCTTAACCTACAGACAGGAGAGAAATCCTAGTCCCTACTTCAAATGACTTGACAGATTTTCATGACCCAACCTGGAAAGCATAGCCCTACATGTGGAATGGCGAGGTGAGGTGAGAGGGGAGGGTGGTCAGGATGCATGTGAGGGGGGAGAGAGGGTAAGAGGGAGGGAGGAAGGGAGACAGGGAGGGAGAAAGGGAGGGAGGGGGAACTGGGATTGACCTGTAAAATAAAAAAAATAATAAAATTTAAAAAAAAAGAAAACTCTACATAAAGAGTTTCAGATACTCAGAATAACACAGTGGGTGAATTTGAGAGGAATTGAGGAGGGGCGGAAAAAGGAATTAGAGTAAGGAAAGGAAAGAGAAAATTATGCAAGTATGGTCTTCATGTCTGAAATTCTCAGAAAATAGTTTTCTTCAAAGATTACTTTAAATTATACTTCACTGTGAAAAATTTCAATTTCCTGGCTATCCTATATCCTCCAGATATTTCATGAACTTATGTTACTAGAGGAGATGTTGGGGTTCTTTTTGGTGCAATTCCCAGGCTCTTTTTACTTGACCCAAAGACTTGAAAGACACATAAAATACCAGTGATTTATTATAAAAAGAAAGGGTAGGTTTATTAAAGTGAAGGTAAGGCATAGAATACACTGAGAGAAGTAGAAGGGGTCAAGAATGCATGTGATTGAAGAACCAAGAGTTATTTTCTGGGGTTCCTAAGTGCAGTGAGGAGCTGAGGAGCAGGAGTGAAGTGAATCCTTATCTTGATGGACAGATGGGCTGTTAATTGCATGATGCGTCATCATGAGATGGGAAATGGTTTCATTTTTAAGAGTTTACTTCTTAAAGACAGATTAGCCTTTGTTAGCTTAATCACAACATCTATCTGATTGGCTATACATAGGAGTAGATATAGTTGTAGATGATATACATACAGAAATAGATATAGATATATAGAGATATTGATGATATAGATAAATATCTTATATATCTTATACATATACATTATATTCATGTGAATATACATATATATCAAATTTCTCCTTCTACCAGGATGTGCCTCAACACAAATTGTTCATAGGGAAGTTTTGGGTATTGCCCACTACTTGAAAGGTCGGAAAATAGTTTTTCCAAGGAAGGTGACTTGGAGTCCATAGACTGTTTCTATTGCTTGCCTCTGAGGTTATAGAAACATTTTTCTCAATATCATCCTGTTCTTTGTAGCTCTCACTTGATTTACAGCCTTTGAAAATCTGTCGGATTGCAAGAACATTCCAGTAGCTGTCCTTAAGAGAGTCTTGGTAAGTTTTGCTAATGTGCATTCCTATTATATGTGCACACAAACAACAACACCACAGAGAGTGAGAGTGAAGAAGAGAACCATTAAGATCTACCTAACACCTAAACATTATTCTGCTGTCACTATGCCCCATATCCAAAGAACTGGAGTAGAAAAGTAGTACAGCAGTTAAGACACTCAAGTGATTTGAATAAGAATGGCTCCCATTGGCACATAGATTTGAATGCTTGGTTACCAGGGGGTGGCACTATTTGCAAAGATTAGGAGGATGTGTGTCACTTGGCATGGGCATTGGGGTTTTAAAAGCTCATTCTAAGGCCAAAGTGTCCCTCTCAGTCATAGGATCAAGATGCGGGTCTCCGGCTACTTCTGTAACATCATTTCTACCTATGTGCCATCATGATTCCCACCATGATGATAAAGAACTCAACCTATGAAACTATAAGCAAATCCTTAGTTAAATACTTTCTTTTATAAGAGTTGCCTTAATTGTTGTGTCTCTTCTCATCAATAGAACACTGAGTAAGAAAGACACCTACTGCTTTTGCAGAGGATCCAAGTTCTACAGCCACATTAAATGTTATAACCCCAGCTCCGTCTCCTGTCCTTAATGGATAATTGCACTCAGGCAAACGCGCGCGCGTGCAAACACACACACACACACACACACACACACACACACACACACAAAACTTAAAAATAAATTTAGAGGAAACCCACTCAAACCATTGTGTTCTGATTAAATCCTGTGAAAACTGTTTTATGAAGAAGAAAACATTCCTTTTTGTGTGTTTTGGTTATCATTTTTTGTCATTTAAATTCCAAACCAGTTACTTGTTGGTTGCATTCCATGCAAACTATTACACACCAGCTTCCCCAGAATGTCTTCTTTGGAAATCTGTGTCCATCTACTACCAGCTTTAAACTTTCTATTTGAAAATAAACTTTTTCCCCCTTTCTTGATGCACACTCATTACTGATATTCTAATTATTACTGTCTTCTCTGCAATGTTCTGTGTTAAAGGGTAGTAGAAAGAAACACAAGGGAGAAGGCACAGCTCCACTTTATCACTCACAGGAAATTGAGGAGTCCCCTAATCCTTAATAGATGTCAACTCAGCCAAACCATTCTTCTCGACTTCAGTGCAAAGAAGAATTTCTTAACCAATACCTATAAAGCATAGTTAATGTTTTAAAAAGATATTTTCATGTGTGTGTGTGTGTGTGTGTGTGCGTGTGTGTGTATGTGTGTGTGTGTGTGTGTGTGTGGAGAGAGAGAGAGAGAGAGAGAGAGAGAGAGAGAGAGAGAGAAAGTTAGAAAGACTTTCCTCAAAGCATAGGTTTCTTAAAATGTGCATAAAGAAAGACATACCATAGGTTTCTTAAAATGTGCATAAAGACATAGGTTTCTTAAAATGTGCATAAAGAAAGACAGTGTGAGTACTGTCTTCTCAAATGAGCGTCATGCTTCATAGTTTTTACAATAGTCCTATATATAAAATTTGAGTGGGTTTTGAAACTATTTTATGGGTTACTTATAAGCATTAATGAGGATACTGGGTGGTTACCTGTAATTGATCCCAGGGAGGCAGGGAGGCTTATATCATTACTATAAACAGTTTAAAAGATTAAAGGAAAGGTCTACAACATCTGTAGTCATAGAGAAGACAGATATCTGTTCATGTGACTGGGTCATGTGTGATCCACAGTCTTCAGGCAATTTGTTTCTATCGAGGCAGAATCTAAGGAAGAAGTTCCCTTACCCACTATTCCCACAACACACTCTATTGCCAGCAGGGCAACATCCATCATCTCTGCTACTGTGGGAAATTTGTGTTCAGACACACCCTGGTAGGTAAGAATTTTAAAAGTTAGTCTTGTCTGAGATTCCTGGGAAGTGATCCCCCAGAATGGATGGGGACATATTCAAAGTCACATATGTTCAGGCCTTAAGCCCAGTTCATTGCTACTTTAATATAAAATGCCTGTATATGAGAAGAATCATATCTCTATGCTAGCAGCCTTCATTTAAAAAAATGTTGCAAATTGTACTGAAACTCTTCATTCTGTGGCAGGGAGAGGCTTCTACCAGACTCCAAAATGAGGAAGTCCTTTCCCTTCCCATGTCCCCACCCTCCTCTCTATATTTCTGCTTTATCTAAACACCCTCAATAAAGTATTGATGGGGCACTAGAACCCAGACAATGGACCAAGACATGTTGTTCTTCTCTGAAAAGTATTGGCCTTAGGTTCTCTGCATTGGGATCAGCAGTCAGCCTGTGTGTCATAAACATGTATCTTCACACTACTCTCCTCCATACTAAATACAAACAAGGTAACCACAACCAAACCGCATCTTCCAATCCCCAAATCAGGAAACCAAGCAAACACCCAACAGAAACAACAAAAACAGAAGACACCGAATGAATAAGGGAGAGGGCTGGACCTGGTGGGAGTTAGGGATGTGGTGAATACGATCAAAATAGGTCGTTTAAATTTCAAAAGAATGAATAAAATGTTTTCAAAGATTAAGTAAAAAAATACACATAAACCTATGGAAAAAAAATACTCAAAATTCTTAGCCATCAGAAAAGAGAAAACTGACAACTACGTTGAGATAACATCTCACCTCAGTTGGAATGACAACAAATAACACAAATGCTGGCAATTATGTAGGGAAATGATACATTGTTTGTAGCCTGAAAACAAGCACATCCTCGGTGGAACTCACCACAGAAAGGTAATGTACATTCTGTTATGTTGCTGTGACTACTAAGGAATGGGGCCAGCGTTCTGTTGGGTAGTGTGACTGCAGACTGCAGTTCTAATAGCACCACCATCCAGTGACAAGGGGACAAGCACTAGTCAATTAACAGGGGCTTTTGAAGAATACAAAAGAACGCTTCCCCAAATTCTGTCTCCCCTTCTGTCTTCCAGGATGTGTTGGTATCCAATACCACATTCGACCTCCGTTTCACGCCAGAGGTAATGATAGTTTCTATATGCAACCTGCAACCGCAAGTTCAGAAGTACAGGCACTCTGCTCAAGTCTTGTCCATTGAGACGCCTCTTACGTATTCTTACCACCAGGTGGCACCTGGAGCACATGTTTGACTGTGGATGGAGCACCACCCAGTCAGTTTGTGCTGATAGGAGTGGCAGTTGAACCTGTGGCTTCTGGGTCTCACCTGTGACAAACCTCCCTGAAGATGTTCTGTGCACCAGTTTTAAGAGAGTCTCGCTGTGTGCATGGGACGGGGAAGGGGGAAAGCTTAGAAACGCCCCTACAGGGCTCGGCCTGTCTTTTCAACAGGAGCCTTTTTCCTTACTCGGGTGCTTTCCAAATTTCAGCGTGAAGAGAACACCTTAACTAAAGAAAGCCCACACTTTGCAGCATAGTTGTGGCAAATAGATCACGCATCTGTCTTCCAACATCAGTTATCTTTTTCCATCTGCTCACCTCTAGGAATGTGGAGACAGTTTCAGAGCTTTGGTCCATTATCTAAGTGGAGGGATCACATGGGCAGGGAGCATGGCAGGCTGGTGTGGGGCTGGAAAAGTAGCTAAGAGCTACACCCTGATCAATAGTTGCCTCTAGACCTATAACCAGACTTAAAGCAAAGCAAACTCTCAGCGGGGAAAGAGAAAGTATAGTTTGTGAGGAGCTGTGATTCACTACTACAAAGCGTAGTTGAGTTTGCTAATTCATTCAAACAGAAGTCTTGGGAATATGTGGGGGAGTGGGTTTTAAGGGTATGGGATAATGGCAGAAAGAACATAATACCAATCAGACTAATTTTATTGGTGTGAGTCCTCTGAGTGGATATTCTAGGTTTAATATGGAACCACTAGAAAATGGTGGCAAAAGTTTAATGATGGTCTGAAGCATTTGTCAAAAGTGGGCCCATTGAAAAGGAGTTGGAAATGCCTGGTACCACTTGGCTTAATGTTGATGAAGAGATTTGAGGCTCAGGAAAATTGTAAAGTTAGTGTGGGTACACTGTGCAAAACCTGATCCTCCACAATGGGAAAACTCAGAAGACCTGACTATCGCCAATTCTATAAGATGCAAAATGGTGAGAGGGTGCCAGCACATTTGAAGTTCCTTATTGACCTCCTTTTTCTTGTGCCAGACCTTTGGTTTGGAGATGCTGCTACTTAGTCAAATGAACTAAAGGCAGAGGGTTTAATTGTGTTCTGTGGTACCAAGGGCCAAGTGGCAGGCAGCACTGAATTACCAAAGGTAAGGTGGTTGTAGTTATTATAATAGGTAACACAGGCAAAGTGAATTTTTTGATGGCATGTCTCCTATGATGCTTCCAGACATATAATGTATGTATGAATGATAACAAGTCTACTAAATTTTGTTTGATCTGCCTATGTGCAAAAATTCTCAAATAAATTAAAGGAAGGCTGCATTAGATCATGACAAAAGGGAAATGCAGCTCATCAGTCAATTTCTGGATTTAAGGCAGTTTGCATATCCTGGATCCCTTGAATGAAAGACAGCCAGATTCCCCTGAGGAAGGACCTTGATAAAATACCTAAAAATATTCATGGATACCCCAAGAAACATTGTGGCCCTCCCGTTAAATAGGGGTTTATGCAGGTCCAGTGAGTAATGACAGATTGGCTGAAGTCCAACTCACAGTAGCTACAGTAGTTCTTCAAACTCATCCTGTGGTTCTTTCCCAGTCTGGGGATGTATAATTGGAATAGATAAGCTTGGATTTTGGCAGAATTCACATTGGTTCTGTACCCTGTGAAGTGAGAGATGTTATGGTTAGAAAGGCTGAGTGGAAGTTCTTAGAGTTGCCTCAGCCAAGGAAAATAGTGAATCAAAACCAGTATCACATCCCTAGAGGAAATACAGACATCGTCGCCCCAATTAAGAACTTGAAAGATTCAGGGGTGGTAGTTACCACCACTCTCCCTTTAACTCCTCTATCTGGCAAGTGTAGAAAATGGATTGTGGAAAATGGCAGCTGACTATCAAAAACTTAGTCTGGCAGTGATTCTGAAGGCAGCTGCTGTACAAGATATGGTGTCCTTACTTAGCAGATTAACACACACCCCAGTACGGTGTGATTAATAGCTCCATGTCAACATAAGCTAAAATCAGAAGGGAGCATGAGTTAAGAAAATGTCTCCAGACCCCCCGAACGTGGGTCTCATTTAGGAGGTCTTGGCAGTCTATGGTGCCTCTGGTAGTGGATCAATATTTATCCCTGGTATATGAGTGGATTTTGGCAGCCCATTTCACATACAGGGATACTCCCTCACCCTAGACACATGGGGGAGGGCCTAGTCCCAGCTCCAAATGGTAGAACAGACTTTAGAGACTCCCCAGGGAAGGCCTCATCCTCTCTGGGGAGCTGAAAGGGTATGGGGTGAGGGTTGGGTGGGGACAGGGGAGGAGGGGAGTGTGAGGGAACTGAGATCGACATGTAAAAAAGCTTGTTTCTAATTTAAATTTTAAAAAAGGGGGGAGAAATACCCATAGCAATAGAAAATAAAATTCATTAAAATGTAATGATAAATGAAAAGTAAAACATTAAACCTAAAAAGAAGAGGAAACAGAAGAAGGAGAAGGAAGAGGAGGAGGAGGTGGAGGAGGAGGAGGAGGAGGAGGAGGAGAAGAAGAAGAAAGAAAGAAAGAAAGAAGAAAAAAGAAGAGAAGAAAAAAATGCCTTTATAAGATCAGAATGCAGGCAAGCCTGTAGGGCATTTTCTTCATTATTGATTGATGGGGGAGGGTACAGCCCATTGTAGATTGTACCATCCCTGGGCTGGTAGCTCTAAATTCTAAGGAGGCTGAGTAAGCCCTGATGAACAAGCTAGTTCACAGCACCCCTTCATGGCCTTGGCATTAGCGCCTGCCTCTAGTTTCCTGCCCTATTTGAATTCCTATGGTGGTAAACAACCCAGGAAAGTGTAAGCCATAAAACTCTTTCCTCCTCAACTTGTTTTTGGTCTTCATGTTTCATCACAGCAGCAGAAACCCTAACTGAGACATACGGTCTGCAGATATTGATCCAGCAAATGCATTTTGTGGGGATCTATTCATAAGGACCACCAGAAGCAATTTGCTTTCAGTTGGCAAGGCCAGCAGTATAACTTTACAGTTTTACTCCAAAGATCTGTTCTCCAGCCTGCGCCAAAACAGTCAGAATGGCTCTGCATCCTATATTCTTCCACAAAATATCTCATACTTCACTATATTGATGACGATTTGCTAATTTGACTAACTGAGCAGGAGGTAACAATCACTTTGAATTCATTCGTAACATATATGCATGTAAAAGGCTGACAAATAAATCCAACCAAAGTTCAAGAACCTTCTACCTCAATAAAATTTTCAGGACTCCAGTGGTATGGTACATGTAGACATATTCTCTGTGTGTAAGTCTAGGTACTGTGTAAATTCTTGGTCTCTGTAGAGGCCAGAAAAAGGCATTTAATCTCTTGGGAGTTAAATATAGTTGTGAGCCTCCATGTGGATGCTGGCAAGCAAACCTGGATCCTCTGGAGGAACAGAAAGTGCTCTTAACTGCTGGGCCATCTCTCCAGTCCCAATAAATTAATATTTTCAAACTATTGAAGTAAACTGAATTGGAGTAAACTATTGAAGTAAGCTGTTATGAAAGTTTCCACCTTAGTGTCTTAAAGACTTTTTAAGTTAAATGTGTCTTTTATAAGGTTTATGGGTCACAAGTACACAGTTTGAATTGTTTATTTGGCCAGAACCAAGATTTTTTTCTCTGTTTTATAACATTTTTCTTTTTTCTTATACCTTTTATTGTTTACATTACTTTTTAATTTATATATATTTTGGTCCCTTTCTCCCTCGCTCTAAAGTTCTCCCATATTCACTCCCTATCCCTACCCACCCAACTTTAAGTTCTTTCTCAAAAAAAAAAATATAACCCCAACACAATAACAAAACCACCAAAACCTAAAAAACAAAGCAAGCACCCAAAAAGGAAAAAATGGATAATCAACAAACTATAGTCAAATAAAAGTATAAAAAACCAACAAAGCAACAAAAAGTTGTATATGAAGTCCATATAGGTTAGTCAGCTACTCTGGAACATGAAGACTGCCCTAGAGTAGTTGATATCCCACTATTGGAGAAAACTCTCCCAGCACGTATAAATGACAATTCAGTTATTAACCTCTACTCCACTCATTCACTCTTTTCAAAATATAATAAAATAAAGCAGATACTATCACAAAAAAAGTTGGACAAAACGAGCCAACAGAAGGAAAAGAGGCCAAAAGAATGCAAACAAAAAAAAAATCAAATCTCATGAAACCACTGAACAGGAAACCATAATATATATTCAGAGGACCTGGTGTAGCCCTGTGCAGGCTGTGTGCATGCTGCCTCAGTTTCTATGAGTTCATATGAGCTTTGCTCGTGTTAATATAGAAGACTTTGCTTTCTTGGTATCCTCTATCCCTTTGGGCTTTTCTACTCTTTCTGTGTTCTCTTCTGCAGGGTCACCTGAGCTCTGAGGGGAAGGATTTGATGTAGAAATTCCATTTAGGCCTGAGTGTGCAAAGGTCTCTCATTCTCAAAAAAAAAAAAAAGTCTGTTTATGAGTTCCACTTGCAAGAAAAAGCTCTTCTGATGATGGCTGAGCAAGACAATGATCTATGAGAATAACAGAATGTCATTAGGAATCATTTTATTACTATATTTCCCTCTTTTCTTAGACCAGTATTATTTAATTTGACCCTAGGACTCTGGGCTATGTATACTCAGGTTCTTGGTCAAGCAAGCAGTTTGCTGTATGGGTTTAATCTCTTGGAGTAGGACTTAAGTCAAATCACTTACTGGTTGGCTTCTTTCAAAAGCTTTATGCCACCATTTCCCTACCACATCTTACAAGCAACACAACATTATAGATAAAGAGTTTGTGGCTATCTTTGTGTATAAGTTTCTCTTTTAGTAGAGTGCAGAATAACTTACTGCACCAAAAATGTTAGAACATTACAGAGTCAAGGCTCTGTAATGGTGAATACCCTTGAAATCAATGGCACAGGAAAAGACTTTTTGAATGGAACACCAGAAACAGAGCAGGAAGATCAACAATTAACAAATGAGACCTCATGAAAGTATGAAGCTTCTGCACAGCAAATGACACATTTATTCATAGAAAGCAGCAGCCTACAGAATGGGGTATGGTGGTGCTTTGTTTTTTTTTTTCAATGACATATCAGATAGAGGACTAATATTCAAAATATATAGGAAACTAGATATCAAAAAACATCACAGAGGTGTAGAGTGATGCACTGAGGATCGGGTAGATCTCATTAAGAAATGAAAACTGAAGAGAAAGTTATTGATGAATATGGGGCTGAAATGAGAGAATAAATTGGGGAAGAGGGGATTCTGGGCAGAAATACAAGGAGAGACATATAAAATGAAGGGGCATTTGAGGGTAGTATGGAAGCTTAATACAGTAGAAACTCCCTAAAATATACACATATATGAAGGCGATCTGAATGAAATCAGCAAATACCAGGGTAGACAGAATCCCAGCTGCTCATCTTTTGTCACCCAAGGAATTTTCCAATACTTCTTTGGGTTACTTCTAATTGAAGTGTTAAGCAAGGGGAATCCCATGGGAATCAAAAAACAAAGCCTTTCCCCTATAATGAGAATGATGACTACCTTAAATGCCATCCTAGAGCCTTCATCCAGTAGCTGATGGAAGCAGAAACAGAGTTCCACAGCTAAGCATGGAGCTGAACTCCTGGAATATGGTTGCAGAGACGAGGAATGACGAACGAAGGGGTCAAGACCATGCTGGGGAAAACCCATAGAAACAGCTGACCTGAGCAAGTGTCATGGACCCCGGTCAGACAGCTGGGGAACTAACACAGGACCAAACCAGGCCCCTTGAATGTGGGTGTCAGCTAGGAGGCCTGGGCAGTCTATGGGACCTCTGGCAGTGGAACCAGTATTTATCCCTAGCACAAGAACAGACTTCGGGAGCCCGTTCCCCATGGAGAGATTTTCTTAGCCTAGCTACACGGGGGAGGGCTTGGCCCTGCCTCAAATGACTTGACAGATTTTGATAATCCCTCATGGAAGGCTTCACCCTCCTTGAGGAGTGGATGAGGGATGGGATGGAGGCGGTCATGTGGGATCATGAGAGGATGGGAAGAAGAGGGAACTGGGATTGTTATATAAAATAAGATTGTTTCCAATTTAAATAAAATTTATTAATTAAAAAAACAGGCTATTGCCAAGACTATAGATTGGTCTTCACAAATTCATGTCAAGGCCCAATTGTTGAAGACAGATCTCAAAGAACATGAAGAATTTGAACTGGTGCCTACACAGAACCTAGATTTTTTTGTTGAAAGTTAACAAGACTATCTCTACAGAGCCTGATTCGGCCTTCTGCCCACTCCTCATATCACCACTACACGCTATACACTGTGGGTCTATAACTGACATCATAGCCTAGGCTTGCTTGTTTGTAAGTTTATGTAAATACTTCATACTCTATGCCTCCATTTGTGTCTGCATCTTTTGCCCAAGTGCAGATGTGAAAGTCTGTTATTGTATATAGTTGCAGCTTGTTCATTCTCGCTGCTATCTGTAGGCCAGAGCATAAATCCTCTAAGTTGTAACTACTTACTTATAATACTCATAATGACGTTTTTGTCTTCCAAATTGAAAATGAAAAATGATGGCTTGAAGGGTTAATGGATAGATTGATTGAGGCAGGATCTCATTTTGTACACTAGGCTGGTCTGGGACTTACCTCTATGTAGCTTCAAGTCTGTCCCAATCACGTTGTCTTAGCCTCACAAGTACTGGGATTGCAGACATGAACCACCATGTCTGAGTTGGAGGTTATTTTTATTTTGGTAATACCAATTTTTTATAGATGGTATTTCATAAGCTTGTGAAAGTGTGTGTGTGTGTGTTTGTGTGTGTGTGTGGGTGTGTGTCATTCTATTTGGTTAATTTTGATTTTTCCATAGAATACATATTCCTATCATTTTATGGCAAACTTTTCTCTGTTCTTGCTGTTATTTCAGGTAAGTAAAATTTTACTGGGCATTGATTTGCTTTTAACCTACTAAAGAGTTAGTCCTAGATTTAAGAGCTCAGTTATACAGTAAGAAAATGAAAAGATATAGATAAGCATGAAATACTTAGAAATTTTATTATATCAAGACTAACTGAAAATATTTTCAAAAATTTCCAAAGCAAATAGAAAAGTGAATCCATGGGTAGGCTACAAGATATATAGAACACTTAAATAACTGTCAAATTTATTACTGTGTAATTTATACATCTATGAAATATTAAATAATTCTGAATAACGTACATGAAAAAGGATGAAGGTAAGATGATTATGAGAGGTAGAGAAAATTAAGCTATATATTTGAAAACATTTTAAAACTGGCATTAAAATGAACATATGTGTTGTCTTCAATAAATAACTAAAGAGAATTAGAATAAATGCTTAAAACATATGTTTATGAGTATGAGCATCAAGCTAGTAAAAAATAATAGTTTAATAAAAGCAGAACATGAAACATGCCAAAATGAAATATGAGTATTAAGAGTAAAATGGAAGTAGATACTGTTTGTATTAGTCAGGGTTCTCTAGAGGAACAGAACTGACAGAATGAATGTATACATAGATAAAGAAAGCAGTTTTCTCAGAGTGGTGTACAGGCTGTGGTTCAGCTATCTTAGCAATGACTGTCTACCAACATAAAGTTCAAGAATATAGTAGATGTGCAGTCCATGAGGCTGGATCTCAGCTGGTCTTCAGTATATTTTGGAACCCTGTCTCTAGTACCGTGGATTAAGGATCAGGAAAAGCAGGCTGAATAGATGTTTATTCAGGGAGAAATAACTTACAACAGAGACAGATGAACGCCAGCTGGTTCCTGGTACCGAGGATGCCTCTGGATGCTCTCTGCCCCTGTCCAGCAAGCAAGAGAGCACTCTGGGGCCCCTTCCCCAGACCTAGTTCCCCCAGGTCACATTGGCCCCTGTCCCCACCCCCAATGGGCGGAGTCAGTGCCACAGGTGAGGATAGAGTAAATATCTCACTATACTCTATCTCTCCAGCACACACTGGGGTTTTAAGCATGCACCATTGATTATGACTGGCATTTTTACGTGAGTTCTGGAGATACAACTCAAGGCCTCATGCTTGCCAGATAAGCCCAGATAAGCACTTTCCTTGAAACATCATTTCTCCAACCATCAATCACCTTTTCATCATAAAACTTTAAAAAAAAATCAGACTAATGAGACATTTTTTTTGTTCACAATAATATACTTAATAGCCAGCATTTATCAAATGGCATACTTAAATATTATGTTTAAATTCAGAAATGAGGGGAAAAACATGTTTTCCCTGATATTTAGTATTAAAATAAGATATATAAAGTTGGAAAAGAAAATCCATGCATTTGTCTTAGTTAGGGTTACTATTGTTGTGGTGAAACAGCATGACTAAGAGAAAATTGAGGACAGAAGTGCTTATTGGGCTTCTTCCATATCATAGTTTATCACTGAAGGAAGTCAGAGGGGAAATCAAATAAGGCAGGAGCTGGTACAGAGGCCATGAATTAGTACTGCTTACTGGCCTGCTCCTCATTGCTTGCTCAGCCAGCTTTCTGTAAGAACACAGAACCACCTCCCTAATCAGAGGTGACCCCACCAACAATGGGCTCAACTCTCCGTCACTGATCAGTAATTTAAAAATGTTCAACAGCTGTGTCTTTTGGAGGCGTTGTCTCAACCTAGGTTCTCTTCTTTCAGATGATTCTAGCTTGAGTCCAGTTGGCATAAACTAGCCAGGAAAGTATATGTGATGGAAGGCCATGTGCAAAGAGAATTATCAGAATCAATTGAAAGACTTTGAGTCTGTAAAATTTAGCTAGGATTCCAAACACAAATTAACTTACAATAGGAAAAAAAAATTCTAGATACTAATAGCCACCAAGATTTCACTTAAAAAGAAAGTGTCATTCATGATAGCAAACAGATTAAAAAGAACCTAAGTATTAGATTATCAGAAATTCCAAAAATTATATATGAGAAAAAATGTGAGCCTTCCTAAAAAGGAAAGACCTTAATAAACATGTAACAAGATAAGGAAGGAAAAATTAACTGACAAAGACTATGAGCTTTCCTAAAGCTGTACAGTGAAAAATCACAGTCATCAAAGAAATCAAAGAAGATACACACATTGAAAAGATACTCTGTATTCATAGATTTGGAGAATTCAAATCATTAAAATAACTATATTACTGAAAGTGAAGCAAGAGTTTGTGCAACTTCAATTACATCCTACACAGAAATAACTAAAGAACACCAAATGTGTCTGAAACAATAAAACCTCATCTCTTGTCAGAAGGCACTACTTGACTTTAAAATATACCATGAAGCAGTAGTTAATCAAAAACCATGGCACTTTCAAGACACAGATTCATAAACCAGCAGAACAGAATAGAGACACTGTAATAAACTCACACGCTCAATAAAGATGGTAAGGTACACACACCCAGACACTGGGAAAGATCAATGTTTTTTTTTTTTTAACCTGTCAAGTAAGTTGGATAACCAATCAGAAAAAAAGTCATCAATTGTGTTGAAGAGACCATCATTAGAAAAGAAGAAAAAAAATATTGCAAACTCCACATCTGACAAGGGTTTGGCATGTCAAGACATATGAGGTACTTAAGAACTCAAAAAAAAATAAACTACTCAATCTTATAGATTATAAATCTAAATAGTCATTTCTCAAGGAAGGTATACAATATGGCTAATGTATATATGAGAAGAAAAAAGCTAAACACCACTAATCATCAGAGAATTGCTGATAGGAATGACCAGAAGATAGCAGCTTACCTCATAAGAATAGTTACTATTAAAACACCAAAGAAAAGTAATGTGTGGATATGGAGAAGGAAACAGCTGCATGCTTTATGTGAAATGTAAGACACTGGGAAGGCTTCTTAAAAACTTAAAAAAGAAATAGAATTACTGTATGATCAAGGTATCTCATTACTGGATATATATCTAAAGGGAATATAGATCACTGTTAAAAAATGTTGAGGCGATGTCTGGAGTTCCCTGTTCTCTATAGCACTATCACAACAGATGAGAAATGAAGCTACTGTGTGAATGTTATTTGGCAATAAAAAGGAAATTATGTCATTTGTAACAACATAGATGAAACTAGGGATTCATTCATGTCAAGTAAAACAATTCAGAATCATGATCTTACCCAGATAAAGAATCTATAAAATTCATATCAGAGTTGAGAGTAGAGTGGTAATCACTAGAGGCTGGGTTAGTAGAGGGTAGGAGGGATGAGGAGAGGTCAATGAGTAGAATGGGTTTGTAGATGGCAGGATGGATAAGGAGAGATAAATGAGTAGAGTGGGCTAGTAGATGGCAGGATGGATAAGGAGAGATAAATGAGTAGAGTGGGCTAGTAGATGGCAGGAGGAATGAGGAGAGATTGATGAGTAGAGTGTGTTAGTAGATGGCAGGAAAGATGAAGAGAGGTTGATCAGCAGAACTAAGTTATAGTTAGACAACAGTGAAACTTCCTTATGCTACTGCACAGAAGGGTAATTATAGATAATGATTATGTGCTGTATATCTTCAAAATCTAGCATGAAACATTTGAAAAGCTTTAGGTACAAAGAAATGATAAATGTCTGAGTAAACATATATGTTTAACCTTCTATCAAGGTGTACATAGTACTCCATAAATAGCTATAATTTTATGTATCAGTCAAAATGAACCTAATTTTAATTTGAAAACTAAAAGGCATTAACATTTATAACACCTCACTTGAATTTATTGCTGCCTACAATGGCATTATGAAAACATTTTTTTCTCCATGTATTTCTAAAATTGTAGTTATTGCTAGTCAATGCATAATTTAATTTTGAATGGTTTATCTTAAATTTAAAGAGTACTGAGTAACAAAAAAAAAATTACATACTACCACTTATGTCTGTCTGATGGTGGTGTTTCATTAAGTTCTTAGTCTCTGTTGGTGATGGTGTAGTACTTGGTGTTGGTAACAGAACAGGTATGTTCTCTGACCTAGAGATACCATGACAGTGTGACAGAAATAAATCAAATGCTGGCCGAAAGTTCCTTTTTATCGTAGTACATTGTAAGAGTATGTTAGTAATCAAAATTTGAAAGATTCATACACAAATTCTCTTGAGCAGTTGACCAAAATACTACAACTAGCCTCTTGCTTTTACCTTACAGTAGAGAGAGCAATAGTTTATGCTTCTATATCCCAAATTTATCATCTGCTCCACAGATCCCAGATTCATACATGTAGATATTTAATTAGCATACTTCCTAGAGTGTAAAATAGGCATTTAAAAATGACAATGTTTAAATCAGAATTCTTAATCCTCCCTCCAAAGCTTGTTCTTCCTCTATTCTTGTATATATATTTGTAAAAGTTCTCTTTAATGCTAAAAACACTTAACTTGAGTGAGAAAGTTTTTCTTCTCACTCTTTCTCCACACCCATCACTCAGGAAACCTTCCCATCCTGAATATAACCTTAACCCCTCCTCTTTTCTATCTCTTTAGTCTCAATTTAGTCTCCATTTGCCTACTGCCAGTCTCTTCAACATACTCTTTCATTCTTGTCTTCTAAGACTTCTCTTCCACATGTCAGTGAGAGAGCCTTCTAGATTATAGATGTTACCACATTTCTTTGGATTAAGATGGAGCAGAATAAAAACCTCACCATTTTTTTTTAATTTAAAGACTATATAATAACAGCAAAACAAATTACACACTACCAATTCTGTCTATAGTTTCTAATGCCATGGCCTCATATTTTCCTATTTCCATTTATCTCCCCATCATATACTTCTGTCCACCAGGGGAATTGTATATGGGTGAGTATTTTATTATATTAACCTAAAAATAAGATTTCAGATTCACCTTATGCCTCAGTTGGACCTTCCTCAGGTTTCCAATCTATCCTAAATTTTTTGGCATTCAGCATACTCCTTCCCAACTATTGTCTTCTGTTGTCTCCTGTGAAAATCTTTTCTTAATAAATCATCTTTAATATGGGGCTGGAGAGATATGCTTCATCAAGAAAAAAGCATGTGTTGCTTGTTCAGAGGACCCTGGTTCAGTCCTCAGCACCCATATGGAGGTTTCATAATGGCCTGTAACTCAAGTGTTAACACCCTCTTCTGGCCTCCACAGGCACCAGACACACATGTAGAGTACAAATATATACAGGCAAAAATCACAAACACATAAAATAAAAACAAACATTTCCTTAAAAAAATATTGCACTCATTTTACCATAAACATAAATGCTTTCAACAGTCTACTTTTATAACCATCCAATGTCAGGAATAGTCAAGCATATGAGACAAGTATTCTTTCACTACCCTCTGCATGATGGATTTTTCCAAAACCCCTAGAATTTAAAAAAATAATAAGATTTCCAACTAGCACTATTGTACCTAGTGTCTCTGTCATAGCAGGGTTTCCTATAGCTTACCTTTTCTTTTTGAAATAAAAACAGAGAACAGCACTGATGACACATGGAATGAAAAATAAAACTAATACAATTGCAATTATCATGGAATTTAAAATATTATCCGTGGTACCTGAAAAACACAAACCAGAACATCTTATTACTCTGGCTACTCTGTACTTGCCATCTGGGAGCCTTTAATTTGTAAAGCTTTTTGGATTTGCTTAATTAACATTCAAATTTACTCAATAAGATGTTTTCTCATTACCATGGGAAGAAAAGTGAAATCCTACAGAGCAATTTCTTCTTCACTTGGATATAATTAGGACTGTGCATGCCTTTAAGTAAGGCACCATGTCTTTGCCTTTGACTGCACAGATGCAGTTTTATCGAGTGTCTTACCATTCTTTTTCAATGAGATACTACATAGCCATTTTATGTAGGTGAAGGAGATTGACCACGAAGAATTTGGCACTGACATACAAAATCTTCTCTGAAGGCAATTCCGGCAATGCAGGAAAACTACACATGGAATTTCACCAGAATCAGGCATTCACATCCCCAAAATTTAATGTAAGACTAAAGCAGAATCTTCTTTCTAATTGATAAATTGCTTCTTAATGACACTTGTATTTTAATAAAAATTAAAATTAACCAGCTAATAGATTCATAGAGATGCTTATTATATTTAATTTACATAATCCAGTTTTATGACTTGGGAAAATTATCCTGGAAAAGGAGGTAGCTGATTTCTCCTTCAAAAAAGCAAACATAACACAAATGTTTATCTCTACTATTTTTTGCGACTCCTTTAAAATAGCATTAAATTAGAAACTTTTAAGTGAATAGAGCAAGAATATTGACCTGACCTTCAGTGACAAGAGCTTGTGAGGGAACAGACTTAGTAAACATGTAACATCCTTCCTCCAAAGGGGAAGGATCAAGACAATTAGTGAAACGGAAAATGAATAAAGACTGTCAAACTATTATATCCAGATACACTTGAGAATATATAACTTCCTTAAAATAGACAATGAAAGAAAGTCTTGAAAGAATGAATATGTTTAGCCCATCAATTGCCAAGCCTGGGTGGAGGAGGGGCTTAGCATTCTCTACTCTGCAATCTTGAACTATTTCCTTGTGATATATTCAGGTCAAACAGAAAGCCTTGTCTTCATCTGTGTATCTACCCATTAGTGACCTCATAGTCCCTAGTGGATGTAGCCACTGACAGCCCTGGCTAAACTAGGTGGGTCACAAGATAAGATCAAAAGCCATGCCCCTAGGAGAGTGAGTTGCAGGGAGAAGAGGTATGGTGTGGGGGTGAAAGGGGTAGAGGGAGATAAGAAAGGGGAAGAGCAATCAGAAGGCATTATATATGTATGTGACATTGTTAGAGATATAACTTAATTAATAAAACTAAACAAGTTTCATTTTAAGTAAAAAGGGGATTTTTAAATTTAAAAAAATCTTGCTTCTCAGGAGAAGGAAAAATACTATAAAAGAACTTGAAGAATATGTTTATATTATCTGCCAGATATTATGATGAAAAAAAAGTCATGGATATGAAAATGAAGTAAAAGCCACCCCAGATGATGAATGTACTTTTAATGAGAGGGTTATGAAATGAATCAGTTGAATTAACAGAGGAAAATCTCCATGAAATAAAAGATTCAGAATTTGATGATGGTTAGTGATTCTCTTTGGTTCCTGGGTTAATGTGACCAAATTCTGGAAAGTTTGATCTTTCTCATTACCCCTCTGAGTTTACAAAAACAAAATGCCAACCATTTATATCCTAATATTGGAACAAAGTAGACCAGATTTTATCAAATTAAATCATCTCAGGTTCTCCCTTCATCCTCATTGCCAGATTTCTATGAAAGCTGTAACTATTTCCCAAATTATAAAGAGTTCATAGGATCTAGATCTGGTAAAAGGGAGCAACCAAATGACAAGCTTGAGCAGATGGCAGCAATGAAACTGAACAATGAAAACTGTAGGAAAATACTTGTAAGGGCAAAGAGCTGTGATATCTAACCCAGACTTAAATCTCCACAGTTACAGGAGACAAGAATGAAGCAAAGCTGGCCCAGCTTTTCTAGGATTAGGGTATATTTTAAACTGTTCCTATTCTCTGTGCAAGGAGCTTTGCTCCAAAGGGGTCTGACAAACTATGGCAGATGTGTGAAGTCAAAGTGGACACAACAAAGAAACTGTGACTTTCTGTTTCAAACTAGTGGCCCAGGACAGCCTGGGATGGTTTTATTTATACAATTCCAATGATTTTCTTGAACAATTTTACCGTCAGATTTGTTTCCTTAAGTTTCTATAAATGGTTACACCAATCGCCAGCTTATTCCTTTACCTCATTGCCTTCCCATCCCCCAACTTCCCCACCAGTAACCATTACCTACTTGATTAACAGCTCTAATGTTAGAAGCATAAGCAGTGTTGCAAACGACAAAGGACGTTTCCTAACTAGGCACAGCTACAGGTTAGGACAGTGTGCTCAGTTGGCAGCACTTGCAGATGCAGCATCATGCAAAGTGAAGAGCAGTTTTACCTCTAATGGTTAGCACGTACTTCTGGTAAGTTCTCATAATCTACTCACCGGTCAAGGCTGGATCAATTTGTTCTACATTCTGTACTACTCTGTCTCTTTCAGGTTTTTCCATTTATCTTATAGGTGACATCATGGTCTACTTCATCCCCTGTTCCTAGGCTGATCCCATTAACTCTTGATATCATCTGTTTATTAGCATATCTCCTAGGACAGTTATGAAAATTTGTAATATTAAACTTCATGAACTACTACTGTAACTCTTTCAGGCTAGTCACAAGGTGTTGGAAAGGCAAAATCCTGTTCTTACAAGGCCTGAATTCAAGATCACACCTGAAACATCAAACCTTTTAGAGGCTGAATCAGGTCTACTGTGTATTTTTAACAATATTCCCTTTAGCTCACTCATAGGGGAGTCATCGGGGTAAGTTTTTCTTTTGTAATAGCAATTTTATAACTCTGAGAAAGTGAAACTAGAGATAGCCAGAAATATGGCTTGTAGAGCAAAGGTAAGGAGAGCATGTACCACACACACACACACACACACACACACACACACACACACACACACACACACACACACGAGACATGCTTTAGTTTATTATGTAGAGACATGAGGATTTGAGGGTTATGGTTAAAAAATATCAAGTATCACATGGCAGACCCCTTCCTACCCATTATGTGGCCATAATCTTTTTTGAAAACTGAATAACAAGTGCTGGCAGGGATGCAAACAAACCCTAAACAGACTTACATGGCTGCTGGGAACTTAAAATCATTTGACCACTGGCAGCTCTTGAAAACACTGAATATTTTATCTACAGTAAAACCTACAAATCCACTTCTGGGAGTATTATTCCCAGAGAAATAAAATATGAGCTTATGTAAAATCTTGTACACAAATGCTCAGAGCAATGATTTACAGTAGTCAAAAATGTAAATAATCCAAACATCTATCAACTGAAGCATAGATAAGTGAAATGTGGGGTGTGTATACTGAAGAATACTTTTTACTCATGTGAAATTAGGAGTAATGATACATGTCACGGCATGGATGAAACTTGAAAACTCTGTTACACGAAAGAAGTTACAGCCAGATAGCAACATACACTACTATTGCACATTATGAAGTAACCAGAATTAATAAATCCAGCAGCATAGAAAGTAAGTTAATGACTACCAGGCAATGGGAAGGCCGCTCATTTCAGTCACTGGAAATTTCATCACTTCCAGAAGGTGTTTGGTTCCTTCAAGATCTGGTGGAAATGTTCTGTAACTAGACATTAGTACCTATTGTGCAATACTTAGAAAATACCAACAACCTTCAAATCATACATTTTAATAAGACAAATTCTATCTTAATTAAAAAATAATTGCCAAGGGAATAAAGACCTCATGTCTTTTAGTGTGAAGAACTCATAAAGGTGTTCTATGATATTTTTACTAAATGTTGTGAACTTTGTAAATGTATTAAAAGTTATTGACTTGCAGCCAGGGGTGGTAGTGCATGCCATTAATCCCAGCACTCGAGAGGCAGAGAGGCTGGTGGATCTCTGTGAATTCAAGGCCATCCTGGTCTACAAAGTGAGTTCCAGCATAGCCAGGGCTGTTACACAGAGAAAACCTACCTCCAAAACCAATAACAAAAAAAAAAAAAATAGTTACTTTTGATGAATTAGTTGTATTGTGTAAGCGACATGTAAATAAAGTTACCAAACACAAACAGAAAACTTGAAAACACAGATGCCTGGAATTTCTCATGGAAAATACAACAAAACCAGCATAAACCATGAGGTTAGAAGAGTGAAAAACTACATAGACCCTTATTTGAAGAGATAAGAGTCACTTTCCCTTCAAAAGTGGTAAAATCAGTAACCTTCAGATGGAAGACATTTAGGAAGGCTGGACCAATAAATAGGCCTGCCATTTCATCTAATGGGCAGGCTTAAGCAAGAAGACTAAATCCAGCCTGGCATATAGAGTGAGCAGAGTGAGGTCAAGGCCAACCTGGGCAAGTTAATAAGATTCTAAAGAAGATAAGAAAGAAATCAGAGAGAGCGAGAGGAGAGAGAGAGGGAGAGAGAGAGAGAGAGAGAGAGAGAGAGAGAGAGAGAGAGAGAGAGAGAGAGAGAGAGAGAGAGAGAAAAAAGAAAAGAAGCGGTAAAGGTAGAGCTATGTCTAAATCGAGCATTTGAGGAGCACTTGCCCAGCATGCACAAGATACCTGACTTCAGTTCCCAAGTTCCACCCCCTGAAAAGGAAGTTAGGAAAACCTCAAGACCCTAAAAGGGAATAAAAATAAGTGACACACCAGGGTACACAATAATGAAACTGGTGGAAGGGGAACACAAAGACATCAAGGGGTAGGCCAGAACAAAGTTTAGTGACACATATGTGAAAAGGCCACGATGAAATCTAATTCTCGTAACTTAAAAATTAACTTTAGAAAAAGGAAGGATAATGTCAATGAAACAATATCAAAAGGTGCAACCTTCAAGGCATGCTTAGGTCATGGAGGCAGTCCCTTGTGAGTAGATTAAGTAAAGGAAATGAGTCATTGTGACAGTGTTTTTAGTGGCACAGGGGATTTTCAGCTCCCTTTTGTTTTCCTGGCACACCCTACCATGCAAAGCCTTCCAATTAATGACGGACTATGCTCAGTCTTGGATTTCCTGGCCTTTTTATCTAGAGCTTTAAGTCAACTCAATTTTTACTGTTTGTGATTCATGAATGAAAGAAATATGAGGAGAAAAGTCCAATGAGCCACTAGAGTGGAAAGAGTGCTCCAAATGAGCAGCAATGAAGCTGAGATACTGTTGTCCACAAGAACTTTTTGAACAGAACTCTGACAGCACAAAAACTAGGCCCAAGAGGAGATCTGGGGAGAGGGGATCAAGGGAAGAGGAACTTGGAGGAGAGAGGAGGGAGTGGACACTGCTGGTGAGATATGATATATGAAAGAAGAATAAAATACACGTTTTACATTTAAAATAAAATTTTAAAATAAGGAAAAGCCAATGGCTGTCACCAAATGGATGAAAAGAACAAAAAGAACCTAACCAGAATCAAAATATTATGGAAAAGTTAAAAATATATATGCTATGTGAAAAATAAAAGGCTATGTATGATCAAGATCAACTAAAGGAAAAACCAAAACTATGAATCACAAAAAAGTAAGGGAAGGGTTTCTATCAAGACCCTGGTGCAGGGTACAGGGGGAGAGGTGGGAGTCGGGGGGGGGGTTCATGACAACTGTCAGTATTTGATTATTTTTCTGAGACAGGATCTCGCTAAACAACTCTGGTTGTCCTGGAACTCATTATGTAGACTAGACTGGCCCTGTACTCACAGAAATCATCATACTTCTTACTCTTAAGTGTTAGAATTAAAGGTGTGTGCTCTTATGTCCAGCCCTTCATTGTTTGATTTCTTAATCATACATATACATTATATTGGTTTGCATCTTCAAAAATAGCTGATTAACGTGAACACTTTGCATTATGGATATTTTAAAATATGAGTATCTCTCCTCTTATTCTCTCTTGTGTGTATGTGTGTGTGTGCACACCTGTGCATGTGTAAGTGGATGCTTGCATGTATACATGTGCGTACATGTCTGAGCTCCCATAGGTGCATTTAAAACTGTGTGTATTAACGTATGTACTGGAACTTGGGATTTTGTTAGCTTTCTTTCACTTTGCTCAAAGATTTTACTGGGACCCACAGATCACTAGTAACTCTAGGCTGACTGGCCAGTGAGCCCAGGGATTTGCCTTTTCTTGCCTTCCCAGCATTCAGATCACTAATGCACACACCAATGCCTGGCTTTTTATATGGATGTTAGGGTTCAAACTTGTGTCTTCATGATCTCATGGGAACTTTTTACAGACTAAGCTATTTTCCCAGCTCCAACTGTCCCCTTTGATCTCAATGTCACTTTTACTTACATTCTTGATTTATTGGCAGAAGGACTATCTTCTCTTCATTTCTTACAGGGTGATTCGTGGACACCACCAGGTACTGGAGGCCCAAGGACCTCACAGTTTTCAAAGAGATGTTGTATATTTTAGTGACAGTCACTGTGGTATTCGGGTTTTTAGTAAAGAACTCCTTTTGTGAGTACACTACATCTTGGGAAGGGTAAATGGAGATTCCAGGAGCAGGCTTCCCCACAGCTGAACACTGAAGGTTAAGAAGATCTTCAGAGCCAGGAAGAGAACTGAGTTTGGTTATTAATTCAGTTACAGCTGGGGCAAAGAGAAGGACACAAATTAGAGGTATGTCATACCAAATTCTCTGCTGTTAAAGGATATGGTGTTTTCCCAGTTTTCAGGTGACACATAAATGCTGAAAACATATCCCTCTTGTATACCTCCCCGTCACATGTCATAAAACTTCCAATGCTATTTCTTCCCTTCACTGACTGCCATCTTAGGTTCTATGCAACCATAAATTATATTATATACACCCCAACACTCACACTTACAGCAGCATAATAAATAAGGAACTCTGGTTCTCACTCGTACTGGCTATATTGTTTACTTGATGACTGGGGAACCCTAGTTCCCTTAGTCTTCACCTTTCCCTGTTTTTCTCTGCTACCTCTTTCTTTTATCATATCTTCTCTTTGCCTTAGTAACAAAGTCCTGATGCTCTTTCTTGGTTTTCTCCACTTAACAGAAACCAGTGCAGTGTAATGTAAAGAAGTGGTGTGAGGTGGGAGAAGGTCCTGCCTCAGTGCACAATCACATCAGCCTTGTTATTTTTTCCTGTCTAAGTAACCTGAACTCATCACCAGTTTTCCTTCATTTAACTCCCTGGACAGTGTCCTTAAACACTATAACCCCAGGATGTCTGCCCCATTACAGGACCATAGAGAAAGGGTTATATACTTAGAATGTTGAGACAGGTTTGTCCTCTGTGGCTGCCAAATGAAAAAGTGTTAGACACTTGTAGCAGGCTTCATCTTCAAATGTCACTTCTTGGATAGTTATGAATGAGGCATTGGGTTCGAGGATATTGCAGTGCAGCCTGTTTACATATGGTGGAAGAATATTTTCTCCAAATTTATGGCTGTAAGTCCCAATATTTTGTGGCAGGGAGCCATGGATTTTCTGCCAGGTGACCTGCTCAACATTGTCCAAACTTGTCAAGTTACAGAAGATGGTCACATTTCTTCCTAGGACAGCTGTCTCATAATTCTTATGCTTTATTTTCTGTGAACACATTGAAAATGAGGTTCAGGGTTAAGGGAAATATACATCCATACTACACCAGTGTTCCTATAGCATTTCTCTTTGCTTATGAGTATTATTTTAGTTGCCTCTTTTGCACAGTAGAAAATGGCACATTCTGGGCTGAGGAAAAGGAATCATGCATTCAGAACCAACTGAAAATACATAGAGAGACTGTGCCTCAATGAAAAGAAAATAGTTTGGAACTGTAATCTGTGTATATTACCAGTGGTAGAATGGTTGCCTGGTACATTTAAGCCCCTACATTTGAGCCTCAGAACTAAAGAGAGAAAGAGACAGCAAGAACTACAGTATGTTCTTCAACATTGAATATCTAGTTTCTAAATTGATTTCTGGCACTTATTTCCTAGTAAATACTTACTACAGTTAAAAATTAAGAATTATGAATTACCCAACATATATATGTACACACACATATTTATCCGTGCCTGTATATACATATATGTGTGCATATATACATGTGTTAAGCATATATGTGACATTGCTTACATATATATGTGATAAATTTGTACTATATATATACAAATTTATATATATGTATACATATATGTATGTATATATGTATATATAATACAAATTTATCACATATATATGTATGTATATGTATATGTATACATATATATGCATATATATATGTATATATATATATTTCTACTTATGTATACTTATCCTAGGTTGTGAATTATTCTACATCTGGTTGGATAGTTCATGTACTTAAAGTGTGCAACTTGGTCATTAAAGAAATACAAACTAAACTGAAGACTACATATGCACCAGTTGTCTAAAGTTAAAAGCAAACAATGTCCAAGTTTTATTGAAAATTAGTAGAAACAACACACCTCACCCACACTGCTGAAGGAGGCATAAATTCTGTTGGGTACTAAGTGGAAACCCTTGGGGTTATCTTATCACTCAGTATAAGCATAACCTACAAGTAGCCAGTCTGCCCCTAACATATACCTAATAGAAGCTAATTTATTTATTCTCCAAAAATGTGACCACATCATGTTAAAATTGAATTGCAATACATTTCATAGCATACTGCAGAGGATGAATCCACATTCATGAGTAAAAGGACAAAACAAATTAGACTCAGCAAACCAGTTTTTAGAAAGGACATGAAGTTGCAGTAGAAGGTGAGGGCAGATCTGAGAGGGGTCACAGAAAGAGTGGGGGGTGTAAATGTGGGATCTCTGCAAGAGTCACAGCTGGCAGAGAAACAATTTGGGTGAGGCAAAAATGAAACCTGGGTACAGCCTGACTTTTGTTAACCAGTCCTGGGTCAAAACTTCTGGGGCCTGATGCAAAGTGATTTATTTTTTACATATTTAAACAGTAAAACTTTGGGGGAAAGTTACTACATGGCAATTATCACAACAAAGTTTTAGGCATAGCTACATCAAAACTCCTTTGGAAAACTGGCCCCTTTAGCAAAGCACCTACGGCCTTTTTTTATAGGAATGGGTGCTATTGAGAAAGTGTTCTGTAGTTTAAGGCTAGGGAAGAAAGGCTTGAAATAAGTATAATAGAAAACTCCTTTGCATGGGAATGGTTTTCATAGGCATAGATTCCATTGACTGATTTGGGGGACTCAGGAGAAAACTGGATCATAGAGTAGCAAAAGGTCACCAGATTGTTAGAAAACACCTACTCCAGTGTCTGGGTGAATAAGTGTTGGTTTCTTCTTTTAAAGAAGTGTGTTCAACAATTCTGGTTTCTCCAGGGCTCATCTGTGAGCACATGAACCTCATTTCCTCCTATAGGTGAATATGATCAAGATATTTCATGTGAAATTCTCAAAAATTTAACAAACAAAAGTTGGGCCTGGTGTTATAGCACACACCTTTAACCCCAGCAATTGGGAGGCAGAGGCAGGTGGATGTCTGAGTTCAAGGCCAGCCTGGTAACAGAGTGAGTTCTAGGACATCGAGGGGTACACAGAGAAACCCTGTCTCAAAAAACCACAACAAAAAGTCTGAATGGAGAGATGGCTCAGCAGTCAAGAGCATTAACTGCTTTTCCAAAGGTCCTGAGTTCAATTCCCAACAACCACAGGTGGCTCATAATCATTTATAGTGGGATCTGATGTCCTTTTCTGACATAAAGTCTATATAGCACTCATATACATAAAAGAAATAAATAAATCTTTTTTGAAGTTGTATAAATAAATTATAGTACTACGCAAATGAATTTAATTAACCACATTTCCTCTAAAAATGTTAATAAATTCTACCAATATATAAAGAAACCAGAAACAATTGAATAGATTCTAAGTGTATTTTTTAAGTCAACAAGAATAAAATAAATCCATAATGTGAGGATGTGGAGAGCAAAAGTTAAGAAGTCTGAATACTGTTGTGGAATACTATCTACTTCCCAAATGTGTGCTTTATTTAAATATAAAAGTTAAAAACACAACTACACAGTTTGGTACACATAACTCATATGATCAACATCTTTCACTCATTCACTTCATTTCCATGATCAAATTACAATATTTTTCAAAATAAACATGGTGGAGCTAAACTGAGCCCACAGCATCACAAACCCCTTAAACACATGAGGCAAGTTTATTGTTAGAGAAACACTGTTCTCCTCAGTTAGTTCTGTGCTCATACTTCACCTGGACTGATTTTCAGGACTGTGTTGTTCTAGAAATATTCTACTTTCCTGAACCTCAGCACTTTCATCTCAGAAACAGGCTTAACATTGCCTGCCTCTCATTTGAAAAAATAAAAACACAAGGTCATCTGACAGTAATATGCTACCACAAACATTTGAGTTTCCATGGGTAGTTTGTTCCTTGCTTTCAGGGAAGGATTGAACAACACACATGAAAATCTAAGCTGGCAACACAACAAAGTAACAACCAAGCTGTCCAACCTCTGATTCCACAACAGTCTCTGTACATCTTTGCCCCTTACCATCCCTAGCTCCTAGGTTCTCTTCTCCTTTATAATGTTGAGCTACTTTCTGAGAGAAGACTTCCTCATGGGGCGTTTTATTTATTCATCCATTATTCTTACTTGGTACCAGGGATTAAACCCAGGACCCCACCCACGGTAAGCACAAACTCAGTCATTAAAACTAGACCCTCTTCTCAGGTTACCATGTTTTTTGTTTCCTCTCAATAATTTTTTAAAAATATTTGTTCTAGTTTTTTAATTATGCTTGTGGCGTGGCATATGTGCCTTTGAGTGCACACACACACAGAGGACAGAGGAGACCTTTGGATCCCCTGGAGCTGCATTCACAAGTAGCTGTGAGCCTCCTTCTGTAGGTGCTTGAAACAAAATCTGAGTCCTCCAATGGAGTACTGTATGCTCCTAACTACCAGGCAACCTCTCTAGACCGTTCGCCCTAATTCTTACAGAACATTTGTTATTAACATGAAGGGAACTGATGCTGTTAATTCAATCATTCATAATGATCAGAAAATGATAAGACAATATTTGAGGAATTTTTAAAATTACGTCAGCTTGCAATGTTAGACAAATCCTTAAAGTAAATTATGTATAGGCTTGTCCACTTAATAAAAACTCTTATTTACTGAGAAGAGCTTTAAAACAACTTAATCTCAAGATTAAAAGTGATATATGCTGCTTGACTATGAACATGGGCATAATTTAAAAAAAAAAAAAAAACAGATTGTGTGAGGAGATTCTCTGTATGTACCTGGGCTGCCACCTTTATAATTACATAAAACAGACATACCAGAAACTATCCCATTTGAGCAAGTTGTACATAACTTAGTTGCACATAACCTGTTTGCCTGCCTTCGTTCCCACCTTTCTCCTGTTTCCCATAGTCATTGCTTTAAATATACTCATATTAAATGATTTGCCAGCTGTATTATTAATGCACAGAACCAAGCATACATCCCTCTTTACCCACTGGAAAATGGCCTCTAACCTTGTGTGCATTTCCCATTAACTTCCAGCTAAACATCTGTTAAAGGAAATAAAGAGGTACCTGGTTCTTGTGCGCAGAGAAGAAAAATTAAGAGGTAGGGAATGCAATGGGGTAAAAAACCCATGGAATCTGCTGAAGAAAATCGTCACAATCTTCACCAGTAGTCAAATATCTTGTTTTCTAGCTGAATTTCCAAAGGAGACTCTAATTTTCTTCCACTGTCTTCTACTGAAATCAAAAAATGTGGGCACTTCCTCCTTTCTGTTTTCCTTATCACTAAAATGTGTAGCAATCCACACCTTTAAAATCTTGCCTTATTCTCAGTACCTGTCTGAGTTCTATATAGCTGGCTATAACTAGATAGATAAAGACATATAGATTGTAGCTATATAGATGCAGATATAGTCATAGAAAGATACAGACAAAATTTCACCAAATGTGGTTTTTTGAAAAAGTATAGCACCAATAAGCTTATAGGTGTGAATGCTTGGTCATTAGAAAGTGGCACTACTTGATACGACTTAGGAGATGAGGCCTTACTGGAGTTGGTGTATCTTTGTTGGAGGAAATATTTCACTGGATTTGGGCTTTGGGGTTTTAAATGCTCAAAATAGACACAGTGTCTCTCTCTTTTCCTGCTGCCTACAGATCCAGATGTAGAACTCTCAGCTCCATCTCTAGCATCATGTCTACCTGCACACCACTAGGCTTCCAGCCATAATGATAATGGACTAAACCTCTGGACTCTTAAGCCAACCCTAATTACAAGTTTTCTTTTATAAGAGTTGCCATGATCATGGTGTCTCTTCACAGCAATAGAAACTAACTAAAACACCCAGATAAACTCTTGTGGTTGTAGGACACAAACCTTGGACCAGGAGACGATGCTATTCTCTGAAGAGTGCAATTGGCCTTGACTTCTCTGCATTGGTGTCTGTAGTCAGCCTGCCTTTCATCAACATGCATCTTCACACTACTCTCCTCCATACTAAACAACAGATGAGGAAAAAGCCTTCTTTTCCATTGTCATTTATAAATCATTATGAAAAAATGTCTGCCTTCTTTTAACTTCTCTCTTAAATTCTGTCTCATCAAAGGTCACTAAGGCCATGTGTTAGGTATGCCTCACCCACAAGCATTAATACTTGTCTTTCCTGTGCCTTTCTTTCTTCTCATCACTAAGGTAAATCTTTACTGTATCTACTTTCCTGCCTCTATTATCACTGACCACCAAGGAGCCATTTTATCATTTAGTGCATACCAAACTCAATTTCCAAATGGAAAATGAAGTGATCATGTGAACTTTTGTAACTTTTATTTTTCATTGAGTTACACATTTTCCCTACTCCCCTTCCCTCCTCCCCTTTCCTCTTCTACCTTACCTCCTACCCCCATATTCCAAATTGACTCAGGAGGTCTTGTCTTCCCCCCCCCCCCTTCCTAGGCAGATTCAAGTATGTCTCTCTTAGGGTCCTCTTTGTTACCTAGGTTCTCTGGGGTTGTGGCCCATAGGCTGATTATCCTTTGCTTTATGTTTAATATCCACTTATGAGTAAGCACATATTATATTTGTCTTTCTGGGTCTGGTTTACATCACACAGGAAGGCTTTTTCTAGATCCACTTATTTGCCTGCAAATTTCAAGATGTCATTTTTTTTTTTTATAGCTGAGTAGTACTCCACTGTGTAAATGTACTATATTTTCCTTATACATTCTTTGGTTGAGGGGCATCTATGCACAAAACTCAAGATCATGTGAATAATTAACTCTGATTTTTGGAGGCAGAGAGCACTGAGTGTGAATAAGGACGTACTGGATGTCCAGTAACTTCTGAATCACTGTGTACTATTGCTGCTGTGTTAATGTGCAGGGCATGCTATTGAAATAAAAACTTAGCCATAGATTTCTTTTTTGGGAAATGATGTAATAGAAACACTCAGAATTTTACAGATTTACTCAAATCCCAGCAAAATGTTCTAAAGGAAACCATGTCTCAATTGCTAAAAACAGATGTAAAAGTTGGAAGAGGACAGGTGGAAAGCAGCCAATGTGGAGAATTAAGAGGACATAATGAAGGATAGGAATATGACCATAATACACTGTAAGAAACTGTAAAAAAAAAATAACAAATTGAATGCAAGTATATTGATGTTAGGAGTGGGTTAAATATGCATCCTATAAGAGACTTATTTCAGCTTTAAAAACCACAAATAGATTAAAAGTGAAGCAATTGGAGGTTCATGCAAATGGTAACCAAGGTAACAGTCTAAACTTGAAGATGATGTAGTAGACTTTAGCTGGACTACTCACAAGAGAATAAGAGACAAAGAAGGCCATAATATGCTGACAAAGGGGTTAATTTCTCAAGAGTCTATAACAATATAATAGCTGTACGTAGCTATTAACACATATGATATAAAGACAGATGTCAGTGCAATAATAGTATGGGGCTTCAGTACCCCATTTTTAACAGTAGTTATAGCATTCATACAGAAAATAACTAATAAAACAGTAAAAATGGTACTATTACAGATTCAGTGAACCCAATAGACATGCATAGACTATTTCTACAAATACTGGCAAAAGAAATTTATTTTCATGTGTACATCAAATGTCATCCAAAATAAACCATAGTCCTAATAAATTCAAGATACTGGTGAAATATAAGATATGTATTTCAAAAGCAATGGCATGCAAAGGATAGAGAGATAATATTGACATTCACAAACTTGCAAAAATTTAAAAGCAGCTTTTGAAGAACCAAGACTTCATAAAATAATTGAAAAAATTCTTTGAAAAAGTAAAAGAAAAATATATCATGCCCATCTCATGCAATATAACACAATCAGTTGAAAGAAGTGTGAAAAAGCTGAAAGACACTTAAGAAAGTTCTCAACATCATTAGCTTTTAGGGAAATGCAAATCAAAACAACTCTGAGATACCATCTTACTCCTGCTAGAATGACTAAAATTAGAAACACCAATGAAAACTTATACTGTAAAATTAGAAACACCAATAACAATTTATGCTGGAGAGGATGTGGAGAAAGGGGAGCACTCCTCCACTGCTGGTGGGAGTACAAACTTGTACAGCCATTTTGGAGATCAATATGGCAGTTCCTCAGGAAAAATGAGAATCAGTCTACCACAGGATGTGGCAATCCCACTTTTATGCATATATCCAAATGATCCACATCCATGCAACAAAGATATCTGTTCAACTATGTTCATAGCAGCATTATTTGTAATAGAAAGAACCTGGAATCAACCCAGGTGCCCCTCAACTGAGAATAAATAAAGAAGATGTGGCACATTTACACAATGGAATACTACTCTGCGGAAAAAATCAATGGAATCTTGAAATTCACAGATAAATGGATGGAACTTGAAGAAACCATCCTGAATTAGGTAACCCAGTCACATGAAGAGGAACATGGTATGTACTCACTCATATATGGATTTTAGACATAGAGCAAAAGATCAACAGCCTATAATTCACACCGCCAGAGACACTAGGACACAAGGAGGATTCTAAGAGATTCATGCAAAGTCCCTCACAGAAGGGGAAAGGGACAAGATCTCCTGAGCATATTGGGAGTGGGGAGGGAGTTAGTGGAGAGGCAGTGAGTGGAGAGGGAGTTAGGAGAAAGAGAAGAGAAGGAGAGGAAAGCAGGTGGGACTAGGAAGATTGAGTCAGGAGAGGAATACACGAGAGGAGAGAGAGAAAGAGAGAGAGACAGAGACAGAGAGACAGAGAGAGATAGACAGAGAGAGAGAGACAGAGGGAGAGAGCAGAGACAGAGACAGAGAGGCCATAAAAAGGAGCCATTATAGGTTTGAAGATAAAACTGACTCTAAAGAAATGTCCAGAAACCTACAAGGATGACCCCAAGTAACAATTTGAGCAACAGTGGAAAGGCTACCATAAATGCCCTTCCCTGATAATGAGATTGATAACAAACTTATCCACTATCATAGAGTCCTCATCTAGTAGCTGATGGAAACAGAAGCAGACACCCACAGCTAAACACTGAGCCAAACTGGAATCTAGATGCAGAGAGGGAGGACAAGACCAGGCTACAAAAACCCACAGAGACAGCTGACCTGAACAAGAAGGAGCTACTTGGCCCCCAGACTGATAGCTGGGAAACCAGCATTTGACTGACTCAGACTCTCTAAACATGGGTCTCAGTTAGAAGACCTGGGCAGTCTAAAGGACCTCTGACAGTGGAACCAGGATGTATCCCTGGTTCACAGAAAGACTTTGGGAGCAATTTCCCCATGGAGTGATACTCCCTTAACCTAGAGGCAGGAGGGAGGGACTAGTCCCTACTCCAAATGACTTGATAAATTTTGTTGACCCCTCCTGGAAGGTACCATACTCCCTGTGGAGTGGGGAGGGGATGGGATGGGAGGGTGGTGGTGGGGGAATGGGAGGGAGGGAGAGAAGGGAGGAAGGAGGGAGGGAGAGGGAACTGGGATTGATATGTAAAACAAGAAAAAAATAAATAAAACATAAAAAGTATGCATATTTCTGTTGATGTCCATTGTAGGAAGGTCAAAAGATTTTAAATGAATAACCTACTGTAAGTTAAGCAGAATAAGAATAGATTAAACACAAAGTTAACAGAAGGAAAAAAATAGAAATCATTATAGAATAAATAAATCAGACTATAAAAGCAATTAAAAGTATCAATAAAACTAAGGTTTTATGTTGTCCTGTTTTGTTTTTGAGATGGCAAAGTTTAGAAACACTTAACCAGGCTGTGATCAAAGAAAAAAATCAAAAATGAATGAGAAGACATTGAAAGTGATGCCTTAAAATATAAAACACTTATGAGAGAGTTAATGCATTACATATAAAACTGCTCAAAGTTTCCAAAACTTTCAAAACAGGTGGAAAAATCTTAATATACACATTAACAAATGTGAACATTAACTCAATAATCAAGAAACTCCAACAGAGGAAATCACCAGACATAGTCCTTAGTGAATTATACTAAACATAAAAATGTTCAGCTTGAGCCTCAACAGATGTACAGATAAGGAAGATACTATATATATATATATATATATATATATATGCATATATATATGAATTGAGTCATATTCCTAAAGAATGACATGAGAGAGAGAGAGAGAGAGAGAGAGAGAGAGAGAGAGAGAGACTTTGCTGAAAGATGTATACAACTGGCCACCACCATATAAGCAAAATAAACCAGTGTCAGAAAGACAAAGGTCAAGTTTTCTCCTATTTTTGAATCCTAGATTTAGTATAAATATGTAGACCGTATGTATGTATCGTTATATATGATTTAAAAGCAGAAGGAGTCTATGAAAATGAGGGACAGAAGTGAAAAGACAAAAGAAGAGAAAGGGGAGAGAAAGGCAGGTTATGAGAGATGAACACAGTCAAACTACATGTTCCACTCAAAAAAATTGTTTCTGTGAGACCCACACAATGAATATCTGCCATTGTCAATAATCTTTGTATAAGCATAAACATATAGATGTTATTTCATCTAATAATCTAATTCTATATCTAATATGAAATACACATTCACTCCTTATAACTTCCATCTAAATGTTTAGTCAGAAATAACTTCATTTCATAAAAACTTTATATTATTTTATCATTTTTAAAATCTTTTTATGGTTTCTTTGACCACTTGCTAAAATGTATTCCCATTGTTAACTTGTGGAGATAATTCCCTTCCGTGCTCTCTGTTATTTAGAGCCATCAGTCTGTGTAAGGCTGGCAGTGCTGTCAGCACAGCCAAGAGGACTGTGGAATGGTTACTCCTCTGCATTTACTCTCGCAGTCCCCAATCTTTCCTTCTCTGTTTCATCCTTCTCACAGGCACCTAAGCATCCTTCCAAAGCCTTTGTGTGAGTCAGCACATAGAGTGGTCTCCCACATGCCCAAATATGGCCTAGCTTTTGAAAGTATTACAAAAACTCTCAAAAATATATTCTTAAAATAATGTGATGTTTGGTTTGAATCTCGACCACTTAGAATATGCATGTTATGCATATCCATCATACAGACACTGTACCTCTTGAGAATATTGAGAAACACAAGCAGTAATGCAAAGACACAAAACTTGGTTCCACAATAATGCTGCTTAATAATTTCAATTAAATTATTCTTTATATATTTGAAAAATTCATGAATATATTACTATGTCTGAAATCATCTTCACAGTTACCCCAAAGTGAATAAGAAGCTACTTTCCCTTTTTGTCTTGATTACATTCTTTTCTTTTTTTCTTTTTTCTTTTTTTTTGTTTGTTTGTTTGTTTGTTTTTGGTATTGCCTTGCCTTCCCTCATACTTGATTACTAGTTTTTTTTTATTTTTCTTTAATTTTTAAAATATTTTTTATTTAAATTTGAAACAAGCTTGTTTTATATGTCAATCCCAGTTCCCTCACTCTCCCTTCCTCATGCCCAGAACTGAGGTCCCAACCTCATGCCTCAAACCCAGCAACCAGAATGCCTGTCTTAAAAATACCCACAACCCCATCCTATCCAGGATACTTCCTCCTACTTAAAAGCAGAGAAAACACTGTCCATGGGTTTATGACCAGGAACTCACTATGCCACAGGTTAAATATATATGCATAAATAATACTGTTTCTGGTGTTTTTTTTTCAAGTTTCCTTTTTTTTTTCTTTAATAAACACAGCTATACAACTTTAAATGCCTTTAATATACAGAAAAAGGATGCTGTTTTCATCAGCCAATCAAGCTGGGAGTTATGAAACTGTAGCCAGTAGGTAGATAGTAGGGGCGGGTCTTGGAGCAAGTAACTGTCAGTGAGGTTGCAGTTGCTTTGTGACTGTTCTAAAGTGAGGGGAAGTTCCAGGACCCCACTTCTCATATTTTCCAGGACACTCCTGGGCTCCAGATGGTGAGCCCCCATTTCTAGAAGTTAACCTTTCCTTCTGGTACTTGGTCTCTGAACCTTCTCTCCTGGAGGAACAAAGAGAACCATAGCTTTCAGCTTTAGAGTAGACCCTTCCCCCTAGAGCATTCTGCCTTTCTCATCCCAACCAAAGATTTCCCTAAGATCAACCACCTCATGGTAAATTTCTGCCCTGCTCCTCTTCCATCATAATTTTTATATCAGTTATTCCTTAATGACTCACAGCCATGAGGATAATGACTTCCCACTGGTGAGACAATGAGAAAGCATGCCCTAAAAGAAAGTTGAAGAAAGAAGGATTCTGAGGCAGGGCTGTTATGAGTGACCAGCACCACTAAGAAATAGGGTCACTGTTCAAAATCAGGGGGTAGGAAGGCAGGTTATTGTCTCGAGTTCACTATGAAGACATTGGGATGCTCAATTGTAACTATCCCCAATCCAGAGGCTTGAGTTTCACTGCCTGTGAAGCAGAGTAGGGACCCGCAATACCCTCCTTTGGGATATATGTCATTGCATTCCTGAAAAATGGTAATGGCTGAACGGAAAACTTCTTGTCAGAGACAAAGTGAATAGATGTGACTTCTACTGCTTCAGAAAGGGCATATCTGAGCTCTGGCTGACTGCTTGTTAAGGACAATCTACAAATCTATGCTATTTCCTAGAGGGCACCCATTAACTACCTTCATTTACAAAATGAAACATTTCATTGGTAAATTAGTACACAGAAACTACATAGGAAATCACTATTATTTTTTTCCATAACGAGACTTGTACTCATAAATTTATCGAAATATATGAAGCCAATTTGTCCTGAAGAAGTTTTGAATGCATTAAAAAGCTGATTGTTCTCACTGCAGCTTTTTTACATATCTTTAAAATATTAAAAAAAATAGTAGTACCAGCATTTGCAAACTAATTTAAGATAAGGCATTTTCTCAGGAAAAGACTATTTAGTATATTTTAAGTCAAAGTTGTAAAATTTGGAGCCTAAGCTTTTACCACACCATATAAATGCCACATTGATTGTGTGTGTGTGTGTGTGTGTGTGTGTGTGTGTGTGTGTGTGTAACTTATTTGGGGTATCCCCAAATTTCAAGGATAATCAGAAATCAAAGTAGTAGTATGATTTCCTGAAGCTAGTTTATTAGAATTAAATATGTAGACACTAAGGTTTTAAAATCATTTTAGAAATGAGAATAGTGTTTATGGGGTTGTGTGCTGATATCTACAGTTCAGAAAACCAGAGACCCCTCTGCTAGGTCAAGTTCTGAAAGCACACAGAAAGAATCGCATGGAAACTGGGTAGTTCCCAAGACCCACCAGGACCCTAGACCAATTGCATTCACCTCCAAGGGTGGTATCAGGCATCAGGATGTTTTTTAGATCAGTGATTTGTGTTGCTGCCCTGATCGAGTGTCTCCCACTCAAGAGATAGAGCTCAGCACTTTTGCTCCACTCCAGATACACTTCAAGTTCTTTTTTGTTTATTTTTGTCTTTGAGGCAGGGTTTTGTGTAGCCCATCTATCTTCGAATTGGCTATGTAGCAAAGGATCTTCCTGCCTCTGTCTCCCCAATACTGGGATGACAGGTTTATGTCATCTTCGTTCATTTGTACTGGTCTGAGGATTGAACCCAAAGCTTTATGTATACTAAGCAAGAGCTGCAGTGATGCAGCCACATATTTAGCTCTTTCTCCAATGCCTGATACATGAAGAATACATGAATAGACATAGATATCCTTTGATGAAACACACACACACACACACACACACACACACACACACACACACACACACACACAGACACAGACACACAAACCAGTCCCTGGCTTGATCCTCACAGTTAGGCCTCAGTCTTCCTGTAATCTGACTGACTGATAGGCTTTGACAAGGACAAATTGTCTTATTAGGCACAAACAACCCCACAAAGCACCAAGATTACACATCAAATGTCAGGTTGTGATCTTGAGAGGCAGAGGCAGTCAGAGCTCTATGAGTTCAAGGCCAGGCAGAGCTACATGGTGAGACCCTGCCTCAGAAACAAACAAACAAATACAACAGAGTGAGACAGATACAAAAGCAGTGTGCAAGTCTTGTGATTCCACACATCCCCACTTTCACTTACCAATGAGTTCTTTGCTGCTTTTATATGTGTCTCAGTGTCAGATAACAAAACCTGCTGGCTACAGATGTATTTCTGATTGTAAGCATCTTTGTCAAAAATCTTAATCAAAATCAAAACTTGACTTTGAGACTGAAAACAGTTAATTGTTGCCCTTGAACTGGGACAGTTGTGGTGATTGTTAAATAGTAGTTACATATTAAATCACCTGGGACATGTAGGCAATCTCTGAATAGACTACTCAGCGTCATTATAACTCCCCAGGGGATTTCAGAAATAACAGATGCAGAGAGGAGTTGCACTGCCTATGAAATTAAATGGATTTGAAAACAAATACATGGAGTTAGAGAAATCTGGCGTTGACACTACAAAGAGAAGCTTGCCAGACCTCTGCATCCAGGTGGCCTGCCTGGAGTTTGTGTTCATGTGATCCAGTCACTGAGAACATTGTGCATGGGTCTAGTGGATGCTAATGATACAGTGACAGGGAGAAAGCAGCATGCAGCTTCCTTGCAGGAGAAAGAGTTCATCAGTATAAAGCAAGCATAGAAAGTCACTGGATGAGGTTTGTGAGGATGATTTGTTTCACTGTTTTACTTACATATGTACTTCACTGTTAACAATAAGAATATATTCATCTAATTTCTTTTTCAAAATATTTTTATAACCGGAAAGGCATAGCGTGTGTGTGTGTGTGTGTGTGTGTGTGTGTGTGTGTGTGTGTGTGTGTGTGTGTGTGTGTGTTTGTATGTATATTTGAGGTTAGCAGGGGCACAAGGAGTCCTTGTCCTATCCCACAAGGTATGATTTCATGAAGGAAGTTAAAGACCTTTGTTGCACAACTGTATTACCTTGGAAAGAGATAAGTTCTCTAGATGTGGCTATTGTTCATTGTTTTAAACTTTTATCAGAATACTGGACTGCAGGTGCTCCTCTGGAGATAAAAGGAAAGGTTTCTATCAGCATGATCTGTTATTGCAGTCTTTTTGAAATTGTGATATAAATCAAAATGCTCCTACACCTCCTCAGACAGTTGGACAAACTGAGGCTGAGTCGCAGAGTGTTGCACCCCCAGAGATGAGTCACCTGCACTAGCTAGGTCTCAATATTGGGAGAAGGGTTAGGTAAAGAAACCTTCTGGGTAAGTGCACAGGTGCAAGGCGGGCAATGACTTGGTATCACGCAGGACTAGGAGAGGTTATGCTGTATCACTGGCTAGTCCCAGACACCTGGGATTCTGGTTTTTCCATTTTATTTCCATTGGAAGCATTGCAGAAAGGAGAGCCTTCCATGTTTACAGACCATGAGTGAGGACTCAAGATAATTAGAGGAATAAGTAATTTTCTTCTCTTTTAGCAATGCATTAGAAGGACACCAAGAAAAAACAACATATTTCCTTTGATCCCCTCTGAGATTTTCATAGAGACATAGGATTAGAGGCAGAGATACTGTAGTTAAACCTGAGGATGGAAGAATTTGCTGAGAATTTAACAACAACCCAAAGTGTCAAATTAAGTAGTGCATGGCTGGATCTTCTCAAAAGTGTGTTTCTGAGCACTCCACAGGACCTCCCTGAAATCATCTTGATTCTGTCTTTGATCTGCACTATAGGAGGTAAGCTTAAACACCCTTCTCCTTAGTTTAGTCTCTGGCTATGTATGGATATTATAGCTAGGTCTTCATTGTTCCAAAGCCAAGAAGTTTCATTAGAGTTAATTTCCCTTTTATTGCAAAACTGCATACTACATCAATATGATTTACAGCGGTTACAAAACTTATTTAAAAATATGTCAGAACTAATCCAAGAACCTTTAGAAATACTCAATTGAAGTCTCTAAAGAAATGTAATCTATCATAAGAGTTGTAAAGCAGAAATTTGATAAATTAATGATCACATGGATTTTTATATCTTCAAGGATGAGAGAGAGTCTTGATCATGTGCAACTAGTAAGTTAGTAGTAGATACCATTCTGCTTCCTTGGTACTAAGCCATATAACACATAATAGTAAAAGTCTGTAGTTAAGATATTACATTGCCTAACAGTAACAAGTCTACTTTTTGCAGCATTTTTGAACATGCATCTGAAAGACTTCCCAATTCCTCTTCCTGTGATACTATTTATAATTGGATGCTGTTTTGAAATTCTGAGTTTTGCATCTACTCAGGTATGTATGATAAATGAATATTAGCATTATATCTAAAAATTGTATAAGTGCAAAGAAGGCTAAAGAATTTTTGAAACAGACTTATCTCTTTCCCACTCCAACAAGCAATGGATGCTTGCAGTGTAGAGAAATAGCAATCCTGAAAGAACAAAGCCCATCATCTGAAAGCATGTAGGTAGCTGGAATTGAGGAGATGTGCAGCTACTGAGGATAGAGCAGAATTCAAATCTTAGACAAGAATTTGGCCATTAAGATAGGTATTCAGGGAAACTTGGGGTTGTTAGAATAGGATTTAGCTAGTAAAATAAATTCTAATAATGATCCAATAGTGTTGTTTTAGTTAAAAATGATTTATAAGTTTTCAATAAGATATGCTAGTCTTTATGGGTCCATAGTGTACTACATAGAAAGAAGCATAAATTGAGCCTATTCCTTGAAATAGAAATGACAAAGACAAACTAGATTTAGATAAGGAAGTGACAATATTGGGAACTGTTGGTATTATATAGACAGGAGAGAATACTTACTATAAGAAATGTAGACTATTCCTGACACATTAAATAGTGTTTTGATCCAGGAATTTGTGGTAAAGTTATTTTAATTAGAGGATATAATGTAAAATGGCTTACATTAGGCAGGCCTTATCAACTCTGGTCTTGCTACTGAACTCTGTCATGGTGACTCAAAAGCAGGTATTCTCAATACACAAATAAAAAGGCACAAGTGTGTCTCACATGTCTCATATTAAATGAACAGTGAGTCAGATTTAGCCCAAGGGCTATATTGAGCCAGTGCCTGCTTTAGTCAGTCACTCTAGGGGATGTGAGAGCTGGTTTGAAAATGATGGACTTTCTCAGATACATACAGTAATATTAAAAGAGACTATTCATCCATGCAAGAACCCAAACCAAATTATTGTTCACTTACCTAATCATAATTTTGGCATAAATACAACCTTAAGTACCTCCAAAGACCCCTCCAAGGGAGGATACCTTGTGTCACAAACTGTGCCTGTCTAAGATAGTGCTCCGCAAGCTAATAAGTCAGCCTGCCATATTGTCAGCTTTGGAGAAAAACATCAAACTGGATCAGAGATAAAAAAGACTTTCAAAGCAACAGCAGTTATGGGTGTATGAATTTTTCCTGTGCCTGTTATCCAAACTCTGATAGGTAGAAGCCAGAGGCCAGGTGAAATCTCTGCATGTGGTAGGCTGTGCCACAGAAGAAATAAGAATGAAATGAATGCTCCTAGTGCAACCTGCTGATGCCAACTGGCTTTAGGAGAAACACCATGAGTGATTTTGCTACTCCCATGAACTTTCTACTCTGTTCTGGCTACTCTATTTATTCTTCAACAGATATTTACCGAATGTGGCTATTTGTAGTTTCTGGGGCTTCATAGGGGTCATTTGTCTATCTGTTGATTCTTATGCATGAAAACCCACTTACTTGAAACACCTTTTCTCCCTTTTGTATCTGTAAATCCACTATATGTTCTTTACACCCGTGCTATCTCTATCTACTCTTTGTAAAGAACGGACTTAGGTATATATATCAACTTACCTCTGTTAGATGTTTCCATCTGCCAATTAGGTGGAACATTCTGAATATCCAACAGAGTAAGACTTCATCCCTCCTATCATGTTGGATCTTTCTGAAACTTCCTTTCTCTACTGTGAGAGAAGGGCCTCTGGTGTGTCTTCTAGGCTAACAATGCATGGATATGTGTGAATAATCAATTTTATATTATTAGATCCAGATATATGCAGATGCCATACAGTGGATGGATCCAGACTTGTTTTTCGGTATATTTACACCAGTAATTATCTTTAATGTTGCATTTGACATGGATGTATATATGCTCCAGAAGTTACTATGGCAGGTAATAATTCTGCTCTCATATTACTGTCCATTCACGAACCATGTTAATTATCTTATTATATTTGTTCCAAAATAGAAAATAAGAAAAGAATGGTGTAGTATAGGATAGCAGAGTGGTAAATTCAGCTTTGGATCTACAAACAAACACACCATATATTGACAATATTCTAGCAGATTGGAAGCTCAGGGGAAAAAAATGTGGAGAAAAAGAAACAATTCTATTTTGCTGGCAGACCTTATCAATCATCATTTTAGCTTCAGGAATCTGTAAGAGCATGACTGTGAAGTGTATTATCTCAAGGAAAAAAAAGAATTTGATGAGAAACGTCTGGTTTTAAATCCCTACTTCCTAACACTACAACTTTGGGAACAGCAAAAGTACAGAGGGCGACTCAGAAGTAACTGCAATCCAAATTTCAGTGGCTTCTTAGGACCAGGAGGTGAGGGCTGTATCAAGGAAAAACATAGAGATAAAACACACCTGACCACAAGTTGTGCACACACACCTTCCAGAGCTAGGAAAATGGTTTTGTAAACAGTCTTGCCTAAAAACCATCAGAAGTAACAAATCTTAACTCAAAACCAGTCATGTGGAGCTCAGACAAATGGCCAGGAGGCAGGAAGGATGGGAGAGCCATAGCAGCATAAAATGTACTGTGAAAGTCATTTAGGTTGGCCCACAGGATCTCTGCTCAGCCACTTTCTGTATTTCTGTTGAGGTAGTGCTTGGGAGTGTAGCATTTCTCCAGCAAAGTGAGCCTGAAGGCCACACTGATAGCCAGTTCTGCCTGATCTTCAGCTTTTCAAAACAGAATGCAAAAGCAATCTGATCTTTCTACCACCAAATGTCTTTGCAGATACTCTTAATTACAATTCCTGGATTTATGATTAATTATACCTTAATCCTTTGGTATCTGCAATCTGTGAATAAATTGTCTTTGAAGACTGTCCCCTGGTTACTATTTTCAGCTGTTCTTGTAAGTTCAGATCCTATGCTGACTTCAGCCTCCATCAGAGACCTTGGTAGGTACCCCTTTCTCTTCTTTGTTCCTTTCCTGTGCTGAGGACATATTTTGTAGCTAACTTATTTTTGAATTAAGATCCTTTCTTAGAGATGGATTTTCACCATATGCAGTAGTGTGGTGACGGAATGGAGGCTATGGAGGACTGGCACATATTCTGTAAGTAATGCTTAGGGCAGAAGGAAAAGCCAATGAGGAGCTCATGTTGCATCTAAAAAGAGCAGTATCCCATTATGGACTAGGGCAGTACAAGCAGCTACCTTGCACTGACAGAAGTTTGGGGCATTGCTGTGAATATACTGTACAACTTCCTTTTGCTCAATATCCATTGGCCTTTGAAGACAGTCATTTGGATAGTGCCATTTTAAAATATGCCTTTGTGTCACTGTCATCATTAATCAACAGCCAGAAGAGGGCAAAACAATAAAATTACCAGTCATAGAGTTATTGAGGAATATACTATTTTACAGTGGACAAATATATATTTAGAAGTAAAATATTAAGTTAAAGTATTCAGAGGAGCAAAATAATCCAGAGTGTTCTGCAGGAAAAATGGCCCAGTCTCTCTCTTTATCAGCTCTTAAATGATGGGCACTAGAAATTTTATTTTAGGTAGAATATGCATTAATCATGGGTACACTCTCATACACATGTGCAAATTAACAGCACACACATGCTCTTGTCAATTTTGTTTCTACTCTATGGCCAGATAAATGGAACAGGGCTGCTCTTAGCAAGTAGAAATAGAATATAGGGGGTATATCAAATGTAAATATGTGAATAAAGGAAAGCTGAGTCTCCAAGACAAGGAGATTAAGATGGTAAAGAGAGGGTACATTTATTTTATTGTTTGCATTTGTTTAGTGGTACTGAGAATGGAATCAGGTTTTCAGTGTGCTAGGCAAGTATCCTGCCATTATGTTATACCTCAAGTGAGACTTTAAAAGAATAATATGCTTAGCTAGGTGGTATGCACTTAGATTCCAGAAACTGAAGCAGAAGGAGCATGAGTTCAAGGCCAATCTGAACATCAAAAAGAAATCCACATTTAAGTATGCCAGAATCCATCATGAACCATGGGTTCTCATCTTCTCCCTCCAAGTCCCTACCTTTTGGAGATTTCATCAATCCAGCATTATTTTCTACTCAAAAAAAATAGATTTTTGTGACACTGATGAGCCAATGCTATACTTATGTAATCTAGAAATTTAATAATCTAGTATTCCACTTAAGTTTTCCTGGTCTTTTAAAAATTACAATAATACAATTGGTGTATCTTGGAAAGCTAATATAAATACCGGCCATCTTGCCAAATCACGTTTGGAATTTTGGTGTTCTTTTAACTTTGTACCTTTCAGAAAGTATTTTTCTCATAGTAGCATTTTTGCTTGATCTTGAAAAACAAGATCTTGTGCATCTGGGTCCATGTGTATGTCCATCTGGGGCACATATGGGGATGTGCCCTTGGAGGCCTGAGAAGAACCTCAGAAATCTCCCTCCTGGTTATCACTCACCTCATCTGAGACAGGCTCTTTCATTAACCCAAATTCACCAGTTAGGTTTGGCTGGCCAGGGGAGCCATGGGGCCGGCTGTCTCCCACTACCTTCCTAGCTCTGGGATTGCAGGTGCATACCACCATGGTCAGATATGTCAGGTGGGTTCAGGGGGTCCATCTCAGGTTGCACACAAGCAGTTTACTGAGTATGTTCTGCCTCTGTCCTCCAAATATTTTAAAACTCTAGAAATGAGTTCTTTGTTTTTTTTACTTCTATAAGTCATACATAATTGTCATTATTCACAAGAAAACTCCATTAGGATGGAGAGCCAAGGTCCATGGAGGGCACTGTTTTGACTCCAAATCGGTTATTCGATCAAAAGCAGTCAGTGTTTGCTGAGCTGACTGTATTTTGTAAACAGCAGTCATTATACAATAGTAGGTTTTGCTGAACACCCCAGATGTGATGGCTTAAAGCAATGGCTGTTCATTATCTCTCATGGATGTGGCAGCTTTAAGAGTATAAACCAGGCTCGCTGACTACTTTACTCATTAACCTACATTCAGCAGACACGTGAGCATCTGGGGACCACGTGATCCATCTTTCCTCCATATACCTCCCAATTTTCTATAGTATCACTAGGGGTGGGGACACTGACATGGTGATTACAAGTGTGCAAGAGAAAGGAGGCAGAAGTCTCTGTTTCCACCAGTCTGGTAACCACATAGACTGGATCTTCTTGTGCAATGTTAAAGCAGTGGTTCTCAACCTGTGGGTCACCAACCCCTTAGAGAGTCAAATGACCCTCTCACAGGGGGTGGCCTAAGACCCTCAGAAAAACACAGATGCTTACATTACAATGACAACAGTAACAAAGTTACAGTTATGAAGTAGCAATGAAAATAATTTTATAGTTGGGGGTCACCACAACATGAGGAACTTCATTAAAGGGTCACAGCAATGGGAAGGCTGAGGACCACTGTATTAGAGTTAAAGGCATGGCTAGTGGGAGAGCAAGGAGCTGGAGCACTAACACAAGTTATGAAGCTATCAGAGGAACATGGTGCTCAGGCCTTGTTTTTCTGTCAGTAAACTGAGCACATGTAGATTGTGACTGCAGTCACAGGACAAGAATTTTTCTATAAGGAATGCTCCTGTATTGCCCTATATCTCCCAAATCACAAAAGATGCCAGAATGTCATCCTTAATGGCAAAGGGAATGTATACCTGATAGATGCCTAAGCTTAGAATCCCATGATAAACAGAAGAAAATTGGGATGGAAGTAGGGCAAATAAGAATGTCCATGGAACTTGAATTTTAAATGCACTTCATGGAATACACAGAAAAGTCAGTTTTTAATTTTATCTAGACAGATAAGTTAATGTTTTATTTACTTCTGTTTTATAAGACCTTGGCCTGTGACTTTACTATCTTTGTGTCATTATTTTTGTCTCACCTTAACTACATAATAATTATAAGGAATTTACTTGTAATTGACTTACCTATGTAAGTAATTAAATTCTTTACATTAGTAAAAATCCATAGCAAAGAATATTCTCCTATATGCTAAGGCAATTGCATTCTTAAATACTTATGAGGTTTTCTTTTCTCTGACATATGTAGGTCTTTCTAGAAGCCTTGCAAACTTAATTAATGGCGAGAGTCTAATGACTTCAGTTATATCCTTAGTTATATATAGTGGTGTCGTGAAAATAAACTTCAAGACAAAACATATGAACCATACCCTAGGTAAGGACATGTTAACTTTTTAAAATATGAATTGTTATTTTCTTTGAAAGTGGTCATGAATGTTGTATCTTATTATAAATTATGCTTATAGAGAGTGTCAATCAAATATTGACTCAACTTAATCACTCAACCTTTGTGTAGCATGTTCTTTCTTATGTAGCACGTTGTGACTCTGCTGTGGATTGGGGTAAAACTTCCCATGAGGCTATTCATTAGAGCAGCCTTCCTCAGGCCTGGTCTGAGCAAGGTTGTGATGGAATTTTGTTATTATTGCTGCTGCTGTCACTTTGCTTTCTATTGTGTAGCACTCCTACCCGCTCCTCTCCAAAACAAGAACAAAACAACGAAAAAAAAGATAAGCCAATAGTGCATCCAGTCACAGGAAGAGAAGGCAGCTCCTTCTCTGTCTTGGCACAATCTCCTAAGAGTTTCTCTAAAGGAGAAAGAATGAGTTACTCATCTGTCTACAGAGCCAGGAGCAGATCTTGGAAGCAGCAACTGCAGTGTGCACATTGACTGTCCAACATAGTTTTTACACATCACCCTGAATCACAAGTGTGTCTTTCCACTCACTGCATTATGTACATGTATGTATTTAGAATAAATAGTGGCTATGCATTATAATAGATGATAAATGATGCAGCGGTGCAATTCTCATCTAAGACAAGAAATCTAATGTTGCCAACACTCCACAGCTTCTTAGTTCTCATTTCTGATGAAATGCTAGAAGAGTGTTCTCAAGGTGTAAACTGGATCAGTGAGTAGTGGGAGAAGGAATTCCACAAGATTCCTTAAATTTTTCTAAGATTAAAAATATTTTCATAGTAATACTTGAGTGTTCTCAAGGTGTAGACTGGATCAGTGAGTAGTGGGAGAAGGAATTCCACAAGATTCCTTAAATTTTTCTAAGATTAAAAATATTTTCATAGTAATACTTAAGAAGGTAGGTGCCTTTTTTGTATCAGCATCTGTACAGATTTAGGGAAAGCAATGACCTGAGCAGCATGTACTATGCCACTGACTGGCTTCTGAGGCCCGTGGTGGCATTGTCCTAGTCAAGGATGTGGCGACTTCAATGAGAATGGCCCCCAATAGACTCAGATATTTGAATGTTTGGTCCTTAGTTGGTGGAATATTTAAAGAAGAATTAGGAGGTGTGGATGTGAACAAAGGGTGTATGATTCCTAATTACATGCTGTTGAAATATGATCCTTCTACTATACCCTATCTTGGGAATGAAGAAAAATTCCAAGTGATCTTTCCATGAACACCAGAAGAGCACATTTCTTTCTCTTTTTTATATCATATTTATTTTTTTTCTTTTATTGAAAATAGATTTTTTTTTTCTCACATAATATCCTAATTGGTTTCTCCTTCCCTCTCACCACATCCCCTCCCACTTTCTTTCTGACTCTCATTAGAAAAGAACAGACTTTGAAGGAATAGTAATAAAATATAGTAAGATAAAACAAAAATTAACACATTGGAATTAGACAAAAGAAACCAATAGTAGGAAAAGAGCCCAAGAGAAGGCACAAGAATCAAATACACTGACATACTAAGGAATCCCATTAAAACACTAATCTAGGGCCCGCAATATATTTGCAGAGGACCTGATACAGATTCATGTGGACCCTGTACATGTTGCCTCAGTCTCTATGAGTTCATATAAGCATTGAGTGTGTTGATTGTTGATTAAGAGGGCCTTTTTTTATGCCCTCCATCTCCTCTGGTTCTTGCACTCTGCCTCCTCGTCTATAGTATTCCCCCAGCCAGGAAGGAAGGGATTTGTCCTCCATCCCATGAAGGGATGAGTGTTCCAAGGCCTCTCACTCACTACATAATGTCTGGCTGTGAGTCTCAGTATTTATTCCCATCTGGTGCAGGAGGAAGCATCTCTGATGATGGATGAACAAGACACTGATATATGAGTATAGTAGAATGTCATTAGAAGTTATTTTATTTCATTGATTTGTTTCATCCAAGGTCCCTGGGTTATCTAGCCTCAGGTTCTTGGTCACCCAAGCATTGTTGTGTATGGGTTTCATCTCATGAAGTGGACCTTTAGTTAAATCAGACATTGGTTGGTTACTCCCATGAACTTTGGGCCACCATTGGCCTGGCATATCTTGCAGCCATGACACCATTGTTGATCAAAGAACAAACCCAAATCTTACACATCATGACCAAACACTGCAAAAATTCTCTGCCCTGTGGTGAGACTTCTCAACAGAAGAATATCTAACTAATTTTTCAACATACTTAGTCATTGGAGAAATGCAAAGTAAAACAACTCTGAGATACCATCTTACACCTATCAGAATGGCTAAGATCAAAAACACTATGATAGCTTATGTTGGAGAGGGCGTGTAGTAAGGGAAATACTTCATTGCTGTGGGTGGGAGTGCAAACTTGTACAACCACTTTAAAATATGGCAGTTTCTCAGAAGAGCACATTCTTGTGGAGGAAGCTGAGCAACTTCATTTTCCTCTATTTCTACCAATCTCTGTCTTGCGTGTTTATATCTAAATGAATACATAGGGATTCCTGTTCCCCCAACAAGCCCATCCTATGGAGCACCTGCCCTCTTACCCTTTCTTAAGGTGACTGATCCAGGTAGCAGCCCTCAAGAACTGTAAACAAGAAGTCACTAGAACATTATTCAGTATCTGTTTACCTAGGCCATGGCAGCTTGGAAACTAATTAGTGAGCCCAGAATTCCTATTTCATATAGAAAGCCATAAGCTCAAAATTTGCCATCTGTTCTGCATAAAAAAAAGCAAACAACCACATATAACACCTCTTCCAGAATACTAGGAAATCACTGAGAGCTTTCACCACAGGACTTCATGCATATCCAGTCTTCCCCATAGACAGCTAAGTGAGAATCAGAGACATTGCTGTCTTCAGAAAATTCTTAAAACCTCAGGAGTCACCCACAAAAGAACCCACCTCCAAAAAACACAAGTATAGCAATGCATTAGAGTCAGAAAGACATATGTACAGCTAGGACAGAATATGACATATTGGCAAGAGGATTTACATATTGGCAAGAAGATCTTACTGATACAATCATGGGGTCAAAGGGAAAATGTAGTAAGAAGTCACTGATGCCACAGTTCATTCATTCATCAATCCAACTATCATTTACTGATGTCACTCTGACATAGGTCCTCTTCTAGTACCTCAGGGTTCAGCAATGACCATAATAGACAAAGCCTCATCCCGTTCATGGAGCCTGCAGGTAGTTTTGATAGCAAAACAATGGAACAAATTCTCTCTCTCTCTCTCTCTCTCTCTCTCTCTCTCTCTCTCTCTCTCTCTCTCTCTCTCTCTCTCTCTCTGTTTTGTTTTAACTTTCAGAATAGTTTTCAAGAAATTCACTTTGAGGCTTTTCCTAGCTTAATACATGTTGCTTGCTGAAATCTGTTTTCCTGTTTTAAAAGAGAAAGCCACTGTCAAACTGGGTGCTTCTAACAGCTGATTCCTTCATGCTTCGCAGGTCATTTTTCTCTTCCAGTGGTGGGTGGTGCTGGACTCAGTCACAGCCAGCTGCATGTTTAGAGCTCCTGTCATTCACAGACTCCCCCTGTCATATCCTGACTATCCCCAGAGATACTCCTCTTTCTACTGTGCAGGTTTATACTCTCTCCTTAGCTATGGAAATGAGTCCAGGTGGGAAGGAATCCAAACACCCTTGGCAATCTTGATGATGCCCTACCTGTCAATGGAGATGTGTAAACAAGGATCATAAAGGAAGTTTCTCCCCCTTCCAGACACCTCAGAGCACCATGTCAAGAATCATTGCCCAATTGAGCCAGATAGAGGCAGGGGTATCGGACATTTAAAGCCTTAGTTATGTATTAAATTCAGTGACATCTTGGGCTATATAGATTGTTTCAATACAAATGAACAAGCAAAAAAAAAAAACACAAATCAACAATGATAAGCAATAAAATAGAAGAGAAACTGTTTTAGAACTTAAGAAGAAATCAGAGAGAAACACAAAATTATGTATAGAAATATCTAATGAAGAATTGCTTTGGTAAGAGAAAGCAAATATTGTCCAACAATAAAGAATTAGTCAGTCAGTTTGACAGACCAACAAAATATAAGGGTTGACTGGGAAGAGACCCCGTGTGAGTGATTTCTTTGTTTCTCTGCCTAAATGCCTTACAGAAACAGTGTGTTTGAGGAAGGATTGATTTTGGCTTGTGGTTTCATAAGTTTGCAATGGGAAAACATGGGGGACTAACACAGTATGCAGTGACAGGAGCTTGTTGCAAGTGATGAAGAAAGGTGCAGGAAAAGACAGGAGCCAGCATTTACCTCTAGTGGCTTACTTGAGCTAGCCAGATCCCACCTCCTAAAGGCCCTACAGCTCCCAAAACAGTGCCACAAACTGGGAAACAAAGTTCAAAACATACACACATGTGGGACATTTGAGATCTAAGTCACAGGCTCAGGAGGATTATTTTGTCCTCTTCCTAGTCAAATTACATCACATCTAGTATAACTGTTCCAAGTTTGGAACTTCCTAGTCTTTGATCATTCCTGTATCTCCAAGACTGCCCCATCCAACCCAAGAAGTTTTCCAAGTGACCAAATGTGACCTTTAATGTTCACTGCATGAGTAGTTGTATGTGTATCTTTCTCTCTGTGTGTGTGTGTGTGTGTGTGTGTGTGTGTGTGTGTGTGTGTGTGTGTGTGTGTGTGTGTGTGTGTGTGTGTGTGATCAAGTGGTATTTTGATATTTGTCTTTCTGTGTTGCTATGTCTAGCTTTTTTCACTTAGCATGCCTTTTAGGTGAATCCTTCCTGGTGTGGATGACAGAATCCCCTTCTTTTTAAAGCTGAATGCTATTCCCATGTAGATAGATACCAAATTATTTTGATTTTTTTTTTTTGATTTTGGTCTTTCAAGACAGGGTTTAGAGAACAGCCCTGGCTATCCTGGAACTTTCTATGGAGACCAGGCAGGCCTCAAACTAAGAGAGATTCACCTGCCTCTGCTTCTCTAGTCCTGGGATTAAAAGCGTGTGCCACAACCCAGGATCAAAACGTTCTTTGCACAACCACTTACTGCTGGACATTAGTGTTATTTTCCATATCTAGGAAATATGCATCGGCAATTTTAAGAGTTCAGGGCCAGTGAGAACTATCTATGAATAAAGGAACTTAACACATAAGCCTAGTAAGCTGAATTTGATCCCTAGAAGCCACATTAGAGGTGGAAGGAGAAAACTGACACTGCAAAGTTGTTCTCTGACCTTCACATGCGTGCTGTAGCATGTTTACAAGCATATACACATTAATAATACTGATAGTGATAATGATGATGATGATGATGATGATGATGATGATGATGATGATGATGATAGATTTAAGTGGGCAAAGAGGGATTGTGGTAGTTTGAGCAAACAGGGTCCCCATAGGCCCATACATTTGAATGCTCAGTCCCTAGTCAGTGGACTGTTACTTGCAGAGCAGGATATAAGCTCTTAGCTACTGTTCCAGCCCCATGCCTGCCTGCCACCATGCTCTCCTCCATGAAGGCTACGGCTACGGACTAACCCTCTGGGACTGTAAGCAGTCCTCAATTAAATGCTTTCTTTTATGAGTTGCCTTGATTGTGGAGTCTCTTCACAGCAATAGAAGAGAAACCAATACACAGCTGAACAGATATTTCTTAAAGGAAGACATATAAATGTACAATAGGCACATAAAAACACTCAGCCATTAATGTCATAAATTATTATGAAAATGCAAATATATGATATCACCTCAAATTTTACAAATGACATTTGTAAAACAAAGAAACAAGACTTGGGACTGGAGAGAAGGCTCAGTGGTTAAGAACACTCACTGCTTATTCTTCCAGAGGACCTCGGTTTTATTTCTAGATCCCATATGTTGGTTTACAAGCACTTGTAACTCTTGTTCAAGGAGATCCAACACTTTTTGAGCCTCTCAGGCATCAGGTACACACATGGTACATAGACATATATGTAGCCAAAACATACTTTCACACAAAATAACATTTTTTTCAATTATTTCTTTCATTTTGCTTTTGAGACAATATAATTACATCATTTTCTCATTCTCTCCATATAAGTAGTCTCAGGCAGACTGAATGGGTTGTATTAATGTATTTAGAAAAAGAAATCATTAAAAATGGAAGACTTAACAGGTGTTGGTGAATATGTGAAGAAAAGTCCACTGCTATCCACCATTAGCATCAACTAATTCAGTCATAGAAAAATTGTTTGAAGGGTCCTTAAGAAACTACAAACAGGACTAACATATAGTCCAGTAAACTTGCTGTCTTGAAGGGGTGTATATATTCCAATGCTCATTACAACAATTAGCCTATTTTAATAATGATGAAAAGTTGATTAGAGTATCGTTTAATATGAGGCCAGGTGACTTCTATTGCAATTCTCTCTTTTCCTGTAGTCCGCAATGTCATGTCTACGGCTTGGGCGTATCTTGTCGAAAGCTTCTTTTTTGGAATCCTAAACACAAAGCTGATTCAGCTATGGATGTCTACCATTTTTGGTGATGATGTCAATCACATCACTCTCATCTTTTCGGTTCTCTACCTCATCTTTTACATTTGTAAGTGGGAGGGTTCATGCTTCACACTAAATTACATAGAAACATGCAATGTAAAATATGTGAATATTTGCAATATAGAACAATGTACCCAGATATAGAAAACAAATACAAAACAAAGAGGAATTAGGTGAAACCTTTCCTAAAGAAAGAATTTCATAACCAATTGTACAAATGTTATGAGTAAAAAAGAAAAAATATGTTACATGGTTAGGTTACAAGATATGTAAGTAATTTTACTAACCAGACAGACTGTAGACCTTCTACAGAGACACTAAGCCCTCTGTATCTGGAAATTTTGATTATTTTACATTAACAGAAATTTATAAACTTTCGAGATATAAACTTAGGAGGCCTGGACCTATGTTACAAGCAGTTTGCCAGCCAGCCTGGTTCCTCAGCTGCATCAGCCCCAAATAACACACAGAGACGCTGTATTATATATGAAGCTGTTGGCCTCTTACTAGTGTATCTTATTGGTTAGCTCTGTCTCAAATATTAACCCATTTCTATTCATCTAAGTGTTTCCACGTGGTCTTATCTTACTGGAGAGAGGGTCCGGATCTTTTCTCTGTCAAGTCTCTACATCTTGACTCTCTTTACTGCATCTCCCAGAATCCTCCTTGTCTCCTAGTCCCACCTATCTTGCCTTCCTATTTGCCAACGGAGCTTTATTCATTAACCAATAAGAGAAACATATTTACAGAATGACATTTCCCATCAGACCTACATAGAAAAGTACCAAAGTTACTGAGATCTATAGAATTTGAATAAATTACAGTGGAAAAAAAACTGTTTATAGCTAAAATAATGAAGGATTATCAGTCAGTTGATGTAAATTCCAAATGTATTAGTGTAAATGTATTCTATTCCATTTAGTTCCTCTAAAGATGGATTCCAACAAATGCATCCTCTTCTAATATCATTTGAAATGTTAATGTAGCCAGAAGTAGGAATTACACACACACACACACACACACACACACACACACACACACACACACACACCTCTAAACTTCTAATTTAAGATAGAACCTTTAGAAAGGAGAGTGCGAGAACAGAATTTTCTGAAAACAAAAAACAAAGAAAATATAAATAACACAAAAGTTATTTTCATCGTGAATTATTTTACCATGCCCATAATCATGCTCACAACAAGCATCAGCAGTATTTTCTTGCCTTGAATGTCACCTAACAAGTTCTAGTTACTTGTCCTGAACTTGGTCTTCTCGAAGCACCCGAGCCCAGTTTCTTATTTCAGAATTCCAATGTGGTGAACTATGTGCTGGAAAGTTGGCATCCACTACAGCTGCCCATCACTCTGGGAACCCTCTCTGGCCTCCTTGGGCACAGCACGCACTAGTGCACAAAAGGCATGCACACAGGCAAAATATCAGCATGCTTAAATAAAAAAATTAAATTATGAATTAAAGTGTTTGCTTCTGAAATGTTTCTGTTTACATTTCTGAGACAAAAATTTAGAACGTGGAACTTAAGATTGTCCACCTTTCTGTATGAAGACTCAGTGCTGTGGAAAGAAAATACTAATTTCATTAAATTAAAATTTTACTCATAATCTGAATCAAATAATGGCACAATTTTAGTCTTGGGATTTTGTATTTCATAAAAGCATTTCTAAAATGAGTGTGATTCTGGGCATGGAGGTACACACCTGTAAGTCCAGAACTTGGGAGGTACTAGACAAATACAAGAGCATTTAATAAGTCTGTAGCAGTTAAAATATAGCTCTTAAAAACAAAGAATACAAAGCAAATCAAATAGAGTGTCTCAAATGTGTATATATATGGAACTTAAGAGTAGTATATCCAAAATGTTTTATAACTTCAAGAATAAATATTTTAATGTGTATTAATTAGCTAGATCAAGGGGGAGTATATCATAGACCTGCTTTGCTATACAATCCCACTGCAGAGTTATTAGTATATGACTGTGGGTACTGATGATGGATATAGGATATGAGAATTCACTGGACACTCTACTCCTAAAAAGGGTTCTGACTCAATTATTTAAAATCCCCAACCCTCCAAAAATTCTTTGCAAACTCAAACATCTCAAGACTTACTGAAATGCCCAGCATTTATTTCCTCACAGCCTCCTCTGTCTTTGCCTTAGTACACAGTCATTTTTGGGAAACTCACAACAAGGTCATACTATATGGCTCACAATTCTTTCAGGTCTAAGGGCTCCCTCTGTTTCCTCATGGCCTCATCTTTCCTGCTTCATTTTTGCTGCCTGTCTTCAGTGTAAAAACCCAGCAAACATATGAGGATACTTGTGGCTATTTCTTGATCCTCATCCCATAGTCAAAAGCTTAACAAATTATTTCTTCCTGGGTAAATATAATATTCTGCCTAAAATAATTCCAGTTAAAAATCCCTTCCTTTATTTTGGTTTTTGCTTTATCTTATTGTTTTGATTTGGGTTTTGGTTTTGAAGCAGGGGCTGCCTATATAAACCTAGCTGCTCTGAAATAAACTATGCATATTATACAGGCTTTAACTAACAGAGATCCTTCTGTCTCTTCCCCTGCCCCTGCCTCTGCCCTCACTGCTGCCTCTGCCTCCAAGTGTTGGGATTATGTGTTTGCAGCACCATACCTGGCTTCCAAAAATTTCTTTACAATTATATTTACAGTCTTAACAGTGAGATTATGAGCTTTGTGCTTATATACCACATAATTGAGGGCTTTACAAGTATATTACCAATTTAAAAAAATAATCATCAGCTTTCTATACTTTTCATCTCCTGGACTAAATGCACCAGTAAAAAAAAAATTAAGCAGGAGGAAATCCATGTTATGGCTTTGTTGTCCCCAATTCCTACCATCTACTACAAAACAACTCTTCTATGATCTTCCAAATAGCTGTGTGATGTGGGTTGGTCCTTACAGAACTCACCAAGTCATTTCCAATTCACCCATCCAGAGTTCCTCTGGAGTAGCAGGGCTGCCGAGGATGCTCTGCCTCACTGGCATAGATGAAGTGATGCTGGAAATGCTGATTATATGAAGCCAAAGTACTACACAGATGGGCATCACATATTTTACCACTCCATACAGTGTGCATCTGGAGAAGAAGAAAAAAAGCTAACTATGGATAGCAGTATCAACTTGTAATGTTTCCTAGGTGAAATCAAGTGAGATAACTTGTCTGTAAAGTCACACTATTTGGCATTTTCACATCCAGGAAAATCAAGCTACTGCTGAAGTTAATCCTTTTGTTTTTGTTATTTATTCTAAACATAGGTGAGATAATTGGGTTGTCTGGAATTTTTACTGTGACCATCGTGGGACTTTTTCTTAATTCCACAAGTTTTAAACCAGGAGTTGAAGCATTTCTCATCGAGTGAGTGGCTATTCTGTTTATACTTTGTTTTATACCCTGGACGCTATGAAATTACAACAGTAATTACATGAACATGGCGAGAGTATGATACTGGTGTCACTATCCCACTAATTTCTAATTCTCTTCCCCCACACACACACAATTTTAGACAAAGCAGATCACCTAATCTTGAGTTTACATTGGGTCTATTGCCCCACTGGTTTGCATCCCTTTTGGTGATGATTTCTCTATGATATTGTTGTGCCAGACTCTAAACCCCCGAAACTACCAAGAGATCAGTTAAACACAAAAGCAAAGTGTCTTTTTATTAACAAGTTAACTGGGGTTCACTCGGGTCCTCTGTCCATCCAACACAGTGAGAGGAGCAAGAGGGACCCCAAGCAGCAGTGGGCAAGGAATATATTGGGGGTAGAGTAAGGGGAGTGTCTGGTGGTCCATTAGTTGCATAGCAACAGTCTCAGGATTGTTGCACCTCTGGCCTTGGGCAGCCTGTCCTGAGTTGAATGGTCAGCTGCAGGTGCAGAAAGGTCGCTATGCCTGGCGACCACCCCAGGACAGTTAGTACTCCATGCATCCCACTGTTAGCAGTAAAGCACATCCAGAGCCTGCCAGCTAACTTCTGATTGGTTCCTTGCCACGTGGAGGGTATCTAACTACCTAGTGGATTGGAGCAAGATCAGGCAAGTTCGGGTGCTCAGCACATGTTGCTGAGTCAGAGACCCACATCTTGCTGGATATTTTCTGCAGCCTGTTATAGCTGCCAAAGCAGGGGTCTCTCTGACTCTGGCCACCATTATTCCTAGTGATGTTGATAAATATAAACTCTTCTGGCTTTCAGCTTCCAAGTCTTCTCCCCTCCTATGAGCATGACTACTACCTTGCCCGAGCCACTCACTTCCACAAACATAACTACTGCATAATCTCAATTTAATGCCAGGAATCTATTTAAAATATAACATTCACTAGGCCCTATTCTTAAAGATGGTAGAAATCTAAGACAACAACCTAGAGAAAGTCAATTCTACTGTCCGAGAGAAAAAGCATCCCCACTTCCCATCATTTTTCTAATTCTCTTCTTTCCTCTATTTTTTACAACTCAGCCAAATCAGAGATCCTGTCATCCTTAACTGATGCCACCATCTTGTTATTTACCCAAGCCCTCCTCATCCACATCATTTTTTAACAACTGTGTGGCCTTTTGCATTTATCCTTAACATATGAATAGAGGTGTTTTCATGGCAAATTTGTGATTTTTGTCCCCTAACACTTCTGTATTAATTTCCAATACTTTCATAGCCTCTGCTTAATCTATTATTTAACATTTTAGTATCAGTAAGTGATTTTAGGACTTAAAGACATCCTTACTATCAGTGTTTTCAAGTTATGTGAACAATGGTGACTGGATGTTTAGTCATTGTGTTATCATATTATGTTGCATATAACTGCACCCTAAATATTTCTTTTAGACTCAGTGGAAGAAGAAAGTTACTAATTTACACAAATAAGCTAATTTAAATTGCTTTAAAATTACCTAGATTAGTTTAAGCTAAATTAATTTGCCTTCCATCACAGTTCAATTTTAATCCTTTTTGAGGATTGATACATACAATGTTCACCTTTATTTTATTGACAATTGCATAATGTGACATATAAGCAAACTTTATAATAAACATATTTAATAACTACATCTTCTCAAAAATTCCGATTCTGATATTGCCTTTCTTCATTAGTTTTCTTTTTTATTTAATTACCATTTTTCCATTTATTTTATATACCAACCACAGTTTCCCCTCCCTCCTTTCTGTCAGTTTCCTCCCCTCTGCCCCCATCTAACCCCCTCCCCATCCCCATCCACTCTTCCTCATTTCTATTAAGGAAGGAGAAGGCCTCCCTTGGGCTTGAACAAAGCATGACACATCAAGTTGAGGCAGGACCAAGCTCTTCCCCCTGTGTCAAGGCTGGGTGATGTAATCAAGCATGGGAAAGAGGTTCTTCAAAGCCAGCTAAGCTCTAGGGACAGGTCCTAATCTCACTGCTAGGAGCCTTACAAACAGGCCAAGTTACACAGTTGTCACACACATGCAGAGGGCCTAGGCTGGTTCCATTCAGGCTCTCTGTTGGTTCAGAGTCCAGGAGCTCAGATCAGCTGCCTTTGTGGTCATAACCTTGACACCCCTAGCTCATATAATCCCTCTTCCCTTTCTTCAGCAGGAGCTCAGCCCAGTGCTTGGCTGTGGATATCTCCATCTGCTTCCACCAGTTACTAGATGAAGACTCTCTGATAACAATTAATCTAGTCACTAATATGATTACAGTAGATGGCTAATTTAGGTACCCTCTCCACTATTGCTTAGGAGTCTTAACTGCCATGTTCACCTTTATTTTATTGACAATTTCATAGTGTGTCATATAGGTAAGCTTTATAATAAACATGTGTTAGCTAATTATAACTGTATCTTATTCTTCTCAAACATGCAGATTCTGGAATTGTCTGTCTTTCGTTAGTTTTCTTATGGTGTTTACATTCATTGGACTTCTAATCCCTGCACACACGTATTTATACATATCATTTTCTGATGTATACTATTCATTAAATATCTACTTCACACTGATTGTTTTAAGGTAAGAATACCACACAAACTTTGTATTATAGTAATTTATCTGAAGATTATTTTCTAAAATAACAAAATTATCTCATACCTCAGATTGACCAGTTAGTTGGTTCAAACTTCTCAAGTAATCATTGGCAAAGTAATATCCAGAAGTTTTGTCAGATTTTTAAATGAATTTTAGAGCAATGCAGACACTTTGGGAACTTTTTGAAGATAAAAAAGCTTCATAATCTACAATTAGTAAGAGGCAACTACTATTAATATTTGGTATATTTCATCCAGCATTTTCTATCTTTGTTCAACAGTATAAAAGTAGGAAATTGCATCTTGGGATTTAGCTCAATATTATATTTTCATTTATTTGAATCTGAAACTATAATTGGAAATATCTCTTTAGGAAATAAGAATAAAATTCTACTTTCAAATGTCTTCTTCCCCAATAACTTTTGTGATCCCCATTTCCAGTCTTAAGAAATAGAAGAGTCTATATCATATGGAGCTGTTCACTAAGAAAGTCAGCCATAACTAGATTCTCACAGTTACCTGTCACTCAAATAGTCAATCTTCTACTTCCATCTAGGAAAAGTAAATTATTGACATCATCCACTAGTTCCAAATCTTTGTTCCCAACTATCATATAAAATAGGTGTAGCAGTTGGGAATGACGTGGGGAATCTGAAAGAACTAGACAATACAGACAAATTGAGCAAGATGAAAATCTGTAAAGAGAAAGAAAGGAAGGACATGTCCCCTCATTTTCTGTTTACCCCTTCTCATTGTGGCATTATAAAATGTCTAACCTTTGTCTTCCACATGTGGAAGCACCACCCACGCATGATGCAAAGTTGCCCTACTGCTCAACAGTGGGAAGAAATAACATGGACATTCTCTCTATGAGTATCTCTGAGACACATGGCTCCATTTGAAGTTATGACAACAGTGTATGGCTCATTTGAAATACACAAGAATAAAACAGGAGGACATTTCTGTCACAAAAGTAACTTAAAAACGTGTGTTGTCTTTCAGACTTCTGGTCTTTCTACTAATGAGCCCCATTTTGTCTCGACTTGGTCATGGGTTCAACTGGCGCTGGGCGTTCATCATGGTCTGGAGTGAAATGAAAGGGACACCGAACATAAACATGGCCCTCCTGCTTGCCTACTCTGACATTTCTCTTGGTTCTGAGAGGGAAAAATCTCAAGTAAAGAGAGCTACAATTTCCTACTTGAATAATTGATGAGAATGTTGTTCAGTGTTGAATGTGATTTTGTAGTGTAGTCCCATATGGCTTCCCTGGGAGAAGTGGTTCTTTTTTGTCCTTTGTTCATCCTCAGAAAGTTGTGAAGTAACCTATAAGGAGAGCCAAGAGACAAGGGCCTGAGTGAGGCTTCTGGCCAAGAACCTGCAAGACCAGGGGTAGGGGAGGATCCAATAATTTTCATCTCCTTATCAGTTTAGGGACACCCAGCCTTCTTCCCAGGTCTAAGATATTTCAGATGAAGACAAATTAAAATTTATAAATCATTTTAAACAGTAGCTGTTGCAAGACAAACATTCTATTGTATTTATTTTTTTTATTCTAAAATCCATTCACTCAAGGAGGGGTCTTGCTGACAGTTGGATATATTTCCTTTTAATTACCTCTAATGTGGTCACTCTATGTGGTTACCTCTAATAATGTTAGGAAGCAAAAGATTTTGTCAGGTGCAGTTATCTAAGTAGCATCCTAATAGAACATGCTAGAAAGTTTCTCGCTTTATTGCATCTTAAGGTGAGATTATTATGAAGAACCTTGTAGACCTCAAGAGGGAAGACAGGGTCTTGACTCCTTTTTTATTTGTTTGTGTGTTTTCCTAAAAGATGCTGAAGATGCATGAGTGCAAAAATATAGTGAGTCTCCAGATCACTTTTTTCATGCCTGACATCCAACTTCTTCACTTGCTACAACCATCTGTTAGCATATAACAACCTAGTTTAATTTATAATACAGAGTATATTGTAATAAATTATCCTGAATACTTATTTAATATATTTTCTCAATTCTAGATATTATTCCATGGAGTGTCAGTATGCGTAATTACCCTGATTGTCAATAAATTTATTTTGCCAATGGCAGTTACTAAACTAGGTAAGCTCTACTGTTTTTTTATGGTGACAGAGAAAAAAATTATTACAAATTCTCTGAAAAGCACTAAAAAGAAAATATCCATCTAAATATAAGTCAGTGTTTTCTAATTGGATCACTGTATAAAATGCATAAAATAATAAACTTATTTTAGATGAGATCATTTATGTTGACCTAGTTTAGTTAAAGAATTATATAATTTCATCCGACATTTTTAGTAAGCACCCTCTGGGTACTAGACACTATTGTAAAGTATTAAATTCTGAAGGTAGGTAAGATTTGTTAGCTGACAGAGATCATGTTGGAATAAGGGAAAACAAACAGCAAATAAGTCAAGTGAAGTATTAGTGAGAATCACAGATATACCAAAATAAATAAACCACACCCAAAATAAAATAGATAACAAGTGCTGTTTCCCTGGGAAAGTTATAGATGTTCAAGGACAGAACACAGTAAAGGGATTTGACCCTCAGAGACTAAGGCAGTTCATCTGATGTGCTAAATTGCCTATGCAGTTCTGGAAGCTGACTGAGTTCTGAGAACTCCAATGTGGATGCCTAAAAAATGCAAAAGCCACTTGCATAAATTCTAACCCAAGCCTAAAAGAGGAAGAAGATCAAGTTGGAAACAGCGCAGTTTCCTCACCTAGAAACATGAGAAAAAAGAATCATCATGAGAGGGGTCAAGATAAATAAGGACCAATGCATACAAAATGCTGAGTCATCTTTCCCTAGTGTATTGTAGGCATTCAAATAAACATTCACTAATGCTCTTCCAGTTGGAGTTCAAAAGGAGTATTCAAATGCAAACACTTTGAATGTTAGTATTATATCAATAATGAGCTTATTTAGATTTTTAATGTTTAAGCATTCTTAGTGGTAAGGCTGGGAGATGGATCAGTGGGCAAAGTGTTTGCTGCATAAGTATAAAGATGTGAGTCTGGATCTAGAACCCATGCAAAAAAATGAATGTCAGATATCATGGCATGTACCTGTAGCCCTAGCACCAGGGACAAAGACAGGCAGATGCCGGGAGCTCACTGACGAGACAGTGCAGCCCAGATACTGAGCTCCATATTTCCATATTCAGTGAGAGACCTTGTCTCAAAAACATCAGGTAGCTTCTCAATATCAGCCTGTGGCCTCCACATACAATCACACAAGACATGTGCACCTGCACACACACAAATACACATCACACATGCATATACACCACACACACACACACACACACACACACACACACACACACACACACACACCACAAATGATTAGTGTGGAAAGGTAAAGAACAAAAGGAAATTTTATTATTCATATCAAAATTATGTCGTTCTGTTGTTTTTAAAATGTACTCTTTGTCCCTAAGGTCTTCGTGATGTAACATCAACAAAACATAAATCAGTTTATTACACATTCCAACACTTTCAAGAGCTAACAAAGTCTACTGCCATGGCGCTCAAATTTGACAAAGATCTTGCTAATGCTGACTGGAACATGGTTGAGAAGGCAATTATACTTCAAAATCCATATGCAGTAAGCATACAATAGCACTATATTCCACTGGAGTAAATATGATTGTCATTAAATATAGATCAAATCATAAGTATTAATTCATATTCAAAATGTTTGTGTAATTTTTAATTCATGCCTTATTTTCTGTAAAGAAAACATCTTATGACTTTTTGTGGTTATTGTGTAATGAAGTAGATAGAAGTCCTGACATGTAAATTAAAAATAGAGAGCAGCATACACATTGGCATTTCCTTTAAAGATAGTATAAAAAAGAAGAAAGCAAAGCTCAGAAAATGTCCTCTTTTCAGTAGATAAGGAGAGAGAATGGTCTGACAAACACTTATTCACAATTTATTTATGTTATTATATATGCTGAGCACTGGTTGAAGCCTAGTTTATGGTTAGTTGCATTTTGTATAAAACAGAAGCCAAGGTCAGCAATAAAACTCCATCTGTGAGTGAAATAGCACTACCTATATCTGAGAAATAATTTAGGATCTTCCAGATCAAAATTAGTCATCTTAAAGTTCTCAGGACATCAACCTGGGAGATAAGAGAACATTATTTAAAAAGAAATTTAAAAAATAGTATTTGTGACAGTATTGTATCATAGATAGCTGCCATGATGGAAATAGTCCAGTGTCCCAAGGTCTTCCCAAAGTCACTCTTCTCTCCTGATGTCCTATGCCATGTTGGTTTTCATGGTGGTCTTTTTCTGAATTACATTATGTGAAAGGACAGTTTGAAAGAGTGCAGATGTTTGGTCTTTAGGAAACAGGATCCCAAGTTCACTTTATACCCATAAGCTGTTCCTGAAGATATAGCTGAATACTCAGAACCCAGCACTGTCCAGGGAGTCAACCACAATTTTTGATTAGATAAATTCTGAGTTGAATCCAAGGGTTTCTTCAGTTTTACTAGGTGTTTGACTACAGCATTTTGCTGACCTGTCTGCATCAGGAGCATCTAGGACATTCCCAAGCATCTTGGTCCTGTGATGGAGACTCTGATGCATACTGTGGTATCAGGCCTTTTCACTTCACTCCCCAACTGGTCATAAGGCCTAGTGCCCAGGCTGTCGGCCTTGTCACTTGATTAATTTCAGAAGCAGATGATCAAATACTAGTACTGTTCTCTTTACAATGCGGTCATGAGGTGATTCCTGTGTTATAGATATGGCCCTTGCCTCACTCAGAAGACCGAGTTCATATCCTAGCTTTTAACTAATTGCTTATTTTTAAAGTATGGGACAGAATGTAGAGTTCTACTACAAAGCTACATCACCAATTGAAGTAATAAACAATGGCCTTGTAAACACATCCTGTAGCCCACCAAAGCCTTGAATTGTAATCCTTTTACCTCAGTCTCCCTAATACAATGGTTCCCAATCTGCGGGTCATAACTCCTTTGGGGTTGAATGAGCCTTTCACAGTGTTTGCCTAAGACCATGGGAAAATACTGATATCTACCTTATGTTTTATAACAGTTGCAAATTACAGTTATGAAGTAACAACAAAATAATTTTATTGATGGGGGTCATGAGAAACTATATAAAATTGTTCCAGAAGTTAGGAAGGTTGAGAACAACTGCCCTAGTAGCTGGAATTAGAGCTGTTCTGTCATCTTGAGCAAATGGTTTTCTGTAAGCTTCAGTTTTCTTCATTGGCAAATTTTCTACATTTGTATCTCTTTAACACATGCTCAGTTTTTCTTCTGCCTTAAATGACTCATTTAAACTAATGGTCATGAAGCTCTAAGGGCAGCAGACATAGTGATTGCTACCCAGCTTTCTCAGTTCTGATGCAGTGGATGATGGATGAGAGGATTGCAACAAGTCATGTTGAGGCTGTCAGGGAACTACACGGGACCACTAAGTCAAAGTGTAACTGTATATGTGATAGATTTTATAAACTTTGCATAATTTCACAGAGAGGAAAGATACAACTCCTTCCCCATCACCTGTAAATTATTTTATCTCCTATAGAACCGAATCCCTGTGAGGACACTTGAGAAAATGAGGAACAGATTTTCTGTCGTTTTTCCAAAAAAAAACCTAGTGTGAGATTGTAGACATTTCTACGTTAGTATTCATGTATTGCTTTTGCTTCTTTTCATTTGTTTTATTAGTTGAACCAAGAAGAAACAACAGAGCACCAGAAGGTGAAATGTCCAGACTGCAACAAGGAAATAGATGAGACCCTCAACATTGAAGCAATGGAGCTGGCCAACAGGCGTCTCCTGTCAGCACAGATAGTTAGTTCTCCACTTCCTTTAAAAATGCTGGTGACCCAAAACTGTACTGAACAGCTTTCCCTTGCTCAACATATTTTGATATGTCCATCTACGAATGCTAGTACAAGAGCAACATTTGCCAATGTTTAGGAGAATTCAGAAAAAAAAAACTAGAGAGAAGAGTGAAAGAGTGAGGAAGAAAGGAAAATAGAAGAAGGAAAGGAGGGAGAGAGGGAGGGAGGGAGGAAGGAAGGAAGGAAAGAAGGAAGAAAGGAAGGAAAGAAATAAGCAAATACAAAATGAATTAAGAAAAGGGTGTTTAGTGTGAGAATTTCACAGATGCAAATGGCAGCTTTCAGCTGTGTTTAAAATATCTTGTTTTAAGACACTACCCTCTCTGATTTCTATCAAGTTATTTTTCAAAGATTTTCCCAAAATCCTCTAATAAATGAAGATAACCAGTCTCATTCCCGAATTCGGAGAGTGTCCAGGCCCTATCCTACAAGAAAAAAAAATCTTTCTTCATAGTTATGTGGCCCCATCAGGCACATAACTCATCCAATACCAAGCCACTCTGGAAAGCCCTTCCCCAAGAAACCCTATATAAACCTCGTGTTCTTGCCAAAGCAGGGGCAGCTACCCTCCTGGGGTTGTCCCTACCAATCAATCTCTCATGTGAGACTTGTTGTGCAGTGTAATGTTGTGGTATTTCTTGGCTCCGGACTGCCAGGCTATAACACTTACAGCCCAGTGAAAAATTAGAGAAACTCCGTAGTGCAGCAGTGAACATGACTCGGGGCAGTTGCTTTTAGCCTAGTTTCAGCTTTCTATCCAGGTCAGACGCCTAACCACGTGCTGTGACTCACCCTTTCACAGCTTCCGTGTTTGTTCTTCTGTGTAGAACAATCCATGGTTTTCAACTATTGCAACCATTCAGGACTCTAAGCCTTCTGCTTCTTCATTCTGCTTGGGAAATGGGATATCTGTAAACTGTTGAGTTTTCTCTCTTCAGCACTAATCAAGGCAGACATGTTCTCTCAAACCGTTTTCCCAAAAGCATCAGTGCCAGGTTCGTAGTGAATGAGTTTGTTCCAGTGATGCCTGGTGCCGAATCCCACCCATAGACTTCACACTTGACATACCAAATTAAGTCAAGAATGTCCCCTTCCACAGTTAGGTAAGCATGGGGGAAATTTTTTTGCTAGGTCTTCCATCCTTTTGAAAACTGATGCTCCAGGGACCATGGCCCCTAAGGTAAATGGAGAAGACAGTTGTCACGGTTTTGCCTTGGAACTATCCCTGAGCTGCTTCTATAGACAGGGAAATGTCCTTTCTTGAATATAAACCAGCAGAAACAAGGGCAGAAATGTGGGTCAGAAGGAAACTGGAACAGGATAGACACCAACCAAACAGCAATTTCTAAGTAGAGGATTTGGAAAGAAGGAAAACAGGGTTGGTTCTGGCCTAATACCAGGTGATCGGGCCAGCCCTGCTTGACTTCTCTTAGCCATGTTGACTGACACTCCCCTTTGACTGGGGACCCAGAAAGGGGAGTTTGAATTAGGCTCTAACTCTGAAAAAGATTATGCTAGACTATTGGAACCATGCCATCTATTGTTGCAAGGCTTGGGAAATAGAAATCACTTTTTTATTTCTTCTGCAAACCTTCCCAGATTGAAACACTTTATAAATGTATCTTATACAGTGATTTCCAACCATAATCATCTCACTTCTGTCAGGTCCAGCATCCAGTGGTGGCTTGAACAGTGGCAAACACAGTTCCTGCAGCTCAGTAGATCATCAATAAACATACGGAAGGGTGACTGTGTAGTCTAATAGACAGGACACAGCAGAGTTGAGCTGTGAAGTATTTGGGAACATGGGCTTAAATAAAGACAAGCCAAGGTCATTTAACCCATTAGGATTTCTATATGCCCTTAATACTCTATAACATATACCATGAGTTTCATGGTGGGACACTGCTTGTAGCAAGTGTTATTTTTCCCAGAACTCTTATCATTTGGGACCCTGATAAGACTAGCAGTTCCAAGGTTTCTTGCAGAACTGGCTTACTCTACCCAAAGCCTAGATCTACACTGTGAAAGATTCTTTCCACAAACATTATAGGTCATTTGGGGACTTTGTCTTTTTTTTCACACATTATTTTTTTTCTATTAATGAAGCAATAAGTTGTCATGGCACCCATAGCATGTAATAATTTGAATCAACACTTCTTTCAGGCCAGCTACCAACGACAGTACAGGAATGAGATTCTGTCCCAGAATGCAGTGCAGGTGTTGGTAGGTGCAGCTGGAAGCTTTGGTGAAAAGAAGGGAGAGTAAGTATGTTGGCCAAGAGAGGGCTTCTGCCCTAAGATTGTGAGTTGCAACCTCTATTCATCTGATACCGTACAAATACAAACCACTCCATGCTCTGTAACCCCACACTCAAGTTTAATAACCTCCTTCCCATTTTCCATACTGGAGTCCTCCAGAATGGCATATTTGGCAATCATTTCCTGAAAGAAATAACCTTTTTCTCTTTTTTGTTTCCCATGTGATTTTCCTTTTAGCCCCTCTGAACACCTACAGGTGTACCTTCCCAAAGCACAGATCCATTGACTAAGGAAAGCTGGTGTGTTGGGGAAGCACCTTCAGGTCACCTCTGTAAGGGAATAGAAGATCTATGATTGGAAATAGGAGAGAAATTAAACTGCAGTGCAGTTGACATGTCTACCCAAAGCTCAGACATACCTCCCAAATCCAGATCTCCCCTTTAATGCCAAAAACAACTCAAATTCAGCTGAAATGATGCTAAGGTCATTTCAAGAGTCTGCTTAGAGGGTACAGTTGGCTTATTATCTCACAAATAAGCCTGGGCTTTATTGTCCATTCATCCTAAATGTGATGCACCAGTCTTGCGTCCATTCATATATGCTATCCTATACAGTAAGCTAAGCAGTATGTATGAAGAGAATCATGGCTTATTCATAGCATGCAGCACATATCTATAAAGAACACAGATGTGCAATAAATACTCATTGTAGTTCAAGTACACTTGGTTTTGGTACAAGCTTTATTCCTCACCTGCCTTGAAATTGATTTTGTCATTTCTTGACTCAGTAGCTCCATGGGTTAAGGTGACCTGTGGTGAGAAAAACAAGTCTAATAATAGGAGATGCAGAGGGATTACAAAAGGCACCATAGTGCCTATGCAACACCCTGTGAAATAATACCCTACATTGTTTATTCTCACACTTTCGAGCATGTTCCATGCATTACCTACTTTTATCCCACAAAACTTTTTTATAAAAGACATGTGTCTGTTATCTCCATGATGCATCAAAGGAAATGGACAGAAAAATTGAGTTCCTTACCTGAGGTTATTTGTCTAATAAATCACAGATCTGGGACTACACTTTTTCCCCAAATGAGGTCTCAGTAGTGAGCATGTTCATATAAAACAGAAATCTAAGTGCCTGAACTACTTTGTACCTGATATATGGTTTGACATTCATTGATGCTGAACATGTGTCCTACACGTGTGAATAAAATTGTCATATGGAATAAAATCTCCCACATAGTCTCTTTAGTCCCTTTATGCTCCTTCTTTGTGCCTACTGTTGATCCCTTCTTTGTGTCAGTTTCCTCTCAGTCCTCTGGGTTTGTCTGAGTAGTGATTGATTATTTTGTAAGTAGGGCTCTGGGATCCCATAATTTAAAGATTTATAAGAACCTGTGATAAGGGCCAGATCTTATCTGAGACAATAATTCCTTTAAAATGGTTTCCTAATTATCAAGAACTCTATTTTCATACCCACTTTGTTGGTATAAAGTTTTATCCTATTTATTATCTCCATGACAATAGTTATGGAAGTGGTTACTTGCCTATTTCATCACCCTGATCCATTGGACACTTACGGACAGAGATCAGTATTTCTTCATGGTTTATCTGTAGCGTGCAACAACCATTTTATATTAGTTCAATAACTACATATAATTTATAGGTGAAACAGTTTATAGAATACAACATCTGTGTAATTACTTTATAATATTAAATCCTGGAGAATTGAATGACTTCATCACTTTCAATGGTATCAATATACCTAGAGCAAAAAAATTATATAAATTGCAGAGTGAGACAAAATAATCAAGAGGAATGACAAAGTCAGCCCTGGTACTTGGAGTTCAAATATTCTTCAGTTAAACAACATGACACAATAAGACACAAAGCCTAGTGAACTTTTCAACAAAGACAGTGAGGGTACCTGGTAAAGATACACTCCTTATAAAAAATCAAGAGGGCTTGCTGAGACAACCAAGCCACTGCTAACAGATTTGAGCTGTTCCAATAGAAAAAAAAAATAAAAGAAATCTACAAGCAGCTCTGCTAAGCCTGCCAACTTGCCTTTGAGTCTCTTATGATGTTGACCCCTCCAAGGTAACACATGTTTACCCTCTTGTAGTCAGTTAAACCTGACTACTTGTCTCAAAGGGAAGCCTGTGTGAGGTGGGCTAAATGTTTTATGTACTACTCAGTTATCCCAGCCTGACAACTCATTTTATCTTCATGAACGAGCATGAGAGAGAGAGAGAGAGAGAGACAGAGAGAGACAGAGAGAGAGAGAGAGAGAGAGAGAGAGAGAGGAGGGAGGAGAGAGAGAGAGAGAGAGAGAGAGAGAGAGAGAGAGAGAGAGAGAGAGAGAGAGAGAATCTCTTCATTGCCATAACGGATGATGGCATTAAAATAAAAACCTAGGTATCAAATATTTGAAACATGCTTGACTATTTCCCCTGATTATTTACATCTCTATTACTTGTATACCTAACAATCTTGGATCCTTTCAATAAGTTGGTCTCACAACCTGACTACACAATTGTGTACAGTTATGTATCTGCAATTCACGGCCTGGAGCCATTCTGTTTAGTCATCATTGTACAAAATAGTGCTTCTGTGTCTGGCAGTACCATGTTAGTCTTATCTCAAAGCATGTAAAGCACATTTAATGATTTCTCTGTGTCTTTTAGGTACATGAGTCCTGAGAACATAAGGAATTATTCTGAAGGCAAAAAAGTCCTCTCCTTCCTTAGAAAATTACTACTCAACTGGGTGTACAACACTAAAAAGGATAAAGGGGTTCCATCAAGGTGAGCAACCCTGGGATAAGAAATGTGATGGTAACTTTTGAAAATTAGTTCCTGTTAAGATTGTAACCTAAATGCCTTGCAAACTATTTTGAAGTTAATTACAACTTAACTCTTTACATACATACAAAAATTAATTAAAAGAAGGGAAGATGTAAGAATGACATTTTGCTTGATTTTTTACTGGGATTTTTGTATTTTTAAGATGCTGTGTATGCTAGGCAAACATTCTACTACTGTGATAAATCTCTAGTTAATATTTTCTTTTTATTAGCATGTTAATTATACATAATATGTTTGATTGTGACATTTTTATACACTTATATATTCACCCTGTTACACTCTCTTTTAATCCCTGACTCTTCTTCCAAACTAGCCATTTTTTAACTTTCGTGTTTGTGTGTGTGTGTGTGTGTGTGTGTGTGTGTGTGTGTGCGTGCATCCTTAAATGCTTAGTTATGGTTTCTTGGTTTCTGTTGCTGTGATGAAACACTATGACCAAAATCAACTTGGAGTGGAAAGTGTTCATTTCATCTTACAGCTGTAGTCCATCATCCAGGAAGGTCAGGGCAATAATTTAAGGTTGGAACCTGAAGGCAAAAACTGATACAGAAGCCATGGAAAAATGCAGTTCACTGGCTAGCTACACATAGCTTGCTCAGGCTACCTTTTCATACATCTCAAACCCATCTGCCCAGGGATGGTACCACCCATTATGGGCTGGGCCCTCCCACATTGGTCATCAATCATTAATCATCTAAATAGACCACAGACTTGCCTATAGGCTCTTCTGGTGAAGGTATCCCCTCAATTAAGGTTTTTTTTTTCCAATTTAATTTAATTTGTGTCAAGTTGGCATAATACTAGCCAGCACAGTTGTTTACCTGAGCATGAGCAGATTCATGAGTAGGAGTTTGCTTACAGGAACATTTGCACTTAACTTTTTTTTTGAATGAGCCAGGTTTGAGAGAGACAGAGATTGATAAATCTAGTGAAGGGTTTAACAAAAGTCCTTCTAGTGAAGGACAGATGGGTTGGTTGAAGAAAAGGCTTTAACTTATTCAGAAAAAGAAGTTAGTTCTTTTAGCACCCTTATGTATGAGTAGAGAGCAGAAAGATGTTATTCTGCCATGCAAATGGGCTAAACATGGGCTAATTTCATCCAGTAAGACTCAGATATATTCCATTTTCTTTTATTTCTGGGTGTATATCTGGATTTTTTAAAAGGTCACTGGATACTGCAGGATAAGAGACATCTATAAGAACAGTGGTCTTAGTTAACATGTTATCAAACAATTCTGTCTGCAATCCTTCTACATTTGAGGCTTATTAACTGGCTATGCCCAGTCCCATGAAAAGAGTCTGTGAAACTTCACAGGATCTAGGTTTATGGTCTACTACGTAATAGTGGATACAACACTGAAGGAAATGTCTCTCATTTTCCCATCATGTGTTAATTGCATTTATATCCACAGAAAAGAGGTGACCCTATACTCTAGACATAATGGCATGTCAACAATCCTAGTCTTTTGCAGATCTTATGCAATGAAAGCTGCTGGGAGTTCAAGAGTGAAACCGCCATGTTAGACCAGGAAGTCAGTGCTCTACTCTGCTTTCCCTGCCGTCTCTGATTGTTGCTTTTTTTCTGTTCAAACCTCTCAATGGGGTGATAGAAATGCCCCTTTATGACTGGGCATACATTTATTCTCTGTTCAAACGCAAAAGGAAACTTCTCTGGTCGAAGCTGACAGTAGCACTAATCTATGGCTATAAGCATGGAGCTTCAGCAGCTTGGGTGGATACAGCATATTGATTTATCACATAGAGGGCATGAGTTTTCCCATTAGAGCCTCCTACCTCTCCAGTCACAAACTTTTTGACCATACTACATATGAATTCCCTCTTGTGGTGTAAGCATCAAATCCAATCAGAAGACAGTTGGTTGTCCCTATAACAAACTTCCCACTGTTGCATCAGTGAGTTCATCTGGCTAGTCTGCATTGTTGCACACAGTTTCCACGGCTGAGCAAGACTGTTCATGACAATTTTTCCCCAGCAGCTTCATGTCATCTTTGGCAACTATGAGGGCTAGCCAACAGGAAGGAAGCTTCCTGATCAGTTTCAGTTTGATTTCTCTGTATCCTGTGATCAAGTCATTTGGGTAAAGCAGTTGGATCTTACTAACTAGTTCCTGTAGGCAACCAACAGCAGTAGAAATTGCCTATATTGTTTGGTAAACCTGCAAGAACTCGCCAGACAACAGTTTATAGGAAGGTAACCTGCTCTTGCCTCTAGGATTTTCGTTTAAAACTCATGGCTTCTGGGAAGAGCTTGATTGTCCCACACCAGGTATCTCCACTGAAATTTTCTTTTAATTAGCTTGCCAGTCATCAGACTTGTTCAAGATGCTAATACCAAGCTAGTGAGGCTACTTCGTAGGATTCAGCAAGGTTCTTTGGCTCCCAATAAATAGAACAGAACTGACCAAATAAGAAAGAAGAAAAAAAATTTCGTGTAATTCTTACTTTTTTTTTGAATAAAATGCCTTCCCTTTTTATTTTTTGCAGATACTTGTTTCTTCAGGCATGCCATAAAATAGTCTTTGCAGATGAATTTGAGTACACTGGATACCTTGTTGTATTAATGAACATATATCCTATGATAATCTGTTGGATTGCCCGCTTAAATGACATCTATGAAGATGAAATAAAGTGTGCTAACTACTATTTTCTTTCCTTTTATATTCTAGAGGCTCTACTTAAGGTAATCTAAAATTTGTGCTTATGAATGTATAATGGGAGACACATTTCAACATCAGCTAGAGTTTTCTAAGAGAGTATTGTGGACTTTCCTGAGTCTTCTCAAAGCCCGCAAGATTAATCTTAGAAAGCATGGATATGTTAAGCATTGGCTTTATCTTTCCAAAATAAGATGACGCAGGTCAAAGAAACACAGAATGTGCTTAAACTGTGTTGGTAACACTTTTAATTTTTTTTCCATGTAGTATAAGTATATTTTGATCTTACTCTTTTCCCCTCCCTGAACTTCTCCCAGATCCTACCCACCTCTCTATCTACATCATTTTATGTTCTCCACCCCTTCAAAAGGATGGCAATCAAACAAAAAATAACAACACGAAACATATCAAAACAAAACAAAAAGTACACAAACCCCACAGAGTCTGTTTTGTGTCTGACTACTCTAAGGCAGAACTCAGGGTTTGAGAAAACAAGAGACAAAAACATTTCTGAAAATGTGCTGTGTGTGATGCCTTCTGTTAGCTTTGCAATGTGCTCCAATAAGACAGGTGCTGCAATTACCAAGGCAGCTTTGATGAAATATTTGCAATCACTTATATTTTCAAGATATTAAAAATGACTTTTACTTCATCAAGAAAAAAATTAATCTTTAAATCTTGAACTGACTTAATAAAAGCTAGCCCATGTGAATTACAAACACGCATATATATGTATACACACATATATATGCATATGGTTTTCTTACTAAGCATCATATATTTGATATAATTAAATAATATAAAATAGGGACCTCAGGATTCTTGCGGCATTTAGGGCTGTTTGAAATCAAGGAACCCTAATACAGGATATTTTTGCGTGTTCTTGTCTTGCCCTCCAACTGCTGACCAGTGGCAACTCCAGCGTCATTTGGCAAGTCTGTCTTTCATCTATATCCATGCTGTACAATTAAGCTGACATCAGCAGTCTTAACAGTTTTCCTTCTCTAGGGGATGCAGTTACGAGCATCCTCTGCTTGCTTTCGTGTCTGCGGTATTTTTGACATAGAGTCTCGGGTATATCAAGGAAAAACCCAGTTGATAATGTTACGTTCGGGGGAGTGGCACTTTAATAAAAGCAGAAAATATGATGATGTCGTTTCCTTTTGTGTCAACAGGTGGCAGCAATGAGGAAAGAATTTTTCTCACACACCTGGCTCCTGTTTGAGCTGGGAATTACCTTAATCGGCTTCATAGATTTAATACTCAGAGAAACAGACTTCATTAATTACGATTACGAGTTAAAGGAGACTGTGGTCTTCATGAACACAATTCGACTCCTTCGTATACCGCGCATCTTGAAGGTAAAGCCCAAGTAAAGCACGTGGCTTTGGTTTCCTCTCTGGGCTTGGCATCAGGGAACATCAGTTTACTATCAGCTTAACAGGTTCAGAGAAAACATGCTGGTGGGCTGATATTTAAGTCTGAACGTTTAGCTACCTACAACAAGGCAAATTTTCAAATACTCAAATTATATTATAAATCCGTTTATCTTGTGGAAGTATAGACATTCATCACAGCTTTCTCTTTTAATAGAGAATGCTTGAAAATCCATGTTTATGTAAATATTACTGAATTCTAAGTAATATTTCTCTGTGTAGTTAGCTGGAAGATAAAAACGGAAATAAAACAATCACCACCAAAAAAAAAATCCACAACGATGAAACCAATAGTATATATTCACAGATCAAGAACTAAAATAGTACATACTTAATATTGTATAAATTTAGTGTTAAGGTATCAAAATTACATGTCTAATCAATGTTGTTTTCACATGTACTCTTATTTCTTATATGACTATGTAAGTGATTGGAAAGATATTCCATGATCATATAAGGATGTATAGGTAGAGAAACGGCCACAGAATGTTTAATGTTTATTTTTTTCTCATGCATTTTTAAAAAATGCTTTTGCTACTAGGACCTAGACCAGTCAGATATAAAGTAGTCAATTTTTAGTTTATACTTTTGTAATACTCTGTGAGACAATAAATAACACTAGTAAAGAATTTAATCTGAGGAAGGCAAGTCTAGAGTATTCTGAAAACTATAGTTCATTCCTTCTTACATGTGTATACAGAGTCTAGAAAGCAGATGAAGAGCTGGTAGGTTGTCTAAGAAAAGCTCAGAAGCATGTTCAGAAAACTCTGAATGCTATGTCAGACAGTAGACCAGTGACTGTGAAGAGAGACTAGATGAGACCTTTGTTTCTATGGAGCATACTTTTTAGAAGGAAAGTGGCATCGAATCTACACATTCCAATGTCTCAGAGCAGAAGAGGTGCAAAAGAGTAGTATGGTGGCTACTTTTCCATACCTGGGATAAGCACTATGACCAAGGTGACTCAGAGAAGAGAGAATGGAATATATTTGGGTCCATAGGTACAAGAGTCTGTCTTGGGAGGAAGGAACGACAGCTGGAGCAGAAACTAAGGGCTCACATCTTATATCACTAGCATGAAGCAGAGAAAGCAATGAGCCAAACTTAGTTAAATATAAACTATATATATATATATATATATATATAGAGAGAGAGAGAGAGAGAGTTAATGTTTGATAATAGTCCCTTTGTTTTAGCTCATAACGCCAAAGTTGCTACAAATAATAGACAAAAGGATGAGCCATCAGATATCTTTTCGGTATGCCATACTAAAAGGCTATGTCCAAGGGGAAATGGATGTACTGAATATAATCGACCAGATTGCAAGTTCCAAACAAGCTAAACAGGTGAGAGAAAAGCCAAGCATGGGGAGAAACCTTCACTCTCTTCAGTGCCCTGTTGCCATCACATATCCTGCCCCGTGTCTTTACAGGTGTAGTTTCTAACTCCTGAGCTGCTGGCCTATTTCTATGACTACATCCCTTATTTTCTTTGACTAGGAAGCCTGTGCCGCATGAGCACACAAGGATGATCTTAGAAGGTGCTTCTGTATCCATACACAGTGCTCAGCTATCCCCCTTAGTGCAGCCTCCAGGATCAGTGGGGAAATAGTTAAAATGAGGGGGAGTGGCCTCAGTGTTGAGCAGAGCTTCCTCATCATGCTCCAAACTCCTTCCATTCCTCTCCATTTTCTGGTTTTGACCCAAATAAAAAGTAAAGGAAATAGAAGTCAGTGGTTTGGCAGACAGACAAGAGTAAGGAAAACAACAGTTATCTCCATGTGCCCAGTCACATGCTCTCATTATGCAGATGAGAAATGGGGCCAAGAGAGATTTGCTTGATCATGCCTACCCTCCCGTGGCTAGTGGGTAACAAGGACACCTTATACCTAAATTATTTTTATTTTATTTTTTATTCTAAATTTGAAGCAGATTAATTTCTGTACATACCTAGAAGTGTGACAGCTAGGTGGAATTCAGTTTTTGCCTTTCAACATAATTTGTAATACTTGAACGCCAAATTTTATATGCCACAAGCATAGTAAAAATATTGGACACCCAACACGTGATAGAACATATAAATAGCATTTCTCCTCTCTGCTACCTACAATTATAAGCCAGTTTTCCTAAGTTTGCTTAGCATCTCCCATGACTAATACTTAGCAATGGGATTTAAGAGGACAAAGACTAGGACACAAAGGACTTGGGTTTCTAAAATATCAACCAATATTTGTTATGACTTCAACTGTCATACACTTTGATCAAATCTTTTATGCATTTGAGATTGAAAACCACCCCTATGTCTCTAATTTGAAATCTCTTTGCCCAAATCTGATAATGACCCTTAATATGTTCTTCGTTATGCATAAAAATACTTTTTTATTTTATGTGTATAAGTTTTGCATACACAGTGTAGATACCAGGTTCTCATGGAGACCAGAAGAGGGCACCTGATCCTCTGGAACCAGACTTAGGAATAGTTGTAAGATGCCTTGTGGGTGCTGAGAATTGAACCCAGGTCCTTTGTAAGAACAAGAAGAGCTCTTAACTAGTAAACACCTCTCCAGACCCTCCACCATGCTTTTTAATAAAGTTATCTGATGAGCTTAAAAGTCAGTTACAAGTGTAAAGCTCTTTTGTTGTGGTTTACTTTTCCAATGGAGATAACGACTGTTTTGTTCTATAGATATTGTTAAAGCGGGTAAAGAAGAACATGGAACGTGCTATGAAAGAGTTAGGTAGGTGCCCTCACTCTAAATATGCAGCTTAACTGTCGCTTATTATGACAACTTCAAAAAAGCAATGGGTTTTAGAAACAAAAATCTTAAAAGAAACCTACTTCTTTTTATGAATGTTTATTTTCATTATGTGTGTGCAAGTCTTTTGTCTGCATCTATACCTGTGTACCACATACATGCAGTTCCAAAGGAGGCCAGAAAAAGGTGTAGAATCTCCTGGAGCTGGAGTCAGACAATTGTGAGCCCCCACATGGGTCCTGGGAGCTGAACCTTGGTCTTTTTCAAGAGCAGTAAATGTTCATAACCACTGAGCCACCTCTTCATCCCCCAAACCCTAAATCTTAATAGTAAAATGGTAAACTTAAATAACCCACCTTATTGTGTTTCCTAGTGTATGTAATATTAGTGTAAAGTTATTATATCGGCATATAATAAATATACTAGTATAGCATTATTCATCACACTTGCTCTCTATATGGCACAATACAAGGTTTTTAGTGTGTGTTCAAACAATCCACATTACCACACCATGATTCCTTATATTACTTGTAGCTTTTTTTTAATTCCCTTTCTTCCAAACTAGATGTAACTTGTGCCTTCCCGACTGGCTGAAAGAATATTGCCAGAGAGATTCGGGATTTGAGGACTGAGATCCTAGCAGAGCCCTGAGGATTCCCCTGAGGAATGCAGAGGGTGCAATGTTCACCTGGCAAGAGGGTCATCTCTGAGTGTGCCAGGCTGTACTTCTGGTAGAGGAAAAATTCTGAGTAGAACAAACACCCTGAAACATACTGCTCACATGTGCAAACAGTGCTCACATGTGAAGACAGGGCTTGGCAGGAAGTGACAGGCAGCAAAAGAATACAAAGTACCTGAGAATGAAGCTTGAGAGAGCTGTAGAGAAACTAGTCACAAGGCAGAGAAGGCATCAAGACTAAAGGAAAGTCCCTATGTCCAATGTCAGTGGGTGAGGTTTACATGGCATCTAAGAATCCCGAAAAGCTAAGTAGAAAGGGGCAGATGGATCTGTCTTCCAGGTTTGCCAACAGGACATGAAGAAAATGACCCAGGATGAGCTATTAAGACTTAATCAGAAACCAAAGCTGAACATTCAGTATATAGCCAAAAGTCCTGTTGAAAACTGAACAGGAAAAGTGGATCAGGAATAGCAGACATGTGGCCCCAAGTATGCATGCAGGACCCAGAGATGGTGGACCAGTGTAACCATTAGTTTAGGGATAGGGCTTTCCATCTTTTTCCATAGGCTTAGCACAAGCGTGATTGTAACCAAGAAAATGACAGAACCCCCTGCACTACTGGTGAGGGATTGATGGTAGAAGGCCTGACAATCAGACACATGCCCCTGTCTGTGGTGGAAGTTGCAGTCATTGACCTAGAGAAGAAGCGTTAGTTTCTTCTCTCACAAAATACTTAAGGCTATCTTCTCATTTTGCCTGAAAATATTGCATTGTTCTTCAGGCTACTTAGAGTATGATCATCCAGATATCGCTGTCACTATGAAAACCAAAGAGGAGATAAATGTCATGCTCAATATGGCTAGAGAAATTGTCAAGGCTTTCAGGTCCAAAGGGATTATACATAAAATGGAAGATACTGAAATTACTAAGGTAAGATGGTGTGTTTTCAGAGTAATCATGTAGCTTTGTGTCACAAGCAACTGAAAAGGACAAGACTGGTGTTAGACCTTTTGTGCTCTGTGAAAGTGAAGCTTGTGCAGACTCAGACTCGGTGTTGGAAGGTCACGATATTAAATGCCCTCCTTGTGATGGGCACAAAAGGTTTCCAAAAATGTACACAAAGGAAAAAGGACCTAAGTGTTATGCTATAAAAATCAAACCAGAGCAAATATAACAGAGAAATGTTAGACCAAAATAAATAAATAAAACTATAAGTGTTTAGAAAAGACAAATAGAAAAAAAAATATGTCAAAATGACAGAAACAATTCTTGTGCGGAGTTGGAGGAAATGGAATGTAAATATGAAATCTCAAAGGAAAAAATTAAAGAAATTACCTTAAATTTAGATTAGGATCTCCAAACAAAAGGAAAAGATGAGCAGAATGGCAAAGGCCAACACCATCAAACCACATGCTATTTCTGGAAAATAAGGATGTTGGACCTTTACCTAAAACCATGCAGAGAAAAATAACTCAAAATGTATCCACAGTCTAGAAGTAAAACCTAAAACTACAAAACTGAAAAAGGAAAAAATAGGGCTAAAATTCCATTACCAACTAAGCTGATTTCTTGGAATTATTGCCAAAAGCACAGGCAAAGATAAACTTAAAAAAAAGAAAAAAAGAAAGAAAAGCAAAGAAACAGCATTTTAAAAATGTGCATGGAGACCCACAACTAAGCACTGAGCTGAATTTCCTGGAATCCAGTTGTAGAGAGTGAGGAGTGATGAGCAAAGGGATTAAGACTATGCTGGGGAAATCCACAGAAACATCTGACCTGGGCAAGGGGGGAGTTCATTGACCCCAGACTTGGAAACCAGCATAGGGCGGAACCAGGTCTCCTGTACATGGTTAAGAGGCCTGGGCATTCTATGGGGCCACTGGTAGTGGAACAGCATTTATCCCTAGTGTACAAATAGACATTGGGAGCCCACTGCCCATAGAGGGATACTCTCTCAGCCTAGACACATGGCATAGGGCCTAAGCCTTGGCCCAGATGATATGACATACTTTGATGATCCCCTATAGAAAGCCTCATCCTTTCTGTGGAGCAGAAGAAAGATAGGATGGGGGTTGATGGAGGGCAGGGGAGAATGGGAGGAAGAGGAAACTGGGATTGATATATAAAATAAGATTGCTTCTAATTTAAATTAAAAAAATTTAAAATGTGCATTAAATTATTGCATACTAAAAAAGGTGACCCATGGAGTAGAGGAAATATTTTTAATATATACATTTAAAATATTGATATGTAAAGAATTTTCCTAAAACTAATAAAACCTGATTTTTAAAACAGATCTGAAAAGGCATCCAAAAAAGACAACCAAATGACCCAAATAAGCACCTTGAAATGTCCCTAATATCACTGGTCTCCAGGGAAATGAAAATTAGAGAGAGAGAGAGAGAGAGAGAGAGAGAGAGAGAGAGAGAGAGAGAGAGAGAGAGAGAGAGAACAAACGGAAACGAAATCACATTTTGCATTCAGCAGGATGGCCACACCAACTCAGGAAAACAGAAATATGTTGGTGAGCAAAATGAGACCCCTGCATGCCATTGGTAGGAATGTAAACTGAGACAGCCTCTATGGAAGCAGTATCGAATTCCCACAGCACATTAACGTTGTCATTTTGACCAGCAGTATTTCTGGACATAAGCTCAATGTTTAAAAAAAAAAAAAAAGCAGAATCTTTAAGAGAGATTTCTACTGTATTCATAAAAACAGTATGCACAGTGTCTGCCACATCGAGATGACCAATGTAGTTCAGTGATAGAGTGCTTGCCTACCATAAATAAAGCCCCTGAATTCAATACTTAGTACTATAAATAAGTTAGTTACATATATTAAAAGAGAAATAGCTGTAAGTGCTCAGCATGCCTATATTGGAGGCACTTTGGAAGCAGAGGCAGGAGAATCAAGACCTCAAGATAACCTTTGGGTGGAGGTGAATTAATGGCTAAGCTGGACTACATGAGCTCCTGTCAAAAGCAGAACTAAGAAAATGAAAACTAATAAGGACATATTTGCTTGTCAGCTCATAAAAATACAAAAAAATTATTAATGCTCAATCCAGCTATGATAAGCTAAATTTAAATAATATGGGAGAAGTTGGAATCAGGGAAAGGAGGACTGAAAATTATTTCAGTCAGTACTTGTATATAAAATACTCAAAACATTGCATACATACAGAGTGTGTGTGAGTGCGGGTGGTCCCAGAGTGTTGAAGACGGCATTAGATCCCCAGAACTGGAATTACAGGCTGTCTGTTGTGAGCAACATAGGGGCTGAGAACTAAACTTGGGCCCTCTGCAGGTTCAAGATACACTTTTAATAGTTGCACCATTACTCTAGCCCCGGAAGGCAGTCTTCTAATCCAGGCATTCTGAATCGAGAACCCACACTGTTATGAACAATACTGTAAAAGGACAAAAAACAGAAAAAAAATGTTGAAAGATTTTGAAATAAAAACTCAAACCTGACTAGAGTGAAAGTTTACTCTATAGGAAAATAAAAGCAGAAGTAGTGGCGTTCAGAATTCCTTGCATCACAATGCTACATTGAATTGAACATTTTTCCACATAAATAATCACTTGATCTAGCACCAATTATGAAAAAGATCACTTCACTTCATTATACTGTAAGAGGCTCTGTCTTAGGTTTAGTGACTCTCTCTCTCTCTCTCTCTCTCTCTCTCTCTCTCTCTCTCTCTCTCTCTCGTGTGTGTGTGTGTGTGTGTGTGTGTGTGTGTGTGTGTGTGTGTGTGTACTGTAAGAGGCTCTGTCTTAGGTTTAGTGACTCTCTCTCTCTCTCTCTCTCTCTCTCTGGTGTGTGTGTGTGTGTGTGTGTGTGTGTGTGTGTAAGTTTCTGTCTCCTTTATTCTTCTTGTATTTATCATTGTACCAAGCCACATTTTATTGATTATAGACAGATGTTTAATAAATCTTTATACCTGATTGTATCTTTCCATTTCCTTCTTCAAAATTCTTTTTGCTTGATCTAGTAGTTCATATTTTTTAATAAACCTTAAAGACGGTGTGGTAATTTCTGCTAAACTGTCCAGCTGTATTTCATTAAGCTTATACATCAATTTGGGAGGAAGGATCTAGATTGAGTCTTGGTCTCAGAGGTTTTAGTCATAACCATTTGAATCCACTCTCTCTAGAAGCAAAGTTTCATTCAATTCATCTTCATTGTTTTATATGTGTGTGTATACATGGGTTTGGCTCACCTTGTTTCTTATTCTGTGCTTCTAGCTAATCATGGCCAAAAAGATTGAGGTGCTTGATCTGCAGTCCGTCATCCAGCCTGTCAACATTGAAGAATCCCCATATTATATCCCCTGGCTTAGTAATGATCCCGAGTCCATAAGATTTATTCAGGTAAAAATTTTTTACCTCCTAATTATACTTTTAATGTATTGGCAACTAATCATTAAAATAATAAGGGTTTACCTGTGATAGTCGCTAGTTAAAACTCTATTATTGTCATTGAGAGCTTGTGGAATGGATAAATCTATAGTCCTGAATTATCCCAGCCTGAAAGACCAGCTCCCAGGTCTGCACCCAGGGTTGCATAAAGAATGCCTTGTAAGAGCAGAGAGGACTTAGAAAATTTTCTTCTTTATCTGAGATCTAGACTTTTCTCTTTGAAAATAAATAAGAAAACAAACACACTTTCCTGATGGTAACCTTCTCTTTCACTTCATCTTGAATCATCGCTCTTTCTTGACAATCTTTCTACACAGTTACATCTCTTTACATACTGTTACATATCTCTCTTTACATGCATACAGCTCTCTTCTACACAGCCATACATAGTGACATCTCTTTTCACAGTGACATGAATTTTCACAGTTACAGTCTCCACACAGCTATATACCTTTACACTTCTTCTTTAGACAGCCAATCTCTCTTCTACATAGCTACATCTTCTGTATCTACCCACTCAGCTGCATCTTGTTATACTTTTTTTCTCTCTGCACATTCAGCTACATGTCCCTTTCAACACACACACACACACACACACACACACACACACACACACACACACACACACACACTCCTCTCACATTTCTGTTCTACTTCCTACAGCAAAGCCTCTAGACAAATGTGAATCACATTTTCAGGGTCACACAGCACTGCTTGAGTAAACAATAAGAAACAGAGCCATACTGCTCACACAGTTTCTCTCAAGTTAGTGAGGTTGCCCTGATCAGGCATGGTAAGTAAAGTAAGCAAGTAGCTCCTAGTGCTCAGGGTTCCCAGACAGAAAGTAATATTGGAATTCAGGACTTAAACAATAAACAGTTAGTTGTCTGAACATTGAGGTTGGGAGTACATGTAGAAAATCCATCGCTGAGAAAATTGTGTTCACTAAAGTTGCTCTGTGGCTGACTCTGAATCAGCAATAAACACCTGGGAAATTGTCCTTGTGTAGTTGTCTCCAGGGGCAACCAGTTTGCTTTAAATTTGTTCTCAAGTCTAAACTTAGGTGTCCTTGTGACTGAGAATACTACTCCTTTCCTATGTCAGTCTAATGAAAAATATCCTAGTATTATTTCTATTCATCAGAATTATACAATTTAGCAGAAATCATCTTTCTGTTCATCCACAGCTATGTGTGTGCTCAGTGAGTGCTATATATATATATATATACATATATATGTGTGTGTGTGTGTATATGTATATATATATATACATATATATGTGTGTGTGTGTGTATATGTATATGTCTACATATATATATATATATATATATATATATATCAGAACCAGTCATTTACAGTCAGTGACCTCAAGGTCTTTGCCAAGTGGGGTTCCCCATCAGAGAGTTATTAATCTGGTAGGTTGACTTGTTAAATACTAGTTGTCACCCGCTGTATATACTCAGTGGCCTCTGGTAAAGCCATTACTGCCAGCAACTCTCAGCTCTGATTGTTTTAATAGTATTCTTTTCAGTACTTGATCAGTACCAAGAGACCAATTTTGCTTCTTCCCCCTTAAGTATTCAAAATGGATTATTAAATACTTAGTTTTTGATAGTGACTGAGACATTAACATGTCATTATCCCCATTTACCACATGTCATTATCCCCATTTACCTGTAACTTTTCCCCTAGGCAAAATATTTTCATTCTCCTACTCAATTTTTATTCGTAGTTTATTTTTCTTTATACATGCATGAACATTTCATACTAAATTTATAATATTCAAGGCTCTCCACATTTCTCTGTGTGCTATTCATAATTCCTATTTTCTCTTAGAAATTTGCAGCTAACACAGTCTTTTAGATCTTAATGACTATTTACCTTAAATGTATAAAAGTTCTATTAATGTATAAAGCAAAATCCTGAATTACCTTTTTTCTTTTTAGGAAAAAGCAAGAGTTGTAACATTTGACTGTGGTAATAACATATTTGAAGAAGGTGATGAGCCAGAAGGAATCTATGTAATTCTTTCAGGCATGGTCAAGGTAAACAAGAGATGCTTATTAATGTAATTGAGAATATTCAAGTTGTTTATTTTCATGGAAAAAAAGAACTTTGCAAAATTAAGAATTAGTGACTTTCCATGCTATAACTGAAGTTAGCATGCAAATGGTAATTTCCAGGACCATACATAATGGCCAACAACCTGCCAATTTTCAAGCCACATGTTTCAATACATAAGAGGAAATTATAAAAAGAACCATCTCTGAAAATGTAAGTTTATCAGTCATGACTCATCTTGTGTTTCTATGAATGGGAGCCCTTTAAGATTTATATAGATTAGTCTACAGAGAGAAATAGAAATATCCACCTTGCTTCATATAGATTAGTCTACAGAGAGAAATAGAAATATCCACCTTGCTTCAGAATATGCTGTGTGCAAGTCACTGCTTTGGGATTTCTATTGCTGTAAAGAGACACCATGACCCCAGGCATCTCTTATAAAGAAAACATTTTAACTGAGGTGGTAGTTTACAGATTCAAAAGTTCAGTCTATTATCACCATGGTGTGAAGCACAGAGATATGCAGGTGGACATGGTTGGAGGAGTAGCTGAGAGTCCTACATCTTGCAGGTAACAGGAAGTTGAAACACTAGGCAGTATCCTGAGCATAGAAAACCTCAATGCTCACCCCACAGTGGCACACTTCCTCCAACAAGGCCACACCCAATCCAACAAAGCTACACCTCCTAATAGTGCTGCTCCCTCTGAGATTATGGAGCCAGTTACATTCAAGCTACCATGCTGCTTAACTTAGTAACTTTAAAGTAAGAGCTATTTCTAGAATGATGTGGTTACAGTATAATTGTTAAAATTGAAGCAGAAAAATGGCAAACAGTTTGGATGATATAAATCAACCAGCAAATGCGTTTTTCTCTTTGTTTTCTTGACAGCTTAAAAGGTCAAAGCCCCAGCTGGAGGCGGAAAGAGTACCCTCGGAATCAGATGTCAAAACTTCTCCGCTGCTTTACACAGAATATTTGCTCAGTGGGGAAATAATAGGAGAGCTAAACTGCTTGACTAAAGAACGGATGCAATACTCTGCCACCTGCAAAACTGTCGTGGAGGTTGGGAACCACTACTTCTGTCTCGCTGTTGTAGCTCTTTCCATCCTTGGTACCAAACTTAGGATGCTTTTAGTGCTTAGGGGACAGTGGTAAAGAGTAAATGTATACACACTTTACATAATGTCCTAGCAACATGGTTCCAAAAGCAAAGCCTACCACAATGAAAGAGGAAATTAATCAGGAAGTCTGGGCCAGATGAGCTGTTTTATAGTAAAATTGGGTAGGATGTTAACCACTGATAGCAAATTCTGACTGGCTAGACATTCACTAAGATGTAGAGTTTATGACTAGGCAAATTCTTATTTGAAAGAAGACTTTAGCTGTGTGATGCTTTATTTGTGAGTTCATCACAAAAAAAGGTGTTTTTTATTCAATAAAAGGACAAGAAAAAGGAAAGAATGTGCCATAAATTATAAAGAAATGAAGGGGAGAAAGCACCAGAATGTGTTGATAAGAAAGCTGATCAGAGACATGACATGACTAAGGACAAAATCCTCAGTGTGCCAGAGTTTCTGCTGGCCACGGAAAGAACAATGGCTTCCAACTATGAAAGCACAGGGCAGAAACAAAGCCAGGCGATCTTCAAACCTGTTGGCCAACTCATCTTCTAGAAACAGTTTTTCCAGGAAACACAAAGAGACAAACAAGCCAGTGACGCCCAGAGGAAATTATTTGCTGTATCTAGATGTGGGAGATTCTGAAAGACAAGTGGCCTGGCTTTTCTAGCAACTCAGTAGCATTAAGTGGAAGTGGGGAGAAGGCATATTAGTAAAAAATAGACACAAGAGATGTAACACCTGTGTGCAGTTGCTCTGATTTAAATAAACCAAGTATAAAGGAATGTATTAGAGACGATTTGAAAAACTTTAATATGATCAAAATATTGAACACTTTTTATACGGAATTCTACGTGAAGAGACAATTTTTTAAAAAGTTTGAGTGGCTTTAGGAGCCTTAAAATACCATTTGAAAATTAAAGACGTTTAACTAATAGGAAAAGCATTTAGCATATATTTTAGGGATAGGGAAGGTAAGACTGGGAAGGATATGGGAAAAGAAGAAACAGAATTTTAGTATGGGTATATGTTTCTTGGGGGGGAAAAAAGGATACTTTTATAAGCAAAAAAGAGGCTGTAAGTGCAAGGTATGAGGATGGGTAGAGTTTGTTATCTTATCTCTGGGTTGATGCACAAGGGCCAATATTTTTCTTTACAGTTTAGCTTTTGTATAGGTAGAGCACACGGAATAAGCATAGTGTTGGTTGGGTATTCCAACCAAGTTGTATAAGGCTGGGCATTTGAAAGAGTTATAGAATGTTTAGCTATTAGTCACAGAATATTTAAATGTGACCTATCCAATGCTTAAGTATGTGTGAACTCATAGCTATGTATTCACATAAACATAAATTATTGCCATCATTGAGAGGCCAGTGATTCAGGAATGGATTTTATATGCTACTTAATTTCTTACCACCATTTAGATCAATTTATATGGGCTTTTTGGTTTGTTTGTTTGTTTGTCTGTTTTAGTAGGATAATCACATCTTTAAGTGATGGCATAGTAAAATACATACATGTGACATTCTAGGTAACTAGGATTTGGATTAAAAAAAAACTAACAGGCAATTATGAAACCACTGTATACATGGCACACCCACCACAACCAAGCATAAAACCTCACAAAAATACACAGGTAAATGTTTTCCATCATATTAAACCGGAAGTACCAAGGTAAGTCTGAAAGTCCTGGGAAGAGAAGTTAAGTTTTAACTAACTAGAATTGCTTGGGAAGAGTCTTGATGAGAAATGATCTAGATGAGACTGATATGTGAGCGTGTCTGTGGGGGACTGTATGGATTTTTTAATCAATGGAGAAGACCTGGCCCATTGTCAGAGGCCCAGTTCCCTAGGCCATAAACATTAAAAGGGAAAACAGAGCTAGCTGAGAACAAGCAAGCAAAGATGCCTTCATTCTCTCTGCTCGTGGCCATGGATGTGAGGTTACCAGCTGCTTGAATTCCTGCCTCAATCACCCAGAATGATGAACTATAACTTAGAATGGGAATCCAAATGAATCCTTACTCCAGACACTTTTTGCCAGAGTATTTTATCACAGCAACACAAAAGAAACTAGGACGACCTTACATACACTATGTGAGTGCTGAGATGAGCCCTGGCTTCTCTATATGTCCATGCTGAGAGTGAACACCCACAGGATCCACAGTAGAGAGAGTTTCAAAGTTAACTTACCTTTAACTCGCTCTGTTTTAGAGCATACCTAAGGCTTTCAACTAATTAGCCCAATTATAGAAGTCAGTCTGCAATGACTCTCAATGAGCAGATAATAAACAAGTCCCTAAAACAAATACCAGCAATTTTCAGAGGAATGGAGAGGAATCTGTAGTAATCTGTAAAAAAAAAAAAAAAAAGGAATCAGAATGCTGTGGAGAGATACTGTTTATTGCTGTGTTTTCTACATGTCAAGAAATGAAAACAGTCCAAGTGCCCAGCAATTATTAAATGGTTTAGGAAAACATGTGCACTATGAAATGCTACTCAGACTCTGAAAAGAACGATAGGCTAGAGAGATAGCCAATGGTACAACCTTGGTACTAAGACTGATGACCCAGGTTCCATCCTGGAACCCATTTGACGGAAGGAATGACTTCTACTGGTTTCCGCAAGTGTGCCATGACATGTCTATAAATCAATTTATGGAATAAATGATGTTATTAAGATAATAAAGCATTTTAATAAGTGAGATTCCATTTTTTGTAGCAGCATGAATGATTTTTTTTTTTTTTTGGTAAAACACCAAATCTACATTTACAAACATGAATGATCTTAAAGAAAATTATGTAAATGTTACAATGTTATAAACCAGGAACAGAAAGAAAAGCAGTGCATGTTTCTTACCTCAATGCAGAGTGTAAAACAGCAGGCTTGTTTCAGAGGGGTGGTTACCAGAAGTGTACGGAAGGGAGAGAGAAGGTGGCAGTCAAGGACATACTTTGGTTTACTAGAATGGTATATTTTAGTGTTCTATATATAACACTGCATGTTGAACACAGTAATAACAATGTATACATCAAAATGGTTAAAAGAATAGATTTGTAATGTCCTTGACACAAAAACATTGTAAACTGATAAAATGAAGATATGTTAATTAACTTTAAGTGTGTCTCATTATCATACATAGCTATTATTTGCCAATGAAGAAAATAAAATTAGGTATGTAAGATGGTGACTGGTATTTAGCTTTGTTAAGGCAGGTTGTTCCTACCCGCCGGCTCCAGCGGGTCCTACCGCCATGGTCCCGACAGCACGTGAGCCCTAAATAAAACTCAGAGACTCTGTATTTGATACAATCCTGTTGGCCAGTTACCATTATTGTTTATGGGCCAGCTCTGCCTTAATTATTAACCCATTTCTACTTATCTAAGTATTTCCACATGGTCATCTTATCGGGGAGCCGTGGCAGGCGTCTTCCTTCCTCCCCGGGCTACATCTCGACTCTTCCCTACTACTTCCTCTTTCCTCCTTCTAGTCTCCTAGCCCCGCCTACCTAGTTTTCTATTGGCCACAGAGCTTTATTAACCAGTATGAGAAACATATATACAGAATAACATCTCCCATCATAGCTTGATATAATTTCTCGATGCACAAACATCCAACTACACTGAGAAAGACATACAGAAAAAAAAAAAAAAAAAAAACCACCTAAAGAGTTCTTGTTGATTCATGAGGCCTTCTAGAATTGTGGCTATTCCAAGATAACAAGCATGAGCTAATAAATGCATTTGAAGAGATTTCTAGACTGTAACATACATCTTAATTCTTAGCTTCACTGTATAGAGACACAGATATTTCTTTATCCATAGGTATGCACAAATTTCTTACTTTCTATCTTCCTTTTCTCAGACGTATTTCATTCCCATTAGCCACTTGTATGAAGGCTTTGAAAAAACATGTCCTAACTTGAAACATAATATGTGGCAAAAAATTGGGCTTGCCATTACTGCCCAAAAGATCCGGGAACACTTATCTTTTGAGGTAAGACTGTCTTTCTAAATTCTTCCTACCCACCCCCATCCCCAAGCAAACCTGCCCAGAGATGGTGGCAGAAACTTACTGTGGGCAAATAACAGACATGAAGTTGTATTTCTCCTTAAGGACTGGAACTACAAGATGCAGTTGAAACTCTGCAATGTCTTCATCAGGGACATACCCAAGACCACAAAAACTGACATCTATGATGAGACTGTAACCCATGTTGTCCTAATCCATGGATCTGCGGAAGACTGCCAGTTGCGAAAAATTTATAAGGCACCTTTCCTAATTCCTGTGACATGCCACCAGGTACAGAAATAGGTCTTTCTCCTAAGAATGAATTCATATAAGAAAAATTGTCATAGCAATCAGGCTCCCCACCTTCCCATCTCCTTCTTTCCATCCTCCATCACACAATGCCATACTCATCTACACCCATGTGCACTTACATACAGTGTTCCGTGACTGCTTTTGCACTCAGTGGCCTAGACAAAAGCTTCTTCCATTCACTGCCAATGCCAAATAAAACAAGCCAAGGTATAGAATTTTGGCCACAGTTATACTCTAGTGCAGTGGTACACAGGAAAAGGGGACACACTAGTTTCATTCATACATTTCAGAAAAACTGTATTACTGTATTAACAGTATTCTGGAAGTTCTGACAAACCCCACTAAACAGAGTGTCGGTGTCTTCCTCTGGCTCAGAAAATAAATATAAAAATGAGTACTTTCAGTTTCAACTGTTACGAGGTCAAAAGGAGAACCCAAGGCATATGCAACGTCAAAGAGAAGCTTTGTGAGTTTGTGGGTGTGCATTTGTGTAGACAGAGAGTACAAGTATAGCACACACTATAAGGAATAGGAGACAGACGAAATAAAGCTACAGAAAGTGAATTAGGAAGAGTAACGAAGAAATCAACTTCATCAGCCACAGACATTCAAATTCATTCTTAACCAGCCACTATGTGACAGAACTAGTGCTAGAATAAGGAAGAAAACAAGACAATGAAACTGCCCACAAGACGTCAACCACAGGTACATGTGTAGAGTCATAGTTAACTGCTGGGATGGTTGTACTTCTAGGATAGATTTGGCACAGAGGGATAAAAAGCAAGCTGCCAGCCATTTTTGCTGCATTTTAGTCATCAGGGAAGGGTGGGAACCACTGTTAGTTGCAGGGGGTGGGGGGCGAATCACACAACAACTCATTGAAACTATGTCATAAGCTTTCTTGATTGGCAAGAATTGAAAACCACCTACAAAGATCTGCTAGCCTGTATCCTCAGGCTATTATTGAAGGTCGGGTCAGATGAACTTGTCACCCTAGGGAGTACATTGCTACCTGGAATTCCTTAACAAGAACAATCATCCTTGCCATATTATCCTTGACATTATTATCATTAATTTTGAGAAAGTGTGTTTTATTTGGACGAGTTGCTTCCAAATGGAAAGGTAATGAACTCAAAAATCCTCCCAGCTTGATGATTAGTCGAGCATTGTGGTGTTAGCACCTTATGATTGTATTTTTTTTTTTCCTCCTTTGATTCGCTAACTCCTGCTTTCTGTCCGTTCACTGTGATCTTGATACAGCTTGTTCCTTTCACCTACTGAGTCAATTCCTTCTTGTCAAAATACAGCCTGTGGATATTTCTGCCACCTAGGTGGAAATCATGGATCTTTATGTAGCAAATCCCTTAGGAATGACAGCTCTGACATAGATGTTTGCACAGTTCTGTGCCATAAGAATCAGAGGCTTATAGCACCAAGTATTCAAAGCTGGGAGCTTCCTGTGGTGAAATCTGCAAATCAGGACTCTTAGCTCCATAATCCTTGGTCTGCTAGCAACCAGTCTCCTAGCAACCATGGCCTGCCTTCTTCTGTAGTTTCAGTTTCTGCATTTGGCTCTTTACAGCATTTTCAATGTCAGTTGTATAATTTCTACCTTGGTTATTTTCTGCAACACTCCAGTGGCCTCTTAAGTGCTGCCCCTGCTCCCAGGGTTCGGTCTAGTTTTTTTCTCAGCTATCTCTGCAGCAGTATCTGCAATAGGAGTAGGAGGGAGTGTTTGGACTCAGTGTTTAATGTTAAAGGAGAATATACAGGATAGAAGCCTTCCAAAATGACTTTAAGAGATTGAAAGATGGCTTGTTTATATTGCTAGAAGGGGGACCGGGTACCTTGTAGAATACTAATCACAGTCCTGTGTGTGCATGGCTTCCAGTTCCATCAGTCATAGCCCTTTCACATGCACCAATCACTCTCTTTTATGACCAATCACAGTTGTGGCCAGAGGCACTGGGAAGGGCTCCCTCTCCTGTCCTCTGTGAAAATAGCTGCAGAACAAGCATAGTCACCTCCAGTTGAGAAAGGCCTGGTGTGGGATGTTACGAAGCTGATACAAGTTGTCTGTAGAGGTAGTTGATCAGACCAAGGCCTCATTAGGCAGGAGCCTAAGCTTGAACAGCAGCTGTAGTTGCAGTGGTCCATGCAGCCAGGATGGAGCTTTCTCTGAGTGCTCACAGGAGTTACTAGAGCAGAATCTGTGGGTCTGACAGCTCTGAACTCGAGACTACAGGACATAAGGTAGAGTCTGTCAGCTATCAGTCAAAATGCCAACTGGTCCTACCCACTACTAACATCTCAAAACTGGAAAAGATAATAAGTGATGCTTACAGTAAACACTTACTGTGGGACGATGATCTTCAACAGCACTTACCAGGTTTAATCCATAACCTTAAGAATGACTTTGGGTAGTACTTCATCCTAAAGATATGTTATGAATAGTGACCCACCTAACATTAATCACATAAAAGGCAAAACTTGGCAATTTCTGATGTTTAGGGGGAAAAAATGCCTCAAGTGCTTTGTTAGAATAAGCAGCAGAATATTTAGTGTGGTTTGGTCTTCATCTGTTAAAAGAAAGCATACTGTTAAGGCTGTTATTATGAAATCTGTCTAAAACAATGTGTCCGAATGCATCAAGGAAGAGTGTGTATGCGGAACAAGGCTTGGTAACTAATGTTGGTCGTCCCAGCAGTCAGGAAGCTGATGACCTAGAATACCAGCTTGCAAGAGCAACAGGTAACTATGTAACATGTGTTCAGAAAGTAATGCATATTCGATCAACTTTCAGATACAAGGCATCGAAAAGTTCACAAAAGTAATGATTATTCAAACTTCAGTTGCTGTAAGAAAATTCAGATGGAATGTAAGAAAGTATATACCACCTCGGAGAATTTCAATGAAACCACATTTTAAAGGTGATGTCATGGACACAATTATAAGAACCTACTTACTTTTCATAAAATAGTGATGCCTGTGTTTGGCAACAGGTATATGTATTCTACCTAAAGTATTGAGGGCTTCTTTTTTTTCTCCCATATTTGATATGTTAAATCTCCTATCACTATGGCGAAAACCTGAAACTTCGTTTTGGCTTATGGTCTCAGAAACTTCGGTCTGTTCTTTACCTTCTCTGTTGCCATAGGTTTGTATGGGGGAGAGCAGAAGGGTGGGAGCCTATATCATTGTGGATCCAAGAGCCTGAGGCAAAGTAGACATTTCTTTTACTTTATGGCATCTAGGAAGCAAAACATTGCCCAAAACATCCAGGGCAATATAGTCCACACACCAAGGCCCACCGTGGTACCCCACACCCCCAGGCAAGGGAAAGAAACAGGAAATAGATACTAGCAATGGTCAGTATCCTTAAGTACCTGCAACTTCACATCTTTCCTGCAACCCCCTTTTCCCCTCCCTCCACATTCCTACTTCTTTGCTCTCCTTGCCTAGTAGTTTAAAGCACTCAACCAAAATGTAAATTAGCATATATGTGAGACAGAGAAGCCAAAATCGTGTAAAAGGCTCTGCTCTGTTATATTCTGGGCTTCCACTCTGAGACAATACTTGAAGAAGCCCATATCTGCTCCAACCGACTACTCCTGGTGAAAGTAGCCTGCTTCTTGAATTGGATGCTTGTAACCCTGCAGACTTAATAATCTCTGGAAATGCTTTTATAGACACACCATGAGTGTGTGCTTTATTATCCATTCCCCAGGTGTTCTCTATCCAATCAAGTCACCTTTCAGTGGAAATCAAAATCAACCATCCTAATATATAATATCAGAGTTACACTTAGAAATATCTGTGTTTTGTATATAAGTTTAAGTCTGAATAATTATAAAAATAATATGAAGAAATGATTGATAGAATGGTTAGCCCTTTCCCCAAAAGAAAGTGTTAGATATACAATGACGGCAAAAACGTGATTTACATTCTCAGTATCAGATATTGAATCATTGGATGTAGAAAGTCTATTCTTTAAACAGACTTCACTGATAAAAACAATACCACAGCGAATAGCATTGCTGAGGAGTTACAATTGTCATCAACTGAATGAGGTAGGAGATTTGTAAGTCATGGCCAATATGAGCTATGGAACAAAAGTGTTCACAACAAGAAATACCATAACAATTCATCAACAAGAATTTCCAAATTTGTTTAGGATATATTTTAATAAATTAATAACTACATGAATAAATACCACATCATTTGGCCAAAGGATAAACTATATGCTGAGTTCAGAAATTTATAAAATAATTGATGAATTCTGACAATTGGCAACAATATTATCAATCAAGAAATTATGATAATAGAAAAAAGAATTCATGGACCAGGTTAAAAAAGAGAAACTGTCAAAGGACAACTCACAAAAGAAATCTAGATTGAGCATGAAATATTAAGCTGGCATGGCGGCATGTGGCTGTAATCTCAGGGCCCAGAGACCTGTGGCGGGGGGGGAGGGGGGTGATGAGAGGAAAGAGAGGGAAAAGGGAAGAATGTTCAATATTGCTAACATTTAAAGAAAAAAATAGGTCCACTTCATTAGTGAGTGTTTTCAGTATTTTTCTCATTGTTGCGCCCTAATACTTAACAAGAAGCACCTTAGAGGAACAGTTTGTTGACTCACAGTTTGGGTATAGTTTAGTCATGGCAGTGGGAGCACAAGTGAGGTATCTGGCCATGGTGGTGCATTCGTAGTTAGGAAGCCGAGAGAGATGAATGCAGTGTCTACCTTGAACAGTTAAACCATTCAGGAAACTCCTTTAAGTACACACTCAGAAGTATCTCTTAGGTGATTCTATATCGAGTCTATTCACAATGAATATTAGCCACCATAGGGAGATATTTTTTTAAATGTATGACTCTTTACCAAAAAACAAAAACTATCAATACTTGTATAAATTAGTTAAATTATGGAGATTCTCAAAATAATAAGCTTTATAGCCACTGATTAAATAATGCAATTTCTAGAAATTTATTGCAAAGATAAGTGGAGAATAAAATGATAATTGGGCATCACTACAAAGATAGAAAATTAGAGTAAAACTGTATAGTAAATTACCATTTAATTGACAATTTAATGGCTAGGTCGAAAAGTACATAGTCATTAAAATAATAAATTTACATGTTACAATGTGAAAAAGACATGTGGTATATGTCAAATAAAACTACCAATACTTTGTTGTTATCTTTTTTATTTTATAATGATGTACACTCAAAAAACTTTAAAACACACACACACACACACACATACACACATTCCACACACACACACACACACACACACACACACACACACACACACACACGTGTGTGTGTTTGCCCAAAGCAGGCAGAGTTGTAAGATCTCACTGGAGCTGGAATTGTAGTCCATTGTGAACCAGTATGAATGCTGGGGACCAATGCCGGTTCTCTGGGAGAACAACACATGCTCTTGATTGATAAACCATTTCTGTCATAATTTAAGAAAAGTGGCATGAGAGAAAGACACCATGCAAGAGGGTTCAAGCAGAGGGGTTTTTGTTTTTTAGAGAAAGGGACCATAAAAGGGGGGAAATGGAGGAGAGAGACTAGCCTCAGGGGCCAGGAGCAGCAGCAGACAGGAAAGAGGGGTGGAGAAAGGGGGGAGAGAGAGATAGAGAGAGAGAAGGAAAGAAAAAGAAGGCTAGGAGGTGGGAACGTAGAGAACAGAGTGAATGTGCACAGGTGGTGCACTCAGTGGCTGCAGCTGAGGGTGTATCCTGTCAGAATTCCAAGGACAGGCTAGTACAGATGCCTGAATGCTAAGAATCTTTCCAACCTCCCAAATCTTTGCACCACTGTGAACATAAAATCCTGTCGTCTCATGGGTTCCTACTGACCATGAGTTCAAATGCTGAGGATTATGACCCTGGGGCTGTTACCATCTGCTCTCTCTGCAACTGCCAACTCTTCTCCTTCATCTCAAAACTCTAGACATACCAAATGACCAATGATTCCCCTGAAACAAACGACCTAGTGATCTCTAACTCTTAGGCATTTTCACATACTGTTCCTTCTGCCTGGGGCCCTCAAAGTAAGATAAGGCTTACTGTACCTTATCTTTTCAACCTCTCTCTCTCTCTCTCTCTCTCTCTCTCTCTCTCTCTCTCTCTCTCTCTCTCTCTCTCTCTCTCTCTCTCTCTCTCTCTCTCTCCCCCTCTCTCTCTCTCTCTCTCTCCCCCCTCTCTCTCTCTCTCTCTCTCTCTCTCTCTCTCTCTCTCTCTCTCTCTCTCTCTCTCTCTCTCTCTCTCTCTCTCTCTCTCTCTCTCACACACACACACACCTATGAGTGATCATTTCAAATCCACCACATCCTATGCTCCTGAGACCAGTAAATATATGGTGTCCTGTTTTCACCACTGCCCTTGTTTCTATGTTCATGTTTGTTTTCCTGCACTTTCTGCTAACTAAGAACTCAGAAAGCATGGCTGAGTTTTGCTTTCATGTGGGTCCTTGTTGCTTACATGGGAACCCTCAATACAAATTAATACAGATGTTTCATTATATAATATAGAAGCGATATTAAAATAATGGATTTTTATCCCAGCTTTTCAATTGTCCTGTGTTATGGAATTTCCTGCCTTGTTCTGTAACCGCCTTGCCCTAAATGAACACACAGATGCCATATTAGTTATGAAACTGTTGGTCATTGGCTAGGGCTTCTTATTGGCTAGCTCTGCCTTAATTATTAACCCATTACTATTAATCTATATTTCCACATGATCTTATCTTACCAGAGAGTGCCTAGATACATCCTCTCTTCCCGGACTTCTTCCAAAGGAGGATGACTCCTCTGCCTACACTTCCTAGAATTCTCCTCCTCTGGTAGCCCCACCTGTCCTTCCTGTCTGGCCACTAGTTACAGTGTTTTATCATCATCCAATAAGAGAAACATATACACAGAAGGACTACCCCCATCAGTCCTGTGCATTTGTTACAGATCTTTACAATTAAAACCTGTTAGACATGCTTTTTTAAAGTGGTCTTTCATCCTACTGGTGTGGCAGATCCCAGATCCCAGGTGTCTTTAATTTAAATGTGACCTAGTTTGAAAGTTGGCCTAGCTCTAGTGATGAAGTACCTCTGTCTTCCTTCATAGAAGATTCACTTGAAACACTAGATGAAAGCTCTGAAGATGAGAAGAATGCTAAGGAAAAGGTAAAGTAAGAGCAGTTTTTTCGTGTTTTATTAAGATAAAAGAGAGTCTACAATTTATGGAAACTACCAATGCATTTCTCTTATCCTGGAAGATTTTCCTATTAGTCGTTCTATAGATTTGGGTATGAAATGTTTCTCTTTGCCCAGTGTATAATAGGTATTGTTAACATAGTTTCATATAAATGTTACATAAATGGCTAATAAATTCAAGAGATGGCAAAAGGCTTGTCTTGAATCATATTAGCATGCAAGCATCAGCAAGGATGACCTTGACTACAGTCTGGCTTTGTTTAGTGCCTACTCCCTTGTTCATTCTTACACTATCATTTCCAGAATACGGTTTTCCTTGACAAGGCCAGATGGCCCCTCAAATCTCCATCACAACATCAAGATATCCCTTGTCTGGTCCTATAAGATGGAGTGTACAGTGACCATTGCAAGAGTCCCAGTCCTGACTCCTCTACATCAGATCTCACACTAGCCCTCCTCTGTCCAGCAAACGCTGTGTTCTAGTTTTTATTTATTCATCTATTTATTTTATTTATCTGTGATAGATTACCCAGACATAAAGCAACTTGGGGAAAAAAATTTATATTATAATCCAATTTTGAGGGGAAGCGAAGGCAGGAACTTCACATCATACCCACACTTAAGAGCCAGAAGGAATAAATACATTTGCACTCACTTGCCAGGACCCAGCTCTATTTCTCCATTCTTGAATGGCTTAGGGCCCCTTGCCAAAGGAATGGAACCACCCATACTATGCTAAGCCCTTCTCACCAAGTAACGTAATTAAGCCATGCCATAGGCATGCCCAAAAGACACCCGATGTAGACAATCCCACATTGAGACTCTTCTCAGATTATTCTAGGTTGTGTCAAGTTGACACAGCTAGCAATTATACCTTGTAAAAAGATTTGAAATGTGGCTTCTGTTCCCATATCAATTTTTAGGCCGAAGAAAGTGATGAACCCTCGAAGACAGAGTTAACGTCCCAGAAACAACCCGAAAACAAAGGTCAGCAAGCTGCATAAGCTTCTCAACAAGCCGCGAAAACATGTATTTCTGCCAACAGAGACAAGCCAAAGTTCATGTGCCCTCTGTGTGATGGTGTGAATTAAAGAACCTCCCACTAGCTGATCCACTCTCCAAATGCTGGTGCTTCTCATTCAGACTGGGGTGTGGGGCAGATAACTCTAAGACTCTCCAGCCTCCTGGTTTCCTCTCTCTATTTGATCACTTACCATCAAAATGCCACTTTGCCGACTCTCAGTTATCACTTTGCTTTTCATGCAGGTGGTCACAGGACACCCACAGCAAAGAGCAGAGAGGGAGGTCACTCACCCTTGCTTGCTGCTTTGTTCATTCTTTGTTCAGGGCCCAGCCCTTGAAGTGGTGCCATACAGATTTCAGGCCACAACTTCCCAACTCAATAATCAACCAAGAGTGTCTCTAACACATATGTCCATCACCCCCGGTTTCCAATAGTCAGCTCCTCAGTGGAGATCCATATATCAGGTAATTCTAGATGTTGTCACAGGGACATCTAAAAATAAGCTTTGTGCAGCTTGGTGTTCTTGTGGGTCTCCTAACAGTGGGAGCCAGGACTGTCTCTGACTCTTTTGCCTGCTTTTCCCTCCTACTGGGTTGCCTTGCCCAGCCTTGGTATGAGAGTGTGGGGCTAGTTTTATTGTTCTGTGTTATGCCGTGCTTGGTTGATGTCCCTGGAAGGCCTGCTCTTTTGTGAAAGGAAACAGCGGAGAAGTGAATCTGGGGGAGAGGAGAGCTGGGAAGGGGAACTGGGAGGAGATGAGGGAGGGGAAACTGCTGTTAGGATGCAACACAAGAGTGAATAATAAATTTTTAAAAAACAATTTGGGTGCATGATATGTTTCACTATATCAGTCAGTAACTTAATCACTGTAATATCCATTCTAGGTAGAAGTATTTATTCACCGTTTATGAGAGACCAAAGTAAAACAGCATTTTTGAGTAATTTGCAGAAAAACCTCACAGTTTCTAGGAGACAGAATGGAAACTTGAAAATAAGCTGTTACCCTGTGCATTCCACCAGTATTGACAACCCTAAATGAATATCTGAAGAATTAATAAAAACTTAAATGCCAATCTTCAGGATCAAGTGTTGGGAATTCTAAACGTCATGCCAACAACTCACGATGGGGACAGAGGAGCCAAGTGTAGATGTCCCTGTCACAGATGGTCTTTGAGCACAAGACAATGGGGTCTGAACTTCTTAGGAACCTCAGCCAGCCTTTTTTCAGTGTTGGTGACTAGGCAGTGGCTGCAGTATTGTTTCAGAGGTCCTGTCCCTGCCATCTTAGCTGTGAAGAGAGTAAAAAAGCTGACCTAGAGAGTAAAACACGTATTTGCATGAGTATACACCACACACAGAGATATGCTAACACACATGCACCCACCCCTTCACACACACACAAACACACACGTGCGCGCATGTGCTTGCTCCTACACATATGGTAGAATATTATTTTAAGGTGTGTGACTTCTGCTTATGCTGCTTTTGTTTAACTCTGTGAAGCTGTGTTACTGTACCTGTCTAAAACACTTGGCGATCCTAATAACTGAATGGCCAATATTGAGGCAGGAGGGGGCAGAGAGTAAAAACAGGAGAAATGAGGAGCAAGGATAACAAGAGAATGAGGAGAGGAAGACATCAGGGACCAGCCACCCAGCCATCTAGTTACATGATAATCTGCTGTGTAAGAGTAAAATTTACAGAAGTTGAACAGAAAAACCCCAGAGGGAAAAAGTAGATGGGACAATTAAAGTTTTAAAAAGCTGGCTAGCAACAAAACAAGCTAAGGCCAAGCATCCATAACTAAGAATAAGATTCTGTGTGTGATTTACTTGGGAGCTTGGTAGTGGACCCCCAACAAGACAAAAAGCTCAAAAACATAACACAAGATACACATGCACCATTATTGTTGATGTAACTGACAAGAGAACGTAGTTGCCTTCTTTTGACAGAACTGGAAATGCACTATAGCAGGCGTTTGGCATCAAGCTTGGTGCATGGCTGGGAATAGAGGAGCAAACAAGATTTCTAAGGGTTAATCCATGCCCAAAATGTGTCAGGAAGGAGAACTGCCCAAAGACTACCTAAGTTCTGCTTCCAGCCTCATCAACCAGATAGGCAGCCTCCGTAGAATGAAAGAGGAGAAGGCGGCTAGAGAGTGCAAAGACGAGGAATGGAGAGTTCCGCTTCAATCTGAGACCATCGCCATGACAGTGAAGGAGTGCTCTCATGAGGATATCACCTGTATCATAGAAAAGAAGCTAGCCTCCATTTGCAGAGGAAGTAATGGAACTTGTAGACTTGGAATAAATTTCTCTGTTTCACAGTTTCACTGTGTAATGTACCATCCAGTTGTGAGCTCCTTTAATCACACGTTATTTGCTGTGTTGCTTAGATTGTCTGGGTTCTGTTTCAAAAATCTAGGCTACTGAAGAGAAGTAGGCAGCCGTGGTTTCAGGGACTGTCAGTGTCAGGCTGGAAGCATGGACTAGACAGTAAAGACCTCCATACATAAGATACTGATGAAAGAAGTGATCTTGTCGCCAGAGTCTTGATCTCTGTCACACCCGGAGCTCTACGACCATTTGGAAAGAATGTGTGGGGTCATCGGCCTGAGAAGGGCACTACTCGCCTACAAAATGTAGGAGATGGTAAGATAACCACAGAATTCTCACATGAAAAAAAATGCTAATTTGTGACTCTCAGAAAGCCTTGTAACCAATGGTTGGTTATTTGGATCCTGTTACCTTATAACATAAAAGTATAGTGAAATAGTATTTAAATTGATTGTTTACTCTCACCCACACAACAGCAAACAATAAGTAGATAAGTGCAAAGATCTCAGCTCCTAAATTTTCTAATTTCACCTTCATTTCTGAATAAATATCCAGGTTTTTGCTTACAGTTCAGTTCACACAATTCCTCATAGGTCTTAAGTACTGAAATAAACGTTAACGAGGATATGGAAAGAATGGCACCAGGATTTCATTTCGAATTGCAACACCTTCTTCTTCGAACTGGGAGAAATTTATTTAGCACAAAGTCTGTGTACTCTGTGCTAAATAAACATAAGTGTGTACTATGTACACACTAACCAGTGTACATAGTAAATGCCCCGCCCCATCTCTGCAAAATGAACATTTTCCTGCCCAGTATCTGACATCTCCACAGCTCAATATCTCCATCTAGTGGTCGAAGCAAAACTCACGTTTGAAAGCTAGGACTCGAGACCCGAAACTGATTTGCAACCCATCTCTAGTGCACCCAACTCCAGCCAATGCTGACATCCAGGAAGGATTAGGGTGTGTGGCCTGGTTGGAGTAAGTCTGACCTTGTTGCAAGTGCATCGAGGTGGGGGTGAGGGGGTGAGCTTTCAAAATCCCATGAGAGGCAAAGTCCTTGTTTACCGTTCAGGCCTCCCAGGATGATGAATCCTCTGTGGACGTAAGCAAGTCCACAATTATATGCTTTCTTCTATAAGAGTTGCTTAATAGCCAGAACCTGAAAACAACCTAAATGCCCCTCAACCAAAGAACGAGTAAATAAAGTGTGGTACATTTACACAATGGTCTATTACCCAGCTATTAAAAAAAAAAAAAAAAAAAAACAAAAAACATAAAATTTGTAAGCAAATGGATGGAACTAGAAAAAAACATCCTGAGTGAGGTAACCCAGACCCTGAAAGACAAACACAGTATGCACTCACTCATAAGTGAATACTACATGTAAAGCAAAGGATAACCAGGCTACAACCCACAGCTCCAGAGAAGCTAGGTAACAAGGAGGACCTTGAGAGGGACGCATGAGTCACCGTGGGAAGGGGAATTGGGTGAGATCCCTTGGTTAAACTGGGGGTGAAGGGAGCCGCAAAGGGGAGAACATGAGGGAATAAAATGGTCGTGTGGGAGGAGGGACAGTGGGGGAGCAATGAGAGATATCTTGAGAGAGCCACTATGGAGTCATGCAGAAATCTGGTGCTAGGGAAATTTCCCAGGAATTCACAAGGATCACCCCAGCTAAGACTCCCAGCAATCGTGGAGAGGATTCATGAACTGGCCTTCCCCTGTAATCAGATTGGTAAATACCCCAACTGTCATCATAGATCCTTCATCCAGTAATCGATGAAACCAAATGCAGAGATCCACAACGAAGCAGCAGGCCAAGCTCCAGGAATCCAGTTAAAGAGAGGGAGGAGGGAATACATGAGCAAGGGAGGTCAAGATCATGATGGAGAAATCTACAGAGACAGCTGAACCAATCTTGTGGGAGCTCATGAACTCCAGACCGACAGCTGTGGAGCCTCCAAAGGACCAAACTAGACCCTCTCTGTATGTGGGAGACAGCTGTGAAGCTTGAACTATCTGATCCCTCAGTTGGGCAGTAGGACCAGGATCTATTTATTCCTTGTGCAGGAGCGAGCTTGTTGGAGCCCATCCATATAATGGGATGCCTTGCTCAGTATTAATGCAGGGGGAAGGGGCTTGGTCCTGCCCCGAGTTAATATGCCAGGCTTTGTTGACTCCCATGGGAGCCCTTACCCTTTGGGAGGAGTAAATGGGGAGTGGTCTGGGAGGTAGTGGGGGGTGCAGAAGGAGGGGCAGAAGGGAGAACTTTGATTGAAATGTAAAATAAAATGTCAAAACATAAATAATTTTTTAAAGAGTTGCTTTCTTTGTGGTGTCTTTTACAGCAACAGAACAGTGACTAAGACAGTCCCCATCCCGCTGTTTGCTTTAGATATGACTTCCATGTTACTCAAGGCTAAATAATGTATTTTTCCCTCTGCTTTGCTCACTGTTGATCCCAAGGTGCTAAGCACACAGTCAGTTCTCAACATATGCTTGTTAAAGGGATGAATGAATGAATAACTAAATGAAATAGCCATCATACACAAGATTAATGAAAACCAAAAACAAAGGGAAAATATGATTGCAGCCCTGGAATTCATTTTAAGCTTTTTTTCTATTTCAATATATTCCTATACAGTTAATCCACCCTTGGTACCATTCTGTAAATAGGGAGAAAGGCATAGACAAGCAACCACTACAGTCAAGACAGAACAAAATCCCCTACTAACATAAGTGCTGTCCATATGTAATAGGGGTGGGGTGCTCCTGGTAAGCACTCCTGATTTCTGCTCCTACTGTCTTGCCTTGTCCTGAAAATTACAAATCTGTTGCAGGGCTGCTTTTGTTCAATTAGGTAATGTACTTGGAATTATCCTGATTGTTATATACTTCAGGAGTCCATTCTTTTCATTGCCAGTCAATATTTCGTTGTGTGAACATAATATTTTTTCATCTGTTCACTCCCTTTAGAGGCTATATTTTATTTTTTATTTTTTTTTGAGGCATGGGGTTGGCATTGATATAAAGTTTTACATCCAGAACCCAGGTTCTTATAGGTTATAGCTTCAACCTAGGGGGAAAAAAATCTTAAATATGGGCTTGCTGGTTTATTTGGGAACCTCTTTTATCAGTACACAAATGTGCCTAATTGGTTTACACAAATACTGTTATTTCACACCACCTGTGAGACCTTCAGTTTTTCCACATCCACTGTCCATACTTGGTATTATCGGCTTCTGTTTTTGCTTTCAGAATTAAATATTCTAATACGTATGAAAAGGTACAGTGCTTTGGTTTAGATTTCCATTGCCCTAATTGATAATACATTCTCTACCTTTTCAAACATTCATTTGCATCCATATTGCATCTTAAGACATGAATCTGTTTAAATATTTTGTCTATTTTGTTACTGGATGGTTTTGTGTGTGTGTGTGTGTGTGTGTGTGTGTGTGTGTGTGTGTGTGTGTGTAAATTCTTAAGTACTTTATTTTTTGAGATTACAATATAATTATATTATTTCCTCCTTCTAAGCCCTTCTATATTCCCTTTCTTGCTCTCTTCCAAATTTATTGCCTCTTTTACTATTGGTTGTTTGGAACAATAATTATATGTATGTAATCTATAAATATATATTCCAAAATGCACAAGCACAACCTGCTCAGTCTGTATGTGGTTGTATGTATTGTTCCAGGGCTGAGCATTAGGTACGACTATTTCTCCCACTCTCACGATTGCTTAGTTGTGTGTACTTCTTTGTGTAGGGTTAAGGCCTTCAAGAGCTTTCCCTTTCCATGTTAGCATGTCTGTTGTCCTTGTTCAGCTCATGTTCAGTCATGTTGGTGAGACTTTATGGGTGTAGCTTCTGACAATCCCAGGAGACACAATCTCACAGCAAGCTCCCCAATCCTCTAGCTTTTATAATCTTTCCATACCAGTTTCAGCAGTGATACCTAGCCTGAGGAGCAGGAGTTGGATTGTACATGTATCCCTTGGAACTGGGCTACACAATTCTGCATGTTTGCTTAGTAGTGGTTTTCTATTGCAAAGAGAAGTTTCCCTAATGATGGTTGAGAACTATACTTATCTGAGGGTATAAGGACAAATATTTAGATTGTAGCTAGGAATTGTGCTCATTTAGTAAAATAACAGTTATAGGGTCTTTTCAAGATCATGGCTTCACTCCCCATGGCTTCTAAGATCCAGCACTGGGGAGTTGGCCAGGTTTCCAATACCAGACATGGTTTCCCTCTTGCTGAATGATACTGAAGTCCATTTAGACAGTTGTTGGTTACCACCAAGGTATGTGTGTCACTATGACACTCTTCAAATTATTGTGCTATGATGGTCATCACTGTGATTCATGGGTTTTACTATCTAGGCAACAATGTCAGTTGCCTCCTCCCTTTGGAATCTTTCTAATTTTTTTTCTTTTTTTCTTTAAATTTGAAACAAAGTTGTTTTACATGTCAATCCCAGTTCCCTCACCCTCCCACCCTCCCTTATCACCCACCCCCACCACCAAACCCCAGTCCATCCTCTTTCTGCTCCATTGGGGAGTCTGCAAAGTCTGTCATATCATTTGGGGCAGGACCTAGGCCCTCCCCCATGTTTAGGCTGAGAAAGTATCCCTGTATGTGGGATGGGCTCCCAAAGTCCATTCATATGCTAGTGATAAATACTGATCCATTACTAGAGGCCCCATAGACTGCTCAGTCCTGCCTAACACCCACATCCAGAGGGTCTGGGTTAGTCCTGTGCTAGTTTCCTAGCTATCAGACTGGGGTGCATGAGCTTCCCCTTGTTCAGGTCAGCTGATTCTGTGGGGTTTTTCAGCCTGATCTTGACCCCTTTGCTCAACATCCTTAGCCACCAGGGAAATGCAAATCAAAACAATTGCAATACCATCTTACTCCTGTCAGAATGGCTAAAATAAAAAACACCAAAGACAGTTTATGCTGGAAAGGATGTGGAGAAAGAGGCACACCTCATCCACTGCTGGTGGGAGTGCCAACTCGTGCAGCTACTTTGGAAATCAGTATGTGGCTTTTTAGGAAAATGGGAATTAGCTACCTCAAGATCCAGTAATTCTACTCTTAGGCATATACCCAAAAGATACAACAAGGACATCTATTCAACTATGTTCATAGAAGCATTATTTGTAATAGCCAGAACTTGGTAGCAACCTAGATGACCCTCAACTGAAGAATGGATGGAGAAAAAGTGGTACATTTACACAATGGAGTACTACTCAGCAGAAAACAAACAAAACAATGGAATCCTGAAATTCGCAGGGAAATGGATGGAACTAGAAGAAACCATTCTGAGTGAGATAACAAAAAGACAGTCACAAAAAGACAAACATGGTATGTACTTACTCATATATGGATTTTATACATAGAACAAAGGAGTACTAGCCTACAATTCACACTGCCAGAAAAACTAGGAAACAAGGAAGACCCTAGGAGAGACATACATGGTCCCCTGGAGAAGGGGAAAGGGACAAGATCTCCTGAGCAAATTGGGAGCATGGAGGCAGGGGAGAAGGATTAGGAGAAAGAGAAGAAGAGAAGAGGAGGGGAGAGGTGGGCATGAAGGAACAGGAAGATTGAGACAGGGAAAGAATAGAAGAGAATAATAAAAGAGATTCCATAATAGAGGGAACCATTATAGATTTAAGGAGAAATCTGACACTAGGGAAATGCCCAGAGATCTAGAAGGATGAAGCCAACTAACAATCTAAGCAATAGTGGGGAAGCTACCTTTAATGCCCTCTCCCAATAATGAGGTTGATGACTACCTTATATGCCATCCTAGAGCCTTCATCTAGTAGCTGATGGAACATTTCATGCTGCCTTCTGTACCTTAAAAGTTAGTCCTCAGGTAGGAGGCATTCAAATTCCAAATCAGGGTTGTATGGGCCCTCCAAAGTACACGGTATCTTCAGCAACAGGTACTTATCTTCCAGCTTTAGGGGGCAACCAAGAGCAATAGCAATAGACTGTATGTCTGGGGAGTCTCTTTGACAGCCCTGACCAACAACTCAGGAGTGCTTCTCGTGTGTGGTGTTGCAGTTTTTGTTAAATGATCTTTGGCTCTTAAAAGAAACATTGTCAGCCCAAATGGGAAAAAAATTAAAATACGTGTGTGTGTGTGTGTGTGTGTGTGTGTGTGTGTGTGTGTGTGTGTACATATCTATGTATGTGTAGGAATGTATACATATGTACACCTGCACACACACACACACACACACACACACACACACACACACACACGATTACTACCATTGTTAGCATTTCCCACATCAAATCACTTATACCCTACTATTGGCCTCTATTTCTCCCCCACCCAGGAATATATATATATTCAGCTAGACTGTGGCTTGACTCTGGGCTAGTTGTTTTATTTTGTTGCTTGCTTATTTGCTTGCCTCTACACAAAGGTCCTGCCACGCTGTTTTTCCTGAAACACTGATTTAATAAGTGTAGATGTCTGCCATGGAAAACTCCCACAGCCCTCTCTGCAACAGCCTGGAAGCTAAATTCTCCCTGCCCAGCAGTTTCTGCTTTGGTTAACACCCTGGTGCATCCGGGTTTTGACCTCTCAGGACATTCTTTATGCATGTGCCTCTCTCGCTCCCCCCAAGCCCTCTTCCTCCTTCAGCAGGCACCTCCTCTTTTTGACTGCCTGAGAGGCTGCCTGGAGCTGATCTGTCCCTACTGTGAGTAAGAAGCTGCCCCAAGACAGTAAGGTGCAAGCTGGGTGAGAAGGAAGTGGGAACACAAGAGGGAAGGTGCCGAGAAGCCTGATGGGGAACTGTCTGCACAGGGGAATCAGGTGAGTTTACCTTCTCGGGAGAACAGGGACCTGGCCCAGTGGCAAAGAGAAGATGAGGGCTACCCTTAGGATGGAGGGAACGGGCAAGGGGTATGTGACAAAATTCAGTGCCTCCTGAGCCAGATGCCATGTGACATTCTTGCAGGTTTGCCTTCTGCCCTGAATCCCGGCAGGAGAAGAATAGCTGAAGTGTGGAGAGTCCTGTTAGGGCTCTAACCATCTAAGAAATGAAACCAGCGCCCTGGGGCTGGGACAGGGAGGCTCTCCTGGGCTCCTGTGTTCATGAGCATCCTCCCTTTCCAGGATTCTTTATAAATTTAAAATAAATAGACATTTCCTGCCACCATGAGACTTCAGTTAGTGCATTTGCAAGCAGGTTGAGGAGGGTCATGTTACTAGGGAGACGACTTCATGGACTTCCAACTCCTTAATTTCTTTTGTTGTTGTTTGGGCTTGTTTGTTTGTTTGTTTGTTTGTTTGTTTTGGCTTTTTTTTAAGACAAGGTTTCACTGTGTAGCCCTGACTGTCCTGGAACTTGCTCTGTAGACCAATCTGGCCTCAAACTCGAGTGCTGGAAATAAAGGCATGTACCACCATGGCCCAGCTGGTCTCCTCATTTAAAGGGAAATAATAGTATAGTCCTATCCAGGGGTTCCTAGTGTGGATGACAGCAGCATAGTCCCTGATAGAGAAGGGGTCAGTGATGGGGGCTATTCTTGGTTTTCAAATCATCATTTTCATTCAGTCAAAGCAAACACATATAAAGACAATTATTATCACACACAAAAAAGGAATTTCTGTGCTATGAAATGAGGTAATCTATACAGAGTGAGCTGGCAGAGGACCTTCCAGGTTTGTGCTTGCTGCCTTGGTCTCAGCATATAAAGGAGAGCATAGAAAAATGAGGTCCTGCAAAATGCCACTTGCCCAAAGGAGACTTGGGTATATCCGTGTCCTTCCCTAAGTGTTTGCCCTAGACTCTCTCAACCCCTGCCCTACCGCCTAATGGCCTTCTATAATGACTGCTGTTATGTCTCCCTGTGAATGCCTCTAAAGTAAGGATTGCTTCTTATTTTCTGCTCTTTGCTTTGTGGATTCCTGGCTCCTGTCTTTGTTTCTGGCACACAGCAGGTGCTCAGAAAGTGCTAGATGGATGACCAGAAGCATTCCCGATGAGAGAAATAGCAAAATGTGGATATAGTATAGATGAGGAAATAGTGATGGATGGCATTCAACATGCATTTTCATGTCTCAGAACTGCTGCGGGGTTAGGTGTAACACTGGTGCATATTTTCAAGAGAGAGATGAGAAGTAGAGAAACGGGTATAAGAAGATGAGATGAGTATCCACACTTACAGTTACAGTATTACATTACATCCATAGTCTTTATTTTAACTATGATATACATCAGTCATTTATGATTCTTCACTGGTAAAGAGCCAGTAATGCCTACCTTCAATTTTTGTTTGGGGTTTACTCTATTTTATTTCTAAAGTGAAAAGCCATTTGTATTTTTTTAAAATGGGTTTTTCTCATAAATATTCAAAAAAAAATAATTTTCTAGTCCATGGCTAGATTTTTATGGTTCTGTGTCCATTACATTTTAAAGATGGTTGAAATCACTCTGAGGACCACTTAGGTGCCTTTCACTGCAGTCACACTTAGCTGTCTTTCCTCACCAACTCACGCTCTCATTTTTCATGTGGTTTTATGAATTTACAACCAGTCGTTCACATTCAGTCTATGGTTCAGATATTATTGTATCCTAAATAATTGCCCAGTTGTATCCTAAAATTGCCCAGCATCCTCATTCCTGTGCTAATTTAAGTTGTTGTCTTAAGTCAGCTGGCATCTCTTGTCCATCTTTCCTCTGTTACCCCTGTGTGCATACTTCTTACTGTGTCTCTGCAGATCATAGGATGGAACACCACCTCTCCCCCACAAGAAGAACCCCAAGGTCTTAGGGAAAAGCATTTTTCCAAAGAAAACCCAGGTTTTCCTCTTTCCTAGTTGTGGATCCCCAAACAAGTTGCCTAAATTTTGTCCCCAATCCCCTTGCTAATCAATAACAGGACAATAATATCAACCAAGGGACATGTCTGAAACTGAATGAAATATAACACATAAAAAGAGTGGTACATACTAAGAAGTACTCATCAATTTTATATGTTTTAGTTCATACTCTAAACTTCCAGAAAAATGAAAGAAGAATGATTAAACAGAAATCTAATCAACATAGTGAATGGAGTTAATTCTCCTTATTTAATCTAGTTCTTGGGATTTCTGTAGAAGGCGATGGCATGTAGATCCCCATTGCTTAGGTACAGCCCGTAGAACTGCAGCAAACAGACAAGGAGCAGAGAATCTCAGGCCTCTCCCTGGACATTGGCATTTTCATGCTTAGGATGAGGATTCTCAGGCATTACTTTAGGATTGTGGGTATGGGCTGTTCCTGTAGCGATAAACATGTCAGATCTGAAACAGGTGATGTCCTGTGCTTCAGGGGGTAACATTAGCAGATGTCAAGGCAATGAGGGAAATGCTAAGATGGTTCCAAGACTGCACATAAACAGAAGAAATGAAAAACTTGAAGAACAAAAAAACATAAAACTATAGTGGGAATTATAGGAGGAGACACATGGCCAATTTCTGATATTTAAGTTTTAGGTGGCAACTGGACACTCAGGAGACACATGGGAATCTGAGACTCCAAAATGTCAAGCAGAGGACACACAGGTGAGAGGATATGCTATCCTACTCCCCAGGAAGAAACAGTCTGTCAGGCTGGGGCTACACATTCCCCACAGCAGAAGCCCAGTATCGGCCATAATGGCAAACAGTAGGAAAGAAAACAAGACTTCCCTACATTGGACAGGAGACATCCTGCTATTCTAAGAGCCTCCTGTATCCTTGGCAACAGAAAATCAGATGCTTAAATCCCTGGTATAGCTTGAAATAAAGATCTAAAATCCTGGTTTTTGGTTTTTTTGTTTTGTTTTGTTTTGTTTTTATTTTTGTTTTTTTTCAGAATAGAGTACCTTTGTACTCAAATCTCTCCCTTAGCTTTGTCATATTAATCTTTGGGTTTCTGTTTCTGAGCTAACTACATTCTCCCATGTAAGGAGGTTGAAAGGCCTGTGGAGAGGTGCTTATGTTTATGCCAGTGCTATAAATCTAATACAGCTTCATGTATGTATTTCCTGAGTGGACTTTTGAGAACCTATTCTTAAGCAACTCTTAAGGAAGGAATCTTACAATGTACAAGTACCTCGGGTCTAAGAATTCCAAATTATAACTGAGTCTGTTGTTCTATAACCTACAGTAATAGCAGCCATTTTCAGTGTTCCAAGAAGCACTTTTGAGAGAGGGCCTAAAATCAAACCGCAAAGCCAAGACCATGTTCAAGGCAAAGACCCTAAACTCCTTCCCACCCCAGGCTGTGTGTCTTCAATGCAAGCTGAGAATCATGTATCTTGAGGGATGTCATTGACCATCTATGAAAGCATATACATAACACAATGTAAAGGAGAGATGAGGATAGGGAATGATGACAAAAGAGAGAGAAATTATAGGCTTGAGGACAGAGGTCTTGTGGAAAGACAGGCACCTGAAATTTCTGGTATCAATATGATGTCACTGAGGGTTGTTTCTCTAATCCATGGTCACAATACAGCCTTCCCTGTGATACCCATTTCTGAATGAACTCTAGGGATAGCTTCCTGGGAGACACATTTTTAGATGTTGTTTTCCTTACCAGAATCCCCCTTAAACCAAAACATGCATATTAAAATGCAAGAATGCATTGCAAGGATGTGTGGGAAAGAAGGAAAGCCTACAAATCACACTTGCCCATCATCACCTTTGTCTGATCCTTAGCAGCTTTATGAAATAAGCAGTACAGACACCCTCATTTTACAAACTAAATTGTGACTCAAAGTTTTTAGAAATATGGATATGAATCCAGTAACTCACATCCCCTTTCATCTCACTTCCCTGTTCCCTTAGTGAACCTGCCTTCTTAGCACTGGGCAGATTCAGGGGTTTCCATATGATGTCTTTAACAACAGAAGCAGAAAATGAAAGTGAGTGGTTTCCAGGGCACAAAGGACACTAAGGGTGACCTAAAGAGAGCTATGGGCATGTCCCAAAGTCTGATAACACATAGTACCTGGAAGCCATCAAGATGTTCACCTCAACTGGTAGTCGCATCGATGGCCTTAGGTTATAACCAGCCTTTCCCGTTCTGCTCCTTCTGAGGGAGCTACTCAGGAAGGTCACTGGGGTCACATTTTTTATGATATTTTCGAAATATCTTTATATAATGTGACTGGTACATGAAGTACATTAAAGGAGGGCTTTTATGGTAAATCCTGTAGGCAGTCAGTCACACCTCAAATCCAGAGAGAAGCACAGAGTGTTAGACTTCATCCTACATGTGTGACTTCAGAGTAAGCATCCCCCCTTCTGCTGTAAAAAGCCTTTGTACTTAGCCATACCATCGGAATTTGGGTGGTAGATCTGATGGCCTCCTCTTTTGGTGGCTGTGCTCACAGCTACTCATTATAACTTCATCAAGTATTTATGGAAAACAAATTTGCTGAATATTAGATAGGGTGGCATAGACAGGTGGCATTAACTGTGACAGGCAGAATGAATATAGTTCCCAGCTTTGTGAAGTTCACATTCTAGTGAAGGAGATAGACAGGTGATTAGTTTATTAGAGTGGTGTATGTGTAGGAGAAGTGAGAGAGTCAGAGTTAAGCGATATCCCGTGGAGATACTGCTTGAGCCAAACATAACGTTTTCTCAAATGTCTGTGCACTCAAACCTTGATTTCTGGAGATAACTCCATCACAAGGAGTCAAGTAAATCACTGAAATTGCGAATTGCAAAACTTCTTGTTTCCCTTGATGAGAATCAGACAGAAAGGGTTTCCCCTAGTTAGAAACTGATGGCATCATAGCCCTGTATCCAGTTCACCTAAGAAATAAGGACAAGAACCGCAAGGGCTCAGAGTCACCATTAACAAAGCTGCAGAAACCAGACTCACTGACTTCCTGTCAACCCTCTCAGCTATTTCAGGTGCTGGAGTGGTTGTCACATTGTTGAAGAGTGTACCTGTCTTCCTTGGTAAGTAAAGTACTGCTCCAAGGAATCATTCCCCAGCTGTGGGGCTTGTAAGGGGTCTGTGAGCTCCTTCCTCTTTGTGGCTACACCACGAAGCCGGGTACCAAGCGCAGATACAGTCACCGAGAATCAGTCCAGGAAACTGCCCCCAGATTGTGGTGAGAATCAAGAATAATTGTCTCGTTGGTGGGAGCTTCTTCTCACGTGGGTAAGCCTCAGATGTAAGAATGAAACTGCACATTAATACCTAGAGTTGTCACACTACAAGTCCCTTGCACAGAAGTACACGTTTCTGCCCTCTTCGTGGAGAATGTGGAGTCCAGGCGATGATTCTTGTCCAAACTGAGACACTCCAGAGAGTGAAAGGGTTGCTAAAAATAGCTGACCCCCACTAAGTGATTGATAGTGACCAGACTTAGCATGCCAGAAGTGTCCTTACAACATCCTTACAACAATGGCCTTCCATCGGATTTCCAGAGGTCATCTGTGCAGTGCACTTTAATGGGAAGTGTTTGGGTTTTTTTTTTTTTTTTTTTTTTGCTTTGCTTTGCTTGGGTGGTCACAATTTAGGCTTGGGATTGAAAAATTCTTGCTCCTCCATTTGCATGATAAAAAAACAAAATGGAGGTTTGTGTCAGAAATATTCTCTGAAAATGTAACCTCTTAACACTACATACACATGTATCAGATTGCAGAATATAGGCAGGAAAAGGGGGTGAGGGGAAAAGGGAATGCACTTCTACTTGATATCATCTTATATTTTCCCTCTTTCTTTTCTTTCATTCCTCTCTACTGAAAGAAGTATTATAAAAAGGATAATAACTAACAATGATTGAAATTGAAGTTTCATAATGTAATGTTTAAGGCCTTCTGAACATTGAAACAACTTGTCTACATTACTTTCCTACAGGAAAAACATAAGCACATTTAAAGTCAGACAAGAGTCTCCAAAGCAAAGTAAGTCATCATTTGGTTTGGTTTGGTTTGGTTTGGTTTGGTTTTAAGACAGGGTTTTTCTATGTAATAGCCCTGGATATCCAGGAACTCTCCTTGCCTCCTGAGTTCTGGGATCAAATCTGTACCACACGAAGCAATGTAAGTTATTATTTCTCCATCATTTTTACTTTTGATGGACTTGCATTTCAAAAATATCCTTTCTCTATACTTCCAGAACCTGGTGGAAATATCTACCATAAACCTACATGTATTGCTGCAATTTATCCTGCTCTGTTTTTGTTTGCTTGTTTTTCTCATTAAGCAGTGGGTTCAATGAAGCAGGGACTGATTTATTGACCTCCATACTTCTCAATTAGTACCTGAGTTGGAAACTGAAGAACTAACTGAGAACAACAAATGTGCCAGCTAAGGCACAGAGGGGCAGATAAATAGGTCTGCCCTCACCTCAAGAACAACAGGGGAAGTATGAAGAAGTTTTCTGAAAGAGGCAGAGATGATAGAGTTGTATTAAAGAGATTATCCAGCCCAGTGGGATGTGCAGACAGGAAACAGTATCAACTATTGGCAAGAACCAATGCCAGCAGACCTCTTGTGAGGCTGGGAAGACAGATCAGTGTTGAAATTGAAGAAATAAGACTTGGGACTGGCGAGATGGCTCAGTATTTAAGAGCACTGGCTTCTTTCAGAGGACTCTCGTTCAATTCCTAAGTACCCACATGGCAGATCTCAACTTTTCTGTATCTATAGTTCCAGGGAATCTGGCACCTTCACACAGACACATGGATGCGAAGCACCATTGCACATAAAATACAAATAAATACTTTTTAAACAAAGCTTGAGCTGTTGGAGAATGGCAGCACATACAAGGCCAAGAATAAGAAAGTGTGGGTTCAAGGATGGACCCTAACATTTCTGTAGGAAAAAAATAATAATGATGAAGAAATTTTGTCTTTCCCTAGCTGGGTTTAAAGTACACTGAACCCATACACTGAATTTCAACACTCAGCTCTATGGGCATATAAAGCAGCCTCTAACCCTCCCAACATGGTCCATTTCACCCCAGGAACAGTGGGTCTCAACAAGCTCCAATTTCTAATAGAATAAGACACAACACAAATAATGCTATTGGTGCCAAAATGCAGAGACCTTTCTTCTAGTAAGAATAAAAGCTAATGAGGATGTACCAAGGGAAGTATATGAGCCACGTAGTGCCCTCTGTGGACAGCTCTGCCTCCTGCACTGGTTTCCACAGAGGGCATCTTTTTTATTATTATGATTATTCTGGCTGGATGCCAGGGCTGGGAAGTGTGCTTCTGTTCTGTGGCTGAAGCTAGACAGTTTGGGGTAAAATACCTTTTTAAAAAACTGTCTTGCTTCTACAAAAACATACGTGGGCAGCATTTGAGAATTTTGAAAAGCTTTTTGAGTAACTGTCCCCATGCTATCACCATCTCACATTACTTGTTAGAAAGGACACCCTCCTGTCTGCCCTGTGGGTCTCTCATGCTGTCTTGTATGTCCCCTGCCTAGCCTGTGAGCCTTGAGAAGACAGGCTTGTTTCTGGTGTGTCTGTCTCCCTATTGTCTTTTACCAAGTATGTACACAATGGGTATTAAGTAAGGGAAGAGAGAAGAAAGGTATGTGATTGACTGCCCAACGATGCACTAAAAGCATCTTTCTTCACTGGACCCAGCAACCTGAGCAAGCTCTCCTGTGGCTTTGTTTAGGTTGTCCTATGACACTGAGGGATGCATTATAGACTTCTGTAGACTACTCCAGCTGTGCCTTGGCTGTATGGTAGCAAACACCCTAGCCCCACCCCCTGGAGTTTCCTCCCAACCCGAGTTTCACTGAGTGTATTTTCTTTCTGCAGATGAAGGGATGACTTCAGCTCCTGTGCAGGTAAGAAGACCCTTTCTGATCACAACATGGAGGAAACACTGTAGATACCAGGGCAGGAACCCACAGTTATTTGCAGATCCTGGTGGTAGAAACAACAGCACTCCTGTTGCATAACTGATTGGAGGGAACTAACATTTGCTGAGCACTTTGTTGATGACAGGCTGAGTGTTTGACAAGCATGTCATGTAACTGTCACAACAACCTATATTACTGTATTACTGTGCCCTCTCACTTCGTGGATGCAAAACCTGAGAGATTAATTTAGTCTCAAATCCAGGCCTCTGAAAGATGGCAGAGCCAGCATTCAAACCCTGGGCTCACTCTAACAGTCACATGCTCTCCACTGTACATTGCTGCCTCTGACTTTTAGATCCTGAGATTCCACCCTTAGTGAGAATTTCCCTTGACTTATTAATACAATAATCTGTCTGTGGGTGCATTTCATTTTGTAGAGAGTGCTTATCTAGCATGCAGGAAGCACTAGGTTTGAGCCCCAGCACAGCACAAATGGGATGTGGTGTCACACATACTCCCATGGCACTCATGAGATAAAAGTAAAAGGAACAGAAGTTCAAGGTCATCCTCTGCTACATATTGATTGGGATACATGAGACCCTGTCTCAAATAATGACAATAATCTCTTAGTGAGAAATTAAATATTATCCAAGCACATCCAGCATTCTATGACCAGGGGAAGTATACAAGGTGGTCAAAAGTCACTATGGAACAGGTCAGCTATACACTTTGGGTGACATCTTCTAGTTTAGTGTTTGGAATTCCCCTGAAGCCATTTAGACAAGACAGCTAGAAATGGAGAAAGCAGTGGTGGAAGACAGTTTTCCCATCAGCCCGTGTTGTCACTAAAGTATAAATGGAATGGAAAGAGGCCAGATCTTTATGGCGGCTCTCCTTTGACCTACAGGACAATGCCAACCAGATCTACACAGAGGAGTTATGCTACATCCTTGTTGATCACAAGGCCCTTGGAGGAAAGCCATCAGGCAGCTCTACTGAGGGGTTCTATGAGAACATCCCCAGCAAGGCTGAGCAACACAGAGAGTCTCCAAGAGGAGCAGAGACTGAGTATTCGGTTCTCCATTTCCCTTCTACCCCTCAGACACCACCTTCCACAGAAGATGAATACGAACTTCTTGTGCCTAACACACCCTCCTCTCCTGCCCCTCAACAGCCACGGGTACTTAGAGCCCCCTTTGAGACTCATTTTGCTCATCTACAATGATGTGGCTAGGTTAGAGTTTGTTTAGCACTGACAGATAAAAGTAGGAGTTGGGGACTCTATTTGATGACAGATAAAAGTACGGGTTGGTGGCTCTAGTTGAAGCAAAGATTCTTAGGTCATTTCTTCTGAAGGACCTTGGCAGGGCAGACTCTGCAAAGCTCAAATCCTTTTAGGGTCTGATAATAGCCAGTGTTCAAAATTAGTCAATTGTCTTGAACGTCACCTTTGCTTCTAAGTGGTGTTAAAAATATTCTGTGGTAGGAAGGGCTCCCCATATCTACACCTGTGTGTACCACAAAAGGCTCTGCTCTTCTCATTAAATTCTTATTAATTATCCCCACAAGCTTACTCATCAAGTCCCAGGTCCCCGGAGGGAATTCCCTCATCACTGGGAAATTCCAGCTCAGCACCACTTGCCATGGCAACCTGCAATATTTTTTTAAACCATGGGCCTGAGACATGTCCTTTACTTGGTGTCCTTTCCCTACATAGAATTTCCTGTGTCATTGTTAATATAATTTTAAACTACATTTTCAGACTTTGAATTGTCTTTCTCTATGGTGCAGGAAAGCATCCCCAGAACCTCATCCTTGCTCAGCAAGTGATCTAGCATTAAGAGACAACTCAAACCCCTCCCCTCCATATAAATCTCAGTAGAATCTAGCCTGGTCTACAGAGTACATACCAGACCAGACAGGGCTACACAGAGAAACCCTATCTCTCACAAAACCAAAACAAACAAACAAGCAAACAAACAAAAGATCTCAGTAGAATCGCCACAGCATCAGAGAGTGATGGAGCAGATGGGAGCCATTAATCCCACTATCTTTTTTTTTTTTTGGCTGAGAGGAAATAATTTTCCCAAAGGTACACTATTAGCATTAGCAGCCAAACTTTATTCTGGCTTCCAAATCCATGTTCCTGCTACATGCTATATAGAATAGAGTAAATTTCTCCATAAATAATGCAGCATGTGTGAAATGTCCACATGGGAAAAATAACACACACACACACACACACACACACACACACACACACACACACACCTTCCCCATGAGCACCCCTCTATGCCTCGATTCTTTATTTTCCCTCATTTTTTTTTCTTTAGAATTTCTGGAATTGTACCTATGCTACATTAGCCAACTATGCATAATCTGTTGACTGACCACATCTGACCCACCACCTGTTTTTGTAGATAAAGGCTTATTGAAACACAGCCACACTGATTTGTCTACATACTATCTATGATTGCTCAACCATGGTAGGGTTGATTTGTGACACAGACCAGCACTTTACAAAGCTAAAAATATCTTTAGTTTAACCTACTCTGGGTAATAATGTTGTAGACCTTTGCCCTAGACAATCACAGTTTGAGATTTACTTAAGAGGACTATCTTTGAATATTATTGAGGCAACTCATTAGGAGTGAATACCAATGAAATGGCAGGAAAACATTAAACCACAAACGAGGTAAGCAAGACAAAAACAATTGTTAGCAAATTAGACTATTTCTACATTCACACCTGCACCCTCATGGCCACTGTCCTAATTTTAGGGATACTAAAACGGCAAGATGCTCCTTGAGATGAGCTCGGGATATACTATGCACTTAGTTGATGCTTTGTTCTCAAAGCTGGATAACTTTCTATTTAAAATGTCACAAGGCATTAGGGAGGTAGCTTGGTAGCGGGACCCTTGTCTAGCATGTACAAGATACACAGACACATCCATGCATATACACGTACACACAAATAAATATAAAACAAAACAGGTGAAGTGCCCATTGAGAGTAAATGCAGTGGCTTAAGTTCCTGAATGAGTTCAATGAGGCGTAAGCCCATTGATCACCTGCAGCTGACCAACTGATCAGTACCATGGTCTCAGCTAACTCCCTTCTTCCAGTTATCTTTCACACAGAAGCCTAACTTTAGACTTTGGCCAGAAGTCAGTCAGGTTCAGAGGGTACATCCATGGTGATTGGAAATGCTGTACAAGATGTAACTCATGGCTTATGGGAAGCTGTGTGGACCGGAGACTGATTTAAATCTCTGTTACTTTCCTACCTCTGCCTCTGACCTACTCGGCTAAGGCTCTGTCTGTTACATTGGAGGGCTACATCTGATATGCGGTCATTTATTCTAGTTTACTTTCTACTGCTGTGATAAAAAAAAAAAACACTGACGAAAATCCCATTGGGGAAGGGAGGGTTTCTTTGGCTTATATGTCCCAATCATATTCCATGATGGTTGAAGCTTGAGGCAGGAAATAAGGCAGAGGTCTTGGAGGAATGCTACTTACTCTCCGTAGCTCTCTTAGTTTGCTTTCATATACAACCCAGGACCTCCTGCTCAGGGGTGGCACTGCCACAGTTGTCTGCCCCACATACACCAGTCACCAGTCAAAACCATGTCCCACAGACATGCCCACAGGCCATTTCAATGGAGGTGATTTCTAAACTGAGGTGCCCTCTTCCCAGGTGAGGTGACTCCAGTTTGTGTCAAGTTGACTAAAAAAAAAACAAAAAAAAAAAAACAAAAAAAAAAAAACCCAAAAACTAACCATCACATCATCTATCATAGACCCTGAGGAGAAATGATAGTAAGGAATAAAGCCTGGAGTCCCCAACTTCCCTTCAGCAAGGCAGTCATGAAGCAGATGGCTCTATGCTAGAGTGGGATTTAGTAGTGTTGTAGTTTGAGTGTGAAATATTCCCAAAGTCCCTGTGCTTAACCACATGGTCCCCTGCTGGTGACAGTTTCAGGAAGACACAGAACCTTTGGGACTATGAACTGGCTAACACAAGTTGTTCATTGAGGGGAGGCTGGGAACTTGAAAGTGATACCTGCCCTCATTGTGGCTGACCTCTGTGTCTTAATCTGCCAGGGTCAATGCCCATGCCATAAGCTCCACTACTCAGGCTGAGTTGCTCCAACCCCCACACTGCCCTGTAAGAATGGACTGAGCCTCCTGGAACTCTGGGTCAAAGCAAGCTTTAGTCTTACTTGTGGCTTCCGTCCAGTATTTTGTGACAGTGATGAGAAATATAACTAATGTACTTGCATAAAATATAAAACACCTCCAATTTTATAGCATGTGGTATTTTGTGTTCAACCATTCCTGCTATACCTAAACTCCATCTTCTGGTACAGATGGGGTGGATAAGATTTGGCATCACACTTATTGAGGAGCCTTTGCTAATGGATAGTTGCAGGATCTGAGATGGGAGGAACAGTGCCATTCTTATTGGAAGATGTGGTGACTGGCAGGTTCCCCATGCTTCCATGCATCACACACACACACACACACACACACACACACACACACCAACAGCTCTAACTTATACAAAAAAGAAAAAAGAAAAGCATGAAGTGTAAGGAGGTATGTTGGGGAGATATGAAAAGAGTTGGGTTGAAGGGGGGACTTTATAAAATGTATGTTTTAAATAAAGAAAAATCATACTAATAACAGAAATTTCAAAATTTCTGATAAAATTATATGGTCTTGCAGAAAAAAAGTACATCAACACAAGTGCGCATGTGTGTGTGTGTGTGTGTGTGTGTGTGTGTGTGTGTGTGTGCGTGCGCACGCGTGAACAAGTTGCAGAGGGATAGTAATGCAGCACCTCGCTTAAAGAATTCCTGCTCTTGAGAAAGAAATGAGCTGAGTTTCTAATTTACTCCTTCAAGTCACAACTATAACGAGAAATGCCCCTCCCCTGTACAGTGCACAGAAAATGGAGTGATCTACTGTACAAGCCACGGTCGGCTTTGTGGTTTCCTCTCACATTCATATTAGCACCTATAAATAAACTCCTATTCTTCTTATTTAAAACCGAAGAAAGAAATAGGAAAGAGGCAACCATAGGCAGGAAAATGTACTAGTGACAACTACAAATGTTGACTTGATTAAGACAGCCTGAGGACAGGCTCTTAGGTGTCTCAGGATGGGGGGCATGGGGAGAGACAGGATAGAAGACTTGAAGGAACAGGATGGAAGGCATGGGACAGGGACAGGATAAAGGGCATAGATGAAACAGGATGGAGAGACTGGGGGTCACAGGAGAGAAGTCATGGGGTGAAAAGATGAAGGGCATGGGGAGGCACAGGAGAGAAGGCATGGGGGGAGATTGGATGGAGGGTATCAGGGGACAGGATGGAGGAGATGGGGATGGGCAGAATGGAAGGAATGGAGAAACTGGATGGAAAGGCGTGGGTGTAGGGGACAGGACGGGGGAGGGGGCACAGGGGAGTAGGAGTGGAAGGGCATGGAGAGGAACAGGATAGACAGGAATTGGGTGGGGGGACCAGGATGGAAGACTGAAGGAACAGCTGCGTTTCCATGTCCGCAGAAGAGCCTACAGAGGAAGAGAGGTTCTCTCTTGTGCACATGGCTCAAGTTTCCCAAACCTAACCAAGTTCACAAATTTCACTAAATCTGAAGCTACATTGGTATTGGTTCTGCCAGCCATTAAGTGGATCAGTACAAACCCATCCTATTTTTCTAGTGTCTTTCCCCCTCCTCCCACCACCACCATCTGAAGGAATGCCACAGTACCATTTTCATTCTTTTTCTACACAATGACTGCATGTTTTGAAAACAACCAAGGCTGAGCTGAGAATGCCCTCAGGGCACCCACCAGGATGGGTGGCTACTCATGGTTAATTACCCAGTGGGCTAGGCTTTGTCTTCCACAAACTGTAGGACTGTAGATGACCTGCCCCCCTCCCTTCCAAGCTTTGGCGTCTAGCTATAAAATGTGGAGCTGCCTTCTGATAGTGAGGACCATTGTCAATAAATACAGAACAGACTTGAAAGGATGTGCAGAATAAGGAGAGCAGCAACTGTCCATGTGCTTTATTTGCTCACAGGAACGAAAGGAACCCTGGGATACTGCTCCCACCATCTTTGTTTTAATCATGCTCTGGGTTCCTGTAAAGAATCTGCATCTTAAGAAAATAGTACAGTGCAGGGGTTCAATTCTTGTCTATCATATATGAGGTCCTAGGTTTATCTCCAGTACAGCAAAAAAAAAAAAATAAAATAAAATAAAAACAAAGAAACAAAAATGTGTTAACTTTATCTTAAGAGACTAGTGGACAAGCCCTTGGCCATGGTTGCCCATGCCTTTAATCCCAGCACTCAGGAGGCAGATGCAGGAAGAGCTCTGTAAGTTCGAGGGTAGCCTGGTATACAGAGTGAGTTCCAGGACTCTTACACAGAGAATTCCTGTTTCGAGGAGAAAAGAAAACAAGCAAACAAATAAAATCAACAATAACAAAGGGTTCTTGGGCAAGGACAAATCTGCTGGCTCCTATGTCACAAGCACTTCAAGGTTAGCTTGAGTCTACTTAGCACACAAAGTCTTCAAGTAAAGTAAACTCCATTGACCATTCTTTTCTCTGACCACAACTCTACAGTCTGTATTGTTTACAATTAAACCTGGCTATTTTTTCTCTGCTGTTTCCTGTTTCATACACACAGATTCTATTTTTCGAATAACATTAGCATCTTCTTTTACTGTCTTCTCTGTGCATGCACAAAACCATGTGACTCACATCTACAGGTGGCTAGAGAGATGGCTCAGTGATTAAAATGTGTGCTGCTCTTGCAGGGGACTTAGGAGCAGGACCAGTCCCAGCAACACTGTGATGCTCACAACTCCCTTCAATTGCAGTTCCAGAAGATCTGATACCCTCTTTTGCTCTCCTAGGACTCCTACACACACACACACACACACACACACACACACACACACACACACACACACACACACACACACACACAGTGCACACGATACACTCAAGCACAGACTCAAATTAATAAATAAAAAATGTAAAAAGATAAAACATATCTTTAGAACAAAACTGCAAAGCTAAAAAGGTGGATACTTGACAAGAAATTTTGTTGACAAAAGGACAAGTGCTCTAATCCATAGCTACATGGCTTCCTGAAAGCAACATCTTTCATCATAAATTCTTCAATTATTTCATAGGTATTTGTTAAATCTTATATGATGCACCAGGCATTATTCCTATCATTAAGATGCATGGTGACCACAAAACTTACTTTCGTTAAAACAGTGTATATGTGCATGGGATTATTTTTACCAAATATCTCAATATGCTTTAGTTCCCTGAAATGTATTATATCCAAAAGTCAAAATTGGAAAGTCTTCTCAAGGGTCAAGTGGTCAAAATCAAAACTAAGGTACTAACATCTCAGTGCTTCTCAAAAACGGGAACAAAACCAAACCCCATCTCCAGACACTAACAGACCCACCCAAGACCCAGTTCCACCCAAGAAGCAATTTCATAGGGAAAATATTTATTTTGGCTTACAGTTTCAGTCCATCATAACAGGGAAAGAATAGTTAACAGCAGCAAGAGCAGACAGAGCAGACAGTAGGGGAGTCTACATTATGGTAAATGGGGAAGTGAAGAATGAAGCTTGGACAAAGAGGACTGGCCTTCCAACCATTGCCTCCTAACCATTCTACAGCTTCCCCTAAACAATATCACTAACTGTGAAATAGTGTTAACACATAAGCCAGTGGGACATTGCAGATTGGTACTGTAACGCTGGGACAGACTCCTCCCACTCTCCCTGGAAATGAGAGGAGGACAAAGCCAATCCCAGTCAGGCTTCATCTTATTCACACAGAAGAGGAAGCTGCCTCTGTGTGTACATCACTTCTGTCCCCTTTTCCTGCAAGACAATGTCCACCTAACACATGGCCTTAGAGATGGAAGAGCTGACAGACAGATGGCAAGACAACAGTTGCAAAAATAATTTATTGTAAATGTTTTTAAGTCGTTATATATTAAAATTCCTAATTACTTTCTTAACAGTACAGGCACAGGGAGGTTCACAATTGGCATGTACAAAATAAAGGGGAAGGAGAAAAATCTACCCATTTCAGTCGTTTAAGAAACTATACTGAAAACAAAACAATAAATTACAATATACTTAATTATTATTACTATAGTATATAGTAGTTAAATAAGAAAGTAAATTCACATTGTTCACAACCCTACACAGACTCATACACAGCTGCCTGTCACAGTGACCTACATCCATGACTAATCTATCTGAGGTATCAGGCTGGGGAATTTCTCATTATACAACAATGAAACTCTCTATCCCAGAACATTTCCAGGAAGACAATTTCCAACAAAAAAAAAAATATTCTGTTCTCTTATGATAGGCATCCTTTATCAACAGGTGAGTGATGTAGTCACTAACATCCTCCTTGCCTTCCAAGGGACAGGCATGCCTCTTTCGACAGTTTCCAAAGGACAGAGATTCTTTGCTTGGCGAATATTTGCAGTAAGACATGCAAGCAACACTCAAGATAGTGTGTCCTACAGGAAGGCTGGTGACACCAGGCAACAACACAAAGCCAATATGTGGTATCAGTAGCAAGAATTAAGCAGTCCTAATGATCTTTTTGATGGCTTTTATATAAAATAATAATAAAAAGCAGAATTGGTGGCAATCTTAAAAGATGACAACATGTTCAAAACTCACAGACTTGGGTTTTCTAAAAAAAGATACTGAGGCAGCTTAGGAACAATGAAGAGAAGAGAAACAAGAACACATTTCTGTATGTAACACATGCCTGAGCTCAGTAGTCCATACACCCAGAGATAGGTGGTGGAGGTAGATGAAGGCTATATTCTTTAGGTCTTGGAATTACCTTCCTCTTCCTCCCACCCTTGACTTAAAGGTCCAGCAAATATAATTGTGAGTGACGAGAGGGCTCGAATAAGCAATTGACTCGGCTCCCTCTCCTTCCCCTGACTACTTGCTTTCTCCTTGCCCCATCAGTGCTAACAGAACCTGCCTAAAACAAAGCCAGGTGCTATCCCTGTGCTACCGGAAAAGCATCCACGTGCAAGTAGAGGCAGCCAGTGCCTCAAGGCAGCAGGAATCTCACACTATGGGAGCTTTGTTTCACCCCAGACCTCATGGAGCTCTGGAAACCAGCGAGAATGCCTCTCACACAGCTTTCAGGAATCCTGGCTACAGATCCAGACTTCCTATCTGTGCTGAATGAGTGGGGCTGCCTCCTCCTGCTGGTCACTACTAGATAGGTTTCTGAATTCTCTTCATTCTGGAACTGCTTTCTGATATAGACCAACCTCCACCATTTCATTCTAGAAAGAAGACAAAGATAAAGTTACTGCCATGCTTAGTTTTTGTTGACAACTTGACCCAAACTAGAGTCATCTGGGAAAAGGATTTCAATGAGGGCTTGCCTAGATTAGGTAGGCATTGGGGGGTGGGGGTGATTGCTTTAATTGAGGACTCAGTCTGAGAGGGGGCGGCACCATCCCAGCCCAGAGCTCTGGGTTGTGTAAGACCAGAGAAATAGCTGAGCGAGAAGTGTGAGTGGGGTCATTTCCCTCTGCTCTTGACTGTGGTTGTGATGTGGCTAGAAACTTGAAGTTCCTGCTGCCCTGAGTTCCCTGCAATCACAAACTGGAACCTGAAATTGGGGTTGATCCCAGAAACAGAAGTGAAACTAGGTCAAGTCCCCAACTTTCAATACCCAACATTTGGGCTTATTATGGTTTTCTTGAGTCTGAGTATATAATCTTAGGTCAAATTGGAATGGCCATCAATTGTGAATAGAGAAATTTTACTCTCTGGATGCATTCACAAATACACACATGCATATATGTAGATATGTATGCATGCTGGACACTCTTCAAAAGGCAGATGACACTTGCCTTCTTGGATGCTCATTTATTTGCAAGTTAATTTATATTATTTTATTTTGGTATGATTGGTAATAAATATGTTGTATCCTCTTGGATAATGAAAGACAATAACTAAAGTATGAACACCTCAAACCACCTTCAGTGTGCCAGGAGAAAGGCACAAGAACTTGGCGCTAGGCAGCTTAGACCGAGGCACTCACAACGGCTCTGCTGGAAGCTTCAGGGAGAGAGCCTACAGTTCTGCTGTGGGGTTCTCAGTCACCATGGTTTATTTTTTCCTACCATGCTTTCTCACTGCTCTGTCTGATCACAGGCTGTAAGCCCCAGAGCAAGAGAGTAGTTGGTGGAAGAGTGAAAAGATAATGATTTGACACAATACAAGGCACCAACACTGCCAAACAAGGCCATCTGCCCCAATCCGTTCTCTTATTCATCATTCCAAGTTCTGCTTCTTTGCTTCCTCTACTTACCATAGAGCAAGAGGGATTCTGGATCCAGTCCAAGACTCTGGCAACTAGATACATTCTTATCGTGGAAATTCTGCCGCATGATGCCAAGCACCAACTCTTCGCTCATCATGTAGTCCATGAAGCCGTCATCTTCAGCTGGAACTCCGAACTGCAAGTGATAGGTTACCGTGGCGTTTTCAACACTGAAAAGCAAGCCATTAAAACATACAGACAGACATTTTAATGGATAAACAGAATCACAGTGACGAGACTCAGAAGCCACTTTTAGCATTAACACTTCTTCTTTAGCTGTACATATTCCTGGAGCATCATCGAGGAGAACCACTGTCCTAGAGCCCTCCTTCTCAGGCCATCACACAACCACCACCAACTGCTCACATGTTAGGGGTCCACTAAGAGTTGCCTTTTGAAAGGAAAGGACACAATCCAACTATCACAAAGAAAGACTGAGAGTTGGCTTGTGGCCATCTACCATCAGCCTTTCATCCTGATGATAGGCCTGACCTTTCCTCCTCCTCTATCCCCATCTGCCTGTTCTCAGAGCTGTCACTATGTGTACTCAACAGAGTTGGCCAGTTTAATGAGTGCTTTAAAAATGTTTATTTATTCTTTCATAAGTTTTCACACACACACATACACTTTGATCACACCCTCCCCCACGTTTAACCAGTTAACCTATAAAAATGATTATGGTCTGACCCAAGGGTCATTACCCTAACCTAGTTCCAGACATCTTGATCTCCAAAACAAATTCCCTGTGGACCAGGAGTGAGTCAGACCTCCTATGTTTGGGGGAGCACTCCCCCATATCCACTTCCAGAGCCCTATAAGTCATGACAAAATCTTACCTTTCAGTAAGGAGACTTAAAGAATTTTCAGCCCTGAGGGGGCCCTAACCCTTTCATCTTTCAGAACATTTTTTTCCCAATTTTTATAGTGAAAACTAATTATAGGTCTATCATTAATTAGTAGCGTAAGCTGCTCTTTAGACACTACCTCACAGTTATTTTATTTCTATGGTCAAGATGACCCAGATTAGGCTCAGCAATAAAAAGAAAAAAAGAATTAACAGGCAATCACATGAGAAAGATTCTTCTAGGCAGAGTTTTATAGACAACTTCAGTCTCTCATGAGTTAATGGGTCACCGTCCTACTAAGGATAGGCAAAGAGCTCCCTCTTGAGGCCAGATGTCACATAGGCTAATGACTGTACACTGTATAATGCAGGGGATGATGACTGTAAACTTTCCCAAAGAGAAGTGTGCTGAGCTCTGTGGATCAAATGAATAAAGACGTTTAGACTCTTAAAAAAGCCTAGGTACCAGGATTCCACTAAAGGCTGTCTTAAAAGCCCATTTTTTTTTACTCTAATCCAGCTACCCTAGTTTGAGATGTCCTTAATTATGTCCCAGTGGTATGATTTATCACTGCAGAGGATGGGCAGGCTGGCAAGCAGCATTCCTGTGTGCTCACTGTTAAAAATATGGGCCAGCTGATGAAAAGGGCCCGAGTGAACTTTCAGAAGATCAAGCTGGAAGCCAAGTAAGAGCATCAAGCTACCTGATCCAGTCTAAGAACTGCATGCCTGTTGCCCCTGCCTCCTCAACCCCAACGTCCCCTGATGAATTTATAGAAGGCAGATATTTGAGAAAAGATGCTCTTCTATGAGCTTTACCACAGCAGCCCACCACTAGAGTGGCTCTAACAACCAATACAGCAAATAGTATTTTCAGGTTCCTGTTGGGCCAGTGCTGGTCCAAGTAAAAAACTCTCTGTAGACACAAATGGGTATGTCTGGGACAGAGATGTCTTTTCACACATGCAAGGGCATCCTTTTCGATGTGGTGACGTTTGTTTCTCAGGTCAATATTTTCAAAATGCTAAGCAAGCTTTTAAAACACAACAAAAATATGGGCTGGGGTGTGGCTCACTTGGATTGTTTGCCTGGCATGCATGAAACCCTTCAAGCCCCAGCAATACATAAAACCTAGCATGATGGCACATGCCTACAATCCCAGCATGCAGTGGCAGGAGAATCAGAAGTTAAAGGTCAACCTTGGTTATGTGAGTTTAAAGTCAGCTGGACTACATGAGACCCTTTCTCAAAAAAAAAAAAAAAAAAAAAAAAAAATTTCACCAGGCGTGGTAGCACACTTTTTATCCCAACACCTGGGAAGCAGAGGCTGGTGGGTCTCTGATTATGAGACCAATTTGGTCTACAGAGCAAATTACAGGATTATACAGAAATATTCTTTTTGCAGAATTTCTTTATCAGAAATACTAAAGTCCTTGGGCTCTCTCTCTCTCTCTCTCTCTCTCTCTCTCTCTCTCTCTCTCTCTCTCTCTCTCTCTCTCTCTGGTGTGTGTGTGTGTGTGTGTGTGTGTGTGTGTGTGTGTGTGTGTGTGTGTGTGTGTAGGGATGTTAGATCCCCTAGAATCAGAGAGATGGTTGTGAGCTGCCAAACAGGTTTTGGGAACTGAACTCGGGTCCCCTGAAAGAACATCAGTGCTCTCAACAGCTGAGCCATCTCTCCGGCCCCCAAATAACTTTTAAAAAACAAATTCTGTAGGAGTTTGGGTATTTAGCTGAATAAATAGAGCACTTATCTAGCAAGGAAGCATAGGGTCCTGGGTTTAAGCCTCAGCTGCAGGAGAGGGGGAGAGAATTCTCTAAAAATACATCTTGACCTGACTTCCAAGTCCTGTTTTGCTCAGTTTTCTGGCAGGTTTCTCCAGGGCCTCCTACCTATTGTAAACCAATCCCTGGTCCTCTATCCCATAGCATAAGGACAGATTCTTGGAAAGACCCCTGGAGTGGGGGAAATCACTCCCCACTCAAGCTCCTTGGAATTGAAAGATGGTTGAGTGAAGCCTGTGAGATCTGACTATGCTACTCTCCCTTTCCTACTTTCATTTTTGTGCCAGTGATTTCTAACTAAGAGCAGTAGGGTCAGAATTGGGCAGCATGTGCCCACAGAGACTTATGAAGAAGTCAGAAGATGGCCTCAGACTTCAGATCCTTCTGATCCTACCCTATAAGGTCACCACTGGCGTCATGGCTCCCCTCCTTTCTACTGGTGCTGTGGCTTGAGTAGGAGAATCCCAATATGTAATACTGACTTTGATGGCTACCTCCCAGTGACACCCAAGGAACAACTGACAATAAAGCTTTGTCACATAAACCCTATTTAAAATACTTCCAGTAATCCCTGTGATACAAAAAAATAAACAAATGACTACACACACACACACTTTGATCTACATTTCCAAACTGTTACAAACTTCATGGGATTAAAAAGAAAAACTCTATGAATATATACATTCACACTGTACATAGTAAACATATACACAGAAAAAAAAATCAAGGCGAGTTGTTAGGGTTGTTAACTTTGTAGGAGTAAGTGTGATTAGTCATTGGTGGTACACTGAAAGCAGGAGGCAGAAGATAGACCTGATTGGCAGGTATGTTCTGTATTAATATTACACAAGGAGATTATAGTCCTAAGACATTTTGGTGCCACATAGATCATGTCACTTCTACTACATCACTCTCTGACATTTATGTCTATTTCTGCCCTTAATATATTTGTGTATCTTTTGTTAAACAGGAATGTTTCCCTTGGACAGGCTTTTCCTCTCTATGTGTGACCTTAATTGAACCACATAGTTAGGCTGTGATTTACTTTTTATCTGCATTGTGTAATGTCAACTGAGCTAAGAAGTTTCCAGGAACCATCCAAGCACTACACTGTGATTCTATTACCAACCCCTTTCCTGTACCAGCGCTCAAGGAAATCACTGTGGGTAAGCAGTGATGGGTTGGGTAGAGATATGGGTGTTCCTCTGAGAAAGATAGCAAGATCAAGATGTAAAGTTCTGTGCTCTTACCTGAAGTCCACGATTTCAGCAGAAGTGAAATAACGGCTCAGGGATGGTGACTCTGTATACATATCCGTGAGCTAAATGTGCAGTAAGAAAAAAAAAAAACACTATTTATATATATATATATGTGTGTGTGTGTGTGTGTGTGTGTGTGTGTATGTGTGTGTGTGTGTGTATATATATATATATATATACACATACATATACACGCACACACATCACACACACACACACATACACACACACACACACACACACACACACACACACACACAAGTCACTGGCAATCACCCTACATATCACCTACAGAAGCAAATGACTTCAGGACCATAGCTGGGAGTTCACTTGTCTAGGAGCTTTGGACTAAGTAAGAATGTGTAAGCTGACTACAAATCAAAGCTCAAATTAGCACTTGGTGAGTTCTCAATGTTCCAAATACTAGAGTCTCAATGAGAGCCAGGCACATGCCCATAATCCCAGCATTCTGAAAGCTAAGGAAGCCAGACTGCCTAGAAGTTCAAGATGAGCATAGTCTTCATAGTGAGTTCTATGTCAGCCAAGGCTACATAATGAGATTATCAAAAAGATTAAAATGGTTTTATTGAAAAGGTCCGGGAGACTCACTGGGAATTCTCTACATCACTTATGAGTTGAGCTATCACTTCGTAACCTTATGGTCAGTGATCCTCAACAGAAGCTCACGGAGGCACCACCAACTGCTAGGGGTGAGGAAGAGGGGGATCAGCTCAACACAAGTCACACATCACCAGGGACATCACTGGTCATGGGCTTGTTCCTGTTGCTGAAGAACTTCATTGTTGGGAGGAGTATCTATCCTGAGTGTCAGGTCCAGCATTTCCCCAGTCAAGGGAACAAAATGAGTTGCAAAGGTATGGAAGCTTTCCAGTAAAAATTGCATGTGTCCTAAAAAAAAAGTGGTAACACCCATCACCTACACTTCATGCCTTCATATTTGCTATGTGGTAGCTCCATAGTCTATGGTAGAGTTATTTCCTAATAAACTAATTCATAGATTGAAAGTACCAAAAGTCAAAAGTATACAAATAAGGGGATAAGAGTAGGTAGAGGCCACAAAACCAAAATGAGGCCCATGATATTGGGCAAAGGAATCTTTAAGACATAGAGAGTAGGGAGGTTAATAGAACACATGTGACATGAAATAGAAAGGGAGAATTCTAAGGACAAACCAGTACAACAAGGATGGTGGATAGAAGACAGGAGAAAGGAGCTGAGGGAAGAAACAGACAAAAATGTATATATATGAGAATACCATAAGGAAACCTGTTACTTTGAATACTAATTAAAAATGGTAGAAATGCAATTAATCCATCTAACATACTCAACAATGTGGCTTAGCTCAGTACACTTTAAACATACCCCAAAAGACTTCCTTTCATTAGCCTATAATTAGGCAGACTCGTCTAACACATAGCCATTTTATAATAAGGAGCTGTACTCATGCAAACAAATACAAATCCTCACTGCTTGTCATTACAGAATTTAAACTGTGTACCTTCTGTATTTACATTGGACAATTAAAACATTGTTCCCAAAAACACTAGTTCTAGGATAAGTCAGGCCTGGGATGGGATCTAGTACCTCTCTCAGCATGGGACACCTCTGGGATTGAAGTCACAGCTACATCAAAAGCAAGGCCACACCCACTCGTGCTCCACCCGGACACTGCCCTGGCCTCTCACTTTACTGATGGTGACCTTGTGATGAGCTATCAATTACCAGGTATGCCTTGAAGGATTGGTGAGCTATGAATATATCCAGTAGAAACACTGTAACATACAATACCCAGTAGAACCCTATGAAGGTGCATACCTAATCTCAAGCAGGCTGGGTAACCAAGCATTCTCACCTAACTCAAGGGCCAGCCACCCAGCCACACAGGCAGCCATGGAGTATGAAAGAAAGAAGGGTATATAGAATAAAGAAAGGTAAAAGCCCAAGAGACAAAATGTAGTTAAAGTTTAAGGGATAGTTTAAGTCAGAAAAGCTGGCTAGAAAACAAGCCAAGCTAAGGCCAGGCATTTCATAAGTAAGAATAAGCCTCTGTGTATTTATTTGGGAGTCTGGAAAACTACAGTGGAAAGCAGTTAAAGAAAACACCTAACATCAACCTCTGGCCTCCACATGTACACACTTGTGCATGTAAGCACACCAATGACAGGTACACACAGATTGAAAAATAGCATCAACACTGTATTAACCCAGTATTAGGACGTAACTACACCATTTTGTAACTATTTGATTGCTCCCCCTACTTATACTTCCCTGTAAGCAAGGACTATGTAGCTCTGGAACTTGGCATTACTAGGTCATCAGTGAATACAGGTTGGGTGAAATACAGGACCAGCATGTGTAAAGGATGCTGACTTCTGACACACACAGCTAGAGGACATGCCAGGTTCATTCCACTTGCATTCAAAAGCATCTTCTGCTGTTCAGTCTAGGGCTTTGCCAGTCACTCTAACAGAACTCATAAAACCCAACATTAAGAACTCCATAAGCAATACATAAGGCATAATCACCCTTTTAGTGAGCAAGTGATGCAATCCCTCTTCATTAACACACTCCTCTGGAATCTTGAGCATGATGAAGAAGGTTTTGTTTGATGATAATATAAGGATTTCATTTTCATCTTCATCGATGTAAGTTACTAAAAAGATCGGGGGGTGGTAAAAATAAAGGTAAGCACATGCATAAAATCATGAGTTTAATAAAAACAGATTCAGTGGTGCACACCTCTAATCCAGAAACACAAAAGCGGGGGAACCTCTTCAAGTTCCAGGCCAGCTTGATCTACATAGCTACCTCCAGGACACCCATGGCTTCATGGTGAGACTGGATCTCAAAATATACAAAGAAAAAAATAAAAGGCATTCATTCTGTTGGCTTCTATAACTAAGCATAACTATCCATACTCATAGAAGCTAAAGTCTAGCCACAATCAGTAAATACAAGCAGAAATACTTTCTTTAATCAGCTAAACAAACAAACAAACAAATAAGTAAGTAAGAGAGGCACTAGGCAGCATGACCTCAACTAAGAATCTAAGCAATAGTGGAGAGGCTGCCTTAAATGCCCTTCCCCTATAATGGGACTGATGGCTACCTTATATGCCATCCTAGAGCCTTCATCTAGTAGCTAAAGGAAGCAGACACAGAGATCCACAGTTAAGCACTGAGTTGAACTCCTGGAATCCAATTTCAAAGAGGTAGGAATAATGAACAAAGGGGTCAAGACCATGCTGGGAAACCCACAGAAACAGTTGACCTGAGCAAGTGAGAACTCATGAACCTCAGACTGACATCCGGGGAACCAAAATAGGACCAAACCAGGCCCTGTGAACGTGCGTAGGTGTCAGCTAGGAGGACTGGGCTGTTATGGGACCTCTGGCAGTAGAACCAGCATGTAGCCCTAGTGCAAATGGACTTTGGGAGCACATTCCCCATGGAGGGATACTTCCTTAGCCTAAAGACATGGGGGAGGGCCTAGGCCCTACCCGAAATGACTTGACAGACTTTGATGATCCCTCATGGAAGGCCTCACCCTCCCTGGGGAGTAGATGGGGGATGGGATGATGGGGCTAGTGGGGAGCATAGGAGGATGGGAGGGAGAGGGAACTGAGGTTGATATGTAAAATAAGAAAAACAATATTAAATAAAGACTTAAGTACAAAAAGAGAGAGAAAGAGAGAGGTGCTTGTGATAAATTATAATAAATGTTTTGTTGGTTTTAGGGCAAAGGAGTCTCTGACACCACTGAATATAGACTAGGGAAGGACCAGGCAGAAAGAAATGGAAAAACATGAAGTTGTTTGCAACATTGAACTTGAAGGTTAGCTGGATACTCAGGTGTCGGGCCAAGTGCTGAGAAACAGCATGGACACATGTAAGGAATGATCACAAGCAGCTTCAGTGAACAACCTTCCAGTTTTGTGCTGTCAAAGACCCTGAAGAGAAAGTGATATCACAGACAAGAATGGGGTAAGACTAGACAATAAGGATACGAGTGAACATCTCCAAGCATTCTAAGAGGCAGGCCATGGGCATGAAATCATCACTCCAGCCTGGGTTCCACAGGAGAGGGATGTTTGATGTACTCTATTTGCAGAGGGGAAAACAAACCTCACTTGGAGCCCCAGGGCCTGCAGAGCAACTCCTAGGACAATGAGCTCTGTGTTGCTTATGTTCTAATGACTAGAGCTAATTGATTTTTAAACAGTTAAAGCTGAAGAAATGAAGGAAAACCACACACAGCCAGGAGCCCGGAGCCAGTAGCTGGCACTGGCATGCTTATTTCAGCTTTCCTGGCTCCACTCCAGCCTCACATGCTTGCTCCACACAGGGGGCCACTTCATCTGCCCTGTGAAAAGCGTGGGCAACTGAGGAACCAGGTGATCTCAGACTTCCCCTTAAGTTCTGCACATCATAGGTAACCAACTCTGCCTCCTTTGCCGGCCTTTGAAAGGCCATCCTAGAATGCATTTGGTGTGATAGGAATGCAGATAAAATGCAGGGCTGTTCTGTCTCAAAAATCCAGGTGGGGAGCATTTGAAGATGGCACCTACTATCAACCTGTGGTCTCCACGTGTGTAAGCACACACACAAACAAACGTGTTCAACAGTCTTACCCAGCTACAATAATGACCAGTGTAGCAAAAAACACCACGGACACAATAGATGCAAACATATTATGGGAGCAACCAATTGCTCTCTGATTCAATTTAAGGTCCAGTCCACTAAAGAAAACTTGTGATTGAGGAACTCACAGGCCACAGGAATAAACATACTACTACTATTATGTCAAATGGACACAATAATAGCAAACTGCCTCTAAATCCCTATCTCTATATTCATAGATTACAGATGCTCTCAGACCTCACCAGAGAAGTGTCTTGTGCAATGGATGGGGGCAGGGGGAAGGGGGACATAGAAATTTAAAGCTATCAAAGTGCAGAGAATATGTCTCAGTGTAATGTTCAGCCATGACTGGAACTTCTATGTCACTCTATCCACCACCAAAGTTCAGAGACAATTGAGGAAGAAGGGTCGGGAAGACAAGAATGATACAATGCCTTCTAGACATGAAGGAATGATTCAATGCCTTCTAGACATGACAGGACAGCTGCACTCATGAACTCATAGCAGATGTGGCCGACTGCATAAGGCCTGCACAGGATCAAGGTGATCAACATTCTAACATGGAGGAAAGAGGGGCTCATGAGCCTCAACCCTCCAGGGGCTATTGGCAGGTAATAGCTTCTAGGGAAGGGAGATTCAAGTTTTTTTCTTTTTTTAACTTTTTATTGATTCTTTGGGGTTCACATCATGAACCCCAATCCCATTCATCTCTCCATCCCCTCTCATCTGCCCTCTGCCTTTGCATCCTCCCCCACAAACAATAAAATAAATAAAATTTAAAAGGAAAATATCTTATCTTTGAAGCATCTTAGAAGCTGTAGTGTGTCACAGTGAGTCACACATCTTACTCTTTAGTCCATTTATGTTTACTTTCGAGTGTTCATTGCAATGAGTCATTGGTTTGGCTCAAGGCCTCCGGCTTCTGCTTCACTATCAATACTAGGCCCTCACTAGGGATATCCTGTTGCTGCTCTGTGTCAGGCAGCAACAGGATCCTGCACCAGCCCCTTCACATGCTCCAGCAGATCACAGAAGGGGTGGTTATTAGGGTGGTCCAATTCATAGTCCTGATTCTGGGCCTAGGTTTTGCTGGGTTGCAGCCTGCCAGCTCTCCCTCATCCTCACCAATAGGGTGAGCTTGCCAGCACTGCCCCAGACTCCCTGCTAGCTCACCCAGTGTTGTGGGCAATAAGGAGTGGAGCCAGTTCTCCTGCTATCATGCTCTCAGGACCAGCTCACCTACACCCACATCACCAGGGCCAGCTCCACTGTGATTCCCAGATGAGATACAGCTGGTGAGGGGCAAGGCCAGCTCTCCAACTGGGAAAGAAAGTGTTTTTAAGGTGTAGCCCTGGTAGGTCACCCATGCTTCTGGAGACAGTCCTACTCATAGGAGTATACAGCCTGCACAAAATAGACTTGGTGAGTTATTTTTAAAAACAAACAACAACAAAAAAAAAAAAAAAAAACCCAAGGACATGAAGTTGGGAAGGGGTGGAGAGACAGGGATGGCTGTTTCCTAATCCACCCAAAAAGGGAATGTCTTTCCTGACTTCAGTAATCATAGATTAGCTTTGCTTATTTTGAATTTTAAATCAATGGGGAACCATACTAGAAAAGAAAACAAACAAGCTGAGCATGATGGTATGTACTTCCAGTTTCAGTTCTGGGAGGAGACAGACAGAGCTACAGGGCTCACTGGCCACCCAGCCTAGCTTACTTGGTGAGGCCAACATGAAATACTATCTGAAAAACAGGATGGATGACCCTTGAGGAATAACAGTCAAAGTTATTCTCTGGTTTCCATACAGGCATTCATACACACACACACACACACACACACACACACACACACACACACACACACACACACACACAAAGTAAGAATTCTGACACTTGTCAGTCAGCTGTGGTACACATCTTTAATCTCAGCACTCAGGAGGTATAAGCAGGCCGATCTCTGTGAGTTCAAGGCCAGTCTGGTCTACAGAGATAGTCCCAGGACAGCCAAGGATATGCAGAAAAACCCTGACTCAAAAAACAAAGAAGAGGAGGAGGAGGAGGAATCATTATTTTCCTGACACTTATTTCCAAGAAGAGAGTACTGTGAGGGATTGGGGGCAAAGAATGATCCGTAAAGAGTTGCAAAGCTGAACTGAGATTACCAGCCTTGAAAAGGCTGACCCAAAAGGGTGACTTTTGGCTAGCATCAAGAGCTTGGGTCTGAACAAGATTCCCATCAACCCCTGACTTATAGGGATGACCCACTTATAGGGATGACCTCATATACTTGTATAAACAACATGGTCAACATTGCCTTTCCTTCTGATAGTCTATAATTTGCCATACTCCAGACAGAGGCTATGTAACTAACACCCAATGAAAACCTTGGCACAAAGTGTCTAGTGGGAACCCAGAATAGATTTTGCAAGTGTCTAGTCAGAACTTGTTGCTGTAAAACTTGAGTCCCAAGCACCCCCACTGGGAATGAACTCCAAAATTTCACTCAAATTCCCTGTGGATTCCATTAATAATAAATGTCTTTATTTAGTGGATAGTAGTAACTATAAGTAAGCCATGAATACTGAGTGCATGCCTAAAAATATACTAACTCGTTTTTTGGGGAATCTCACACACAGAGGATTAGCCCTGAATTTTGATTTGTGTAATTCATTGGATATTTTTGTCTGACTGTAAAAAGTATGCCACCTTATCCAAAAACTTCAAAACTACAAAAAAAAAAAAAAATGTAACCCAACTCCAAAAAACAAAGTACTCCTTGTATCACTTGGTTTGGTTTGGTTTGGAACATCAAAGCCCTCCCAAAGGTTCTTGAGTGAGAGTTGCTGCAGTAGGCATTTGTGAGCTATCTATTACCACATAATCTTCTCTCAATGATTCCAAAAGGACAGGCATGCACAAGATGTGCTAGAGATACCAATAACTAAGTGCTATACTCAAGATGCTACTAAGAGACAGCAAGTTCAAAATGAGCTTTCTAGGACCATCTCTGATGACATGCACTTAGCTTGTACTTAGAAATAATTCAGTCTCTACAGAGACGTGGCTTTTAAATGTTTCCATGGAAATAAAAATAATAGCAGACTTGACCAGCCAGAATAGTTTTTAAGCAACTAATGAGAGTTAATACAAGCAATACTTTCAATGGAGATGAAATGAGATGCTTTTAAAAAAACATAGTAAGTGGGAGGAACATGATGACAGATTTTCAGCTGGACTCTAAGATGAAGCTGGAGAGACAGCTATTAAATGCTAGATGATGTCAAGAGGTTAATAGAGCCCTGCTTGGAGTCCCTGGAGAAGAAGGTAGAGACTTGTACCTCAACTCACACTTTGGATCAGTTGGAACAAGAAGAGCCTGGAGGCATCGAGGCTACTGGGTACCACACTGGGAAGCTTATTTATCCTGACAGTGGAAGAGAGAAGTAAGAAGGGGGAAAAAGAAGGACAGAGGCAGAGCTGGTTTAAATTAGATAGACTTAGTTTTGACACCAGGCTAGGTACTTATTAGCTATGTGTTCTTGGGGAGGTTACCTAAATCTCTGAAGCTAGCCTTTCAACAGAAATATTAACAGCAGTGTTGCAAGTGGAGGTAAAGATGAAAAACAATGCAAATAAATTTTACAGAACAGAATCGAACAGTGTCAGGGACAATCACCACAAAGGAATGATTGAAAAGATTTGGTTACTACCTAGAGAAGGAGAAAAGAAACCAAAGTGATTCTATGGTGTCAAGCCTGTCCAAGAAGAACAGCTATTGCAGTAATTACTAAATACAGTCTGCTACCATTTTATAGGTTTTACTTCATATCATTCCTAAGTTCAATGCCATTTTTTTCATCTTAAAAAGCTTAAAGAAAATGCATAATTTTCTTGCCAATAAGTTAATATGTTTTAGGGTCAAGGTACATTAATAGAAAGATTCAGAAATCATGTTTATTTTAGCAAGGTAAATGTTTTAAAAAGTCAAGATGATCAGGGAATTTGTCTAGAGCTACAAAGCAAGAGTATGTGGTCTCCTTGAAACTACAAAGAGTGAGTGACAAGGGGGGAGCTATGCTGGGCTCTTAATGTACACGTTCTCAAAGATTCAAGTGCCGAAACCAGTTACTTACTGCTCTCTCTCTCTCTCTCTCTCTCTCTCTCTCTCTCTCTCTCTCTCTCTCTCTCTCTCTCTCTCTCTCTCTTAATACAAGCCCCAGTGACCTGTCTAGCCCCTTTAAGCAAAGACTGGAAGGTATCAACTACAAACCAGAAAACACATCACCTGGCACTTTGAACGTTCTAAGCCTTCATGGCATCTTGTCACAGTAAGCTAAGAGGACTGAGACAAAGTAGAAAAGTATACTAGTATCACTAGATAATGATGGATATGGTTACGGTTAGTTCTAAGTGGTAATATATTCCAAAGAACATCTTTAAAACTCAGCAGCCTGTGTAGGTGTAAATGAAATTTCTCTCCTACAGGGTAGGCTGCTACCCAAGGTATCAATGAGCTCTCTAAGAGAGGAAAATTAAAAATATGAAAGGTGACAGAGTTAAAGAAAAGCCTCATGGACCCACAGTGCCAACACCACAAGCAAAAATAACAAAAATAACCCACCTCCAATCAGTGGCACAAGCCTATAACCTCAGTTCCTCGTAAGGCTGAGGGAAGAGGATCATGGGTCAGGGAAACTTGGTAAGGCCCTGTCTCAGAATAAAGCTGGCTGTGGTGGCCTGTGCCTTTAATCTGAGGCAAACAGATCTCTGTGAGTTTGAAAATAGCCTGGTCTATACAATGAGTTTCAGGCCATCAAGAACTACAGACAATTATAGTTTTATTATTATAGAGGGAGACAGAGACAGGCAAACAGGCATACAGATAGACAGATGAACAGACAGAGAACTAAGAGGACTTGGAGATGTGGTGGAACATTTCCCTAATGTATATGACTCTACATTCTCGTGTGTGTGTGTGTGTGTGTGTGTGTGTGTGTGTGTGTGTGTGTGCGCACGCGCACACACACACATATGTATATACAGTCATGGAGTTCTGTAGACTCAGGGAGTACAACATAACTAACAAAGATGACAGCTTCAAATAGGGCCAAAGGAGGATAAAGGTCAGACTTCATCATCAAATAATTGCTAATCACCTTGGTCCAATAAAACTTCCGTCAATAGATACAAGAGGTTTAGACGTATTCAGAGAGCAAGATCCAAAAGCAGACTCACCTCTGAAGTTTTTCAGTAAAAGAAGAGAAAGAAAGCAATACCTCCATGACATGGCAAATCCCATGAAGGAGAAATAACTACTACACTTAGAAGAACCTTGGGATGCTTATGATATTGTGTAGGGAACACAAGTAAGAATTGAGTCTTGGGAAGGTGGAAAATTCTCAAAGATTTGGTGAAAAGACTGACAGGCAAAAATGTGAAACAACTTTAAGGAACTGGATCTAGGGAACAGCAGTTCCCTGCCCTGAGGGACCTGTGCAGGTTACAGCTGTTCATGGTATCTGCCAAGGATTTCCCCATGAGTCACCCAAACCAGGAAGTATCTCCCTGTGAAAACAGTGTGCTAGATTCATGGGACGCCAAAAGATGAAAGTCTCACCCTCTCCTGAAGAGTGGAGTAATCCAGTCTTAGGAAGTCCCTGCTTCAGTGGTGTCACAGCATTCCTCCCTACAAAAGGCACTAAGAACTAAGAGGGGGGGAAGGGTCAGCTGTAACGCTGCGGAGGAGGGGTGGTGGCATGTGGGAGTCACTCAGAGTTCTCTAACTTTACATCATGTTTAAGCATTCACCTGTTTGTCACGAGGCGTTTCTTTTCTAAGTGCGCGGTTACTCTTTTCTAACCAGGGTACCTGAGTGAAAGGAACCCGTGAAGGAGTCTGAGTGATTCTCCAAATTATCTATAAAGAAAATGAGTCTGAAAGAAAGAAGATTATCCCCCGGTCCTGTGTGGTGTGGTGGTTTGGTGGCTCCCATAGGCTTATCTGTTTCTATGTTTAGTATCCAGTTGAGCTCTTTGGGGTTCGGGATGTGTCCTTTTGGAGTGGGCGTGGCCTTCTTGAAGTGGGTGTGTCAGTGGGAATAGGATTTGAGATTTCAAAGGTCCCTGCCAGGCCTAGTCTCTCTCCATTTCGCTCCCCAACCATCTCCCTCTCTTCCTCTCTCTCTGCCAGCAGATCAGGATATAGCTCTCAACTACTCCTCCTGCAACATGCCAGCCTGAATGCTGCTATGGTCCTCACCATGATGATAAAGGACTAAATCTTGAAACTATAAGCACGCCCCCAATTAAATGCTTTCTCTTATAAGAGTTGCCTTGGTCACGGTGCCTCTTCACAGCAATAGAACAGTGCTTAAGAAACCCCCTTTAAAAGCCTTCACACAAAAGATTTTATAATTTTTTAGGGAGAAGGACATTGTCCATTAGTAGAATTCTCTGTAGAGCTGAACAATCAGTTCTCCAAATTCAACAACCTTTACTAGACTCCACCCATAAAACTGTCAATTAAAAAAAAGTCAATGTCAGCTGAATCTTGTGGCATGATGGCCTCTTATCCCTATTGTGTACACAGCCAGTACACCACTCTTGAAGCTGAGTTGTGACTCTGAATTATCTATCACTTCAACTGCATAGTTAGTTCCATCTCAATGTCCAGCTTGTTGGGCAACGAAAGAGCCTTTAGATTGGCGTTTCAGAGATTTGAGAGAAGAAAGACGGGAGAGAACGGGGTAATAGGGATCCTGAGGAGCATCTTGTCTCAGTAAATTTTGACCCCTGGCTCTCCCAACACCACTCTTTTCCCTATTTCCGACATAGTACCTTAAGTTCTGCAAATATGTGATTCATATCAATGGGCTGAGCAATTGGGCAGTGGCTGATGCTTACCAAGTGCCATCCCAGAACAACTAGCAGAGCAGCCCTGGGCGGGGCTAGCATGGTCACACACACACACAGGGCAGCCTGCTATCTCGATCCTTTATAATCTATTTAATCTCACTCCTATTTATTCTATTTAATCTTTTTCATCTATTTTAATCTATCACCTAACTAAGATTCTTCTATGAATTTTTAGCAACTTAGCAAAATGATCTTAAGACCTTCAAGAAAAAATAATCTTTAAAAAATTATTTCAAAATGCAAATCAGAGATAAGGAAACATAACAAACTATTACTGATATATGTTACTGTCTTCATTACAGTTACTATTGCTGTAATGAAACAGCATACCAGCATACCAAAAGACTTTTTTGGGAGGGGGGTTTTTGGGGCTTTTTGTTTGTTTGGTTTGAGTTTTTTTTTTTTTTTGTTTTGTTTTTTGTTTTTTTTTTTTTTTCCTTATGCCTCCACATTACTGTTCATCATTGAAGGAAGTCAAGACAGGAATTCAGGCAGGTCAGGGGCCTGGCAGCAGGAGCAGAGACCGGAGAAATGCTGCTTACTGACTTGTTCCTCATGGCTTGCTCAGCCTGCTTTCTTCTGGGCCCTCTCCCATCAATTCTAATTAAGAAATGTCCTACAGGTTTGCCTCTGCCTGATCTTATGGAGGCATTTTCTCAATTGAGGCTCCCTCCTCTGCAGTGACTCTAGCTTGTGTTAAGTTGGCATAAAACTAGCTATTTTCAAATCCAAGGACTTTAAGAAGTTCCCATTTCTTTGGTCTATCATGATTTTCCCTGAAAGCCCTGGAGCCTGATGTGCAAGATTCCAAATAAAATGTGTACTTCACAGAGAGGAAAAATATATTTATTTTATAGATATCTTTTATAATATTACTATATGTTAAAATGCAAATTTGCAATCAAAGTTTGCACTATAATATTAAAAAGTTATTTTGCACTTTCAAGTACAGTGTTTCACATTTCCCCAAAACCTTTTGAGTGAAACTGAATAACTCTCTGCAGATAGCTTTTTGTAGGGTTGATTTCTAGTTGAAGTAGGGTGATTTCTAGAGAAAAGACAGACACCAAGTCTTATGTTTTAGTCCTGAATATTAAACCACCTACTTCATGAGTGGCTCTTTGCTTGCTAACAGGCAAATCAGTCAACTTTCAGGATTGCACCAGACACTGAAGATGGGAGGAGACTGTGACTCAGCTTTGGTTTCAGTGTCTACCTGTGGCAGCTGATGTGAAGACAGTGAGAATAGTCATAAAATGGCTGAGGAAAAGCCATTGTCCTCAGCGTGGTGGAAGAGGTGCATCGCACCTCAGAGATGCTCCCTACCTAAAAGAAGCTCACAGCCTCAGGGAATCACCCATCCCACCTAATACACATTAGCTAAGACTGGAGTGCTTCTCTGAGAAACTCAAAGGCTGTGGAAGCTTCCAGGGGCTATCACAATGAAGGAAGGAGCTGTCAAATTGGCTTCCTGGGGAAAAAAAAAAAAGTACCCTAGAATCCCTCTGGAGAGACTCAGAGCTCCCTGTCCTTGTGACATTGTTTCTGTGACCACATTTGCTCCTAAGAACCTGACTCACACCTCTTGGAGGTCACACCACCTTAGGAGAACCACAGCTCTGAATGAATACCTCCCACCTGACCACTGCCATGTACCAATAAAACAGCTCTCCCCTCTCCCCTTATTTTGATGTAAAGATGATTTACCTCATGGAGGATAGTATCTTTATGCATCTTAAAATTTGAAAACTACAGGGAATAATTCCTAAAGTAGTAACAACCTAAAAGACTTAAAAATGCTGTAGAAGATATATATATACTATCATCACTGTAAAGAAGACTATGTTGTAGCCAATACATTGACTATGTATATTGTTCACAAAAATTTTAATGACCTGGTAAAATTATCTTAATATAACATTAAAATCATGAAGATGGCTAGAATGTAAAAATATGATCTCCAGTTAAGAAAGAAAAGGAGAACATGTGACAAACTACTAACAATATGGGAGGGGACAGCTAACACTGTATTGCTTTTAATTCAAAACACACAGCCATAGAGTGAGATAATCTATATAAAGTATATTGTTAGTGTCATGCAAATGTTTTCCTCATGGAAATAGACAATGCAAATTTAATAGTTATTTCTAAAATAAGCTAAAATAGTGACAGCTTATTCAATAAGTGGCTCTCAATCTTCCTAATGCTGTGACCCTTTAATACAGTTACTCATGTTGTGGTGACCCCAACCATGATATTATTTTGTTGCTACTTTGTAACTGTAATTTTGATACTATTATGAATCATAATGTAAATATCTGGTATGCAGGATATCTGATATGCAACCCTGGAAAGGGGCCACGGAGTCACAACCCACATGTTGAGAACCACTAGCTTATTGCCACATACCTCAGTAAAGTTCTTTTAAAACTTTCTCAAATATGTTATTATTTTATCATTTAGTACCAAATATACTAAATGATTTTTCTTGAAAAAAAATATAAGGAATTTCTAGCAGGCAGGCATTAAAATGTAAAAAAATGTAGATTGGTGTTCAAATACAAATTTTAAGCTGCAAAAAGATGTCTGAGGGTTAAGAGCACTTAGAGTTCTTTCAAAGACTCATGTTCAATTTTCAGCACCTGCACAGGGCAGCTCATAGCTTGTCTTTACAGTTCCTGAACTCCTGCAACACCTACATTCATGTACACATATCAACAATCTCTCTCTCTCTCTCTCTCTCTCTCTCTCTCTCTCTCTCTCTCTCTCTCTCTCTCACACACACACACACACACACACACACACACACACACACACACACACACACGGGAGTGGGGAGATTTGTGTATATCTCACACAACATATTCCAAGCCAGTTTTGTTGTATTTGATTTTAGTTTCTGTTTTGTTTTATGAAACAGGTCTCACTTGCATCCTGTTGTTGACCTCATGCTCACAATATAGCCCAGGCTGGTCTTTAATTAAAGATGCCTTCTCACCTTAGCCTCTCAAGGACTGGGAGGAATTACAGGGATAAATCATCATGCTCAGCTGCCCAAGCCATATTTCAATTCATGTTACAAATAGTATAATAGCAGTGAGCACATTTTCCATTTCAATGTAAATCACAAGCATTTGACAAGGTCTTCAAATATGTCAACACGGTCAATGGACTCCTTACCTCCTATAAGGCATAAACTTATAATGATCACTATAGTGAAACACAGGAAAATGGTGACAATGACCATCCACAGTTTACATTTTCCAATCACGGTCTTGTTACAGGGACTCCAGGGACTTTCCTTCTTCATCTAGAAAGCAAAGGGAGATTGTGAGGTAGTCATTGGGTTACAACAAATAGTCTCAAAGTCCTACTAGAGAGCAGTGATGCAGAATTAAGGTCATCGGGCCCTTCAAGAGGACACACTACACTGAATCAAACTTACAATGGGGCCTCAAGAGAGGGTTCTGACATGGAGACAGGAGGCAGGATTTTTATTCTTGGAGTTTTACATTTTCGTACTTATTTCTTTTCTTTCATTTTCTTGCTTATTTATTTATTTATTTTTCTGAAACAAGTGTTTTCTGTGTAACTGCCCTGGTTGTCCTGGAACTCACTTTGTAGACCAGACTGGCCTCAAACTCACAGAGATCTGCTTGCCTCTGTCTGCCTACCAAATGCTGATATTAAAGGCATATGCCACCACTGCCCAGTTTGTGTTATTTCTAACTAATATGAAAATTGTATATATTTATGGAGTTCACTGAGATATTGCCAGACCCATGTGTTATTTATGATGGTAGATCCATCACCTCCAATGTTTATCATTTTGTATTAGGAACTCCTCTCAACTAGCTGTTTTAAAATGTACAATTTGTTGTCACCCATCATTGCTCTGCTGTGCTACAGAGGACAGAGTCATGTCCTCTGTCTAACAGTACCTCTCTACCTATTGATCACCTGTTTCCCATCCCTCCATTCCCTATTACTTTCCCTGGCTGTGAACATGATACTTCTGGTCTCTGCTTCTGTAAGATCAACATTTTAAACTTCAGCACACAGCTGAGAATGTGGTATTTCTCATTATGTATGGAAGGAAGGGTTTTTGAAGGTACTAAGAACCCAGGAACCACCAGGCAGTGGTGGTGCATGCCTTTAATGCCAGAATTAGGGAGGTAGAGTCAGGCGGATTTCTGTGAGTTTGAGACCAGCCTGGTCTACTGGGTCTACTGAGTACTGGGACAAGCTCCAAAGCTACACAGAGAAACCCTGTGTCAAAAAAACAAAAACAAAAACAAAAAAAAAAACAAAAACAAAAACAGAAGAAGAGGAAGATGTAGAAGAAGACGAAATAGAAAGGAGGAGGAGACGGAGAAGAAGGAGAAGGAGGAGAAGGAGAAGGGGAGGAGAAGGAGAAGGAGAAGGAGAAGGAGAAGGAGAAGGAGAAGGAGAAGAGAAAAGAAAAAGAACCCAGTAGCAAGTATCTGGTGATTTGTAACAGAATTGGCCAAAGGCACAACCTAAGGCTTAGGATGCAGTGTCATAAAGTCATGAAACTGAGGTTAGAGAGTAAAAAACTAGAGCTCACTGCAAAGCATGAGTGTTAGCTTTCCCTTGCTGTACCAGAATGCCTGAGAAAATCAGCTTGAAGATATATTTGGGCTATTGTTTAATATTTGGTGTTCACGGTTTGGATCCATGGCAGATAACTCCATGACAGAACACCACAGCAGTGGGAATGTGAGGCACCTCATAGCAATCAAAAAGCAACGAGAGAAAATGACAAAGGAGTTGGACACAAAATACAACCTTCCAGGATACACCTCAGAGAATACTTTCTCCAAGTAGGCTCTACCTCCTAAAGTATCCAGTATTTTCCAATCGTGACCTCAAGTTATGAATTGAGCAATGGACAAGGCCATAAGCCAAAGCACTGAAGATCCACTTACCTTACAAAAGGTCCATCACTGTACCTTGCTACATTTGGAAACCAAACCTTCAACACATGAGCCTAGAATGGTTGCTCAGGTCCAACAACTAAGAGTTTCATTGCTGTTAAGGCTAGTTGGATCTAATTTGGTGTGTACCAATGATCTATTGCAAGGCTTCAGGCAAGTTTTCCACAAGGTGCCTTCTATATACACTTGCAAGCCCCACCTTACATTCGGTGATTGCATTAAATGGCTATGGAATTTAAAGATTTTCTCTGAATACTGTACAAGAGATCCACCACCTCCCCAGGTAAACTACTAAATACACGATGTTCATACAGGATCTGGACATGTTGGTGGGACTACCTATCTCTGGTCCAAAGAGTTTGTCTTCTTCTTGGCTCAATTAAGAGCAGTCATTATGAAGACTAGGAATAAACCTGTAGAGACACAGGAGAATCTGTACTTCCGTTTCACTGTGGCATTTGATGTAAACACACACTTCATCCAAACACAATGCAACAGTTGATTCTTGTACTGGATTGAGCAATGCACAGCAATAGGGCTAATTTGTTAGCTCAAATAAGCCTTGGTTACCACAGAACACTCCATTTACTTGTTTATTGTTAATACAATGATGATGCCACCACTTAAGACATTTCTGAGCTGCTGAGTCAGGGACCTTGTAGCTAGCCATAAAAGAAAGTCTCACCTTATCACTTACAATTAATTTCTTTTGTAATTTTTGCTCAAGGGTATTAACCTGTGGTAACAGCAGACAAATTGGAGTTCAATGGCTTATATTCCCTTTCCTCTACGTTCCAAATCCTGATTAAGTAAGGGAGAGAAATTCTTCACATATTTTCCTAAGCTCAACTTTTCCAAACAGGAAGACACCTACACTAATGGGATGCTTATGACCTCAGTACTAGTTCCTGCTCATCATCCATTTACCCATCCACCTACAATTCCCTCATCAGCCAGATCTGCCACTCTGGTTCTCGTGTCATTTAAAAATACATATATTACATAACTATGTGTTTATTAGTAATACATAATTTGTAATTGAGGCAACTATAAATGAAATGATGTAAATCAATTCATATGTATTTATCTATGCACCATAAGATCAATTCATGGGGGCTACCAGACGGCTCAGCAGGTAAAAGTCCTTGCACCCAAGCCTGACACCCTTAGTTTGATCCCTGGGATCACACATGGTAAAAGTGAAAACTTAATTCCAGAAAGTCATCCTCTGTTTTCCATATGTGCACCATGGCACATGTACACACACATGCACATAAAGGAAATAAGTGTAATGTTTCTTAAAACTGATTGACAGCATAGACCTGAGGCCTTGGAGCTCTGAGTCCAGATTTTAGGGGGTTCCACTAAATGAACCTGAACAACTTGGTTGCATCTCTGGGCCTAAGTTTCTTCAGTTCTTTCATCTGTCAAAACAGAAAACCAGCTCATTCCCTCCTGTTCCATTTCTGTGATTAAAAACACCCCGAGCAAAAACAACTTAGAGGAAGAAGAAAGGGTTTATTTGGCTTACACTCCCGGGCCACCAGACTGTGATTGAGGGAAGCCATGGCAGGGGCTCAAGCAGAAACTTGAAGCAGAATCCATGGAGGAGTGCTGCTGGCCAGCCCCCACACTGGCTCATGCTTACCCAGTATTTTTATAGCCCAGGACTACCTTACCTCCCTGGGCATGGTATCCCCCACAGTGGCCTTGACCCTCCCGTATCAGTTGACAATCAAGACAATCCCTCACACACATCACATGCCAACCTGATAGAGTTTCTCAACTGAGACTCTCTTGTCAGGTGATTTTAGGTTGTCTCAAGTTGATGGTTGATGCTAAGTAGGACACCTCCTTCTACGTTGAAAATAATTAACTACATTTGTGTGCTGCAGTATTTTACATAAGATAGGTACAAAGCACATGGCATGGAAAGTGTATGGACTTAAGCATCCAAGTCAGAACTATCCTCACACAACTTAAGACCTTAATACGAAAATCTTAAGCATCTGAAACCTGGGCTTGTGCAAACTAGTCCTTATTGAACAACATTAACTGACCATTCATGTTTAAATTCATTTCTACCTATTCTGTAGAATCAGAGGGTGATTAACACATGGGGGGGGTGAGATTTCTATCCATTGTCTCCTTATTAAAATGTCACCATTCAGGTATTTCTAGAAGGCTCTGCGGGATCTCATGGAGACTTTCACCCCCACTCCACTCCAGCAGTCACTGAACTTTACTTCTTAGTGACCTACAATGCTATATCACAAGGAAGTCTGGCATGTTTGTATACATCTGACTAACAAGGAAGTCACTAGGATAAGAAAGCACACTCTCTACAAGGCTAAGCAATTGTAAAATTCTGATACTCGGTATGGATTTGGCATGTCCTCAACTGTTATCCACGGGCAGTCCAGGGCTCCCAGAAGCCTAAATGGAGCATACGATGTTACATCATCTCACAGCCTTGTCCCACCTTTTTTGCTTTACCTGGAGAATGTCTGAATCTTTGAGGATGTGCTGGGCCTGACTGACCTAAGGCAATTAGTTCTAATTCCTGTGCCCACATCCTGCCCTGGAGAATCACATAGAAAGCTCCTGGCTATGGCTACCTGCACTAGCCTTCAGTCATATTTTCCAAATTTCACTTATCTGTGGACCCATTTCATACAAACCTAAGGTGCTAACGTATTCCCCAAGGTACTTATGAAATAAGATATTGTCACACTGTCTCCAGGACTAAGTGTGAACCAAGAGTAACATTTTCAAGCTTTGAATTTTCTACTAAAATCAGCACTTGGACACAAGAGAGATGCAGGGTGAGAACACCCAGGCTAAAACGATGCATCCAAAGAGTTGAGTGTGCCTAGTAAAACTCAAGCTAACCTTGGGGGTTAATCAGAAGACAGGTGGCTCAGAATTCAAGCTCTCTGATGTTTCACAAGTATTTGATCTGTGGATAAAGTTCAGCCATTGCCATGACTGAATCAGCAGAGTTTAACCTACACACCCCAAGGACTTTCTCAGAGATGAGAAGACAGCAAGGCTAGTTCTTAGGTAGAACTTTAGTATTATTTCCTTTCTTCTGAGCCGGGAAAGTCACCGGGGCCAACCCTCAGTCTGGCCTCAGTACTTTCCTTCCTGTGTTCTTTGCCTATCTCTGTGCTGGAGGAAGAAGCACTGACCAAAGTAGACGAAAATATGTATTTGAAGGTGGGGGAGGGCGAGGACACAGAACTGTGTAGAGACAGAAGGTAGTGGACTGAAAGCCGCCAGTGGTGGGATAGGGGTGGGGGGAGGGAGTGGAAGAGACAGAGAGGGGAAAGGGGTAAAGGGAGTGAATAACTTTCTACCCACCACTCTCTTTTTACTTAAGAACGAAAGAAAAACCAAATTTAAAAAACACCTAACTTTCAAACACCACCCCTACCTCCAAGGCATCTCTCTCCCTTGAAAGGAGCAGCCATTCCCCACTCCATGGTTCCTCAAGTGTCTCTAGGTGAGGTCTCAGTAGTGGAGGGATCTGCCTAAGGCATTCTTGCCTTCTTTCGCCTGGCTCCTCCTTGTGTGTCCTGGACGCTGGAAAGGAGCCCTAGTCAGGCGTCAGGCCACTTTCCTGCTGTCACAAGTCCCAAGTCCTTACCTGGGCTGAGGTAGGGTTCTCAGCAGAGCAGGGCTGGATCTGGAGGCTGAGAGGCATCTCCTCTTCCTGCAGCGTGGAGAGCTCCAGCTCTTCCCCAGGCTCTGGGGCTCTGGCCCCTTCCATGGCAACTCAGAGGACAGAGGCTCTGCCGAGAGGCAAGACCCAGGCACCTAAGGGTGCAGAGTCCAGGACAGGCAGAGTCCGACGCAACTCACACTCCACCCACCTGGCGTGGCAGGTAGACCTCGGGTGGGCGGCGCCAGATATACCTGCGGAGACTGGCCTGGAGGGGAGGGGCAAAGGCAGCGAGCGGAGGCTCTCTGGCCTTGGAGAGTTGACCCTTACTCCGGAAAGGTAGATGCTGGTGGGACACTTCTGCCTCGGGCTCCAGAGCAGAGGAGGGAGGGCTGTTTTTCTGGTTGTTCAGGATGCTGCCAGCAATGCCTTTCCCCGTGCACGGAGACCCAGACCGGCTCACATAGCCTGATTGCAAGCTGGGCTGTGGCAAAGAAGGGGTAGGCTGGGCTGCCGGATCCGGTCCCCAATTTGCCTTCTCCCTGGTCAGTGTGATGCGGAGGCTTACTCCAGTCCTAACTGTCTAGCGAGGGTATTCATCTACCGAATCAACAATTAGATATGAATAATCTTCTGTGTGCAGGGCAAGCTGCTGGGAAAATGAATGATACACAGAAGCATAATTTCCCTTGCAAGCTGCATCAGGCATAGGGGCAGTGTCAGTGTCACTAATAGCAGTTAGTTCAGCCTATTTGGGAAGTCAGCTACAAGGTGTTAGTTCTCCACGCACAGAGAGAGAGTTACTCAGGACAGTGGCTGGCAGAAGCAAGAACTTGTAAATGTTTATGACTGACTCATTATTGTTTATCTCTGAGAGGAAGAGCCATAAACACCCCACCTGAGGAGAAAGCACAGCGGTTGTGTGGGTAAGCGCAGGCAAATACATAATGCCCTCCACACCCTATGCATAGCTTAGAACTGGCTTAGTGAGCCTGGAATTATGTTTGCAAAGTGTGGGTTGGGTGTTGGTCAGAAGACCTTGCCTCTCAATATGCTGTTCAAAACCACTGCACTCTCTCATTCCCTGCCTCTGACATACACAGTTATTAAGACCAAATTTGGGAACTCCAGAAATCTGAGAAACGTATCTAGAAATGTATCTTTCCTTTGCAGTGCTGAGATCCATCCCAGGTAAATGATCTACCCTGGGTTACATCCCCTGGCACCAAAGAGATGCTGTTGTTGTGATGCTTATCCTTAATACCAAGGAAAGTCTTTTAGAAAATCAAAATACGTTCTGTGAGCTAGAAGTAACATTATCTCAGGGTAGTCAGAATTTCTCAATCATTTTTACTAATTTGGAAAATAAGACTTCCTGTTCTCTCTCCTTTCACTTTTGAATTTTCTCTGCAGTTCTACGTAATATCCTGTGCCCTATTTAATGATAATATTGTTATTTCATCTTTGACTTTGTTTCAGAAAAAAATAAATAATATTCTTTTTTCTGTTTTATTTGCTTGGTACTATGGTTAATATGGACTCTGACAATAAAAATATTCTAAGATGTAGTGAGAAACTCTAAATTAAAATAAATCAATAACTGGAACATATTGAGCAGGTTCTATAGACTTACGGCTATTCAAAGCATTACAAAGCTTTGAAAATGAAAAACAAATCTTGCCAATTTAAATTTTACAAAAACATGACTTTGGTAGCACACACCTTTAATCCCAGCACTCGGGAGGCAGAGGCAGGCAGATCTTTGTGAGTTTAAGGCCAGCCTGGTCTACTGAGCTAGTTCCAGGACAGGCTCCAAAGCAATACAAAGAAACACTGCCTAAAAGAAACAACAACAACAACAACAAAAAGAATAAATAAATAAAAATATTTTTAAATTACAAAAACAACCAAAATCCAGGAGATAACATACCTGAAAAGGCTGACCTTCAGAACACTCACTAAAGTGTCCTTTCACTGTTGATCACCTTTATGAAGATCAAGGATCCCAGAGGTGTGCCTCAGTCCATCTGGTACCTTACTACTTTCTATCACTATAGTGAAGGCTGCAAACCTGTAGTTCTGTGTGTGGATGGATTCACTCTTTGTTTTGTGTGGAGGTGGATCAGTTTCTCTGTGTACAGCATGCCCCTGTGCAGCCAAGGTCCGCCATGATGTGGGGAGAACAAATTGGATTGGAAAGCAATGCTGTCACTTTCTCCTCTGCCAATTACCGAATTTTGCTTTATGTCTGTTTGTGAAGTACCATTATTTTATGTGTTGAGTTTTGTGAGAATGCTAACAGTCAGGTATGGCTTCCCTGGAATTTCTTAGCTGTGTGGCATGTTTGTCTCAACCCTTGCAAGCATCTCTGTTTGCCCTGGAACACATAGGAAGGACACCTATCTTAGCTCTCATTTCATTTTACAAGCTTGGTTTGTGACATAACTTTAGTTTTCTTCCATCCATGAGTCAATAGCATTTTGATACCTTAGGATGAAGATCATTATATCCTTGGGGAACTTTAAGAAATACATATGAATTTGTCTACCTTGCAACATATATCAGATGTGCTCAATCTGACATTTCCAGTTGAAAAAAGATTAAATTTATTGATAATATTTAATTTTTTTCAAGAATCTGTCATATAAGTCACAGTGAAAAATTCAACTGGTACAGTTACAAAAGAGAAGGAACATACTTATGAATCCAGGGAACAAAATTTGACACCCTTGTGTAAACACCAGGAAAATTTGGTCTTCCACACCCATGTCCCCAGCTAACAATGCCAGTCAGAATCCATCTTCCATCACTCTTTCTTCGGCAAGACAAGGGTCCACCTGAATCTCCCTACACAAAAAGATAATGTAAACATGAGGGCATGTGTCTCATGAGCGCCAAGTTCATTATTTATGTGTCTAATACTTTGTGTTCATTCTGACATGGTTTTGCTTGTGTGACCACTATGCAAAAGAAAGCAATTCTCACAAACCCTCAAAGAATTAACTACTAGTAGTCATTGCAGCAGCAAAAAATAGTAGCAATAGCAGGGGCTGATTTCTAAGTAGTGTTGGCTATATGTCCAGCAGTGCCTGGGTTCATTTCATCATCATAAAAAACTTCATGGTTATCTTGGAAGACTGGCTTGCTTTTGTGGACCATTCAGCTTCAGCAGTGGTCTCATTGACCCCGGGTGAAAGAAGAAAAAGGCATGGCCAGCCGGGTCCACTGAAGCAATCAAGAGAGCCACAGCCACAGCTGCCAACTGTTTTCATCTGAAACTGTCTCTACCATCTCAGCTCCGCAAAGCAAACACTGTAATAACTTAAGGCTTAACCAATCCCTACAGTTCTGATTAGGAAAGGGCAGGTCTCCATAAGTATCAACAAAACATAGCTCATCAAGTTGCAGTAATAATAAACACCTCCCCCATGCAATAAGGCTGGGAAAGGTGATCTACTATGAGGAGTAGGGTCCCAAAACCCAGGAAAAGAGCCTAACACAGCCCCTGTTCCCTCCTTTAGGAGTCCACAAGAGGATCAAGCTGCAGAGAGAATGTGGAGCAAGGGGGAAACTCCTCCATTGCTGGTGGGAGTGCAAACTTGTACAGCCACTTTAGAAGTAAGTTTTGCAGTTTCTCAGAAAACTGGGAATCAATCTACCACAAGACCCAGCTACACCACTTTTGGGCATATACCCAAAGAATGCTCAGTCATACCACAAGGATACTTGCTCAACTATATAACAGCTTTACTTGCAATAGCCAGATCCTGGAAACAACCTAGATGTCTCTCAGCTGAGGGATGGATTAAAAAGAAAATAAAACGTGGTATATTTACACAGTGAGTATTTCTCATCTGTTAAAAACAAGTACATGGGGAAATCTGAAGGCAAATTGATGAAACTAGAAAAAAATCATCCTGAGAGAGGTAACCCAAATGGAGATATACAAACACAGTATATACTCACTCATAAGTGGATGGTAATTTTTAAACTCGTTCTTTCTGCATGTTTCCCTGGCCTTAAGCAACTGAATTATAACTAGTATCTGGGCAATTCAGAAGGAATAAGGGCAAGGTCTGCCCTTGATAGTTCCAGGACTGTGTAGATGAAATGTGGACACATTTATGGAAAGCACATCATGTTAGTGATGGGAAGGAGGAAGACTTACTTTGCAGGCATCACTCTTGCCAGACATAACCCCTGCACAGAGCATCCGGGAAGTGATGATCCCATAGGTAGAAACACAGACGGTTTGATCTATGAGTTCTACCTCTGCTTGCTGCAAAACCAGGGAGCCCTTCTTATCTGCAAGACACATTGGGGTTAGATATCATGGAGATGGTAAGGATTACACTTCTTCCAGGTTTCACTTGAGCAATCAGCTCAGATTATCTCCTTTCAGCCTCAGAGCGATTCTCTTGAGGTGAATTATATTAGCCCCATTTTGCTTCCAAAGAAATGAAGCCTTGTAAGATTAGAGCCTTGCCCAATGGTATACAACCAGAAAGTAACATCAGGACACAGCCAAAGGTTTGGTTTCACCACCTTATCCACTGAGCCACTGTGCCCTGTGGGCCTGTGAACTAGCAACTGTTAGTACCCGAGGTTTCAGTCCAGGAGGGCTCCTCAAAAGGAGACACATAACTGATGTATGGAAATCTCCAAGGAGCCATTAAAACTGGCTTCTTTTTCTGTGGCTTCTTCCTTTCTAACTTGCCTAGATTTAATGAGTCAAAAAAAAAAAAAAAAAACATACATATACACTCATGCTCTTCAAGAAAGCATCTCGAGTGAGTGGGGTAGGTAGTCTCTTGCTCTAGTGATAGATGATGATGAAAGTGTTGGTTAGGCTTTGCGGGTGTCATCTGGAAACAGAGAACCTCCTCTGAGAAAATACCCCCATCAGATTGACCTGCAGGCAAGCTTGTGGGCATTTTCTTAATTAATGATTGATGGAAGAGGGTTCAGATACTGTGGGCAGGCAGTATCATCCCTGGGCAGAGGGTCCTAGGAAGTATATGAAATGCAGCTAAATGTAAGCCTGAGCAGAAATGTAAGCCTTTGCCCTCCACTGTTTCTGATTCAGTTTCTGCATCCAGGCACCTGCCTTGAGGTCTTGCTCTGACTTCTCTTCATGATGGAGTGCAGTGAAATAAACCCTTTCCTCCTCAAGGAGGAAAGTTGCTTTTTGTTACAGTGTTTCTCACAACAATAGAAAAGCAAGGCAAACTGGGCAGTGGTGGCACACTCCTTTAATCCCAGCACTCTGGAGGCTGAGGCAGGCAGATCTCTGTGAGTTTGAGACCATCCTGGTCTACAAGAGCTAGTTCCAGGACAGCCTCCAAAGTCACAGAGAAACCCTGTCTTGAGAAAAAAGAAAGGAAGGAAGGAAGGAAGGAAGGAAGGAAGGAAGGAAGGAAGGAAGAAAGAAAAGAAAGCCAAGACACGATAATAAAATCACTAAGCACAATAACATACAAGCAGAGTTGGAAGTGTGCAGACAGCTGCCATCCCTCCTTGGGATTCTTAGACCTTAGCAAGTTGCATTTGGTGGTGAATACCATTACTTCCATAAGTTCATAAGGGTAGTGAGACTCTGAGAAGTCACCACAGTGAATCTTTAGAGTATCACACCAAAGCTGTGGGGTAAACTGAAAAGTTACTTGTACTGTATCTGCCCTTTCCCCTTGGAAAAGATATCAAAGGGTGATGGGAGATGTTATTCTGTATATATGTTTCTCATACTAATTAATAAAGCCCTGTTGGCCAATAGAAAACTAGATAGGCGGGGCTAGGAGACGAGGAGGAGGAAAGAGGAAGTAGAAGGAGGAGTCAAGATGTAGCATGGAGGAAGGAAGACACCCACCGCTGCTCCCTGATAAGACGACCACGTGGAAATACTTAGATAAGTAGAAATGGGTTAATAATTAAGACAGCTAGCCCATAAACAATAATGGTAACTGGCCAACAGGATTGTATCAAATACAGAGTCTCTGAGTGTTATTTGGGGCTGATGCGGCTGAGGGCACAGACTGGCGGGTTGGCGGGCTGGCGGAAACATACATGTTACAGATTGGCTCCAAACCTGCCTTAACAAAAGGGATCTGAGATTCCAGGAGCAATAGGTGGGTGCTAACCCTTTGGGGAAACACTCAAACAGCTTTGGATTCTCTTCCTTGCTGTATCTTTAAATTCAGCTACAAATCATGAGCCAGGGGATGGGCAAGCTAGATAGAGGGGCTTCCCAAGCATACAACCTGACTTTTCCTGGTATGTGAAGGAATTGCCAAAAATAATTCCCACTGGGTGGACTGATTCTAGGATGCTGTGATGCCTGGGTCAGAATTTGCAGCCTGGGGTGTATTCTGGCTGGATTTCTTTCTCACTCCTATCTCTTGATCAATAGTCCTGGTGTGAAACCCACTTACATAACCTTCCAGACAGTTGTATGGGTTGATGCAGTAGGGTGTTCACATGTGGGCTGTCTCTTTTACAAAATGAATCACTTCTTTAGATGAAAAAGAAACCTAAAAATGAAAAGGAATTGCTCTCCTATAGTGGGGTGCTTAGCACCCGAAGTTTGAAAAAGGCCCATATTGACCAGGCCTGCCTTGCTCAGACAATTCCTCTCACCCTCTATCAACTGAGTCCTTCTTGTTTGGGGGCAGGTATAAAGATCACAAAACGCAGTTAATAGTAGCCCCTTCACTGAGACGGTGTATTCAGGTCATCTCTGGGATGGCCAAATCACAGCTATCTCTCCTTTGTAGAGCAGGGGCATGCCCTTCACTCATACACACCTGCTTCATGCCTTCGCCCCCAGCCGGTCACCCAGCATGTCTCCCCACTTCGTACTTTCTGGCCAGCTGGGGGAATACATATTGGCTGAATGAGCTGTTTCAGGGTCTCAGGCCAGGCTATACTGAGCTGTAGCAAAGCAATGTCATAATCAAAGGTTTGACTGTTATAGTATTCGTGGACCACAATCCTTCTCACTGGAGACACAAACTTGGCATTCCCCTGTACATACATCCCAAGGTGCGCAGTCCATGGAGTGGGGTCAGACAGCCTAATAGAAAAGGAATGAAACAGAGTTGGTAAACTGTTTGGAAGCAAGTACTTACAGAGCCACGAGAATGTGAAGAGAGGGGGTCTCACTGCCTGGCTCTGTCTTCACTCCTGGTCCTGTTCAGGGACGTAGCAAGAACCATAGCCTCCCTCCTTGCTACACACAGCAATGAAACAACCTATTGGCGTAGTAGCAAGTTACTGTGGTATTCCAGAGAATTCTCTCAATAGTATTTTGAGAAAATAACTCAAAAATTTCTTGCCCTCTGATGTCTCACGAACCACACACAGATCAAGAACATGCGTGGCTACAATTAATTTGTTATACTCCTTTAATTATGCTAATGTTATAGACACACAAGAACAGTAAGGTATTGTTTGGGGGCCCTTTTACCAAAGTCAAATGAAATGGCTATTAACAGATTAGACACTGACCTGCTGTAAACCTCAGAGCATCAAGGAAATACCTTCCGCAAGCTATTAGAATTTTTTCAGATCGGTGTACTGCTTGCTCAGGCCTTGGCCAATTCACCTGAGAAGGGTTGGAGCTCCCTCATAAGAGTTGGTCTCCCACAGAATCAATGTAGTAGCCAGAGAAAATAGGGGTCCAGAGAACATGGACAGTTTGGAAGTAAGCTAAAGATATGGTCCACAGAATGCATGCATTAATCTGCCAAGAAAAACATCTCCTGAGTGTACCGGAGATCCAAAGACTTCAAGGCTAACATGTTTGGGGCAGTTATTTCACTTATTGATGAAGCTACTTTAGTAATTAACATGAATCCTGTAAGTTCCAGTAAAAGCAAAGACTCAAATTGTGTAACTTCTCTGTAATACTCTAAAATTTTAGATTAATTGATGTTTTGTTTTACCTAAGATCCAGCAGATCTCAGATAGGTTTAAGGGTGTTTTTGTTGTTGTTGTTGTTGTTGTTTTGTTTGTTTGTCTTTGGAGGGGGTAGTTTTGTTTTGGTTTTAGATTTATTTATTTTTATGTGCATTGTTGTTTTGCCAGCATATATGTCTATGTGAGGGTGCAAGACATCCTTGAACCAGAGTTACAGATAGTTGTAAGCCACATGGGTGCTAGGAAATGAACTCAGGTCCTCTGGAAGAACAGCCAATGTTCCTCACTGCAGAGTCATCTCTCCAGCCCCTATGTATAAGTTTTAAGTGAGGTTTTTTTTTAAACTTTTGCCTTTATCCCCAGTTAAAGGAGAATCTGTCCCACAATAACCCCATTAACAATGGCAAACAGAGCCCTTCTGATGCCAGTCCTTTCCGATATCTTAACTTCTGCTATCTCTGCATCATCCCAAAGAGACCCTTGCTCGCCAGCCATCATCCAATATTGCCCTTCTCTACATGCCATACACTGACTGAGGTTTGCCCCTGTGGTTTAAAAGCCAGTCTCCATTTCCTCAGCCTAATGAAAGCATATCCAGCCTTGGCACTTCCTTTGATGCCTAAAACAAAAATGGTGTACAACTGGTTACAACTGGTTACTTCCACCCAAAGATATAAAGGAGCCCAACTAAATCAATTATGTCCACCAGGAAGCTTTTCCCCAAAACTGGAGGCCAGATGTATAGTTTTGAGGGTGAATATTGGGATGCTCTACCTGTTTCCATGAAAACAATGGGCTGCAGAGAGAAGCCACTCTCTGGAGATGACTGAGGCACCACAGTAGGCTGATCCAACAAAGTGGAGGCTCACCTGCCATGGCCAGGTCCCCTCTTGGGAGTCAGAACCCCCAATGATGCGGTGGAGAGAGGAAGAACTCCTGCTACAGCCTTCAGGAGAGAAAGGGTCATATGACTGGAAGGCACGCAGAAACTCACACAGAGGACCAGAAATTCAGTCACATCTATGGCCGGATTGTGAACTGACTCATCAAATCATCAGTTGGAAATCTCCTGCTTATCTAGCAGAGAGGAAATCTATAGGACTGTCTGGGACCAGCGCCAACACAGCACCACTCCTTTGCTTCTGAGAGTGTGCCCTGACATGGCATCTACACACTGATGCATGCTGGGGGAGGAGTTCCTGGAGTAGTAACACAGCTGACATAAACAGCTGGGGACCGAGTTACTATGTGGAAAAGAAACAGGGCATTCCAAACATAAAATAATTGGTAATGTCTTTGAAGTTGTGCTAATTTGAGAGAAGGCATTTGGAAGAGAGATTTGTAAGTCCAATACATGGACACCTATTGAAAACTTAGTTATCGGTGTCATTGCTTTATGGTGTAAATGGCACTGATAAGGGTGTAGCATGACCCTGCTGCCTCATGGTTAATTAAAGGTCACATTACTAAGGAGAACATAGGGCATAAAAAATCTTGGTGTTGTTCTTACAGAGTATCATCTTACTAAAAGCCATCCACTAGGCTTCACTGCCTTACACACAGGTGATTTCTCCCTAGAAATTACTAGAAAACATCCTGTGTGTTAACCCTATTACCAAGAAGGAAGATGGGACAAACCTAAGGGTTTTTCTTTCTTTGGAACAATGTCAGATTCAGTTCACCAACAAGCATTGTTGTTTCCTAGATCCATAGCAATCTCTGTTTGAGGAATGATACTCTGAAGCGATGAAAGTGGACAGGATAAAGGAAGGGGAAATACATGAATCAAAAGAAGTCATTTCTACGCACTGCAGCCCTCTTCGTCACTTCCGTCTGGACAATCCACTATCCCATCACATTGCGCATTTTGTTTCTGGAAGCATATGTCATTGCCACATTTAAAGGTCCTGTTGGTGCATGGGATGCCTAAAAACAAGCAAAAAGAAGGAACAATTTTGGTTTTTGTTGTTGCTCCTTGTCAGAAATAGATTTGAGGGAATGACATGGAACTCTGCAAAAAAGAGGTGTTAGTCACAGCATTGCTGTTTTCTGCTCTGGAAAAAAGCCGGCAGAGGAACGTGGGAGCACCCCACAGGGACCTTTGCCTTCACTTAAGCAGCTCTGTTGGAAGGCAGACAACTAGCACACAGCTGAGATTCACTGCAACTGCCTCTCCATACCATGATGAACACCAGGTAAAAAAGTTGGCCATATCAGTGGCCTTGGGTCATGGCCTTTTAGCTATTGCCTAGTCTTACTCTCTAAGAAGAAGAAAATGTCATAGCACACCACAAGCAGTCCTTTTAGGATATTAGCGGGGAAATAAGGACAAGATACTCTGAATTACATTGCATTTGTTCACAACCAATAGGATTCAGTTCCTGTGGTGGTATTAGCAGGTGTCCTTACGGTGTCTGGCTGGCTCCTCTATCACAAACCTTCATTGTCAGACCTACAGCTAGTATGAAAAGCAAGTATAATCACAAAAATGCACCAATATTTGCACACGTGCACATCCAAATCCACCCCACCTACTGTGAGCAGATACATCATTGTTTTCTTAGATGGATAGGATTCTCAGAACAAGAGATAGCAGGGTTAAAACTGAGAACGGTCTGGGGAAACTGGGACATGATGATCTCTCTGGGTGCACCAGAGCTGTTTCATTCATTGAGGTTCTACAGAAAGACCAGAGAGTTGTGTGTCCTCCTCACTCCTAGTGCAGTTCTGCTCATCCTGGCCATCCTCACAGTCCCAGAAGCCATCACAGACCAGGGGGCCATGCTGCCGGAAGATACTGGCATTGCACGAAGGTTTGGCAGTCACTGTGGTGAGAGACAAAAAAGTCATGAGCACAGGACATCAGCTGGGCTCTCTGATGACCAACAATGTTCTTCTATGAATCTTAACATGGCAAAGTGATAGAGTATGATTTCTTGAAATGTCATACCCATGGAAGAAAGCAGATGTTTAGTATAACTCCTTACTTTGATATAATTTTTTATGTAAGTGTTTGTCAGATCTTGCTTTTGCTATCATGTAAGTATATTTAAACTGGGTAGTTTAAGTAACTTTAACTCATTGCATCATAAAGAATCATACTTTGTTTTACTTTTGAGACAAGATTTCACTGTGTATCCTAGCTAACCTAGAACTCACTATGCAAACCAGGATAACCCCTGAACTTAAACAGATCCATCTGCCTCTGCCTCCTGAGTGATAGGATTAAAGATGTGTTTCACCATGCCTAGCATAAGTAACCCTTGTTAAGAAAAGTGGTTCTCATCAGCATTTATCTGAGTTGAACTTGCCTACCCTCACAAAGAAGGTGCAATTGACTGAAATGGGAGATTTTGTCTTATCTCTTTATCTTGGGCTCCTGACCAAAGATAATAGGTGTTCACAAAAAGCTTGGTGAACAAATTATTGAATGTCAGTTCTTAAAAGATATCAGACTTGTGGTCCACATGTGAAACCACTTTAACATTGTTTGATTCTGATAGCTCTATATCCTAAACACTACTGATTCCTCTTTGACATGCTTCTTGAATTATCGGCAGGCACAGTATACCAGCAAGCTCCTTTAGAAGGGATGTTTTCTCCATGATTTCTGAATTGTGAAATTTAGCAGTTTTACTATCTTTCCTGGGTGACCAGAATATTTCTCGTCTTAGTTCCTCTGAGGGGTGAGAGAGTATATTGTTGCTTTGAAATACTTGGTTGTCTCCAATAGTATCTAGCTGACATCCATAGGATACCTTCAAAATTGATGCCGTGAAATATAATGAGTAAAACATTAGTCCTTACAAAGTAATGACAATGGCTTTTAGCTGGAGCAAAGAACAGTAATGAAAAAAAGGAAACTTCAACCACAAAAATTGCCAGTATCTATTTTCTTAAAAAATAGAATCCAGGTTATGTTGAAGACCAGGTTGATGTCTTGTGAGTTTGAGGCATAGGTTATTTTTATGAACAAAATTTTATATAGTTGTAGTATAATAAGTGTAATTAATGTCTGTCCAAAGATAAGGAAAAAATACATACTATACTGGAAAAAATGTTGCCACTAACTTTATATCATTCAGTAAATTATTTTTCTAAATATTATTCCCTGAAACTAGAAATAAATTCAGAAGCAGGTTGCAAATGGCAATGAAAAGTCAAGATATAAATTCTCCATCTAGACCAGGACTGTCCTGCATCCATCTCTCAGTCACTGCCAGCATGGTATCAGTGTATGTCTGGGAGAGGAGGCAAAAGGACTGTGAAAGCCAGAGGACTGAAGAAAGCAGTGTCTTCAGACACAATGGGACTGGAGCACATATGAACTCACAGAGACCGTGGCAGCAAACCTACGGCCTCCATAGGTTCAAGCCAGATCAGGTCCCAGCACTGAGAAGAGGAAGGACACGAGTTAACCAGAAGTTATCTCCAATTGACTTCTGCTTGCAAAGGAAAAAGTGTTTTTCTCCAGTGGATTCTCACTGAGTACATTAACCACACATAAGGGCTGACCCCATGCCACGCAGTAGATGGCCAACACAAAACAATTTTGTGGTATTTGTGCAGGCTTTTTCTCTCCTATTGCTTTGCTTGGTATTTTTCTCTTTTTTTTTTTTTAACCTTACCAGTCTTTTGATTGTATATTATTGCTTCCGATTTTGTGTTTTTATGGGTTGTGTGTGTGTGTGTGTGTGTGTGTGTGTGTGTGTATGTGTGTGCGTGTTTCTTATTTTTTTTTCCATTTCTTTAATTTTTTTTCTTTGTTTATTTTCTAAAGAAAGAGAACGATGGTGAAATTGGTGGAAAGGTGGGGAGGATCTGAGAGGAACCAAGAGGGGGAAACACTAATTAATATATGACATGAAAAAAACTTTTTCAATAAAAAAATTAAGTAACTATAATAGGAAAAATAAACTAAGCTGAATTATCCAGTTCGCCCACTACTTCTGTGTTTCATAAGCAACTACATTGGACTTAGATTCTGGGTTCTCCAGGGGAAGGATCTGTGTTTTCACATAGGATTGTGGTAGATTAGGTCATTACCCACAAGCGATTAGACCCCAAGGTATGCAAAGTAAATTTCCCTCCCTCTTGAATATAGGCTCAGCTATATGAGTTCTTCTGAGCAATGGAACATGATATAAGCCTTTCAAGGGCAGGCCTTATGGGGAGTCGTGTGTTTCAGTTCACTTTTCCTTGCTTTTGTTACTACTAGCTCCTTGGCTCAATGAAAGAATGTGTTATCAAGAACAGCCATGATCCCCACCTGGGAGGACTCAGCACAGAATGGACCAGTGCTTGAACCTGAGCCATTCAACTAAGCTGAACCTATGCAACGTTTGAATGCATGATCAAGAAAAAATGATTGGGCTAATTAAGCCAGTGAGTTTTGGGATATCTAGTGACCTACAGCAAGTACAGACACTACAACAGCAAAGATCCCAAGAAATTACTTATTCGCAATGAGGTCATAGTACACCTACCACAGAAAAGTTCGTCACTTTCATCAAAACAATTATTTACTCCATCACAGCGCTGGGCTTGGGGGATGCACAAACCAGAGGAGCATCTAAAAGTTCCAGCAGGACAAGCTATAGGCAATTTAAAAAAAGAAAGAATGAAAGAGAAAAGAAACAGAAAATCTTGACTGAGTTCCTAAAAGTCATCAGACTACCTTAGCAACGAATTATGAAATATTAGTTGGTTAGGGATTTGGTAGCAAAATGGAAGCAATGGTAAAATTTCTCCATCTAACCAAGACTATGGTCAATTTTCAATGCATAATTTCTATACGCCAAGAATAACAGCAAATTAATGCCACAGAAGTTGAACATAGTAAGACCAATGTCTGCTCTCAAAGCCCAGAGCGCCTACCTCTTCTCCCAGTGCCCATTGTTTCTCCCAACTTAACCAGGCTACTTACTAAAGATCAAGCCATTGAGCCTGAGCTTACAGATGAGTGTTACAGAAATAACAAATCCTTTCTCCTCTTGTGTGAAAGAACAGAGGCAAATACATCAGGTCAGCTACTGTCTCAGTGGTAGTGAGAAGAGTGTATGGTGTGCTAGACCATCATCAGGGTGTGTGAAATCATTAGCAATTAAGGTGCTTTGTTTCTCCTGTGTCCCCACTGGAAATTCAAACACTCTGAATATCAGAACACAGCACTGAATCCAGAGGCAGGTGTGTTTGGAGTTGGCAGAGTAGAACAAGGTAGAAAGGAACTTCTACTCACAACGTACACTTGTGGAAGTTCCCCTTCATCGATTTTGTTTGTCACTTTCAAAAAGGTTTGAAATATCTCCAGTGATTATCTACACTCTGCAGCTTCAACAACTTCCGCCAACTGTCGCCTTTCCCAAGACCACTTCCGGGCTATGTTCTGTGGTTTCTTTTACAAATTTCAACTTTCTGAAAGTTGACTTATGAGTCATCTCAACCAACCCTCTCTCCCCAGTCACTGTCCCCCAGAGAGAATACAAAATGACACTCACAGATGCACTGTATGTTGGTATAAACACTATGATCACAAGGAGTTATGACTAGCACAAAAAAAAATATCAAGATGAATATTGTGTCACATACCTGTAATCTCAGTACTATGGACACCAAGGCAGGAGGATTGCCACAAGTTCAGTACCAGTCTGGTCTACATAGGCTAGCCAGGGCTACACAGATCAAATTTGTTTCAAAGGAGGGGAAAATGAGAAAGAAAGAAATGAAGAAAGAAAGAAAGAAGAGGATGAGGGAAGGAAATCCAGAATGAAAGAGCAAAATATGGGCTTTTCCTTTATTTTAGAAGTCATATGAAAAATTACATTTTAACTCTAAGTCAGTAATATCAAAAGGTTTTTTCCCTATAATTTAAAATATAACGCTAGTCTATAATTGGATGTATATTTTATTATTTGTAGTGTATATTACTTGCCTATTTTAAAAGATAAATGTATAATAGCAAATAACAAAAAATGAGGCAGTATTAATTCCTTAAATTTTCAAGGCCTGAAGTAAAGAAGGATTGGCCTTGCTTTATCATTAAAGGCTCAGTCGGTTTTCTAAACCGACTCCAAACTTACGTTGACTGATGTTATAGCTGCCATATTCTACCAAAAGAGGCTTGTCTGAAAGTCTGGAACTACATTGAAGCTGGATGTGGACCAAGGGGCTGGGCACTCGGAAAATGGTCTCGTGATCCATGTAGGAGCCACAGTACCTGAGAAGACAAGGGTTGGGGAGGATATGTGGGATGAGGTCCCATAGGATGATGTCCTGCCAGTGGACATCGCTGATGCTTTGTCATCCAGGCTCTGAGATGCTTCTGGTACAGCTTAGAATAAAAAAAGAGAGAGAGGGAGAGAGAGAGAGAGAGAGAGAGAGAGGGAGGGAGGGAGGGAGGGAGGGAGGGAGGGAGGGAGGGACCATAAAAGAGGGAGCCATTATAGGTTTGAAGAGAAAACGAAAACTGACTCTAGAGAAATGTACAGAGGCTTACAAGATTGACCCAACTAACAATTTGAGCAACAGTGGGAAAGGCTACCATAAATGCCCTTCCCTGATAATGAAATTGATAACTAACTTATATGTCATCCTAGAACCTTAATGTAGTAGCTATTGGAAACAGAAGCAGACACCCACAGCTTAACTCTGAACCGAACTCCTAGAATCCAGTTGCAGAGAGGGAGGAGTGATAAGAAAATGGGGTCAAGCCCAGGCTTCAGAAACCCACAGAGACAGCTGACCTGAACAAGGAGGAGTCAATGGGCCCCCAAACTGATAGCTGGGAATCTAGCACTGGACTGACTCAGACCCCCTGAACATGGGTCTCAGTTAGAAGGCCTGGGCAGTCTAAGAGACTTCTGGCAGTGGAACCAGGATGTATCCCTAGTTTATGAAAGGACTTTGGGAGCACATTCCCCATGGAGGGATAACCCCTTAACCTAGAGACAGGAGGGAGGGCCTAGTCCCTACTCCTAATGACTTGACAGATTTTTTGTTGACCCCTTCTGGAAGGCATCACCCTCTCTGTGGAGTAGGGGGCCTTGAGAGGGAGGGAGAGAAGGAAGGAAGAAGGGAAAGGAAACTGTAATAAAAGCAAAAAAAAATTAAAATTAAAAAAAGAGAATAACAGCTACTTTGTGTTGTGGGACAGCGGCGTGGTAAGAGTTATCTCTTTTGCTAAACAGACAAACACAGTACTATTGAGCTGTTTTCTTTACCAACACTGCAAATTAACAGAACAATGCATCAAATTCTCCTACTTTTCATATTTGTACTGTCAAAAATATGTAACAAGAATGGCCTGCTTTTATCCATAAATCCCTTGGTAGAGTGGAGTAGAATCTGTGAGCTCAGCCTCAAAATATGCAAATAATCTCACCCACAGTTGAGACAAAAGAAAACAGCATTAATTCAGTCTTAATTGAAATCTGATGTGCACCCTGGGGCTTGTCCTTGGCAACATTTCAAAGAAGTAACAATTATCCACAGTGTTTCCTACCTTGGCTTTTTCTCTACATCCCATCATTTTATGTGAGCAGGGTTCCCAGGTTCCTTTTGAGTAAATGTCACTCTAGTTAATAATTCTCACTATGTGAGCATTGTGGTTAATGGAGCATAGAATATTACTTTACAACAAGATAAGTTAGTTTACTGTCCTATGTAGGCACGGTTTTTCCAGTGTGAAACCTTTCAAGTCTCTATGGAAAACCGCTGATGTAAGACTTGAGGGAATGATCACCTGTGAATGCTGAGCACTCTTGGCTCCCAAGGCATTTGGGAACCGCTTATGTTCCATGGACCCAAGGCTAGCATTCAGAATCACTATCTATCTACTACTTTGAAGACTTGAAGAAATAAATAAATAAATAAATAAATAAATAAATAAATAAATAAATAAATGCAAGCCTATATTATTCAATAGTCTTTGTCAGTTGGCTGAAATTCAGGAAGTGAGAGGATATAGCCAGTTACTAGGATACCAGGAAGAAATGGCTGTGCCCTCCATTGGCATCTGGAATTTCTTGCAAAGGTGAGCTCCTCTTGGTGTATTGGTATGGTTTGAATGTATAGGTTCTCATAAAGATAGTGAAATAATTGGTCCTTGGATGGTGACACTGTTGTAGGTTGTAAACACTTAGGAGACAGGTTCCATCCAGCTGGAAGTAGATAGTTAGGGGTAGACTCCTAAGGGGTACATTATACATTATCCTGGCTCCACACCTGCACCTGCTTCACCTTCTTCCTGGTTGGCCTCTGCAATGTGCCAGGATGCCCCATGTTTCTGCCTACCAGCTGAGGTACTCCTACCACAGTGCCTTGTCCATCACAACAACAAACTAAAATCCCTGAAACTTCAAGCCAAACGGCATCCTTGCTTCTTTCTGTCTCGTATTTTGTCATAGCAACAAGAAAATTAACTGGCACATATGATAAGGAGGGCATCAAGGAGCCAAGATGGTTAGTGTGTTGCGGGAGATGATGGTGGTTAACAGATTGAATGTGTAAAAAGAGAGAGTAAAGAAAACCAATAAGAGTCAGTTTATACTCTGTATAGACACATGACAAGGAACGGGAATCATAATGAAGTGAATAGATTTATTAAAGTTCAAACAGCAAAGATATTTCTACTGACCTAGAATCTGTGCACACAAATTGGCCTGATGCTAGACTCTAGCACTTTCTAAGACACCAAAGTCCTGCTTTGCTAGAGTTGTACAAAGGCCATTATTCATTACTCTAGAATTCCAGTACTGTGTTCAGCTTCGCTGGATACAAATACCCTGTCCATGCTGTCTTATGTTTCAGAGAGACCTTGGAATTCTTCCCATCAACATTGGTTTTTTGTTTTGTTTTGTTTTCTGCTTCCCCATTGCAGCCCACATTCTCTTGACCCACTCCTCAGCTCAGTTTTGACGATACAAAGCAAAGCCTTTCTTCTCTACATGAAAAGGACTGATATGGACAGAGCTGGGGACTTACATCCTGAGGGGACAAGTGGAATCAGATGAGTTTGATAGGACTTCCACAGGCCTAGAGGACTGTAGAAAGAACCTCTGTTTCAGGACTTCAGGGAAAGTACTGGGGGCAGGAAGCTTTCCTGGTATCGGTTGGGAGGAAATCTTCTACTTGAAGCAAAAAGGCCTGGATTGTACTTGTTATGAGGGGGGAAAGTCCTCTCGCCTTTTTCAACCACAGTTTGTGCTGGGAGGTGGTGGTGCACACCTTTTAATCCTAGCACTTAGGAAGCAGAGGCAGGTGAATCTCTGAGTTCAAGGACAACCTAGTCAACAGAATGGATTCCAGGACAGAGGAATTCCATGCAGAGGAATATTGTCTCGAAAAACAAAACAAAATCAAAGACAAACAAAACACAGGTTGTTCACTCTTAGGCTCACAGCTCCACAAAAGATAGGTAAAATTGTATGCTCAGAATCTTTTTTTTCACTATATATCAAGTGCAGTGTTCTTAAAGCTTCGGAGACACATTGCACATTGTTTTGTTTTTCGTTTGTTTGTTTTAGATGAGCAAGTCTCACTGTGTAGCCATAGCTGGCCTGAAACTTGCTATGTAGATCAGGCTATCCTGGAGCTGCCTTTGCCTCTAGCATGTTAGAATTAAAGGCATGTATCACATACTTTTGACATAGTTTGCATTTTTTCATCGATGCTAACAAAAATAAGTTTAAAGATAACTGTGATAAAAAGAAGTAATATTTTTCCTAGTCAATAAGCTACTAAAAGGCAGGCAAGGTTTGAATTTGAACCTATATAAGAGATACTTGATGCTGGGGCATGGTAGTGCATGCCTTTAATCCCAGTACTGGAGAGGTATGAGTTCAAGGCCAGCCTGATCTGCATAATGAGTTTCAAAATAGCCAGGGCTATAGAGAGACCCTGCCTCAAAAAGAAAGAAAGAAAGAAAGGAAGGAAGAAAGAAAGAAAGAAAGAAAGAAAGAAAGAAAGAAAGAAAAAATAGTATCAGTTATTTGATTCAGGCTGTATTTCAAAAATGTGTAAAGACTATGTTTCAATGATGGGATTCAGATAGGTCTCTTCCATTGAAAACAGAAGCATCACTACTTTGCATGCTGTCTCTCTAAATAAATAAAAAGGTGTTTTGTTCTGAAAACCTCTTAGAGGACTGGGCAGATGGCTTAGTGGGTAAGTGCTTGCTGTGCAAGCATGAACACCTGGGTTTGAATACCAACATCCAAGTAGAAATCCAGCTGCCATGAGCATTTGTAATTCAGTGCTGGAGATGTGAAGACCAGACAATCACTGAGGCTTTCTGGCTGACTGGCCAGCCAAACTAACAACAAACTAAAGAAGGTGAACTCCAGTTCAGTTAGACATGGTCTCAAAAAGATACAGCAGGCAGAGAGTGACAGAGAGCAGTAGCCGATATCAACCTCAAGAATGTCAGCATGGTTACACACACACACACACACACACACACACACACACACACACACACACACACACAAGAAAATCGTTTTCAGATAGAAAGAAATGAGGAAGGAGAAAGGGGAGGCTCTTGGGAAGGGAAATTTTCATTCAGGAAATAACAAAGAGAAAAGAATTGCCTGGAAAATCCTTTAACTCACAAGATGCTGCTTTAAGGGTGAACTGAGAAATTATTCTGCCAAGACAGATCACAGCTTCATTTTTTAATACTGTTGATTTAGGAGCAAATCAACAAGTTAAGGATAACTTGTTAAGGAACAAGTTAAGAGATAACGATATGATAGGACCTCCATGATGGATTCAGGAATCCTGGCATCTATATATCTGAGATTCTTTCTGGTTAACCATTTCCCAGTGCTAGGATATAGCCTGGTCAGCTAGGCCTCTGCAACAATGGAAACTTTGCTAGTAGTTTCTTATTCTTTTTTTTTAACATTTATTTATTTTATGCTGGACATAATTATACATGCCTTTTTTTTAATGAAAACAAACATTTATAAACAATATTTGGGAATTTGGGCGTCATTCTTTCCAAACTGCTTCCTGCTGGTAGGGGGCGCTGTCATGAGGAAATTCCTGGAGCCGATCTGAGCACAATAGACCAGCCTATCCACGTGGGACCAACCGTAATTTCCACCTACCTGGTCTCTGACCCCTACCACTTCTACTGGAGTTCTGGGCCCCTCCCAGAGATCCGCCTATCTCTGTGGGTCCACACTGAGTTCCTGCCGGCTGGATCCTTGACCCCCATCGCAGGACCTCTGCTAAAGAGGCCCTACTCAGTTGGAGAGTGCCAGCTAGTTTCTTATTCTTGAACCTCCAGAGTGAGGTGCTCTGTTTATTTTTACCAATGGCTCCAGGATTTGAACACTTCAACCTTTGTAAGATGTAGAATATGCTCACAAATAGCCCAGCAACATAGAGAAGGTGTGAGGATGAGGGTCTGAATTCCAAGTGGCCACATACATGTTTCTGAATGCCTCTATCCTTGGCTTCCTTCTCTCAGAAAACCTGAAGACTCTTAGAGGACAAAGAACTTTCCATATGATCCCACACATAGGAAAACCACTTACATGTGTTCATTGATTTCCCACCAGCCATGCTCACAGCCTTTCATACTCTTCTTAGTTATTGAATAGTTGTAGAACTTCAGGGCTAAGCCAAGAGTTGTTAGCGGAGTCTGTGAAAAGCAAAAGCAAAATCAAGTCAGGAAAATGCCTCAGTAGAAGAGCATGTGTCAATGTAAAGTGTCCTTGCTTGCTCAGTATTCATTCTTTTGGCTTATTGTTTTAAAGATATTCTATTCTTTGTATTATGTAGCCCTTGGTGAGCTATACCATGGTGAGAGGGGGAGGAGGAATCCTAGAAAGGGGGTTGTGGGAAACAGGTGCTATCAAGTGGACAATGGAAAAATGGGGATGGGAGAAAGGATAATATAGGGGAGAGGGAAGAAGGGGAAATAAGGACATTCAGAAAAGTCATAGGGAAACATTATTTTATAAGTTCACTCAAAATATACAGATATGTGTGCATAAATACATATGTATATTATGTATATGTGTATATAAATACATATGTTTATGTATGTAAACAGGATTACATTATATGAGATGACAGTGCTCCTCCAAAGAGCCATGTACTATATAACAAAAACTCCAATGACAGGCATGGAAAACTTCCTTTGTAGTTGTTGGTCAGAGGAATACCAGTTCCCCACAGTCTATTTCCACTGCCCTTGGTTCCCTTTCAGAACTTGAAGGGAAGACCCAATTATTGATGAAAACACATTCCTCAGACACAGGGCCTAGGGGAATTGAGCTGGAACTGACCTGCAAGGCTGCCCTCTGGGAGCTATTGCTCAAAGCATTGGAAAGTTCTAAGCATGCTGCCAAGAGAGAGAAGCAATCAATAGTTCTACCCAGGTATAAGACTGTGAACCACAAAAATGACTAGCCTAGCAAGTTATTGCCCTTGGTGCAATGGTGGCACTTTTATTTTTGAGGTTACCAACAGATGTCTAATTTGACTGAAGGTCTGATGAAGAATAGGGAAATCATGCCTGATACTGTAAACCTAGAAAACTACTCGTGATTGGTGAGGTCGCACTCCCTACAGGAGAATCGACTGCCATCATTTTCCTATATCAATATAATTTCTAACTGTGTTCTAAATACTTTCTCTTACAGATAAGTATAGCTCTCGTTCCTCATCAACCAAGCTTCTTCTTGTAAAGACAAAGACTATTACATAGACATATGTACTCAAAATGCAGACTGCGGGGTGCCCAACTATAACTGATAGATTTGTAACATGACCCCTATACCAAAGGCTCAGGGGAAACTGCTGAAGAGTGTTGAAAAGATTATAAGAGTCAGAGGCCCAGTATGGTTGCTGCTAGATAGTGTCCCCTAAAATTACACTATGTAGCCACAAAATATCAACATATGGTTTCCTGAACAAACCACCATACTGACAATACTAGTTGACAGGCTATTGTGGACAATGGAAATTCCACATGGTCCTGTCCCTAGATGAGAAGCTACACGTAGTCAGTAGCTACTGAGAGAGGAAAGATCAGTTTTTTCATGGAGGGTCTCCTGCACAGACTGTCCAGTTCGAAATGATTAGCCCTGGATTAACCTCATAGGTATATATGAGCAACACTAAATGAACTCAGTAATTGGATATACATAAACAATACCAAAAAAGAAAAAAAAAGAAAATAACATTACTCTGGCTGAGGGCAGGGAAAAAGAGGAGGAAATGCAGTGGAGAGGGAGAGACAGAAGCAATGTAGATGAAGAGCTTGTGTATGAGATCGACCAAAATAAAATGAAATTACTTTTAGAAGCTGTAGGAAATACTTTATAATTCAATCCTGTTATATTTCTCTTTAGATTGATTTTATCCATTGACATTGCTCTGACAGATATGTCATTTTGGTTATGCATTTTTGTGTGTATTCTAAGTGCATGATATATATATAAACAACATATATATATACATATATATATATGTTGTTTCTTTCTAATGTGAACATAGGTAGTCACCCACTATTACCCAATTTTGAGACTAAGTCAGACATTTTACAGTTCTCATTTTAACACCATAATAAAGCCAGTAGGCCAGTAATGTTATTCCCATTTTATAGAAGAATAAAAGCATAGCTAACAGAAGATGATTAACTTTTTGGAGGTTAGGAAATGCAGACTAGAAATTTAACCTATCTTTTACTTTGGCCTCTTTCTGCTCAATGTCATGCTTATTGTAAACTCATATGAGGAACTCAAGTAGGATAGGAAATTATTTCAAATAAGCATTGGAAGTTTCTATAGCAATGGTGCCTGCATATTTTCTTCACAGAGGAAGGGAACAAGTGACTCCCATCCTTTTCCTCTGTGATATGGAGAGGAACGTCCATGGCTCACAGCAAACCCTAAAAAAAAAATCTGGTGGACCATGTCTCATGTCCCTTTCTCTATTCCTCACTCCCTTACAGGTATGAAATGCCCTTTCCCGTATAAGGATTTTTCTTCTTCAACCCCCAACCTCTAGCAAAATACAAAGTAAGCCAATATTCTTATTTACGCTCTGACTAAAAATCACAACAGTGTCTATAGGTTTTCATTTTAAGTCCCTAGATTAACACAGAATCAATATTTGTTTTACATAAAAGGAATTTCAAATATTATTCTTATTCTGGCTATTGAATGAATTCAAGAAGACATATCTGTGTTTTGGAGGGATTGAAGAAAGAGAAAATGGTATTTCCCCTCCTCTTTCTTTGGTCCTTCTATTTTCTTGTACCCTCTTAGCTACCCAACTGTCTGCTCATCTAAAATAATAAATCCTGAAAATCTGGCAAAGGGCAGGGATCTGGCTACTTATTTGTAGATGACCATACTATTGACAACAAATAACTTTAGGATACTTGTCAGCAGGACACAGAATTATTAATCATCAGATTTGGTTAAAAGTAAAATCATTTGAAGTATTAAATTTGCATAACTATGTACAAATGATCTCACAGGGTCCTCCCCTTAGCTGTTCCCTTGACTGCAGCACTCTAATCCTAGGCATTAATAAGGCAGGCCCATTTTTCTCTCAGCATCTCTGCAAATGTTTCCCTTGGTAATGAGGCTTCTTTGATCTCCTATTATCAACTCCTTGACTTGCTTCCCTTCACACTTCCAGCTTCCCTCCCAAGCTATTGTCCCTCCTTGACTTCTTCCTTTTTCCCTGTAGCACTGTCGCCCTGTGACAAACTGCATACAGTTGTCCCTCAGTATCTCGGGAGAACTGACTTATGGACCCCCCTATATCTCCAAATCTATGAATACTCAAGTCCCTTACATAAAATGCATAGAATCTGTACAACCCACACACGTCCTTTCACATAATTATCCATATTGTTCATAATAGATAGTGTCATGCAATAATTTTGTAAAATGCAGTTCTATTTTATTGTTTAGGAAACAATACCAATAATATGGTTTATACATGTTCAATACAGGTACACACTCGATGGAGTCATTAACTGAATCCATAGATGTGAAACCCACAAATAGAGAGGATTTATTATATATGTAGCTTGTGAGATCACCAGTCTTCCACTACTGGAAGGTACGTGAAAGTCTAACTTTATTTTTCAATTTCAGATTTTCTGTATATTTTAGTACTTGAGTTCCAGGCCCACAGTTATTATTCAGGGGCATATTGATGAGTTCAAACTGTATGTATTTACCATTTACATCTCACCCAATAATGATGGTACACACTAATGATTTTATTTGTATGTTCTATGTGAGCTATAAAAACATTCTCCATTTCCATGTGCTATTAGAGTAGGAGAAAGAAAAGCAGCTGTGAGACCAAGATTTAAGACAGTGAGCAATGCCTTGACAAGCAGCAGAGGGAGATGTATACATTTCATATAAATTTTCATTTTGCTTACATAATGAATATAAATAACCTAATCAAATTTACTATTTTATTAAATCCAATCTGAAATCATACTACCTGTAATAAAATAATTATTTAATCCTGCATCAATACCTTTAAATTTTAAAATATAAATAAAAATAAAGTAGATAAATAAGATCAAATCAGCTAACAGAATGTAGCTTGACAACAGAAGATATAGACAATGGAAAATTTTACTTTCCAGATAATATATTTCAACAAGGTTTATATCTCCTAACATTAAATGGTATTATTCTTAGAATTTTAAAAACAAAGTGATTAAAATGTATTTTACTAAAATAGAACAATTTTTCCCCCAGATGCTGAAAAGATCTAGGCTACCTGAAATTTCCAGGTGCACTTGCACTTTGGAGGATAGTAGCTTGGGTAATACGGACTTGAAATTTTCCCTTCGAAGCTGTTGATGTCTTTGACCAGTATCGTGTTTTCACACTCTGAAAGAAGGGATCCACACATAAGGACCCGCCATGATGAGATGAGGACATGGCTGCATGCTTTCTCTATACATATTTACTCAACTAATGAACGGGCATAATTTTGAATCTTGATCTTGTCAAAGAAAAAACACCCCAGTTTCCAAAACTCCAAAATGTAGCTCAGATAGCCAGAAATAGACTCAGTGTGACTAGAGGAGGATTTCTGGAGAGTTGCTGTCATCCTAGCTCTTCTAACTTCCTCAGCTACCCTAAACTCATCCCCACCTTATTCACCGGTTTCCATTCCTCTAGCTAGTAATTCCCCTGATAACCTATTTCTCTCTGTCTCATTCATGCACTATCTGTATGTGTGTGTGTGTGTGTGTGTGTGTGTGTCTGTGTCCCACTCCCTTCCCTCTCCATTTCTCTATCTCTCTACTCTGATCCTGCTTCTCTTGTGACCAGGTCCAGTCTGCTGGCCATCACCTACTTTCTTTTTCTCCTCTGGACTCTTCCAGGTGCTCTGGCTGTTATATATCATTTATCTATCTATCTATCTATCTATCTATCTATCTATCTATCTATCTATCTTTCTTTCTTTCTATCTATCTATCATCTATCCATCCACCCCTATCTATTTTCTTTCTTTCTATCCTTTAACCATAGTACAGGGTGGTCATATGATCAGTTTATACAGCTAACATGTTTTTTTCTCATTATATATTTGTTTTCCAATCCTCATTTTTGCTCCAGACCTGTAGGATATGACTACTTTCTTTAAAGCATGGTTCTGGATTCAGGCACACACCAGAAGCAGGTAAGTGGTAACACCTGCTAAGAGAACAGAGCTTCAACAACAGACCCCTTTCTCCAAGCTCTGCATCACATTAGTTCCAACCTTCTCTTTGCTCTTCCAAAAACACTTTCAAATCTCCTTTTCTTTTTTGAGTTACCTAATCAACATCTTTATGCTAACAGTTCTTTACTGAATTTACTATGATGCCTCTCTTCTGAGTCAGGGTTTCTGTCCAGTACAACTTCCTTGACTGGCACAACTAATATCACAAGATAGCCTCAGGATAGAAAGATTAGAGCATCTTCAGGAGTATTGCAAGTGACTAGTTTAAATTGGAGAAGACTTACTTTGTTCTGGAATAACTTCAAAATATGCCCGGATCCCTGACAGCCTCCGTACATAAGGAGACTTCAGTGTCACCAACATGAGATTATTTGTGGAAACAAATGACATTAGTGTTCTTGTGGGTTCACAGATCCTGCAAGCAAATAGCAACACATGAGTAACACGTGAGCTTGTTTCATCAATGGGTCTCCATACTATACCATTTCATACATTTCTAGAGCCATTGCTCAGTTCTTCTGATTCAGTCTCTGCTGGTTAGACCTTCATCAGTGAATAGTCATAGAGTTCTGCAGAGAATAGATCTGGAAGAGATGCCTAAGCATTTGTCTAGTAATGGCTACCAAGGAATTTTCTCAGATGGCCACCCTTAGGCTCTCCTTGAGAGCAAATAGAATATAAAGATATTTGCAATGGCTTGGCTCCATGGATCAGCTCAATGAAAGATGCTGGATAGTCAAGCAATTAAATGTATGTAAGTTCCATGTTCTTTCCATGAAACAGTGACACTTATACTGATGTGGCCCCATTGCTTGGTAGTAAAGATCAAAATGAGATAATAGCTCCATGTCTATGGAAAAATGAGAAGGAGCTAACTATCTCTAAGGGGAGACAGCAATGAACTTACTTTTCATTTCACATTATATATTATGTTTGAACTTCTAAAATGTACATTCTCACCAAAATATAAATGTATATGCACATATACAAAGCACTGTGATAAATGTAAATATTGTTTAAAATAAGATAATTCAAATACATTTTAATACAGTGCCTACATAAAGCTTAATTGTCATCATTAGCTTATTAAATATTGTGTCCATGATAGAAACTTACTATTAAATTTTAAAATTGAGATATAGGTAAGTGCTTGTATATTTAATAAATATATATGAATGAATAGGTTTATATGAAAATGTAACAGAAAATTTCTGAAGAATGAAATTGTAAATTAGTTGCTGTTGTTTTCGCTGAACTCATTTTTCTCTACAATGAACACCTTTGTAATTAAAGAATTTTTTAATTGTTTAATGTGATATAATCATCATAGAGTATTCTCATGCTCTATTGATACAATAGACTTTGCTGTATTCATAGTGAAAGTCAAATTACACAAAATATCTGATGTATTTTATGTATCTTGCCCAAAGCCTTATCTCTGTGGACGTTGTGGGTCTTGTGTACTGTAAGTGAACAACAAACACAAAATCTGACAGACACCTAAAGTGTCAGGGTATCAGGGGTCAGTCTTTGACATTATGGATACACTTAATTTTGTAAGCAAGGGAATTGTAAATAGAGAGCATGGAAACCTTTTTCACCAGGTAGCTAGTGAGCCTGCATCTTACCTGTACAGGGTGGCACTCCGGATTGGCAAGAGGGAGTCGTAAACAGTCAGGGAGTCAGTGATGCAGTTGTCGGCTTCCAGTTGGATAGACTCAACTGAGAGACGAATTAGATAACCCACCATAGCCACTAGCTTAAAGTGGCACATTAGCTGTCCTGAGGTTGCAGAAATTGCCAGAGGGTAGCGGAGAGTCAGGTGATCTGCATAGAAGTAGTTGGAGCAGCCTTTGTCTGTGGAGAAAGGGCTTTCCTTAGTCTTGTCCCCTATTTGCCTTCTCTCTCTCTCTCTCTCTCTCTCTCTCTCTCTCTCTCTCTCTCTCTCTCTGCTTTTCCTGCCCCAGCCCCATCCTGCTCTTAAGCATGACCTCTCTAGAAATTGCTACAAAAGAGCAGAAACTTTCATATGGAGGACATTTGTTTTCCTTGCCAGTCTAGACTTTATGCTCCTCTCTTTTGGTGACGGACCCTATTACCATGGAAAACTGTCCAACTTAGCCCATACTTTCATTGGAGTTAAATTCACCTCTGATCCACACTGGCCAGTCAAAGAAGCTGGTTCAGGAAGGGGTACATCTGTCAATCTGCATAATGTGATTCAGCTCAGAAGTTCTATGAAGATTTTAATGAAATCTGTGTACAGGAGTTTTCCACTAGACTGAGAAATAGGATCAATTGAGCCTAAGCTTTGACTCGCTACCACAATGGAAGCAGTGCTTGAGAACAAAGCCTCGACATAAGAAGGTACAGATATAGAGTCTTGGCAGCATTTCATTTTAGAACTGGTTCCAACCATGCCTAAGGCCAGCATATTCCATATCTGTCTCAGCTATGGAATACATCAGCCAATCAAGTTTCTTTCATGCTGAAGCCACTTATATTGCCGTCAGTTGCAACTAAAATAACATTAATGGATCACATCATTAGAAAAGGCAAAGTGTAGCCAGCATGTATACACACTAGTAAGGGGTAAAGAAAAAATTCATGAATTTACCAGATCCTATGGTTGAAGAATAGTCTGAACGGAGCCCAGCTGCATTGAAACAGTGTAGAAAGAAGACCATTAGTTCCAGAGGTTCATTTGTTTAGAAAAATTGTTCTCAGTCCTTCTTTTTTTGTTGTTGCTATTTATTCTTTGAGTTTTTGTTGTTGTTGTTTTTCAGTCCTTCTTTAAAATAATCAAACACATCAAACCTGATGTGGGTCATACTTCACAGTAGTCCAGTGAGGAGCAGAGTTATTGAGGTATTTAAAGATAAATAGGGCCACTAGGAGATGACAGCCGCTGAAGCTGAGGATCTATGAGAATTCGACATACTATTTTAGTTGCTTCTAAGCATTCACAGTTACAAATTTTAAACAATTCGAGGATAAGAAAACAACTCTATAAATAATAGTCCTATGACTGATGTAAATATAGTATGAAATTTTCCACTAGAGAGTTTTCATTTGTTCAAACCAATTATCAGCTATCTACTCTATGTCTAGTATATGAATATATGTATAATTGGTATTTATATATGCAAAAATGTGTATCAAAAGGCAAAGCTGCAGAAATTTTGAGAATACAATGTTTTGCTCTTCAGACAAATGGTGCCATTGTGTTTCCATGGGGCTGGGGCATAGTCTGATTGAGAACATTAGGGTAGGCAAGGCACTAGGAAATAGGGCTGGTGGGGGATGGGGGAATCAGATTTCAAATGCTGGCCTTTCATGAAATAGTAGGAAACCTCTAGCCAGCTTCTAACTGATCACAAAGTCTAAAAAAAAAAAAATAGATAGATAGATAGATAGATAGATAGATAGATAGATAGATAGACAGACAGATAATAGATAGATGAAGTGATGGCAATGCAGTGTATTTACATATTTTTCTCCTTAGCTCAATAAGACAAAGAAGATAATGAGGTATCGTTAGCTATCTTCATCCTGTCCAAACACACATCTTAACTCTTAGGCCACATCTGTGTCCTGTTACAAACTACTGCAACATGATTCTCCACAAAGGGCACTAGACCTGTATGGGCAAAAAGCCGGCATCTGGTCCACTAAGTTGCACATAGTGCAGGTGTACATATAATTCAACCTTTATGTAAGTATTTCCCACACTAAATACAGATGTGCAAAAGCTTCAAAATATGGGGTCTGATTTTCACATATGTAGGCTCATTTTCACACACAAAGTCTGGCTCACTCTGAACCCACCCTGAACTCAAGCAGGTGAAGGCTCTTGATGCCAATACTGGTGACCTGAACTTGAGTCTTATGGGACAGAGAGTCAGCTTCCAAAAGTTGACCTCTGACCTAGACAGATGTGCCATGGTATGGACAGACACACACACAAATGGCAATGTAAATTTAATAAAGACTCAGGACAGCCATTTCTCCTTTCGCTCCCTATGTTCTCACCTTGTTTCTTCATGCTATGCTGCATTTTCCCTTCAGAGTACTCACGTGACCTTTCTTCTATTCCCCCCCTTTACTTTGCCTAAGGAAGCCTTCTTTCTAACTTTCTCACTTTATCCAGGGACTGAACTAAACTTTCAGTCCCCAGCCACAACAGTCATAAAACAGGATAAAAGAAAAGATAGATAAACCTCAGTAAAATTCTTCTATTCTAGAACTTTCTTCTTTAGGGACTTTAGTCTGAGGGTGCCTACGGCTCATAAACGCATGAAGAAACACACTTTAATAAATATAATTTCGTTCACAGTTCTACTTTTCACTCATACTGTGTATCACTTTTAAGAATTTAAGGAGAGAGCTAGCCTTCTGCTCCGGGGGTTGTGGAAGAGTCTGTACTACAATGTTGAAAGGAATGCTTAAAGGAGATTACCCAACAATCACCATTTAGTACCACAGAGTCCATATCCACAGCCAGACCCTGCAGGTTCCCCACAGATGTGCGGTTTATGATGCTGGTTTGGATGGAGTCCTTCAAGATGGCCGCCACACATTCCTCACAGAAGATGTGGCCCTTGGCATGTGGCATGACAAACACAATCCAAAAGTGAACCAGGAGACCACCTTTGTTGTTACTACTACAGTTAAAAAAGAGAGAGAGAAGTGTTCAAGGATGTATCTTGGGAAGTAGTCATTCCCACAAAGATAGAAACTGATAGATTCAAGGCCACTGAGAACACCCTTCAAATGAACCTAACCACCTTCCTTCCATAGGTTGTCTTTGGTTCTGTTAGAAAGACTGGAAAGAGAAACTGTCATGCTACGTACATTCTAATCACTGTGTTGGATGTGTGTTCTAATCACTGTGTTGGATTCGAATCTGGAAGCATTACTGAATAGCTCCATCTCCACAGAGATTCTTTTAAGGCTATCAACCAGTAGTAGTGGTCTGCTGAAAATAATTCAGTTCTGTATCTGAGCATGTGTCTTACACAGCATTCCATATGCTTTGTCTAATTAACCTGCTAATCTTTCAGTTCTGCAGATGTGACAATTAAGAACAAATGTAGTTCAAAATCACACTGCTAATATGCAATGGAGTTAGAAGCAGAGTTCAGTTTTCTTTTGAAGCTAACCATGGACTTTGAACCCCTGGTTGTACAAATACTACATGCTTTATGGTAAGAACATATGGTGGTGATCTGTAGAAAATAACCTGGGAAACAGAAGTTAAGGAAAACCAGTTGATTCCTTCCCAGGCTTCTCAATACCTTTCTTATGTTCTTGGAGTTATAACTCTCTGCAGCTATATGCAGAGTAAGAGAAATGTGATTATCGTATATGAAACACAGTTGCTAAAATATTGTCATTCCACCATGGGACTCTTGTTTTTTGTTTATTTGTTTTCTCAGATAATCTCTAGTGGCCAGTTTGTCACTGGACATATTTTGAAAACAAATGGTGTGTGTCTTCTTCTTCTGTTACCCTCCCCCATGGCGGCCATGTTCGTGACCATTTTCTCCAGAGGTACTGAAATCGGGATTCCATCTGGATTGAGAAAGGCAGACTTGGTAGACAAAAATCAGACTTGGTGTGACAGCCTGGAAGACAGTTGGGGTCGTTAGTTTTCCTAATGGGGTGATCACCAACAATGAATTATGTCTGAGTGGGGGAACCTCCATCCTTCCAGGCCCATAAGCAGGGTATACAGCAAGGATAGTAAGAATCCCAGAACAAGGAGTAGGTGTTACCTGACATCTGTAACCACAGACTGCTTATAAAATTTGGAGAAAGCAGATGTTGCGTAAACAAGGTTTACCTGAAAATAAAAAAAGATTGGATCATCTTAATTTTTTCTACCTCAGTTTCCCTAGGGCCACATTCCAACAGCTAGTAGTGGGGAAAGCAAAGGCCTCAAACCAAAGGCGTCTAACTCCAAACCCAGACTTTAACTCCTGAATTTAATAAAACCCTTATTTCTGAAGCAATCCTTGGAACGCTTTTATTCTGCTGTGAAGAATCATCAGTTACTCTTACCCATTTGTTTCTGTCTTTAAAGTCTGTCGTCAAATTTAACTATTGAGCTCTTCCCGTCCCTAATATTAATTTCCTCCATAACTAACCAAGATATTTTTTTGCCTGTTTCAGATCTGGTTACTACCAAAGACAAATTCCAGGATTTGCCACAAGGCGGCGTGTGGTGATCATGGTCAGGCCAACTGTATCAGGCCAGCTGGCCCAAAACGTCATAATTGGCTCTCAAAGGAGACTGTCTTTGTCCTCGATTCTTTTTTTCTAATGCTAAATTCATTCTCCAACCCAACTCTAAACAGAAAGCTCACACCTACATGCCCAAACCTTAAAAACTCTATAATATTGCAGAAAAGAATATGAAGTTTAAAATAACCCTGCAGAACAAAAAAATATTGCCTAAATCTGCTACGCTACATTGGTTTGGTTTCACCCTACCTGCCTAGTAGGCATACTTTGAGGCACAATTGGTGCACATATATTTGAGGTAAAGGATTTACTGCTGTAGCTATTGGCTATCAGCATGATGACATCTGAGCACTGCTGTCATTTCTCACTGCAGCGAGGTCCCTTGCTGCCGAAGTCCAAATTAGCAAACACCTTCCCATGCTCACTCTGTTCCAAGAGTCCTGAATGGACTTTTTTCTTCTAGATGCTTTTAGGGAATCATCTAGGGAAGTAATCAGAAATATGCATAATCGTGGTACTTTTGATTTTGTATTATGTATGATGTAAACATCCATTAAGAGGGAATTTGTTAACTTTGAGACTACTAACACTTGCTTTTAAAAGGATATTTGCTTGCATCGGCATCATGAGATGCAATGTTAGGAGAAAACTATCACACTATAAGAATAACTGCGAATGCTCCAACATTGCAGTGCTCTGGTGTCCCTACAGGCCAGAATTAGGGCTCTGTCTCTGAGAACAACATTGAAAAACTGGTGGCCTTTTTTCAAGTTTACTTTTCTGAATTTTACTAATTTTTTAATAATATTTATTATTTAGGTAAAAAGGATGTTTTGTTTTTTGTTCTTTATTTTTCTTTTGTTGTTGTTTTTAAGAGAAGAGATGGCCACTGTAAGGCTGGAAAAAACATGCAGAAAATTAATTAATCGGTATTGAACTTCAGAACTTTAAAGATCACATGATATTCTCTATTTTACGCTGGAGAAAAAACAGAAGTTGAAAGAGCTGTCTCCTTTAACATTATGAAAAGGAAGAATGTGGCCATATCTTACAATGAACTTGGACTAAATGGAGGGCAGAAATGCAACTCTATTTTCAAGCCCAGATGAACTCAATTCCCTGTAACCCTCCAGCAGCTTTCTTTTTTGTTCCCTGCCCTCTATTTCCTAAACTCCATGAGCTAAGACTCTTAGGAAGCCCACCCAAACCCCACCCCTGCTCCTGCAGGCTCCACCCTCCTGCTCCCACACCTACAGACTCACCACTTGCTGTACTGTCTTCGCCATGGAGAGAAATTCCCTGGACTCCTTCTGCCGGTACTCAGGAAGAAACTCAATGTTGGTGACGCGGAACATCCCAGCGAAATAAAAGGCGTCTTTGCTCTCTGTCTTACCTGCAAAACAAGAGCAAATGCAATGAGGAGATTGTGGTATCGGAGCAATGCCTGATGCATGTTGGCAGGAGTCTCCGAAAGTGACCTCATCTTAGGCACACATAATTCAGTACATCACCACCTGTGAAAGTCAAAACAGACTTACTGACATCTCTTCCATCACTGAAGCTTTTGACACACTCTATACTTCCTGTCTATTAATGGTAAACACTTAAAAGCAAGTTTGAAGGTTAAAAAAATACACCCCTTAGACTTTTTCTAGTGTCTCTAGAGAGTTAAGAAGACACACAGTTTTTGTGAGTCCCTTGCCTGTATTCTGTAAGGTGGTAATGCATGCACCATCACAGTCTGGGGTACAGTTAGCATGATGGAGGAATGAAAGAAGAAATCCCTGACTCTTGGGAGCTTCCACTGAGCTCCTGGCTGACATGTGTGCCTAGTAGTCAGTAGTGAGGCCATGCTTCTGCTCCGCCCGACATATGGGACACCAGACCACAGTTACCTCTGCGTTTCCAAGGTCTCTCTGCTCTTCCACAGCTCCCCATGGAGTTTTAAAATATGTATTTATTCATTCATGCATTTACTGAAATGCTAGTAATCAAACTCAAGGCCATGTGCATGGAGCCAAGTGATCGTCACTGGGCTATATTTCCATCTATTGGTCTGTCAAGATAACACCAAAGGAGAGCCCAGGTTGTCCTTGAATTCCAAATCTTCTTGCCTCTGCTCTTCAAGTGCTAGAATTACAGTCACACACTGCCATGCCAGGCTTCTCACAGGACATCGCAACCCCATTCTCTGTGGCAGTCACCTCTGGGCTGCCCTTTCAAACTCTCTGAGAGAATGCCCAGTAAACCATTGTTTTATCTCAGCCCCCAACATGGCAAGTTCTTTGCTTATCTTTGGACATCAAGACATCTGGTGGGGAAGAAAAAGATGATGGGGGTGCAGAAATGAGAAAGAGAATAGACCTGTCATCAACTGAGGCTCAACAAAAGATGGTTGGATTTAAAAGATGAAATCTATAGGAGTTACAGAAATCAGCCCTCTTCTAGAGACTATTTGGGGTCACTTTGGCCAAAGCAAAGAAGTGAGGCTGTGAAAGGATGAGGAACACAGGGTAAAGGCAGGAAGTCTGCTATGAGGGGACATATTTTGGCCTTTGTTTGTTGGGCTTTGATCATTATTAGGTTTCTGACTTTGGTAGATCATCTTGCCTCACCCTTATGGTGCCTCACTAGATCTGACACTTACATAGCAATTGCTTTTGGTTTTGTTCCTCCACAGAGACAATTTCTATGTATTTATTTATTCATTCATTTATTATTATTTTTAAAGTATCTCAGACATCCTTCTCTGATCAAGGGGCAGAATAGCAGCAATGCAAAAATTATCAATTTAGCATCAAATCCAATTATATTTACTTACTACTTTTAGCTCAGCCTGGTGTACAAGGACTTTGCTGGTTTCCTTGATTAACTGTTTACTTCAATTCTCATGTCCACAATCTATGGCCAAATTGTATATATCAAAAATAACTTGTTTCTATTGAGCAATTCTTACATATTCAAACAAATTTTCTTTTGTTTCCCATTAAATGGCCCTCCTTGTATTTTATACAAATAAGCTACTTCTGTATAATGTTTTTCTAAAACTTTAATTATAGGATATTGCAAACATGTCAGTTGGAGTGTCAGGAAAGTATACATTATAAATACTCTGTGTTCACGGGAAGTGTGTTGTCTTTATTGCCCATTGTCTTCACTTGCCCTGTCATTGTATAATTTCCTTGGACTCAGAAATGGTATCTGGCTCACCAGTCTGTCCCATGCCTATCACAGAAGTCAACTCACTTTGCACTCCCACAATGTATCCAATGAACTTTCAGGAGACCATTCTGAAGGCTTTCACCCAATTCCATCTCTTGACCCATTGGGTGCCCCTCTCCAATAATTACAAAATAATTACTTCCAGTTGAAAACTTAACCCACATCCTTTCTTGAGTACCAACTTGTGGGCTTTTCAAAAGTAGAAAATGAATCAATAAGCATTCTGAAAATTGCATGAGTATTTGGATTATGCCAAATTATTCAGGATCAATTTATAAGGACAAGCAAGTGACCTAAACTGCTCAAGAACATTCATGAAGTCTTTGCCTAGAATTCTGTTGCCTTACAATCACATTTTAATATCCTTGACAACAGATAGAAGCAAACTGCTTCTCAACTCATAGCACTTCTGACGCCAAACATGTAGGATTTTGTTTCTACACCAAGCAACTCTCCAATCCTCTGCAGATAGCAATGGGTCTCCAATGACCCTGTGTAACAGACACTAACTACAGTTACTGCCTCATTCCTGTAATAATACCCTGGCCTCAGATGCCAGCTATAAGTAGAGTACCCCTAAAAAATCCATGTTGCTTCTTCAAATCAGGGTTTCCCAACCCCCTCAGCTGTGATCATTTGTTATAATGCTTAAGAGATTTCATTATCATTTACTCATTATTTATGGCTTATTACATATGATTTTATAAAGAACACAAATTAACCATTAGGCAAACCACTTCATCAGGGCAAGCCTGAGCTGAGAAGCCGCTGTCCCTGTGAGGCTAGAACACAGCACCTCGCACCAAATTCACACACTCAGGAATGTTTGAAACCTGATCTGTATTTTTATAGATGTCCTATTATGAAGGCATGATTGATTAAATCATAATTAACCATTGATGATTGAATTTAATCTCTAGTTTCTCTCCTCTTTCCAATGAAGTCTAGAATTAAAAGATACAGCCTGGCAATGACTTGGTTCCTCTGTCTTTGTAGCAGGTACCAATCATCTTACCAATACTAGAAAACCAAAAACAAAAGAAGCAATATTCTTAGAAGTTCTCTATTAGCAACTAAGAACTAGACCATGATAAAATAACAAGACATTCCCACCTACTGTCATTCAGGAAGTTGTAAGAATGTGAGAACCCAGGGCTGAGACCACAGGTATGCATTTCACTTACATGCTATTAAGTGTACTTCATATCAAAAGTATTTATTACACATAATAGGAATGTCAGTGCAAGTCAACCAATGCTATAGTTACCAGAATGAATTAGTAAGTACTCCATAAGAAAGAGCCTAGTTGTCACAGCTGTCCCAAAGGATCAATCAGATTGACAAAAGCATAGTTACAGGGGCAAAATCAGAACTGGGAGACAAAGATGTTTATATGAAAGGGGGTTCAGAGAGCCGGAAATTTAAGGTTGCCTAGTAACAGGCTGTGGGTGGAATGAGGAAATGAAACAGCTTAGTGTTCCATTCATTTTTTAAAAGCTACAAATGCATCACACTTATGAGTGAGTCAACTCCCCCAGAGCATCCTTCACAGCTCCTGTCCCATCCCTCATTCCTCCTCCTTTGTCCACTTATGGAAAGGAGGTGATGGTGATAAAGAAGAAATGGAGGACAGTTCTGGTGGCTTTCCCCTTAAAGTCTCAGTCCCATTCTAGGAAGCGGTGTGTCTGTCTGGGAAAAAGAACAATTTGACTTCCTGTGCTCCCAAAAGAAACACAAATTTTAACTTACGAATATAGAGCCACAGAAGTGTCCAGGCTGTGACGGCCAGGATGAATAAAAGCACAGTGAAGAGAATGATCTTATTTTGAACATTCCAAAGGGGTCCTCTCTTCTTGGGCTGCTTGCGGGACCTGGCTTTGCCAATGGGCTTTCGAGGCAGTCTTCTCCCCGGTAGCTTCGCTGGGACACTGACCACCTGAATGGAGATGTTGGATATCTTTCAAAGAAAAAACAAATTATCACTGAGAGGTCATCTCAAGCGTGAGTGGAGCAACTCATGCAGGAGACATTAGTGCAAAAAGGTATATCAGTCAAGCCCGTGTGAGTGCAGTAATGGTTTTCAGTCAGTTACAAAACGGAGCTCAGAAAATCTAGACATTAGGGCTGGCGAAATAGCTCAATGAGTAATGGTTCTTGCTACCAAGTGTGAGTTTGATTTCTCTAAACCAGTGGTTCTCAACTTTCCTAATGCTGTGACCCTTTAATTCAGTCCCTCATGTTATGGTGACACCCCTGCCCCCAATCATAAAGTTATTTTCATTGTTACTTCATAACTGTAATTTGGACACTGTTATGGATCATAGTAAATACCTGTGTTTGTCAATGGTCTTAGGTGACCCCTGTGAAAGGATCACCAGTCCCCAAAAGACCGTGATCCACAGGTTGAGAACCACTGCCCTAAACCCACAAAGGCAGGAGAGAACAATTCCTGAGAGTTATCCTATGACCACACACATGCACATTCTTTTAAAATGTAAAAAGAAAAGAAAAACTGAGGTGTTATGTCAACTGTAGAGTGCATCTGACAGAGCCTCTCCAACCGTACTGAATGAAGCAGATGAGCCAAGGCCTGACTTCATGGAGCTAAGCAGACAAAGGGATCTAAAGGTTGGGAAATGAGGAAAGGCCTGTGGTGTCCCTATGCTGGGGATGATACAGCCTTCTTTGAGTATTTCTTTGGGGTTGTTGTTTGTTTGTTTGTTTGTTTGTTTGTTTGTTTGTTTGTTTGTTTTTCCAGAAGGTATTGGGTTTGGGAACGTTTATTTTGTGAGACAAGATCTGACTATGTAGCCCACAGTACTCTTGAATTCACAGTTCTCCTGCCAGTATTCTAAGTATTGGGATTACATGAATGTATTATTGTGCCCAGATGTTTTGATGGCTCAGATGCTTGTTATTATTCTGCTTTTCTCTTGTACTCTTATTATTTCTGTCTGGTGGCAAGATTAGAAATAAGAATGCAAGCGGATTTCTCACAGAAATACATTGATTTCCTCATTGTAACTTTCTGACTGCTGGGCTAGGGAGAAAGCTTAAAGAGGAGTGGCGATTTGTGCAGACCTGAAGGATGGGACGCCAACATGATTGTTTTGTCACTGACAGCCATTAAACTGATTGGTGACTCAGTTTCTCTATCATAAATAAAAGAACAATTTTAAGCTAAAACAAGGAATGAAGTAGGTGACTCATAGGTTAGTAAAATTGCTGGTTTGTGTGCATTCTATTGCTTGAAAGGAGGAAAAATACATTATATAGCTGCTTTCCCTCCTCCTCTTTTATTTTCTCCTCTACCTTCTGTCATCTGATGCTGTGAATCCTTTAATAATGCATATGAGAGTTTAGCTTCTTAGACAAAGAGATTTATACATGTCAGGGTAACTAAACTCCAGTGAGGAAATAACTTTTAAACACGCATTCTTTTAGAGGGAGTGATCCAGGAAAAAAGAAATAATGACATCACTTCCCAATAGCTCTGCTATAGTTTCCTCATACTCTCACTCTCTTTCTTGCTCTTTCCTTCAAAGTGGCATGTTTTCCAGTCCTTAATCCTGCCAATTAATGGGATAATATGGGGCCAAGCACACTTTGCATTATTCATTATTCATTATTCATGCCCTCATTCTTTTTGCCAAACATCCTTGTCAACCCTTGGAATGAAATGCTGCTTGTATCTCTCATAGTGAAACTGAACTAGACAGACTTCATTTAATGTGATTTCCTGAAAGAGTGAATTTGTTCTTTTGGAAAGAAAATAAACTATCAAAGGATGAGTTAAGTGAGGTGTCAAGCTACTTTTATGCATAGCAAAACTCAAAAGGAGTAAAGGAAAAGAAAAGAAATGGCAACACATGTTGAATACCAAGGCTCAAGCTGGATCTTTAAGTACCAGAACGCATTGCAGGCTGGCTCACTTAGCACTGCTGATTAAAGTTTAAAGTGGAATTTACCAAGAGATCAGTACAATTTCCTTGGAGTGTTCTAAAAACAGGTAGTAATCAATTACCAACTACAGTCTTTCAAAACAAAGTCATGTTCACAAAATCCACTAAGTATTGTAGAAATTAAATGTTAATCTTGTCCTCTTCATTTTTACAGTCATGTGAACTTATTTCACTAACAGGGTCAACAGTACATGGTGTTCAAGCGAGAGTGAGTTGCACTTACTTTCAGGTCTGAGGATTTGCAGGAAGCATCACTGTTTTCTTTGTCCATTTCCAGGCTTCTGTGTGTGACCATGCCAGGATGTCTGCAGGCCAGCCAGTGTTCACTCACTCCCTTACATGCTCACTTGAGAAGAATTGAGAGGCAGTCACTGTGTTCAGCTAGCTTACAGAGAAATGGAGTCAGCTTACCTCCCTGGGTCCAGTTCAGAAACTGAAGCTGTCTTCACTGTAAATTTAAAGGGACCTAGCACCCAGTGCTTCCCCCACAATGAAAGGATCTCACTGTTTAACTCTGCAATGAACCAAGGGCTCAGTTCTTTACAAGAAACGCAACCCACAGCTCAAATACATTGATAATGTTGTTAAAATTGAGATTAACCAAATATACATTTTCCTATTGTCCTCTGTGAGTCCTCATCATAAAGTTAATTTCATAATGGCCACCTGGCTCTTGCTTTTTCTATCTGCCTCCTTCAAACCTTTTTAAGTCGCTAAGACCAACCTCATTTGCTCAGACTATCAGAGAGGGATTTATTCTGTTTATGCTAAAATGTCTTTCCAGATTGTACAATAGAATAATAAAGCAATTAAACTGGATGGGATAACACACTCCTTAATCTCAGAATTTGGGAGAAAGAAACAGAAGGACCAAATTTTGAGGATATCCTCATCTACATATAGAGACCTTGCTTCCAAAGGAGAAAAAGGTCGTTACATTTCTGCCTTGTTAGTATCTCCTGTAGGCTCCTGAAGGAACCTTCTACAATCCTGCCCTCAGTTCTCCAACCCTTAGAAATCTGCCTATCAGGATTTCTTCAATATCTCTCCCTTTAATCTTGGATCCTAAGAAAACCCAGGAGCCTTTCTAATATAAATCCCCTATAACCAACTCTTTCATAGGAAATTGAGTCAGAATCATCTAAGGATGGGGAGAGCAATGCTGTAAGATACAGTCAGAATACCTCTTGTTGCAGAAAAAACTCACACAAGTTAACACATCTTTCTTTGAGACATCTGGGCATCAGTGGGATGGATACTTTAGGCTTCATAATTTAAAGAAACTAGAAGGTTTAAAATTGGGCCTTTTTAATGGTTCACTCTGATGTATTATACTTTCTTTCCAGAACAAACTCATATTCAATTAATATAGGCAAAATATCCATACTAAGCAGTAGTCCCTAGGGAAGAATCTATCTCTGACCCAAGGTTGCCAAGGCTCCTCTGAGCTCTCTCTTTGACTAGACTTTGTCCTTGGACCCTGTCCTTCACTGGTCTATCCCAGTTGTTGAAAGAGACCCACTAAAGGTGATTCTGTGGAAATCCATACATGTTTGATATATGATGATTCTTGATATTTAGCCACATTCATTCTCTATGTTTCTGTGAGTCTTGGCCTGCCTTGAGCAAGAACCTCTTATGTCAGTCATCAGGGGTTCCTTCTCTCTATTGCTGATGAACTCTTTTCTACCCCCTTAACCCTCACTCTGCTCGTTGACTCTACTCAACCATTTTTCCTGTGTTTACAATTGAGCTCCATTCTACTCTGGTCTCTTTCGCTGTTGCAATGATGCCCAATAAAACCAGTCTTTGTAGCCTGCAACTGGTTCATGCTTGCATGGCAGTTTGAATGAGAAATCATCCCCAGAAGCTCACATATTTGAGCACTTTAGTGTCACTGAAGAGGCATGGAAGCTTTAGGATGGGTTTTGAGTTACTAATCTTGCCTCACTTCCACTTTGCCCACTCCAATTCAGTTCGGGGTTAAAAACATGATCTCCTGGTTTCCTGCTCTAGCCACATAGGCTGCCATGCCTTTCCTGCCTTTATGTACTCTCCCTCTGGAACTTTAAATTAAAACAAATTGCTTTTTTTACCCCCACAAGACATTGTTGGGGTTTTATCATATGAAAGTAATGAATACATGTCCCTTTATTTTTGACACGACTAAGTGGGAGTAGCAGCCAGATAATAAGGTGCTACACTATATGTATCAAAGGTCAAAACTATATAGCCAACCATGGGCTTTTTTTTAATCATCACTCCAACAATTATCAGTGATAATCCCACCCTGGAAATTTTTTTGATTAATTTAAAATCTAAACAATCATTAATATCACAATTGAGTTTTATACTTCATATCTAAATATCAAATGATCGTATTAATATTCATGTTTAATAAATAATGAGTGAATATAGAAGTTAATTTGGAGAATGTTCAGTTGTGTTTAACAAGAAATCTGTGACCCATCTTCATTTTTTAAATTTGTTTTTATTTTTTAAAACAATCTTTTCTCGTTTTCCATACCAATCCAGTTCCCACTCCCTCCCTTCCTCCTGCTCTCTCCACCTTCCTTCCCTCAGTTCCACCCCTCAACACTCCCTCCTCCCTAGTGCACTCCTCAGAGAGGGTAAGACTTCCCACAGAAAGTCAATGAAATCTGGAGCTTTGGGGCAGGACCAAGCCCTCCCCCCATATCTAGGCTGAGCAAGATATCCCTCCTAAGAGAATGAACACCAAAAAGCCAGTTTAAGCACTAGGGATACTTGTTGTTGTTGTTTGTTTGTTTTGTTTTTGTTTTTTGTTTTTCAAGACAGAGTTTCTCTGTATTGCTAGCTCTGTAGGACAGGAACTCACAGAGATCCCCTGATCTCTGTTCCCGAGTGCTGGGATTAAAAGTGTGGGCCACCAGTGCAAGCACTAAGAATAAATCTTTGTCCCATTGCCAATTGTCCCAAAGACTGCCCAAGCCACACAAATGTCATATTCAGAGGGCCTAGTGCAGGTTTCCCGCTGTCAGTCCAGAGTCAGTGAGTTCCCACTAGCTCAGCTGCTTCCATCAGTTGCTGGATGAAGGTTCTATGAAACACATCTTCATTTTAAGAGACAGTTTTCTTTCTTCTATTCCTCTTCTCCTCCTTCCTTCTCTTCCTTCTTTCCCTCCTCTCCCCCTTCCTTACATCCTCCCTTCCTTCCCTCCTCTATTCTTTCCCTCTTCTCCTTCCTTCTTTCCTTCCTTTTCTCCTCCCTCCCTTTCTTCCCCCTCCCTTCCTTCCTTTTTTCTTTTCTTCCTTCTTTACTCCCTCCCTTCCCTCCTCTATTCCTTCCTTCTTCTCCTCCTTCCTTTCCTTTTCCCTCTTTCCCTTCCCTCTTTCCTTATGTAGCCTAAGCTCTGGAGTACAAGTACACACCACTAAGCCCAGATCAAGGATAAGTTCCTCAACTGCTGGGGTCATTTCAGCTCACATGAGGCTGGATGCTTGTCTCCATCTACTTATTCCTGAAGAATCACACAGTCCCTCACTTAAACAGAAGATTCAAAACAATTGTAATCATGGTGACTGGACAGACAAGAAAATGAAATTTAAATAATTTCATTTCTATGTGACCACTCAATGTCAATTTGTATTTAAACTTCAATACAGTTGTGTAGAGATTGAATAGTGAGGTATTAGGCTTTTACTTGTAATAGTTTGTGAGCAATATTTATTTTGTTAACTTTATTTTTACTAATATGATAATATACACAAAGCTAAAGAAAATATTTCCTATTTTCCATAGACATTCCTGGCTCATTATAGTGTGTATTTTTTTTAACAGAAGTTAATTTCAAAATACATAGAAAGAAGTTGTTAAAATATAATCCATTCCCAAATAAATACGTCTTTCTGGAACCATTTATTCAGGAGCAGGAACCTGAGTAAAGCTGGGAGAGGATGTGAAGATCCTCCCCCGGGGAAGAGCACACTAAATGTTTGTCCTGTTGAAAGACCCTCAGATTGAGGACCTTCACGCTCCGTTTCAGGAAAGGGGACACACCAAATCACTCACAAGAAGAGGTCTTGATGCAAAAAGCATGAGGACTTTTTTTATTCCAAGTGCACTGCAGTCCACAGTCATACACCATGCAGGGTAGAGGACTGAGGAACCCGAGTGCAGAATGGAGACAGCTTTTATAGAGTTACAACAAAGCTCACACATCACAAACCAATCATCCCAAAGTGTCATGAGCCCATGTGGTGCGGGCCAATCAATTTAACTCATTTTATAGTTTTTAGACCCATCATTTTAAATCATCTAAGTCTGCACTTTATAGACCAATCAGTTTTCTATAGCCCCGGAGGTGCACGGGCTCCTAGGTGGGGTGACAAATGGCAGTTAGGATAGGTCACTGGGGCGAGGGTTTCACAAGCACTTTACCGAAGTCAGATAAGCAGTTAGTTATCATTTCCTGTTATCTTACTAGGCCAGGATCACGTACTCAAGGGCCTATCATAAACAGCAAGAAGTGTGACCTTTCACCTATTTACTGGCAGAGGACAGGGTCTGGATTAAGGTATTAGGGCTTCTTAGATACAGTATTTCTAAACATCTAGCTTCCTGTGGTCATTGGAGAGTTAGGCTGTATTTTCCATCCTTTCACTGTGCCAGACAGTGAGCCCTGAATACATACATACAAGTAACATGTGGACTCAATAGATTATATTTAGGAATATACAAATACATATATGCATGCAATAACAATTGAGAGAGAGAGTCCATATATGCATGCAATAACAATTGAGAGAAAGAGAGAGTCCATGAGGTTGAAGGAGAGTGGGGATGGGATGCAGGGGAGGCTTTGAAGTTTGAGAAGAGGAAAGGGGAAAGAGACATGTTGTAATTAAAATACAATCTCAATTAGCCTGTGGTGGTGCACACCTTTAATTCCAGCATTCAGGAGGCAAAGGCAGACTGATCTTTGTGAGTTCCAGGCCAGCCTGGTCTATAGAGACAGTTCCAGCATAGCCAGGACAACACAAGAAAACCCTGTCTTAAAAAAAAATAAATAAATAAAAATAAAAACAAATAAATAAAATACAACCACAAAGACAAGCAAACAAACAAAATACAATCCAGTCTGAGTGAACAGATAAATAACAACAACAACAACAACAACAAAAGCGAGGTTAAATGTCGAGGGTAAAAATCCAGGTATGGGTATTATGTTCTTTCGATGCAAAGTTGGAAATTTTTCTTGCTAAGTTGGTGAGGAAATGAGCATCTGCGAGTGAAATACATTAGACAGCCACAGAGCTGAAGAGAGGGGGTGTGAGGCGGATAAGTTTGTAAGCCGCTTGGAGAGCAAACATTCTTTGACCTCCTTATGGTTTTGACTGTTACTGAAGCTCGGGTAGAGTCTCCGACGTTCCAGAACTTGTCACCAAAGACAACACAAGGATCAAATGCAGGCTGAAAGCTGCTTGAAAGGCGGTCCTTGTCAGCAGTAAAGGCCCTGTATGGAGGAAAGCAGTGTGTGTCCCTTAGTCAAGCAGATAGCACACGGTGACCTGGATCAATGCAAACGTAACCTCGATGTAAATTAAACCTATGAAAACCTTGCAAGTGTTTCGACTTTCTCCAGCAAAGCTACTGCAGAGTGAAGACTCAGAGACAGTTGTGAGGCATTCATCCCCCATAAGTAAGGTTCTGAGACCTTGGCATAGAGGCTTTCAGCAGTGGGAGGTGACTCGACCATCTCTGCCTAACTGCAGGAGAGGCCAGCGTTTCTGCCCCAAAGAAGAGCTTTCCTGCTACTGGAGTTCTGCTTCCTTCTGCTATGATAAATGCGCACCCAGAGAGAGGCCATCTGATCACCACTCACTGCTGAGCCCTCGGGCTGGGGGTGGGGCTCTCAAGGTTATTTGGGTCATCTCTAATGTTCTGTAATAAACTGCTGGCTTCCTTTGCCTTCTTACAAGGAGGACTGTGATCTTAATGCTTCCTGTCACATCCCATGTTTCTTTTTTAAAAGCAAAGCATCTTGGATCAAGATTGTCTCTTCAACTGGATTTCCTCCTCTAGGCTCCACCCATGCTGAAACTGACCCATGTGGTGTGCTCAATATTGCAAAATAAAGCTTCCTAAAATGATTCTAATGTCATCTTATTCCTTCACAAACAGTAGCCCTTCTTATCTGTCCCTTAGCCTGCTCTTTAAGATCTTTCTTAGTGTGACAACAAAGCACCCATCTGTGTCCTTCTGCTACAAGCACTAACAGACCCATCAAGTCATGCATTTTCAGTGTTTATTTTTCAATGCACCCATCCATCCATTTATTCATGTATTGCATGGCATTTGGTGACATATGTCAAATATTTTTAAATGATAAAATATACCACTGTTCTAAAATAGCTCTCAGTGGAGGGAAAGGCATGTAAGCTGCTGATTACATCCTGAAGCAGTATGTACAATCCCAAAAATGGGAAGATTACCCTGGACCACAGAGGAGGATGACATCAGCAGCTCTCCCTCCTGGCCTCATGCCTCTCCCACTCTGCTTTCTACATTCTGCTTATAGTGATCCTGCAAATTTTTGCATCCCAAGCAACATCAATCTCTTGTTTTTGTTTTGTTTTGTTTTTCTGCATCAAAAGCTCTATGGTGCACCCTATTAATTGAGATCGCCATTATAATAATTGATCAAGCAGAATTCTATGGACACTCTCACATTGTCTTGTTCACGAATTATCATGTTGTATGTCTATTCAATCTCCAACCATACTTCAGGTTCCTTTGAGGCAAGTCTTTCTTTTATTACCTTCCATACAATAGCTTGATGGGAAGGTAGGGACAGAGAGCCTTGACGGAATTTTTTGGGGGTTGGGATTTGGTTTCATTGTATTTACTATTTCATAAGTGCTGGCAGAAAACATAAAAATTTTGGCTTAGAAAGTGGCATTAGTATCAAGTCATTTGTCCTGCTTCCCTTTCCTCGTAAGTCTCCTGGAAGCCTGCCACAACATGGTCCAGGTGGATGCTGTTGTCACACTATGTTCATCATGACTGAAGGTATCTGATCTTGGGGAATATATTACTTTTCCAGGAAATAATAAACATATGGTCAAAGATGAATGTAGCAGCTAACTCCCCAAACACACCTAAGAAGTAAACAAGAAGGAAGTCAAGACATTGCATTCTTGGCACTCACAGGGCCATCTCTAAATTTCCATAACATACCACCATATATTGAGAAATTTGAATAGCCACAGCAAAACTATACTGTCCCACAGTCCTTGAGGTCAGAAATCTGACATTAAGGTATTGGCAGGCCCATGCTTCCTCTGCATCCTTTGAATTTATTTTTCTTGCTTCTGGTTGTTTGCCAGTAGTCATTGATGTTTACTGGATTGCTACTGTCCCCATTGCGGACTTTGCATCCATGGTTAGCCATATTATTCCTTGGAGAAAACCGAAATAAAAGTGTTCTACTAGCCCTTTTGTTCTGGTTCAGTTGTCCCACTACAAAGTTCTGTGTTTCTTTTTAATTTTCTTTCTTTCTTTTTTTCTTTTTTTTTTTTTCTTTTTTTATTTAGAAGTGCTCAAGTCAGTGTATACATGTTTGGATTAAGGTGCTCTGGGGTTTCTCTTATTGATTGATCGTCCGGCTACGATCAAGTTACAGGCATTGTGATGGACAGACTCACAGCCAGCCTGACTCACAGGTTTAACAAGACACAGGCTGGAGACCCAGTCTGATCCAAAGGAAGCAACAATCTCACAGGAAGCCATCACTCTCATGAGCTGCTTGTGACTTCCAGCTCATAGCAGGAGCTGACCTGGCTTAATGCTTGGCAAAGAAACATTTGCTGCACTAAAAACTATTGATTTTGGAAATCATAAAAAGGTCATAATATTTAAAAGGAGCAACAGGATATGACTAAGAAAATGCAAAAAAAAAATGACAGGAAATGAGAATAACTATGACATGAAGAATGAAATGAAACATGAATGTAAATATGCTGGGCACAGAGAAAGGTTGAGAAAATGAATAAAAATGTTCCTTCAGGACTTTGTAGATGTGTGTGCTCTGTGGCCTGTGCTAACCTGGAGAATAATAACAAGTCAAGTCCTGCTCAGCCTTGAAGTTGGCATTGCCAGCTAGTTCCTGTCCACCATGCTACTCCATGCTCCCAGCGTCTGTGTGGTTGTCAGGACAACCATTCCACGGACTGTGTGCAGAAGCTGGAATCTGAACAATGCCTCATTCAGCTACTTGCTCCTCATCCCAAATTGCACCCAGTTAATGGCCTCAACAGCCTTGATGTAATTTACAAATGACAAGAGAAACGTCCCAGTATGGTGTGTTCTACTCATTTCTTCCAAAGTCCAAATATTGGGATTGAAATCTGAATACCAGTCAGTGATATGTGGAACAGAAATTATACTCATCTTGATCTCCCTTCCCAAAATATGAATCATTTCAGAATTAAATTAGACCTTTCTACCATAAACAGCTTTGGAGATTATTTTTCTTTAACTAAGGAGTTACATAGAACTTGTTGGGTTTGGGGTTTTTTGTTTGTTTGTCTTTTGGTTTTTTTTTTTTGGTTGTTTTTATCTTTGAAGTCAACACATGACAACATCTTTGTGGGGTTTGTGTTGTAGCTACTAAATTACTTTGTATTCATTGCACTGACATCTCTTTTTAGTCTTGCCCAAACATTAAGATATCCAGAGAAATGTTGATTTACAAAGGGTCCCCTGGCTGTCTCATGCTTGCTGTTCTCATGAGAATCATACAATAGGGTCGATTAAGTTCGTGGGCCTACCAACATGAAGAAGAGTCTTGCTGCTACTTCAGCAGGCTTCTGGCTTTTGGAAGTGTTCGGTAGCACCGTTCAGTTCTACTTTCTTTTAAGACATGAAGGTCATGTGCCTAGATATCTCTACTAACTGATCCCTCACTGGGTCAACAAGGCCAGAAGGAATTCTGACTTAAATGAGAGTTTTCCACTTTCACAAGATGAGTTTCACTTGAAGTCTCTGGTAGCATCCACCCACAGTCACCCACAGCTGCCAAACCCCTTTACCCTGAGCTAAAGCTCTTCAGACTCACTCATCTGCCTTGGTGTTTTAGCAAAACAGCGGAGGAGGGAACCTGTCTACCAGGCTAGTGTCAAACCTTGAGAGTCATTCTCCAAAATCATCTAGTTAGGAAGAGTGACTGTATAGCAGGGGAGCTTTGTTGCCTGACTCTTCTCATAGTAAATCTATACCAGCTGGGAGACTCCTTATTCCCTATGCTAGCCAAAGAGTAGCACAGAATCTGAAGCACACTGGGTGCTTAGAAAATTTTGGTTGTTGTACTGATTATTAATTAATCCCAGGTTATGTTATACAACATTATCACTGATCTAATTCCATGATCCTTGCCTCGTTTGCTGTACAGAGGAGTATTGCAGACATTGGCTTCTCAAAATTAAATATTCACTTATCTTACTCCAATCTTCCCTTCTGGAAAAGATCCCAAAAGAAAAGAAAGATTTACATGATATCTATGTAGGTTTGCAGGAATAATTCTGATCTAAAACCATATGCTAAATTTTCTAATGTATTACAAGCTACATTAAATATTGGCTATTTATATACTCCCAGGATAGTACTGAATCCATCCCTTGAGCTGAGTCCAGAGAAATGGAGGGAATCTTCACTGTAAGTTCATACTGGGGGAAGGTTAAGTGCTATCTGAGCACAAAGACCATGAGTTTACCCATGTACTCCCATGAGCCCAGCCCTGGTCTAGGATGCAGAAGGCATCATTATGTAGTGAGATTCATATGGGAATCATAGTTCAAAATTTGGAGGTTTTGTTGTTGTTTTTTGTTTGTTTGTCAAGACAGGGCCTCCCTCTGTAGCCATGGCTGGCCTGAAACTCTATATAGATCAGACTAGCCTCTACCTCACAGAGGTTATCTACCTCTGCTTCTTAAATGCTGGGATCAGAGATATGTGTCCACCATGTCTGACCTCCAAATTCAGACTTATTCTGCTTTTTAAAAATCAAATTATGTAAGTATGTTGTAAGGTTGCCATAATTATTAAAGAATATGGGTTATATAGAAAAAGTTTAACATTCAGCACATGCTAAATAAATATCCGCTGTAGTTCGAAATCAATGCTTTTCATCTATGCTTATTATTTTTCCTGTAGTAAAATTATATAAAAACAGAAAAAAAGTTAAATTTAAAAAATGGGACCTCTGAGATCTGGGAGGACGGTGTGGGTTGATTAAGTTTGCATCTTGGAAATATGGACACATGAGCTGAAGTTCCAGCACCTTCATAGAAATATTGTAGTGGCACATATTTGTAATCCTAGCACTGAGAGAGACAGGAAGATCCCTGGGCCTTGCTGCTCACCAACCTATCCTAATTGAGATCCCAGGAAATGAGAGACCCTGTCTCAAAGAAGATGGGTGATATTCCTGAGGATGACATTTAGGTTATCTTTTCACCCCCAGAAACATGAACACACACACAGAGAGAGAGAGAGAGAGAGAGGGGGGGGGTGGGGGAAGAGAGGGAGACAGAGAGAGAAACAGAGAGGCAGAGAGACTAGAATGGTCTTTTGTAAGGTGATTAGATCATAAGGGGTCTCCCCTCATGATGGCATTAATATTTATATGAAAGAGACTTCAGACAGCTCCCCAGTCTCCTCCATCTCTTCCACTATGTGAAGACAAAGGTTTGTTTCCCCATCCAGGGGACACAGCAGTAAAGCCCCATCTTTGAGCTAATAGCAAAGCATGCAAGCTTTTGCTACCTTGATCTTGAAGGCCCAACCTCTACATCTGTAAGAAATGCATTTGCATTGTTACAGCCTCCCCAGGCTGAGGCAGTTTGTGAGAATAGCTCAGTCAAACCAATGGTATCCTTCAAGTGAAACCCCACAGCCTATTTCTTCTTAGTTTGTTCTGAAACAGGATCTCTTCACAGACCATTTGTCATCTTTGAATCTGTGTGATCCAAGACCATTCCAATACAAGACTGATGTAATGTTCTCTCAAAGAAGTATTGATCCAAGAATATGGAACAGAATGGATCTTTAACTTTATCCTACAGAAGGCCGTTCAATATGTGTTTCATTAAGACAAAGGTCAGTAGGACAATATTTGCTCTAGACAAATGTGCACTCTGTGAGATTTATCTTTGCTCTTCAAACTGGCTTTACCTTCATAGCTCAAGGCTATAAAAGTTGTCATATTTATCTTGAGAATATATTACGGGCTGGTGGCCACATCAGAGCTTTGGATTGTGCTGAGAGAGAAATCAATTAACCACATTTCACTTGGGCTCTTTCGCCCGAAGCATTCAAGTGGAATTCTGGAAACAGACATTCTCTTTTGGTGCTGTGCTTTGTGGTCATTCTCAACAGCCAACTTTTGTTTTTACCAACATGTCTTCTTCAGGGACTCCTTAGAAGCACAGATTGCTCATGGATTTAATGGACTATGAGGCAGACATAAAAAAAACATTGGGATTTGCAGCAAGGCAGAGAGCCACTGTAAATTCCTTTGCAGTTGCCTGTGGACTCTAGATTCTACTAATGCCCTAACATTATGCCTTTTGAAATATTCACAAACTTTTAAAGAATGATAATTCTATTGAGAGTTAGGGAAATTGGTAGAGTTAGACTTTGTGGGGAAACACTGTAGACTGGAAGTGTGAATAGTAATACAGTAATATTAGTCAAAATGGGTAAACATAGGTGTCTATGGATATTTCTTCTAGTTTCATTTTCAAGAGTGAAATCCAACATGTGGGGGTTAAATAAGAGATGATACATCCATTCAGTGGATTTTCTTTCCTGTTTGTATATTGTTGTATTTGAGTTTACTTTTTGAGTCAGAGTCTTACTATTAACCCAGGCTGACTTCAGGCACATGGTGTCCTCCTTGTGTGGGGCCATGGGATTTCAGATGTGTACCACCATGTCCAGCATATCCGGTGGGTTTTCAGTGACAAATTATTCAGTAGTTTTTATGTAGAAGTACTCTTCAAGATGAAAGGATCAACTTCCTCATCTGATCTTACTGGGACATGGATGGCACAAGTCATATGCATGCTAAGAACATGTCTGTGCTCCTTGTTCTTAAGAAGCTTTAATGCTGCACAGGTTGTAACTGAAGGACACATACCAGATCATAAGGATAGAGAGCCAAGAGATGCTGTGCATGTTAGCTGAAGGCTATTAAAGTTTTGGAATTTATTTTGAGAATATATCCTAGGCTCCAAGGTAAACAGAGCTTTTGTTTTGCTGAGTTATAAACCAGCTAACCATATTTCATATAAGCTCTCTCACTTAAAATATTCAAGTGGGATTATGGGAACCATAATCTAAATTTATGCAAGCTAGCATAGGTAAATATCCTGGAAGTAGAATTAGTCTTCCATTAACCACAGATTACTAGACTATTTTACAAAGGCAATGGGTACAAAGTGGCTTCTAGAATCAAGTGTGCTTTCCAAACAGAATTAGCTCATATTCTCATCTGTGGCAGGCTATATTATTTGGAGCCGGTCATATGCTAAGAAAAGATTCATATTAAAAATACCCGATTCTTTTTCTTTTGTTTGTTGCACGTACTAGCACAGCCCTGGTTGACATGAAAATTCCTCTCTCTACAGTTAACAGCCTTTTGGCTTCATACAGGGGAGAGCTGAGCACTCGCCACTCCTCTAACTTGTGGTTTTAGTGGCCACAGGAGAGATATTACTAAGGACACTTGAGGTTTGCATAATGACCCTTCAGAATTTACTCTCCTATAATCACTACCACTTACGATGGGAAAGGATGCCCAGCATGCTAAATACAACTACAGTTTAAGAGGGGAGGAAGATTGCTCTTTTAAAGCATGGCCTTGAATCTGGATCTGGTAGTAGAGCTATTCAGAAGACAAAAGGAAGAAGCCCTGAAGTTCAAAGCCTGACTGGGCTTTGGAGAAAGGTCAAGGATTTTCTGGGCAACTGAGTATGACCCTGTCTCAAAATAAAAAGTAAAAAGAGGGCTTGGGACATGGTTTACAGTAGAGTACTTGCTTAGCATGCTAGAGGCCTCAGCACTGTAAACACAAAGGGCTTATCAGGCATAGTGCCTGTCATAGACAGTGTTCTAATGCTGTGAAGAGGCACTGTGGCCAAGGAAACTCCTGTAGAAGGAAACACTTAGATGGGGCTGGCTTACAGTTTCAGCAGTTTAGTCCATTATCATCATGGTGGAAAGCATGGCAACACACAGGCAGACATGATGCTGGAGAAGGAGCTGAGAGCTACATCCTCATCCCTTGGCCAAGAGACTCTGGGCTTGGCATGGACTTTTAAAACCTCAAAGCCCATCTCCAGTGATACACTTCCTCCTCCAACAAGACCTCACCCCTAATCCTTCCAAATGCTGACACTCCTTGGTGCCTAAGTATTCAAATCTAGTGGTCTATGGGGGGTATTCTTATTTAAAACCACCACAGTGCCACAGCCTATAATGCCAGCACTTGGTATATGGATGGAGGCAAGAAGATCAAAAGTTCAAGTTTGGCCTAGGCTTCATAAGAACTTGTCTCAAAAAAGCAAAATCAATCAGTCAGTCAGTCAGTCAGTCAGTCAGTCAGTCAGTCAGTCAGTCAAAGGATTGGAATATACTTTGAAATCCAGCCAAACAGGTGTTCTTTCAAACTGAAATGAAAAAAAAAAAAAGTTTCCCAAGAACAGGAGTCTGTCATTTCAAGTGCCCCCTAATACTTGGGGACAAAGAATCTTAGGTGAGGGGTGGTAGTGACCATTGCTTCACTCATTGTGTGCATAATATAAAGGCTCTGTAAAAGAAGACTCAGAATCTAAAGCATGTCAGAAGTTGACCATGGCCCATTTATTAGGAAAATCAACCTCCAAAATTTCCCCCCAAAATAGATATAAAACACACACTGATGCATTCTAACCAGGCGTCTGGCACAAATGCTGGTAGAATTGGGACTTTAAAAATCAGTTAATGTAGCTGAGTAATGATGGTGCACACTTTCAATCCCAGAGGCAGAGGCAGAGGCAGAGGCAGAGGCAGAGGCAGAGGCAGAGGCAGAGGCAGAGGCAGAGGCAGAGGCAGAGGCAGAGGCAGAGGCAGAGGCAGAGGCAGAGGCAGAGGCAGAGGCAGAGGCAGAGGCAGAGGCAGAGGCAGAGGCAGAGGCTGAGGTACGCAGACCTCAGTAAGTACAAGCCAGCTTGGTCTACAAAGCAAGTTCCAGGACAGCAGAACGGTTATATAGAGAAACCCTGTGTCCAAAACAAAACAAAACAAAACAACAACAACAACAACAACCCCCCCCCAAAACCCCAAAAAACAAAAAACCAACAACAACAACAAAAAAAAATCACTTAATAAGGACTTGGAATGTGGTGTGATTGAGAGTATGTTTGCCTATTATAGAAAAAGCCCCAGATTAGATTCTCAACATGGTACAAATTCAGACGGTAACACACAGCTATAACCCCAACACTACAGAGGTGGAAACAGGATGAAGGACGGTCAGAAATTCCAGGTCAGCCTTATCTATCTGCACAGTGAATTCAAGGCCAAGTTGGGCTACATAGATCCTGTCTCAAAAAACCAAAAGCAAAAACAAATAAGTAAATAGTTACTTAAAATCAAGGAACTTCTCTACTTTGTTTCAAGATCTGGCTTGAGGAAATCTAAGATGAAGTGAGACCTGAGCATAGGAGTGACAGGTATTTCACAAATTTACCCCTTGCTCAAATCCACTCAGAAAGAATTGGCTTGGGGTCACACCTACTCAGTCCAGGCAGATTAGGAAGAATAGTATTGAAGGCATATACCCTAACAAACACAGCATAAAAATCCAGTCTGGGGCCCTCTGTGTGCTAGGCAAACACTACCAACCACACTACACCTCCAGCCCCCGTTGTTCCAGACTCTATCAGCATGTGTGTCTGAAGCTTGGTTAGAGAGCAGCATGATAAATAATGTGCAAAACACTTCAAGATGCCTGTAGCTCTGCCATGGAACTATGCCATGATTCTCAGCTTTGAACATATCTTGGATGCCAGGTGATGGTGGCACATGCCTTTAATCCCAGCATACAGAAGGCAGAGGTAGGCTGATGTCTGAGTTTGAGGCCAGGCTGGTCTACAGAGTGACTGTATGTATGTATGTATGTATGTATGTATGTATGTATGTATGTATGTGTATATCTATAGTATATGTATGTATATGTATATATATGTATATGAATTGGATAGCTACTATGTAATTTTATCTTTGTCTCTTTTTCATGTATCCACTCACTCATTTACTGATACTGGTACAGATTAATATATTTACTTTATAGTTTAGGTTCTAATCTAATATGGTTACTTATTTTGTGGCCCAAATAGTATCCGTTTTGGGGAATGGACCCCCCCCTTCCAAACAAAATGATGCTCTTAGAACATGTACCTTTCTCTGCATTTCTCCTCCTACACCATTCTTGCCACATTAGTGTTTCTAGAATCTTGGTGTTTTGCTTTGTCACCATTTTGTGCATATTTGTTAGTACTTTTATATTTGAGTAAGAATGCATTTTTCTAATTTGTGTATTCACCCACACTTCCCACATCAAATGGCATATTCCTGATAATATGTTATTTTTAATGAAGTATTTATGTTATCAAAGTGAGTCTTCATTAACATGTGCTTTACTCTTGGGCTTAAAAATTAGTGAGCAGGGCAGAGGTTGTTCTGTGGGTAAAACCGTTTGCCATAAAAGCTTGGTAACTTGAGTGTCACCCTCAGAACCCATGGTGGAAGGAGAAAACCCATTTCTCAAAGCTGTTCTTTGAGTTCCACATAAATGCCTGCACATAGCTTTTGTCTCATAATACTAAATAATCCATTTTAAAAGCAGCATTCTAAACTTAAGTTATCTAGGTCAGTGGTTCTCAACCCATGGATTAGGACACTCCTGGTGGTCAAACAACCCTTCCACAGGGATCACATATCAGATATCCTGCATATCAGATATTTATGTTACGATTTATAACAATAGCAAAATTACAGGTGTACAAGTAGAAATGAAAATAATTTTTATGGTGGGTGGGGTCACCACAACACGAGGAACTGTATTAAAGGCATTAGGAAGGTTGAGAACCACTGGTCTAGATAGAAAATTCTTTGTTGAAACTATTACCCAAGGTTATGCTGAGAACTCTAAAGATGAACATGGTTCTCTTTTCTGATATGTGATTGCATTCCCATGATACAGACATTCATGTAGGCAAAACACCTGTGCACAATATTAGTGAATTGATTAATCACATTTCCATCCCTAATTGACTTTTCTCTTTTCTGGGATTTTAAATCCATGGTATTGTCTGTTATTTTTAGTGTTTATTTTGTACTTACCAAATACTTGTAAATTTTCATGATGTGCATTTGCTTGGTATTCTAATTTACTAATTTGTTCTTGGCTTCCAGCCTTGCAAGCCTCATTTTTATCATTTATTTTTGTTATTGTTCTATGATGGAATTTTTATTAATGGATTAGCACTCTGTGTTTCCAGTGTTCCCCCTTGTTACTGTTGGTATATTTACTAGGCTTATCTAAATGATTCTTTCTCTGAATGAAGAAATACTTAACACCCCTTGAGGGTCTCTTCTTGCTCAGTGAGTTGTTCCCTGAGGTCATATATTACCTCGACTGTGAATCTAAATTAAGGAGAGCAGAAAATTTTCTCTCCACAGATACCTGGCTTTCTCCTAGCTGCCCCTCCCTAATGGAGGTATTTCCCAGACCTCCTATACCCATACCCACACTGGGACCTAACTTTCTCTCGGGAACTTTCCCCTAGGTTTATTTCACTTTGGCAGAGCCTTCAGTTTCCCTTCTGTATCATCTGGCAACTCCAAGGCAAGGTTTGAGGAAGGGTTTGCCACATTTAGATGACACCATGTACAATTCAACAGTAGCTATGAAAGGATTGCAGGGACTCCCTGGGTAGTGGAGAAGGATCTCATAGAAGAAACCTCTGGGAGAGCTTAAATTCCAAAGATCTCAGTCTGAAAACTTTTCATCCAAATATTGAGTGGTCATAAGTATAGTCTCATTAATTTTTTACATTTCTCAGTTGTTTATTGTTCAAAATATAAATAAAGATACTTCATTCTCTTACTAACTACATTGAGGGAGTTCCAGACAAAGTTTCTTGGCTATCCTGGAATTCACTCTGTAGACCAGACTGGACTCAAACCTACAGAGATCCACCTGCCTCTGCCTCCTGAGTGCTACAATTAAAGGTGTGTCCCACCACCACCTGGATACTAACTAACATTTGAAAGACTAGGATGAATTGGTAGTCTCCAGACTTACTTTTCCTGTTAATTTTTCATTCTATGAAAACAATCTTGAAAATTCATTCATGTTAGACAGATCTCAATCTGAGAGTGTTTGGGTTCTATAAATAATGTGCAGAGAGCAATACTACATATGGTATCATTCCTGGTCACTAGTTGGGAGGAAACTGTATAAATGTCAGCTTAGATCAGAGATCCATCTGTATTAAGAAAAGTCATGCAAAAGAAGAAAAAAAAATGTTATTTGAGAAAACCATCCATCCATCCATCCATCCATCCATCCATCCATCCATCCATCCATCATTTCCTGGGTACCCATACAAGAGCTCCTGACGCATTGTCTTGTTTACAAAGTCCGACATAAGCACAACATAGGCATTTAAAGAAACATGGGTAGGTCAGAGGCAGTGCTTGCGAATGCCTAACTTTAAGATCTCTAGTGGGAAAAACTACTTCTAATTTTTCCATTGAAATTACAAAGATAAACACAACAATCTTGCAAAAGCTTCCTCAAGGTTAATCCATTTTCTATAGTTTACAGTAATTCCATCTTGTCGACTACCGCTAATGAAACAGGAAGTAGCCATTCCAGTCGGCAAAGCCCCTGATGTCGAATGAAATCACACTCTGAAGCACAGACTAATTTGTTTATTAGGTACGTTCTGTAAGTCAAGGAGAGAAACTTTTGGCAAATAAATAAATAAATAATCAAACAAACGGCGACCTTAGGGCACAGGAGGTCAGAAAGAGAAAGCGGAGTCTTTGCATAGTTCTAAATGAACAAAAAGTGGCAGCGATAGGCAGCGTGGATTCTCAGCAGAAATGCAGCAGTTGCAAAAAACGGGACAGAAGGCTTTGAGAAAGAGGAGAAGGTGAGAAGGTGACTATCTATTTCTTTGTCACAGACTGTGGTGTGGAATATTTGTCTTCTCTACCAAGAGGGGTGGGGGGCAAGATACAGCATCTTACATGATCTGCCTGGGCATCCCGTACCCGGTCATGCCCGCCTGGGAGGCACCCTTGTTGCTACCCATCTGCAGGCCTATGACGTTCTGTCCCTGGCGAAGTTGCTCCTCTGAAAATCCTCTCCGATTCTGCTGGGCTTTCCTGGTTGGAACAAGTGATGTAGAATTATGTCGTGTGACAGTTTCAAATCCTTTTCAAGATATGGTCACACAGCTTCTACCTGAGGCAGTCCCACACACCAGCGTTCCCTGGCCTACATCTCTACCATGACCTATGATTCACCACGAGCTATGGCCTACCCTGAGCTGCGACTGACAAGTACATACAAGGAAAGAAGATGATTCTTAGAATTTCTAGCAAAACAGAAATGAGAACCCACAGCTACCCTTCTGAAAATCTCAGTTCAGCCTCTCTTTTCCCTTCATCCTCCCCTGTAGGCCCCCTGGGTCTTTAGCTTCCCACCCTCTCAGGTACCTCCACTCACAAGACCAATTCCTTTTCCAAAACATGTCATTCGTCCCATTCCACCCTTCCCACATAGGACCAAAGATTCATCTTTGTTTTGCTGCCCAATCAATCTAGGAGTTTTCAAAAAGCAATTTGTATTTCCTGACAAGAGGGTGCCAAGTTTTAGTAAAGAGCTGGATTGTAAATAAATTTAGATTTGCAGCCATACAGGCCATGGTGGGTCACTAATAACCCTGAGACTAAGACCAGAATTTCAGTATGTTTCTAGAAGGATTTTAGGTCAATGTTCATCTGAAGGACATAAGCTGCTTCCTACTATACTTCTCCTGGATGAAATAAAAGGATTAGGCAAACAAATAAAATGAATTGCTGGGTAGCTGCTCAAGCATCCCTTTCATCTGCCACCAAATCCTCAGTTCGCACATCTCTGTCTCTACTCTCACTGTCAAAAAGATCACTTAAGGAAAAGGTCCTAAAAGGCACTTTCAGTAGACTGAAATAATCATATAATTTACCACCCAGACCAGGACAATTTTGAGAGTCAAAGAGGCAGGGAGCTATTAGTAAAAAGAAAACTGAGATGGTACTTGGCAAAGGATCATATTTAATCCTCATTAGGTGCATTAAAGAGAATTTAAAAGATGAAAGAAGGGAAGGAACAAGGGGGAGGGGATGCTAGGTGCTAACAGGAAACCCCAAGAACTTCAGCCCTGGCTAGCAGCATCAGTCTTCAGTGCTCAGTGGACCTTGTTATGGGACCAGTGATTGCTTCTTTGTAGACAAATGGTGCCTGGTAGCTCTAGGTGTCTCTCCGTGGGAAGCAGGGAAGGACCTACCTGTGAAACCAGGATGGCTCTCCCCGGTAGCAGCCATCATCCTTGGTAACTGCAACACTGCCCAGAGCCATCAGAGTCCTCTGCACAGCTGCCATGTCCTTCCCTGGAATCCAATGAAGAGATTAGAGGCAAGAGTGTCAGGGCCAGGAATTGTGGAAGGAGGTGTTTCTATACCCAGGAGGAACTCTAGAGGAGGGATGGATGACTGCAACCAAGGGAGAAGTACTAATACTTTCTGGAGTGGCTCTGACATAAAATCCACCCCAGTCCTGTTAATTATGGTATTTACACAAGAAGGCCCTTTCTAATTGATTCAAGTGTATATATATATATGTATATATGTATATATGTATATATATATAATGAACACCCTAAACATTTGCAGCTCACATATGGATCCATGCCTGGCCTTGGCCTGGCCTCATGGCTTCAGCGAGCTACTGTGATCTGATCAGGAGGTCCTTCATGATGGCCTGCAGAAGAGCACTTTCCTCATGAGTGGACAGAGAAAGGAAAACTGCAGACAAATTGGTTGCTTACAATAATTCTGCTCCAGGCCCCAGGGGCTCCCCTCTTTGACTTTATCTGGGTTAGCAGGGTCTAAAATCATCCATGTTTATCAAATTGAATATTCACTCAGTGCTCTGGTCCATAGGCAAATGGAGAAGGAAATCAACACAGAAAACACTCAAGACACAAGTGACATCCCTCTATTACATGATGCATGAAAGGGACTAATGGAGACAGTAAATCAGTGGCCCATGTGTGAAAGAGAACAAAGTGGGGGAGGGGGCAAGGGATAGTCTCTCAAAGGAGTGGGGATGTGGTCACAGGATTGTCCATAGAGAAGACAGAAGCCTCAAATCAGCAGCTCCTTCCATGCCCTCTCCTTCCTTTTTCTGAAGATTGGCAAGTCTCTAACTAGAGAATGTGTTGTAGGGGTGGGGGTGGGGGTGGGGGTGGAGGTGGGGGGAACTGTGTCGGGGGATCCCTGGCAGAGGGACCAGGACCTATTCTGGGTGCATGAAGTGGCCTTTTGGAGCCCATTCCCTATGGTGGGATACCTTGCTCAACCTTGATACAGTGGGGAGGGTCTTGGTCCTGCCTCAACTTGGTATGCCAGACTTTGTTCACTCCTCAAGGGAGGCCTTACCCCCTCTGAGGAATGGATCAGGGGTAGGAAAGGAGGAGGTGGGGAGCAGGAGAAAGGGAGGGAGAGGAAACTGGGGTTGGTATGTAAAATAAAAAATAAACAAAAAAAAAACAAGAAACAGATCAAAAGACTGCATAAAGCAGAAACGAGGGCTGCAAATGCTGAAAGGCAGGGGGTTGGGGAAGGGGGACTGGTGGGAGCCTGTGAAAGGAAGAACAAATATTCAAAGGCTCTTATCTGACCCAGTGAGCCATCTGTGGTCTCCTTGGTCTGCTTCCTGCAGCTCAGACACTGGGGAATACAGAATTACAGGGGAAAGGCAGCCAGAATGAATGGTGCAGGAACTGTAATGAAATCAACAATTATGGCCTTTAAGCAAATCCCGTTCAGGAAGCATGTATTCCAAGACGAGAGACAAGGGTCTCCTTTCCTTACAAGCTTTCCCCCCACATACATCCGGCACTACGGATAGTTGCTTGGAGTCTGAGACTTGCGAGGATGGCTAATAGGTACAGGGAAGAAATTCTGTCAGCGGAGACTCTCTCAGACTTAGAGAACTGCTGCTTGTTGGTGAATGGAATAGCCATAGTAGTTGCAAAGGGAGGAGTAGAAAAAACACTAAGAATATGGAGAGAAGAAATGCAGAGATGACTATTAGAAGAACTTTTCTCTTCCACAGATGAAATGCCTTTCTGTAATTGTCACTGTATCATGGGCTATAGTCATGACATTCCGGAAAGACATGAGGCTGGGTGTGTGCTCGTACACAGCAAAGCTATTAAGGAGAACCTAGAACAAAATGAATAAGTACAGGAAGTGTTAGCTAGAATCTGCCAATCAGCTCAGCTTTTACATAGAGCAGTAGGTATATAGTTCTGATAGTTGGAAAGCAGGGGTCTGACATGTCCAGGATTGAAGGCTACATGGAAGGACATTCAGCAAGTCAGCCATCAACATGATATAAGCAATAGATGGAACACAAGCTTGTTCCAGCACAGTGTGGGCTTCCTTTACAAGTAGCTGGCTAATGTGCACATGTATAAACTCAGAAAGGAGGGAGCCACAGGCAAGGGTTAGAGATCCAGGAACCTAGAAACATGAAATCAATACCACCCAGCCTCTTCTCAGTGCAGTGGGCAAGGGAGTGGCCATACGACTGAGTTGGACACATCTAAGAGAAGGAGGCATTATTTCACAAGAGCAAACTAGAAAGTTTGTTTTCTAAAGAGGTTGCAGAACAAGAAATTTAATGTAAAATATGGGCTAGATTTTTTTTTTACCACATGTGATCTTAACATTATGGAGTGGAGATTACTCCTCTCCATCTGTGGACTGCAAAAGTAATTCAAGGGGATTTCAAAGTCACCCAACAAATAAACCAGAACCCAGCTTTAGCTCCTGTTGGACTGAATTCAAACTCCACAATAGGTACACCCCATCCCATTTTACTGCTATCCCCCATGCCCTTACCCTTTGTGAAGTGGGTGGGGAACCATGTTCCTTGGCAGGAACTAGTGATCAGAAATAACCAAAGCGGTCAGGCCATTGGTAACACAAGGAATCTAAATCTGGGCATTGATCTAGGGTACCATAGGAACAAGGACACCAACCGGCAAATGGTCAGAAGCCATTGGACATTATTTTTATATGGAATAATTTTGCTGTATCTTCACCCGTGTAACATTAACTAAAATAAAACATTTGGAGCCTATATACTAAGTTTAGTTAGCAAGATTCCAAATAATTCAATGACTAGAAATCTTCTGTCGTAGCCAGTGCTCAACTAGTCCATTTTATTGTGTTACGTTTTCTAGTAGAGACTTCTGTGAATAATTCAGAATTCTTGGGCTGATGGCATGGGAAAGAGAGTTATTGTTCAAATTGGCTTCTTTTCAGATTAGAAACTGAGGTCGGGTGGTTAGAAATTAGGGCCACTCACAGAACTCGATTTCTGTCAACAGGGATCAAATATGTTACAAAACAGTGAAGTCAAGGAAGATCTGTACAGTGTTCTGGGTATAAAACAACAGCTAGACTGCTGTGTCATAGCCATATCTGCCTTCTTATGGAGCTTTCCACATGATGCAAGTGCAAAACTTGCCATGTCCAGCTTGCTTCAGAACAATTCCCATGCCTTATTGTTTACTTAAGGAAGTGGGCAGAGGGGGATGTCTCTCCAAATGAAGTACATAAATTTTGAATACTAAGGTTTTTTTTTTTCCCATGAGAAGTTGACTTGGAAAGTCCCAAGAATCTACTTTATGATAAGCTTAGTAAATAATACACAGGTGACTCAACCCATCAGTCCAAGATACATAAACTTTATCTGTCATCTTCAACACTAGCCTGACCATCAGAATAGCCTAAGCACCTTAACTATTCAGATTTTGGGGCAATCTCCCAAGATAATTCTTATGTCTTCAGATGAACATGCAAGCTCCACTCTAAACTTTTGGTTCTATTTTTTTTAAACATCATAGTACCTGACAATTACATACATTTTGTTAAGCAACAACTCCTCCCTTCAGAGACATCTTCCACAAAGTCAAAGGAGTAAAGCTGATCATTAGCACTACTTTGATCCAAACTGGAAGTCTGCCTGCTAAAAATTGCTTTGGTTCCAGAAAGCCATCCTGGATACTTTGGCAAATGCTTATGACTCTTCAAATCAGCTTGATTGCTTCCACTCAATACCATTCTCCCAAGAAAATAAAGAAATACAATCCTAAAAGACAGACTACCTAGATGTTGAAAATTTTCCACATGAAAGCAGATCATGTAATGATGATGTAAGAATCTGCCACTGGCCATGAGAAGGAAAGTGACACAGGAAGGAGGCAAGCTTGCACCACCAGGCCATCTGGGTTCTTCTAGTTCTTTACCATGAGATGTTAATATCAGACTTGAGGTTTTACAGCAGAGCTAATAGAATCTGAATAGAGCACCACTGTGTCCACGCTAGCTATGTGACATCCTACACAGGGCAAAACCAGACAGACAGCAAGAAGAGTACTGAATACTAGGATTGATGATGGACAAGGATAAAATGACGGGCCAAGGAAGATTTTTAGGGCCATGAAAGTATGCTGCACAATACTATAATAGTGGACACATTTGTCCAAACTCACAGAATATACTATTGTAGATAGAAAGATGGAACCCTACTGTAGAGTGTGGGCCTTGGGTGATTGCAATGCATCAGTGAAGGTTTAAAAATTATACCATATCACCCAGATTGACAAGATGATATGGGGAAGCTATGTGTGCATCAGGGGACTTTATACTTTAACAATGTAAGAGTCACTGTTTCTGATTTCTCTTCCTCCTCATTTATTTATTTATTTATAAAGCAGGGCCTCACTCTGTAGCCCAAACAGACCTTGAATTTATCATGATCCTCCTGCCTCAACCTCCAAAGCGCCCACCATTCACACCATGTTCTGTATTACCATAAACTAATAGCACCTCAAAATAGCTATAAACTCCAAAGTAATAATTTATAAGCCTTAGGGAATGGAGCCTGGGGTTCTGCCTTGTAATGGCCTAACTTGGTGCTTATGAAGTTTGAGTTTAACATAAAGACACTCTAAGGAGGAATTTATTCTCTTAAATTTACATTCAACATACCGTATGCATGTCTTACATGGATCTATATCAGGGTCTATACTAATGAGACCATTCAAGTTCCAGCCTTAATACTCTCTGAGGGTCCTTGCTAGGGGCTAGACAGCAGGCAAGTAGGGTTTTTCTAAAAGGAGTCTGAGGGTGGGAGGGAATTAACCTGGCTTCTTTATTCTTCAGAAATGGAGGCTTCCCCAAAAGTTCTCTTTCAAAAACTCTCTTTAAATTCTCTTAATATCTAAAAGTTCCTTCTTCTAAAAGTTCTCCTGACTCTCTTCTATCCCACAGGGTTTCTAGTTTTTATATCCACAAACACATTTAACAACTCTCTGACAACAGAACATGCATATCTCCTAGTGCCAGGAAGGCGGTAGGATCTTGAGAAAAGCAGGTACCTCATGTTGCTCCCCTGGACTGGACATGACTTGCAAAGCATCCTGGCAAATGTAAGTCTCAGGGGGGACATGACTTACAACTTGTGCTGTTAACTTATTAGAGGGGGCTTTACAGTGCTATATCAAAGGGAAAAACTAAGGATATGTACTGTGAGATTCGGAGGCTGCAGCTCTTACTATTGACGCCCCAGTGAGAAGGAATTCTGTTCTCAGGGCTCTATTTGAGAATACAAAGCACCCAGTGTATATACTACATACAGCCAAATTCATAGTAACAAATACTCTGGAGTTGATACCTAGAATATTAATTGCTTCTTCTGTAATAAAATGATAAAGGCTCCCAACACTATATGCATAGATATATATTAGCTTAGTGTTTTCATGGGGTGCCTGACTGTGAGAACAAGTGGGTCTCTGACTCTTGTGTCTGCTCTTAGGACTCTTCCTCCTGTTGGGTTGCCTTGTCCTGCTGGGACATAAGCCTTAGAGATTGCTAGCCTTTTCTTAGAATAGCCCATTGACTTAGAAGACCTCCAGTCCCAATCTACCTTCTCCCCCTCCCCAACTTCCTGAGAAGTAGTAGAATCCAGAGCTTTTAGGTAACCCCTCTTATGCTGTTATTTAGCAACTCCAAAGATCTCTTCCCCTGCTAACAACTTGCTTATCTGAATATTCTGCTCACCTTCAGTGGCCTATAGTGAAGAACATGAGGCAGTCGAGTTACCAGGCAATGATCTCCCTCATACCCACCCCATTCCCCACCTTACCCAGCTTCTCGCCATAACCACTATATAACATGCTTGAGAAAAATAAAATTTTGCAGCTTGATCAGAAAGCCTGTCTTGATGCCGGTTTCTCGTGTCTCCTGCTCCTTCATCACAGGTCCTTTGGGGTTCTGGTCTTCATTGCTGACCTGCTGGTCAGGGCAATGCTCAACTTTGATATGAAAGCTTTTGCTTCATCTTATTATATTTTATTTTGTCATCTTTGGTTGTCAACTCTTAGATGTCTCTAATGAGCAATAGAAAGGGAATAGATCCAGAGGGGAGGGAAGTTGGGGAGGAACTGGACAGAGGGGAGGGAGGGGACACTATAATCAGGATATATTGTATGAAAAAAGAATCTATTTTCAAAAAGAGAAGAAGAAAACAAAAGAGAAGAAAATAAAGGCAATGGAGAAGTCACCTGCATTGGAAAAGTGAAGTTTGGCACTCTTTCTATTTCTAACACTAAAAGTCAGTTTTAATTATTTATTTCAGAGCTGCTATTTTATATTTGTCTCAACCAAGTCTGGTGTCTGGTGACTCTTAAACACTGATTTTTAATATATATATATATATATATATATATATATATATATATATATATATATATCACAGAGAAAGCAAGTTGTGACTGAAAAGTAATTTCCCATCTCTCTGAGAAAATACTACTACAATCCAGGGAGAAATGTCAGAAGGCAGGCTGAGTTTTCCCTCTGGATTTTATGGATTTTTGTTACTTCCATTCTGGCCACTGGGAAGAAAAACTGTGAGGTAGTGACTCTCAAAGTGGAGCTCTGCGGTGAGCAGAAGCAGCATCGCCTACAAATCAGTAAGAATACAAATTCTTGGGCTGTGTTGCAAACTTAACATGTCAGAAATCCTTCTGTTGGTCATACTGAATGCCTGTGATGCATGCTGGAGTTTGAAGCATGGCTAAAGAAAAAGCTCACAAAATACAGTTACCAGCAGCCCTGTGGAGTAAATGCAGCTGAGGATGCTGCAGTGAAAAAAAAAAAAAAGGTGGAGGAGTAGGACTTTGTGATATCTCCAGTCACTGTGGGTACCTTGCAGTATCCCCCAAACCATCTCAGGCTAGGTGAAATGTGTCTTTAGCTTATGCTGTTGAGGAAAAGCACACAGAGTGACACCTCCTGAGAGAGTACACGCGAGCCTTCCAGGCTCTAGCCTTCTGTGTAAGCAACACCTCCCTGACTCCCATCATCAGGAGAAAAGAACAGACAACACAAAATCATGCCTCCGTTATCCTCCATTGGCGCAACTGTCGAGAAGAATAATCAGTCTGATTGCTCTTTGCATATTGTCTACTCTGACATTTTAGAATTCTTAACATTTGACATTAAGTGGTTATACAAATAGGCCCCAAAGGTCGTTGCTGATGAGCTTAAGGTAGCAGAAGAAAAGTCAACATTTATTAGGCAACTGGGAACCATATATTGTGCTAGAGACTTAACGTGTTTGTTCGATACAATACCTCTAGGGGCTGGGGTGCTAGAAGAGAACCAAGGCTCTAGGCAGCTGAACACTGTAAACAGAGTCACACAGCTAGGATGCATTGGAAGAAGGGTTTCAATATATCCACTCTAAAGCCCACGCTATTTTTATTCTACCAAGGTCTCCTGTGTACGAAATCGACAATGCAATGTGTCATAGGAAAAGATGACGTTCAATGCCTACTAAGTGAAAAAGTCAATAAAGTAACCTGCATAAATGTCTGAGAAGGTGACGGTCATCCAGGCAATCCTATCAACTTGTAAGTGTGGTTATTAATCAGATCCATCTTTTAAAGAGGAATCTATGACCCTTCAGTCTCCACCCTTTCTATTATTAGTAGGAAGGGCAGGCCAGTGACAATGCATATACGACAACTTAACAGGAACCATCTCAGCACCCCTAACACAACACTTTCTTTGTTTTCCATATCAAGCCCATGAAACAGGTTTTATTATCCCCATCTGATGCAGGAGAAATTCAAGGCTTAGGCATTTTTAACTGACAAGCAATAGCACACAAGTTTGGTGCAGGCTGTCTAGTTTCTGCCCGGGGAGCTTACACTCCACCCTACCTCACAGGATAGTCCCATTGCAATTTTCCTGACCAGCATACTCACTTTTTCTTGTGTGTCTTTTCTTTCTTGTACACATAAAGACTCATTTATTGTTGCTCCCTTTCTCCTGCCTCCCCTTTAGGATTCATAGCAAAAATGCAGCAGGCTTGCCTGTTCTGTCCTCTCCTGAGTCGTAGCGGAAATAGCCCCACCCCTGCCCTTCACAGGCATCTGTGCCAGAACTAAAAGGAACCTGCCAGACCATTTACCTTTTTTCCTCACAGAGGAAAGCTTCCCCAGTTCCTTCCATTCTTTGCAGTGGCCCTTGCCTTTCCCCATCACCAACAATGATGGTCACTCTGGCCCTTCCCCAAAGGTGGTTTTGGTAACTTTGTCAGAAATAACTTCATGAGCAAACTGGGTTTGTTTTGGAAGACTCTTGTGTCCTTATTGGCCTCAGTTCTCTTGCAAACAATGTACCTAAATGGGGTTCAAGAATTACGGGTCCTTCTGGGACCTCACCTATATGAGTTACTGAAGCTTAAACAAGAAGGCATTTGGCAAACCTGGGCTCCTGCAGGTTCACTGGTCTGCAACATAGAAGCAGCTTGGAAAGGCACTAGACAACTGTGAACAAACAGAGCCATACTTAGGGGACACATGCCAAGAAAAGGAAATAGGGTATTGAGAGCGGCCAAGCATAAAGTACCTGCAGAGGAGGAAGAAAAGTGTCTAGGAAAGGGAGAGGGGTGGACCCACAGCAGCCACAGCCACCACAATAGTGGTACAGACAATCATGAATTAGCAGTAGTAACTGAAATGTGAAGGCAGGATTGCAACCTCAGGTTGGGAGTAGAATTGTAAAGAGAATGCGATGAGTTTGCCGATAGCTGGTCTGATGTCTGATATCTACATGATGCAGTGTACCTCCTCACACAGACAAGTCACATCAACACACGCCAACCCTGCTCTTTGATTACAGTTTAGTCATCACCCAAATCGTGCATTACAAGCAGCTGCTGCAGAAAGGACCAGAGCCTCACATGCTCAGTCCTCGATCTATGCCACCAATGCCATCCCACCCACTCTTCTGTTCAAAGCAACCTGCTTTTCTACGCCTACGCTGCTCAGTATGGGAAAAAAGTTCTGGCCTGAGCTTCCGACAGGAATCCTGGGAAATATCAAGTCTCTTGTCTGTAACATCATCTTCAATCTCAGCCTTCCTTGGGGCTTCCAGCAAGTCATTTGGAAACTCTTAAGTATCTGTTTCCCTGTTGTCAACTCTCTTGAACTACCTTTTGTGTAGTTTGCCTCACATTTCTGTGATCTGTCAATCACACTGCCTTTAGAAAGACTCTCCTTATTTCATTTAAAGTCCTGTCCTTCTGCATAGGGTTAGGGATGGGTTGGGGCATGGAGAATGATAGCTTTTATAATATGTCCTGACCTCTTTTTCTGGAAACATTATCAGAATCTACAGCTACATTCCAGGTTTCCCCAAGAACATTTATGCCTCCTAGCTTTTTTCTTTCTCCAGGAGTGTCTAACTCACAGGCTGTGGCAGGGGTGTAGAGTGCCACACATTCTGCTCACCCAGAATTACTGCTCCTTCTCCCCCCTTTTGTTTTGAGTACCCCCTTCCAAGTGTTTGGATAAGGGGAAAGGAAATGAAGCTCGCCCTTCAGTAATGTTGATGGGAAGGCTTCCTTTAGACCCTACCTCCCAAGTACCTCCAGTGTCCCTCCTCTTACACCCTTCCTGCTCTTAGATGCTCACCAGAGTTTCTCTCTTTGCTCTAACATCCTATCTTTTGGTTTTACACAGCTTTGATTCATCCCCCTCCACCCTCCTCTGCCTCCCTGGCATCAACAGCTAGTCACTGTCATGACTCAGCAGCACATTCGTGGTATAGATGTAGGAAGCTAAGGCCCCTGGCCAAAGAATGGTGTGGCCTGTCGATAACATCTTCTGTTTGGCATCAGAGCCTAGTGTGGAGTCTCAGGTCTGTGAACTATGAACTCTCAGATGGACAAACATAACCAGGGGTAGGCTGATGTCATTATCTGTGCAGTGGGGAGATAGAAACCATTCCCTTCATAGTTTAGTTAGAAGAACACTGTGTCATTGCCTAGAAAATCTCTAATCTGTGTGCTTCCAATGACAAAGACTATCAGTGAGAAGGAACTGTATTAACTGTGGACAATCACCATAATTTTGACCTGGGAATCAAGCCTCAATGAGGACAACCCATGGAGACCTGGAGGCATGAGGTCTAGTGGCCTGGCCAGCATTTCAGATATCTGAAGTAATACAAAAATAAAAGTTCAGTCCCCTGGCCTCTTCGGTCTTAAACTGTTCACCCTTGGAATTAGGAGCTTAGTGCATGGAGGGTTGAAGTCATTGTGGGGATGAAGGAGGTGATTTTTCTTTTTAATTTCTGGTAGACTGTCCTCTGCTTAGGATACCCATAGCTCTTGATCAAAGTAGCATTATTCTACTCCCACTGTCAGCAGGCCATTTGGGTCACCACCCAGGTTGCACTGTAATGGCAGTCAGTGACAATGAGGGTGTCAATCAATCTGGCAGTTAGACTGCCTCTCTGTGCCTCAGGCAGGCCTAGCTGTATGGACTAACATGCACATTTTCACTAAAAGGGTCTGGAAACTGTATCACTATTGGTCCCTCTATCCCTCCCGCAGTATCTTCATTCTTCATCGTTTTCCACAATCATGGTGGATTGCTAAATATGTCCATAGCTAAGATTCAATCTCTATAGCTTTGTGAGAATTTTTTTCTCAACAAGTCAATTCACAGATGTGAATGAAAACAAAATCATCTGGTAGTCTCCCCGAGCAGAATACCCCTCTAGAAGATACAGTCACTGTGCTCTAGACACTTGCTTAACAGAAAGATGGAGTGCTAGTCCTTCCTCAGATTGAATGACAGAGGAGCAGCAGATGGCTTTGTCCGTAAGCCCCACTGCTGGTGAGTCAAAGAGCACTCACTCCTGCCTCCCTTCTTTTCTACTAAGTGTGATTTGTTAGGCAAGGATAACTGGAGGAAAAGATATCCCTATAAGCATTTCAGTTATCCTCTGTGGACACTTCTAGTTTGCCAAGGTACCTGCCATATCCTCAGCGCATGTAGGACACGTCCCCCCTCTCCATAAAGCATCACAAACAGGAAGGAAAACACTGTCCATGGGGTGACAGCTGAGAACGAACTTCCCCTCCCCCAAGCAGCACAGGGAAGCCCTATGTAGGAGACTTTTACAAATAGATAATAGAGAAAAAATGAGGTAATGAGGTATGGGAACAGGAGTCCAGGGGAAACAGACCCAAAGACAGAAGGGCTGTTTACCTTCCCATAGATCCACTGTTTGAAAAATGTCTGTAGTTCTGACACCATAGGCCTCGGCCGCTTTCAGGAACTGAGAGATTTGCTCCATCTGCTTAAAAGCCATCTTTGACTCTGAGATCTTGGGGATGGGTTCTTGTCCTGGTGGATATAAACTGTTTATCAGCTTGCACAGGACCTGCAGGGAGTGTGGGGGACAGAGGATCAGTGTTTCCCTTTGCAATAAATGCCACAAGTCAGAAGTGAATGGTGCATCTACTCTCTCTCTCTCTCTCTCTCTCTCTCTCTCTCTCTCTCTCTCTCTTCACACACACACACACACACACACACACACACACACACACACACATTAAACACAGAAGAAGACCCCAGGGAGCCCATTCTCAGGCTGCAGTTACCACAGTCCTGCAGTGGGAACCCAATTCCTTCCTTGGGAATGATGCTGGGTGATGAGGACATGATCTCAGACACTTAATGGAGGATGCATTGGAGGTTCATGGGGAAATGGCAGGACTATGATCTGTTCTCTGGGATCTGCTGTCTTCACTAACTCATCCTATATGAGTTTATGATGTGTAAAAGAACTGAGCTGGGTCTTCTCACAGACTCTGAGAAGCCAAGCCTTATTCTACCCAACACATGGGTGGGATCGTAGTTATGTAACAGTAAATCACAACCTGCCAGAAAAGATGGGCTTGCTCAAGTCAGCTGAGCTGTCCTCCTGTACCTCAACACACAGCATCTGGGCAGAACCGCACTTATCAAACAAATAATTCCCTTCCCGCTCATGGATGGGAACTCATCCACTCAGAGACCCTAAGCATCTCCAAGGGGCTCAGCTTCCCGGGAGGATGACAAGTTGGCAAGCCTGACTCCTTTCCTTTGTTTCACTGTGTAACCAGCTGGTTCCCCTGGGGGTAAGAAAAGCCCTAGAAAGGCTGATGCTCCAAGAAGGCAGAGGGAACCACACAGCAGCACTTAGCTCTATTCTCAATGGAAATATCAGAAGGGCTTCAATTTTGCTTACAGCTCAACAGGAAGCTCCAAGCTCAGATGGGTGGAGGATTCTCTAAACTAGCTAGGGAATTGTACTGGGAGCCCTCCTCTTACAACCCTAGAGAAATAAAGGCATGCCCATTCCTCCCGCTGAGACCCAGACCTTGGCAACAGAGGATCCTCCGGGGCCTCACATAGAAAGAAAGGCCCCCAGAAGGGCATCCCTGCCCACCGCCCCAGCAACTAATATCCCCGCCCGGCTTACCGTCCCGTCCATCAACCATTTCTGAAAATGGGCCCTGCCCGGGGGCGGGTGCTCTATATCTTCAGCACACTGCAGGATGATCCAGTCCACCAGCTTGTTCTCCAGGTCCGCATCATACTTCTGCTCGATCTTCTCCTGCACCTCTCGGCTTAAGCCATAGCTCGGGCCCCTGTTAGCCATCTCTGGAAGAGAAGAGAGGACACCCGCGGCATCCACACAATAGCAGCCACAGCAGCCCCCGGGCTTCCTGAGAACCAGGCTGAGATGTGGCAGGGAGGCCGAGCCCAGCAGCAGCAAAGCGGGCAGAAAGCCGGGCGTGGTTTAAATCAAGGAGCCAATGAAGCCAATGGGGTTTCACCTACAAATGGGAAAGAGAAGCGCAGCCACGCGCCATGGACTCTAGAATAAAGCCCCTGCCGGCCCAGGGGGGCTGGAACCCCCCTCTCAGTCCTGCCTGTCAGGCAGAAAGGATGATGTACACGGACTCACTCGCGAGCCTGAGCCCCCAGGCAGCCGGGGTGGGGGTGGGCGACGGTAGCTTGCTCCACCGCTCAGCAGCACTTTGCGTGCGATTCCCAGGGCAGGTAATTAACGGGCGGGAGAAAGGATGCCTCGACAATCGGCCGCTGATGGTGCGTGGAGCAGCCTGGAAGCAAGGCGCTCTGATTTGATTTTCTCACGGCTGAGGCGGGTCAAACCAGGGCTGTTGCTAAGAGCCCTCCAAAGCCATCCTCATACTTGTCAGGCAAGCCCGCCTGCCTCCCGCTGGGAGCCTCTTTCTCTGCTGCATAATCCTTTCTCCTCCTCAGGGGAACCCAGCATTGTATCCGAGGCCCCACACAGCTGCCTGGGGTAACCTGGGTCTCTGCTAGGGTTCATTCTGCTAAGTGCCCATCTGTCAGAAATAGCCAAAGCACTTACTTTAACCTTGCACTAAAGCGGCAGTTGTTACCGGACAGGATGGGGTGGGGGTGGGGGACACTCGAAGCTGAAATCTTTTACTTCTTAAACTGTCAATCCAGTTTCATCCAGAAACTTCCAACTATGGAAAACCTCTGTGCCTTGGTTTGGCTCTATTCAAGGTGGGAGGGGGGGGCAACAAAAGAAAAAAACAAAACAAAAACCCTTTCACGTGTTACTTTTTTTTTTTTTGTAAATTGTCATTTTATTTCATTAGAAAAATCTATTTTTAACAGAAAGCAGTTGCATGCTGCTGCTCTCCTAGAAGTATTTATAACATTTAAGAGTTGTCTGGTCAAGATTTTAGTAATATAGGAGGGATCATGTTATCTGCAGATAGGGATAATTTGATTCCATGCTTTCTTATGTGTTCTTTTTGCTTCTTTCTGATGTTTTACTGTTGCAGCTAATTTTTCTTTTCTTTTCTTTTTCCATCTTATAATTTCTTTTTTTTTCTTTTTTGTTTTTGTTTTTGATTTTTTTAATTTAAATTAGAAACAAGCTTTTTTAACATGGCAATTCCAGTTCCCTCTCCCTCCCCTCCTCCCCTGCCCTCCCATCCCCTTTCTGCTCCCCAGGGAGGTTGAGGCCTTCCATCGCGGATCTTCAGAGTCTGTCATATCATTTGGGGCAGGGCCTAGGCCCTCCCCCATGTGTCTAGGCTGAGAGAGTATCCCTCTATGTGGAATGGGCTCCCAACATCGTCCATTCTTATACTAGGGATAAATACTGATCCACTACCAGAGGCCCCATAGGTTGCTCAGGCCTCCTAACTGACACCCACCTTCAGAGGGTCTGGGTCAGTCCTATGAGGGTTTTCCAGCTATCAATCTGGGGTTCATGAGCTCCCCCCTTGTTCAGGTCAGCTGTCATCAGCTACTGGATGAAGGCTCTAGGGCGGCATATAAGGTATTCATCAATCTCATTATCAGGGAAGGGCATCTAAGGTAGCTTCTCCACTACTGCTTAGATTGTTAGTTGGGGTCATCCTTGTAGGTCTCTGGACATTTCCCTAGAGCCAGATTTCTCTTTAAACTATAATGGCTCCCTCTATTACAGCATCTCTTTTCTTGCTCTCCTCTATTTTTCCCTTGACTCAATCTTCCTGCTCCCTCATGTCCTCCTCTTCCCTCCTTTTCTCCCCTTCTCTTTCTCCTGATTTCCTATCCCCCCCACCCCCACCCACTCCCAATTTGCTCAGGAGCTCCTGTACCTTTCCCCTTCTCCAGGAAACCATGTCTTTTACATGTTACTTTAAACTGAAATATATAGGACAAATTTTGTACTTAAACACAAGTCAGTCAGTGTTCTACAAGTTTTGGTAGATTGTAAAGTCTTAGTCTATTTTAGTTAAGGACTTCAGAGGTGCCAGAGACATGCATTTAAGAGCCATTTAACACTGAAGGAGGCATACAAAACATGAGGAAGCATCATTTGAGGTAAGCTGGCCTGCAAATATCCTAAGACCTTCTCACTTTAGCTGTTTTGTGAAGTCCCTGGGTACCTCCATTCCAAATGTTTGCTTTTTGATTTACACCTTCATTCAACAAATATTTATCAACTGATTGAATTGTATCAAATGTTGGATCAAAAAAAATAAGTATGGTTTTACGATGTGCTGATAAATTGGCTTAAGAAAATAGGTTAAGATGTTCAAATGGGGAGATGATCACTGCTCCTGTGAGGATTGGTTATAGGCAAGCATGTAGTCACTCTCAGACAACTGAGACATATCTCCTGCTGGCTGAGGATGAAAACATCCCTACTTAAGAGATAAGTGACAGGTTTGCTTGAGGTGAGTAGTTGGTAGCCCAGGAAGAGAGAACCCAGAGGTGAGAAAGCAGGCCAGCTTTTAGAACATTAGTTTAAGGAGATAAAGCAAGCTAAGGGAGCTAAGGGAGACAGGCTTGGGTGCTTCATGGAATCTCAGTTGAAAAAGTCCCAAAGACACACAGCTGTCTCTAAGACAGAGCTTGGGAGGAGAAGGTAATGCTGCAGGAAGGTCTTCTGCAGAGCTATGGAAGTCACCAGTGACAGCAATAATGGTAGTTCCAACCTGGAGCTTAGGGGCAGCAGTTGACAGAGAAAGCGAGCTTCATTTCTCCACTGCTAGATACAATCCCAAAGACAACAGTCTTCCTCTTCCTCCTCCTGCTCCTCTTCCTCCTCTGTTTTGGAACTTTTTTGCCTGAAGGTTCCTTCCTATTATAACCAAATAGTTGGTATACTATACATGAATGATTGAGCCCATGGTTCTAGAAAGGATCCCATGCAAGGAGGAGAGGCAGCAGGGTGTCAGTGTCCAGGATCCTAGAGGAAGCTTGCAGAGAAAAAAATGTTTAATGCCCTGGGGATGACAACAGACCTTGCATTTACTTGATGCCTGTTAGCATTGTAGTAATGTTTCTATAAGTTATTTATTTATTTTTTTTTAAAAAAACAGGTTCTCCCAATGTAGCTCAGGCTAACTTAGAGTTTTGATTATATATCATCACCCTTAACACTGAGATATACAGGCATGAACCACCAGGCCCCAGCTTTAACTTTTTTTTTTCTTCCCCAAAAGGCTTATGTGTATGAGATGCAAAAAATAAATGAAACATGCTGTTTGTCTAGTACCAAAGTTAACCTTGTCAGCAATAAATGTCAGCCAGATGTTATGGTACATTTAGAGGAAAGGAATAGGGAATTAGGGAAAATGTCTAGCAGAGTTAGTAGTACAGGTAGGGTAGTTCACAATGGAGGGAGAGAATAAAATTTGGTCCTACTTTGAGATTCACATGATCCATCTGAGTTGATTGGGCAGTTGTTTTATGAGTCTGGTGCTCAAGAGAAATATCCAGACGGTAGAAATGTGCTTGAGTCATCTGCTTGTAGGTAGTAGTTAAAACCATAAACCTGGGTTATGCTGCTCAAGGAAGCAACATGAAAAGAGTGCCAAGGACAGGACTAAAGGAAAATTAACATTACAAGCTGGACATGGAAGGAAGAGGCCCAGGGGAGTTCAGGTACCTTGTCAGTGATGTTTGAAGACAAGTGATGCTAAAATAGTCCAAACTCTAAAGTGCTTTGAAAGGAGGTTGCATACCTGCTAAGGATTTCAAGGCAGTAAATCCTACCCATAAGGCACAGGCACAGAATGGTCATGACAGAGAAGCTAGTTGTCCTAGAAGATAGAGGGATGGGGCTCAATCAAGGGCTTCCTAGAGAAACTCTGAAAAGTGCCAGAGGTCTCACAAATTGCATTGCTGAAGGCAACTATGAGTGAAGACCAAGGGAGTTAAAGAAAGTTAAACTATCAGTAACCCCCTGAAAATCCAGTATAACCAAGAAAAAATGAGAAATAATGTGTTTTCTAAAATATACTTGTAGTTTAAAAACTTGCCTGTGCCTTTACATCATATTTTTGTCATAAATCAAGAAACTCTAGTTCCTGGGAATTCAGCACTGTCTTCTGGCCTCCTCTGTCACTTGTATGTGCATGCTACACATTAATTCATGCAGGTATACACATATAAACATGAAGCATACCTTTTTTTTTTTTTAAAAAAAAAAAAAAAAAGAGATCTTCAAAACAAATAGTTGGTCCTCCATTTCTAAAGATTCTACATTAAAGACTCAACTAAAAATATCCAAACAAACAAACTCAGGAACAAAACCAAAATAATAAAACCAAACCAAAACTTCTTGTCTGGAGCCTAGCACAGTAGTGCAGTGCCTGTCTGTAATTCCAGGATAAGGAGGTTGAAGCAGGATCATGAGTTTGCGACCACCCTGTGTCAGGGGTTGGAGGTGGGGGAGGAGAAAGAAAAGGGAAGAAAATTATATCTTGAAAATGTACATTTCCTTATTTTCTTTGAATAAGAAACATTTATTTTTGCTTGTGTTATTCTGAGTACTCTAGAAATGATGACGTGTTCTAGGTGATGTGCATGTGTTCTAGTCTCTATGTAAATACTTCTCTGTTCTACCCGAGGGACATAAGTATTTGCAATTTTGATAGCCTCAGAGAATGCTAGAACTAATCTCTGAAACAACAAGAGATGGCTGTATTTAACGTTCACTCACTCTTTTTCCTTCAAAAAAAAAAAAATAAGTTCTTGCTCCTTTTCGGTCTTTTGCTTTGAGATAGGGTTTCTCTCTGTACTCTTGGCTGTCTGAGAACTTGCTCCATAGACAAGGCTAGCCTTGAACTCAGAGATCCACCTGTTTCTGCCTCTTAAGTGCTGGGATAAAAGGCATGCAGCATCACACCCAGTGCTGTTTTTCAACTCTTTCAGATCCTTTTGACATCCTCAATTCAGGGATTGTCCTAGGAACAATAACACCATGCTTATAAAACTCAGTCTTGCTCAGAGTTCTTTCTTCCCCAGATTTTTCATTCTATGCTTAGAGACTTGCATACTGTACAGATTTGATTCAGGAAATGTTTTGAAGCATGGCAAAGGTAAAGGATATTACACATCTTTGATGGCATTCCCATTGGACATGCTCAAATTGTTTAGTAGGTTCATGTCACTTTGCAAATCATATTGAAATTCCAGATGATAAGGCACATGGACCTGCTGTGTGTTCACAAATTTCACATGCCATTGAATACACAGCACAGAGCAGTGTGAGAGGAAAATAAAATGGCCTGAGTATAAAACACACACACACACACACACACACACACACACACACACAACACCGAGAGAGAGAGAGAGAGAGAGAGAGAGAGAGAGAGAGAGAGAGAGAGAGAGAGAGAAGTAATAATGAACTACAACACACTGAACCCTATTAAATATTTTATTAAAAGTATTTTTTCATACAATATATTTTGATCATGGTTTCTCCTCTCCATTGCCTCCTCGATCTACACCCAACTCCATATTTCCCTTTTCCGTCTCTTTAGAAAATAGGCAAATTAAAGAAACAAACAATCCAGAATAAAAATAAAAAAAAAATAAAAAGCACAAGAAACACATACACACATCATACACACAAAAACCTATAAAAACACAAAATTGGAAATCATAATATATAATCAAACCAGCAAGATTTTAAAAAATGCCAAAACAAAGTAATAGGAAACAAAAAAAAAATCTACAAAACTATCAATGAGTTTGTTTTATGTTGGTCATCTATGCTGAGCATGGGACCTATATTTAAGTGTGGGTTACATACCTAGTGAAATTCCATTGGAGAAAACCAATTTTTCCCTTGCAAGCAGTTGTCAATTAGAGATAACTCCTTGGTTAGGGATGAGAGCTCATGTCTCCCATCCACCCAGTGCTGGAGCCTGTGCATGCTACCATGGTTTCTGACTTCTTATGTCAATCGAATCTATTGTGTCTAGAAGACACTGACTCCTTAGTGTCATCTATCCCCTGACTCTTATGTTTCTACCACCTCTTCCAAATAGTAGCCTGAGCCCTGAAGGGAGGGGTCTGATGAAGATACCCATTTAGGGCTATGTGTTCCAAAATCTCTCACACTCTGTACATTGTCCAGTTGTGGGTCTCTGTATTAGTCCTATAGACTGCAAGTGGACACTTCTCTGATGATGGCTGAGCACTTACCAATGGGAATAGCAGTCATTAGCAGTCATTTTGTTGCCATGTTCCTTTAGCAGAACAATACTTTGGTTTTCCCCTAGACACATGGCCTATCTAGTCTCAGGGTCTTAGCCACTTGATTGGTGCTAGTCATGGGTTACATCTCTTGGTATGGGCCTTACATCCATTCAGATAGTGGTTGGTTACTCCCACATTTGTGCCACTATTGCCCTAGTGTATCACACAGGCAGGTCACTGTTGTAGATCACAGGGTTTGTAGCTAGGTTGGTGTTACCTTTCTTCTTGATAATATGAAGAGTAGCCTCCACTACCACAAGCACTAGTCAGTAGAGGTGGAGGCTCTAGTTAGAAAGCAGTTCAACTTCTCCACATTCAATGAGCTATGTAGGTGCTGTCTTCAGCAATAGGGCTTTGCCATGGTTGTTGTATAGCATTGGCAATACTAGCCTGAGTTGTTTGGGGGTTCCCATGGTGCTTTTTTTGACCAAGAATTCATTAGATCTACCAAGAAGGTACTTAAGTTCTACTTGATGGTGAAAATATCAAGTTAATCTCATTTGAATTTTGTAATGTCAACTCCTGCTAAACTAAATTTTAAGGGGTTTCCTTCTGTAAAAAACAAATTGGGGGGTAGATCATTGATCATTTGAATAAATATGATAACAATATCATTCTGATTTGGGATCATTGTGTTAGGAAATCAAATATCCTTTGGCTTAAAAGGTTCCACTGCTTTGCTTCCTCTTTTCTTCCTCTAGCATTATGGGTTGATGTCCATCAGATCCTCCCTGAAGACAAAACCAAGAATACAGTACCTCCTGCACACCACTATTCTAAATGTGTTGTGCTTCTTGTTATATCTATTATCTAGATTTATATCATTTTGCAGATGAAGTAACTGAGGCACAAAGGGCAAATCTGCTATTACAGATTTTGTACATGTGCTGGGATGCAGCCTTAGTTTGGGTTTTTACTGCTGTGAAGAGATGCCATGACCATGGCAATTCTTATAAGGAAAAATTTGATTGGGGCAGCTCGCTTACAGTTTCAGAGGTTCAGTCCATTAGCATCATGACAGAGAGCATGACAGCCTGCAGGCAGACAAGGTACTGGTGTAGCTGAGAGTCCTAAATCTTCCAGGCAACAGGAAGTTGACTGAGATACTGAGCCGTATCCTGAGCATAGGAAACCTCAAAGCCTGCCCCCACAGTGACTTGTATTTAGCCCCAAGTAACACTGTACTTTTAACTCCCATACTGCATGAACACATGCTGAGTCTCACACCTTATGGGATGCAGCCCCAAGCTCCAATTCCTACCTTAACTGCCATACTGCATTGACACATGCTGACTGTCCCACCTCATTACAGAAAACTCTATAAAGGGCAGGGACCTTGTCCTCTTCATTTTCAACTCTCTTCATGTCTAGCAATATCTAGCCAAAGGGACGCCCAAATGGCCCCATTCTAGCTCAAGGAAACAAGGCTCATAGGATTCATGTTTTGCTTTTTAATTTCTGATTTTCTCTGAGATAAGGGATAATTGTGGATTAGTTTAATTGTATGTGTATCAGAGGTTTCTGAGACCACCCCACATACTCGGATTTGCTGGAATGCACAAAAGTCTCCAATCAGTTCCTTTCATTATTGACTTATTAGAGTGAAAGGATCTAAAGCAGAGTGAGTAAAAGGAAAAGGCACATGGGTCCAGGGAAACCAGGGGAAAGCTTCCAAGAATCCACACTGGAGTCACAAGGACTGAAACTGGGTCTCCAGCAAAGACTATGACCACTCATGTGATGTCCACAAGGAAGTTTGTTAAGAGTCAGTGCCAAGCAACTCACAGAGGTTGTCCCCGCTCCACATATACCAATATTCTGGGCACTTGGGGAAAAAGTAGGGTTCATCACAAACCAATGTTTGCAGAGTTAATGTAAGCACAATGAGCTACTGAGATCAGTGCTGGCCATAGTGGAAGTCCCTGAAATTCAAGTTCCCTGACACTCAATGGCCAACTCAAAAAGTCTGTTTCTCAGGATGCTCTGCCAACCAGCTGTAACACTTTCCTGCACAGGAATTTTATCACAGCCTTTTTCTTCAATGCCTATAAATACCTGTTTCTTAAACTGTTCTTTGAACCAGGGTTACCATCTGCTGACTCCCATTTATAAGTCTTTGACACATACTCATTTTATGAGTCAAGTTTTCAACTTGGTAACTCATACAAACATAACTTTTATAGTAGCATTTCCTGTTTCCTTACTGATTCTATACTTTTGCCACTCTAAGTAGAAATCACCTGACTTTGCACATAGATTGGTTAAAAAAAGTATTCTTGAAAGCAGGGCTAATACAGAAAGATCATTTTTCTCTTCAGTCTTAACCAATCACTGTAAAAATAAATGCATCATTAGATGAGTGCCATTTAAATATAAGGCATGTTTGCAGGAAAATGGGTAGGATTGAGATTCTGTAAAGAAAATACATTAGATATGGAAAGTATTTTCTCTCATATGTAGAATGTAGATTTAATTTAAATACACATATATGGCTGGAGAAAGTAGACTACATCAGAAAAGGGTCTTACTTAAGGTGGGGGAAGGGGAGCACGAAAGGGTAATGGTGGTAGAGGGAACGGGTCTCTTATGTTGTCTCTCACAGAGAGATGTGACTTGAAGACAGAAAGAAGATTGAAGAGAGAAAGGGTATGGGGAAAAGCAGAGTGAGACAGGGCAGAGCAGTGGGATAAGTATGAGTGAGGTACAATGAAAAAATAGAGGTGTTAAAAATTATAATACCTGGCTGGGCAGTGGTGGTACACCTTTAATCCCAGCACTTGGGAATCCCAGCACTTTGGAAGAAGAGGCAGCTAGATCTCTGTGAGTTCAAGGCCAGCCTGGTCTACAAGAGGTAGATCTACCCATTATTTTATATATAAACTAAAAACAAAACAAAACCTGGAAGACTTTCATAAAAATGACAATACAAAATTTTAGAAATACCTTTTACATCACTATAAAAGTTAACCTTAAGAAAATCAAATAGTAATTTTAGTTTCAAATACAGCATGGTATCCTCATTGTTTCAACTTTATTGTGCTTCAGACATTTTTAGAATCATTTCAAAATTTATTGCTGTTGTTCTTTTGATGCAGCTATGTGAATGGCATTTTAAGATCAGAATTTTACAAACTTCCATATATAATGGTACCAAACAAAAACCAAAATATTCAAGCTTTACTATAGTAGAAGGGAACACAAGAGCTGGCACTGCTAAAGTATGTGTAATAAAGGTAAACATCTCTTGAATAAAAAAATAGGTACTATTTTAATGGGAAAAATATCAAAGATAAAAGGAAGGACAAAATTTTCCAAACAGCAGCTAATACTTTTGTCACAATTTGTGTATTTGTGCAAAGACATCATTAAATAAATACTTATCGGTATTTACAAAGGAAAAGTAAGAGGGAACCCTAATGTGTCTGGGTCTTTGATTTACTACCATTCTTTCAATCTTCTGGATGCATTAGAGTGCATACTAATCACAAATGTGATTCTAGTGAACTGTAGTTGAGAGCTTGTCAATCAAGTCATCAATAGTGCAAACAAGCAGATGGATATCTGCTTTTTCCTTCAACCTGTGGTCACCATGTTTCCGGAGGATCACATCTACATCTGGACTGACTACTCGGTCAGCCACTTGCAGAGATGTGTGCCAAGGAATTATGTCGTCCTTCATGCCATGGAGCAAGCGCACAGGGCAGGTCACAGGGATGGGGCAATGTAACAAGCAGTGGTGTTCCGCTTCTTTAATGAAACTGTATGGAATGTGGTAAAATCCGTCTTTGCTGTATTTAGATGGTAAGGTCCACTCCCCTTTCACTTCTATCTCCTTTTTTGCCTAGTGGAAAAAAAATAAAAGCAGGAATATGAATTATCCAGGGGCAGACTTGAAGAGTCTGAGAAAAGTAGTCCGTAAGTGACAGGACAGAGGCAACACAGGAGCATCAAGAGTGATCACCGAAAATTGGGCCAGGTGGGGTGCACACCTTTAATTCCAGCACCCTCTAGGTAGAGGCAGGCAGATCTGTCAATTTGAGGACAGCCTGATGTACACAGCCTGTTCAAGTTCCAGAACAACCAGAACAACTCAGTGGCCCCATCAAAAGAAAACCAAAATTAATTACTACATGCAAGTTACATACTACTTCATGCAGTCCTGGAAATAATTCTGTAATTACTCTATTTTTATAAAAGAAATAAGGCTTATAGTTAAATATCATATTCAAAGTCCAAAGACAGAAACTGTTTTAGCTAGCAATCAAACTCAGATTTCCCTATCATTCAAGTCTTTATGGCAAGTTCTGCTTTATCCTGACTGAAAGGGGAGATGGAAGGTAGATATAAGTACAGCAATTTCTGGTACTGGCCCCAAGACAGTGATGCTTATATAAAGCAAATCTTAGAATAATTGTTTTTGAAATTTCAAAACAATTACTCACTTATGCAATTTAGGTTGAAATAAGTTGTTGAAGTGCACGGCTATACCTCCCAGCACTCTAGGGGTGAGGATTTACTGGTTTGGGTAACACAGAAGCCTTGGAAATGCTACTAAAAGCTGAATAATATATTTCTATATTATGATAAAATGAAACATTAACATACCTTTGAGGACTGATTTTTAAATTTCATTTATTTGCATTCAATATTTTTTCTAATTAAAAATTAGAATTTTCTGATTGAAGGGATGGCTCAGCAGTTAAAAGTGCTTCCAGTTCTTACACAGGGCCTCGCTGGGTTCTTAGAACCCACACTGGGCACCACATGGTCTATAACTCCAGCTCCAAGGGATTTGACACCCTCTTCAGGTCTTCATGGACAACACCTTAATTGCACATACATGCACTGGCATGTACACACAGAGTTAAAAATATTTTTCAAAACCTGTAATTTTCCATGCAAATCATAGAAAATACATAAAAGTACACTAAAAATCACTATAATCCTACCTTATGGCTCTATCATTATTATTTTGATGTTCTTCCAATAGTTTTTTAAATGTTTTGTTTTTAAGTTTATAACATATAAAACATATTATCAATTATATATTTACATAATTCCTGTGTTTTTTTACTTATTTAGTACATGTATTTTTAAGCTTCCATGAAAAGATTTTAAATGCTTATAAATTTCCATTTCCAAATTATTGAAAAAAATCAATGAAATTTTATAAATCTGAAAAATACATGAATCCGTGTTAGTATCACAAATGCATTATTATCCTCAAGCAACACTGTAGTGCACCCCAGCAATAAAAACTTTGTTCCACCTATGTTAATTATGAAAATACTGAATTAGTAATTCTCATTTTAAGCATCCCTGATCCCCACTTGTTATCTGCCCTCAAATGGAAGGAACACAGTTATTTGAACAACAAAGTTTTCCCAACTAAACTCTTTTAAAAAAGTTTGGGAAGGTGGCAAACTCTCCACTTTGGCTCTCTTGACATCTTAGGACTAGTGGTCCCATTAAGGGAGGCAGGGCTCCCAGTGTCCCTCTGCTTTCCTCTGTGCTATTTGGTTTTATGACAGCTAGACAAAAGCTAGAGTCATTTGGGAAGAGGGTCTCCTAGCTGAGAAAATGCCTCCCTAATACTGGCCTACAGGCAGTCTATTGTTGATTAATGACTGATGGGGGAAGGACCAGCTCTCACTGTGGCTGCTGTCAAACCTAAACAGGTGGTCCTGAATTGTATCGTAAAGCATGATGAGCAAACCAAGCCCAAGCAAGAAGCTGCCTGCCTCTGTGGCTTTTGCTTCATTCAGTTCCTGTTTTCAGTTCCTGGCCTGACTTCTTCCTCAGTGACAGAGTGTGACCTGACAGTTGTAAGATGAAATAAAACATTCCTTTCCTCTCTAAGTTGCTTTTGGTCATGGAGTTTTATCACAGCAAAACTAACCCTACCCAAGACACCTTGCATTTAATTTTTAATGTCCACCTTATCAACATGCTGAGCAATTTAGTTACACACATGCAAAAAGAATGTGCATAAATCTTGTAATTTACAAGCCAACAAACAAAAAACTGTTTAAAGAACTCCTTTTCAAGCTATATATTTCCCTTGAGAAAATCTCCTATCATGAAAAGCATTGTATTGGTGAGTCAGAATAATCTTTTTGTATACTGTAAAGAAATGTCACTCTGATTTGTTTAATAAAAAGCTAAACAGCCAATAGCTAGGCAGGATTTTCAGGACAGAGACAACTCTGGGAAGAAGGAAGAGTTGCCAGCAGAGGCAGAGGGAACAGACACGCAAGAAAAGTAGTTCAAGCCATGAGAGTCATGTGGCAACATGTAGATGAATAGAAATGGATTAATTTATAAGAGCTAGTTAGAAACAAGCCTAATCAATGGCCGAACTTTCATAATTAATAAGAAGTCTTCAGATTGTTTATTTGGGAGATGACTGGTAGGCAGAGAAAGACTAGCAACAAAGAGCATGAAGCATGGGTCAGTTTCAAATTCACGAACAAGAAAAAGCTAATCACTGAGGGGCTGTACTTAAGAAAAAAAAAAAAGAGTTAAAGAGTTAAACATTCTGGATATCAGAGATGAGTACAGGGAAGACCAACTTTGTAATTTTAACTCTGACAGAAAATATCTGGACTCTCATGAGGTAAATTTGTATGTGAGAGTGCACATCCTCAGGTGATATTCCTCAGAAACACTGTCCATTGTTGGTTTACTTTTCAAAAAAAAAAAAAAAAAAAAAAAAAAAGAAACATTGTATACATTGCTTATGCCTGTATGACTCTATGCACATGAAGGCCAGAGGAGAGGGGCAGGGGTGTTCTTCTATCATTCTCCACTCTTAGTCCTTTTGCAGCAAAGTCTCATTCTGAACTTGGTGCTCATGTTTTCTCAGCTAGACTAGCAGCAAGCCTTAGTGATCCCCGTTTCCTCCTCTTGGAACTGGGCCTGCAGATGTTTGTGGGAACACCTGGCTTATTACATGGGAGCTGGGATCTTAACTCCAGTCCTCATAACAGAGTAAATGATCTTAACTGGTGAGCCATTTCTCCAGCCCTCCTATCTTGTTTTTGTAGGCATTTTAAACATTTATTATTTATTTATGTGTATCTGTGTGTGCATGACACATGGGTGTAGAGGTCAGAAATTGGCTCTGGGGATCAAACTCAGGCTATCAGGCTTGGCAACAAGTATCTTTTTAAGATGTCCTGTAGGCTTCCTTCCAGCCCCATCTTATGGATTCATTTTGAGGCTGGGTCTCTCACTAGCCTGGCATTTACCAGTGGCCTATGTTGGCTGGTCAGGAAGCTCCAGGAATCTACCTATCTGCTGTATCAGTACTGGGATTACAAGGGCACACCACTATACTTAGCATTATTACTTCTTAATTACATTTGGTGGTTTGTTTTTTTGCGGGGGAGGGAGGGGATGCTTGTATGTGCCACAGTACATGTGTGGAAGTCAGATGGCTACCTGCAAGAGTTGGTTTTCTTTCTATCACGCCAGTCCAAGGGACAGAACTCAGGTTGTCAGTCTTGCTGTCAAGCATTTTTATCTGTTGTGCCATTTCCCTAGCCTATCAGCTTTAAAAAGCAAAACAAAACAAAAAGCATGGGTCCGGGGTTAGCTGAGATCCTGATGCTCACATGAAAAGCATTTTAACAACTGTGCTATGTTCCCGGCTCCAACAAGGCTGTCTTAAGAAGTGAGAAGAATAATAGGAACTAAGGACAAACTCAGACATTCTAAGTTTGTCAGAGATCAAAGAAGCCGAGGCAAAAGTCATTAACACTCACTACTAAATGTTATGTACTTCATTTTTATTGTTTACCTCCCTGCTTTTTCCTGAACTCTCAAAACTGATTCTCAGACTTTACTGTGGGAGAAGCTTCTTTAACACATTTCTGACTCAATATGAAGTTCAAAGTTGATCACTAGGTCTGGAAACCCATTTTGAAACACTGTTAACCTTTTTTAATTTCTATGTCATTGGCCTATCAGGAACTAAGTACTACAGGAGAAGAAAACGCAAATGAATGTACTGAAACAACACAAATGTACAAAAAGATAGCTATTACATTCCATTGTCCTTGCAGATAACTAAACTATCTGTGTTGGATAGTTTTACATCAACTTGACAAAAGCTAAAGTTATTTGAGAGAAGAGAACCTCAATTAAGAAAATGCTTCCATAAGATGGGGCTGGAAGGAAGTTTACAGGACATTTTCTTAATAAGTGATTGATGGAGAAGGGCCCAGTCCACTGTGGGTGGTACCACCTCTGGCTGGAGGCCCTGGCTTCTATTAGTCCAGTTTCACACAATGTAAGAACAGGTACTTCCCACACTCCACAAACTTGAGACCAAGAGGATAAAAAAGGGAACAGTGATGTGGAATTCCATTGGGTGAATGAAATAAATATAGCTAAAAGAGAGAGTATGCAGCATGACTTCATTGATGTGGCTCATGTATTTGGCAGGATGTTTACAAGGAGCCATGAGAAAAGGAAACCTTAGGAGACTGCACAAAAGGGCAGCAAAGACAAAGGACAGGTCACTATAATAAGTTAGAGGCAGTCAGTGTACAACCACAGAGAGAAAAGGCAGCAGGATGTTAGTGAGCACTCACCGGGGTTGTCAAATGGCTCGTAACTTACCTCAACAGAAAGTGCATGGTACTGTGTCACCATGCCATCTGCAGCAGTAGCTATACCAATCAGCGCAACCACCTTCTCAGGCCGTGCAACTGCAGCATGCAGCATGAGCCATCCTCCAAGGCTGGATCCAACCAGAATCTAAAAATAAACATCTATGCTTTAAAGATTCTCATACTTGTCTATAAAGAGAATGGTTTAATAGAAATGTACAGACTTTGCATTTTAAATCCATGTAGATCCTAGACTTTTAATATGTAACACAAAGTAAAATTCAATGAAACTATTATAACTAGTTTTTTTTTTTTTTTTTTCTTGTTTTTTTTCCTGTATAGTCCTAGCTGTGCTGGATTTGCTTTGTAGAACAGGCTGGCCTCAAACTCAAAGATCCGCCTGCCTCTGCCCCCCCAATATAACTTTTGCAAAGCCATTATGTCTATAATACAGAACTAAGAAAACAAACTTTATTCAATAAGTGCTTATTGCTTATTAGAAAATAGAAATAGAATAATTTTAAATCAAAATTGTTCATCAAAATCAAAACTGACAAAATATTATCAATTGACATATCTAAAGAAACAAACCAAATATTGCTTGAGTCAAAAATCATTCTACTTAACAAAAAGTTACCTGTGGGCCTTTAGCTACATCATCAAGTATAGAAAGTACATCCTTTCTCCATTTCCCCACAGTGCATTCTGCTAAATTACCATCTGAACTTCCAACTCCTGAGTAGTCAAACCTGGAAGAAGGCAATATATATATATTTATACCTAGATGTTTGCATGTGGAAATTTGTCCATGCTTCTTTGATTTTTAAAGCAAAGTAGGGCATTCTTCATTACTACAATGACAAAACTACAGTAACAGCATGTATTTTCTTTCGTAAACCCTACTGTCTTAACTTCCAAGTACCTCTCACATCAATCATTTTATGTTCCACTACTACCCTTAGTCCAAGTTATGATCTTAGATCAACACAATAAGTAGTCTTCTAAGTCTCTTGTTATTTCTATATTTCATCCTCATAACCTACCCCAGATAGTAGTCAGAATGATCCTTTTTTAATGAAATACCATATCATACATGCTTTGTGTATTTAATAAAACTCAAAACCCTTACCATACTTCCCTGACTATCACTCTGACCTCCTTTTTTAGAGATCTCTTTCCCTCTCAAGTGAATTCTCACTTTCATTCTTGAAGTTATCTCCAGATATCCATGAGATTTCCCTCACTTCATTCAGTCCACTAGCTCACACACTGTATCTCATGGAAATCAGGCTCTGGCCATTCATATGTAAAACTGCTTCATTCACAGCTCTATACTATTATTGTTTTATTTTCTTCATAGCCTTTACTGCTGCTTAGGACCAGAATCAACTTCACCATGAACTCCTCCTTCTAAATTTTCCTAGGGATCCAAGCTCAAAGTCTGTCCTTAAAAGTCCGGATTCAATAAACTATGAAGTATCCTATCATGTCCGCCAATTATCAAAATCCCCAGTCATTCTAAACTACTCTATAACTATGAGATTTTGCATGCCATTCTACAGCCTTGAAAACTCCGCACCAAGCTCCTAACCATTCTTTAAGTCACATCACTTCGTTTGGTGAACTATCCTCATTCAGTACCTGTGCTGAGAGGCAGAGAGGCAGAAACAGGTGGATCCCAGGGGCTCCTTGTAGCTACTCTAGCATATTTGACAAGCTTCGAACCAGTGAGAGAATCCTTGTGTCTAAAAATAAGGTGGATGACTACTGAAAAATCAACAACCAAGGTTGTCTCCTGGCTTTCACATATATGCAAACATGCATGCATAGTCTTACTCACACATGATCATGTACATACACAGTGGATTTGGAAGGCACTACACTCAACATTATTACAATGTTACACACAAAAAACTTGATTAAACAATCTGTAGTGAAAGGGTTAGTTTATAAATGTATTCACACACACACACACACACACACACACACACACACACATATATATCACCCAACATGCAGAAAACTAAATTATGTCTGGAACTGGATATAGCTTTCAGTTTCAAATGAAATTGATTAATAAAAAGGTGACTTCTATTTTTAAGTGTTTTGCTGTATGTGTTCCCATGTGCGTGGGTGTATTTATGTATGTGGTACACAGGAACATGTACACGTTTGTAGGGGCCAGAGGCTGGCATCAAGTCTCTTTCTTGATCACTCTCCACCTTATATGTTGAGTCTGAGGCTCACTGTTGCAGCTCATCTGGCCCAGTTTGCTTAGAAGATTCCCTTTCTCTGCCTCCCAAATGCTGGGATTTCTAGGCAGGCAGCCACACCCAGCAGATTTTACATGGTTGGATTTAGAGATCTCAACTCTGGTCTTGACACCTGCATAGAAAGTTCTTTACTCACTGAGCCATCTCCCCAGTCCTAAAATGCTCATTTCTTTATTATTTTTCTGACAAAAAAAAAAGCAATGGCAGCAATAGTCCTGATAATTATGTATGTTCTCAGCGATCTCTCCCCATAGATATAACTGCCCTTCTACCCACATCTTTATTTTTTTCCAGAATCCCTTTGTAAAGTCTTGCCCTCCTCAGTGTCTTTTACCTTATGTCAATTACCTTATGTAATTTCTTCTCTTTTGAATCACATTCTGATGCGTACTTCTGCCTAATAACCTGCATGTATTTTCATCTACTGCTTAAGGGCAAATACTACATGTTACAATTCTTAATGTATTATTCAGCTCTAGTCTTCAAAGCAAGTTAAGTCAAGAGATTTATAAATAAGTTCTGAGAATGAAAATAAATAATTTTGCTAGACTGAAAAAAGGAACTGGACTAAATACACCTTAATGACAGAATTTCTGCAAATATATTGAAGAGATAATGCCTAAAAGTTTTAATGCAGCTGTATTTTCTAGAACTACTGAATGAGTACTAGTGAGACTATTCTTCTTAACATTTAGATGAATGGCTTTTCAGGCTGTTTGTGCTATTGCGCTAGGAAAAAAACTCAGAAATTCCCTGCAGTCCAGCCTTCTTCTACTGGATGACAAACCTCTACCTACTGTGTATTATTGATTTGTTTCTTCAGTTGCTGAAAGAATTCAGCTTCTGATCCTATTTCTTCAATTCTTCCAATGTTTTTTCCCATTAAACTATATTCCCTTCTTCAAAGTAAAATATTGAAAAATTTGATAAACCTAACAAATTGTTACATGAATACATTTTTATTAAAATATCTGAGTGAAAAGAAACAAATAAATATAAAATTAAGTTTTAACTAAACACTACCCATCCTTTTTTATGCTCACACACTTATTATGTAAGTAAAAGAGAAATAAAACAGAAATGTAAATTACACATTATCAATCTTACAGTATTATATTACTTTAAAAAGTCCTTTTGTATGTGTGGGTTGTGCTAGGGATTAAGTCCAGGATTTTGTGCTAAATACATGCTGTACACCTGAGAGACTTTAGAAAGTAATAAACAGCGATCAGATTAAGTGCTATGTCTTCAGGACATAATCCATAATCACAAGCGATTACAAGGAACCCAATGAGTACATGTTTTTGCCACACAGATGACTGTATCTAAAGATCTAGTTGGTAGTTCCCTTATGATCCACTTTCCTGCCAATCTAGCCTGCATGGCACAGAGACCTTAAAAGATTCTAAACCCCAAGATCAAAGTTTGTACACAACTAAAATAAACTCATCTACTCAAATGCTGTCATTTATTTCAGTTGGCTCTATTACAATGCTAAATGGTAATATATTCGCTGAAATGTATTATTCCTACCTTATATAGGCGTGGCCTAGAGATTTGCAAAACTCCTCAATTGCCAGTGCCTTTTTACCATTCATATCAGAAAGAAAGCCAGGGATGAAGATGACTCCTGGGTTTTTGCCTTTTAGCCTCTTATAAGCCAGGTTTGGAAGGTCTGGTCGGTTAAGGAAAGAGAGTGATACCTTTTGTCTGCAAGCTAAACAAAGTACACAAAGTATGAAATATAGCTTGAAAATTATTTTTGGAAAATCACATATATTTTCAAATCTTAACTTTAACTCATTGCAATTGATAGGAAATCAAAATACACTTGGAGCATGAAACTTTTAGTTTTTAAAGTTACATCAAAATACCTTCTTAGAGCAAGGCCCATTAATATACTCTTCTAAAACACAGAGAGGTGGAAAGTTCAGTGAAACAAAAAACAGAAACCCATCAAAAAATATCTTCATGTTGGTGCCACGTGATTATCCTCAACAGTAGCAATTAACATTTTAAATTAAATTAGCCTCTCCCAGGAGATTTCTTTCTGTTTTAACAATGTTTCGGGATTTTCATGTATGGACATATGAGTGTGGAAAAGAGGTGCAGGCATACTCTGTCTTTCCTTTTCCCTGCCTTTAGAAGAGTTTTTCAAAGAGGAACTGGCAAAGTCGTAGGCACCACAATCCCATGATCTGGGAAGCAGAGGTAAAAGGGGCTGTTAAAGTAGTTAGCAAGGAAGGAAGGATGCTGTTAGTACTGGCCTCTTTCTGACCAGGTTACCACTGAGCAATCCTCCCCGGGAATATCAAGAAACAGGTAAGAAGCCACTGTAATTTCCTACCAACTGGGGTTTCAAAAAGCCGTCCCTTTAAAAAATAACTTCGGGTCAAGTTATCATTCTTAGAAAAATACTTCTCACCTAACTTGATTGCTGTGTTTACTTCTGTCGGCTGGTTTTTTTTTTTTATAAGTGGTACAAATAGGGTTATTTAAATATAGCAGGGCAAATTGTGAACATTGCAGGGCTAATCTAGTTCATTGTTTTAATTTCCCATTATAAAAATCAAAGCCATATAAATATTTTAAAAATAAAATCACACTTTCTTCCTTCCAAAGACAGGCTTGAACACATCTGAATAGTCATTTTCTGGACCAATAAATCTTTTATTTTTAAAAACTTTTAAAAAATTACTTATTTAGTGTGTGTATGTACATGCTATGCATATATGAGGAATTCAGGACATAGTTCTCTCCCTCCACTTGTGGTTCCAAGGTGCCTTTACTTGCTGAGATATCCTTGCTAGCCCTCATTTAAAAAAATAAATATTAAACAGTCTGTGTGTGGTTGGAGAAACTTCTGGGTCTCTCCAGTATGTACTGCTAAAACTTTTCCCATTTTCAGTTGTCCAGTTTATTTAAAAAAAAAAAAAAAAAAAAAAAAACGGCTAGAGAGTCTAGTGTGGTGGTACACCCCAATAACCACATAATCACAACATTCAAGAGCTACAGGCAGGAAGGGGTCACTACACCAGGAGAGCAAGAGATTATATGGTGAAGCCTTGTCTCATAAATACTAGCAAACCATGCACTCTCCCCAAGCACACACTAAGAATCAAAAGCTTTAAAGCTATCGCCTTTACCTGCCAACCAGACCCAAAGTTTCAGAGTATGGAAATTTATGTCAAGTTTAAAATTAGGTGAAAAACAGAGCTACTGGGGATAAGTTTGTGTTGGTCAATAGATTATCAGCATCAATGTTCATTCCCCAATTCCTTAATTAAATGCACAAATAATCCTTTTATCTCTTTTCAGACATTATCTTCCAATGAATTTCATTGGGAGAATTTCATCCTACGAAGTTATTACTGGTTTGTGAGCTATAAAACGACGGGCTTGCCCGGCAGTGGTTGAACATGCCTTTAATCTCAGCACTCAGGTGGTAGAGGCTGGCGAATCTCTGTAAGTTTGAGGCCAGCCTGGTCTACAAATCGAGTTCCATGACAGCCAAGGCTGTTTCACAGAAAAACCCTGACTCAAACAACAACAATAACAACAGCAACAAACAGAACATAAAAGAAAACAAAAAACCAAAAACAACAGGCTCAACATAAATCACCTCTATACAATAAGAAAAGTCTGATGTATATATGGTCGATGAATACCGCTAAAGAGATAAAGGAATATTTTATTTTTGATAACAAATTGAAATACTATACTTTGATGAGATACATAATAGTAAAGTTTTTTTTGAGTGCAGTGTAAATTAATCTGGTTACATACTTTACAAAATTTAACCATGTTAATTTATATGACATTACTATTCCAAAACTCTATGCATCTAACAGCTGTGTAGCAAGTTGCAAAAGGCACTATAGATATCATTCAAGGTTTTATCACACACACACACACACACACACTCACACACATATATGCACATATATGTATATATCATCTAAATATATGACATATACCATATACTTTATTATGTAATATTATTAATACAAATTCTAGTTTTCATTGTAAAGCAATCATAGTTCTTTCGAGAAGAAAAACCAGGTATTAGTCCAAAGATAGCATCTATATGTACAAAGAACGTTCCTCAGACTCTGTTTCCTTATGCCAACCCTGGGCAGCACTAAGCATTTAACAAAGTAACGGTATGCAAAGTCCTAGAAGCAGCTAGTAACCACATACATTACATGCACATCTGAAGTTTTTTTTTCCTTTTCTTTCTCTGGTCTTAGCGTTTGAATCAGAGGCCGCAGAAACCTCTTAAATAGCAGAGTAAAACGCCGTCAAGGGTCTCCAAGGGCGTCCCGGGGCCCCAGCAGAAAGTTTTCTCCCCGAGAAGTGTTCACAAAGCCACAGAGCACTTCTGAATGGGGCGCCGGGCCGGCACTCGGCAGCCGCCGGCCGAGCGTCGGGAGGAGCCCGAGTCCCCGCCTCCGTTCACTAACCTGGGAGCCACCAAGCCCGGGGGGGCTTCCGAGCAGGCGACGCGCTCAGGCCTCGGTGCCGGCCCAAGGACACCGCCTCCCAGCCCCACCTCCGACAAGGGACCCAGGCCGCCATCTTCCCAGCTGGCCCTGCGCCCGCCACCGACGTGAGCGGGTCACGGGGTCGTGAGGTCACGCACGCGCAGTCCGCAGGAAGGCGGAGGGTACCAAACTGCGTCACGTGGGATTTGCGGTGTGCGCGGAGACGCTTGCGCAGGGTGGTGACTGCTGCGCCGCTCCGTCTACTAGGCTCCTGTGTCTCCCCAGAGGGCGTGTGGCTTGTGACATTGGGGCGACCTCGGCCTGCTTTCTCCACTGTAAGCTGCGGAAATCTCCGCGAGGAGCTAGGGTCAAAACGTTCGTAGAAGGGAAACCGTGTTATCATCCGGAGGACCAAAGGCCCGAGACTTCTTACATCACCAGTCTCCCACGCTCCGTGCCAGCCTGTGCGGGAAAGGTTTCCAAGAGGCGACCTTAATCTTAAATTCACATCACTGAAGTAGCGCCAGCGTTCTTTGCTCTCCCCCAAAACAACTTCCCATTCGCCAGATTGCCTTAAATTCAAATGAGCATCCATAAGCCAAGATACTAGAAACATACAGTTGCTAGGTGAGCGACAGTCTAAAGTCTTTTGTCAGGCAATCTGGTCGTGTTTATTACAATGCGCATAATTTTCGGTACTCTGAACTATCATCCCCCTTTTGACTATCCTAAATAAAAAGGAGGTGGGTTCATAAGGTCGTGTATTGCCTATGACAGCAACATTTTTTTTTTTTTAAAGTTGAAAAAAGGCGGGACAATCAATGGCTTCAGAAAAACAATTGAACAAATTGTAAAAATAGTATCTCTAAATTCTGACATCCTTCGAAGTAATGGTGTGTGTGTATAATCAAGTATCACTCAGTATATGCCTTATCTTGTGTATTCTAGTTGAAATGGTTGTACTTAGTGCAATACTTTAGGTAAAACCATGTTACTATTTGTCTTGGTTGGTTTGGTCAGCTTTGAGTATCTGCAGAGGGAACTTCAACTGACAAATGCCCACGTCCATCATACTGGCCAGTAGGCACGTCTGTTGGGCATTAATTGCTGACTGATGTAGGAAGGAGGGCCTAGCCCACCATGGGCAGTATAAGAAGGAGGGCAGGTGGGTCTGGGTGTGTAAGAAAAACAGCCTGGAAGCATGCTAGTAAGCAATATTCCTTGGTGGCTTCTGCTCCAAGCCTATGCCGTGAATTCCTGCCCCAGCTTTCCCTAGTGATGAACAGTGACCTGAAAGTTAAACTCTTTTCTCACTTAAGTTGCTTTAGTCATGCCAGTCATCACAATGACAGATGCAAACTTGGACACAGTCCCTTTAGAGATTTTGGAGAAGTTGTTGGTAACAGAGTTAAAAGCAAAGTCAGGCATGTCTTTGGAGTCTTGAGAACATGATCTGTTAGAACACACTGGAGAAGCTTGGTGGAGAAAAACAAAATAAACCTTTTTCTTTTCTTTTTTTAAAAAATCATTTTGGTTTTGTTTATCTATGTCCCATTCCTAAATTAACTAATTAAAGTCATCATTGCTGAAAATATGAGAAATCATTAAGGAACAAATCATAGCTGTACATTCCCTTTTTAGCTTATAGGACATCCTGGTGACTGTAAACAGCATTGGCACTTCAAAAGAGCTCAGTACTGCTTGAAGTAGCCAGGCGCTCCCTGGATATGCTAAAATGAGACCCCCCCACCAATCCCATGGACTCTGAATGGAACCTCTTCTGCTTCCACCTGCCAGCCTGGTGTCAATAAAACTCTGTTTTCCTGTCACTGTCTCTCAAGTCATTGCATGGTCCGTGGTCAGGGGCAAAACTGAAGTTTTCACAGACATGTTTTGACAGTTTAGATACAGAACAGTTCAGAGATAGGACCAGAGCAGATATAGTCACCAAAGGGCTGAATCACAAAGATAATGATGTCCAATGAATTCTACCTCACTCTTGTATCCTGCAGCAGAAGCTTATCTTTGATATTGTTAGCCCCCATCAATTTCTTCCACTCTTATTTTTGAGCATCTCCTTGTACTTCATATGAAGCAGAATTTTAAAAATCATGTAACTTATCCTAATGAGGAAAGTACTGTGTATGCACACAGAAGTGGGAAAACCAAGGTTTGTTTTCTCAATCCACTCTTATCAGCCAAGCAAATCAGGAACCTTAGTGGCTTTGCAGCACTGTCAAAATAACTTCCCTGACAGTAATAGGCTTGATGTAAAACATTTTTGCTTACTCCAAAGTTTTTTCTCCTCATCACTCCTTCTGTCAGCATACAAAAGTAAAAGGCCATTTTTATTTATTTACTTATTTTTTTGAAGGCAGCTTCTCTCTGACATCCAGAAGAAAGAGGTCCCTATCGAGCTGAGCCTCAGGGCTTTCTTTCATATTGCATTATACCCTTTAGGGAAGTAATAGCTAATCATTACAAAAAGATAAGAATAATATGTGAGATTTTTCAGTGTTTACCTCATTTTGTCAGTAATAGATATGTGGCCAGAGAGGCTTCCAATCATTATAGTTTTATGAACTGTTAATCATAATGTCAGTATATATCAACCTATATGTAGATCCTACTGTCAAATTTTGCTGATTAATTCAGCCTCTGGTATGTTACAGATAGGTGATTGTAGAGTGAAAAATAAGAGTTTACTTTCAAATGTGAAATCAGGTCAACACTTTAATCCAAACTCAATACATTTAATACGCACATATCTAAAAGGTTCAGACATGCAAATTGATTAAAACACCCTTACAATCCTATGGAGAAAGTACAGTACAGAAAAGGTGTGTCTTTATCAACCAGTCAAATCTCAGCAATTGCATTTTAATGTTTTAGTTGAAGGGGGACGGACTGATGCAAAAATCACAGATGAAAAATACCTCCTACAATCATGATATTTGTCCCTCATTATTCAAGTAGAACCATGCATCATCCAGTTGCAGAAATCATTAATGGTAGCACATACACCAGGTATAAAAGTACACTGTAAGTTTAAAAAAAAATTGTACCCAGTCAGGCCTGACAAAGTTTTATGGACATGTCTAATCATTTCACGTGTACAAGTAAGTAATGTCATTATTTTCTACTTCTATCCATTTGGCATGTTTTAGGAAAGCGTTCATTCATACTTACAAACACAAAACACAAAACTAAAATAAAATGGAAAATGATTATAAAAGAGACTTGCCTGAAGTCATGTCATTCATCAAAAATTAGCTCTAAAGACAAGGCTATTTGTAAAGATATATGTAAAAAGATATAGCATAGAGTACATTAACTTTAATTTTGGTTGTCTCCAAAAAGATATTTTAAATGTTCTGTTTGTCAGCAAAACAGAGATGGTTTCAAAATTATCAATGGGAGGGTGCAGGTAACAGCCTTGCCCATAAGCAAGAGGAACTGGGCAGTCTGGAGGAAACTGGTTACTGGTTGCTTATATCTTCAGCACCAGGAATGGGCAAATGTTCAACAGAACAGGCTCCTTCCACTAAATATTCTCCTTAATGAACACTAACTAATGTCACAGGTTTCTGTTGTCTGGGATGGCCTTTTATTAAATCAAGGAGCTTTTTAAAAACTATTTATTTTAAATTCTTGTAAGAAAGCAATTTACTATCTATGCATGGTAGCTTCTTTGGGAGGTACTACATGGTTGGCACCAAAAAACCATTTTAAACAGTAATACTGTTGTTGAACAGGAGTCCAGCCATGTCTTTGGTTTTCGGGCAGTATTTAAAAATTAAGGCAAAAATGTAAAAAATCTGCTGCCTTCTAAGTCATAATTTGCTTATTTTTATGAAATGCTACTTCCTCCAAAGAAGGCAGTTGATTACTCATGGCAATGATTTGGGTGCTAAAATAATCTCACTCTAAGTACATATTTACAGACATTGTGTAAACTGTTCAGTTTATTCAACCAACATCAGCTGATAAAAAGAGTTTATGAGAAATGCATATCTAAATGATGCTTTTATCAAAATAGTGTTTTGCTTTTGTTTTTGTCTAAGGAGTTTTTCACTATGAGCCCTGTTTTCTTTTTTTCAAAAGGCTCCCCAGTATGAAAAGCATTGTGAATGCACACAATTAAAAGGGTAATCTTCTGGACCTTTCCATCTGAGGCTGGATATGGCTTCATTCTTGCAAGAGACTATTGCAATATGCCCTGAAGTGGACCATTGCTGAAGTTCATCACAACAGGAAGTGAGTGTATCCTTCTGCCCCAGTTACTATTACATCCATCCAGATCCGCATGGCCTCTGGAGAAGGGGCCACCATGTAATAGATTCTGTCGTGTGTCTTCACGCTAAAGGTGAGTAAGGGGTTAGGGCTCTGGAATTCAAAACAAGAAAAGAATGTCAAAGAAACACTTGGAAAGTTGAACATAAGGTTCTTCTGCTTTAAAAGTTGCCCTTGACAGAAATTTATAGAGGTATTTTATGCTACACTACAATATCCCCCTGCACCCCTTCCACTTTCCTCAGGATGGGCCATCTGTCGGGCTTTTCTAGAAGAAATCTCATGCTGAGCTCAAGGACTCACTAACTAGCTAGTAAACCATGGTGTCTAGCTGACAGGAGATGCTCAGTCAATTATAGTGGTTATTCCTGGCCTTTTAAAGGTTCTTCTGATAAGTTATGATTTGCCTTCCTAACCATATACTAAGTAGTTCCTTCCAAAAATGTGAGCAGAGTGGCTCCACAGGATCTCTCAAATTGTTACATCCAGGACCTTTCCTTATTTCATTATGACTTTCCCTAAAAACAATCATTTACCCAATGTATTTCCAATGTTAACCTGTAGCAATGCTCTGAACATATTTGTCCTGCCCATGTAAGAACATGCCTCCAAATCACTTAAAAGCCCCAAATAACCTAACTTAATTACACATTCAAATTGTAGAAATTGTTCAGGCTTAGTTGCACATGCTTGTGACACCAACTACTCAGGAGGCTGAGGCAGGAGCATGGCAAGTTCAAAGCCAGTCCGGGCAACATAGTGAGACCCTGTCTCAAAAAAAAGAACATGAAAAAGGGCTGAGGACAAAGCAAGTAGCCTGGAGTACAAATGTCCCTAGGGGGGAAAAAAGTTGCAGAAACTGAGGAAATCAATACTCACCTTATTAGCATTCTTGAGGTGATCATAATACACTTCTTCGATGGCTTGAAAGTATATCACTCCTTTTAATTTAGCCTCATGCTTGTCTGCAAAGACAGGTGAGTACTTTAGTGCCAAACAGGGAAAACCTTAAGTTCATGATTAATTATCCTCATTAAAATATTTATCTAATATTTAAATTATCCAAAGTGAGTTCAGATAACTTAGGAGTAATGCAGTTCCCCCAGTGAGCCCACCAGGCTCCTGTGGACTACTCCAAACTCCTGATCACATGGATGGCTCTGGTTACACTCAATGGGTCACAGAACAAAGACATGAACAGGGTGAGGAGACCGGTAGGAGACAAGATGGGATGAGTACATGAATGATCAGAATACATCTTATCCATGTACAAAACTATCAAAGAACAAGTTTAATGTTTTATTTATTTTAAATGCATTTGTTTATTATTCATTTTGAGGCAGGATTTATCTCTCTACATAGGCGTGGCTGTCCTAGAACTTACTATGTAGAGCAGGCTAGCCTCAAACTCACAGGCCTGCCTCTCTGTGATGAGAGCTGAGATTAAAGAGTTAAGCAAAATAGCCACTGAAAGAACAAACCAATCAGTCAATACCTCTCTGTGCCCTATTAAGTGACCATTTTCTGGGGATGTACAGATGAGGGACAGGGAAGCAGCTATGAGGGGCTATTGGAGACAGACACACTAAAGAGACGGCCCCTTTAGAGTCCAACTAGAAAAACGACCCAGCCAAACACACACACCCTTTCCTTGAGTTCCATGTCAAAATTTCATTGCACGAGATCTGTTCATAAGCCACAACTACGCTGAACATGTGGGGAGTGCCTGCTTGACTCTGAGGAAGAGACTGACTGAGTGACCAGTTAGCCACACACAGTGGGATCACTGTAGTTTGAAACAAGTGAAACCTGCACACATTCACAAGTAAATATCTTACATGACGTGACATGAGCAGACTGAGTAACTCTGGACTCTGGACTCAAACTGTGTGAAACAGGTAGAAAAATAGCTCAGTTTTTGCTTTGTTGCCTAACAATCCAAGATGACAAGGTTTGTAGCTCTAGCACAGTGTGTTGTGTGTGTGTGTGTGTGTGTGTGTGTGTGTGTGTGTGTGTGTGAATGCAATGTATAGAAGGAGGCATAAAACAGTCTACCAGTGGGGGACAGGACGTGTAGCGGGGAAGAGACATTTTGTATGCAGACTCCATTGAATTTTAGTATTTTTACTGAGTGAATGCCTCCCTTTCTCCACTAATAATACAGAACTGGTTTGTAAACAATGACCCAGAAAATAGACCTACAACTTTAGTTGCATTTAACTCAGTCTTCCCTAACATAACTGACCAGAGGCCATCGTTTTGTGTATTTGTTTTTGCTCTTTCTTGAATAATATTGCTTTAATTAATATCATGCCCAGTGGATTCCAACTAGAGCAAGTTGAGAGAGGAGGGCAATTCTTGGAAAAGATGCTGCAGTTAATTTGATAGAATACAGTAACACCTTGTTAGCTCAGAACAGATGTAAAATTAAAATCTGGAGACAAAAGTAAATGTCAGTGTTCCCAGAAGGCAGAACATGATGTAATGAAGGTTTGTTTTCAGGCTGCTTCACCTGGGAGAATGCTCTCTGGAAAACATGAACCTCACAACTGCACTGAATGAGGCATTGGCGATGGGTGTGGGTGAGATACTGTGATTCACTCTCTCTCTCAGCAGCACCAGCCCATCAGTTTACAGACCTATTTCCATGTTTGTTTTCTTTAAAGGCTCTCTTAAAGAGCCAATGTAGAGGGCAAGGTCATGCATACCGGGGGCCTAGTGCTCTTTAAAACTTTCAGCATTCATGTTTGCATGTATCTATGCATGAGGCCATATACCTTGATAATAAGGGGGTGTGGCTTTTGCAGGGTCAAGGATAGCCTGAGCTGCATCATGGTGAGTGACTGGAGATTGATCTACGCCCATGCTTGAGGGTGTCTGGAAAAGGGATGGGGGCAGGGTCATATAGAGCACACATAGCTGATGATTGACAGCTGTGAACAGGCTGTTCCTCTGCTCAGTCACTTCTGATGTGAATGCGAAAGAGCTGGAGGAATGTATTTCTTATCAGTTTGGGCACTAGGGTTCTGAATATGACAAAAACTTGGTGTTTAAAATAAAACTGAAAAATCATCCACCAAAAATTTTCATTTAGAAACAGCCTTTGCATGGGTTAGAGGGAGGGAGGTTTGGAGAAGCTGGTAGGGTCCCTGAACCACACACCTGATTGATAGACACAAAACTGAAATCAGGTTCACAGACCAGAGAAATGGAGTAATGAAGATGCTCTTTCTTCCAAGGCTTTTTAATCTTTTCTGTTGGAACATTCTATACATACTAGCTTGCTACACACCTTGTTTGTGTGTTGTGTGGATGGATGCTAGATTGCATTTCTTATGAAGCAGGTATCTTTCCTATTGTATTAAAGGTTACTACTGTGGGCCTTTATGAGAAACCAGATAGGAAAGCAGGCCCATATGAGGGCCAGGCTGTTTTCTCTAATCAGAAACTTCAGAGGTAACTGGAGCCCACTCCAAAGCCCCTCACTGGAAGGTGTGGGTCTCAGGCTGCTTCTCCAGCCCAAGTCTGGGGCTCCTTGGGTAGTATTTCCTTTCATCTATTGGTTCTGGCTTCTCATTCCACCCTCAATGCAAATTGTGATTCTGACAAATGCTCTCCTAAGTGCTTCCACGGGGACTCCAAAGTATGGGAACTGGGTGGTCCCACCCCCTTCTTAGCAGCTAAAGAGACTTGGGCTAGACTAATGCCTATAAAGAGCACGTTTCACATTCAATGCACATGTACATAAGATGCTAGCTCATTTCTTTATCTTGTTGTTTGGAGACAAGGTCTCTCTCTTTCATATCCCAGGCTGGCCTCAGACTCACCATTCTTCTGTTTCTCCCCTTGAGTTGTGAGATTACAGTCATGTACTACTACACCTTACCCCAGAGTCTTTCAAATAAGTATTCCAGTTACATTGTGTTTTCATAAAGTTCAGTAGAGTATGTTTTCCCACAGTTAAACATGTAAGAATCCCAGACTGCTTTCCACACTAAGTGAATGCTGTCTAGTTTGCTGATGAGTTATCCACCCTATGCTTGTAAGATCAGAGTACCTTACAAAGCTCAACTCAAAGATCGGTACCTGGGGATGCTAGGTTATGTGTAATCTAAATAGGACATACAGAAAAACTAAATACATATTAATGGGATAGTTTTTCTGGCCTTGTGATTTAAAAGGCCACACTTTAATGTAAAAATACAGTCCATTTAACAAATATTTGGACTGTAGTCTATTTCAGAAACAGACTAGATTATTTCATGATAGATTAATTCACACTTAAAGCCACATGATTTCTATTTGTAAAAAAGTAATTCATGGCCCATTCAATTGCATAAATAGGAATATAAAATAATGTGTGCCTACCAAGTATCATTTTTTTCACCTATCAACCTCTTACTTCCTACCTTCCTTCCTTTCTTCCTTCCTTCCTCTCTCTCTTTCCTCTTTTCTTTTTTTTTTTGAGATAGGGTCTCACTATGTTGCTTAGGTTGGTCTCACACTCATAGGTTCAAGTGATCCTACTGTCTCAGCCTCTCAAATTTTCTAGGTTCAGATGATGGATTTCAATTTCCTCTTATTTTTAATAGATTCAAATATATCACTTTAATTTTTTTAAATACTCACCTGCATAGTAAGAAAATGTTCGCTTATTCCGGTCAAAAACAAACCAGCGTTTCTTCCACGTTTTAATTTTCCCACCCATTTTGATGAGGTATCCTCGGCAGGTCTTCTCTGTGATTGACACATGGAAACAGGTGTCAATATTGTGGCCCGCCGTCTCCACGTGACTCCGCAAATCGAAGTCTTCCTTCCGGACAGGCAGATAGCGAGTCAGAGGACGAGCCTGGAAAAAGTGCAAACCCATTAGAGACTATTCTGCTTCAGATTGAATATGTTAGATGTGAGAAGGAAACCCATTTTGTCTATAGAGAACTGCTTCGTTATGTTAGATCGTGTATGTTAGATCGCATAGGTTAGATTCGAGGAAGAAGTGTAGAGCTGAGGCCTTCAAATGCCAAGTAATTTATAAGAACCTGAGATAAACAAGGCATTTGCCATCTGGAGACTAACAGACATTTAAGTAGAATGGTACATTAGAGAAGGTGTGGCTAAAGGCAGGCCTGTTGGTTCTACTCCTTGAGGAGGGCAGAATCGAGAATGAAAAGACCTCACAAATGTAGCATCAAAGAAGTCAGCCTGGAAGAAGCCATGTAGGGAATGAGACACAACAGTGCTCCCAAGGTAATCCACACACAGCCCCACCCAATACACACTGTTTATAGTTATAACCCTCAGAAGATGCCCCAGAGTTAAAACTGTTAGTTTACCCACTTAAAGGAGAGGTGTATGCTTTGGAAAGAGAAGTTAAAATAAATGGAGGAGTAGAATCAATGCTGGAGCTAATGTGGGAGCAGAGGCCCAAGGGATGTGCACAGATGTCTTGTTTTACTAATGATGAGGGCCAAGGTTCACATCATCCAGGGAGCATAGATCACATGGATGCCGCTTCCAAATGCTCCCTCTCTCTTTAAAATTCTGCTAAATAATTCCATGCTTTTGCCCTGGGGAAATGATCTAATCGTATAGTTGGCAGAAGAGCTTATAATCAAGACTAAAATAGAATTCTGCCCTTTGGCTTGGCTTCAGATGTTAAACAGGCATGGATGACCTTCACTGTCAGTCAAGTTTAGCAGAGGTCCCAGCATAAGCCAATGAAAGCATCCATTTCAGTTTCCATTTTTTTTTTTCAGTATTTTTTTTTTACCTTCACTGGAAGGCAGCTGCCACAGGCTTCCCAAAGCCCCAGCACACATAAAGCGTTAAAGACACTGGCCAGTCACTGTAGGACCAAACGGTCAGCAACTGGAGAAGATGAGGGAAATGATGCCTTCAGGTCTTCTAGATGAATGACCAACTTTGATGAAACTGATGTGAGCTTTATATGATGTAGTATTTTTAAAATCTCCATCCTCAGAAAATATATATAATATTAGTAGCTATAGTGAAAAGAGCAGGGAAATCTAAGGTAACCAAGAAAGAAAGCGAAACCAAATGGACATTTTAACTGCTTTTCCTGTCTTGGTTGAGTTTGTTAATTGAAGGAACATGTATTATAAATTGGTGTAGGAAAGGGGACTCATGTGTTTAGAAACAATCAAACAGACAAAAAGGTAAAATTGCTACCACCAGCCCAAGAAACTAGACTGGTAATATTTAAGTTTATCCTGTTTTGGAAAGTTTGCTTCTAGAGATTGCCTGATAGAATCTTCCATCCATCAATTTTTAGTTGCATGAGATGTACATACGTACATACACACATACATACATATATATGTACATCACACCCACACACCTATACTCCAAGCTACATGGTTTTTTTTTAAACATTTTTAATTTGATTTTTAACCTTTAATTATGTGTGTGTGTGTGTGTGTGTGTGTGTGTGTGTGTGTGTGTGTAAATGTGCACTTGAGTACATGTAGTACCATTGGGCCCCACGGAGCAGGAGTTATAGGAATAGGCAGTTTCTGAGCTGCTAGACACAAGTGCCAACTGGGAGCAGAGCTCCAGTACTCTGGAAGAGAAAAAAGTGGCTCTTAACTGCTGGCCATCTCTCTGGTCCTCTCTGTGTATTTTTAATGACCACTGCAATGGCACTTTTCAAAACTAGACAAAATATGTTCTCCTTTTCAATGTGCCCAGAGAATGGATGAACAGCTCTCTTTCTCCTGCATGTGAGTAGATCACGTGAGTCACATGTGAGTAGAGCAAAATGTCGGCTGCCTGGTGATTCCCTAGAAGTTCTAAAATGAACACAGCCTGCACAATAACCCACAACTGAACAGTTCTGTCAAGCTCGAGGTAGTCAGACAAAATTAATATCTTCCACAAAATGACCACCAGGGGGCAACCTATACTAATGCATCCACATTGACTGACCAACCTGTGCCCTTTGTTTCTCTCTTATTTTCACTTCTTTTTCTATTAACTTCTGCCTTTGGCTGGTTTCTTCTTGCAGTCGTCTTTCTAGGATTTCCCGGCGTCGTTTTTCTTCTTCCAGAGCTCGTTTTTTGGCTTCCATTTCCCGTTCCTAATTATTATCATACAGAATAATAAATTACTTAAAAGCATGGCACTTGAAAGGGCCAATTAATAAATACGCAAACTCCAATTATCATTAGACAAAGTTCATGTTGTATCCTAGTTCTTGAAATATATATATAACTTCGGCTAACACAGACCATGATCACCTTCCATATAGCTCCCAAAGTTATCTTATGCCATTAACTAATCAATCAATAAGTAAATATTAGTCTTCAGTAACTATTTGGTTTGTGACTACAAGCAGGAATTTTGTTCTTCCTTGCAAACTGCCATGAAGCACTAGCCAAGCAGCTTGGGCTTTTCTCTGGGAGACTGTCCTGGGTGAAGTCCACAGGTCCCTTCAATTCCTGTTATTGCTCTGTAGCTTCCTGGCTGGAGGTCAGGGAGGAAGTTTTGTGGGAAGTGGGAAAGGAAAGGAGTTGCCCCCAGGGCAGGATGTGAAGGCATTGGGAGGGGGGATTCCTAAGGAAGTTCTGATTCTGGCCTGAAATAAAGTCACAACAACATGGGAGTTTTGAATTGCACAATAGTGAGATCAGCATGAGTAGGGAAGGATGAGAGAACACAAAGAAATGTCTTTCCTCCTCCTTCCCTCAAGAAAACACCCACATGGCCATTGAGGGAAAACAGTAGAAAGCATCCAGAACTCATTTCTGTCTGTGTAAAACAGGCACACTCTTCAAAGTTCCTGGGCACAGCAGCGAAGCAAAGGGCCTGGGAGCCACCTCTCTAGCACCTTCTCTTTTCAGACAGGAAAGGAGGCTGAGTGGCTGCCCAAGGTCACAGCGCTCAGTCAGAGCCCTGAAGGGAGGCTGATGGCAAGTGTAATGCTCCTGGCCTCCACGCCCATCAGGGACTACCAGAAGGAGCTCTCTGCCTTCCTTACCCTGGACTCCAGCAGCCGCGTCTTCTCGGCGTGAGCCTGTTTCAAGAGTCTCTCCATTTCTTCTATTCTGCCAATATTGGACGTGCTGGCACTGATGCAGATAAAAATACCATTTAAGAATATTTGCTGAGGGAGAGGAGTCTCGGAGGGTGACTGCGATTAAAATACATGGTATGCACAAGGGAACTTCTCAAAGAATTAATAAAAATATACTTAAAAACACATTTATTCAGCCTGGTGAGTCTCTCTGATACACACACACACACACACACACACACACACGTTACATATCACAATCAAATCACACATACATACACACACACACCAGAGTAAAGTTACATGTCACAATCAAATCCCTCCCTCCCTCCCTCTCTCTCTCTCTCTCTCTCTCTCTCTCTCTCTCTCTCTCTCTCTACACACACACACACACACACACACACACACACACACAGAGCCAAGTTACACGCCACAAATCAAAACATATATAATTTGAAGAATATTACTCATGAGTCATTGGTCTTCCGGGCCAATCAATTCATATCTGAAAATCACAGCTGAGATACCACAGTGTAGGAATCAAAAAACAAGCATGCAAGACAGGCCAGTGTAAACCGGTTAGAACCAAAGAAGGCAAAGCTAATCCTTACGAAGTGGGCATCCAAAATGCAGCCTTCAGATGTAACAATGACAGCCATGTGAGCCTTTCCTTCAGTTACTGACCCTCACATTGTTGTACAAACTAGACTATCATCCTGTCCTGTGTAAACTATGCCTAATGTGTGAAGTTGCCTTCTTCACCTAGGGACTGCTGCTTGCTGCACCTTTGTATGTGTGAACATACAATGGCTTTCTTTTTCTTTTCTCTCTTCTTTCTCTCACTCTTTCTCCCACACTCTCCCTCCCTCCCTTCTTCCTTCCTTTCTACTATTCTTTCCAACAGCTGTTGGGCAAAATCAAAAGTATAAGTTGTTAACTTATAGATGGAAAGGGAACAAATATATCTGACCCAGCTGAGAAAGCTGAGGACATTAAATGCTGCAGGCCATACAAATACATCAAATACATGCATATTCCACTGCTGTCCATGATCACAATTTTAGGGTTATCTCTCAAGTAGATAAACCACAGGTCTTCAAAACCCCTCAATTAAAAAAATAGGACTGGGGCTAGAGCTAAATGGTAGAGCATTTGCCTAGGGTACATGAAGTTGTGGGTTTCTTTCTCAGCAACACACATGCACGCACGCACGCACGTACATGCACATGCGCACAGACACCTACACACAAAAGAAACAAACTCACCATAGCTTACCTCACTTGTCACATTTTACATATTTATTTAGATTTTATTATTTACTGTTTTTGTTTTCAGCTTTATGGAGTATATGGTGTATGATGTGATATTGTGATAACTGCATACATTGTAAAATGATGACCAAATCGAGCTCATTAACATACCCATCATTTCACAGTTATCATTTGTGTGTCTGTCTGGTGAGACACACCTGTCCCTTAGACCTCTGTATGGCCAGGCTCCTACAGAGTTATCTATTATTCCCAGTAAGTCATTATGCACAGTCCCACAGCTGTTTCATCCAGGGTGGTCCTATTGTGCTGGCAGCTGCTGATAACTATTGCTCATGGTCAGATATCACTAAGTGCTTACTCAAAATGTCAAAAATTGAACATAAAGTAGAAAATACCAACAAAAAGTGTAAGGTGAAGAAAGAGACATTAGGAACTCCACTGTGTTGCCACTAATCATCTTTAAAAGTGCATGCTATGGGCTGGAGGGATAGCTTATTGGTTAAGAGCATCTTTTGCCCCTCCAGAGGACCTGGATAGCATCCTTGTTGCAGCTGTCTGTAATTGTAATTAACTGTGTGCAGACCTGTCAGTAGCTCCAAGGGATCTGATGCCATCTTCTGGGCTCCAAAGGAACCAGGCATATATATATAGACAGTGCAAACATTACATGCAGGGCAAAACACTCCTATTCATAAAATAAAAATAAATAAACCTAAAAAGAAAAAAATTAAAAACATATTATATTGCTAAGTTTTACTCCTCATTTTGCTGGAAGACACCATGATGAAGTCTAAGCAAACAAATAGTTCAGAGACTATTGAGGACAGGCATGTGAAGGGACGCCTTCCTCAGGCTTGTCTTGAAGCTGGCACACACAACAATCAAGGACTTAAAAAAAAAAAAAATTGCTACGCTGAAGGTTTTTTTAAACTATGCATTAAAATATCCCAAAATTATAAGTCTATTAAAGAAGTAATTCCATTCCGAAATCCTAGTGACACAAACTTGGTTTTGTGGTTTATTATGTCACAAAAAACCATTTGCAGAGTGATAGAGTTACTCGGTTGTGGGCACATTTGCCTTCACTTTTTGTTGAAACATCATTTTCAGGAGTACCAGAAAGTGCCTGGAGCTGGGATTGGTTTTGGTCTTTATTTAGGCTGTCAATAAACACTAGGGTCAGAAAAACAGGTCTTGGTACACAGAAGTGGATGGCGTTCAGAGGCGGTTGGAGGGATAAGCGGGTAAGGGTGGTGAATGTGATCAAAATACATTACATATGTGGGGGTAGACTGTCAAAGAATATATTTTAAAACATCTAGTTCATAAAGTAGGAAAAGAAGGTCTTCAGTCTTGGAAAACAAATAACTGAAGGCAAAGTTTGCAAAAACCCCATTCTGCTCAAATTCCAGAATCACCCCTTAGGAGAATATTCTGGATGCCACCTCCCCCTTTTCACTACCCTGACTTTGTGCTCAGACTGTGAGAAGACGTTAAGCTCCAGCTTTCTCAGTGTGTTGGGAGCCCTCATCCCAGAGGAGAGCTAGGAGGAGGCTGGAGAAGAGGGCAGGTGAGGCTGGAAGGCTGGCTCTTGGTTTCACCTGACCCAGTTAATGGGGTAGATGGCAGGGCATTCATGGCCAGGGCTTTGGAAAAGGAGAACTACTGCCACATCTCATGACTGAGATGCGTTTGCTCTTGAGTCCATAGCACCGCTTCTGCTTGTCTCAAAAGATGAAGGCAAATATGACTGGCTAAATCCTTTGCACAAATTTTTAAAATACAGAATAATTAAAGCTTTCTCTCTACTAAAGCAAAAGGGCCAAGAGTCGTTTGAAATTCTGACTCTGGTCTAGGAGATCATTGCCTTATTAATAAAAAGCAAGCACATACATAATTTGGAGTCTACCGACAGTGGTAACACGTTCCGAAGCACGACGTGATTCAGAAACCAAGCACAAAGAGCTCAAAGTGAGAAAATGGATCATGTGATGCAAGGAAATGGCTTCCCAGGGTCCCCAGATTCCCTGCCCCATCTACACTGTAGATTTTTATATCTAAAATTTGAGCTTATAATACACATTATGTCTCAAACTGGTGAGTTTATGTTTGAAACCGGAAGATGGTTTTTATCAAGCCTTACCTAGAGATATTGTCTGGTGAACAGGCAGAAATGCTGGTTTCCATGCTATCTGAGCTGTCCAGGCTCAATGTGTCATAGGCCTGGTCCTTGTAGCTGTGATCTGGGTAACGGAAACTATTCAAGTAGACATTTGACTCAGATGCTGTGCGATTGTAAAATTCAGGTTTCTGTCTCTGTCCTTCACTCATCTGTTGGTGATTATAACCTAAGGAGAAAGCCATAAATATGAATATGTCTCATTTATCAAGCTCAAAAATCTCACAAATCTACAGACTCAAGCCAGCAATGAGAAACATCTGCATGTGAAATCTGGACACTGCTCAAATATAGTCTAAAGTCAAGAAAATCAAAGAAACAATGTCATGCCCAGTGTGAGCAAGAATTTGAAAGAAGTGATCATGTGAGGGATTTTATTTGTCAGTGAGATCACTGGGCACTTCTTAAATCTCATCCCTACAACTCAGCATAGCCACGAGTAATATATCAGGACATTAAAACACACACACACACACACACACACATGCATACACGCACACATGCACGCACACACATGTACACATGCATGCACAACCCCCCAAAGCCAGAAGCACATTTAGAAGCTCTGAATCCTCTAGAAATAGCTGTGTTTAAGTGAAGCACTGCAGGGCCCAGTACAATGTCAGCTCGACAGCACAGTTACTGCTGCTACAACCGCATCCGTATTTTATGAACATTCACAAAACAGCAAGTGGATTTCCCAGGGGTAGGTGCTGAGAAATGTGTATTTCACAGTGTCTGTAATGTTTTCATCTGTTTCAGATGCAATCAGCATCTGTCTCTTTCATAGTCTGTGTCTGTCTTTTGTTTTCTTTCTCCTCCTCTAATTTCTCTTGTATGCCAATTACTTTTTAAAATAGTCAGGGTCAATAATCCTTCCTATAGACAGGTTCCTTCTCCTTGCTTTGTTGCTAACTATCCTTTTCCCACTTTAATAGCCAGCCCTTAGCTAACTGCTACTAACTGTTTGAAAATGTGGGTGTCAATAGGATCAAAAGCACCATAAATAACATGCACTTTTTTTCCCCTTGTACTCTGACAGCTGACATATGAGGTCATTGTCTCACTTGAGCTTTTGTTATAGCTACCTCCGGGTGTTAAATATCACACTGTCGTCTTTTCAGTTGTCTACCATATGTACACAGGAAGCAGGGACAGGAGCAAAAAATGGCCAACCTCACCAAAATGTTTTCCCATGGTTTATAATTTTTTTTTTTTTTTTTTTTTTTTTTTTGCTGATAAGAGAAAAATCCATTTCTCATTAACCCAGGGAGTTGAGAGAAGTCCTATTAAAAGTTTACTAGACCACTTAAATATGGCATCTTTTCTTGGAAACTACCTTTCAATGAGGATTTTAAATAAGAGGAAACAGTTGCCTAAAGGAGATTAAAAAAAAAAAAACAAAACAAAAAACTAACAACAACAGCAGCAATACCACCACCAACAACAACAAAACAAAACAAAACAAATAGTTTCAACAGCTGCTGGTTTACATTTGTTTAGAAATAGGAGCCTCACCCATGCCATGATGCCTTAATAAAGTACCATCTATCCAAAAGCTCTATAAAATTTATGAGCAACATGCTATTTTGTGCCTTTTGTATTTGTGTGGTTTTGAGGGTCTATGTGAAAATGTGTTATTCAGATTGATGCATGTCTAGGACAATGACATTTCTTCAGGCAATCTGCCATTATTAATTACAGACACATATCACGGAACTAGAGGAAGATGTGAAGCACAGAGGTCACTGTGGAAGCAGGCAGAACACCCTTTACAGCAGTGATCAGCACACACAGCTCACACAGAGCCAGGCGTTCCAAGTGTCACTTGGAACATCACTCGGATATTTACCTTTTACACTTGAACTTTTGCAATTGTTAATTGTTCCTTTTCCAGATTTTCATTAGGAAAGGAAGGGGAAATGACAAGAAAAATTATTTGAGAAGGCTATACGCAGTTATTTCCTTATAACTTCTAGACAATGCCGAAGTTTCTTAGAAAGCATTCGCACCGGGATCAACTGCACCACAGACAGGTCCTCATGCCAACATGAAAAATAAATCCCTAAATGACACGTGCGTAATTTAGATCATATGAGAGTTATATCCCTGGCTGTGATTTCTTTCCGGGCCCCTCCTTCTCCCCTCCCCCAAAAGAACTTTATTCAATGAAGAAAAGTCTGGAATGAACAGATTCTGTGGACAGCAAAAAAGAGAGCTTGACTTCTCAAACAACCCATGGCTGTCTCTTCAATCTTTCAGAGTTCTCGGTTTTGTCTTGTTCTCTTCAGAAATATTCCAGACTAAGAAAATGAATTTATACCTTCCAGTGAGAAAGTCAGGAAACGAAAAGGCTCAAAGTTTTCAGACATGCGCACAAGGAACAGTTTCACAACAATGTGAATTGCCCTGTGGCTTGTGAACCTCAGCTCCGAAGATCAACTCCAAATTTGCTGAGTTTTGCTCTGCGCTAAGGGGCTCATACTGTCATTCCAAACGCAGAATAAGAACCTAAAGTTTAAACGTCAAAGCCTGTGGATAGTGAACCCGTTTCCAACACAGGATTTTCACTTCCTGTATGAACAGGATATTCATCTCATAGACAGTCAACATTGCCAACTGGCAATATTTGTCTGTTACAACTATCAACCTGAGATGGATTTTCTCTACCAAACACATTTTAAAAAATGTTCTCCAGCCGTTATAAATAAGGGCATGGCTATGGGACGGCAGGTGGCCATCTGACATATCAACACTCAAGAAGCCAAGACAGTAGGATTGTTGTGAGTTCCAACTTAACCTGGGATAAATAACAAGATTTTTTTCTTCCTGTTTTAATAAAGGAAATAAGTGAGTCGATAAATAAGAGAATAGATCTCTACCTTGTAATCTTGGACTTGCACCTGAGTGAGCCAGATTGGGGATTTGAACTCAGATCTAACCATCCAAAGTCATGGACACTGTCTATGGAGGAAAGACCAGAGTACAAGGGACCTTGGAGAGCTGCACAGAGTGGCAGTCCCAGGAACTGCTGAGCCAAGAAACACCGTAGAGTAGCCTTAGACTGGTCGAGCATCTCCACTCCAGAGGTGCTATGCAGGAGACACAGGTACCCACCTGGCTCACGGCAGATACTCTGCTGACCTACCCTGAAGACATCAGAAAACCGGCACTGAATGAGTTCACCTTTTGTCTATAAACTCAAACTATCTGGGCGACCACATAAAGAAGGAATGCGTCTACTTTGGGGGGTGGAGAAAGAAACTAACTTGGGAAACTGGAGAGGGTCTCGACTCAAGTCTATTTGGTTTTGTGGCTACTTTTTTTTTTTCTTAGTTATATAGCAAGAAAAACGTTTAGTGGAATGAAAAGAGCTAAAATAAATAAATAAATAAAAATAGAAACAAAAGCTCTTGAAAGTAGTGTGTGAAGGAGTAGTTCTAAAGTCTACAAAGCAAGACCTCATGCCTAGGCCTAGTTTCACAGCACAGAAAGTACCAGGAAACAATAACTCTGCCCTCGTCCTTGTCCAAGAAAGCCATTAGATTGAAGCGCAAAGACCAGTTGTTTTTTTAATTTATATTTTTAATGCCAGTTTCAATGCATTCTGGCTTAGGTGCTCAAGATTCCCTTTGTGAATTAACCGCACAATGTATGTAATTTTCCCAATGTATTTCAAATGCATATGATACATTTCTAATGGCTATGTGTGTCTTAATGAGGAAATTGGGATGCTTTAAGATTACAACCAAGGCTTAAGATGGAAGTACGCACTTCTCACCTGCTGAGGGATTCATTCTTCCTAATGATAGTCCACAGCCAGAAGAATGGACCAGTCAGGAGGGGAGGGAAAGGCAGAGAAAGAGGAGAGATACAAGGTCAGAAAGGCTGACGAGGGAATGAGAAACTATTTACTCTAACATGCACCCTCTGGCTTTTTGTTAGTAATAACAGTATGAACATGAGTGACAATCACATCCAATCTAAGATTAGAAAGAAAAACTGAAGATTTTTAAAAGACACATGGTACATGCAGAGTTAGGAAAAAAAAAGATTTTCTACAAAAGAAAAAAAAAAACTTTTATACATATCCACCAACCAGAAAATAGTGATGATAATAATAATAATAAACCCAAGATTATATTTATAAAAGCCTTTTTTTTTCAAGCAGACAGTAGCAAATAGTATTCAAGAACCTAGGATAAAATTTCCTATTCAAGCAGCTGGAGAGGTAGCTCAGTGGGTAAGAGCACTGCCAGCTCTTCCAAAGGACCTGGGTTTCACTCCTAAAACCCATGTGGCTGTTCACAACCTCTTGTAAATCCAGATCCAGGAGAGAGATTGCCCTCTTCTAGAATCCTTGGGCACCAGGTACATATGTGGTACATAAGAATACATGCAGGTAAAAACCCATACACGTAAACATATATAGACCAACCAAAATTTACATGCCATTCGATTATTGGATGCACAGCCTGTGATACTTTACAACAAGTTCTCTCTCATGCTATGCATTGCTACCTAACTTCACCAATAGCCATCTTACTTATTCAAGCCAGGTGTTTTCACTTTGCTTCACCCTCCAAAAGTGTTTCTTACCAAATGAGCTTAAGTGAAACAAACTCACTGGAGATTTCCAAATCCTTCTATCCTTCCACCCGCCTTATGTCCACCTAGCCTCTTATAAAGAGAAACATCCTAGTTTGCACTGAGCCTGGATACATTTCATGCCCACCCTTTTCTCTATGTAGCCGTTCCAATGAGTGTAGGGCTATAATGAACCTTATGAATGAACACTGTCATGATATCTGTGTCTCCTGCATGGTCTGAACTTGTTATAAAAGCCCACAAAAGTCATGCAGCTGCCTTTGAAGGAACAGCAGCTGACACAAGCATTGCGTTCCTTAAAAATGTACAGTGATTGTTTTGTTTTGTTTCTCTCTATTGGATAAAAGGAACGTTCAGACTAAAAATCTACCATTGTAGAGTCTAAAATTAGAGCAGGCCATAAAGATGACTTGACAATGACCTTTCCAAGTTTCTGGAAACAAAAACACCACACAAGGAGGTTGTCATACCTTTCTTGGGCTTTCCTGCATTTAACCAAAAAAAAAAAAAAAAAAAAAAAAAAGGGATAAAAATCTCATTCGTTCTAAAGCTTACAAAGAACAGTTGATAAGCTGCATTAAAAAAGGCAATAACCTCTTGAGGAGTCCAGGTCCTCGGGTCTTGCTTTTGAACTCAGACCCTTTCAACATTGTCAGTGCTATGAAAACAATACTGATTGAAGAAGGCTTATACTTACACCATTATCCTTGATGTATCCATTATGAGTAGCAGCAAAAAAATGGTGCACTTTAGTTAATTGTGTACATAAAAAGTAAATGATGAAGTCTACTAAATTCTACATAATGAAAATGTAGTACATATAAATTTGTGCAGACTGCAATTTTAATCACATTTGCTATTTTAATGACAACAAGTACTGCAGAAACAATTCTAAATACATGATTCACCCCTCCTGGTCTCTGTGAGACACTCATATGGGCTTTATGTAAACTCCTGCCAATTTTTACCATCTGCTATGGCTTGAAGAAATCTCATCCCTGGCTATTGCTCCTCTGGGGAGAGGGGCAGGGCTGAGTTCACAGAACACGTAGATCATGGTTCTTCAGAGCCATCCATCAGAGGCCCATGAAGCTCTAAGCAGGATGTTACTTCAGCAGGTACAGCAAAGTCTGAAGCTATAGACTTCTCATTTGTATAAGAGTTACGGCAAAGGAGAACATGAGCACCAAAGAGAGACAAGACAGTAGACTTTGCAGAGCCTACATCCATAACATGACTTCAGAGGTTGGTTTAGGTTATCTTTACAAAACTACCCCATTATCTAAGGGGAATGCAGATTCAAAAAGTAGACCAGAAATTCCCCAGCTTCTTCATCTTCTCACAAGAACCAAGCTGCATGGTCCTGCAAGCAACTCTCAACTTCATGGATCTACTCATTTAGTAGATCCAGCTTTCCATGCTCTCCAATTAAGAAAAAAAAAATGTTCTTGGTACTGTGTAGTGGAATATTAATTTAAGATGTGTTACATTTGTTCATGCTGTGGAAAATTTGTTTAATGATGCAAAGATGTGTTGCATTCTTTTATGATGCATTTGTTTAATGTGTTTAATGTGAAGCTGTGTTACTTTGCCTGCCTAAAACACCTGACTGGTCCAATAAAGCGCTGAACCATCAACAGCTGGGCAGGAGAAAGGCTACGAGGAACTGCCAGGCAGAGAATAAATAGAAGGAGAAACAGAGAAGGAGGATCAAGAAAAGGAGGAGAGGAGGATGACAGAGGCCAGCTACCCAGTCATATAGCTAGACACAGAATAAGAAGGAAAGAAAAGATATAGAGAATAGAAAAAGATAAAAGCCCAGAGGCAAAAGGTAGATGGGATAATTTAAAATAAGAAAAGCTAGCCAAGCTAAGGCTGGGCATTTACAAGCAATTACAAAGTCTCTGTGTGTTTATTTGGGAACTGGGTAGTGGGTCCCCAAAGAACAAAGAGGTTAGAGTAGGGGAAAAAAAAACCCAAAAAACAAAAAAAACTACAGTACTAGGAATAGTTATTTCTGATCCAGATTCCCTTTCCTCAGGGCTCTGCCTTTCCCTAAAGCTCGGTAATACTGATAGCTCATGCATATGCAGGATAAAAAGTTCATGAATATGCAGAAAAGTCTCAGCTGCATGGCCACTCCAAGTTTGGATGCCTTCCACTAGAGTGGAATATACATTTTCAGGGAAACATAGTTACAGAAAAATAATTCAATAGGAAATAGAATTGATCTTCAAGTTAACAGACATGAGAGCCAAAATAGACTTCCATCCTTATTGTGAATACTAAGAAGTATTTTATATTTCTAAGAATTTATAAGTAAACAGACAATATGTTTTATTTAAATATTACAAATATAAGCCTCAAATAAACACTATAGCCTACCTTAACTCTTTTATGCTACCTAGCTCAGGCTAGCCTTGAATTCCTGGACCTTTCTGCCTCTTTTTTACCATTCCCAAAAAGGGAGATTACAGGCATATGTCACTTTGCCCAGCTTTATTAAGTCCTTTCTTTTGAGACAAGGTCTCTCTCACTCACTATGCAGCTCAGGTTGACTTCAAACTTGTGATCTTCCTGCCTCAGCCTCCTGAAATACAATATTTACTACTGAGAAAAAAAATTAATGTTTGCTCCATTAATTCATTAAACCTCATTTAATACTAATTTGAAACCTCATCCCAGAAATATATATTACACACATATTGTCTCTATGAACATATATGTACATGTATATGTAGTATGTGTGTATATACGTTTACACATACACATACACACACACACACACACACACACACACACACACACACACAGTGATTATATCCTAATACCATCAGCAGAGAAGCCCATCAATTAGAGTTCAATTTTAATTTGCATAAGGGGCAAAATTTTAATCCATCAATTAATGAATGAATTTGATGGTCAAATATCTGCCAGATTTTTCCTTTATATCTTCAACAGACCTCCACCATTACATTTGACATTTTATTAAAATCACCTGTTATGTGTCTCCATCCTTTCCCTCTAGACTCAAAGCATTTCAAAGTTAAATAATAGTCAATTCATTTGCATTCATGGTATCTAGTACAAATCTGCTAAAAAAAATTTAAAGCTAATATGAGTTGTTGTTGTAAACTACTGTACTAACACAGTCACTTCATTTCAATAAGAGTCTTGCTTCTGGAATGACACTGTAGTAACTTCTTTCACTCTCCCTTAAAGACTATTTGATAACCCCATTTCACATGGAATATGTTGTTTTAAAGAAAGAATACACATCAAGAACCCAGATCTACCTAATGTAGAATGTCTCAAGCTTATAACCAAAAGGTTCAAAGAAATTCTCTTCTGGATCTGCTAACCATGTGGTCATTTAACAGTGTCAGCCACAGACAAGCCTAGTGATCTCGGTGAAGTGCCCTGGAAATTTCTCAGTATTTCAGTGATTTTTTTTCTTCTTTCTTTCTATCAATCAAATGGGAAGGTTAGTAATTCTCTCAAGGCCTTTATAGTGTGAAAGTTTGACTGAACTTATAAAGTATGTGTGTGTTTACAATGCACTGGCCATATGTGCAAACAGGAAAGTGTTACCTTGTTACAAAGATGATGTCACACACCTCCTTCCCCAAAGGCAAACATACTAATAGTAAAATTTAGGACATGGGTTGATCTTCCCCCTAGCACCTCCAACTTTGTTCTCATCACCTCTCCCTGGAGAATTCCCATGGGTAAAAGAAGACTGTGATATGTGATTTAAAGGGTACATACCTCTGAGCATCCTCCGTGATTCTGAGTCCTTGGTCATTGTTGCCAACGAGTGGGGGAGCACACTGCCACAGCTGTTGCTCTGCCCCAAAGGCAGGTGAGCCTGAGAGAAGTGGGGGGGGGTGTACAATTCAGGCAAAGTAGACTGAATATCAAGTGGTACCCAAGGAAGTGGTCACACTCCTGTTTTGAAAGCTCCTCTCTAAGTACAGGGGGAAGAGCTGTTTGGTCTTAAGTCCCACTTCTTGATGCCAAATGGTGAAGGTTAGCCACCCACTGCTGCTCTCAAAAAACTCCACTGCGGTCTCCAAATCACAGCACATCTTTCAACAGCAACAATTTCAAAAGAGAACATGGGTGGAGAAAGACACTGTTTTGTGAGAGTGATGGAAAGCTCCTCATGCATAAGGTACAGAGGGCAGGTGCTTGGCCAGGAATGCATGCACACCATGCAAAACCACAGGGACAAGCTGTCCATGCCCAAATGTTACAGTCTCTCTCTGCCCATAGCTACGCTGAAACCCAATAAGAGCCACTGGCTTTAGCACATTCATTCGGTATTTGCTGTTTGAGATAAGGTCTTGCTCTATAGGCCAGGCAGGCTTCAAATTCATACTGAGCCTCTCTTCAGCCTTTACAGGTGTGCATCGCCATATGCAGCCTAATCTTTATAAATAGAGAAATCTATGTAAATCTATTCCAAGTGAATGAAGTCCATTTAAAGCACCATATTGTAAAATAGATTACAACATAGTTACTCTAATTATGAATATGAGAAGGGCTGAAGGTCTACCCCACTAAAAGTTCCCTTCTACTCCATTCTCTCTTTCTAAATAACCCCCTGAACACGCCAGCAGAGGGTACAGGTGTCAAATCACTGGTGTTTGTATTCTGACTCCTCCAGTTTCCAGCTGAGGGATCTTGGATTGTCACTTAGCTTCTTCTCCCTGTTCTTCTTGAGTTTATCTACTACTAGGGCAGTAACAAGTAAGTATTTACATAGTGGTGCTAGGTTCACATACAGGGCTAACCCTGGTGCCATGCTTGCAGACACTGCCTGCTAACTCTTGAGTACTGTTATTCCTGAAGCTCGGAGCTATGTTCTGGGTTACTTCTAAATAATGGGTACAGCCAGAGGGCATCTGTCCTATGAGTGAAGAATACCCACCACATGTACTGTGGTTGCAGAAAATACATTCTTTAGCCCAGAATGTACAATTCTGAATACCCTCAGAAGGGGACAGAAGACGCAATTTAGTTATGACATCTGCCCAACAAGCAAATGTAACAGCATAGTATTCAGTTATTTTTGCATTTGAAAGACTTGGCCTTTGTTGACGACCACAGCAAGATGTTACAGAGAGAGAAGGCCTTGGCTCTTCTGAGTCCTACCTTCGGGGTGCTCTCTCTCCCCATGGTGGCACTGCTGAAGTGTGGGGAGACGGAAGGTGTGGTTTTCTTTCGAGGCAAAGTGTCACTCAGATAGAGACCTTCTTTGTGCTGCTTTTTCCTTTCTTCCAGACTTCTAAAGTGCTTTAAAAGCAAATGCAAAGCAGAATAGCAAAACTTGACTGACTGACACACATCATTGCCACAGGGAAGAAGAAAGGCACTCACAGAGGAGCTCTGAAGTTGAATTTTGAAATTTCTTTCATGCTAACAGATTAGAGTTAGCTTTGGATGTGACTAGACATTGGAAATTATTATTATTATTATTATTATTATTATTATTATTACCCTATGACTTTTTTTCTTTAAGAGAATCCACCTTTTACTCCTATAGTGCTGTTTACAAAGTGCCTCATCACATCATTGCTGTGATGGTCCCACTGGGTGGATGGAGGAACAGTAGATGGATAAAGCAAGCCATCGATTCCCTACTCCCTGTGTCTGTTTAGAGAGTTCTGTGTGGTGACACACATGCCAGTGAGGGAGACAAAAATTAGGGAGTGGAAGAGGATGAAGAGAATGGACAGTACCAGGAAAGCTGTAAAATAGTAACCCCTCACATAACATTATACTCCAAACCAATGTAGATGGCTTCTGTTACTTCTATTTTAAAAGCTCATTATGGTCAAGGAGATTCCATAATAATCGCTCATATTTAAATGCTCCAATAGACTACTCCTTCTATCCTTCCTTTCCGATAAGATTTCTAGAACAAGATTTTTACCACCTTAAAACATCCAAATTTTGCTTGACTTCTCTACACTCCTCAAAATGTCTTGGGGTAGTAAAATGACTTCATAATAAAGTATCCCTTTGTTAGATCACTTTAGTACTAATCTCAGGCTTTTGAAATACATAAAAGCTAATGCATGCCAGTGATTTTTGCATTTTAACGTTATAATGATATATTTCTAGTAGCTGGTATTTATTCAGAGCTTCCTATGGGCCGGATTTGATGTTCAACGTTCACAATCTCATTTGGCTCTTCTAACAATCTTCTGAGGTTGGTATTTTTTCTCTATTTCCTAAGTGAGGAATCTGGGATGCAGAGACATTTCATAAGCTTGCCAGAGGTCCTGCAACCAGAAGGTGGCAGAGTTGGAATACATGTTGCCAGGGAACCCTCATCACCATCATAAAACCTCAACAACGATTGGGTGACTGATTTCAGTTAGAGCGTGGCATCAGAATACTTTTTGTTTTCACTGTAACCAAATGGCATAAGTTCCTAGGCTTTGATTTTTCAGAATTTGATAAACTAAGTAAGATACTGTATTGAAATTGGTCTGTTAATACTGGGCATAAAGCTTGAAAACTGATAGTTTTGCCAACAAAGGTATTTTCTGTCCTGAATGAAGCTGCTAATGAGGTTAACATCACATTACAATGAAAGGCAAGTAATGCTTTCATTCTCCAGGTTCATCAGTTACTTGACTCAACTCTTTCACAGGTTCTGTTTCACATCAGTGCAGATGACAGTAGCAGGAGACACAGGCCTTTTACAAAGGTATCAAGTCTCAGATGGACAGAAACATCATCTACAGGGTCAGTAAAAAGATGGAGGGAGAGTTGTAAAGAGCTTAGCAAATCTGGACAAAGCACTGGAACAACATCATTATAATAACAGTATTATGCCTTCAATAACATAATAAAAAATGTGGTGTTATCACAACTTTTTACACTATGAATTTTATGGAAATACTTGTCGGCATATTGAGAAGGATGTGAGACAAGCCTCACTATCTTGTTGAATGGGAGCTGAAAAGCATGATAATATAAAACATATCAAAGTTTAATAGTCCTAGTACTCTCAGCTCGCACTAAATATCTCTAATAAGGAGGCAAGAAAAAAAAATATTCTGCCCCTTGCCTTTCAAAAAAAAAAAAAAAAATCAGCTTTGGAAAAGACGAAGATACCGTATCAATGATGCTGTTATTAAGGTAAAATTCCCAAACTCTGTCCATCTTTCAAGTTACCTGTTGATCCAGCTGCTGCTGCCTTCTGTGTTTCTTAGCTGGCAGAGGAGGAGGGGTATCATTTAAAGGGAAAGGATCGACAGATGTAGCCATGACTTCAGGCCAAGGGTCTGATGAAGGCTGAGTGACAGGATGGAGAGAAAGGGTGGAAGCAAACATAAATTCGGAAGAGACAGCTGATCTTGGCTTTAGAGGAGAAAGAAAAGGTATACACAGACCAGCATGAGATGAGAGGACAAAGGACGCAGACATGAAATCCATAATCTGGTTGTTTAGACTGATTGTACATTCATCACAAAATGGCAAATGATGGATGGGCACAATCTTCCAGTTTAGCCTCTTGTTAAAATCCCACCCAGCAGGGAATGTGATCAGTAGAAAGTATTTACCTTTCACTTCACTGGCCACTCCCAAGAGTGCTTAACATTAAGTGTTATGCTGAAGAAAGCATAACAATTAAAGCATGATTCAATATTGCCAAGCAAAACAGACAACAAAACCCATCAGAGAAAGGTGAGTTTGAATCTAAGAAAACTAGGTTTGGTTAGAATGCTAAGACATTGACCTTATTTGTTGGCACTTATGTCTAGCCCTCAACTATCACCACACATTTCATGGTTTCTAACATTTTTAGTGTAGAACAATGTACCTCCCCCACTCCAATATGGTCTAATTTATAAACTCAGCATCATTCTGGCCCTCTGGAACACACACATTCATTTTGCTTATTTTCAGTGAACTGTGGGTTAATTTCTGACATGAGAAAAAGCAGTGAATGAATGAATGAATGAATGAATGAATGAATGAAACACATGCCCACACACCTCTGAACTCTGGGGCTGGCTCACCGGCACAGCCAAGGCAGGCTCAGTGACAGCAGCGTCAGCATCAGCAGGGAACTGAGTGGAAGGGGATAGATTCGTGGAATTGTCACATGACTCATTAATCTCATTTACATTGATATAGCCCTAAAAGGAGGAATTCAGAAGTTAAACACAAAGAAAGCAAAAGCGGAGGCATGCAAGAGTATTAATGTTCCCAGTACAATGAGTTAGCTGAGCAAATCACAGCCAGGTACCTGGGCACTACTCAATGTCTCATGAAGTGAATGATCAGCAATGAAAATGGATTTGCAGTGCTCAATATTGAAAAATGTCATTCAAAGTATTAACCATAATTTCTGGTGAAATCAAGATGACCATACGATAAATATCCAGAGGTCTCAGCATCACTCTGTCAATGGAATGGTATTATCTCTACACATATACTGAACAATCAGATACACAATGGACAATGTAATCATTCACTCTCTGATTCATGAGTCTTTTCCACAAAGATGCATGGTTTTCGTTTTCTCTTTTGGAATTTACAATGTCAGAATAAGTGGGTTGATGGGCTACTGGGTTTTGCATCAAGAAAACATTTATAAAAATAGCAACTTAGCTTTAGTGATATTTTGTTTTGGGTATTTCAGCTCAGAAAGAATAAGAAGGACACTCTTTACATTTGTGTGTGTGTGTGTGTGTGTGTGTGTGTGTGTGTGTGTACATAGACCTCAAGCAGAGTTGCAGCCTATCACTGGGTGGTGCTACCACTCAAGGCAATTTCTCCAATGCAAACTCTGTTTCTAGGACAGAGACGTTCTAGTTACTTTGAACTCAGTGATCCAGTTCCATCTGTAGCTTAAAGAAAATGCCCATGAATCAAAATCTCTCAATCAAAACTCCAAAAGTATCTTTGTGGAAAAGGCACTCAGCATGATTGTCATGGGAAGTAATTACACAAGTCAATCGAGATTTTTGCCACACCAATGAAACGTCTGAAAATTAGGATAAAGCATACAAAATAACAGTTCTTTGAAAGTGAAAGTGGGTTCATTTTGACCTTGGGGTTCCATTTTTAGACCATTCATGATGGAGACACTATTATGATTTTCAACAAGTGATTCCATGCAGCAAGAACTCTAACCTGGAAATGAAAGGTTTTTATGGACAACCCATCATTACAGCAAAGCAGGGAAAACTAGAGCTGATTATTACAAACCAACGTCGTACAGGCTTGCAGAGCAGAAAGGGACACAGGTATTAGGTGATATTTTATACGGTTCAACTGAAGGAAGGGATAAATTAGGCTGTCCAAATGTCATTTTATCTGTGGTAGTGGATCAGAAAGGAAATTAATTTTTTTTTGCTTGGTTGATAGAAAAGCTTTAAAGGCGAGCTTTGAAAATTCCCTTTAGTGAGTCTTAAACCATACAGTTTAATTGCTTCAAAGAGCTGTCTCTGTGTCAGATATGGATGATATGTAAGAACCTGGTAAAGGAGGCTGGTGGAGAAAAGAGAAAAGAAGGTGAAGGCAAAAAGATTGGAAACCAGCAAATCAAAACACCCTACCAGTCAAGTCGTCATATTACAGGTTGAGAACATGCAGATACTATACAGATTTGTAGAGACACACAAAAATAGTCAAAAAGTCAATAGACCTTTAGACACCCAAGAGTCTTCAGAAAAAGCAAAGGCCAACTCTTCAATATGACATGAGAGATTTTAGCCCATTGGGGAACAGACAGAAAGGACTAAGGACCCATGTAATCCATTTGCTATCATACCCTCCCTCAGGGTCAACCTCCAAGTTTTCCTGTAACCTACTCTTCCTTGGATACCCCAGCAAGAAGCATTAACCATTCACCTAATGGCTAATTAGGTGAAATTGGGAACATGCATCATTCTAGAATGTTTGTCATCTTACCACAAAATCCAATGTATCAGCAAGAATTTTCAATTCTATTTGCAAAATACATATAAATTCAACCAGCTTTTCATCTCACTGACATTGCAGGAATCTAAGCTCTATCCTGCACTACTGTAGCCATTTCTGACCCAGTGATTTCTGAATGGTCCAGAGTGATCTTTACAAATGGATATTAAATGTCACATCTCTACTTAAAACCATTTAGAGGCTTCCCAGAACACATAAGCAAGCAGTATTACATTAACACAGCTCATAAGGCCTACCTTACACCTTACTGATCTTATCTTATTCCTATACGTTTCATTCAAAACCATATTCACCTCATTGACCTTGCCTATTATATGTTCCCAATAATGAAAACTATGAAATGCTATGACCTAACAAAGCTGCTAGAGAAATATTTTTAAAATGCTTCTAAGATACAAACTTGGTCACACTAATTATTGTGACAAGCATTTTATTTTGTATACCTGCACATGCATGAATAAGCACGCACGCACACACACACACACACACACACACACACACACACACACACACACACACACACACACACAGAGTTTTCTAGCTATGAATTCCTTACTCTGTTTCTTATAAGTAAAATCATTCTTTTAGTTAGGTAAATTTTTAGGTAGCAACAAACCTTTTCCTTAGTTTATAACTCAATATAGAGAAAGTTACTTTATCATTGGTGTTATACTTTTCCACAGCAGAGTCAAAATGTTCGATCACTGCAGCTGTGGGAGATATATTTGGGCAAGAGTGATACTGGAGACAAGAGGGTGATTGTTCAAGAGTATATATGATTAATGCAAATAGGGCTTCCAAGTGAAGGGAAAAGTAAGACCAAAAAAAAAAAAAAAAAGACGACCATCTTCTCAAATACTTGGGGGCTTATTTTCATATTCTATAAGACTCGTGAGATAAAGAAGAAAAGAGAAAAGAGGAAGAAAGGATGAGAAAAGGAGAGAGATGACTGCAAGACTCAAGGTACCTTCCAAGGTCACTGTCAAGACAAGATGTGTCTTCACACACACACACACAAACATGCGCACACACAAAGATGACCTCTAGACTCCTTGAAGCATAAATAAGGAATGGCATGAAACTTATCAAACATTGCGAGTTTCCCCAAGCCATTTAAGTAAGCTAAGGTTTTTATTAGTTAACTTATACAAAACTGAGTTTTATCTGATTTTCAAGTTGACATGAGAGGGCTTATAAAACCATGGCTTACCTCTTTCAGAGTATTGGGGTTAATAGGAAATCCTTTCCCCCCAGTGAGGCCGGAGTACTTCTTTTCCAAATGACAAAGATTTTCCTTTTCCTAAAGGCATACAAAATCTATTATGCCGGAGACAAACATCAAAACCCCAGACATTCCCATTTCTATTTCCTTCCCTCATACTCACTAAAGGCTTGTCATTACAGCTGTCTCAGCTACCATTAGCTGATATGATGCATGCACAATTTCCCAAACATATTTAGTTAGATAACCCATCATTCAAGATGAATTTTACAAAGTGACAGTAGTCTTAAGGAAAATACAGGATGTTCTAATTGAAGCAGAAAATGACAAGAGGAGCCAGGCTTGGTGGTACCATCTGTAATTTTATCACTTGGGATGTGAAGGCAGGAGGGTCAGGAGTTCAAGGTCAGCCTCAGCTATATAGTAAGTTTGGGCTACATGAGACTCTATCTGAAAACAAACAACAACAAAATGGAAGGAGGGCTCAGCAGCTCAGGGCCCTCTCAGCCTCCATCTTGGAGTATTTTCTACACTCAAATTTTTACTCTCCTAAGTAGCACATACTCATGTGGCCTCTGGCGATATAATCTCATAAACCATTGGTACATTTCTCCTAAAAACTTCACAGCGTTTATTTCTTTATGTTTGGGTCTACAATCCAGCTTGAGTTAATCAGCTGTTAATTTACTGGGAAAGTATTTATGGGGCATATTAGTTACCATGCTGTAATTTACATAACAAAGATGTCAGGTATGGGTTTTAGCAAATAGCAGAAGAGCACTGCAACCAAGGTAAAAAACATTTCTGTCCCCCTAAAAACATTCATGGCTCCCTCCACTCAAGCCCAAGCCCAACAGTCAAGCACTCTTCTGATTTTCTTGGCCTTGCATTGTTTCTCTTCTTTTCCAACATGATACCAATGGAGTCATTCAACATGCATGCTCCTGTAGTGACTTTACCCCACAGTGCTAGAGCAGAGATAGTTAACCCCTACCTAATACTGACAGTTCTTTAATTATATACATATTTATTAATTCGTGTTTCTCTTGATGGTTCTTTAGCTTGTGTCTGAGGGGGAGGATGGGGAATTATTGTGCAAAAGCTATTTCAAGCAGTTCTGTACAAGTCTTTTATCAAGCCATATCTTCATTTCTCCTGTGTAAGTATCTGCTAGGATTGCCTGGTCCAGGGTGGATACACACTTAAAGCTCTAAAATAAACTTTGAGAGAATCCTCCAAAGATGCTGTACACATCACACTCATGCCACCAAGGTGTGGCTGCTTTAGCTGGCCATGGTCTCACTGGCATTTGAATTTCTCACTGTTTATAAAAATGGAATCATTTTAGGTGACAACAAGTTGAGTCTCGCTGCTGTTTTCATACTAACCTCAAGCTCTTCCCCCTGTCTCCTTTCTTTCTTACTTTTTATTTTATTTATTCTATTACTGTTTTTCATGTGTGTATGGAGGCATGAGTGTACATGGGGTGATGGAGGGATAGAGGTTGAAGACAGCTTTGCAATGTTCTTTCTCTTCTCCCTACCTCTACATGGCCTCCAGGGACAGAACTCCGGTCACCAGGCTTGTTTGGCTGGTGCCTGCCTCAGCTCAGCTATCTCACTATCCTCTTTTAAAGTTATTTTTGAGGTATGATATGGCAGTGTAGGTATGACTCAGTATATAGTCCAGGCTGACCTGACTTTACATTTATCCAGCTTTGGGCTTCCAAATGCTAAGATTGCAAGTGGTACACCACCTTGTCTTGTTTGCCAGAAACATTTTCATTAATTTCTCAAATCACAGCTGGGTTTTGTGTGTGTTACAGTTTAAAACACCTCGAGTGACACATTTTTGGTTTATTCACATTTGCCTGACAACCAACAATATAATCAGTGTCTAAGAACAAAGCATCATACAGGATACACAGATACACTATAGCCTTCTGCACTCGGTGGGGGGGTGCTGGACAACACTGTAGCACCATTTGGGAGCCCTTTCAACAGTAAAGTCACCAACAAAATTACCACACACACACACACACACACACACACACACACACACACACACACACGAGCCTACATGGCATAAACAATACAAAATATAACATTTGCTGATTTGAAAGCTGAATTGAGGCAGCAGAATGTTTTTAAGTTCAACTGGGAATGGGAATAGTGGGCTGATTCAATGTGTTTACTGTTCTTAGTATGTCTGTGAATGACCATGAAAGTGCTTTAAGTGCATTTTAGCAAGAAGTTCAAATCACAAATATGGAATTCATTGTAAGGAAAATCAGCTTCAAATTTTAGCCCAAACTTGTCTCCCATTTCTTAATAAAAAAAAAAAAAAAAAAAAAAAAAAATGGAAGGAGGAAAGAAAACAAAAAGAAAACAAAAAGAAAAAAGGTCTGTTGGAATGTTGATTGAGATTGAAGGGTACCTATAGGTCAGTTATGGGGGAAACAGTTCTTAGCACTTATCAACCACTATTTCCATGATCAAATTGGATTTTATCTATTTTAATGAAAAAATATGTTATCTGTGACCTTGTTTGCTTTATTGTGAAAAAAATATCTATCAGTTAGAGATTTTTGTTTTTGTTTTCCCCTTAAAATTTCAACAGCCACTTAAGTATACATGATAGTGTGCAATTAAGCTGTGATTTTGAATATTGTGGACAATGGTTACAGGAGGCTGAGTGACAACAGAGTCTGTCCCACCGAGCAGGGCAGGGGAGGAGACTAGAGCACCACTTAAGGGTTTCTGGAAGCCAACAGAGCAGGAAGAAGCTGCCAGGATGTATGTGGGATGCAGAGGCCCCTCAAGTGGACTAACTATTCTACAAAAAGGCTCTGCTCTTCTCTCATAAGCAAAAGTAGCTGAGAAGGGAATGCACACTTCTTGTTGATGGGTATCATGGTTCACCTCACTCTGGACTCAATCCTCCTCCTGCTCTCTGCTGTGGGGCCACCACATATTTCCACTACCTCAGTATCATGTCCCCAGGTTGTGGCTCTGACCTGAGACCCCACCAGCTTTAGTGTTTGGTGTCTTATATCATCAGAGGTCATGTCCAAATTGTGGCTACAGCTTTTTTGTTTGTTTGTTTCATTGCCTTCATCCAAGGAATCCTTTTTATGAGTCACTTTATGGGGACAGATAAGGACAGAGGCCCAAGAGAGGATGCTGGTGCTCTTCTAACCAAGCCATATGGAGTATCTCCAGATTCAGCAGAGTCAAACTAACTTCAATGATAGCTTTATGAGGAAGACCCTGCATACAAATAATCGCCGTTGGAAACACTGGAGGACTTGAGTCAAAGTTTTCAAAGGCTGTATAAAGAACACTTCCCATTAACTCTACCATAATCTATTGTTAGACTACCTTTAACTGCTTGATGAAAAGTGTGATTTTTTAAAATAGGAAATAAGAGAAAATACAGATTTGCCATAGTTTTTTTTTTTTTTTTTTTTTTTTCCCCAGTGATAAAAGGACATGATGAAATTCTCCTTGCTGACTGTCTGAGTTGTAGGTAATCATCAGAGAGTATTGTTACCAATGGGGAAGATGACACGACAAGTGAAAACAAACGACTTTCTCTGAATACAAAGCATGACACCAGAAGAAGCAGCTGGTGCCCGGCCGGAAGCGGTGCTTTCACTGTTGCCACTGCTGAAAAAGGAAGTACTCACTCTTTGGAGCATCGTTATTAGATTGTTCTTTTCTTTCATGAAGTGATCTTGTTCCCTCTGAGCCTGCTGAACAATGTGACTGGCTTGCTTTTTCAATGCAGAAATTTTTTCCTGGGGGATAAAAGTAATCATAGAAAGATGCACATGAGACGATCAAAGGTTTGCCAGGCTGTCCTGGGTAAAGAAGAAAAAGGGCTTTGGAGCCTGAATAACGCTGCTCACATTTTAGTTGCCAGTGGACCACCATGATCACCTAAGGCTAAGAAGCATCAGCCTTGACTGACCAAGCTCAACACTTCTTGATTTACAGACAATGTTGTAAGTCACATGACTTGAAAGATTTGTCTCAAAAAATCCAGAATAGAAAAATCAGTTGATTTTTTTTAACATGCTGGCCAAAAAAAAAGAAAAGAAAAGAAATTCTCCATCAAACCAGAAGTCACTTTCTTTCTCTGTCTTTCATCCTCTCCATCAACTTTATTCTTCATCTTCACCAAATTAGTACAATGTTCTAGGTTAAGCTTATGAATTCTTGAATAAATTCGAGATGCATCTAGGTGCTTTGGGCTGAGTCCACAGTAATCAGAATGATTTTTTACTGGTCTGCTGCTAATGGTAACAGGCTCCCAGTTAGCACTGGAGATTATTAATCAATGGGAGGAGAAATTTCTAAAATAGATTTTGTCCAAAGAATTATTCTAACTTTAGTTATTTCAACTTCCAGAGGGAGAGACTTGAAACAAAGAGCTGGTTATGCGGATTTTCATGCAAGTTAAAAAAAAAAAAAAAAAAAAAGCAGGGGGTGGGGGTGGGCTGTATTATCCATAAATACCTCTGTAATACAGAACAGTAACTGTAACATGTCTCAATTCATAGAGCGTAGAGCAACGTTGTTGCAGTGCAAATGTGTTAAACACAAAAGGATGCTCAAATATAGAGACAGAGTCTAAGGCTATATGAATGACCATGATTACTGTAACACAGTTCAGTTAATAGTAAATTTTCATCTTTTTCACTTCCAGTGTCACCACCTAGCAAATTACCTTTCTAGTGACGATGTTCCGCTGATACTCTGCCACCTCCCTCAGGAGCTGTTGAGTCAAGTTCTCCTTTTCCTCGTCAAGACGGCTCTCGTGCTCAAGCTGCTGGAATTCCAAATCTTCAAAGTGTTTGCTCTCTACATCCAACAGGTCAGCATCCTTTGGAGAAAATGGAATGAAAATGAAGCATGCCAGAGTGGCTACAGCCTTGCCAACATGAAGAAACAACAATTCAAAGTCCTCATTCTAATACGATACCCGGTTACACACCGTGTGGGGCTAGAACAAGGTGGTGGAGGTAGTAAGCCCAGCCGTGGTTGTTCGAGGGAAGGGTGGGGGGGTATGGTGCAGAGGACACTTTTCACCAACAGTGGTTGTTTTTCCTGTGTATGCAAATATTTTTCCTGTAAAGCCACTGGATTTGAATGAACAGTGAAGTATAAAAATATTTCCAGAAATAATTAAATGCTATTTGCAGATCAGTCTCTTAAGAAAATTATTGTTTCCCATAGTTTTTATATGAATTAGAAAATAAAATAATGACAGATTAAAATAGCCCACACAGTAGTCCATAAGTAGATCAGAGGTCTCTAAAGGGGATAAACACACCAAATGTGGCAACATAATCCACAGGAGCACAAGAAGAAAACAGTAAACCTTTTTACGTTTAGTGTTTATTTTTCTTTTCAATTTTGTTTCCTCTTATCTCTTCTCTCTTTGTTTTCTTTCCTTGTCTTGCCTCGCCCTCTCTCCGGATAGGGTCTCTCCAGTTCATCTGTAGCTCACCAGCCTCCCTCAGCTTCCTGAGCGCTAGGATTACAGGCATATGCTATCATACTCAGCTGAGTTTCTTAACAATTGTTTTCTACTGTACACACAAGAAGAAAAGTATACATGTGTACCTTAAAATATATAAATATTGAGCAGCTATGCAATAAATGTTTATTATGTATTATTACGTCATTGACTATATAGTATAGAGGAGGCTTGCATGCTTGAGAATTTTGAATGAAAGGAGCAATCAGCAGCACCTGAACTTGAACTCTGTTGAGAATGCAGTAGTTTGGAAAGGAACTTTAATAATGAAACCTAAGCCTGTATGAGGAAAGACATGTGGGAAGCCTCTGATCTCAGTTTTGCTGGGAGCACACAACTCCCTAAAATCTCATTTGGAGGGCTGGTGAGATGGCTCAGCAGTTAAGAGCACACATTGCTCTTCCAGAGATCCTGAGTGTGGTTCTCAGCACCCATACTGGGTAGCTTATGACTGCCTATAATGCCAGCTTCAGAGGGATCTAACACCCTCTTTTGGCATCTGAGTGTACCTGTATTCACATGCACATATCTACGCAGAGACCTGGATAAACACACATATAATCTTTAAAAAATACATCTTTTTAAGAGGCATCGGGAGAACAAGATTTTTTTTTTTTCACCGATCTTTATGGATCCATTACACTTGTGCACAAATCTCTTTCTTCATTGAAAAGAATGGAACCAAAACTCTCATCAGGAATAGAAGGATACTGTACTGTTGCTGGTATATGTCAACATGACACAATAAGTCAGAACAGAGGAAGAACCTCAACTAAGAAAAATGCCTCCCTAAGTCTGAGCGATAGGTAGGCCTTAATTAGTAATTGATAGGGGAGGGAATACCCCTGGGCTTGTGGTTCTGCATTCTCTAAGAAAGCAGTCTGAGCAAGCCATGAGGAGCAGGCCAGCAAGCAGCACTCCTCCCTCCAAGACCTGTGCATCAGCTCCTGGCTCCAGACTCCTGCCTTGTTTGCATCCTTGCCTTGGCTTCCCTCAGTGGACTGACTTGTGACAGGTACATCAAATAAAGCCTTCCCTTTCCAAGTTGCTTTGGTCATGGTGTTTGATCATAGCAACAGTAACCCTAACTAAGACAGAGATTCAAAAAGTTAGGCACCATTACCCCATGGATAATCTTCAAGGAAGCCCAAAGATGATGAGAATGAATATGTGTTCTTCAGCCTCCAAATGTTCTTAAAAACATGCATGTATTCACTCATTGCTTTTTGTGATGGGGTTAGGACACACTGTATAAATTATTCTTGAGTCCATTAAAAAATACTTCTTTACTGTTGGAGCCACTAACAGAATTACAAGTGTGGTCTGTGTAGCATATTTTTAAAATTATAACATAACAATATTTGGTCAAAGGAAGAAAACAGTTAGACAGTGTGGCTAACAGAGCTGCAGAGCTGAGACACTTGGGGCATTCCTTGCTGCTGTTGTTCAACTGAATCATCAAAGAGAGTTTAAAGTAATGATTTGATAAGTCTTATATCACTATCTAACTACTCCTCTTTCTGGGTTTTGTTTGCTGATAAAGTATGATGTTTTATATTCAAGTGGAATCTTTCTGTCTCTGCAATAAATTATATTCTAGAGATGAGTGACAGAAAGGCTATTGGTTGCCATGAAATTACAGACAACACCATACCAACAAGGTTATTATGCTGATGCACACTGGATTTAGGAAGCATAGAATAGGAAAAACACAATTTGAAAAACATTCAAAGATGGATATGTCTACAATCCCAGCACTCAGGATGTTGAGGCAGAAAGATCTTGAATTGTGAGACTCTTTCTCAGGCAGGAGGTGTGTGGGTGTGTGTGCGCGCATGCCTATGTCTGTTGGGTATTACGGGGAGAATGATACTAAATTTGTCTAGGCCAAATTTTAAGAATTTGAATACATAGACATACTCATTGGTTTTCCAAGGGTATCTCGATGTCTAGACTTTGATTAACATTTTCAACTTAATAAAATTGTTTAATTATAGGAATTAAGGGAGAAATCAAATGTTATCTTGAACAAAATGCTTCAGTCTTGAAATAATGTACTAGATGACATATTTATTCATACAAACACATATAATTAGATTTTCAAGCTCATATACTTAAGCTCAATTTGGGATTAAAGGTAATTAAGAGGAAAAATTTAAAGTCCCCTCGATGGCTTGCTTCTGAATCAATTTTAAAATGCACATATGGTTCATAGTATACACCACACTAGCCAGCTGCTTACTCCACATGTGGTTACTATACAGCACGTGTCATTTTAGCCCTGAAAGGCAGCAACAGTCACCCATTAATTTATAGTGAATATTTAAAATACTCAATGAAAAATGATAGCGCACTCAAGGGTAGAAAATCTGAAAACTCATCTAGCTCAGCACCCGGGTTCTGTGAATGTAACCATCTCCTCAGGCTACTTAGTGCATATAAACACTGAAAGGAAAGCTGTGGGGAGGGGGGTAAAGCCTTTAAAAAGTTTAGACAATGAGAATTTGGGAATGGAGTTTGAGACAGGAGAATGGACTCAGGCAGCTCTCAGTCAAGTACATGCGCAGCTGAATGAAAAAGGAAACAACACTCATTGAAAGGACAGCGCTTGACACATGATCACATCCTTTCACTGGCTGGCAGGTGTAAGGGCAGCAGAAGACACACAACAGCTGCAGCTGCAGCAAGAAAAGTTTAGTGCCATTCCTTTTTTTTTTTTTTTTTGAGAGTTTTTAAGGAAGACATTTACAAGCAGATCTGTAGGTTTTCATTGTCCAACAGAGGAACAGATGTGGTATGGCTAAATGTGGTTGTAGAAATAATCTCAGGATGGGTTAAGGCCAACTCTGAGGCAAACTGAGATGGGACACAGAGTGTGTAAACTTCTCCCCACATCATGCGGTGGAGTCAAACAGTCCTGATGCCTGTGTGGTACGGAAAGAGGCAAGTGTGTCGACTCTCCCTCTTATACAGAAAGACAGTGAGGACAACAGGAGCTGTATAACTTTTCTTAGACTATGAAAAAAATTAGAGGCAATGATGGAAAAGGGGACTTCCAGTTATAGGTGTTGTTGCATAGAATTTGTAAAACCAAAAAAACCAAGATCAATATAGACTATTGGTTCTTCATCTTCCAAATGCTGCCACCCTTTAATACAGTTCCTCATGTTGTGGTGACCCCCTCCCAGCCATAAAATTATTTCATTACTACTTCATAACTGGAATTTTGCCACTTTTATGAATCATAATGTAAATATCTGGCATGCAGGATATCTGATGTGTGACCCCTAAAAGGCTCACAACCACCATGTTGAGAAGCCCTGACCTAGAGGGACAGTCACTATAAACAACTTTAGAATGCCGCCCCAGCTAGGTTTCTGCCTCATCCACTATCCTGACAAATAAAAGGAACCCTTAATTTCAGCTTTCGCCTTAGCGCTAAGAGCTGCCCAGGACTGGCAAGTCTCTCCAGACTAAATGGCAGCCGGGAGCCACATGTTATCATCTACATATTTGTTCTGACTGGATGCAGTGATTTGTCAGTAAGATGTCACGAGTGCACAAGACAATTTCAGCTGAGGTTTTCAAGGCAGCACACAGCTTAAGAAAATTATTTTACTTATCCTTTTAGTGATTCCTTTTTATTCCCTGCAGCCTGCCATCTAGTGGAACTAGCTGTCAGAAAATAGACTATTGGTATTAGTGTTATGCCTCTGGGAAGCTTTTTGCAGACCAAAGAGAAATGTGCTGTAACAACACAGGAGGTGCTAATATGGAATGAAATTCCTGTGGAGGGAGAAAATTTCTACTGGTTAGGTCAAGAAACTGGTGAGGAGCTAAACAGACATGAAGCCTCCACAAAAGAGTTATGAGGTCTCTTACTATGAGGGGAGCAGATGCTACCACAAGTTAAGGCAAGGGCCTATAATCAGATTTTTTTTTTCTTCTGTTTGGAGAGGATGAGGAAGGAGTCTTTTTTGTTAGTATATTATTTTACTTGATGGAACCAGTGTTTATATCATTCTCTTTCTTCCCTTGAGTTATAATTCATAGAGCATATATAGATCTATGAGTGATCATAGAGAATCAACTACCTCAAGTGGAATCATAAATTGTTACTCACTTAGGACTAATTAATATTCCTGTGATACTATAAAGACTGCTAATGCCTACTTCCTAGGGATCACTGTTGATTTGGACTGCTGGTTCAGAGATGACCCAGTTGTCAAGATGCTTGGAAATGTTATGTTGCTGAGCCAGCACTTGTGAAGTTATCTACTTATGAAGTCTCTTTCCAGAAAGAAACCAGCAGGTACCATTAAACTCTGCCAGCAGTACGAATGGGAGAGTGAGCTGGTAACAACTTTTAGCTAGAAGGACCCTTTTAAAATTTAAGATGTCTATGTGAGATGTCAAAGTTATCTGTAATACTCTGCATCTTTGACCTTGGTGTTTAACTGTTGTCATCATGCTAATAAGCTCAATGTCTCTAAATCCCAGGAAGAAAAATGTAAAGGCAGGGTGCAAATAGCATAGGGTAATTTTTAAATAAGAGCTTAAAGTCAAGCTAAGAAGAAAGACATTTAAGGACAAACAGTACTCACAACCCAGTAGATTAAGATGCCAATTGATTTAAATGCTACAATCTTGGTGACAATTACATGTCAGGAACAATTTCTCCTTAGTTACCCAGAAAGTCTCCAGAAACATTTTTGCATTCTAAATTAGAGATAGAAGTCTAACAAGGAATATTTTGGCTGATTGACATTGAACCATACACACTGTTAGCATGCATTTTTAAGGATCTCAGAACTAGAACTTGGGCAAATGTGAAGTAGTAAGTCACAGATAAGCAGAACTTAATGGCAAAGAAATAACAAACCAAACAAGCAATGCATTCCTGTTTGCTACTGACCCTCTTGAGTTGTTGCTGTAACTGCTCCCTCATGGACTCAGGACAATTGTCCAGCTGGGTCTTCTGCTCGGAGTAAAGCTCCTGAAGCCTCTCTAGCTTTTCCCTCTCAGCATCAAGCTTTACCTTCTCCTGAAGTCCAGAATCAGAAAATAGAAGAACAGAACATTAACCTTCACACCCCAGGCAGGTGCTAGCGAACATCCCCCGGTGGTAACAAACAGGCACAAGCATACACTAGGAATGAACAAACAAAGCTTGTTAGTGGTTAGGGCAAAGAGATAAAAGCAGAATGGAAGACCCTGCCTCCTTCTGTCAGCCTCCTTCAGCTGGTATTGACCATCACCTGGCATCATTCCTTCCCTCCCTTCCACCACATACAGGGGGGCAATGGGTATAGCAAGTGCTGGCCACTGGTCCACAAGGAACAAAAGAGACGTTAACTGTACCATATGCTATCCCAGCCAAGAGTCCTTTGTCAGAAAGCTGGATAAAAGAGTGCCACTGTTTATTTACCTCGAAGGACTGTCATGATCCAAACCGCTAGAATATTTGCTAGACTGCTTCGGGAGATTACTGCAGCCTGTTCTCCAGTCAGAAGTGGCTTTAGGCACACTCCTGGCAGCCTTCTCATCTGAAATGGTTCTAGCAACGCGGAAAGCTCTGAGATAAATTAAGAATATCCAGAGAAAAGATCTAATGCAGACAGCAAGAGAGAGGAGAAATGATTGCCAGACTGATTCAAGCAGCAAAGGAGGGAAATCAAACAGAACGGACACAAGGCTGAGACCCTGAGCCTGCAGACACAGTTTCCTGACAATGACAACCCATTGAAAGAAAGAATCGGTGAAGAGATAGACTATGAAATGAAGGAAAGACCCCAAGAGCCAGCAAAGAAAAGAGGGAAGAGACCATTAATCCCTCCGTCTAAGACATACCAAAGTAACTTCGTGATATTACTGGTATATACTATGTGCAGTGGTGGTGTGGCCCCATGGGCCCCTCTTGAATTAAACAGTATTTTAAGGGAAGCTTATGCAAGGTACTTATGTGCAATTCTCAGTGGAAGTAAACCCACTGTCATTTAACCCTCATTAGTAGCTAAATGACATATGTCTCTTGTATAACAAAAGATCCCTTCAAAAGATGAAGATTTCAAATAGCACTGGGACATCGTCCTTTCTGTAATTTTTTTTTTTTTATAAGAATGGCCACGATTCCCTGCATAAATGCATATCTAGATTCTTGAAAAAGATGTCATGGTTCAAAAGCTGTGCTATTAATATCCATCTAGGTTCAGGCAGGCAAGTCTCCATTTTATTTTATTTTATTTTATTTTTTTGAGGTGATTTTAAATTTTCAAAGGTCTTTTATGAATCCGTTTTATTTCCCTCAGAATAATTGAACCAGGAAGTCACAAACTCTTAAACCCAACCCCATTTATCAATCTAGGATAATTGTCCAACTACATTAACAAACTACAAGACCATCCCTCCAAACTTCAGCAGTCCACCTGCTCACAGCACGGCTAGAAGAAAGCCAGGGCATAGCCAACAGAGAAGCTCTGCACAAAGATCACGATACACCAGTCCCAGCTAGGTGCACTCATTAGTTACAGAATCAGTATTTGTCCCTTAATGTAAACAGCACTGTACAACACTTGCTGATTTCTGTCTAAGAAAATGTTATTTATTTCCAGTGGATCAAAGACAGTCTGATTTACACAGAACAAGAAGTGTATCCAAAAAGAGTTCTATTTCTAAATACTGTGTCATCAGACTTGGCAACAACTCTAGGTCTAGATAGACAGTTAAAAAAAAGAAAAAGAAAAAAAAAAAGACTACACCTTATGATTAAATATCAAAGGGTCAAAGATCTGTAACGTAAAGTTATTCCGGTCGGAAAGAGTAATGCGATATTAGGATATTGGATAATAAGCAGAAAACCACTGGTCTCCAACTCACATCTCAAATCCAATGACACTACCAAATCCTTGCTCTATGTGATCAGCAATTCAAATTGTTAATAGTAAACACAAATAAATAACTTGTGAAGGAAAAAATAAAAGTACCTCATGTTTACATAGTGCCTTCTGTCTGAGATGATGGAAGCCCTTCACAATTCCATACAAGGGTGCAGTTAAAAGAATTATGCAAGCAGGCACCATTAGAGCCTTCTGCAGCTTCGATGTGTGTACCAGGAATGCTCTGACCACTACATTGGTCCCAGAGCAAAATCTCAGTGGGGCCAAAGCCAGGGCAAAGGAAGCAAGAGAGGGGAAGGATGCAGGGAGGATTAGTGGCAGGTGGGCTCACACTGACTACAGAGGTGACATCACTCCCTGGGAGCTCTGGGTAGAACAACTTTGAGCCAGAAAGAAATTAATATTCCTCTGTTCTATTGATAGGGCAGGAAGTCTTCAACTGAAGGACTTAATAGCTAACACATCACCTTCCACAAGGAAGGAAAAAACAAGTATTCCAGAGTTCAGGGATTCTTGCTTTTCCCATGTAAATTATTAAAATGGAGCATTATTCCCTTCCCCAGGCTTATGAGAGTAAACACCCTATTCTAAAGACATAGTGGTATTTTCCAAACACCAAAGTAGAAATGAATATAATATTTTTTTAAAGGTTTATTTTTCTTTTAAGATTTAATTCCATTTTAAAGATATAAATGACTTAAAAAATGTAGCAAACTTTGCTTTGTTGAAAAAATAAGCTTATATAAAGACAGGAAATTCTCTAGCAAAAACCCAGTTTACAAGGAGACACTCATAAATCCAAGAGCAGAACGATGTGACCTCAGAGGTTGGCTGGTCCTTTAGGGACCATTCTCTATTCTGGGTTGGCCTTGTTTTCTGGTGATGCTTGGGCAAAATTCAGCTGGGTCAATGCCCATTACTAGGTCCTGCCTGCCTGTTTTGAACATTTAAGGAAGCTCTTCCTAAACTTTCCTACTCATATAAAGTTAATGGTAAGTTATTCACAGGTAAACTGATGCAGAAATCATTGTATAAATGTTGGCTTGGGCAGTTGTCCCTCAGTAACTGCAAGAGATTTCTTATGGGACTACCAAGGTTAACAAGGTCCGTGCATGTTCAAACCTTTTATGAAATGGTGTAGCATTTGTATGTAACCCTCCTGCATAGCTTAAATCACCTCTAGATTATTATATTTAATATGATGCAAGTGATGCACAAACAGTTGTTATATGAAATTGGGCAAGCAATAATGACTGGGAGGTCTACATGTGTTTAATACAGATGTTGGTTGTTAATATCTCCGACTCTTGGGATTAGCTGAATCTGTGGATGTGGAATGCAAGGATGCTGACAGCTGGCTATATTTGTTGTCATAGATGATTTGTTCATTCCCTCCATTAAGACCAAAAGAGAATTGGAGATAGACAAAAGAAGGGTTATTCATTCTCCTTTCTCTGCAAAATGAATTTAGTCCTGTGTTTCACTGCCTTGGTTACTCATTAGAATAGCACAGCAAAGACTTACAGATCCTATTTCCAAACCTTTACTCAGTCACAAATACAGAAATATAAGACAGACTGAGAAACCTTTCAAAAAATCCCCTCTCTCTTTTTTTTCCATATTGCCAGATTGGGAACCCCTGACTTAGACATCTGGGACTAGGAGAGGCAAAGACATTTACAATTTCATATTTCTAATGACACAAGCCAGTAATTTAAAATCAATCAATATTGTTCCTATGGGATAGGGAAATAACTCAAGTTTGAGGCCCTGAGTTTGAGTGTCCAGAGCCCATGTGAGGCTTATGTGGCAGCATGTGTTGGGAATGCCAGTGAGACGTGAGTGGAAAGAGGAGTGAGCATCTGGTACCTGGTGGGTGAGCTGGCCTGTTGTGCTGCAGCCAACAAAGACTTTGTCTCAACGAAGGAGGACCAAAATTGAAGGTAGCCTTCTGACCTCACAGGAGTGTCATGACACAAGTGTACTCATGTTCTCACGGAACACACGCTCCAAGAAAACACCTTCCTATAGTCATCATCCTGCTGGCCTAACTTCAGTGTAAAAAAATCTCTCCTAGGAGTAAATTCCTAAAGAATGAATTCTATTGTCCAATAACATCCAGAAGGAGAACAGAGTTCAAGTTCAGGTGCCAATGACTATTTTTGAATCATACAAATGACCATGAGTGTGTTTAAGTTTCTCTAAACAATGGCCAATATTCTGTAAACAACAATAACAACAACAACAGCAACAACAAAACCTCAAGAGCCACATAGAAGTATTTATCTTGCTAGATCTTTTGGTTAGAAGACTTACATGAATTTTCTCTCTTCTTTGCTGTACTCTTAAAGGAAGAAGCTGAAATGTAACTTGCTGACTTTCTGTGAATTCTAATAGCATACCAAAAATACCCTAAGTACAATGATAAATATCACTGTTCCACATATAAGCCTGCAACTCTCCATAAGCAGGTGGTTCAAGGTCATCCTGAAAATATGCCAGACAAAATAAAGGACATCCTGATAAATCTGATTGCAAATGAATAACTCATATTTTAGCATAAGCATGATCCAAGTATTGCCTGGGGTATAGATTTAAAGACTTGTTCTCGGTTTACCTGAAATTCAAGCATAGCTGATTTTTCTGTACTTATATTGGTTAGTTCTCCTGTTTCTACTAGCTTTAAAAAATGATATCACGTGTACATGCACTTGGGTACCCACAGAAGCCAGAAGAAGGCACAAGATCCCCTGGCATTGGCTGTTGTGAGTTGTTCTATGTGGGTGCTGAGAACTGGAGTTGAGCCCTTTGCAAAAGCAGCAGGTGCTCTTGACTGAGCCATCTCTGTAGCCCTTACTTACTAATAGTGCTATTGCATTTCCAGGCTTTTGAGATTTCCCCAGTATCTATCATTGGTTTATAACTGAATTTCTCTGTAGTGGGCTATCACAATTTCTATGGACTGAATCCTCTAAGAAAGGGGAAAAAAATGGCATTAAGAATTAAAGTCTACTCTTGTAATTTTCAAATGCATTAGCTCAGACCCCAGCACAAGCACGCAGTAGGCACTCAGGCCTCACTGATATGAGGAGGACTGGCTCATGTTTGGAGCTGATGCAGCAAGGTGTTAAATCTAAGATGCCTAAGCCATGAGTGCCGAGGGGAGGGCCTTTCATAGCTTTCCCCAAACACCCTGAGCAACTTTTGCTCCTAGTTCCTAAAAACCTGTGTTTGCTTGGAAGCTAAGAGCATCTTGTTGAACTCACAGATTAGCCAACAGATAAGTCAACATTTCAAACAATCACTTACTTGACATTCACCTACACAGTTAAGGAATATTCTGTATATAAAAACAGGTAAATCTGAACAGTGGATTTCTGTAAGCAAGAAACACTAGAAAAAAACACTATCTGGAATCCAGTGTGTTTAATCCTCAAATCCCATGATCTGGTTCCACTTCCTTTTGCCGGGGAGCTGACTTTGAAATGTAAGAAAGAGGCCCTGGGAGGGCCAGTTCCTCCTAACCCTAACTGTGACCCTGGCAAGTGTACTGTGCTCCTGGTATTAACACCTGAGAGGAATGTGAGCCAGGCTGCTGGCCATCCCTCCCTCCCCCATCCTCCCCAGGAAGGGCAAGGAGGAAGCAACCACTACATTGGCAAGACAATACTGAGAAATAAAAAGTATCCACTTCATATGCAGTAATATTTGCTTATTGTAGAAAAGCTAGGACATCAAAGACTTTCAGGGTTATCTGGGAGTATGTCATGACAACAGTGTCCTACACTTGGGCTGGTCTGGCAGTTCAGCATGTGCACATGAGGGTGGACACTGAGAAACAATGTGGATACAAATATATGCAGAAACAAAAGACTCGCCTTCAAAGGGAAGGATGGCTTGAGTTTTATGATTACCATCTGGGCAATGGAAAGACTTAACAGAAAGGAAGGAAGTGGGGGCTTTCCTTTAAATATCATGTTTGATTTTCAGCCCAAGTGACTATTGTACTTTTTATATGCTAAGATACACAGATGACACACAGAAACACAGATAACCTCCAAAGAGAGGAAGTGGAGAAGCTATTTTTAATATAGTCAAAAATAGACAAAGATAGAAGAAAAAGCAGATAACAGATGCGCATGTCCACACTTTCTCCCAAATCAAGCTTTGCTCTTGAAGTAGGAAAGGAATAAGAGGGGAAGAAAGACAATTCTCAACCTTTCCAAACCAACCTGGGTGTATAGGAGCCTGGTGTATAGGAGCCTGGGTGTATAGGAGCCTGGGTATATGGGACTTGTAGCCTACCTACCTTGTCATCAAGGTAAACAGTCCCCTCTCCCTTCTTTGCTTAATGGTATGCAAAAAGGGAATGATGGTCTCTTTGCTTAGTGCCTTACTAAATAAACATCCCTTCTGATTCATGCTGAAATCAGGAACTCATATTTGCTCAGGGTTTATCCATGTTTATAGAGGCTGTATGTGTGGTATATTTACTAACCCAGAATAACAACAGGCAGGGAGCCTTTATCTCAAGGATCACATGGAAACAAGCTGACCATGGTTCCCTAAGAGGAGTGGAGGGCTAGACCAGGAACCAACAGAAAAATGTTCAGCAACTATACAATAGAATATATTATCCATATTTTATCATGTGTGTATAATTACATGTGTAGTTGACATTTTATGTAATGACATATTTTAAATAAATAAAACAATAGTCCCCAAACCAAGTAAAATAAATAAAACGAAAGATAAGTCTCAAAGGCCAAGGAAACACTGTAAGTAATTTCATATCAAAATCTGAATTCTGTTATCATATTAAGCACTTTTTCTGTGCTTTTAGGCCTTCCTTCCTTGTCTGCAAGAAACTAGAGTCATCTGGAGAGATGACTCTGTAGTGAAGAGCACTGGCTTCTGTTCCAGAGGACCTGGGTTCAATACTTGGTACCCACACAATAGCTCACAACCATCTACATAAAATTCCAGTTCCAGGGGGATCTGATGCCCTCTTTGGACTCCCTGGAGACTGCACACACAGTGCACAGACATGCACTCAGGAAGAACATACATACACATGAAATAAAAATAAATAAAATTTAAAAAAACGGAGCAAAAGTAGAGCCGAAAGACAGGATGTGCTGGGAGCATCTGAATCAAGCTTGCCCACTGGGGATATCTTCGGCTCTGACTTTCCTCATTCCCCACTTTATGTCTGAGTGAAGGAACAGGTGTGTGGAAAGGGAAACATAATCCTAAAGGGCAAAGGCCATTTCCTCCTTCTGTCTTACACTCTGGCTCGACTGGCACTGTGATTACAGGCTTCTGGCATGTGCACTTGGGCCACATATCCCAGCTGTCCTGACACTTGGCTGTGCACAGCTCTTTAGCAGGTGTCTGGCTCAGTTTCCTTTTGTCATGCCCAGCCTGTTCTGGCACTTAGCAGGGGAGTCCAAGGACAATATTCCCAAAGCACACTGGGCGAGTATTTTGAAAGCTACTGCAAGCTGGATAAACAGTGGTAACAGTGCTTCCCCTGCCTCATTGGCTAAAGAGGGAAATACATATCTAATAGCCCCCCAAAATACGAACAACCAAGTATGGTTATAAAATGAATGAAAGAAAAATAGAGGGACGAGCTCTCGACTAGAAAATGCTGGGAAACGTTTTCTGGAAAACTAATAGCAAAGCCTAGCCCTGGAAGACAGAGGTGGGAAAGCAGCCACTGAGAAGGGTCTGGAGGAGGTGACGTGGAGGATGGAGCTCAGAACAAACAGTGGGAAAGTCATGGCAAGAGTGCCGTCAAGTGTGGGAAGGGTTTGACAGTTCACAGGAAAATTTAGGTGTATGTGACACTCCCCATGGTACATCTCTGATAGAATATAAGGGTAGATTATTGAATCTACTCTAAAAGGAAAAAAAAGGGGATAAATAGGTATAAAAGTAGATTCAATGATCTACTTTTTATCCTATTTCTATATCCATCCGGGATATCACTACACATCCCAATGTAATTTGAATCAGATTTAAAAGAATCCTATGATCTAATTTCTATTTTTTTAAAAGAATTAGCATGGCTGATATAAAGGGAGTTGACTGAAGGTGCGAAGGGAATTGGCTGAAGATGTGAATGAAATAGAGTAAAGACGTGAAGGAAATGGACCAAAGAGGCAAAGGCCAAATAGTGACAAGAAGGGATTCTGACCAACTCAAAGAGAATGTTGTCAGGGGAGAAGCGGAGCCTCTGGTAATTAAAAGACACTGAGGTCATGGATTATGTCATGGTGAAGCTGTTGTTAAAATCAGCATCCAGGTTCCTGCTGGAGCCGGCAAATGGGTAGAGAGCTGAAAGTTCTTAGATTCAGAAAACTGGAAGATGTGAATGGGGAATAGGAAGCAGAGGTGACTCACAAGAGATTAAGGATTTGCATTGTGGGCATGTTCAGCTGAAAACCCCTATGAAATACCTGTGGGGAGATGGCAGGTAGTCCACACACGTTCAGGAAAGAGTTGTGGGCAAGAAGTGTGCATGCGAATCGCCAGCATAGCAGGTTGCTTCCAGGATAAAAGAACTGAGTTCAGATCATAGATGAATATCAGAAAAAAAAGAGAAAGGGAGCTGAGGAAATATCTCAGTTAATAAAGTATATGCAAACCAAAGGACCCCCAAACCCACATTAAAAAATATCCATGTGTGATAACACACTGGGAACGTAGGGACAGTGATGTCTGGGGCTCGCTGGCCAGCCTGCTTAGCTAAATTGATGACTTACAGGCCAGTGAGGGACCCTGCTACAAAAATGTCAGGTGGGAAGCAGGACAATGGCTCATCAAGCGAGGGCACTTGCTGTTAAGCCCAATAACCTGATTTTGATCTCTATGGTCCCCATGATGGAAGGCCAATAATTGTTCTCTCAATTCCTATGATTGTTCTCTCACCTCCAAACACATGCCACAGAGTGTGCACAAACAGAATCATTTTTAATGAACACAGCAGGTGATGCCTGAAGAACAACACCTGAGGTTGACATCTGGCCTCCACATGAGCCTGTACACATGTGCGTGCGCTCTCACACACACACACATACATACACACACACACACACACACACACACACACACACACACACACACACACACAGTGCAAGAGAAAGAACTCCAGAAGAGGATAAGCTACAGGCTACAGGGCAAAGTTGGAGAAGGCAGAAAAGAAAAAAACAAGCCATGAGAAAAAAAAAAAAACAAAAAAAACAAAAAACAAACAAACAAAAAACTATCTCCTGTATCGAATGCCACTCAGGAGCCTGACCACAAGAGTCTGAAAAGCACAGAGTGGGCTAGGAACTGCTGAAGTCATTGGGATTCTCAAAAGGAGAAATTTGATGGAGCAGTGGAGATGAAGCCAACTGGAATGGGAAGGATGCTGAACTGGCAAATGAAGAAGAAACTAAGTGTCTGCCGGTAAAATTGTTTGAGAAGTGTAGGATCCCCAGAGAAGGTATCTATTTTAACCGATGATGCTCTAATATAATAATAATAATAATATATTATTAGTAGTATGCTAACAGGACAAGTGTGGTAAACTGGCAAGGTCTGTGCAGCAATGTGAAGACTTGAGAAGTAGGATGGGATGGCTGAACACAGTAGTCAGAAATTCCTGTGTCTGAAAATGCTAGAACAAGCTTATTTATGTTATAGGACAATTCTGTCAAGCAGTGGTAAGTCACTCTTGGTTTGGCTGTTTAGAATAAGTAGTGCCACCATCTGGCCCAGTCTTTGTTTCCAATCCCCTGCCCCTGCCCCTGCCCCTGTCCCTACCCCCAGTCCTCTTTGGGAGCCCCTTACCCAAAGCCAGTTTCTGACATTTTCTACAGCATGTGATGAGAGACAATAACTCCACCTGCCAAGACCCATTAATCCCCCAACAGCTGCAGCATCTGGGCCACACCCTGACTCTCTTTCTTGAACTGCTTGTCAGGAGGGATGGAGGGATGGAGCGGGCTTCTGGGCTTGCTTCTGTCTGTGCTGTGGGATTTCCACCTCTACCTTAGGTCCTGAACACAGCACAGCTTTCCCTGGGAAGTCAGACCCAGCAATGACCCATCTGATGCCAATGACAGAGGAAGACAGGCAATGTGGAGACAGTGCTATAGGCAAGCTATACAAAGGTAAACAGTTGCACTTGAGGAAGTGGCAGTGTTCACAGGGAACACAATGCTCTATTCATAGGCCCCCATGAGATGTCCATCGTGGTACAAACTGCAATATGATTACTAGAGCATAATTCAATTTAATTAGTACTTTTGAATAGTAAAATACTGATTATACCAAAACAAGACATCTGATACCACCAACAAAAGTTTCTGGATATCTCATACAAAGTCTTTGAAAAAGAGAAGAGAAGCCATTAACTGAGACTACTGGTATTTCAGTGTGTGCGTGTGTGGAGGGGGGAGGGCAGGATGGCAATCACATGCAGTGGTGCACATGTGGGAGGCAGAGCACATCTTCTGTTAGTTGTTTTCTTTGACTTTGAGGCAGGGTCTCTCTTGTTCTACCACTGTGTTGTATGTTCCAGGTTAGCTGGCCTGAGAGCTTCTTGGGGATTCTCTTGTCTCTACTTCCCATCTTGCTAGTGAAATGCTGGGATTACAGACACATGCCTCCATGTCCGGCTTTTCTCTTGAGTTCAAAAGACCCTAACTCAGGGTGTCAATCGTGCACAGCTGGGGCTTTTACCTCCCAAGCCATCTGTCTCCTGGGCCCCAGACATCAAGTTAACTCTTTGTCTTGACTGTGAGTTAGAGAAAAACATGCCCACTACCTAAACAGATTCTGTGGCATTTCAAAGGCTGCTTGTAGAAAGAATAGTTAAGTCTGCAATGAAAAGGCGATACAGTTTAATTTTGAAATTCAGAAATCAGAAAATGAAGTGGAATGTGTACATGGGAGTTTCTCACAAAGTACTTCTGAGCTCAGCCTTCAGAAACGAGATCCAAGGCCTTTATTTACAGGTCTCAAACCAGGAGGGGCCTTAAAAGGAAGTCACATTCAGTAGAAATTCTTTCCACACATGAGCAGGAGAACTTACTCAGCTTGAAACTCTTTTTCCTTGCTTAATAGAGAACAGCAAAGGCAGGAAAGAATGAGTTAAATCTTGTTTGCTTCTTACTAACCCAATTTGGAATTTTATTTTTAATTTTAGGCTTAGTCCAGCTGCTACTAAATCATAATGGAAGAGGAATGTATACTATTTCCAAGAGGGGGTAAATTCCTCACTAACAAACTAACACTTATAATTCTAAGTTCTGCAGATTATTTCCCACATTTTTCCTCATGGCTGTCAGCTAACACTCAAGTTGTGACCTGAAACACATAAGACCGCACAGTGAGTGTCACCTGCGGCCTGTAGATCACTTGCCAGTGTGGGGACTGAAAACAGCAACACCTTTATTCAAGGAGCAGTGCACTTGCATTGCTGACAATGGCAAGGCTGGAAATTTGAGACGAATTTGAACAGAAAAGTAAACAGAAATGAGGCACTCTTGTTTTACTCTCCCCAATCCAACCTGCAAGGACACCAGGGACAAACATGCTCAGTACACTAAAAATAATAAAACTTAATAATAATAAAAGGAATCACAAACAAAAAACAGAATCAGAAGAGGAGAAAGGCTAATGGGAAAAAAGAACTTACTCATGAACCAGGCTGCCGTGAGATGTCAGGGTTTCTGAATATCTGCTGCCTGTTACCTGGCATGTCTTTGTTTGTTTGCGACAACAGAGGACTTAAGAACTTTTTTTCTAAAGTCACATTATTCAGCCCAAATCATGCAATTCAATTTAACATTTAAATTCCAGTAGCTGGGACACCCGCCTCTCCCCTAAAAAGCACATTCTAATATAGTCTGTTTACCTTGGTCTTTTCGCCTACGATGTTCTTTTCTAGTTCTGTGATTTTCCGGTTTAGATGATCCAGAATCTCCTTTTCTTTCATGAGCTCAGCCATCTCGGATTTCTGCTCCCCATCCAAGAGAGCGCATTCCATATCCAACTAAGGACATAAAAGAAAGCTCAGAAACATTTCACCTTCGGGAATGACTGCCTACCACCAAGGTGCAGGCTCAATAAGTATTACCAAACAGCCAGATTGTGAGGTTTAGGCATGAAACCTGGGAGGCCTGCCTAAGAAAGCTGGACCGATCGGGGGAGACCACTATGCATTGCCTTAAAATGCTAGCTACCTGAGCACTTCACTTTCCAACTGCAACTTCCCCTCAGGGATACTTTGCCTATTTGCTTAGGCTTTAGCTCAAGAATAATCTGCCTGGAGTACAGCCAGCTCTTGTTTGTTCCTGGAGTCTGAGAAGTGAGCACTGCCCCACCCCCATAAGAGAGGCCCACATTCCTAAGGGATTGGGGGGGGTACAGGAGATGACAGGTGAGGAGTCCCCTCACTGTACTCTCAGGACTGTTGGCACCATCTGTGAGTGCTGACATGAAGACTCCACCTCCCAAGCCAGGCAGAATTCTGTGTTTTCTGCCACTCCATATGATGGTAACATTAAAACGGTCGCTGTCTTCTGCTTCTATTAAATAAGGGAGTCTACCTCCTGTTCTGCAAATCTATAGAAAGTTGGTTTTATGTTTAATTCACGTGTGAATCCCTTTATACTATCTATATGATACCAATGCATACTAAGAACGGCCATAAAATGTTAGTCGGATTTGAACTTGAATGCTTCATAATTAGAGGTTAATTTAGCAATTGGTTCTGCAATCAGAAAGCACATATCACATTAACCCAAAAGCTTGGCTAGATATAAAGTGCATTAAAACCGACTTTATATGTTTATGTCATCAGATTACACAACATCCACATAAGCACGCACACACACACACACACACACACACACACACACACAGAGAGAGAGAGAGAGAGAGAGGCAGGGCTCTCTACAAATGATTCTTACTGAACAAAAACAGAGAGGGGACTGTTTGTTCATGTTGACATCCATGCATTCACCTCTCAGGCCTGTTCCACAATGAGCAGAAATACCTAAGCTGATGGGAAAAGGGGGAAATGGAGAGAGAGATGGTGAGCTCCTAGCTTATACCTCTCTGGAAGATTCATCCATTTGGTCATTTATGTCTTTGATTTTCTGTTCAAGCTCCTCAAGGTTGTTCAGAATCACCATCCGGGCGTCTTCCATTGCAGCCAACTCCTGAGTCCTCTGTTCCTCATCTATATCCTCTGGGGTCTGTGGTCAAGCAAAGCAGATATGGGTTATTCCCATTTCAGCTCTAGAATTTTCCTCTTAGACTTACAAAGCAGCTGCAAGGCTTAATGTGTCGGCATTCCTCCATGTGGGTTACAGGAGACCTTTCTCAACCAAACAAAATAAATTGATCAAAAATCATTTTACAGTCTCATTGAACTCTAATACATTTCCTCACAGAGAATACACTGCTCTACTCAATTACATACCTAGACAAGAGCCAACAAACCAATGTCCATTCACAAATTCATATTCTTTTACAGCTTCAAAGAACTAAGAGGCTATCCAGATGAGGGAGTGGTAGAATGCGGAGATGAAGTGGCCTCTCCAGTACTGTAAAGTTCAACACGCACACACACGCCAGGGAACCAGAAACAAGGCTGGACCTTTGACACCTTCCTTCAGGCGATCTCTCGGCATGGTGCTATGTTGCTAGCTTCCTTAAAAACTCCATCTGTAGAAGCCTTTTAACCCTCTAGTCCACACTGCTAGTTCTTGTTATCAGAGTTGCCTCTGATTAAATATTTATACTTATTTGCTCCTAATATAAGGTGAGCATCAGCTTTGTAATGAAAATGCTACACAATATCAAACGGCATATTTGATACTGCTAGTGGATGCCGCATGTGTTGTTAGTTCACTCTTCACTAAACTTGTCCTATAGACCATCTTCTTATATAGTTAAGATGTCAATAGGACTGAGAATAAGATGTTGGTCACCATTTATTACACAGAATAACCAAGGTTTCAAGGAAAGAGATGCGAATGCCCAACACATTCAGTGACAGTGCATTGCCATAGTCTCACATATTTAATGGTAAATTTGGGGGAGGGGGAGAGAGAAAGGAATCCCGTGTATGATATACAAAGCCCAGCATGTGGACCCAATGTTTAAATAGAAAACAGACTATATCAAAATTGCCTCTTTTCCCTAGGAGTTTGGATTAGCTATCTTGAGTGTCACCTGGAGGAAATAAAAAAAAAAAAAAAACTTTCTATATAAAAAGAGATGCCAGGGGTATTATATTAATATTTAATTTTTTTAACTTTTGGAATAAAGTAATTTTGGGGTAAGTAAGTTGGTGACCAGAAAGTCCACAACTTAAAAATGAAAACAGCAGCACAGTTAAGTAAATTCTTGAGGATCCTTTTTTAATACTTAAAAAGATCATTCACAGGACATGGTGGTAAATATTTATAATCCCAGGATGTGGAAAGCAGTGGTAGAAGGACAGCTCATACTTCATAACAGCTTGATCTACTCAGCAAAACTGAGGCAAGGCAGGGCTACAACAGGAAGACCAGGTCTCAGAAAACCAAACCAAACACACCAACCAACCAACCCAACCCAACCAACCAACCAACCAACCAACCAACCCAACCAACCCAACCAACCAACCAACCCAACCCAACCAACCAACCCAACCAACCAACCAACCAACCAACCAAACCAACTCAACCAACCCAACAACCAACCAACCAACCAACCAACCAACCAACCAACCAAACAAACAAACAAACCCAACCAAACCAAACCAAACCAAACCAACCAACCAACCACCACAGTAGTTAGTAATTAGAGTAATCAATCACTGCACCTAAGCATACGTTACTGAGTTCATTTGTTTCTTAATCCCAATATAACTTTAAGAAAATGTCTACCATGTCATATTCTACATGATTCATCTATATTCTTCATTTCTTTACCCTATTTTATAGTTCCAAAAGGACATTGAATGACTAAAAATTCACAATCTTGGCCCAGTATGGTGACTCACATCTTTAATTCCAGCACTCCTGAGGTAGAAACAAGCAGATCTCTGTGAATTTAAGGCCATTAGATAAAAAACATTGGACTCACAAAGATATGATAGATGATAAAGTATTTATTTTAATTTTGCTAAATATAAATAGACTTGATATTGTAACTGTAATTCTTACTTTACAACTTTTTATTGTATATAATCTTACTATGTTAAAGTTAAAACTTCTTTTTTTTTTTTAGACAAAAAGGAGGAAAAGCTGTGGAATAATCCTCTTGTATACTATAAATATTTGTTATCCGAATTGGTTTAATAAAATACTGATTGACCAGGCAGGAAGTACAGATGGGGCAACCAAACTAAGGATGAAGAAGGGTAAAGGAGTCAAGAGACTCTGGCCAGACAAGGGGAGAACACGATGGAGATAATGTATGGAGGAGAGGTTCTGCCACATGGCAGAGTGTAAATAAGGAACACAGATTAACTTAAAATGTAAGAACTAATTAATAATAAGCCTAAGATATTCGTTGAACACTTATAAGTAATATTAAGCTTCTGTGTGCTGATTTACAAAGCAGCTGCCATGTATTTGGGCCCAGTGGCTCTGGGACAGGAAACTTCTGTCTATACAGTATCTCACTATGACACACTATAGCTTCCACAACAAGATTGATTTTTCTTTTAAATTTTCTTTTATTATTTTGCAGGGGGCTTGCCAAAGCAGAGGGCAGATATGAGGGAACACGCAGGTGAATGGGATCAGGGTGCAAGATGTGAAATCCACAAAGAGACAATCAAAAGTTAAAAAAAACAAAACAAAACAAAACAAAACAAAAAACTACTGTCTCAGTAGGTTAGAACAAAAACATATAGATCTTTCAAGGTTTGACGTTTAGTTTTTTTTTTATTGTCATCTTAAACCCACTATCTCACCTACTAATAAAACAACTGCTGACCTTTTATATCACAAAGAGTGAAGTTTTTTGCCTCAGTGCTCAGGCGTTTGCTTTAGACCATGAATGGCACTCAACATCACTACCCAGTAACTGCAGCAGGAAAGCCTGGTGGCCTTCAGTATCCTGTTGGGTCAACATTGAATATTAGGTTTCTACTTCCAATGGGTTTTAAACATGTCTGTCACCAGTGGAAAAAATGCATTAGGGTGATGGGAGATGTTATCCTGTAATATGTTTCTCATACTTGTTAATAAAGCACCGTTGGGCCAATGAGATAGCAAGATAGGCGGGGCTAGGAGACAAGGAGGAAAGAGGAAGTGGGAAGAAAGAGTCGAGATGTAGCCCGGGGGAGGAAGGAAGACGCCCACTGCAGCTCCCCGATAAGATGACCACGTGGAAATACTTAGATAAGTAGAAATGGGTTAATAATTAAGACAGAGCTAGCCCGTAAACAATAATGGTAATTGGCCAACAGGATTATATCAAATACAGAGTCTCTGAATGTTATTTGGGGCTGGTGCAGCTGTAGGCCCAGACTGGCGGCATGCGGGATGGCGCCAGCGGGAAGGAACAACCTGCCGTAACATTAGTAACATTAGGGGAAAACAAAACAAATGAACAGTCTGCAAACTGTATACCTTGTAGGGTAAGGAGTGAAGATAATTAACAATAGACATGTTAAGTATTTATATGCCTCAAAGCTTTTAGAAACTCTATCACAATGGGCATATTTAGCAGACAGGAGGCTACTTTCTGCAATAAGGATTTTTGGAAATTGTTGGGATATATTCAAGAGGCATTTTAAAACTGAGTGCCTTCATTTGTTTTTGAAGAGTTCTTTATTTGTATATGTTTTGAATGCACCCATGTCTGTGCCCAAGGAGAACAGAAGAGGGCATCAGATTCCCTGGAACTGGAGTTATAGCAGTTGTAAGACATCTGAAGTGGATACTGAGAATTGAACCTAGATCCTCTGCAGGACCAACAAATACTCTTAACCACTGAGACATCTCTGCAGTCACCAAACTGAGTGTTCTGTGACAGAATGGAAGGAAAGTTTTATTGCAATCTCATTAATTAACAGGATAAAGAAAATTGGTAGAACCAACCCTGTGACCGGGAATGGATAGCTTTAATTATATTTAATTATATGGTGACTAAAAAGGGAAATTTTGAACACACTGCCCTTCATTTCAAGTGTGGGATGCATTTCTATAGTAATGGTAGAACTATCTCACCTGTATGTCTATCAGCAAATACGTCATCTTTGAAGTAACTTGGTTCAAGAGAAGTAGAAGAGAGGGTAGGAATAAGATGATTTCTACTCCCATCACATTTTATACACCTGCAGTTTGCTGAGGTGCATGGCTTGTCACTGGATGGAACAATCACCGAAAAATAGGCTAGGAGCTGTGTATGAGTCAGCTGCCTCAGGGAGTGGTAGATGACTTCATGAAGACCATTCAAATGAGTGTATTTCCAAGGTCATGAACATCTTTCGGTGTTAGGTAAACTAAGTTTCTGACTGGTAAATTTCAGCTTTCTTAAATGTCATAAAATCCTTTTTATGCTAGATTCTGAGTGTGTGTGTGTGTGTGTGTGTGTGTGTGTGTGTGTGTGTGTGTGTGTTTAATATTCCTCTCTTCTCTACTTTCCCACTTGCCAATGTAACTAATAATAACCACTGTACTTCATTAAGAAAATAATCCAGGAGCACACTATTAGGAAGAAGACACTCCAAACAGAGGGCCAGGAGGTTTGTCTAAGTTTCCTGCTTCTGTTCTTGAGTTATCACAGGCCTGTATTCAAAAACTAGGTAAAAACCTACCCCTTGGAACCCATTGCCCTCTCATTTGCACCCTAACGTGGTTGGTGGCCCTCCAAGATGAGTTTGATGTTTCCTGGATCTACCAATACACTCTCAGACAATGAACCCTGCATTCCTCTCCAGAGCCCCCAATTTCATAAGACCTTGTTTGAGCAAATTGAAACCTCTGCTGGATCTGCTTATTTAGACAAGCTTCCTTGTCAGAGCCCTGTGGCCAGAAGACACACTTTAAAGAGAATACACAGCTCAACGATTTTAAGAACATCAAGCCACTCTCTATAAAAGAGAAGAAATAGAAAAGAAAGATGATGGGACATCGCAAATCTGTAAGGAAGCCACCGATGATAACTGTCCAGAGTTTCAAAGGGATTCACTTACTTTTCCTGAGTATCCAATAATTTCCTCAAGAAATTATTCATCTGTATAGGTGTCTCACTTGCATGTATGTCTTTGTACCATGTGCAAGTAGTGTCTATAGAAGCCAGAAGAGGACATCTGATTCCCTGGACCTGGGGTGACAGAGCACTGTTTCCTGCCACATGGATGCTGGGAAGTGTACCCAGGTCCTCTGAAAGTACAACTAGTGTCCTGAAACACTGAGACATTTCTTCCGCCCCAACACAGTAATTTTCCACTTCTTGACCCCTCCCCCCTATCTTTCCATCCTAATTGCTAAGTTTCAACTTTCAGCAGGAAGGCCAGATGTGCTATTGAGAATTTCTCTCCTCTGAGAATTCATGTAAGAGAAATATGGCATAAGAACGAAGAAGTGATTGATGTACACCATATATTTAACACTCCACAGTCCTGATGTGTAACAGGAAGTGCTCAATAATACAGGAGAACTTCTGACCAGGAAGAATCAGTATGAAAGTACTACTATATAGTTAAGCTAAAAACATAAAACCACACATACAAGCTTCCTTGAATAATGATCCATGTGAAAACTGGGATGGACTATCATGATATTATATTCAAATGTCCCTTTTTAAAGTTAATAGTGCTACTGTTAATGTTTGCATTTTTGTTCAGGGTAGGTTTTGGTGTGTGTGTGTGTGTGTGTGTGTGTGTGTGTGTGTGTGTGTGTGTGTGTGTGTCTTCTTTTTGTGGGTAGTGCTGGGCACTAAACCCATGGTTTTGTGCAAGCCTTTTACCACTAAATTATATCCCTGATGTTTCTCTCTCTCTCTCTCTCTCTCTCTCTCTCTCTCTCTCTCTCTCTCTCTCTCTCTCCCTCCCTCCCTCCCTCCCTCCCTCTCTCTCTCTCTCTCTCTCTCTCTGCCTCTCCCTCCCTCCCTCCCTCCCTCCCTCCCTCGGCCCCCCCCCTCTCTCTCTCTCTCCTTCCTTCCTTTCTTTCTTTTTGTTTTGTTTTTTTTGAGACAGGCGTTCTCTGTATTGTTTTGGAGCCTGTCCAACTTGCTCTGTAGACTAGGCTGGCCTCCTGATGTTTTTCTTAAAGGATCAATATTTGGGCTAGAGAGATGGCTTAAGGGTTAAAAGCACTTCCTGCTCTTGTAGAGGACCCAGGTTCAATTCCCAGCATCCACATGCTTCTTCACAGTCATCTGTAACCAGTACCAGGGGACCAATGCCCTCTTCTGACCTCCAGGGGTACCAGGTGTGTATGAGTGTAATGCCCGGTTGCATTTCTTATAATTAAGTAAAGGTTAGATAAATAAATTTTAAAGAAAGAGTCAAAATGAAAAATATTTTGAAATATGAAAAGGTACCAATTTTATGCATAATTAAAGATAAATTTAAAACACCCTTCAGCTTGGAAAATTGACAAATTATGACAGTACAGCCTTAACAAGGGCATAGGGAATAAATTGTGCCATAAACTAGTTCATAAACTAGTGAAAGGCAGAAAGATGATCTTTTTCAAAAATTTTTTTTGAGATTATAATATTATAGTATTTATTCTTCCCTTTTTCTCCCCTTAAATCCTCCCCACCCTCCCATATACCATTCCCCACTCTCCTTAGAATACAGGGCCTCTTTTCATAATATATACACACACACACACACACACATATATATACATAATACATATACATACACACATATATATATAATATAATAGATTATTATATAATTATAATAATATATATGACTCCATATGATGTTAGTTGTGTTAGTTGTGTGTGTGTGTGTTTTCAATGCTGACCATTTGATACTAGACATGTTCTCTTCCCCGAGGAAGACCATCTCTCCTATTCTCAGCTTTTCCCAACTGTGTATAGCAACTATATGTTAAGGGAGTACAGCTTGTGTATGTTCATACAAAATATGAATAGTGTACAAGCTGGGCATAGTGACTCATACCTGTAGTCCCAGAACTCAGGAGACTGAGTTTACTTAGCCATTCCACTTTCAGTAAGTGACCCAACATACACGGGTACATAAAAATATGTATCACAGAAAATGATTACATGTGAATTTTATTATCCCAAACTGGGAATGATATGCGTGGACCTCCCACTAATCCTAATCCAAACAATAATGTTGCAGAGAAATGCAATTTAAAAATCACATTGGCATTCCATCTCACACTGTAAGAATGTCTATTGTCAAGGAAACGATGTGGAGTTGGGGAGACCTAACTTAGAACCTAATTTAGTACAGACACTACAGAAATCAGTATGGAGATTCCTCAAAAAAATGAAAAATAGAACTTCTGTATGATCCAGCAGTATCACTCCTGAGTATATACCCTAAAGTTCCAAGTCAACATCCCACAGAGGTGTTTCATATCCATGTGTATTTTCTCACTGTACAACATAGACACACACACACACACACACACACACACACACACACACACACACACAGCCACAAAAAGGAAAGAATTTATGCCACCATGGGACATTGTTTGAAACTGGGGACCACCATGTTAAGTGAAACAACCCAGTCTCACATGTTTTCTTTCACATATGAGGTGGGAGGAGCAGGCAAATAGACTGGGGACTATTAAGAAGTAGAGTGAGAAAATGGGGAGGGACAGAGAAAAGAAAGGGTAACAGAGGAGATCAATATGATACGTCTGTCACAGGCGTGTGTGGATGTTTCACGATGAAACTCGCCCAACTAATATATGCTCAGTAAAAAAACAAAAATTAAATGCTATGAATAAAAAACTTCCATCAATTCTGAAATGCAAAATAGTATAGTGCAGTATACACAAATGCCCCTTTAATGGTACGAGATCATGAAGAATGTGCATGAATCCACTAATAGGCAATACAACAAGGCACACACATAGATAGCAAGGCACGTAAGCAAGACGCACAGCTTTACTTCATTTAAACGAATGGCTGAGATGCGCAGGGAGAAGGTATAGGGCGGCTACATCTTCACAGTGCAAATGTTATTTTACAGCAGTGGTACTCAACCTTCCTAATGCTGTGACCCTTCAACACACACATTTCCCCATGTTGTGGTGACCCCCCCACCACCAGAAAATTACTTCTGTTGCTACTTCATACTGTAATTTTGCTACAGTTATGAATTGTAATATAATATCTGTATTTTCTGATGGTCTTAGGTGACCCCTGTGAAAGGATCATTGCTCGCCAAAGGGGTGGTAACCCATAAGTTGAGAACCACTTCTTTACAGGGACCTCCCCTAATTGCTGTATCTTGCCACCTCTTCCGTGGAAGCTGTATTTCCATGTCAAGAAAATGCCTGTGATTTTCCTTCGTTTCCCTGTGGAAATATTTGTTTGGCCCTGTTCCCCAGTGGTGGTCTTTCTACCCAATATTACCTTCGGTAGGATACTGAGGTAGGAGGACTCATTGGATGTTTTCAGAAACGCAGCTGAGGATGGTGGGGGCGTCCTGGTGAGGTCGCCAAGCAGTTCATCATTCCTGCTGCCCCTGGGAGCCAGGAAGCTGGCACTGTGACTGAGGCTCCCAAAGCCCGCGACATCAACATCCTGGAGAGAGCCTTTCCGATGACACCTGTACCTGGCATCCGGGCACACCAGAGCCTCCTCAAACACAGACTCCTCATCGGACAGCTGCAGCTTCTCAAGCTCCTTGTTGATTTTCTGCACATCAGCCACCGTGGTGCCAGCTGACAGGCGTCGACCGTCGGGCTTCGTGTACTCAGCACAGAGACTAAGGATAGTCTCCAGCCGCTGCCGCTCCTACAACATGGAAGGAGGTGAGGTCACTGAGGGTGACAGAAGGGAGACAACTCCAGACTGACTTTGGAGCTGGAGGGCTGGTTCACATACTGATCCTTCCTCCTGCTTGACCGCCTGCCCTCCCTCCCTGCCTCCTTCCTTCCTTTTTTGAGATAAGATCCCCTGCTGTCTATCATTGAATTCATAATCATCCTCTCGAGGGCTGGGACTAGTATGGAACAGTTTGTCATACTAGAGGTTTCTCCTCTAAACCAGCTGCTAGCTTCCTTCCCTTCACCTGTGTATACCTGTGCTGACTCATAGCATATATCAGATTCCAATAAGCATCACCTTGATATTTCAAGTCTCCAACACTTTGAATATTTTTAAGTCTCCATTTCTTAGCTCCCTCCTTCTAACCCACCTTTAACAACAACTAGCTCTCCCAGTATTAAGGACTTAACGCTTGCACTTAAAACGAACACGCTAGCTTCACAGAGAAATGTTCTTTTTCACTGTTAGACACATCAAGAGAAAATTGGCATTTAAAGTATCTTTCAATGCACAGGCTTTGTCTGTGTCTTCCTGTTTTTTTCTTACATTAAAAATCTCAAACCTTTTAAAATGACTGGTCACTGTGTAAAGGTCTTCTTTAGTTCTTCATATAAATAAAACTACCTTTTAAATGTATGGATGGCTCCACCAGAAAAGACATGAACTGACAAGCTGGGTGTCCTGAGTTCAATTTCTAGGACTTCCATGTTGAAAGTTATTAACTGATTGTTGCAAGTTATCCTCTGACTTCCATATATAAGCTATGGCGTATGTGCACACTTGTGCTCCTGAATATACACACACAACACACACACACACACACACTCACACGAATAATACATAATTAAAATGTATAATTGTTGCAATAAAATAAAACACATTTTACATCAAGTCTAGATAGAATGACACACCCCAAAATCACTGACTGTGCAATTTGTGTACCTGAAAATTAAAATGGTAATTTACTTAAAAAAGAAAAAAGGCCACAGGCTATCAAGGTCTCAAACGATACCACTCACTAACTGACCCCTCATCAGACTCCATATAAAAACCTAGACATTTATAATTTTAAGCAAATTAATAACACAGTTATGAACAGCAGGAAATAATTTACCAAGTGGTTCTCATAAGCCTAGACAGCCAGGCCTGGGGTGGAGAGCCTCACATAAATCTAATGCCAAAATGAAAACAAGAACCCAGACCGAAGGCCATCTGTTGTGATTAAATTCTACCACACTAGAAAGAGACTTCAAAGTTCCCCATAGAAAAACATTTCACAAACTGGCCATCAGTAACAAAATAGAAACATATTCTGCACACTGTGCTGCTTAATTTCATTCCAATTGCAGCTAATCTGTGAAGGCAAATTCAGAGTTACTTCTTTCTCAGTCGCAGTAGTTAACAAACAAAGAAGTAACACATCACTGTGCTTCCCTGGTTTCCATTCAATGCTCTAACTGACAATTGGAACTCATTTCAAGTGTCCCTGATAGATGTGTGCCCTTTGAAGTAGCCCCCTCCCTCTAAAAATGTAATAACTTGATCAAAAAGTCCATTGAACTGGTCCCTGTAAACTCCCACCTCCCTGCCATTGCATGAACTTCTGGGCTCCAGCTGCAGGTCTGTCCTCATGGCCTCTTCCCAGGCCGGCACTTATAGCTGGACAAGCCCGGCTCTTTTCATCCAGGAGCCCTGGCCCTTATTTATCTCTGCAGCTGCCACCAGCAGCCAAGCCCTTCCCACCCTGGCTCTAGTGGGAGGCAGTAGGGGACACAGCATCTATTATTTTAAACGACCCAACAATAAAGACTAGTCTACACAGGAATACATTATTAAAAACAAAAAAACAAACAAACAAAAATAAAAAACACTTTGTGAGGGCATAGGTAAGAAGAAAGGGACATGGGTTAGTTATATCTTCACCTTTCTGTACAACATCTGCATCCGGGACTAAATCTCCAAAGAAAAACCCCCTTTCTGCAATTTGGGTTTAAATGGAGGCATCTAGACTCAGTCTTGGTTTTCATAGACTACATAAGATGTACACAGTATCGTTGCCATTTGGGATTATCTGACATTACTGATCTGCATTTCCCAGGACCCCAGGAAATGGTATAATCTTCAAATGAAGGAAAGGTACTCTTGCCTAGACTAGGAGACACAACAACATTCCTCCCACATCTCCTTCCCAAAATAGTTGCCTTTGCTGCCCGGGCTGTTGCTTAATTTCAGAGGGAATAAATGATCCCATCCCTAAGATGGATGCTATTTCAGACAGGGAGACGCAGTATTCAAAGGCTTGTGCACAGGAAGTTTGGTCTACTGGTATGTGTCTCGCTATTCTTATCACCCCATTCACAGCCAATCTGTCCAGATTGAATCAGACACACACGCAGCACCGCTGCTGACAAATTTTAAAGAAATCCATGTGGTGCCAAGACACATTGGCCTCTTAGAAGCTGCACCAAAGAGAAACATGCTGATACTGAGAAGTACGTCAGAAGGGGGACTGCAGAGCATTTCAGAAAGCACTCCAGGAAGCCTTTTAAGGAAAGCCCTGAGCTGAAGTAACCCTCTAGATACTCCTCCCTTCAGCCACATCCACTCTGGTGTCTGGTTCCACAGTAGTCATCACATGGGGATCCTCCTCCTTTCCTGTATGACCTCAAGCCAGGGCATAAACCCTTCTCTGAGACTCAGTCTTCCTTGAAGCTTGGCATTACAGTGTGCAAAGCCAGATCTCCACATCATCCTGTCTAGTGTCCCACATCAGTAATCTCCCATTTAGAAGACTGGTGGCTGCCAGTTCTGATGCCAAAATCACTGTGATGTTAAGTATTTAGGAAGCAAAACTATTCTAAAAATATTACCTCTCTCTTATTTCTCCTTCCCCCATCTCTGTATCTCACATATACCCAGGACATTTTCAAGGGGTCATAATAGCCTAGAAAATGCAATGGAAAATATTACTGCATAATTCTCTGACCTTAGACATTAACATTTTTTAGAGGTGTTGAAGGCTGGTAATACATTTTTATTTCCAAATTTTCTACTTTAGAAAATTACTTCTGCCATTGCTCTATTACATCCCCTAAATGAGACGACAGTAAAAAAAAAAAAAAAAAAAAAAAAAAAGACCCATTCGCCCTGAAGCCAACATCTGCTGGTCTAGCTCACAAGACTGAGAAATACTGAATAAATAAATTATGCAGAAAACCAGCCACCAATGCACAAAACAGAAGTGAAATGCCTGCTAGATGATTTGTTATAATATACTGAGTCAATTATTTCACAGAACAAGAAGTGTCACCCTATAGTTACATATGAGTTAGTCAAAAGAAGGACTCTTCTCTGTCCAAAGGACCTCCCTCTTTTGACAGGTAGGCATGGCTTCTCTCTCTCTCTCTCTCTCTCTCTCTCTCTCTCTCTCTCTCTCTCTCTCTCTCTCCTTTTTAATGCTAAGGACTCACTGTTCCCATAATCATGAGTTTTGATAAAAATCTATTAAGTGACTTGCTTCCAGTTGGTGTGTACAGAATATGTAGGTGAAAAAGAAACCCTTCTTTATTCATATTTCAATAGGAGGTACAAAAAAGTGACTAGCTACAGAAACAGCAATTCACGGAGGCTTACAAAAACCCCTATGGACTAAGGGTGGAAATGTAGCCCAATGGCAGAGCATACAGAGATCTAAAAATGACTGGCAGAATGCGAAGAGATAAAGTTAAAAGCATGTATACAGAATTTCCAGGATGCCAGGAGCACAGGCTAATGTCTCAATTAAGTAGGCCTGGCTTGGTGATGATGTACACCTGTAATCCCAGCATTTAAATAGTTACGTCTCTTACAGGTGTGTAATCCTTCCATTTAAATCCCTTGAGGTTAGTAACTGGGGTGTTAACATTTTCTCTTTTTGGGCTTGGCCAAAAATGGTTTTTCTCTAACCCATCCTCAAACTACATGGTCTTAAGATTTGTGTTGGCCAATGAAATGCAAGATGCAGTGGGTGACACTCATGTACAACAAGAAGGTATCATTTACTACATGGCTTCCTTAGCTGTGGCAGACTGACCCCAAGCGAGGGAGTGTGGAGCTGAGGTCTTAATCAACCCACACTAGCCATGAAGTGTATACGAAAGAAATAGATCTATACTATTTTAAACCTCTGAAATATTGTATTCTTTGTTTTCCTAGAGAAAAATTATGACCGCTAACTTGTGCTTCATTTTGTCAGGAAACTGACCCAATACTTGGAGACAAGGGACACATGGATCCTGGTAAAGAACCCTCAGTTATTTACTGAATAAACATCATCTTTGTCCAAAAACAGGCCTTCATTTAGGTCAATAGGTTAGTAGTATTTAATAAACATAGGATGGAGGTTGGATACTGCACAGGAACTAATCATGTGATTTTCTATGGAAGCCTTTGGTCAGGGACCACTCAACAATGACTGAAACTCTATGGTCAATCAATCATCAATGAGACATACATAGCAAAGCTCAATAAAACAACAACAACAACAAAAAAATCTCTAGACAACAGGTTCTCTGGTGTGTGCGTCCTGCCACATACCACTGTGCAAGGCTGGTAGAATAGTGCATCCTGAGTCCCCTGCGAGAGATGATGCAAGTAATACTTCTGTTATCTTCTGGACACTGCCCTGTGGGCCTCTTCCTTTGGCTGGTGTCTATTGATTCCTTTCTCAAATGTTAGAACTGTAACCATTATTATAGCCTGCAAAACGTTTTATGAGAACTTCTAATGAATTATTGAATCTGATGCTGGCTTAGGAAACTACAGCTGGTGTCAGAGATGAAGTGCTGTGCAGACAAAGCAATGTTTCACTTTGGAACTGGCCTTCCCATTTACCCAAACTCAACTTTCTACTTTCCTGATCAATTCGGAACATATATCTCATTAAGAAGCTGTAGAATAAAGTACCTGGTTCTTATTACTTGGCTTTATACATTACCTTCATGTGACATTTAACATCGAACTAAGAATATTATGGACTGTCTGAGAAGTCTACTTTCAGATTCATAGTTAAGGAAGTACCTCGTTCTACCACATTTGATTTAAATAGTATTGACTCTGCGCCCATTAGTAGGGTTGGGCTGAAATCTGTGCCCATCGATAGGGCTGAGATGGAATGGGGAACATCTACCAAATGAAAGTTCAGTAGCTTTATGTGGTTGTGTCTACTTGGGAGGCAACTGAAGGATTTTGGAAAGTGGCAAATACTAACTGATCACCAAAGTCATCTTATGCTCAAATTGCTTTGAAGATGTTATTAATGCACTTATTCTCCTCTTCCTTGATAACAGTCATGGGAGTAAGACATAAAGAAATAACCAACACATTTAACTCTGATTTTCAATATTCCTTCAAGATACTAACTACATTGAAATAAAACAACACATTGCCTAAAGAGATGGAGACCATCTTGCATAAATGTCCTAATCTTCCTCCTCTGTCTCTTTCCATCACTGTGTGCAGCTAAGCACACAACTCAGGGCCAGACCCCTATAGTTTGAATTCTGGTTCTGGATATACTTTGCAGCTTCGTATAAGGCAGGTGCCTTGTGTTTTGGTTGAGCATACCAAACTGGGTAACTAGAATGTGAATACTACAGTGCTGCTCTGAGATGAGACTTGTCTCCCACTATTATAATAACTTCAAGGAAATAGCTTGAATATCTCATTATTATTCGATCCTCTATTCCCACCAATGCAGACCAACATATATTCCCCACAGCATATTAAATCCAATGATATAGATTCTAGAACCAATTAGTCTTAATAAGATCCATTTTCCAATACACATTTCATCCTTGACATAAAACCTGGGGTGCTATTCACAATGCTCTGGGCTCTGCCTTAAAACTTCAGAGGTCAGTTGAGTAATCGCATCACACCAACACCTGAGCAGTTTGTCACTTCCTGCCTTTGCTTGGACTCAGAGACATTCAACTTGTTCAGCATCATGTCATCAAGCACTTCTCCAAACACTCATATAACTTACACACACATACTACGTCTCCCTCACACCCATTGCCTGTACTTCTATTTCTAGCTGTGTCCCTATGTTAGAAGGGGCTAGTGATTTAAAATGATGTAAATAGAAAAATATTTTAAGTAGTAAAAATTTAGTTGTTAATACATGTAATAATGTAGTCTAAAACTATAGATTTATAATATATATTATACATATATATGTTGAGGTAGTGTTTATTTTTTATTTTCATGCATACCAAACATGCCTAATATAACTTAACTAATTCTAGTAATTTCTACCCAGCAATGTTTTCTTAGCTAAAATTTCCACCTAGCAATTATTTGTATTTTGATAGGCAAACTGAGGTTGACCTTGGCCAGCAGATCCTTCTAACTAGGGTTCTCAGCGTTCCTATCTTTTTTGACACATTTTGCCGTTTAAAGCCAACCAGCAAGTGTGTGTGTTATGAAGTTTCATTTCGAAAAAATTAAAGGTGAAAAGCCCTTGATATTAACATATATAATGCAAAAATACTATGAGTGATATTATAGCATTGGGGAGTGCATATATGTATATTTCCTTATTGAAGCACTAGTTCAAAAATAAGAAAAATTCATGACAGAAAAACAACATTTCCATATGGCATCTAAGAAAACCTCCAGGTGACTTTACTGTCACGTTAACAGTGTATCAGAGGAACTTCCAGCAAGGACATGAGCCCCATTATAGAAGCCAAGTGGGGGCTATACCAACATAACCATTATCTACCTACACTTTGCCTTGACCAAATTCTTGTCTCTTCTGAAACAATATAGTCTACAAAACGCAGATGAAAACTTACTTTAGAATTTTACATACTACTTTATTTTGTTCAATGAAAACTGCTCTGTGGTTGACACCAGATGATTAAAACTTTACAATCTAAGCTCTATCCTTGGGTCTAGAGAGATGACTCAGCAGTTAGGGGAAGCTCTTACGAGAGGATCTGGGTTCAGTTCCCAGCACCCACATAATGGCTCACAACCATCTGTGACTCCAGTTTCTGGGGATTCAATTACCTCTTTTTTGGTTTCTACAGGTACCAGGCATGCATGTGATACACATACATACATGCAGGTACAACATTCACATACATAAAACAAAAATAAATAAGAAAACCTTTATTTACCTTCTTTTAAAATACAATGATTCTTCATACATGAAGAAAACAAAGAAAAATGTAGGAAAACTACATGTAAAAAGATAAAGGGGACTGTCACACACACAAAAAATCATTGTAATATGGTTAGTTATGAGCCCTAAAACATGGAAAATGCTATATGCTAAAATTTAAAAACACCGCATGAAGCCTTCCTTATACATAGGACATGCATTTGCATTTGGGAATGTTAGGAAGGACAATTTGTGAAACTGTAGTCTGCCTGACATGGTTTAGACACCAACTACATCATCTGCTAAAATAATAAATATTAAAAAGAAATAACACTCTTAGGCCTATTCATCATTACCTACAGATTCTGTCTTTTCTCAAAATGCAAATGGCAATCGCAGAGCAAGGGTATGGTTTTAGCAATGCTTAATGAGGAACATCAACTTCTTCAAAACCAATTATTTCAGTAGAACATACCACACAAAAAGATGCCCCTAAAGCCAAATGGCTTCATCTGAGCCAAGCCTGTGACTGTTCTGAACTTCATTAAGCTAATCTTTCTCATTTCAGCCCCAGGCAAGATGAAGGAGACACACTCTCCCCTATTCCCCTTAACTTCTGCATATTTTACGTAAAATGAAAAGACCATGAGAAAGAGGACAGAGGGAGGCAGGTGAACTAGGGTTGTAGGGAATAGGGCCTGGGGGGTGGTAACCAGTAAGATGATACCTGTCTGAAAACCTGCGTTTGACACCCAGGACCCACATGGTAGAATAGGAGAACCTGACTCTGGCAAGTTGTACTCTGACCTTCTCAGACATGATGTGGCATAAGGGCAAGTGCACACACACGAGCGCACGCACACAGAGCTGTCCACAAAGTAAGCAAATCAAGATGTAATTAAAATTCTTAAATGAAGTTTTTTTTTTTTGTTTTTTTTTTTTGTTTTTGTTTTTGTTGTGTTTTGTTTTTTCTGAAAAGACAGACATGAGCTGTGGGTGTAGCTCAGTTATTCTGGAACTTGTCCAGAATACACAAGAATCTGTGTTTGATCCTAAAAACTGCAAAAATTAAGCATGGCAATGCACACTTGCACTCTCATCAAGTGGGAAGTAGAGACAGGAAGATCAGAAGGTCAAGGTTATCTCCAACTACATAACAGTTGGAAGGCAGCGAGGGCTACATGACCCCCCATCTAAAAAGAAAAGAAACAATAACGGAGTTTGGTATGCTGGCGCATGTCTTTAATCCCACCCAACACTTAGCAGGCGGAAGGAGGTACATCTCAGTGAGTTGGGACCAGTCTGGTATGCACACCAATTCCATCCCAGCCAGGCCTATCCAGTGAGACCTTGTCTCAAAATCAAAGCCCTACATATGAGTCTGGGATTCTCTTTGCCTTGTGTGCTATTGTAAAGCCTGGAGGAGAGACAGCATATAAAACCATGACTCAGTCTCCAGAGAACAGGGCCTGGTGAAAAAGCCAAGTCTATAGGTTAAACTGTTGAGTCATTATAAAATGAACAAAAATTTTCAAATGAAGAACCTATCTGTGATTACTAGAGGATATGAGAGAGGAAATGAGTGTGGCTTTTAAAAGGCTAGTGTGCAGAGCCTGCTCCAATGCCTAGACAGCCTGAATGCCCTGTCCTCTAGGTTAGTGCATTCTATCCTGGAGGAAACTGAGTAATAGGTACAACAGAGCTCTGCACTCTAACATTTCTAATCTTATAAGTTTAAATGTTTGCATATGAATCTACAATTACCTGAAAATTGAATGTTTAGTATTTCTAATCAGTCCCCCTCTAATGGGTCTGAACATGCACAAGACAACCAGAATAAAAAATTCCTGCCTTGGTTAGAATTTTGTTAAGTTGGCACAAGCTACAATCATCTGAGAAGAGGGGACCTCAGATGCGAAAATGCCCCCATCAGACTGATCTGTGGACAAGACTGTGGGGGTTTTCTTGATAGATGATTGACATAGAAGGGTCCAGCCCACTCTGGGCAGAGGCATCCCTGGGCAGATGGTTTTGAGTTGTGTAAGAAAGCAGGCTGAGCCAGCTATAGAGAGCAAGATAGTGAGTAGTATTTATTCCTCCATGGCCTCTGCTTAGGTTTCTGTCTTCAGGCCCCTGCTTGAATTCCGGCCCTGAGTCCCCTCAGTGACCATCTGTGATGTGTAAGCGTAAGCCAAACAAACCCCTCCCTCCCCCTAGTTATTCTTTATTGCAACAAAGGAAGAAACTAGGAAGGTGCCCATGAAGGAAGTGACAAACGTGTTCCTATGGTGGTACTTGTAAGTTTCTTTGCTTCCTAAAATATCAATCCCAAACTTTAGAAACATTGTCCATTGCAAATCTCCCCCTGAGCCTTTCTAGAATGAGGGAAGAGTAATAAACATTATCACATTAACCCGAAGTCACTGGAAGCTATTCTCTTAGGAATAGTTTTCTTAACAGCATATCCATTACAAAGCTTTTAATTTAGATACACTAATTAATATACCAATGAATATGAGGGTCACGCTTACTGAAAAGCACTTGAGAGGGTGTCACAGCAGGCCCCTCTCAAGTTCTCAGGTACTTTTGTTATCAACACAATGTATTTTCAATTTTCCTTTGGTTTTTGCACACGTGATCCATGATTTTTTTTCCCAGGAGCTTTGTTTCTTATTTAAAAACTGGTGTTTCTTCTGTTACCGAATTCGGGCTCTTTTATCAAAGCAGCCTTCTGTATTTTAGCATACAGCCTGAAAGTGAAAAGTTTTGATGCTTCAGAAGCCTCGGCGCTCACCTTCTGTGAAGCATTTCTAAATGCATGGCGCCATCAAGAGGCAGTAGCTTGTACTGCCACTGTAATAACAACCTAGGGCTTGCACTCAACTGTAGAGGAGCCATCAGAGCCACAGCCTATGGAATCACATAGCCTTTTAGCTCTTCATTGCTCTCATGTGAGATTACATTAATGCTAACCACTGAGCTTTCCTCCATACTCCTTTCCGGCATGTGTGTCTCCAGCAGGAGAGGGAGAAGGGGAAGGAGTGGCAATTCCTTTTCTTTTCTGTTTAGGGAGGATAACTGGCAGTCCTAGTTTGCTAATGATTGATCCTTCGATATTTAATGAATGCTTATGTATATAGTACCAGTTTTCTATTTGACAGATAAGAGAGTAAGCTCTCACTTTGTTCTCCAATGAACCAAGGTGGTCTGAAGATAGATAACGTTCTATATATTACCCAGTGGTTAATGATTTATTTATTTAGAGACAAGGAAAGCTGTTTACTTAGGAACATAGCTTATTTGGATATAGACAAAACTGTCAACCTAATTCTGTGCTGTCTAATGCTGTATACCTACTTTTAGCTGCTTTTTAAAAAGCTTTGTCTAATGTGACAAAGTTTAGAATGACTCTACTGCTCATAATTATCCATTCTGTTTCTAAGCTGGCCCCATAGTACCTGAAAATGGAAGAAGACAAGGAGTTCTGGGGAATTACTGGCTACTTCAAATGCAGAGGCTAAGGAAAGTTTCCATAGAAATCACAACTCAGTTCTCAGTCTGAACCTTAAATGAGCTAATGGCTATCCTACCCTAGAATACAAAGACAGTCATCCTCTCTGAACATTGCTTTAAAAACCTGGAGCAGCTGACCAAACTCTCTCACACACCCTTTGTAGCTCATCTGGCTAACTTCCCAAACACTATAGACAGGATGTAGCAAGCAGAAGGGACATGTCAGGAAGGAGAACTGCTTTAGGAGGATTAGAAGGACAAAATCATCTTCCATATTTAAGCTTGCTTTCATGTTCCAAAGACCCTCTTGGCAAGATAAAAAAAGATTAATGCTGCAATAAAGCAACAATAACCATTCTATTAGCATCAAATTCTACCTGTTCTCCTATTCAGCCAAGAAATGTTGCCAAATCTAATTCAGCCCATCCCTGGCACAAAGGAATGGATGCTTTAAGCTGTTTTGCCTCGTCTGGAGTAACAAGGAGGCAGGGAAAGAAGGGACAAGAAGAGATGCACAGGTGAATGGATTTGTCCTCCCTGTGCTCACCAGTTTCGGATTCCTACACAACTTTGTCTTAATGACAAAACTGAATAATACTAGCCACCAACTCTCTGATCCGAATGCATCAGTGTCTGCATTCGGAGATTGGAAAAAATAAAAATGAATGGTAGAAACACAAGCATTTCTTAAATATGTTCAATGACACTGTATTTTTTGAAACATCTGATTCATGATCTGATCAACAGTGCATAAACAAGGTTTTGGGACCTGCTGGGACCCACAACCCTCCTTCTCATATAACCCTAGAGAATACCAATCTTTACTCAAAAGACAGCAACAAAGAAACAAATACATGATGGTTTGATTGTCAGCTCGATTGAAATGAGAGACATCTGGATGAGTAAGGTGCCAGCAGTGCCTCTGTGGCCATTTCCAGAGATGACTGGCATGGAGCACAACAACTATAGGGTTGTCCTAAATTTCTCCTATAAATATCAGTGGCACCTTCTAAGAGGCTTGGGGCTCCAGTGGTACAAAAGTCTAGAGAAGGAAAAAGCCAGTCAGCCGAGTTCTGCTCTTCCTGGGTGAGAGCATCCATGGCTGCTGTCATCACCCATGGATATCAGATTCCAGCTTCTTCAGCCTTTCAACAGGGACTCACACCAGCAACTTTACAGGAGAGCTTCCAGGCCCTCACCCTCAAACTGGCGCTCACCATTAGTCCCCCTTGCCCTGAGGCCTCCAGCTTCTTTCACTGAGAAGCTACCAGGTTCTCTGGCTCAGCCACATAAATGCCAATATACTATATCTGTGTGTGTGTGTGTGTGTGTGTGTGTGTGTGTGTGTGTGTGTGTGTGTTATCTATCTATGGCATATATATATATGCATATATATATATATATATATATATATATTTTAATCACACACACACACACACACACACACACACACACACACACACACACACACACACACTATTGATCCTGTTCCTCCAAGAATTCTATTATGGAATGCTACAAAATTTCCAAAGTAAGGAAAACTAACTGTCAATCTTTTTTTCCCAATTGAAAGAAAAACAGAGCTCATATTGTCTAGGGAGCAAGAGTGCAACCAACAGCTACCAAATGAGGAAATCTAGAATGGATGTGAAAACAGGGCAGAAAAAAAAAAAAAACTGATTGCTCTCTAGTAAAAAAAATGCATGCAAAATTCCCAATACTCCAGTTACCAGACTATGAGGCTAATCTCTAATAGAGAACAAGACAAACACTAGCTTAGTTACTACAAATTAAAATTCTTTCATAGTAAATTGGTGTAAGAGACACTACAATCATAAAATACCTTCCAAATATCAACAATCACTGAACTCAGACATGTCATATGACTATTATGGAAGTAGAAATATGTGGCTTCCAAACAAGCTACCTTAGCCTTAGCTCATAGACTATGTTTTGAAACAAAAAATTCCAGCAAAACCATGTTTCATGGTGTGCCTCAAGAAAGCTGGCATTCTATTACATGTTTAGGAACTGAGCATCATTGTGGTCCTATGCAGTTCTAACCACAACAACCCTGTTACCAAGCCTTGCAAATGACTACCATCAACCCAAAGGAAAATACTGCACAGCCACAGTGCAATTTGTGGAATCCACTGATTTTCCACAATAGAATGCAGATGCTTTTGGCAATGTGGCCAAATAGTGCACTTATTTGAGACAGAGTTAAGTTTAAGTTTTTAATTTTCTCTTATTTAAAATACCTGAGCCATAAGGGGCCATCACTACATCTGGATGATTGGGAAGTACTTAGATATCAAACAAATGAACCCTGATTACTTTACAGTGGTTTCTCTAGTCTGTAGAACATCTTATTAGTCAGTCAGCATCTCAGCTCTCCTTGGACCACAGCTCAGAATGAGAGAATTGAAATGCCTACCAACCAGTTCCACAGACTCACACATACATACTTGGTGAGAACAGCACCATCCCAAGTCCTCACAAGCACACAGGTCAAAACAGCTTAAATAAAGCCCTACTTCTTGTTTCTAAAAAAAGTCACACAGTAGAGGAGGGGACCTAGACAAGGGCAGGAATAATGACTGAAATGAATAGGCAGCTAAGAACAACAACAACAACAAAGGATGGATGAAAAAATGTTAAAATCGAAATTTTTCAAATTAACATAACAGATGGAGACTACTTAATATAGGCTTGGAGTGGTTACATTTTACTACTAGGCCCTCAGAGGTTCATAATTATAGTTTCATCTTTAATGACAACTTTAATTGTCTTGGGTTTTCAACAAAAATTGAACAAGTAGAAAAAAACACAACTAAGTCAAAAATATTAGATGTTATAATTGCAACCCCACTTTCTGATGGCATGGTTTGCACATCAAAGGGTTAAATAACTCTCCATTGTTTACCCATTCTACATTCATATCAGTGTGTTTGCTCTCTGAAACTGCCATGTTCAGGTGGATTCACTCTGGGAGTTAATCAACCCACAATGCCCATGGAGCAAGCACATCACGCCAGCTGGAAGGGCTTCTGGAATAAATTCAAAAGCCGGTAAATGTTGCCTTTACTGACTGTGAAGTTTTTGTTTTCCTGGTTCTCTACTATTGATATTTTTCCTGCTTTTTAAATAAATCTGATAGGCAACAGGCTAGATCTGCACACAGCTGATGGCTGTCCCCACCAGTGGTAGCAGTCTTCAGGCTTCTGGTTTTTGCTCTGGCCATTGATTGTCTGTCACTTAAGCTTGAAATCCAGCCTGGACAGGCAAGAGATGGCAGAATATTTCTTTGTAATTGTTATTTATAATTTGTTTGTATCTAATCAAGAATACATTTTTATGTCAATTAAAAGAACATCAGGCCTTAAAGAAGAGGCATTTGTGTTTTGTTTGTCTACTTGGGGCTTGTGGTTGAAGAAGTAGAATTCATGCTAAGTCCTTGAGAAAAAAGAAATCAGGGTGTGGAGGGGAAACACGTTCTTGTCTCTCAAGAACAACAATAAAATAGACTGCAGGGGCCTGCTGTTCAGACTGGTTTACAGAGATTAAAAAGCACTTAAATAAAGTCAATATCCCCCAAATTCCAAGAAAACAAAGTCAACTTATGACACTTCAGTCTTCTATCTTAAGCAAAAGCCCTTTCCCACTCAAATTGATGACTCGGCAGCACTGTTTTTCTGTTGGAAAGTGAGGAAGACAGTCAAGGACAGACCTGTGTGTGCCTATAATCCTAGCAGTTGTGAGGGAGAAGCTTTGGCTACACAGGGAGTTCCAGGCAAGCCTAAGTTATACAAAACTTTAATCTCTGTCTATTTAATCTCTATGTACTATAATCTAACATGATTCAGTGAAATGTTTTTGGTTTTATGACCTGGTTGTTCTAGAATTTGAAAGGAGGTAATAAAGATCAGAAGGGAATAGAAACTGTAAATTGTATGTTTGAAGTACAAATCTTGGTTCCACTGGTTTTTAATACCTGAAAATTCTGTCTATGAAAAAGTAATACAGAGCCCGTAAGATGGCTCAGCAGGTATAGGCACTTGTTGCAAACCTGGGTGACCTACATTAGATCCCTGGAACATATAAAAATGGAAGGAAAGAACCAACTCCACAACGTTGACCCCCGATATACATACACACATGCACGCACACACACACCATGGCACATGTATATGCATGCATACCAACCATGCACATAATAATAGTAATAATAACTTAAAAGAAAAGTGATACAATGTTAACATTTGGCAAAAAGTATACTATAGTGAATGTGGTGTACAGTGTGTATATGTGTGGTGTATATATGTGTACAATGAGTATGTGTGTATGGTATAAGTGGTTACATGCAATCACATATGGAAGTCAAAGAAAGATGTTAAGTGTCTTCTCCAATAGGTTTTTTTTTTTTTTTTTTTTTTTTTTTTTGCTTCATTGATGAGATAACATCTCTCGTTGAACTGGAAGCTCACCATTTTAGCTGGATAGCCAGTGAGTTCTCAGTACCCGCAGTACCCGTCTCTGTCTCCCAGTGCTAGGGCTACAGCATGGAAAGATATGCCTAGCTTTTTACATTGGTGCTGGAAATTTGAACTTACTTTCTCATGTTTACAGAACAGGGGCTCTTACTCACTGAATCATCTCTTCAGCCCAAAGTTGAAATATTTTTATGGTTTACTCATAAGGTGGTTTTTATTTTTTCCAATGTAAAAACGACAAATACACTATTGATGTAAAACTCAAATCCAGCTGTTTGTACTAGAATGAGACTGGTTTTGAAGAATTTCACCTCATGCTTACAAAAAAGCAATAAAAATATGTTTCATGTAAATGTCTTTGGAACAAAGATTTTGTATCTTAAAAGTAATTTTCAGCTTAATGCTAATGGAGATATACATTTATATAGTTAAAAGACGAAATTATGCCATTTCTGAATGAGCTAATGGTTTGTTTGGTTTTTGTTTTGTTTCTTTGGGACAAGGGATAGAATTTCTCTGTGTTAACAGTCCTAGCTATCCTGAAATTCACTTTGTAGACCACCTGGTCTCAAACTCACTGAGACCCACCTGCCTCTGACTTCCAAGTACTAAGGTAAAAGGCTTGTACCACCACTACCCAGCAAGGTTGTTTTTTTTTTTTCCTTTTTCCCTATAGTATACAAAAGAATGAGTTTTAAGCATCCCAATGGTCCATGTGTTTAAAGATATTGGGATTGATGGAAATTCAGAGCTAGAACCTAGAGAGAGAACTTCTAACTGTTGGGGGTATGCCACTGGGAGATTGTGGGACCCTGGTGTCTTTCTTTTTTCATCATCACATCCTCTCCAGGAGATGGACAGCTTTGCTCCATCACATACTCTCTGCCATGATGCATTGCCCAGAAGCAATGGGGCAATTGAATCCAAAACTGTAATCAAAATGACCTGGCTTCTTTATAACCTGTCTACCTCAGGTATTTTGTAATAGAAAGAGCATTCAGTGAGGTCACTTGTGATAGATAAGTCTCATTTTGTACAATATAACAAGCCATTATTAAGGAAAAGGGATTACAAGTAATATTCCTAAAAATATTATCAAGACATCCCAAGAAGTTGATCTTGTTCATGATTTATTGAGTTCCAGCCTTGCAAGCAACAAGTAAAGTCACTACTGGGACTCCCAGGAGTCTTAGGTTTGGAGAATCTGGAGGGCAGAGAAATTCACCAGAACTTACATATGCTATAGATGAAACTCAAGGCAAATGAAGCTCCTGGTTAGTTTTCCATCTCATGATATAAGAGTTATTATGTAGACTAAAGGAAGATCTCTAGAGTGAATAAAATACACAGGAAAAGCCCTTCTAGATTCCATATTAAGTTACCAAAGTTAATTCTCTGACTTCATTAATAATAGTTGCTTAGCACAGTACTGGTCTGTTAAGTGACCACATCCAAGAATCTGCTAACTGAATGGGTTTCTGAATATGGCAATTGATCAAACCTAGACACAATGCTTTTTTGTGATCATGGATTATCTCTAGTGATGATTTATGACAACAAAGGGAATGTTATATTAGAGTGCTGTGTAATGAATATTTAATTATCTAGGAGTATGCATATGTGTTTTCATCTACGACTCTTAGTTAGGAAGAACTTACCAAAACTTTGAGTGACATGTGGTTCTTTTTCTGAAATGTCAAACAAATGTTGCATAGTGTAGATGATTTCTGTCCATATAATGCACATTTTTTTGTAATTTCCATGTGATTGAGAGACATTATTCCAACACACCTTTTTGAGCAATTAAAGCACTTCTGATAACCTCACACTTTTACAAACCAGCCTTGCCATGCCATCCTAACTTTCTCTCATTAAGGAGGTCATTAATCACTAGAGAAGCAAAATAGTCACTGACATGAACTCATTCTAAAATAACCCACTAAAAGAGAATGGAAAATTAACCCTTGAATGTACTCCTTCACCAGTGGGGCTGTTGAGGGACTTTCCTTCCATAGCTGTTCTTTTACTTTCAGTATGTTTTCACTTTAAGCATAAACTCATTTTAAATTGAAAAAGGGAGTGAGCTCAGTGCGTTTTGTGTTTTCAGGTGATATCGTGTGAAGTGAGGGTATAGCTTAAGAGACTGGTGTTATGTGAACAGCGTTGGGAAAACCTGAGCATTGTTGAGGAAACCCTTCACCTTTCTAGATGACTTGCTGTTCAAATTCTTGCCTTATTGACTCGTTGACTACTTCTGTCTCAAGTACATTACCAGTGAGTTTAATGCCATAAGTACCACTATCACTTTAGCAAAATTCCCGAGTAGACATTACCTTCTCCCAGAATTTCTAATGGTTGTGCAAGTCCTAGCATTCCATCCCTAGCACATGAAAAAGGAAAAAGGAAAAAAAAATGATGATGAGGGAGAGGAGAGAAAAGAAAAGGAGAAAAAGAAACTGTTAGAATTCTGCACAACAACTAAATAAATAAACATGAGGCTCCAGCTCTGGTGAGCTTTGGGAACTTCAAAATGCCCATAGGTGTGGGATGTAGTACTAGGAAGAGTTACATGGGACAGACAGCAAGAGATGGGATGGACAGCAGCGGCTGACTGGTCCACATGGAAATTCCATACCCCTACATGTACCCTTGGAGTCTGTCTCCAACGCTGTGGATGCAAGCTAGGTGAAGAGTAAGGTTAAAAGAGGAAGATTACCAGGCGCTCCATCTCCTGCTCCCTAAGTCTCTCCTCTCTCTGTCGTCGGTGATAATCCATCAGACTGTCGCGGCCAGAGATGGAGCTGATGCTACTCTTCCGTTCTCGAAGGACAGGCTGGGGAGTCTCTGAGGACTGTCGTAGGCTTTCCAGATCAGAATCATCAAACTCCATAGATCCACAAGAGAAGTTCCTCCTAGACCCGAGCACTCGGTCTGGTTCTCCAGAAATGAAGGAATGACTCGGGCTGGTCCCTGAGTAGGAAGCCCTATCAAAGTCATCTGAGGAGGTGGAGGCCAGGAGCATCTTCCTAGCCACTCGAGGGCTGGCAGGGACACTGAGGGTGGAGCTTACATAAGGATTTCCCTCTGACAGAGAGGTTTTATAGGGTGAAGCCCCTGAGCTTAGAGAAGAAAAGTTAAGGTAATTGTCATTGTCCACTATGCTATGAGGTAGATCCCTTTCCCCTAACTGACCTCGTTTGGTATTGCCCAGGGAATTTCTTGGAGGCAGGCTGAGAGGCGACATCTGGCTGTCTGTGGCTTTATACAACCTGGGAAGTGATCGGCTGTAGACACTCATATTATTCAGGCTGCTACCCGAATACTTCCTCGTTCTCACACTGATGTTCTCAGAGGCTGGCTCCTTGTGCCTGCTTAACCTGGGCTGAAGTGTCAAGTTGTCTTGTAGGTTCATTTTCCTAGCTTGCTTTGGGCTTGAAGGCATGCTTGCTGCCCCAGATCTGCTAGTGGGTGCGAAGCCAGCGCCACTGGAGGAACCTCCATTCCACATGGTCAGGAGCGAGCCAGAGGCTTTTCTTCCTTCCAGCCCTCCCAGAAAGTAGACGTTGTCATGTGATTTATTCCTAGAGCTGTATCTGGAATAGGGAGGCTTCTCGGAGAGCCTGGAGGACCTCTCACTGTCCCTACCAGCATAATGATCCAAATCTGCTCTCCCGAGTGGATAACCGCCAAGGGAAGATGCAGAGCTGAGGAGCGAAATAGGAGGTTTCATGGAAATGGTTTTGTCCGTTCCATCGCAAAACTGTTTGCTTCCCTGGAGTTTGGCCAAGGAGGGGCTGCTCCTGATGCTGGGGCCCAAGGGAGCAGAGCTTCTCTTGGTAGACACAGGCTGTGAGAGGGTTAAATATGAGCCAGAATAGTCCCCATTGGCTTTAAACTTCAGACTGGATGAATATTTCCTTGGGCTTAGGCTCTCCATTATGTTCTGGGGCTCGGTCTCTTGGGACTGTACTACAAATCCTTCCTTTAAGCTACCATTTTGTAATTCCAGCTGCTTCTGTATGTGGCTATCTTCTGCCATAATATTGCTGGACCCTGTAAAGGGGAAAGGGAGAACGTTTTAAATGAAAAAATATAAAACTGTACTAGAAGCTGAAAAATAAGGACTACTGATCAGGGATATATATATATATCTTTGGTACAAAAGAAAAATAATTCAAGATGACAACAGTAGTATCTGAGGGAAACAAAACTAGTGCAATGATGGTTCAGGATTAGGCTGGTATGGAAGGACGACAATTTTTCCCTCAATGCTCTCGTCTTTGGAAAATCACCTGCTTCCTGAATATTTTTCATATGTCTAACAATCATTCAATAGCTTTTCCTTTAGATGTTTCTGCTAGACTCATTACCAGCTCAGTCCTGAAGAAATAAAATCCACATCTTGACAGAAGGTATATGTTACACACTGATCCATCATGTGAGGGCTAAAGTGTGGTTCTTTTGGAGTCATTATTGCCTGTATATATTATATATATTTGTTATGTATAGTTTTCTTATGTTAGCTGTAGCTTTATTCTTTTTGTATTAGACAAAAAAAGGAGAAATGTGGGGATATATTATTTATGATTTAATAAAGCTTGCCTGATGGTTCAGGATGCAAAGCAGCCACAAGCTATAGAGGTCAGGCAGTGTGATACACACCTCTAATTCCAGCAGCCATACTAGTTAGCTATAAAAGTTAGGTGGTGGTGGTACACACTTTTAATCTCTATTCTTCAAATTTCCCTGGAACCCTAAATGTGTTGTGCTTATCCTTGGTATCAAACCCTTTTCTCTAACAGAAACACTTTCTATCTTCTGGTCTACCAATCAAAATCTACCCATCACTCAAAGGATAAAGGAGGATACTATCTTCCTTGAGTAGATGTATTTTTTTTTTCAAAAATAAGTATATGTTCTGAGTCTTAGATGCAAGCATTGGCCTAAATCTATGAAAATACCCTTGAATTAAAACTAGCACGGAAAATGAAAAGGCTTATATTTCTAAGCGACAGAAACTATTTTAGACATTAATAAAGGAAAGATGTAATGTGATGTTAGTAAGGACATACAGGGCTAAGACTTTCCTCCAGCCCTCAGGGACCTTGAACACTAATGTTTGTGGAAAAGGATTATGGCTAGAATTTTTATCTTATGGTCACCCGCTAACTCCCATTGTTGTATAGGCAAAAAACTCAAAACATTTTTCAATCACGCCCACTCTCATACCATAGGAGGAAGACTCCATTCCCTTTGCTTAGCCTCAGATTCCCTGGGCAAACTCAAGCAACTCTGCATGGAACTTCTTACCCACAGACTGGGGTCAGGAAAATTTCCCTGCTTACTTCTAGGTGATGCCTGAAATTACCTATACAGAACTGCAGTCCCCCCCCCCAAGAAATACTGTCTTGGATTCATGTCCTCTAAAGCTCTATGTGAATAGACGCTGAAATGGTGTATTTTTAAAGGGTTATTTTAATACAGTATTTTGCCTACATGTATATTTGCACACCAGAAGAGGGCATTAGACCTCATTACAGATGGTTATGGGCTACTGTGAGGTTGCTGAGACTTGGACTCAGGACCCCTGGAAGAGCAGCCAGTGCTCTTAACTGCTGAGCCATCTCCTCAGTCCTAAAATTGTGTATTTATAAAGAGCAGCTAAAAATAAGTCCCATAAAGTATTAAAGTTATACCTAAAATATTGTTTCTGCTGTCTGGCTCTTACCAAGTCCTTCATTGCCTGTGGCCAGTGCCTATTGTCCCCAGACAATGCCCTTGTCATTTACTTTCAATTCCAACTTTGAAGACAGCACCAGTCTCTTTTGAGACATTTCTTGCCATGCTCCTCTGGAGGAGGGAAAGTAAGACAACCCCTAGCTGTGGTCATCTCATCCCTGGTTGGTTTGGCATTTTGAAATTTTAGTAAGTCTTGGCCAGTTCTCTCAACTTAAACATTTCAGGACTGAGAAAATAAGAAAAGAGGTGGATCCTGAGGATTTATTTATTATATAGAAAAAAGCACCCTAGAAGCCCAGTGATGTGTAGAAAAGCTATGCAATCATGTAACACTATATTTAAAGGCTACTTTATACTATAAAGTATATTCATCTAATATGTATTAAAATACCCAATGAGAATTGCTACTTTTCATAAATAACCCACAAACATTGATTATAAACACAAGTAGCCCCAATCATGTAATGTATACAGCTGATAGTTTTCTTACAGTGCTCAGGTCAGAAGTTGGAGAGTCATCATGACCCTGTCATTTCTATTTCTCTCCTCATTGCATCCATCAACAAACTCAATCAGCATTGTCCTTCATCCATAGTTCAAACAGTATCCTTCATGTTGTTTCACTGTTGCTGCCCGTAAAACCAGCATCTTGTTGCCTTCCTAGCTACAGACGAACATGACCAGCAGTTTCTCATTCCTCCTGCCATGCTTTCCTTACCCTGTTGGACTGTATCCCCTCAAATGGCAAGCTGAACACACCCATCCTTCCTTAAGTGGATTCTTGCCAGGTATTTTGTCAAGGCAATGAAAAATAACAAACACACTACTTTTGTGTCATCAGATATGGAATTCATTCGTTTTTCTTGAAACTGAGTTTGTGGGCCTTGCTGAATACATATATATGATTACCTGTACTTAGTATCTCTTAATCCTGAATACCAACTTAACACTAAAGGAAATACGCCTGACAGATGTTCTTTCTAGCTCCATGAGAGACATCAATAGCTATAGACACCTCTCTCCTTTCCTACTTCCAGGGCACTCTTCATGTGAGGTGTGACACCATGAGGAGAGGCCTGGAAATAGGAAATGAGCAGGAATTGCAGGCCAGTAACCAGTAATGCACTTGAAATGGGCATGGTCAAGAGCCTCAGAGGTAGGGGTAGAGATCCAAGTAGGAATGTGTTGATTAATTCCCCAAGCACTGGAGGATATGACTGCAGGCAGAATGTATGAGACCACAGTTGGGTTTGAGGAAAGCAGAAAAGACAAACACTGCAAGGATCCCCACCCCCCTGGACCAAAACAGCTTATGAAAGAGAAATGAGAGGTGGCAAACACATAAGAAAAGAGCTGAAGAAAATCCTGGGTTTACAGCCATCTTTATGTTCAATGCTGCTGTGTTTATTAGGGGTTTCCTGAACATTCTGTGTGAACAAAGATGAGGTCTCAGTGAAATTATGAGATCCCTGCATTGTGTTATTGGGAAAGCAAAACAGACCCAAAGGATGTGATGGTTACACGCACTCCTCCATACACAGCTACAGAAGGCCTGTGAGCCGGAAGGAATGCATCTGGTGCCCATCTGAGAGAAAGGACAACTTGGGGAAGTCTAAACAGGAAAGAAGCTAATGTGTGTTGAAACGTTTGCATTTACTTTCCAATCCATAAATTTAATCCTTCCAGACCTCTTGTTATTTTACCACCTAAAACACACATTCATCTTATTGTCAATCACAAAACGCCACAAAGTCAGGACGTAGTCTTTTGAAAGATGTTACAGAAAAGGCACAGCACTTTTCCCCCTGGAGGATAAAATTACTTCAGAGAGCAGTCTAGAGGAATGCTCTGAAACATTTCTTCAGAGAATTGCTTCTCTGTAGTATGGTTTAAACTGTTTCTTTCAAACATTTCTCCAGTTCCACTCACACCAGATGACAACGAAGCTCATCTCATTCAGATCGCAACTGTCCAATCGTGAACTTACAAGGCCATCACCAGAGCTGTGTGCATTGTCATTTCTAGCTAAAGAAGGCACACCCAGAAAGCCAAGCGTTTTAAAACAAAGTGCTTGCAGCATTGCATTGCAGAAGAGGACTTAATGTCTGTCCAAAAGGTGCAAGTATCCAGCAGGGTTTGGCCAAATAAGTGGCTGTGGAGGATTCCTACAATACACACGAGAGACATGGCACTTCTGAGGATTACGCCATACAACAGGAGTTAGTTCTAGAAACACTGCAGAGGTGACTATAGAGAAATGGAAACTGGGCCCTGCTATTGGTGAACAGAAGCAACTCTAGTAAAGCCAACTTTTAAAAGGCTGCAAGGTATAAGCCAAAATGTGTGTAATAGAATGACTTGAGTCCATACTGTGTCCTGCCAGAGCTCTGGAGCTGGAGGTGGGGTGGGTCTGCTCCTGCGTGTTTTCTGGCAGACAGTGGTTGATGCCTGGTATTTAGGGCTCTCCAGCACCCTGGTGGTCCACAGGCAGGCTCAACTGTCAGCCCTGATGTTTATGATTTGGCCCTGTTAAGATTAAAGTGTGTACTGATGACATGTAATTGAATTCAGGGCCAGTTAAGAAGTCCCTCAGAAGCAGTGCCATTCCTCACTGGCGTTCCGTGGGGTATTTCTCTGGCAACCAACGGCAGTTGATAGGGCCTGGGGGATACTTTGACAGGACTGAAGGGAAATGCTGAAAAAAAAATCTATTTAAAACACAGGGCCTGTGCTTTATAAGAGAGAACAATAGACACATAGAGTCCTCCCTGTCTCTCTCCTGATGACATCAAAATGTGAGGAAAAGTGGACTAATTAGAAGCCTCAGGAACAAACACTTGCTTCTCTCCCCTCATCCCCTTTCAGAATGCAAAAGCTGCCAAACATCCCTTGTTCTCCATTAAACCTTTGGTCTTCTCAGTGCCCCTACTGCAAACAAGCCCTCCTACTTTACACATAATTATTCTTGGCCCTGAACCCTGCTCAGACTCTTCTACCTCTGCAAACAAGCCTCCCCTCTCCACATGTTCCCACCGCCATCTGCAAACACCCCCTCCCAGCAAATGCTCCCAGGCCCTCTCTTCTGGTAATGCTGCCTTCTTCCGCAGTCAACAAAGCCTAGACCTCCTCATTGTCTCAGTCTCAGTCTCCATAGGACCTGGTTTTGCTTCTCATTCATCCTGGCTATTTTACCTTGAATCCTTCAAACTTCTCCACAATCAGGATTTTATATCTCAGAACAGAGATGAAAAGACAAATTGTGTTAGTAGACATACTTTGTTGTTGTTGTTTTTGCTTTTTGAGACACGGTTTCTCTGTGTAATCCTGGCTGTCCTGGAACTCACTCTGTAGAACAGGCTGGCCTTGAACTCAGAGATTCACCTGCCTCTGCCTCCCAAGTGCTAGGATTAAAGGCATTCCTCAGCACCACCTTGCTATAGACATAGTACTCTAATTGTTCTGTTTTCTTCAACAAATGGATTCCAACCCTTTCCTTTTGTATCATGTTCTTTGCTCAAGGACTTAACTGTTGGGGCAAAAATCACTAGACTCACATAAGTAGGTTGATGATTTTCAAAGAAGAGGCCTCATTGTCTCTCAAAGATCCAAGAAAAGCAGTTCCAAGGGGGGAATATATTTTTAATGACTGAACAAAGGTCTTGTTTTATGCTAGAAGACCCATTACAACAGACAGCTGTAAACCTTAGTGTGTACACACATACATACAAGAACTCATTGTCCACGTATCCACAGCAGCCTCAAATACACTAAACCTTTGTTGTAACAGGCAGAGAGGATGCTTCTGAAGCCTTTTTTTTTTTTTTAACTTTATCATTTTCTAAAGCCATCTACAAGAAGAAAGAGAAAAAGGTTACACATGATTCTACAAGGAAGATAAAGGAATGGAAAGTAATGAGAGATAACAACATCACTGAATACACATTGAAGAAACCAGGACCCAAAGGAAAAAGGAATTTCAGTTCCATATAGTCACTAGAAAGGAGCCCATCCTCAGATGACCACTCCTCCCAGCTCCCCCTAGCTGCCTAGTTGTACTGAAGTCTCAACTCTGTCATCAATACTGCTGATGGTCCCTGAAGGAGTCTAACAGGGATCAAAGTCAACAGCCAGTGACCATACTTCAATAAGGTACCTTCTCAGCTCAGAAGCTATTTAGTCTGGATTGTTCTGTTTTATCAATTCCTGGGAATGTTTCAAAGTTTAGAAGAGGCGGTCACAGGGCTACAGCACCAATTACAAGACTTTTTAAAAGAAGAGTTTTTGGGCTAGTCCCTTCAATAAAATGCTTGTCTGCAGGAACTTTACAGCATTCTTTAGACTACCCAAGGAATTTGGCTTCTGCTTCCTGTGATAAGTCTCTGTAGTGGGGGAGGAGGATAGAAAGCAAACTCAGCCTCAGAAAACCGGGGTCACTGAAGATTCCCTCCCACTGGCAAAATCCCAAGCTTTACCTAAATTATCAAGACATAAGTTTTATCAATCAGACTCATGTGTGTGTTTAAACAGTTATTAAAGAAGTTTTAGCAATGTGTGAAAAGATAACATGCATCCAATGAATAAATGTATAATAAATTCAAATTCGAGATTATTCAAATTAGAAGTATGCTATCTTTCATTATAGAAATCACAAGGAACAAAAGAATGGTTTTTGTTGTTGTTTGTATTCGTACAAGCAGAATGTGTTGGGATGGTGCACATTCCACAGGCTCCATGAGGAGGTCAGCGGATAACCTTGCAAGCACCTTTACCTGTTAAAAATCTTGCCCAAAAGAGTGCTCTATTAAAAACAGTAAAGACCACCTATAGCAGCACACGCCTGTAATCCCAGTAAGGAAGGCTGAGGCAGGAGAGTCATAAGTTCAAGGCCAGGCTGGTCTACAAACTGAGTTGTCTAAAAAAAACAGCAACAAAATCTCACCACAAAATTCTAGAACACTGGAAGGTATGGTGTGGGAAAAGCCTAAAACAAAAAACATGTGTTCAGTCACAATGGGGAAAAAAATCTAGTCATGAAAAAGCTATTCTAGGTTAAAAAACTCAAGAGACACACCAACAAAATGGAATCGGATGTACATGGTTTGCATCTTATGTGTAGCAATCCATTTGCTTAAAAAATGTCTGACATAACCAGAATTGAATGCTGTCTGGAAATCAGATGCATTTCTATTTTCAAAGTTGCAATGATATATTCTTTAAAATCGTAATTGTTTAGAGCCACACTGAAAATTAAGGATGAAAACCTAGTTGTTTGGAACATGGTTTGTAACAATCCACATTCTGAGGGAAAATGGGATCTCCAGATGAAACCAAATTAACAAATGTAAACTGTCTGGGCTCTAGGTGCCGGGTTCACTATAGTATTCTTTTATTTCGTTTTTGTTTTCTCAAAACAGGGTTTCTTGGTATAGCCCTGACTATACTGGAACTTGTTTTGTAGACCAGGCCGGCCTCAAACTCATAGAGATCTGCTTGCCTCTGCCTCCCCAGTGCTGGGATTAAAGACATACATCATCACAGACAGCTCTTACTATAGTATATTTTTAATACATGTTTTACATGTTGGGTATGTTTAAATTTTTCACAATAAAATATTTTTCAAAAAGATAAAAAAAAGAGTAAATAAATTTATGTATGTGTGTGTATATATGTGTGTGTGTGTGTGGTGTATGTATGTATGTATGTATGTATGTATGTATGTATGCATTGGAGCCAGAGTAAATAAAAATAAAATCTATATGTACTGATGTAAATTATAATGGCTTACTATACAAAAAAGGATTGAGTCTCATCTGCTTGCATGGAAACTAGTTTATTATACTAAATCAAATTCTCTAAAAGATCATCATTTCTTTTTAAAGTACCCAGGAGAAATCTGAAAGCAAATACACTGTCAAGATTATAAATAAGTAGGCCATTCTAGTAAAGAGTCTTACAAGATAATGCTGGGATAGATTACCTAAATCAAACATCTTCAAAAGTGACTTCTTCCTGCTCATGGGTACAATTCAACCCCAGGTTTAGGTGATTTAGACCAAGTCCCCTGAACCCAGATAAATCCTCCTGCATTGTAGGATCATCCTGGGGTGTTACTCTAGAGAGATAGAGAGTCCTGGGGTGTTAGCTGGAGAGAAGCCATCGCTGTGTATGGACACACTCTTCCCCTTGAGTCAGGAAAGGGTATTCATCTCATCCCTTGCTACTTTCAAGAGAGTATATGAACACAGACAGTCTATGACATACCTTGACCCTGAAGCCATGTTTGTGGACTTAAATTGAAAGTGTGTCCATGGCAGCAAAACTCCCTTACCTTTCCATCCTGCCTTTGCTGCCTGTAATCCCACTAATTGAAATACACTCCCTTAAGAATCTTAAGAATAAATATGTGATTTTTCCAAATAACATTCCCCAGGCTGAAATGTTTGTGATTTACCCAATATTATAATTGGGCAATGGTCGATCATAATAATAAGTAGGTTCTAGGAGAGGGACCAAATGGAAGTCAACGATGTCTTCCACAGCTGGAATGTTGTTAACACCACCCTACCCCTGGGCTGAGAGATCATATCTAAGGCTTTAAGCATGCTCAACCAATGTTCTACCACTGAGCTACCCCCTCACATGTTTTCCATGTTAACTCAATCACTGAGGTGGATGAGCTTTAAAAGGATGGCCATGTACTTCCTTTTCTTTTTAAGATTTATTTATTTATTTTATGAGTGCTTTATCTGTATGTACACCTTTACCCCAGAAGAGGGTATCAGATCCCACTATAGATGGTTGTGAGCCACCATGTGGTTGCTGGGAATTGAACTCAGGACCTCTAAAAGAGCTCTTATCCACTGAGCCATCTCTCCAGCTCCTGGTTGTGTACTTCTTAATAGGAGAGAAACATTCTGAGAAATACACAGTTGATTTCAACATAGCCTCACATATGTAACCGGACCCACATCACAAGGCCATTTCGTCTTATTCAATACCATCATGCAAGAGGTCAGTTGAGCAAATGCCACTCTGTGGGCTATGAGATAGCTCAGTGAGTGAAAGTGCTGGTAGCCAAGTTAAGAAAAGAGGGCAGAAAGCAGCTTCAGAGTTATTTCCTGACTTCCACATGTAGGCCATGATAAGCAGACACACAGGTACCTCATCTCTCCCTAACCCCACCCCTTTTAATTAGTTGATTTTTGTTTTTTGGGTTTTTTTTGGAGAAGAAAAATCAATGTGAGGCTCACAACCACAAGCAGAGTTATAGTGGGGATGTGATTTCTTCATTACTGTTAACAGTTGATTATACAGGGTGGGTGTTGGAAGACACCCATTTTTCTCTATTACAACCTGCCTTTCGACCCCTCACTGCAAGAAAGGGGGGGGGGGACCTTGACCCTATAAAGATCAGTAAAGAACTAAGTTCAATTTATTTTCAAAACATTTACTTTTATTTTTACTTGTGTATGTGTGTGCATTCATTGTGCACACATGCATACGTGTGTGTGTGTGTGTGTGTGTGTGGAGAGAGAGAGAGAGAGAGAGAGAGAGAGAGAGAGAGAGAGAGAGAGAGAGAGAGAGATCTAAGACTTGTGTGTGCTAATGATTCAGGAGACCAGAAGAGGGCATCAGAGCCCCTGGAGCCGTGGTTAAGGCAGATGAGAAACAACTTGTATGGGTACTTAGTACTTGGTTGTCCAGAAAGGCAGCAAGTGTGTTTGACTGTTGAGCCATCTCTCCAGGCTCTCAATGCTATTTTTTTTTTTTTTATAACTCTGTCCAAAAGACCTAATAAAGGAAATGGTTACTTTCTGATGTTATTTTTATTGTAATGGCTAATCCAGTACAAAGAACACTGGACAGATTGCCAAGGACATGACTCAGGAGGTCGGTTCTCTTTCTGTGTCCACCAACTACGAGGAATAATATAGGGAGTAAGTCGCTCATCTGTCTCCATCTTGTTAAAGCAGAGGTTTGCCGATGTTTGAAATGCTGAGAGTGAACTAGACATTCCTTGCTCCCCACAGTTCTGTACTCCCAAGATTCCTGGTGAAATCACCCAGGAGTGCCTGTTACATAATGCAGGAAATGGAAATGACCGCAGAACACAGGCATGTATTTGTGATAAGATAGCAGCTACCTAACTGGGCAAAACTTTCCCCAGCTCTGCTACCCATGGCATGCCAAGGGCATAGTAAATCATCTCAGTACAACACAGTGAGTTCTGGTCAGAACTATGTTAACACAGTACAGCATAGAAGCTGATTCAGCTTCATATACAAGAAAAGTTTTTCTGCATTCCTATGTCTTGCAATTTCCTTAATAAATCAGAAGTTGTTTTTGAAAACCTACTTCAGCAATGATGCAAGCAATGTGGCAGCCAGACACCTCTTCCCAGCCCTTTTGAATACTTCTTGGCTATTCAAACTGGATCTGAGTTGGTCAAAAGAATGGAGTTGGTTCTCATCACTTTTATCTGCTCTGAATTTACCTGCGCAGGGTGTGTGTTTGGGGGGGGGGAGGTCAAGAAACAAACCTTACAGAACACATGTAACTTCCCCCTTTTCATCATTTGATAGGATAATTCCTCAATAACACTGCCTATGGGGAGAAGTCACCAGCAGTGTGCAAACAATCACTCTAAGATGGTAAACACCAGCTTGCACTGAAAAAGCTGAGTCTGCTTCAGGTAGCAATACTAAATACCAGCTTGTATGGATAAGAAACCCCCCTCATCTAATAAAATCAACTGTGCACATTTAAGAAATAGTTCTTACATGTACTAAAACCATCAGTCTAATTTGGCCCATTGTCTCGTGTTTGTCCCAGCTTCTGAAGTCCTTGGCATTCCCACACCTCCATGGAATGATTTTGACTTGGCTTTCTTTCCCTGGCCACCGATTGCCAGAATGCTTCCAAATGCTTCCCTTTAAAGTAGAGACAACACGAAGCTGTTTTTCAGCGATGTGTAAGAAGGGTCCCCAAACATCATAGACATATCTATTTTGCAAATTAACCCCTGGAAGATTAAATTCCCTGTATGAGACAAAGATAAACATTTGTTTACTAAATTTTATACTGAAGGGATCTGAAAACATGAACTACCCCTTTTGGCTTTATTTATTTTCAAAAGACAAGAGACACATTCTTCAACGCCTAGGAAATATTTCCAGTCACTAAGTTTCTTATTTTAATCACTAAGGTCTCCCATCATGGCAGGATATCATGGCCTGAGAAGGGATAACAAGAATGATGAGGTGGGAGGTGAAAATGAAAGGGTTGCTACCTCCCTCTTGTGAAGAGCCTGCAGGGGGCAGGTCTCCTAGGAGTCAGTCCTCTCAGAGTTATTCCTAAATGATTCCATATGCTTCCCTTTGAGATGAACCTCTTGGCTAGTGGCCAACATAAGTCCATCCCTTAACAGCATTTGGAGCTCTGACCTCCCCCAAGAAAGGCACCCCAAGACCTTTCCTGTATTAAGCAAACCTCGAGATAGAGGATCAGAAGGAACACAGATCACCCTGCCTTGAATCCACAACTACAGGCCCATTGTCTAACCCTAGTCAGGTAAACCAGTTAGTGGGTGTTGCCATTTGTGACTGATACAGCCATACAGGCACACCTTTTCTGATACCCAAAAGCTCACTGAAGATAGGCAGAGTGGCTCATGCCTGTGATTTCAGTATCGTGGAGAGTTTGAGGTAAGCCTGGGGTGCAAAGTAGGTTCCAGGCCAACCTGGGCTACACAATGAGCCCTTTCCCTGAAGCAAAGCAACAAAGGATCAACAACAGATGAAAAGAACTCATTGAGGTAGTTCCTTTCTAGAAATGGTGCCATTCAGTAATATCATACCTAGTAGACTCTAACAAAAAACAAACAAACAAAAATAATTAACAATAACTTTGTATTGCTACCAAATATTTAGCATTAGGAAAACAGATGGAATGACAGAATCTATATGGTGCAAGCTACATTGGAAAGCAGAAGTCAGATTTGTTCTGTCCTGTCACTACCACGACTACCATGTCCTGTGTAAGGTTTGGGGCAATGGTTTGAGATAAGTAATTTTTTTTTTTTTTTTTTTTTTTGAGAAGGTGCCTCATTCAATCTACCTAGCTCTGATCTAGTACTCACTGTATAACTAACTGTAGTCATGTGAATGAAACCAGCTCCACTATATAATATGTATAAGCTCATAAATAGTAGTCCCTAGTTGATGAACTTGGGAATGATTAGGAGATGCAGCCTAGGTAAAGGAGGTGTATGGCTGGGGAGTGGTCTTTGAGGTTTCAAAAGAACATTCCAGGCCCAGTTCTCTCTCTCTCTCCCTCTCTCTCTCCCTCTCTCTCTCTCTCTCTCTCTCACTCTCTCTCTGCCTTCTGCCTGTAGATCAGGATACAAAGCTCCTACTCAGGCCACACTTATAAGTTTCCCCCATGATATGAACTAAACCCCTGAAACTGTAGCTGACCTGCCTAACTAAATGCTTTCTTTTATCAGAGTAGCTGTGGTCCTAATGTCTCTTCACAGCAATGGAACAGTAACTAAGACAACAGGCTGGTCTTGAACTCACAGCAAACCTCCTACCGCTGCCTCTTAATCCTGAAGTTACAGGTGGGTATCTACCAAGCTTCAAACAAGACCTCAAGTGTTTTGTTTGTGTGAGATAGGATCTGATTTGGCCCAGGCTAGATTTAAGCTTGCCAAGCAGTCAGGTATGACCTTGAACTCCCTATCCTCCTGTAATTATATACACCACCTCTGCTTCTTTTGTGTTTCTGGGAACCAAATCTAGGGCTTCATGTGTGCTAGGCAAGCATGTTACAAGCTGGGCTACATACCAGCCTGGGAAGATTTCTAAGGTTCCTTTTACTCCCAGAATTATTTTGCCCAGCTTGCCCCCAAATAATGAAACTTGAATTGTCTTCAGATTTCTAATCTGAACTTGATACAACTGAATGCATTGTATATACCCACCCATCAGTTTATGGATCTCTCCCACCTACCCACTCACCAATTGCTCCAAATCAAGCTCATTTGTATAGATGCCAGGCATCTTTGCCCCTCCACGCACAGGAGGCTTCTCCTTTTCCCTTCTGTCTAAGATAACCCTATCCATTCATGTGCTCTGATCCCAATACACAGAGCAGAGAGCAAAGAAGGAGAAGCTGAGATGCTCTGTTTTGTACCTGCATTCAAAGGCAGCATCTGCTGTGTCTGCAGGACCATCTGTTGCTCACTTTGACATGGAAAAGATACTGCAGGCCTCAGAAGTGGTGTCACAGGTCACACACACCCAGACATATGTCCCATAGTCGCCAAGGCTTACATCACTGTCCTCATCCAAGAGTGTAGTTGCTTGTGAAGAATGGTATTGTTAAACTCTCACAAAGGGTCAAGTACGGTTGTTTTTTTGTTTGTTTGTTTTTTGTTATTTTGTTTTAAAAATCAGGCTTGTCAAAGTATCAATTAAATTCTTTAATCTCAGGTTCTAACTAAAGCTGTGTCTTCCACTAACTCACTCAAGGTCTTACCAGTCTTTTAAAGACATATCACCTATAAAGTGAACACTGAGCTTAGGTTACCCAGGCTCCCTTGTATTCAAATTCAACTTTAAGCCAATTCAAAAGCATCGAGGAAACCCAACAAGTTCCTTCATCCCTGCAGTATATTAAGACTTTAATGTCAAGGACAGGAGGATCTACTGCAGGTAAACAGACTTCTGGGACATAAGTAACAAGAGTTAAGTAAATTTTGTGAAGATCCAAATTAAATTAAGGTTCCTAATTTGCCAACATCTTGCTGACCCAGGGAAATGCTCTAGAACAGAGCTTGGGCCAGATAGTTCTGTGACTTATAGACACTTCAGGATATTTAGCAGATCTCTATTCAATGGACACTGGTTGCAATTTCCTACCATCAGCTGTGATAATCAAAATAGAATGTGCCAGCATTCCCTTCAGGATGGATGCCACCTCCTCTTCCTGAGAACTACTCGGAAAGTGTTTATGTTTCAAATGGATGGCATTCCTGCATCTAATAAGTAAGCGCAGAGAGATTTAGTGACACATTATAAAGCACAGGTATGTGTAAATGTGTAAAGCCCCTGCCTTTCCCTGTCACCTGTGGTACTACCTCTCTGCCAATGGCTGCAATTTAGCAACCTGTAAGGTCAGTTATCATGCCCACAACCCCAGCTGCTTTTAAAAACTATGCAAAAATTATCCTGGACTCTGGGTCTTGATTTCTTCATTGCACTCCACAACCCATCATGTTTAGAGTCTTCAACACCCATGAAAGGAGTGAAGAGCAGAGTTTGATCAAATCAACTTTGGCTTACTCTTCCCTCTCCTGAGAATGCCAGGGATAGTGGTTAACTTTGGGCAGAGCTGTTGAAGACATAGGTTGACTCATTGCCTATCTTCTTATCTAGCATTTCTTGCTTGCCCCAAAAGGATCCAGCAGACATTGTTATGGCCATTCTCACCCCAAAAGACCAGCAGCTGCCAGCTGCAGAGAAACAGACTGAACCCTGAAAATTAACTACAGTGATGACGGCTCTTAACCAAACATTTCATTTTGCCTTTTGTGAGAGAGCTAGGAGTTGCAGACTCCCCTGCCTCGGGAGTAAAAGCTGCATTAACTGAAAGCAAAAACTCAACTGGCCTCCCTTTGTCAGAGTTTGGAGACATTGTACAGAGTTTCTTAATTATACACGATGTTGAATTTCCTCAATAAATTTATCAGGAAAAATAAATAAATAAAAACCTTTTAAGCAACTAGATCTAAGATACGAAAAAGGGCCCTTGAAAGATACAACTGTTACTTTTCAGAGAACCTTAGCTCTTTATTCAAATAAATATTTACACAATTGAAGCCAATGGCACTAGTTATATTCTGTTAAAATAGTGGACTACTCTAAAGGTTTATTTATCCGAAATCCAACTTCTCTGTTGCTATCCTACCAGGAACAAAGAATTCAAGTGATCCAAGGGCAAAAGTTTAACCCTATGGAACTGTGAACCATATTTGGTGGATCCCAGCTAAATTCAGACGTTTGAAGCCCAAAGAAAAAAGTCTCAAACGTCCAAATTAAGCCCACATTGGAAGCTTAGTTACAAACATCATAATTGAAAATTTACATCTGTAACTTACACATTCATATTCTGGAGGCAAATGCGGATGGCAGATATTTATACTAACAGACTTCACATTTTATGTCTCTTCTAGACCCCTCACAGCTGCGAAGGGCTATGGCTAGCTTTGCATCCTAGAACCACAAAAGGAAGACTTCCAGGGAAGAGGGCTGGGCCAGGCTAAAGGATTTCCAGCCCTTGCCGGTCCACATAAAAGGCTGAAGGAGTCTTCCCTCTTTTAAGTGAGAAAGGTAAAAGAGGAACCCCTGGAAGGAGGTTGGACTTGTAAAGCTTTTTCAAACAGGAAATCCCAATCCGGGAAGGGACAGCCCGTCAGCCTTTTAATTTCCTGGCGGTGGCGGGAGTTAGCTAGGTCCCTGATGCTTCAAGTGCTGATAGCTGGGGCAAAGTTACTGCTCCTCCCCTAGTGAAACAGGGTCGAAAGGATCTCAGGACTTGTAGCTGCCTGCCATCATTAAGGGCGGAGGGACACACAACACCATACCATTTACATTTAGGGAAACTACAGCTGAATCGCAATCATGGGTTCCTGGTGAGAATCCCGGTCCGGAGGCTCGCCCTGCTGTCTCACTTTGGAAACAAAGTGCAGCTAGAAACCTAATTCAGAACGGTCCACTCGGAGTCCCATACTCCTCGGGATCCAGCTGTGGACCTTCTCTTTCCCCTGGGTCCAGATCTCTGCCTAAGTGAGTTTCCACGAAAGTTGCCTTGGGGACGCTTAATTAAATCCTGCCTTTTCGCTTCAATCACTTAGCGGTGTCACGATACCCACGAGCCCTCCACCCAACATCGCCAGGCATAAGGAGGGCATAGTATCCTAGGGTTGTACAGTTTGGGTTCTACCGACCCCTGCCCAGGCTTTTGTCCCTACAGCCTGCAAGGGAAGCAAAGAAAATCTGTGCCCAGGGCGCCACTCACCAGCTCATCTTTCTCTGTAGCCGCAGCTCTCTTCACAGGTCCGGCAGCCCTAGGGCCTGGCTTTCACTCCCACCCTCTCTCCCTGGGGTCCCCGCAGCCGCCACAGCCGCCGCAGCCAGCCAGTCCCTGAGGCCGCGCACCGAGCACCGCGCACTCCGGGCGCCCCTCCCGGTGGGGGCGGCCACCGCCTCCTCTCCGCCCCCGACCTCCGCAGCGCGACCGGCGGCTACCAACTCGGCTGCAGGGGACGCCGTGTCCCCAAGCGCCGCCAGGGTTCTCAAAAGCAGCTCAGTCCGCTCCCCCAGGCCCACTGTAGCCCCCTACTCGCCTAGGGAGACGAGGCGTCCGGATGCCCGCGGCCACACAAGGTAGACACACTGCTTTCCTCCGTGCCACACTCAGCAGCGCCCCTCGAACCGCGATGGTGGACTCCACGAAGCTCGGTCCCCGGTCCCGACCCCCTCCCAAATCACAGCGGCGGGCGCTTGGGGTTCCAGCTGTGAAGTCCGTCGGGGAGCCTTCCTCCTCCCAGGCAGCTAAGTTGCTGCTGCTTTTAAGGCTGCAGGAGTTGCCCGGCTCCACTTTCTCAAAATCGTGTTCTCAGCTTTGAGTAGTAGTAGAAACCTTCGTGATTGGTGTTTTTCTTTCTTTTTTAAGAAGATAGAAATGGGAAGGGAGAACACAGGTCCTCGGGTGGTGATTTCCTCCCCATGATGAAGTTTCTGCTCTGGGAAACTCCAGGTGACCGCACCTCTGCCACACACAGTTTTCCCCTGGGGGGCAGGTTTACCTGGTGCGTCAGAAAAGCAGCTGTGCCAAACTGCAGTGCAACGCCTGGGGTCAGGGCAGGAGTGAGAAGACTTTAAAACTCTGTGACACTGATTTCCTTGGAATGGTGTATCATAAACGGTTCTGTGTTTTCCATTTTTTAACATAACCAGTGAAAACTACACTAATGTGGACTTTTTCATTCACTATTGCTTCCCTGAGAGACTAAGAAATAGAGTGGGGATGACCCACAGTCCATCTTGACACGTGCAGATGTGACTATCTGCAAAGTTCTGGCCCAGTGGGGTTACAATGATGAAAGACAACCCGTGGTAACTCAAAGCGTAAGGAAGCGCAAGAACTGGCAAGTTCTTAACTAATAACAAAGTAGCCTGGGTCAGTTGCTTTAGCTACCAGCAAGATGTCTCCAAGACTGTACAACAGAGGTGTGGGTGTGGGTGTGGCTGGCGCCGCAAGGCAGCCTCTGCATCTTCTATGCAAAATGCCTGGAGCTGTGAGTACACTCACATAACACAATGCTCCTTTAAAATGTTTCATTTGTGTAAGTAAAGTCTGACTTTTTAAATTAAATATAGTGTACTATCTATGTATATGAATGTGTGTTTTTGTGCTTGCATGTGCACGTGAATGCAGGTAAGTGGGTGGGGGGGCAGAAACGACGTGGGTTTTGACAGCCAGACTTGATCCTCTCCAAGAACAATACAGCTCTTCTTAGCAGCTAAACCTCTTCAGCCCGTAAAGTTTGACTTATAATTTCTGTGAGAGCCACTCCTATTAAAATGGTTTGTGTTTTCGAATATTCTCTGCCCACAACCCTGGTTGGGTTTACCCCACAGTAATAAACTCACATGAGCTCCCGTCATCTCCATCAACTTAAAATCATTTAGTGCTTCTCAGTCAAAATGAAGACATTCTTGACCGCTTACCTTTCGTTCTCTTACTGCTGAACTATATCAGAACGCCTTTCAGGAAGTGAGAAACGTTGTCCCCACTTTCTGCCTTCTCATTTATCCCAGTCAGAAGTTGCCATTATTGTATCCCCTTGAGCTTGAATCACCCAAATGAAAGATTGCTCCTCCCCAGGTACATGACAATAATCCCAGCACCTGAGAAGCTGATGCAAAAAGGATCAAGAGTTCCAGGCAAGCATGGGCCTCATAACAAGTTCGGACCAGACTGAGGCATGTAGTGAAGACCTGACTCAAAACACCAAGGGCTGACTAGTGGAATCAATATGGTCATTCCTCAGAAAATTGTAATCCATCTACCATAACATTCAGCTAGGCACTCTTGGGCACATACCTAAGGGACACACCATCCTTCCACAGGAATCCTTGCTCAGCTATGTTCATTGCAGATTATTCATAACAGCCAGAAACTGGAAACAACCTAGATGTCCTCAACCAATGAATGAATAAAGAAAATGTGGTATATTTACACAATTGAGTATTACTCAGCTGTTAAAAAAAAAAAAAAAGACATTTGCAGGCAAATGGATGGAACCAGAAAACAAAACAAAACAAAACAAAACAAAAACACCTTGAGTGAGGGAATCCAGACCCAGAAAGATGAACATGGTATGTACTCACTCACTTATAAGTAAATATCAGCTCTTTAAAATGATAATATAATCAAGCTACAGCCAGCAGTCCCAGAGAGGTTAGGTAATGAGGAGGGCTCTATGGGGGGGGGGGGGGGGAGTATGGATCTCCCTGGGAAGGGGTAATAGAATAGATTTTGTAGGTGGACTGGCAGCAGGTATAGATGAGAGGGAGGGATCAGTTGTGTGTGTGTATGTGTGTGTGTGTGTGTGTGTGTGTGTGTGTGGTTTGTTTTTTGGCGGGGGGGGGGGGTGGTTATGGCACAAATGGCTGGACTTGTAACTCAGCATAAGCAAATTCAAGCTCTGATTTCTTAGCCCAAGGAGCTGGGAGAAGCACGTATTACTCCTTAGCAGGAATGACCAGCTGATCAGTAAGTAGTTCCTTTTTGTCTTCTTGTTCTCGTTCTCTTTGGCCTAACCACTGAGTATCCAGAGATTTGGGATCTATTTTCAATATATTACTTTTAGTAGTGCTGACCTTCTGCCCCATGTAACCAAATCCGGTCATGTGTTGACTCTTCACAAATGTTGCCTCCAGACCAACCCACTCCCCAGAATCTAAGGCTCCTGCCAGCTGCCCACATAGATGCCTACTGACCTCATAGTTACCATTGTCAACACTGATTCCCTGAAATGTTTTCCCCCGTTCCCAACAACTCTTTTCCAACTGAAGTCATCCCAAATCAGGTCTAAAACCTTACATCAGCCTTGAATTTAATTTCTCTCCAACCCATCAGGAAGTCTTTTCTGATTTTTCTAAAACAAAAGTAGAACTCAACTACTTATTGCCTCACTTCACTGCTCATCTCAGCTAGATCTCATCTGTCATACTGTCTTGACCTTACCCTTGTACTGTCTTTGCTCTCTTATGGGGTATTATCAACACAGATACCAGGGTGACCATTGTAAAACATTAGGCAACACAATCTACTCCTTCCTTTACAATTCTGCTGTGACCCTATTCAGTCCAGACCAAAGCCATGTGGTGGCCTAGAAAGGCATTGTTGACCTACCCTTCTCTAACATTACCCCCTGTTTCTCTTTCTTCCTTTATTTCTTTCTTTCTTTCTTTTTTCTTTCTTTCTTGCTTTCGTTTTTAAAAGACATGATCTCACCATATCTCACTGGCTCATCTGTGTAGATCAAGCTGACCTAACTCAGATCTGCCTGCCTCTGCCTCCAGAGTACTGGGGTTAAAGATACGCACCACCACATTGTGCTTAGGGTTTTATTTCTTAAATCTTCCTTCTTCTTTCAACAGTAAGGTAAGCGGGAAAACAAGTCTCCAACAAGAGGGCTTTTGGGTAACACCCCAGATCTCTAGATGTAGACTGTCCAAGTCACAAAGTGTACTCCTAAGTTTCATTAGCATCCGTATAGCCTTACTGGAATGGGAGTTTCAGACAGACATAGATTTTTAACATGCTATATCACTAACACACCTAGAGTGTTCCCTGACATAGAATTCATATGCATGCATGAATGATGGCTTTGACCTAGATAATTATTCTCCAAGAAATATGTGTGCTAAAACAATATACACAAACAGGCTGTTTTTAAATTGCTAATATTCATGAGCAAGAAAAACATCACTGATATTTATTGAAAAGGACAATTACTGTGATCGTTCTTCCAAATACATGGTGGCATACAGACATTTAGCTGTGCTACCGTGTTCACATTCTAAAGGAGAAAAGGAGACACAGAAAAGTCCCATTTGCCCAACCATTTGAATTAGTAGAGGCAGTGTTGGAGTGCAGGTAGCAGGATTCTAGAGTGCTCACACCCTTAAATGCTAATGTACACCTCGCCTCTTCTCTAGAATGAATACTATCAGAGGAATGTCTGCATAGTGACTAACTCCTAATCAGCAGACAAAAACTAATGTTCACTGTCCTGCTGTCTCTGATGATAACTACATTCCTCAAAGGACAAGGGGTCATTTTATTCATATTTATGTGACTCACACTCTAGAACTTGGGAGATAGAGAAAGGGGCTATCAGAAAGTACTTATTTAATGTGATTTTTAAAGTCACTAAATGCAGCAGGGATTCTCTTAATGAGTAAGTGTGGTTTTCCCTCTGTTTTATGTCGGGGCAGCCTGAAGACATAAGACATCCACCCCAGAGATACAAGTGGTATACTGAATTAAACTAAATGGTAAAATGAGACCTTTAATGTCTTAACACATGTGGTAGGGTCACTCAAATAGCTACTTTTAGCAGTACTATCAGATTTACTTTTAGTCATGATGTTTGAAAAATATAAACTAAATGATAGAAAGACCTAAGATCATGCCTTTTACTTTGTCATATCTTATTTTATGGTTTTATTTATTTATTTATTTATTTATTTATTTATTTATTTGCAGTAACTCAAGCTGGATGTGTAACTGGCCTGGTCTTGAACTTCCAATCCTCTTCTCTTATCTCCATCTTGTGAATGCTGGGATTGCAGTCTCCATTATATTCACTTTATTCCCATAAATGGGAATGCTGGGGATTGCACCCAGGGCCTTGTGCATGCCAGGCAAGCACATTACCAACTGAGCCATGCAACCACCAACACCCCCCTCTTGGTTATTTAAGTAAAATTAGCTCTTGTATCACAAATCAGAGCTTTATCTCCTAATCTCTGCCATTCCTAATCATCTACTCAGGGTACTGGGCTAGAAGCTGCACAACATTCCTTTCCTTGTTGTTTATCTCTCTGGGATCTAACTGATTATAAAACTTGTTCTTATTTGTCGTGTTTTTCAACTTTTCAAGTGGGGGAAAAATAAAGTTTTATCACACACACACACACACACACACACACACACACATGACAACTAAAATAATTCAAAAGAATGGCTGGGGATATCATCACTCCTGATTTTAAGATATTTACAGAGCTATAGTAATGAGGACTGCATGGTATTGTCATAAAAACAGACACATTGATGGATGAAGTAAAATTGAAGACCTGGACATAAGTCCACATACCCATGAATGCCTGATTTTTAATAAAGAAGCCAAAAATATGCATTGGAGAAAAGACAGCATCTTCAACAAATGGTGCTGGTCAAACCAGATGGCTGTGTATAGTAGAATGCAAATAGATCAAATCTATCACCCTACACAAAAGTCAACCACAAATGGATCAAAGATCTTATAACATAAGACTTCATAGCACAAATCTTACAGAAAAGAAAGTAGAGAATGTGCTTAAATTCATTGACACAAAAAAGGAATTTTTGAACAGAATCCTGATAACACAGACATTAAGATCAACAATTAATAAACGGGACCTTTTCTGTATAGCAAAGGACACTATCATTCAAGAGAAGAGGCAGCCTATAGAATTGAGGGGAAAAAAACCTTTACCAACTATGCATCTGACAGAGAATATGTAGAATATATAAAGAAGTAAAAATCAAACAAACAAATTAAACATTGAGAAAACAAAGAACCCAATTTAAAAATGGGCTACATATGTAAAGAGAGCCTTTCAAAAGATGAGACACAAACGGCTCAGGAAAACTTAAAAAGTGTTCAGTATCTTTAGCCATCAGGGAAATGAAAGCTAAAACTACTTAGAGATTTCATCTTACTCTAGTCAGAATGGCCAATAAAACAAGTAATAGTACATGTTGCTGAAGATGCAGAGAATGGGCAACACTTGTTTGTTCCTTATGGAAGCACAAACTGGCATATCCACTAAGAATGTGGAGGTACCTCAAAAGACTGAAAGTCAATTTACTACAAGATCGAGCTATACCATTTTTGGGCCTATACCAAAGGACTCTATCTTACTACAGAGAAACTTGTCCGTCCATGTTCATTGCTGTTCTATTCATAATAGCTGAAATTGGAAATGGCTTCAATGTTCATCAGCTGATATATTGGTAATGAAAATGTAGTACATCTACACAATAGAATTATTAAGGTGTTAAGAAAATGAATGGAGCTAGAAACAATTATTTTGAGTGAGGTAACATGGACCCAGAAAGACAAGCATTGTATGTTTTCTCTTCTTTGCAGATGTTAGCTTTCATGCTTCAGATATGTGTGTTTTAGAATATCCACACAGGTAAGGGGGAGTGGGTCTTCCAAAGAGAGGAAAATAGAAATTTACAAAGGGATAAAGAGGGAAATAAAATAGCAGGATTAAATGGAGTGGGGAGTGGGAGAGAAAGGTAGAGGAGGGAATATGATGAAGAATAATTAATACTAAAGGCTTGTTAGAAAACCTCCTCTGTAAAAACTTTCTAAAGTATGTATATAAATGAAGTTCTTGTGGAGTTAATCATATAATGGCTAAGAAAGTACCCCAACCAGACATTATAAAAAGGAATACCCCAGTTCCTTCCTTTTGAGTTCTTGCCCATAGACTGCCCTTCGAAACATTAAAGTCTATTTATTGTCCAGACTATTGGATATCTCCCACAGCCTGATGGTTAGACTCTACTGCTGAAGACATCACATCCTTAGATCATGGAACATGAAAAAGTGGATTGGTATTCTACTAGAACCTTTACCCCTACCAACTGTTGTTCACAGAGCTGGAAGGTGCTACCAGTGCTACTGACTTGTGGAAAAAAGTAATCATCAAACACTGTGAACTGTAATAGCATCCCACTTGCAAGATATGTCCGAATTTTCCTTTTTTAAAAAAGCTGTCATCTATTTTCACATGGGAGTAGAAATCATTGCCAAGGAGAATTATATATGACTATATTAATAGTGGACATATCTTACATAATGGTAATAATTTGTACCACATAAGAGTGGTGCAAATGTTATGAGGGTAACTAACCATTTTTTTGATTGAATTTAAGGTGCTTCGTGAGATGGAAACAATTCCCGACACAGCGAATGAGGCCAAGAATCTGTAGCTAGAATATTGGCCATGGACCCTAGGGGAAAACTACGGCTATTATTCTGCTAAATGAACACAGCACAAAAATGACTTCTAATGACATATTGTTATGTCTATAAATCATTGCATCACTCAATTCTCATCAGAGAAGCTTATTCATGCAGTAGATGATAACTAACACAAAGACCTACAACTGCACATTATGAAGAAAGTGATACACTTTGGAGCATTCAGTCACAAATGATCATAAGGGCCAGAGGTGGTAGAAGAATCCAATAAAGTGTCTTCCAGACATGAAACAGCTGAAATACAGATGAACTCACAGAGATTGAGACAGTACACACAAGACCCACATGAGTTCAAGCCAGATGAAATCCCATTGGAGAGAAAATGGAGTGGAATGAGCACAATGCCCCACCCTTAGCCAAGAAGCTATTTGCAATGAATAGCTTCCGAGAAGGAAAATCCTTTTTTTTTCTTTTTCTTTTTTTTTTTTTTTAATGGAATGACAACTTGTGTATCAACAACGGTCTAGGACAGGCTCCAAATTCAAGCATCAGTGACCACACAAATCCAACTTGACGTTTTTTTTTTTTGTTTGTTTGTTTTTTGTATTTTTTGTTTTTATTGTGGATTTTGTAGAAGACCTGGGAGGAATTGAGGGAAGGGAAACATTATAATGAAGATAGATTTCATGAAATTCTCAAAAAATAAATATTAGAAAATAATTATATATGTGTTATTCCACGTGGAATTTATATTATCGTTGTTGTTGACATAATCTCTTACAGTCTAGACTGTAAATCCATGATTCTCTTGCTTCAGCCTCCCAATGCTGGTATTGCAGACATATAAGCCACTTTGAAATGCTGGGAATAATTTTGCAATTGTTCCTTGTCATTTACAAAAACTATTTGGATCTGATCTGAGTTCTACATCTTGAATTAGTATATTTCTTCCTTTCTCTGCAATGAGAGCTACCAAATCTTTAGAACATTTAATTGTCCTCCAACCCTTGTAGCAATTGTCTGCACTGCTCTTCTTTCAATATTATATCTAAAGAACAGTGAAACTTTCAGAGAGTTGTAGAGAGGCAGTTAATTTGGAAGCAGGCAGACCTAGGTTTAAACCATGACATGTTACTAGTCATGCAATGTGAATGCATTGTTTACCTCAGGGAGAAATAAATGGCTATTCTGAAAGAAACTTATACTATGAACTAAGATGATAGTGTCCAGACCAGTTTCCCTCCACAGATAGCAAAAAGGGACAATCAAAAGAAAAATTTGCACCTGTTGTTAATGGCATTGGCCTTGACTTTCCTGGAACTCACTGTAGACCAGGCTGGCCTCAAACTCAGAGATTCACCTGCCTCTGCTTCCTGAGTGCTGGATTTAAAAGCATGCACCACCACTGCCTGGCTAGATGACTCTATTTAAGCTATTATAAGATTTGTTTTCTAACTAAAAGAAAGGTCTAAATCCATTTGTTCTGACGAATTTGTGAATTTGTGCATCAAAATGCTTTTTCTTTTGTGTGTGTGTGTGTGTGTGTGTGTGTGTGTGTGTGTGTGTGTGTGTGATCTTTATTTTTTCCTGTGAATATATGTTGTAGTCAGGCAGGAAAAGGATGCAGTGTGTGTGTGTGTGTGTGTGTGTGTGTGTGTGTGTGTGTGTGTGTGTGTGTGTGTGTGTGTGTGTGATCTCCTACCAATTAATGTATCCCAGCTGCATTTACTCTGGCTCACTTTTCTAATCATAATTAGTTTTTATGCATGAAGGGCTTAAAACAAAGAGGGGGGTTTTCTATGTTCAGTTTTGTTTTTGTTTTTTTTTAATACAGGAAATAGCTCTGTTTCTTGATACTGCAAGGAGCACAGGTCCTCTCTCGTCTTATGTTTTTTATTTTTCCTTCCATCTAATTTTCCCCATCTGTCGAATTATCTCATACCATGGTTTCAAGTTCATCGGTAATAATGTATGCAATGTACTTGAGACTTCTGATAGCTCAGAGGAGGGGACCAGGGCTCAGGACATGGAAAATGTCAAAACAGAGTCTTTACTAAGCACCACCCTGTTCTAGTCGGTGTGTTTAGACATGCAGATCATGACATGTCCCTCCATAGGAGTTTTACTGACCAGCATAGAACTATAACACAGTACAAAACGTGACACAGATGAGTATAGATAGAAGAGTCAGAAAAGTCAGACATTTGACCTTCATGTTACAGGAAAAAAGATTTAGGACAGAAAGTATGGTATAAGCAATACAGGAAGACAGGAGGTCCCAGGGGTGGGGGGAATGGGGATATGGTGAGTATCCCATATCCCTATAGAGAAGAATGAATGTGAGGATGGAGAAGGAGGTAAGATCTAAGAAGCTAGGGTTAGATTTGGGAGTGGGGAGACATGGATTGAATTTCAGATTTTATAGCTAATACCATTTAAAGTATATCATTTCCTTGTTCTAAGTTGTTCTAAGTTTTTCCTTGCCTGACAAAAACAGGAAGAAATGGGGACTGTAGGAAGTAGAGCCTGGTTATACAGAAAGAGGCTGCAAGAGAAAGATGAGTTCCAATTACATAATTTATAGTCCAATAAAGCCCTGGAAATATTATTTCCTGAGTCAAACTAGAGGTGTTGCCCTACTCACTGAACATTCTCAGGTGCAGTTTGGTCTGTCCCATCTCTCACAGCCATCTTATTTTTCTCATGTTATACTGACTCCACAGTTAGAGATCTTAAAGTTCTTACATAAATAAGCATAAAACAGGTATGACTGAGTTGTTGAACCAAGTGTTGGTGTGGTAGTTTAGATGAAAATGGCCCCCAAAGGCCAATAGGGAGATGCACTATTAGGAGATGTGGCCTTGTTGGAGGAAGTGTGTCACTGGGGGTGGGCCTTGAGCTTTCAAATGTTCAAACCAGGCCCAGAATCTCTCTGTTCCTGCTGCCTACAGATCCAGATGCAGAACTCTCAGCTACGTCTCCAGCACCATGTCTGCCTGAGTGCTGCCATGCTTCCTGCCATGAGGCTCTAAGCAAGCCTCAGTGAATTGTTTTCCATTAAAAGAGTTACTGTGATCATGGTATATCTTCCCGGTAACAGAAACCATAAGTAAAACAGTTGGGCTGGAAATTTAGTGACATACCCAATTTTGTCCTAGAGGCTGAGGCCTGCTTGCTTGACCTTTTTCAAATGTCCCACTTTACAGGGTCACTTACAATGTTTCTCTCAAGGCATCAAGAAAGTCAGTCATTCAAACCATTTTTATATGGCCCCTAGCTCTGAATGGAGATTATGTTTTAGTCCCTAGTGTGTGTCAATGAATTTAAGAACTGATTTTGATACGGACAATGATGTGTATGAAGGTGACCATGGCTTTAGACTTACTTGAATCTCTGTTTTCAAGAACAGTAATTTTTGTAAGTTACAAGTGATTCCTAAAAAAGATGATTGAAATACATTTATTCAAATGTGTGTTCAAATGAGAACGCACATGCAGACACACACACACACACACACACACACACACACACACACACGCACATACACACACACATAAACGAACAAAAGCCCTTTGTAAGACATTCTCTTATTTCTAATTTCCAGAGACCGATTCCTTAGGTATCAGTATTATATTTACAAGAGTGAAATAATTTCCAGAGAGCCTGGCATGGCGGTATGAGACTATAATCCCAGCATGCAGGAGACTGAGGAAGGATGTCATGAGTTCTGTGTCAGCTCAGGTGACCGTAGTGAGACCCTGTCTCGCAAAACAAAACAGCCTACAAAATAAAAACAAAAACAACCAAAAGGCATCTCTAGAACTTTAGCATAATTATAGGAATGAACTATACCTTCATCGGTAATATTAGCATTACCAGAAGTTTCATAACTTAATACATAAGAGGAAAGGTACAACAATGAAATGAATTTGCTGCTCAAGAAGCATATATGAGTATCTCTAAAACATACTTTTCTTTTCTACATCGGGATGATGAGAGAGTTTTCTGGGCATCTATTTCCTCTAGAAACCAAACCCTAGAAGGCATTTAAGAACCTTTTCTATTGCCCCCCACCTCCACAGCTGAAATGCTGGAGGGAAACCACAGAGAGCCTCACTTTCCAAGCCTGTTGGGCACAAATGAGCAATCAACAAAAGTTCTTAGGCAGTTTAGTGTTTCCTTGCTGAAGAAAGCTGTTTTGGTCTCACATCCAAAGACTATCAAAGTGACTATCCATGTGGAAAACTTCTTACAAGGTGGTTTTGAGGCATCCATATCTATGGAGTATAATGTTACCCATGACAAGTAATTCACTGACAATTACTTCCCAAAAGAAAGTTGTAGCTTTCATGGGTCATTAGCATTTCTTGCAAAATGTTCAGTGACTTTGCAAATTGTGAACACTGTAGTCTATCGGAGATATTGATTTCTTCTTTTCCACTCCAATCCTACAGTCCTCAGTATAAGGGATAAGGGCAGAAGGAGCGCATGTGGAAGAGTGTGGGGGTCATGCACTGCATCCCAACATGGGGACATCCCTTGAGCACAGTGGATCTCATAAATGTAGAGCATCATCACCTTCTCCATTCCCACCCCAGTCCTCCTTCCTTATTGTGTTCTGCAATTAATTAATGGAAGATCAGCCTCATTTCCAATCACCCAACTCTTCCATCTGGAAAAGGTCTTCATTCTTCCTAACCCTCAGTAGCAATCCATTGTTGAACCACATCACTTCTGCGACTTAGTTGCATTAGTTCATATGGTTGTTTAGCAGCATTGGGGCCAGAGTCTCTCACACAGCAGGCAAGCACTCTATCACTAAGCCACACTTCTCAGTTTTACCTTATATGTATCTGCCAGCATTATCTTCTATCTCACTTCCTTCATTGATTATTTAACTCCCTTTCCTTGAGATGGCTAGGGTAATCATAAGAATGAAGGGGGCCTGGGGATGGGTGGACAGTGGGTGTTGAGTGCAAGACTCAACAAAGCAGGGAAGATATAAGAATCTGCAGGGGAAACTAGAGTCCAAAGATTGAGAAAGACAGGATGTATCGAACCTAAGATCTTGTGCCTTTGCTCTCTAAAGACTTGTTTGTCTTTTAAACTACACATATTGGAGCTAGAGATATGGCTCAGTGTTAGAAGCATGTTATTCTTTCAGATGACCCAGGTTTGATTCCCATCACACATGGAAGTTCACAACTCTAGTTCTGGGGAATTTAACATTCTCTCTGACCTCTGGCGCCAGACATGTGCAAGGCGCACAGACACACATGCAAGCAAAACACTCATATACATAAAATAAAATAAATAAATCTTTAAAATTGCATATATTTGTAGGTGTGTCTATGCACACATGTGCATGGGTTTCACACAAACATGCAGGTGAAACTGTGGAAGTCAGAGGATAAGTTATGGGTGTTGGTTTTATCCTCCTACCATGTAGGTCCTAGGGATGAAACTCAAGTCTTTGGGATTGTCAGCAGATGCCTTTACTAATTGAGTTATAGACAGCCCATTAATTCATTTTTTGAAGCCTGGGTTTATTGTTGGATGTCTAGTCTCAGGAGGCAGAGACAACAAACACTGGAATGATAATTTCCTAAATGAAGTTTCTAATCATTTTACCACCAATTAAAAGTTTTAGTTATTTTATTAGTTTCCTTCCCTAGCCACAAAATTCTGACTTTGTGAGGGTAAGTATCTAACTCACCCCATATGTCCACTCTTTTGACTCAGACTACAGAAACACTGTAACACATTAGTTGAGTGTATGGATATATAAATTGCTCATCCTTAGCGAAAACCTAATCTTATTGCTACAAGTATGCAACTCTTCTGTGACCCTCAGCCCATTTAGGTTTGAGACAAAACAAACCAAGAATTCTCAGTGTGGCATGAGAATAAGGGCATGGTAGTAAGCCTTCTGGTTACTCCAGGTTGTCTCCTCCCTAACAGACTGCTATATTCTCTCTCTCCTTCTGGTGAGAAGGAATTCTATCTCAGAGTAAATTGTTCACATGCTTGTTCACATATGTCCCCCTGTTTACATCTTCAGAATCAGTCAACCCAATGTCAGTCAACTGAAAAGCTATCTTCTTCAGAAAGTTTTTCCAGCTCTATGTCTGGTCTTGGCTAGGTGACAAAGTATCAATGTGTTGCAATCTTTCTCTTTCATCCTATTTCTCAAGATACACATTCCCTACAAATTACAGACTTTTATACTCTCACAAAAGAGTAAGAGGAGTCTCTCTGTTTATACAGAAAAAAACAGTGAGGGAGGGAGGGAAAGAGAGAGGGAGTAAGGGAAGAAGGGAGAGGGGTTGGGGGGTGAGTATGGATCTATGTTTGCTTTCCTTTTCCTGGAAAACCTTAGCATTGAAGCTTTCAATTGAATTCCTTGGTTCTAGAACTAAGCAGGATGACTAAATGAAATACTAAATCTCACTTGAAATCAATTTCCTATTACAAGGGGATTGTAAGGCGTGGAAATAATGTTAGGGGATACACAAGCTACCTTGTATATCTCCAAGTCCTGAAATGACTTGATCATTTGATACAGAATAAAATTAATGAGGAACATACACATTTTATGAGTCCATTTGTTCTTTTTTGAATAGTGGGGAATACTTTATGAGAATTTACCAGTTCTATAAAGCCTTGTGAGATGGAAGGAGTTGAGTACAGCCTGGTCCATCCTGTGAGGACCAGAACCAGTGTTCTGTTAGAGCCATGCCTCTGTGCCATGATGGACTCTTATGCCTCTGTGCCATGATGGACTCTTATGCCCCTGAAATTGTATGCTCAAGTAAACACTTTTTTCTCTAGAAGTGGCCTTGGTCATGGTGCGTTGCCACTGCAATAGACAAGCAGGTAACATATAGTTCAGCCCTGACCTGTGCTAGTGAGTCAAGAGAAACACTGAAGAATTATGTATACAGGAATAGAGGTCTCACGAGAGTGCTGCTGGTCACCAGCTCTGTCATCCAGGGGCTCTTCTCTCGGTTTGTCTTCCTCCTCCATTGGGATCTCTTGATTCTCAGAGGACACAGTGGGATCCATGACAACCTGTTCTCACAAAGAAAAAAAAAAAAAACAATAGGTGTTACAACTGGGAAGTTGAAAGCTGAAATGACCTATGACAACTCAAGGTCAGCAATACTTCATTTGTGAAACCCAGATGTTGAACATCTGAGAAACACTAACTGCTGTTGGAGCTGAAAAGCAAACATCCTGGGGTCAACATAGTATCTCATCACTGACTGTTCTTTAGACCACCAACACTTAAACATCAGCTTCATCACCATCAACAAAAGCACAGTTTTTGGGTAGAGTCATTATCTTCCTTTGAAAATGGACTCCAGAAAACAAATAGCTCTATTTTATCCATTAGGGCTACATTCAAAGAATCCCTGTGAAAACCTTCAGTTGTAGATAGAGCTAAAACCTATATATGTCATGTGTTCCCCTGTGTATACATGTTTGTAATAAGATTTGATTTATAAACTATACATAGCAAGGAATTAACAGTAACTAATAATAAAATTATTAGCACTATTAAATAATTAAAGTAATAAAATAATATAATAAAAGCTATGTGAATTTTTTTCTGATGTTCTCTCAAAATAACTTATTGTTGATCTTAGCATCTTTGCTATCTAATTTTAATTTTTACTTTCTTACTAGGTTAAAAATTTTTACCCACTTATAGGAAACAAAGGCTTTTCCTTGGAATAGTATACTTGCCTCACCCCAATTTTAGATGTTTTCCTCATCACATTCCAGCATTCCTGACACAAACCACTTGAGGAGGGAGAGTTTATTCTGACTCATGGTTCAGGGGATCCTGTCCATCATGAAAGTGAAGAGGCATGGCAGCTGGAACAGTTCATGGCCATGGTAATGAAAGTATATGGTCATGTACAGGAAGAAAAGAAACTGGGCTGGAAGCCTAGCGGAATGTGATGCTTGACCTCTGACCCTACAGCCCATGTTTACTAGCTAGACCCCAAGTCCCAAAGGTTCCTCCCACACATGGCTACCAGCTGGGGACCAGATGGTAAAACACAAGCACCCATGCGAGATATTTCATACTTAGACCAAAATAATTGCTAATCTTGTCTCCTCAGAATATTAGTAAACAAAATGGGAAGTATTACAATACAACAAACACCAGTCTGATAACTAAGACAGTTACTAAGTGATTAGTGGAGGGTAGTGTATATGTGGGGGATGCTCTGGGCAAGGATTCATTTCAAAGGCATGGTGAAATTTGATGGAATGAAATTTAATAATGCTAGTCAGAAGGGAGTAAAATTCAAAATGTGTGAGTTGCTTGTGAGCAGAGTTTTTCATTTTGTATTTTCACACCACACTTGACTGTGAGTTACAAAAACCATGGGAACTGAAAACTTACATAAAAGGAGACTAATAGAATGCACAATAGTTAGGTCAAGTAACTTGGATTAATTGATGTTTTACTTTCTAGTTTCCAGCCTATGTTTATCATTTAATGCCCACCTTCTTAGGTATTTCTATATTTCTTTTAGCATTTGTGAAGACTGATGTTTTGGAGAAGGAAATAGACATCATTGTTCTAAAGTACTTCCTGAGAAACTCTTGGCTTTTAGGCAGGGTTCCATAGCTTTCACGTGTCTAGCGTTCTCTCGGACTGGAGGAGACAGAGTGATTCTATGACACATAGTAGCCCCTACTTTTTATGCATATATTGTGTAAAATAACTTCTCATTTTCTTCCCACAATGACACTCTAGACTAAGCATTGCCATTTACATTTTACACAATGAGACAGAGACTGAGGAAGACTAGCAGAGTTGTCAAAAATTGCAGAACCAGAAATGTACATTATTTCATAAAGTCGAACCTGTCTCCAAGTCAAATGCTAAAAAAAAAAAAAAAAAAAAAAAAAGAGTAAGTTTGATTTAAATTGTCCCTGCTGTATCAAGGAGAACTAATTCTTAATACGCAGAAAATTTAATAAGACATTTACAAATTTCAGAGGTGAGAAGCTATAAAAGGAAACCTGAACATATATTTAAGAAAACAAAAGCCGTGGAGATAGAGATTTGGCTTGGTGGTTATGTCTGTGTCCTGCTCTTGCATCGGACCCATGTTTGCTTCTCGGCACCCATGTGAAGTGGCTCACAACTAACAGCAGGTAACTTCAGCTTTGGAGAAACCCAATAAGTTTTAACTCCACATCATGTGCATATGCAGTGCACATATACACAATTTTGAGAATATATTTTTAAAAGAAAGCAGGTCATAGGCTGAGATATATGGGAATTAAAATTCAGTAAGACAGTATGATGTATGATTTATTGGTACTGGTAGGATGGTACAAAGCAATTTTTTTTTTTTTTTTTTGTAATTTAAGTGATGGATGAGTTGTCATTATCTGAGAATAGAAATACAGGGAATGGAACAGATGTGGAGAGAGAGAGAGAGAGAGAGAGAGAGAGAGAGAGAGAGAGAGTTCAACTTTCATCCTTCTTAGCTGTAATATATACCTGCAGAATGAAGTGAGGGGTAAAGACAGTGATTAGAGACATGCGTCTGGAGAGAGTAGATCTTGAGATGTTTCTTTTTCCTTGAGATGTGAGCGAGTAATCCAAGCTAGTATAGGGGCTGAGGGTAGAAAAACATCAAGAAGAAACATCATGGAGAGAAGAAGATTAAAAAATATCTTGGGAAAAGGAAGAGAGGGAAGCATGGACAAGCATAGAGTTGGTGTGTTAGTCTTGATTACATGGACAAGCACAGAGTTGGTGTGTTAGTCTTGATTAGAACCACTCCTCTCTTTAAAGGAATGAATAGAACCAGATAGACAATGGATGTGTCTCAGGAAGGCTCTACAGTGGAAAACTTTCACACTCTCTCATCACTTTTGTCAGTGACAAATCTTCTACCAAAAGTCCACTAGGCTGAGGACTCTTACAGGAAACAAATGCTGACTTCTCTACATGTTATTAAAAAAATGTGCATCAGGAGAAAATATTGGTAACTCACACATCCATTGGGAGATTTGAATGTATACTATATCAAGAACTCTTTTTGTTGTTGTTGTTGTTTGAGACAAGGTTTCTCTGTGTAGCCATGGCTGTCCTTGATTTTGCTCTGTAGACCAGGCTGGCCTTGAACTCAGAAACCCATCTGCCTCTGCCTCCCTGATGTTGGGATTAAAGGTGTGTGCCACTATTGCCCAATGTAAGAGCTCTTAAGATTAAAACTCTTTAAATGTTCTGACTATATAGTTTTTAAGGAAGATGTATTGATGTCCAAGGAGCACAGAAAGGAATGCTAAATATCATGACCCAAAAGGAAAATGCACACCAGTATGTAATATAATACTACCTTATACATATTATGATTGGTACAATGAAAAAGATATCAAGCATTGGAGATGATAAAAATTAGAATACTCACATGTTCTTTGTGTGAATGTAATAGCATGTCAGCTTCTTAAAAAGCTAAGAGATGGAGAGACAGCCTAGTGGCTTAGAGTGTTTCCTGTTCTTCTAGAGGACCTAAGGTCAGCTCCCAGCATCCACATTAGGTGACTCACAACCACTTGTAACTCCAGCTTCAGGGAATTTGATTCCTTCTTCTGGCCTCTGAGGGCATCCACACTCATGTGATATCACACACACACACACACACACACACCAGAGAGAGAGAGAGAGAGAGAGAGAGAGAGAGAGAGAGAGAGTTTAAAAGATTTGCATTAAAGAGTTAAACACAGAGCTGCCATGGGGTCCAGAAGTTCTACTCCTATGTACGTACCCAGAAGAAATAAAACATGTTGTTTAATGTCTTGGATGTAAATGTTTCTCTCATTATTTACAGTGACCAAATAGTGTAAGCAACCCAGATGTCATTACATAGGTATGAGTAAGTCAAATGTTATTTATCTATACAGCAGGACATTGTCAGGCAAAAAGACACAATATCACATCACGGCTGAACCTTGGACACAAGATGTTATGTGAAAGACAATAAAGATTGTGACATATTTTGTGATTCTATTTTTTCATTTGATTTTCAAAACAACAATTTATTTATTCATAAGTGCACATGGGTTCATGTATGCCAAGGTATATATATGAAAGTCAGAGGCCAACATGCAGGACTCATTTCTCATTTCCATCATATGTGTTCAGGGATCAAACTCTAGGCATAAGACTTGGGTGTATGATGGGAGATGTCATTCTGTAAATATGTTTCTCATACTGGTTAATAAATAAAGCCCTGTTGGCCAATAGGAAAGGAAGATAGGAGGGACTAGGAAACTAGGAGGAAGGAGGAAGTAGTCAGGAGGGTCAGCATGGAGAGCCCAGAGGAAGAAGACGCGGCCACCGCTCTCTGATAAGATGACCACGTGGAAATACTTAGATAAGTAGAAATGGGTTAATAATCAAGACAGAGCTAGCCCATAAACAATAATGGTAACTGGCCAACAGGATTGTATCAAATACAGAGAGTCTCAGCATGTTATTTGGGGCTGGCGCAGCTGTGGGCCCAGACCGGTGATGGGTGGGCTGGTGGAAAACATACATGTTACAGGTGTAATGTGAACTTTCTGGCCTGGCAGTTTCCTCTGCTGTTCTTAGCCCCAAAGAAACACACAGATGCTATATTAGTTATAAAGTTGTTGGCCGTTGGCTATGGTTTCTTGTTGGCTAGCTCTACCTTAAATATTAACTCATTTCTGTCAATCTAAGTAATTCCACATGGTCTTGGATTACTGGGAATGCTGGACTTGTAATTCCTTTACCTGCTACATCTTCATAGAAAAGAGAGCAATTTCCTGTTTGTCCTTGCTTACATACTGATTCTGCCCACCCATGTTACTTCCTGGGGTCATGTGATGACTCCTCTCTGCCTATACTTCCCAGAATTCTCCTTGTGTCCTAGTCCTACCTGTCATCCTGCCTGGCAAATCAGTGTTTTTTTCATCA